>PUFA01000071.1:6585625-7857500 GCA_003508835.1 Eonycteris spelaea | reverse complement strand
AAAGACAGGAACCTAAAGCTTCTGGGGAGAAAAAACAAGTTGCATACGAAGGAAAGATAATGGCAACAGATTTTTTAATAGCAACATTTAAGACAGAAGGTAACAGGATAACAGAAATTTCTGAGGGAAAAAAAATCATTTAAAACCTAGAGTTCTAAACAGTCTGATGCAAAAAGCAGGTGTATAAAAAATATTTTCAAGAAATATATCTCCCACATATCTCCCCAAAAGTTACTAAAGGCCATTAAGTCCAACAAAATAAGTAAAACCTGAAGATGCCATTGGAGCCAGGAAACAGACGAAGCACGAGGCAAAGACGTGGGGAAGACAGAGGGTGACACGAGGAAGATGGCTGTCCTGTGTCAACGTGACAGCCAGTGCAAATCAGAGCAAGACTAGGAAGCACTCCAGCACAGAGGGCTCCAAGGCAAAAACGCACGTGTCCGACCAAATCAATGACAGATACGTATCATAATGCAACAAACAACGAAAGCAGTTAACTTCCAGTGAAACGCTATACAAGAATGGAAATGAAATTACCTCTAATATGAACACTGGCTTAACAAAAATCATAATAAAACAATACTGAAAAGATTGGGGGAGCATGAATGGGAAAAAAAAAAAATTATCTAAATGCTCCCCTTTATTATAGGTAGAGAGCTAACGAATACTACAGTAGGTCCTTGAATAAAATATTTTTGTTCAACTTCATTTCATTTTAATGCTCATGAGATGCTATAGGAATTTAACTCTTGTTTACATCAATTAGCCTGTGGTAAAATTAGTTTTCTTATACATTTCACAGAACCCATTGACAATGTTGCCTGAGGGCTTACTGTACACAAAATTGGGGGGAAAAAAACAAACGAGAAAAGAATATGTAAATTACTTGGGTAATACAGATAAAAAGAGCTGAGCACAAGATCAGCCAAAGGACCAAAAGCAATAACCCCTAGGCGGTGGGATAGGGGAGCTCAGAGGATCGGGCGGAACCCGATCTTTGTCATTATATGTATTATGAAGGTACCTGATGTTTAAAAGCAATGTATGTTTATTATGTAGATAAAACCAAAATCATGAATTTATAGTTTGTAATAAAATATCAATGCATTTAAGATATGCCTCACTGAGGACACTCAAGAACACACCTATCACCTAATATAAATCGTAAACCTTCACTGATGCCTTATCCTATTTCCCACAGTGCATATTCCATCCAAACGTCAAGCTCCTAACCTCCTGCTTCTGAACAAATAATCTAACTTTATTACTGTAAAGACTTGAATCTTTAACTTCTCTAACCCAAATATTCTTCACCTATCCTTGCCTCTTACTCTTTTTCATTGATACTTTTCAAAGCTACATTTTCTGCCTATGCTTTTAATACCATCACCTCCAAGGTCCTGTCCCATTTCCTCCTGTTAAACTGCTTATCATGCACTACACTTGTTCAAACATGCTCAGAAATTTCTTATGCTCAAGGAAAAATAAAATCTTCCCTTAAAAGAACAAGGAACAAAATTAAAGACTAAAAAGCTCCAAGCCCTTGTTCTCCCAGAAAGAAACATCAAAACAACAACAACACACACACACACAGACACACACCACACACACACACACACACACACAAACTAACTAAAAGACATTATATGAGCTCTAAAAAAACAGTCAAGGGTCTACAGCAACCAAGCAAACACTCGAGAAAAAGCCATAGTCAGAAATGGCAGGAACTTCCATGGCATTTCACTCACCTTTCCCCAACCCCCTCCCACCACACACACACACTAGGAGCAGCTTTGGTCTACAGAGGTGCCAGCCCAGATCCCAATTCCCTCCTGGAACCATAGAGAACAGAACAGAACTTTTTTGCAATGTTCTAAGCAGTCTAACGGCTGCCTGAAAAATTGCTAACTGTCTCACCTAGGCCAGATTTCAGTGAGGACACTGCTCATGAAGGCTACAGGGAGACTACAGACCTGCGGATACCTAGGGCAAGAGTCTGGATGGAGCCATAGGACATATAGTCTGAGGCTGCAAAGAGAAGCTGAGGTGAGAATTTGGGAAATTAAGAAATTCAAAAGCAGCCATGTATATAAGAAAGTTAAAGATCCACAAACATGCCCAGGAAAGACACATGCTCAGAAAACACAGGATGACCACAACCTTCTACTTCAGGTTGATACGAAAACTCAAGGCATGTCCAACTTATTAGTGAAGTTCCTCTTCACCGGCCTGCAAAGGCTGGGAAAGGTGGCTGCTTTTTCTAATGCTCAATTTTCCTCAAAATATCAAAAGGCAAATAATAAACAGGAAAACATGGCCCATTCAAAAGAATAAGTCTCCAGAAATTATCTCTAAGGAAAATAACACAGGAATCAGATTTACTAGACAAAGACTTTAAAACAATTGTCTTCGATATGCTCAAACAGTTAAAGGGAAACACATAAAGAACTAAAGAAAATAAGGAAAACAATGTATAAACAAAACGAGACTATTAATAAAGATACAGAAATTATAAAAAGGACCAAAAGAAATTCTGGAGCTAAAAAATTTAATGACTGAATTTGAACTGAAAAAAATTCACTAGAAGGGTTCAACAGCATATAAGCCAGCAATAAAAACAGTCAGTGAACTTCAAGACTGGATATTTGAAATAATCAAGTCTAAGGAGCAGAAAAAAAGAATGAAAAGCGAACTGACCAAAAGGGATTTGTGTGATACTATTAAGTAGACGAATATGCACATTAAGTGACTCTCAGGAGGAAAAGTAGCAAAGAGATTATTTGAAGAAATAATGGCCATAAATTCCCAAATTCAATGAAAGACACGAATCCACTAATTCCAAGTGGAATAAACCCAACGAGACACACACCAAAACACATAAACTTTTAAAAGATAAAGATAAGGAGAGAATTTTGAAAGCAGCAGGAGAAAACTCATCACATAGAAGGAATCCTTAATGAGAATGTAAGTGGAGTTCCAAGTAGAAACCTTGGACGCTGAAATATTTAAAGTGCTGAGGGAAAAACTGTCAACTGAGAATCCTATATCCAGTGAATCTGTCCAAAGCTAAGGGAAAAATGAAGACAGTTCCAGATAAACAAAAACTAAAAGAGTTCCATATCATTAGCCCTGCTCTACAAGAAATGCTAAAGGGAATTATTCAATTTGAAATTCACTGGGGGTCACTAGACAATAGCTTCAGACCATAATAAGGTAAAAAAATCTCCAGTAATGGTAAATGTGGACAAAAGGAAAAACCAGTATTATTGTCATTATGGTATGTAACTCCTTATTTGCTACAGAATATAAAAGAGAAATGTATTTTAAAACAGGTACACACTGAATAAAAATGTAATATAAAAGAGGGAGAAAGAAATGTACAGCATAGAATTTTTATGTGATTGAAATTAGTATCAATTCAAAATACATTGTTATAACCTTAAGATGATAATCTCCATGGTCACCACAAAGAAAATACGTAAAAATTATTAATAATAAAAGAAGTAAGAAGGGAACCAAATCATTTTACCAGCAAAAAAAGTCAACTAAACACAAAGCAAGGCAGTAATAAAGAAAATGAGAGACAAAAGCTATAACTCATGCAGAAAACAAATAACAAAAAGGAAAAGTCCTGCCCTATAAGTAATTACTATAAATATAATTGGATTAAACTATCCGATCAGAAGGCACAGATTGGCAGAATGGATGAAGAAAAAAAAAGAATACAATTTATACATTGTCAACAAGAGACTCACATTAGATCTAAGAACACAGGTCAAAAAGTAGGATAGAAAAGATATTTCAGCAAATAATAACCAAATGAGAACTGAGATTAATAGTCCTGTGGGGGCAGGATTGCTATGAGGCACATCCATAGACTCTAACATTGTTCAAGGAAAAGCCGAGTTGTTACATGACAACTTGAAGCAAAAGGAAGGTAAAGGATCTAGAGCCAGATAATTTAATGCCAGCAAAGGATGGCTTGGTAATTTTATAAAGTGGTTCGGCTTAAAAAATGTCAAGAGGAGAAGCAGCTTCTGCTGATCCAGAGGCAACAGATCAGCTCTCAGACACCATTAAGAAAATCACTGAGGAGAAAGAATATCTATCTGCCCGAACAAGTTTTTAATGCAGGCAAGAATACCTTACTCTGGGGGGAAAATGCCACAAAGGACTACGAGTAAGGCAGAGAAGCAAGCACCGGGATCGAAGGCGGGAAGGGGCAGGCTAACTGCTGTTTTGTGCAAACGCAGTCAGGTGTGTGGTGAGGACGGCCCTCGTCTGCAATGCTGCTCACCCCCGAGCCTTAAAAGAAGAAGAAAACGCCAGCTGCCAGTGGTGGTTCCACAAGAAGGCCTGGGCACGAGAACCCGTGTCATGGACCAGTTCCAACAAAGCTCTGTCCCTGAGTCAGGAAGTACCCTTCCAGTAAGGGGCTGCCTTTTAAAGTGCTGATATTGGACAATACCCCTGGCCACCCAAAACCCTACATTGAAGGCATGAAGTGGTCCATTTGCTACCGAAACACAACTTCTCTAATACAGCCTCTATATCAGGGGGCGTGAAGACCTTTAAGGCTTATTACACACTGTAATCTACAGAAAGGACTGTCAACACTATGGATGAGAACTCTGACAGAGAGAACATCATGGAAGTCTGGAAGGATCACACCACTGAAGACGCATCATTATTATAGAAAAAGTCATAAAAGCCATTGAGCCGCAAGTGATAAATTCCTGCTGGAAGAAACTGTCCAGATGTTGTGTATGGCTTCACGCGATTTAAGACGAAGCCAATCAAGCAAGGAAATGGTGGAAGAGATTATGGATGTGGCAAAAAAGGTGTGGGGTGAAAGGCTTCAAGATCTTAGAGAAATTCCAGGGCCTAAGAGACACCGAGCCAGAAGAATTAACGAAGGACTACGTGATGGAGGTGAGCGCTACAGAACCAGGGCCAGACGATGAGGAAGGAGACGTGGCAGAAGCGGTGCCAGGGAACACACTGACACCAGACCGCGTGGCAGGAGGGTTCCGACTATTCGAGACTGTTTCTGACTTCTTTAACAACACTGATCCTTCTATGATACGTGCACTGACTACAGCAAACCGTGGAAGGAGGGGTACTCTGTAGAAACATTTTTAGAGAAACGAAAATGCAAAGTGTCAGGCAGAAGTTACGGTCTACCTCCGTAAAGTGACACCGGGTGCCTGCCTCTCTCCCCTCGGCTCCCCTCCTCCACCGCTTCTGCCTCTACCGGCCCCGAGAAGGCGAAACCAGCCCCTCCTGTGCGGTCCACTTAACATGACGACGAAGAGGATGAAAGCCCTCGCGGTGACCCACTTCGACTTGGGGACTAGCCAATGATCACCGTGCCACAGTTATTCATGTGTGTACGTGCATGAGTGTCGTGTGAAAATCTAGTAACTGGCAAGAACAGTATGAGATCTTGTCATCGCCATCATCCTCACCTAAGTATTCATCATGCAGAACACATGTGCAAACACGTACGGAAGTGGACAACCTGTCCTTACACAGGCATAAGGTGAGTGATTTTTAATGTAAAATGAATCATGTGTTCATTTTCTTACTGTTTTATAACTTTACTTTCAAATAATTAGGTTACCACACAGTATGCCTCTCTCTAGTAACTGGAGAAACTGTGTGTAAGCTTATCATTATAGGTAAGTGGTTTTTCAAAAAATATACCGGCACTGAATATGATGGTAATACTGTGTGCCATCAGAACTTGATAACGACTCATTCGTGAGCGTGCGGGCTGGCTCTCAGGAAGCAGTCGTATCGATTACACGAGGCTACCATAAAGCGATCACACTGCTGACGCTTCGTTACCAATGTGTGAATCATTAGACTATAAACATGATTTCTTTTCCACATTATCTTTTAAATTTTTGATGTCCAGCGTTAGTGATACACGTAACGTCTACAGTGCTTTGTAACGTTTATAAGACAATCCTGACGTAGGCACTGACGGCCGAGTCGTCTGGTAAACTCGCTGCGCCCACAAACACACACGCGTCGTCACTGTGTTCTCACGATCAGCTGTTTCCTCTAGCTTACGTGAGTGTGAGAATGTGGCACGGAATACGTACAACATACAAAATACATGTTATGACTGTTCATGTTATCGGTAAGGCTTCCAGCCAACAGTGGGCTACTAGTAATCAAGTTTGAGGAGAGTCGAAAGTTATCGATGGAGTTCAGACTGTGGGGCAGGGGTAGCACCCCCTAACCCCCGTGTTGTTCAAGGGTGAACTGTACATGCAAAAGTCCTCAACAAAATGCTAGCACACGAGGAGTGTGGGGAACCGAAGGTGGTCAAAGTGCCACCGTCCAATGATAAGTTAGTTTTACGTAACGTGAACATGGTGTTGACAGTTACCGCTGTGCGACAGGCGTGACAGTTGTTGAAACAGTAAACCCTAAGTTCTCATTATAAGGAGAAAAATCTTTTTCTTTTTTTCAGTTCCATTTCTTTTGATGGTATCTATATGAGATGATGGATGTTAACTAAACTTACTGAGGTAATCATTTCACAATATACATAAGTCAAACCTTTATGTTATACATCTAAAACTCTTACAGGATGTACATCAATTATGCTTCAATAAAGCTAGAAAAAAATGCTAGCAAACAAACTGCAGCCATCACATTAAAAAAAAAGCATACTCCATGACCAAGCTGGATAATCCCAGGTGGTTCACCACATAAAAATTAATCAATGCTACTAATACACCACATTAATAGAATGGAGTTAAAAAAAAATTATCTCAACTGATGCAGAGAAAGCCTTTAACAAAATCCAACACTATTTCATGACATAAAACATTCAATAAACTGGGAATAGAGATAAATTCCTAAACACAATAAAGGCCATATATGATAAATCCAAATGGACATTATACTCAACAGTAAAAGACTGAAGGTTTTTCCCCTAAGACCAGGAACAAGATGAGGATGGATGCCTACTATCGCCATCTCTATTCAACGCAGTACTGGAAGGTCTAGCCAGAGCAATTAGGCAAGAAAAAGAAAAAGCATCCAAATTTGAAAGAAGTAAAATTATCTCTAGTGGCAGATGATATGTGATCTGACATGTAGAAAACTCTCAACATTACACACACACAAACTGTTAAGAGCTAATAAACATATTCAGCAAAATTGCAGAATATAAAATCAGCATTCAAAAATTAGTTGCATTTCTATACACTGGCAATGAACAATCAGAAAAGGAAATTAAGAAAATAATCCCATTTATAGTAGCATCAAAAAGAATAAAACATCTAGTAATAAATTCAGCCATGGAAGCATAAGACTTCTACATGGAAAACTACAAAGTGCTGCCGAAAGAACTTAAAGAAGACAGGTAAATGGAAAGACAGCCTGTGCTCATTGACGGGAGGACTTCACATTAAGATGTGAATACTACCCAATGTAAGCTACAAAGTCAACGCAATCCCTATCAAAATCCCAACATTTTTTGCAGAAACAGATGCAAAAAACGTGTGCTGCCATTTGAGTGGTTATGTATATGGTGGGTTGGGAATGCACAAGATGTAAACACACAAAATAACAAGTAAGATACTGACAGCAGTGATGCCTACAAGTTGACCAAGTGGATGCCAGGGACAGAAAAAGAAACTTATTTTCCAATTAATATCCTTTAAATTTTGTATCATGTCCATATATAACGTTTTCAAAAAAATCTAAGTCGCTCTCCTTTCTCCCCAACACCTTACTAACCCTAAGCAACCACTAACCTACTTTTTCTTTTATAAATTTGCCTATTCGGAGTATTTCATATAAGTGGAATTACACAATACGTAGTCTTTCATAGGGGGCTCTTTTCACTTAGCATAACGTTTTGAAGGCACATTTCTTTTTCTTGCCTAACAGCATTCATATTTTATTTCTCCATTCATGAGCTGATGGACATTTGTGTAGTTTCCACTATTTGACTATTATGAATAATGCTGCTATTAATAATATTCATGTCCAAGTTTTTGTGTAGACATATGTCTTTGTTTCTCTTAGGTATCCATATGTAAAAAGATCAAACCTTGAACTAAACTTCATACCTGATTCAAAAATTAACTTAAAATGGATCACAGAGCTAAGTGTAAAATATTCAACAATAAACATTTTAGAAGAAAACATAGGAGAAAATCTTCATGAACTTAGATAAGGCACCAAACGCTTGATCCATTAAAAAAAAAGTAATAGACTGGACTTCAAAATTAAAAACTTTTTTGCTCTGGATAGACTCTGTTGGGAGAATAAAACAACAAGATGCAGACTGGAAGAAAATATTTGCAAATCGCATAGTCAACAAAGGACTCGCATCCAGAATATATAAAGAACTCTCAAAACTCAAGAATAAGAAAAAGACATACAACCCAGTTTTTCAAAATGGGAAGACTTTAACAGATGAAAGAGGACAGAAAGCAAATAAATACACCAATGTTCAATATCATTAGCCATTACAGAAGTGCAATTTAAAATCACCATACACCTATTCAAATGGTTAAAATTTAAAAACTGACACTACGATATGGTGGTTAGAATGCAAAGCTACGAGGACTGCTGTACCTTGCCGGGGTTGCGGAATTATAAAACAGTACGGCCTCTGTGAACAACAGCTTGGCATTTCCTAAACACTGCACATACGCCTACCGTGTGACCCAGCAATCCCACCTGCAGGCATTTAACAGCAATGAAAAGTCGCAGCCACACGAAATCCTGCACACAAAGGTTCACAGCAGCTCTGTTCTTAACTGCCAAAAATGTGGAAGAATAACTGTGGTACGTGCACATAACGGAACGATACTCAGCAGTAAAAAGAAATAAACTTTTGACACATAAACAATTTGGGTCAGGCACTACAGAAAGCAAAGGAAACCAGTCTCAAAAGGTTCCATATGTCTGATTCCACTTATATGACCTTCTGGAATGTAAAATTAATAGTGATAGAGACAGATGAGTGGCTGTCAGGCCTTAGGGGCGGAGGCAGGATGGAACCATGAGAGGGAAGCAGGAGGGAGTTGCAGGAGCGACCCTGTGTCCTGACTGCGGTGCACCCCGTCCCCTGTTCCCTATCCTGACTGTGCCGTGGTTAAACGAATCTGCACGCGCGTTCTCACTCCCAGAACAGCACGCCAGATGCAAAGTCAATTTCACTCTCATAATTTTAACACTAAAAAAATCTTTAAAGAGCTTATCATATTCATGTTAAATGGCAAAAATGCAGGACGTGAACACAAAGGGCAAGACACCCTTCTCAGAGCCTCCTCCTCTGAGGCCTCTCGCTGCTGCTGCTGTCGTGTCAAATCCAGTCTGTCCATTTTGACCACGTTTTTCACATGCAATGACCTCCCTCCACCTTGCCCAATTACCCTGTCAAAAGTGAGGTAGGTGACTGTATGTTTGCTTTATTTCTTCTGCCTTAAGAAAAATAAAGGACTTTCCTTAGTAAAAGTTAAGTACAATATGCCTAAATGTTTTCTTCAGTTATTATAAATTATTTTAAAACTGCATGAATAAAACAACTTTTTAGAATTACTTTATCATAATAGGTTCTCAAACATAATTTATATGTATATATTCTGCAAATTACTTTATACAAATATTGATCCCCAAAGTCATTATATTTGGTCATTCCCAAAACCACGTTTAACACTGGAAAGTGATTTACAGAAAAATATTTCTGTATTCTAGAGCTCTATTCTATTCTATTAAAAGTATTCTCCCATTAATATACTGTCGTAATTGAGTCTAAAGATTTCTTTGATGAACTATCCATATGAAAATCAAAATGAAAAAACACCAACAGACTATGATCTTTTCATTTCTTATCAGCAGAGCTACCCCCAGTAAATAAAAACTTCCCCATTAAGAAAGCCCTTTAAGAAAGAATTATGTCCATTCTTTTTCCTAACGTATGTACATGCTTTCTTTTAATGTACTAATGCCAAAAGAATTATCATTGCCAGAAATTATACACAGACCTAACAATAAGATTCTGATTAGTGTCAAAAAAGATCAAAATATGTATCAATTATAAACTTATAGGAGTTGACTTGCAATTAGTCTCCAAATATAGATCCCAGCATTTCACTGAGTAAATGAGTTCTCTAACTAGTACCCACTCATGTATAAGTGAAATAATTTCAGCTTTAGAAAACTCAGCTGTTTTCTATCTATATGACCTCATTTATGTAGAAGGATCCTCAAAAATTTATTTTCAAATGCACATTTAACTGGAAGGATAAAAAGCAAGTAGGAGTGATGTATTATCAATTTAAGTATGCTATTATAGAAGTAAGAACATAGGTTAATACACCTCATTTTAAAATGCAACTAAGCTAGAACCCAAGCCAATTCATCGAACTACAAAAATGTGCGTACGTGGATATATGTACACGAACCTGTAACATCACAGGTAAACAAAACTAAAGAACCATCTCAATAAAGCGAGGCAGAGCCCTCAGAACCCTTAACGGTACAAGAGAGCCATTTCAGATAGCACCTCTCCACAAAAAGAAAATATGACTTCTTCCCAACTAAAAAGCATGTTTAAGAATGATTTTTACTTTTGCAAGTAGGTGATTCTCTCAGTTCATTGCAGAAAGTAAATTCTTTCTATGTACTGAAGTACTAAAACCAAAAGGTCTATGGAGTACCTAGAACAGACCAACTACAAAATATAAGATGACCCCAACCTCTAGCCACAAAACTACACAGAGACATTTACCTGTTGCAGTTTCTGAAAATTCACATCCTAATACGGGTGACACTCTGACCCGGATGTACCATTATCAGCTCACATTCTCATGTGTTGGCTCTACTCAAGCTGGGACAATCAACAGGACCACAGAGAGCCCGTACTAACAAACCATGGTGGTTCTTTTATTTACAAACAGTCCATTGGCTTGGCACTTTGTGACCCAATACGCACCTAGCAAAGAAACGTCACTTATAATTGGTACATACGTTCTTTCCGGTGTTCAACCAAGCCCGCAGCCTGCTTTGCTGAGCACTTTGCAAACCAATTGTCCCCCAGTAAAACGGTGACTTCATTAGTATGAACAAGTTTTCCTGGCATGAAGGCAAAGGGGCCAAATGGTACCTATTAAAAAAAAGAAAAAGACAAAAAGTTTAAAATACTAAGAAAAAATTTACAGAACAGCCTTAAAAGCTCTATGCTGAGGCCTTTTTATCTATACACTACGAAAAAAGTCAACTTCATAGAAATTCAACATCATATTTAAGTTTCACTAGGAAAACCTACAAAAAGTTGTTTAGGTTAATAAATTAATGCCATAACAGGAAAAGACATCATCAGCACTTCACATATAGTTCTCAGAGAAATTAGCATTGACTCTGAATGTTTATACTTTTTGTTCATTCATAAATCTACATGAAAGCAAACTAGTAATGAAGTATTAAATTAATAATAGCTTTGATTCAAAAAACTAAAAATTGTTTCCAATAAAATAGCCATTTTTTTGTAAAGCAAGAACGAACAAATGAAAAGGATTAATAAAACTACAAAATTTACAAACTATCTGGGTCAGTATAATAAAGAATAATACCTTTACCATGCATTTGGGCTAGTGTCATTAAGAACAGTCTTCGTGAAAAGGGACATTCATGCAATGAAAGAGTCTAACCCAGGGCTCATGAATGGATCACTATGCCGATATGAAGATCATTCAAACAAAAATTAGCAGTACCTTTTTATATAAAAATCAATGTTCTAGGGTTTAATTCTGTGAATTACACAACATTATGGTCTATTCCTGCTCTGGCTAACAGGAAACGACTAAGTGCCATATTTCTGTCATAATTACAATTTTCTAACACAGTAAATCTGCATACCAAATATGTCAAATTGTGTGCTAACATTTATGCCATTTATGTCACCATAATGTGATAATTTAATATAAATCTGAAACAAAGGAAAAGAAGAAAATACTATTACTATAATTGGTGTTTACTGTAAAGTAAAACAAAACCACCCTTCCTGATACAGCCCATCGGCTTGGCGATTTGGGAAATGACACACATACGGTAAGGAAACATTTTCTTTACACATGTAACATCTTTACAAGAAACAACACACTCGTTTAAGAGACACACACGGCGAACATACCATGATGTTGTACGACAACTTATCGGGCAAGGTGCTGAGCCTCTCCTGCAGGGCGTTATAGTCGTTATCCACCTTCCTCCTGTTGACAAAACCGTACCAAATATGAACTGAATACACGAATTACTTCCCCGAGCAGGCTATGTATCCTATGACAAGCTAATCAAAACCTAACTGTAGTAATTTAAAGAGTAAGGTATTTTTTAACTTAAAAACCCCGTTTTTACAAAGGTGGGCGATGGCTTTCACACGCAAGTTTGTCAGAGGGCAGATGCCCAGCGGCTCCGGCCTTCAGGAGCGGCGCATGCCACTGGGAGCGCGCGAGTGTTTCCCAAGGTAGAAGGTCATCTGGGCTGAACTGAATCGGCCATTAGGGGAGCCGGTGAAGGAAGATGGCTGAGGCCTGGAGGGCCACGGGCTCCGGAGGAAGGAGGAAGAGGCCTGAGGAAGCTGCTGGGTGAAGGAACCCGCTGCGGAGCCGCAGTCATGGTCAGGAAGCCTGATCGGATACTTCGGGCCTCAAACTCTGGCGGTGGCGAATGCAGGAGTCACCGACCGCTGGGCTACTCCTGCTAATGTGGCCAGGGTGAGACAGAACCGTCCAGGGGCTAGATGGAATCGGGAAGGCGAAACGCCAAAGCGCATTTCCATCCAGCTTTGGAGTCGGTTTCACGCTGTAGTGGCACAGAGCTGCCTGCTGCGTTCATTCCGAACAACCAGAAGACGTGACTGCAGGAGCAGCGGTGCCACCCATCCCCAGGCCGGGAGCCCCCTCGGCTTACGCCCACCAGCAAGGGCCGGCCCTAGCCTGGGCCGCCTTCAAAGCCCTGGAGAGGAGGCTCCCCAGGGGCCCCTGCCAGGGTGCAGGCTGCGGGCGGCCCGAGCACTGCACGTTTCTAAAGCAGAGGGGTCCTGTCAATTTTCAAAAATAACAAAAACAAAAACTCACCGATTTGGCTAGTAATTTAAAAGAACATGTAGATATTGTCAAATTGAAATTAGGATAAATTGCAACAGAGATAATCGCTCTCCAGATAATAAAAATGACTGCTCTCTAAACATCGCGGAATCGGTTTCAGTCACTCCTCAGCTCCCTAAAGGAACCGCGGCATAATTAATAAAAATGATCTCATTTCGTCTATCAAAGAATATCACAGAATTTCACATATGCTATTCATCCTAAAAACACCCTGTAGTAGCTGTCACTTGTGGCCCTGCCCCGCGGGGGAGAGCAGAGGGCAGGTGGCCGGAGGCAGGTCCCTCACCCTGCGGCGGGAGCGCACAGTGCGTTCTTCTGACCTGCGTCTCTCCAGCTAGCCTTTCCGTTTCTGAGGGTTCAAGTGCTTTTTTAAAACTTTCCCCAAAAATCCTTTTTTATAAATAAACATAAAATGTCTAGTCTATTTCTTTCAGGCAAGATCATCCTTCTGGATAAATTTATATATATATAAATAAAATAATTTTTAAAAACCCTATCAGGCACAGGGCTATGTCCCAGAAAAAACATGGCTTTGAGGTCAGATCAGAGGGTGAATCCCAGCTCTGCCATTCAATGCACACAACTTAGCCCCAGCCTCAGCATCCTCAATGCTCAAACTGGAATGATGCCACACTATCTGACAGGTTCAAGAGAACTAAAGATAAAGGGCTTAACACCCCCGCCTAGCACTGAACATCTACACTGGGCATCCAATACCCTTTTTCCATGAAGCATCAAAAAATACCAATTCTAAAATTTTAAAGAAAAACTATTACCCACTAAGGTAAGATTTCACTATGTTAAATTCACTATGTTAAATTTCACTATGTTAAATTCATTCAATTTGATAGAAATATTGGGTTGTACTGAAAAAGAGTACAGTTAAATGTGACCATTTAGGGGACTTTGGAGACAGGGCTGGTATAAGCCGTCAACGGGACACAGCGAAGAGCTAACTTGGCACAATGCCTGCACACAGTAAGCATTTGTTATTAAAACAGCTAAGCACTAACAGTTCATGTGTTTCAGGTAAGTAATTTTGCAAATGTTCGCAGACTATACGTCGCTTAGATGTCTAAATATTCCTGTGACCGCTGAAAAGCTAGCATTAATGTTAGCATGCGGTAGTACGTCTTATCTGGGTAGCTATACTGGGACAAAGGGGACTTCTCAACCAAACATCTCTTTCTATGTTAAAAGAACAGCAGAGTCAAGCAGAAGTAATATAAGAAGTCAATATCAGTATTCCAAACGAAGTATATTCAGTTTTAAACTTATCAATAATCCTCTCTGGAACAAAAATGTGAACATATTGGAGGACAGTTTAAGACTGGAGTTGCGATTTCTAAATTCTGAATTGTTTTCTAAAAATAAAAAAAAGAAGATAATTTAAAAATGCAGCCCATGCAGAAATCCCTTTTGAAGGGAGGCGAGCAGCAGGAGCAACGTCTCCGGGAGAAGCCACGGCTCAAGGCATTCTGTCTCTGAAGGCCCCACGAGTGGGAATACCCAGGATCTGGCAAGTGGCCAGCGCTACCTCCAAGTGGTGCCTCTACTATTTAGGGCTTAAATGATGCCACTGAAGGTCACAAAGCCTATGCAATGACAAGTACAAAAACGACTCTAAGAACTATTGGGTTAAAGAAGGTAAACAGAGAATCTTTTATTTACACCAAAATTAGAATAGATTTTCTCTTTACTATTTATAAACATATAACCCCTTTTGGGACACTAGTTATATCAAAATGCGTAGTCAAAAGTGGTAACTGCTTAAAATCATTTTTTTTCAAATGGAAAATAAGACCCAGATGTGGTTAGGGTAGGCACTCAAGCCTACGTATCATCTATCTATAGGCCTCCATGTTTGGCTTCACTATATTTGACCCTAATAGATTAGGTTCAGCCTTCAATTCTTAATTTAAATAAAATTATCCAATAAATAAGATTTAATTTGCATCAAATAGTCTCAATTTTCCTTATAGAGAATAAGAACTAAAGCACTGCTACAAAGCCTATAAGAAACTTCTACAATCTTGTTTCAAATCTTGCTAATTGTGTGCATTATATGCCTTCTGAGAAGCATCTTTTGTTTTAAAAAGCAGCAGCAAAGAAGGACATAACAGCTACGGATTTGCTTTAACCTTAAGGATAAAGATCAGGACAGAACCCACGGAAAACACCTTATTTTCATGAAATTATAAAAGTATGGGAGAGGGCAAGTTAAATGATGAGCACAGCTCAAGTATTTACAGGTAAATAAATATACTGATGTCCACAACTTACTTTGAAATGCATCAGAAAAAAGGGGATTGATGGGTTGAGGGTGGATAGACAGATATATACAATTATAGACAGATATATACAATTCTTTCTGACTCTTCTGTATGTTTGAAGATTTTCATAATAGAATATTAAAAAGGAGATGGGGGAAATATGAGAGTTCTATATATTTTTAGTCATCTTCTTAAATGCAACTGACCAAAAAAATCTGTAGTTCTAGATCCCTTGTTTGAGGCAAGTAGTAAGACTCCAATTTCCTTTAAATAATAAAAAATAATAAATAGCTCTAAAAAATAAAATTTCATTTAATAAAAATAGCTTTAAATTTTAAAAAGGAAATAAAACTTAAATCTCTGATTGAAATAAGAATTGCTAATTTTCACTTTAAAGCAGTAAGTTGGAATAGGCAGAAAATACTGACATTCAACAGTGGGCTATCAGTAGTTAAGTTTTGGAGGAGGCAAAAGCTATATGTAGAATTTCAACTGCAGGGGTGTGGGGGGGCATCCCCAACACCCCCATTATTCAAGGGTCAACTATATGTGATCCTCCTTCTTTATCATGAAATGAAAGCCACTTTCATTAATAACTACAGAAATGCCAACAACAAAAGCACGTAGTCTTCGGAAGGGTGAGAAGTGTCTCTCTGCTCCACTGGGTGGTGGTGGGCAGGATGGGGTGGAAAGACACACAAATGAGAAAGCCCGACAGAAGACCCTATACAAACCAGAGACTGGAACGCTGTGGTCAGAAAAACGGAGACTGAAAAATATGGTTTCCAAATTTACCAACACTGAAGAATGGCATTATCACCATGGACTTTTTTTTAAGTTTTAAAGGTATGTAGATCAATATTTCATAGGCTATACATAATAAAACACGGGCCCCGCAGCATATGAAGTTAATTCAAAAAAGCACTGTTTCAAGGAATTCATGAGAAATGTACTATAAACCATGCATGGCTGTGACGACGTGTGTCAGTGCTTTAGTGAACAAGGAACCCCTCGAAAACATCGGAGCTGGACATCCATCCATCCACACCATGCTGATTGACTTGAAAGAGGAATTTAAAAAAAAAAAAAAGAATTCAACAAATCTTCGACTGTGATTTTTAACTATTTAGGTGTACACGTTCTTGGTTATTACCTATACTAGAAACCAGATGCACTGTTCCTTAAAACAGCATTTTTTATCCAGTTGCCTTTAAAAAAATAACAAATGTCAAGAATTGACTTTAAGATTCCTCTTTCAAAACTCACATACTCAAACATTTCAGAATTTTTACATCTAAGTTTAAAGCTATTCTTTCCAAAATTAAGCATTTGAACAATATAAAATATCTTTTTCTCTATTTTCATTTAAGTTTGCTGCGAGTAATTTCATAGATGTCTTTACTACTTAAACCTCTTTTAAGATGATTAAAGGAGGCGAGAGCGCGTACTCTTCACTGGCCCTCCACCGACAGGTGAGGTGTGAGGTCCCCCTCCCCGCCCCACGACGCCGAGCGGGCGTGTGGGCTCCTCGGAGCAGCAGGACGGGTCCCCGCAGCCTCCAAGCCCACCGCCCCGAGCCCACCGCCCCAAGCCCACCGCACAGAGGGAGCCGAAGAAAAGCGCACACGGACAGAGGGGCCCCACGCACAGCAGGAACGGCCACTGGACCTGTGGGTGAGGCCACTGAGGACAGCCCGCTGGCCCGGCCACCACGCAGCCAGACACAACAGCTGCGCCCAGCCCCACGTGCCCCTCCACAGAAGCACACACAGGTCAACGGTTGTTGCTTTAAGCTTCCAAGTTTTGGAGTGATTTTATCAAGGAACAATAAATATGGATAGAACCACTTAGCAAGGGTATAGTTTGAATTACAGAAGCTGTACTTTCAGGGATGTGGTCGTAATTTAAAAGTATTAGTACCAAACCTTATTTGGTAACTTTAAAAAGCAGACATCTGATACACAATGAAGCTTATCGGAATGAAATAAAGAATCAGAGTTAACTAATCATTGAGAATAATCTCCAAGGTATAGTATTAAACACAGTGTATGCTCTAATTTCATTTTTGTCAAAATGATGAGTGTGTGTGTGAGCGCACGCACATATATATGACGAACACACGCACACTCATATCCATACATACACACATACACCTTACGCAAACAATTTCTAGAAAGATTTACAAGAAACTGGTAAAAAAACAAATGTTTACAAAGAAGAGAACGGAGAATTGGAGGAAAGGAGCAGGAGGGAAACTACCCCCATTCACACTCTTTTGTACTTCTTAAATTCCAAACTATATACGTTGCCTAATTTGAGGTTTTTTAATTTAAATTTTTGAAAGTTCATGTAAAGTCTTTTATGTATCAAAGGTCTATACAGAAATACTTCCAGATGGAATGACACGTTTTAGAGTCATTCCCAAACAGCCGGAGGCGGGGGCGGAGGCTAGGACAGGCTCTCCAAATGCAACAGTTCGGATGAAACCGTGAGCTGACAAATACTGATGCTGAGCGATGGGTACATGTGAATTCACTATGCCACTCTGTCACCTTTCATTTGAAATTCTCCATAAAAAGTTATTTTAAAACATGAATGGGAAGCTTTAATAATACTTTTTAGAAACCCATCGCTCCACCATGATAAAAGAAGATTGGCATGAACACAAAATATTTGGAAATATTTACAAAGCTTTGGTTGTTTTACTGTTTGTTTGTTTTTCTTTATTCACCTGATGATTAATATTTTCAAAAAAGACTCAGAGCTAATATCAAGATTCTCCAAGGGCTGGGCAGGGTGTCACCCTTCAAACGTTATCTCACTTGATTTTCAAGTTAAGTAGAATCATCATCACTTTGCATGGAGAAAGCTGAAAATCATAGGGATTCATACAAGGTTCCGAACTTAGTAAGTGATAGGATTCAAATGTGGGTCTGTGACTCCAAAGCCCATGCTCATCAGGAAAGATTTTAAAAGATAAAAAATTACCAATACTCTACAAACAGAAAAACTAGCCTCTAGTCGATTGAACAATGGAAACAGCCACGTTTTATGAGAAAATAGCATGTGGGCTTTATAATACCTTATTTCTCGAGTTAAGTAAAAAGGATAAGAAAAAGAGTTCCATTAAAATTTTTTTTAATCCTCACTAAATTGAAAGCCACTATTACCTCTACAAGTGTTACATAAATTTTCAACTATCAGGCTCAAACATTTCCTTTTTACCTGTTATTAACTAAACAAATACTATAAATATCTTTAGTTCACCAAAGTTCTTAGATTTGAATTAATTTTCTGGAAGAAACTAGGTGTGGAGGGACACATCCTACTATTTTACCCCTATCCTTTTTTCTACAATTTTTTTTTTACTTTCTGTCCTACATTTTTTTAAAATTTAGATTATTTTTAAAGCCTAGAATATTCATTCCTTGTCCCTTAAATAAAGGATTCTTTGAAAGTGTACACACGAGCACTTAGACATCACTAGCATAAGAACTCATTTTTTGAAAATAATATAGTTTGCTATTCCTTATGACATTAGCATATAACCATAAAGAGGGGGAGCTTGGCTACACAAATTGTATTTCAGCCTAGGCCAACGCCAAGGGGTAAAAAGAAGTAACGTGCTTTTCAAAGCAGTGTGCGAGACGCCCTTCAGCATGGCTCCAGACGCTGTTCTTGCTTCCTGTTTCTCTGCAAATAGCACAAAATCATTGTGATTTCCCTGTTTAGTGTCCGACTATGAATTCCTCCTCATAGCAGGGTCTTTCAAATCCGAACAGCAGCATAATCCTGGCATATGGTAGGAACTCAATCATTGTTTGTGAAATTAAGAGGATAAAAATACCACGAGAACGCCACAATGCTCCCAAATAGCAATTCTCTGGCTTTCAGAAGAACGGAGACACTTTGGCTTCATGTTTTTAATATAATAAATTAGTGAGTTCACTGGCCATTTAGATTCTAGCAATGTCAGAGCCTCACTAAAAACAAACAGAAACGTCTGTTTCCTGAGCCATATTAGTTAGAAATGATATGGAGGAAAAAGCAAATTCTAACTGGAAAGCATTATTTGAATTTTGAATGTACAAATAAGGTGTTACACTCCTTAAGATGCATGTAGGTAAATATGCTAAGCTTCTATAGCTTGGAGTGCTTTGGAAAACTGGAAATTGAGATTGAGAGTCACATGAACCCACCCTGAAGTAAATGTCACATTTCTGTCTGTCAGTGCTCACCAGACTTGGGCACTGATATCGTACTAATAAACTAAAACGTTACATACAAAACGATGATATATTTGGTCTTCATTTACTCAGACATTTATTGAGTGCATATAATGTGCCAAGCGCAGTAGGAGGTGCTGTGGATGAAAACACGAAACCGTGCCCA
Source organism: Eonycteris spelaea (assembly GCA_003508835.1). NCBI lineage: Eukaryota > Metazoa > Chordata > Mammalia > Chiroptera > Pteropodidae > Eonycteris > Eonycteris spelaea. Next base: position 7,837,687 of record PUFA01000071.1, on the reverse strand, counting down.
CCGGCCTTAGAGAATTCCCAGCGTGACAGGGAAAGCCTCTCACCACACAGGCCAGAAGCGAGTTGCTATTCCCACATCTGTGTCCATCAGGACCCGCTGAGTGAATCCAACCTTTTGCTAATTCCCTGAATTCCTTACCAAAACCCACAGAGAGAGGGGTCCGCATTCATAAAATTTCCCCTTCGAATAATTTGTAAAACGGTTCGCTTTGACCAAATTAGCAAGGGGAGGGTGTCTCTGTCTTTTCTCTTTGGCCAAGACTTGCATTTCAAGTTTTAACCTGGACTGAATGTACAATGAAAAGCGAATGGTCCGTTGCAGAAATGCTGACAGACACCAGCAGTGGATGCGACTACAGCATTTATTGAAAATTAATGAACTCCCTGAATTTTATTTATAAAGTGAATATTATTGGTTTTAGATGATTTTCTGCAAGCCAATAGTCAGAATGTAATAAGATGATGTGTACAGATTATACTGAGTCCCACTCTTATCCACGGCTTGCAGCCTATGTGCATTTGAACCAAAAAACATTTGATATACACTAACTATAAATTATTTCCTTGGAGATCTCTCAGGCATGAAGAAAAAGCCTCTTAAAATAAATTTAAAATATTATATGCTTGATGGTGTATAACCAAAGGTTTAATCTCACTGCTAAAGGGGCAGTTACCATGATTTTGCAATAACCCTGCAGACAATAATCAAGACAGCTCCTGTTGTTCTCAGAGTAAAGCCTTCGTAAACACAGCATGGATGGATTGTAATTTGATATCGCTAAGATCAACAGCTAGACCTCGTGACAACTCATAATATAAGATTTTATTCACCATTAAATTGAGCGTTTTCCTCAGAAGACATAAGAAAGTGTGTTATTTACCAAGCATTGTCCTATTAACTAAAGATTAGCCCATTAAAACAGATATGATAGATATGCTTTCTTTCTCTCTGCATCTGAAAAAAGTACAGTCCATAAAGCAAGCTCTGAGACGTAGGCAATTAATTAGATTTTTCGAACTTCAGGAAAATGTGCACATTTCCATCATTTTTTTAAAACGACTGATTCCAATTACTATTCTACTATAAATGTAAGAAATATTCCCAAATAAAGCTATGATCGGTCCAGTTCAAAATGTCTGTCTCCACTTCATAATAATATTAATATTATTCTAACTTAAAAAAAAAGAGAAAAAAGACAATTAGAATAAACACAAATGGTGACACAATTTCAGGAAATCATGGAACATGTAAGCCTGTAAACACTGAAAGACAATACAAATTAGTGGCAAAAGCATTCAAAATGGAGATTACTAGAAGAATTCAATTACGGGTTATCAAAAAAACAGTACATACTTTATTTAAACACAAACAGGTAAGCCCATCAGTATTTCAGAAATGTAATAAAAGCATCTTTCACTCACCAGTGCTGAATTTTCTCTTGGCAGCTAGTGACCACCTGTCATGAAAACAGATAACTACTCATGAAAAAACAGGGCTATACACAAAGCTACACAATCAGTGTATCAGAAAACTAGAACAGTAGCTTTACAGATTGAACAGCATCTCATTTTACTTTTTATTTGTCAAATGCACAGAGATGTGAATGTTAGTTTTTAAGCAGCATACTTTATCTTAACCCTCTAATGCAGACTGATAACTGCAGAACAAATTACAGCTTCCCAGTTCATACTTTGGTACAAAACCCGCTTCATAACTATTAGATGACATTTGATATAAGATAACTAGTATTTTATACAATCTACAGACCTGTTTTCAATGTTACATATTTTGTAGCATACACAAATGTTATAAATAACAAAAAAAAACAATGTAACATCCACATTTCATCAGTAAAAAAAAAAAAAAGACAGTAGTGAAAATATTTTATTTTGTCAGTATATCTCCAAATGTTTTCACCTGTAGTTTTTATTCTGATGCATTAAAAATGAATTCAGTGATATTTTTCTACTACATTTTTTAAAAGAAATACTTGGGATAAAGAGATGCTCTGAACAGCTCATTTGTTCCCCCAGTGAATTATGATAAAATTTTAAGCACTTCATAGCCAGCTTAAACTATGTTTATAATACTAAAACAATAAAATTAAGTACACAAGTTATTTGTTCCTCTTAAGAAATATTTCAGCAGGTTCTCAAAATGCTCAGGAAACAAATAAGAACACTAACCAGTAAGGAGACAAAAAGAACACTTGAATAACAATTTAAAAAATAACATGGTTTCTAAGGATTACTAATCATCTGTTTTTAAATTATCCATTAATAAAAATGTAAAACAATAATCTCGAATACTGCAGCACCATTTTAGAGACAGAGAAACTAAGGAATAAAAGGCAAAAGGCTTAATACAAGGCTACGTGGAAGGGGGAAAAAAAAAGGCAGTATTATCTGGTTTAAAACACACTGCTCTACTTTACTGTTCTAGATACCGATATTGTCTCTTGTATATGTGCTCAATGTTTTACCCAAAAATCACCAAATTTGGTGGGGGAGGCTGTCACTAAATTTCTTTTATTATAACATTTAATTCCTGAAATAAATGTCTTCCTTTGGGACATTTTAAACACTAAGACAGCAATCCTGTACCAAAATACATGCTGTAATCAGATGCCCAACCATACTACACATTAACTCAGCATAAAAAGTCTGTCTCAGAATGAAGATCCCTCAGTAAGTATCAATCACACAGCAACACTTAATAACAGTGGTAATATATAATAGAGCGCTGACTTTACATCTGGAAGAGCAAGCCTAAAACTACATCAATCCATTTCACTGTTTCTGATTTGGCAGTAATTATAAAATAGACAAACAGAATTAAATGTAAATTGAAAAAGAAAAAAATTTTCCTGAAACCCTTTTTATAAAGTTCCTATTTAACAACCCCATTAAAAGACGAGACCCAAAAACGCCAGGATGCTCTGCAATCCCATGTGTTCCCAAGCATGAAGTGCGCCAAAAGCACAGAAAGAAAGGCCTGCAAAGCACGAGAGCAGGATGTTCATTAACCTCACATGATAATCCTGTCGTAGCTGCATATTAACTAGTTACATATTCATAATCATTTACATTATTTAAAGGACCTTCGATGAAATTTTCTATGCAATATCCATTAGTGACAGTGTTAAAGGTTATAGAAGATAGTCTACTTAATGTTTCCAGGAAGCCTTTTTAATTAGTAAATATGTAAATTTGGCACATATGCTTTTTATGTTTAAAAAACAAGTCCCTGGTAGAATGGCAGGCGTTTCTGCCGTCACCCCCACGCTCCACTCTCCACTGTGTTCTAGCTCTCTTTTCCGCCCCCCACCCTCCCACCTTGCCCCTTTTCTTTCCTCAAATAGTCTGATATTCAAGGATAAAACAACAAAAATCCATTTCATAATTTACAAGAGAAATTTGTACTGCCAAAATACTGTCTTACATTAAGGTCTGTATTCATTACATGGAGGGTTTAGAACAACAGAGACTCCAGTTAGGTGCTACCTAAGTGTGGGCCAGATATTATGAGAACCAAAGAAATAAAGAAAAAGGTGAAAGAGGCCAGGCATGAAAACAGAATAGCCTTCGGATGATACATCGGCAATTATCCTTGTTTACGTGACTTCGAGTGTGCCTCCTTTCAAAAAACACTTGAGCCCAAGCAGTTGTATTTATATTTTGAGATATTTTTAGTTTACTTCTCTTTTACAGAAAGTTATTTTGAAAAATTAGTAAATTTCTACAACTTAGCTGCCAAGGAAATTTTAGATGGAAGAAAATCTTATGATTCAAACCTGAATCTACCTAGTTAAAAAAAATCTTATTTTCCTGTTAAATTAAGTAATTCCAAATAATCTTATTTCCTCTGAAAATTCCTTTAAGTATTAAATAAACAAAGTGCTAAGATACTGAGTCTGGTTCTCTAAGCAACTCTTGAAAAACAAAGCAAAACAACAAAAAACATTTCATTATTTTGTTGTCCTTCACGAAAGCTTCTTTTAAGTAAGATGGATATTGAGGAACAATACTAGTTTTTTTAATTAAGGCTGTCAAAACATGCAACTATTACTCCTAAAGGAAAAAAGAAATCTTATAGAATCATTTTTATAAAAAGGATTGGTTAGTAGGCTTTAACAGTTAAAATAATTGACCTAGTAAATTCTTTAATATAACTGCACTTACAGCCAGGAATTTATAAATAAAATATGTACTTGGGTAGTAACAGAGCACTAAGTCAACAAGTGGACTAAAAGAGGGGGTGCTATGAGCAGATTTACCACTTTTTAAGACACATTCTCATTCAGTCTTCACCAACAACCCAGTAGTAAGTCACATGGTACTTTCTTTATAACTCAAAATTGCCCCTACCCTAAAAGTAATAATCATAGAGTTTTGCCAAAATTTCATATGATAAAAATCAAGCTGCAAACAGTTCCTCCTTAAAGAGATGAAACCTGTGTTCGGAGACCAAGTGCCATCCCCTATGTTATAGGGCGGCCCGAGACCTGGTGAGAGAGAAAGTCGGTTTTAGAGCCAGGTCTCGCTAAGCTCCAAGTGCACACTCACTGTGTCAGACAGCTTCTGACCAGCACACATCTGACTGGGTGCAGAAGAAAAGCATCTGCAGCCTCTCCTTCTTCAAACACTGCTGCTACTACTTCTGCAATTGCTCCATTAACCCAGTCACACACGAACAAGACCTTACCAATAATGTCAGTAAAAGCAAATAAGTGTCAACTCACCAGTTCACTAACAAAAGTCCTTATTCCTTCCAACGCCCTTTCCGGTCAAGCAACTAAGTATGAACACCAACTTTCCCAAGCCGGGCAGTGTGTGTGCAGGTGTGTGGGATAGGGGAGAAGGAGAGGGTTGTGGGCTAGCCCTGTAATTGCCACCCCATCACATCATGTGTTAAGGCACTCACAACAACCGAGTTAGATGCCCAGGATGACCAAGATGGAAAAGCCCATCCGACACCTGTTTTTCTTCACATCAGTGTCCGCCTAACATCCATACACATATTCTGTTACAAAAGGTTAAAGTAACAGTTGGGAAATTGCAGTCAATAAAGTATATGGAATAAAGGAATAATAATTCCTTTGTTGTTTTCCCGAAGTCACTTTTTAAAATTACTTAATAAAGGAAAGAAGGAATGATTTCACATGCTACGATCTCCACCCCTTATTTCCACCTGAGCTATTTATTTTGGAAACGGTCCACAAGGGGGCATCAGTCTATGCGTGCTGCATGTTAGACACCGTGCCACCTTAAAATCAGACTGGAATAGAGAGCCTGACAGGTACGTGTGCCCAAGTCACAAATGCTATTTCTCTCAAAAATGCTTCCCTTCACTTCTAAAACTTTTCACTGTATTGCAATTTCAAGTTCTTCCTGTATTGGTTAATGTGTAAAATAACCACCTAAGGATTATACTAATCAGAGCTGTCCAAATTTATATGGTTTGCTTTTCTTGCTAGACTGTGTCTTCAAGGAAAATCGTACAATTTGGGATTTTAATGCTGCTGAGTCAAAAAGGAAAAAGTTTCCGTGGTGGCTAAAGCTCACTGATACTGGACATGCATTGTTATCTGACAGTTACTTAAAAGGTTGAAAATATTTTCGTAAAGATCATACTGTCAATTAAATAGATGTATAAATGTCATTACCGAAGTATACAAGAAGTCTAAGTCAACAACATTAGTAAAACTTTACAGGTCTTTTAAATAAACCTCTTTGCAAAGAGGGAAGGAATTGACTACAGGTTCCTGACAGAAAAAATTGCAATAAAGAGTAATAAACTGCAACAAACTGCTGAGTGTTTCCATATAAAAATTTTAAACAAATTTACTTTCTAAAGATGCTGAAAAGCAAAAATACCAAAACTGCTACCAAAAGTTAACTGCAATTATATAGAGCAACTTGCTAAAAGACTTAAACGTTCTCATTCAAAAAATGGAACTAGGATGGAATCAAAATGATCATCTGACCTTAACTTTTACAGCTACCCCAGTTTTCTCCTATACAAGGCTCTAACACATTTCTCATATTCAAACCCAGTTCCTTTTTACACCAATACTGGACATGTCTAACACGCCTGTGAAGATCTTCAAAAAAAAAAAGTCATCAAGGAGTAAATACAAAGAGCTGAATGCATCAAGGCACAACAGAGTTACACTGATGAAAACCAAAGAAAATGTTACAAGCAGCAGCGTGGAGAAAAAGCAGGGAGGAGATACACCGCCTTCAGAACAGCAAGACAAAGACTCAGGGCTAGAGGTAACTTCAACAAAAAATGGAAACTGGAAACTAGAAAAAAGTCTTAAAGTGCTGAAAAAAATAACTGAAAATCTATCATTGCATACACAGCAAAAAGACCCTCCAACATGAAGAAAAATAAACATTTTCACAGTCATGTGCCAGCAGATTTTCCCTGAAATACAACAGTAATTATGTGACATGATGGTGTCAGCTAACACTAAGGTGGCCATCACTGCAGTGTGTAAGTGTATCAAATCAACACCTGCACACCTTAAACTTACCCAGCAGTATGTGTCACCACATCTCAATAAAGCTGGCGGGGGTGAGGGGTAGATACTACAGGGATTATTCAAAGAAATATAAATGCATAAAGAACTAAAGAGCAACTATACAGACAATTTTTTAAAAGATACAGGTGAATCAATATTGATCACGTAGAACAATTAATAAAATATTATTCTGTTTAAAACACCTAAAATTATTCTACGACCACGCCACCCTGAACAAGCCCGATCCCGTCTGATCTCAGAAGCTAAGCAGGGTCGGGCCTGGTTAGGCCTTGGATGGGAGACCATCTAGGAAGACCAGGTGCTGTAGGCGTAAAAAATAAAAAATAAGGGATTGTAAGCAAGGTCCTTACAATCTGTGAGGTCAACCAAGGGTTGCCTCACCTAAAAAATAAAACAAAAAACAAAATATAAAAATAAAACACCTAGAATTAAAATGCATTAAGCAAGAATACAAACAGGATGGATAAACGGATGCATGTTGTGATCTCTAGGAAAAATTTCCCTGGTTAAGAGAAAACAGTAAAAAACATAGTATAAATATATAGTATATTTAGTACCAATGAAACATATATAGTACTAAAGTACCACAGTAAAAAAGAATGTATATGAACAAGTGAACAGAGGGGAGAAAATACAATAAAGTATGTTTGATTAAAGTCAAAGGAAGGCCCTAAAAAAAGCAAAGAAAAAAAGAACATCAAAGTAGGTAAAACGGCCCACAATGAGTTATCACTTCACACCCATTAGAAAAGCTATTTAAAAAAAAAATAGTAAAAACAAGCATTGCTAAAGCTGTGAAAAAAGTTGAAGACTACACTGTTGGTGGAAACGGAATACGGTGCAGCCACCATGGAAAACAGTCTGGTGGTTCTTCCAATAAACAAAGAATTGCCACATGGTGCAGCAACCCCCTTCTGGGACACACCCAGAACTGAAAGCAGGGACTCAGACACTTGCACAAACTCAAGTTCACAGTAGTATCATTCGCAATGGTCAAAAGGTAAAAGCAACCCATATCCATCAGTGGATGAATGAGTAACAAAATGTGTTATATACATATAATGGAATATTATTCAGTCTTTAAAAGGATGAGAATTCTGATATATTCTACCTTGAAGACATTATGCTAAGTAAAATAAGCCAGTCACAAAAGGGTAATTACTGCATGATTGCTCTTACATGAGCTTTCTAGAGTAGTCAAATTCAGAGACCAAAGGAAAATGGTACTTATCAGGGGTGGGGAAAGGGAGGTGGGAGTTATTGTTTAATGGGTAGTTTCAGTTTTGCAAGATAAAGAAAAGTTCTGGAGGCGGATGGTGGTGATAGTTGCACAACAATGTGAATGTACTTAATGCCACTGAAATATACACTTCAAAATTACTTAAATGATAAATTTCATGTTTTGCATATTACAATTTTTAAAATCAAAAGTAAAAAGTCAAGTAAGAGGCAATAAGAGTGAAACTATATAGATCAGTAATTCTATCACATAGAAATGGACTAAATATTCTAGATAAAAGAAAAAGTTGTCCGGACTGAATTTTTAAAACCATAACTATATGCTGTTTCTAAGAAACATCCTTTGAACACAAATAGGTTGAATCTAAAAGACAAAAAGATAAATCATGAAAAGCAGCAAAACAAAATAAGCTGACATAACCAGACAAATATTTGACAAAGGAGACTTGAAGGCAAGAAGCATCACTAGAAATAAAAAGAATTCAGAATAAAAATGTCAACTGACCAAGAAGTTATTACAGTCCTAAATTTACGTGCATCAAATTACATAACTTCAAAATGTACAAAAGCAAAGGTTGAAAAAGTAAAGAAAAAGATAGACAACCACTGTGGAGATTCTAAATCACATCTCTTCATAACTGATAGGATTAGCAAACAAAAAAATTAGCAAGAATATAAGGTACTCCGACACCACATTCAATCAACTCGGGCTAATAAACGTATATGGAACTCAAAAACAGCAGCATTTACCTTCTTTCCAAGTAAATGATGGAACACTGACCAAAACAGATAATATAGTAAGTACTCCATAAGGCAAGTCTTAAATTTCAGTTTTGCAAAAATGTGTTCTTGGACCAGAACAGAATATGACAATAGAAAAACAGAAAATACTCAGTGTTTCCAAATTAAGCAATATATTTCTAAATATTGTGGGTCAATAGACAAAGCACAATAGAAATTAGAAAATATTTTATATGACTGATAATAAAAATAACATACAAAATGTATGGGATATAAGATAATGAGAAAAACATAAAACTATAAAACTCAAAATACATATAGTATAAAGAATGGTAAAAATCAGTGGCTTTTTCTTCTCTAGTAGCTTCCATCTCAAGAAGCTAGACAAAAATTACAGAACAGAAAATTTTTTAAAGGAATAGATAAAAGCAGAAATTAATGAAGTAGAAAAACGAATAGTCAAAAACTCATTCTTTAAAAAGATTGACAGCATTGATATACCCCTAGGAAGACAAAGACAAATCAAGGGGGGGGGAGGGCACATAAAAATTGCAAATAACAGACATCAAAAGAAAGACATCACTATCAAACCTACACATACTAAAAAGAAGATATAACAAACAACTCAAGGCCAATAAATTTTAAAACTTAGATAAAAATAAAAATTCCTTGAAAAAACACATTTCCAAAGCTGACACATCTAGAAATAGAAAATCTGGATAGTCCTTTCACTGACAAAGAGACTGCATCCATAGTTTTAAATACCCAAACAAGGAAAATACTAGGCCCAGAGAGCTTTACTGATGAATTATTCCAAACATTTAAGTTAGAAACAATACCGATAGTATACACTTTTATAAAATACACAAAAATGAGAGTCATTTTATGAGGCCAGCATAACCCTGAAACTAACATGGACATTACAAGAAAAGAAAATTACAGACCAATATCCCTCATTCAACTGTCGACCCCAAGAATTAATGTGCCTGTTAAGAACTCCTGCTGGCTATTGGGCTCAAATTTATAAACAGTGTAGTAGTCACCACTAAACATGCTCTCTGTGCTTCAGGGAAAAACTGCACTGAGCCGCCTGCACCGCTATGTTCCTGCGGTCTGAACCAACCCTTACAAAGGAGCGCCAGGTCCTAAATCAACCAATGGGCTGAAGGCCTGCCCCAGCCAACTAGGGCTGTGCAGCTACATCCTCATTTGCATCTTCACTGACCAAAGTGACTCCAATCCCATCAATCAGGATGGTGCTATCTGGACCAATCACACTGAGGCTTTGGAGTCTTCATTTGCACAAAAATGGACCGACCAATCAGGGATGGGAGCTAGCACTCTTTGTTTAAACAGAGCTCACTTTAATATGAAATCTAGCAACATATAAAAAGGTAAACACATCATATGCAAGGGGGCTTTCCCCAGGCATGCAATGGTGTTTCAGTATTTTTAAAAATCAAATTAATTTGCCATATTAACATCTCCCATAAACATAGAAAAAGCTCTTGATAAAATTCAACATCCATTCATGCATGATAAAACTTGCAAAATAGGAATAACGGGAACATTTCATAAAGAGTACCAAAAGCCTACAAGGAACATTTTAATGGTAAAACTGTTCCTCTCTCATATGCAGAACTAGATAAGGAAGCCTACTATCACTGCTTTTATAAAGGTCCAAATCATTCAATAAGGCAAAAAATAAAACAAAACCTTGAGAACTTCAAAAAATAAAACTATTACTCAGACAACATGCCTGTATATATCTGTACATATACTACCAGAATACATAGACAGCGATTCAAATTCAAGTAAATTTTACAGTCATACACAAAAATCAGTATAGGTCTACATATAGCAAAAGATAAAATAGCAAATAAATTATAAAGTGTGATAAAACAATAAATATCTAAGGATAAATCTAAAACATTAATTGTACGATGTATATACTAAACAAAGCCAATACTCAAAGAAGTTATGAAAAAACTAAATAGAAAAATATACCATGTTGATGGATTGGAAAACTTAATATTGTAAACATGTCAATTCTCCCCAAATTGATCTTTAGATTCAATGCACTCCAAGCAAAATCCTGGAAGGTTATTTTGTGAGTATTGAAAATTAACTTGATTTCAGGACTAAGGCAAGAAAACTAGGAAAGATAAGCCCAACACCTCACGCCAGAAAGCAATGTAATGATTAAAGAATGATGGAACATGTTAAAATGATGTGGGAGCCAGCTTGAAGGGGCTCCCACTGGCCAAATTTAGGACAATCTGAGCATAAAAAAGAATGATGACAAATTATAACACACCGAATTAAAAAAAGAAAAGAAAAAAGAAAAACAGGAGTCTATAGTGATACTAAAAGAAAAGATGTTCTTGTTTTCAGAAAAATGCCAGCTAAAAATATAGATGTTAGAAAATCACTAATTTGCACCAATATAACAACTAATTTAGGCAAGGATCATCCATGGTAAAGGGTGCTTGGGGCACAAGATATTTACACTATCTTTGAGTATTATTACCACTTAAAGTACTTATTCCTTACATAAGGGAAAGGTAACTTTACCGTGCAGAGTTCTGACAGACACCCCCCTTAAACAAGTAATTAGCAAATAGGAGATAGCGTGTTTCTGATGATGCGTAGGAAGTCACCATCATCCATGTAATACTTCTTGAAAAATGTTTAACTCTGTCTCTTCACAATTACATTCATCAGTCATCCAAAGTGGAGCACTATAAGATAACTATCATAAGTTCTTCAAATACTCTTCAAATATCAATTTCATGAAGACAAAAAAGGCAGGGGGTTGTTTTAGATGAAAGGGACTAAAGAGGTAAGATGGCCAAATGCGATTTTGAATCTTAAACCAAAAAGAGTTATGAAGGACATTTATAGAAAAACTTGAGAAAATTTGAACATGTTAAATACCATCATTGAGTGTCACTGTTCATTTCTTGGTTGAAAAAGGATATTATGATTATGTAGGAGTAACTTTGGTCTAAATGATACATGCTTAGATATTAAGAATGTGATGATGTCTACAATTAACTTTCAAATGGTTCAACAAGAAAACAAAAAGGAAGAGAGAGAAGAGAAGAAGAGAGAAAGAAAAAAGAAAGAAAGAAAGAAAGAAGAAGAGAAAGAGAGAGAGAGAGAAGAAAAGGAAGAAAAGAGAAGAAAAGGAGGAAAGAAAAGGAAGAGAAAAGGCTCATGGAACAAAATATTGATGATTCTAAACTATTCTTTCAACTTTTCTGTTTTACAATTTTTCAAAATAAAGTTTTAGCTTTAAAAAAAATAAATAAACTACCTTGGAATGGAAAAAAAGGATTGAAACTCACCAGTCTGGAGAGGATGGCAAGAATGATACAAGCTAAAAGATTCTTCAACCCAAAATGAACACATCAGGTGGGAGAACAAAACGAAGCAGTTGTGGTCACAGCCCAGACTCCATGCACCTCCTTCAGCTTCTCCCCACTGGTGCTTTAGAACTACCCTTGTCTCTTACTCCCACCTGGAGAGGCCTACCACATGAACGTGGTATATTCCACCTTGAAACACTGTATTATAATGTTTATTAACAACTTCCAAAGTTGTTTTTTCTCATGGTACGTGACTGGCATGATAAAAGTGCTAACAACAATAATAATAATATAAAATTGTTCTAAAATAAACTGTAACTCACATGTAATGAGTTCTGAAATCTCATCTACTTATAAAATGTATCCTTGACTATAAGCAGATTTATTCTTACAACTTTGCTGTCCTTAAATTAAAAAAAAAAAATTTTGGCACTAGAAAGATCAAATATACTTTCTTCAATAAACTGCTTATGATTACTCAATTTAGAAAAAAACACTTTCTACACCTCAATGCCTATTCAGAAAAAGTATTAGCTAACTAGGAATGTAAAGAAATTTCCTTACTCTAATATATATAAGTGAATATAAAAAATATATTCCACAGTAATACAAAAAATGATGTCCACATCATACTTAGTTTTTTTAAGTTTACTGCTAACACCACTATCACCATTTCTGTTCCGCATTGCACTAGAAATCCTAGCCAGTGCAAAAAGCAAGAAAAAGAAATAAACAGCATAAGGATTGGAAAGGATAAAATAAGGAAATCTTGAGGGATCACAACAAAACATATACTACCAAGTTTCAAGATGACTTATAAAACTATGATAATTAGACAGTGTAGGTTTGGTACAAGAATAGACAAACAGGCCAATGGAACAGATTCAAGAAACAGATCCACACATACAGTCACCTGACTTACGACAAAGATGACAACGCAGTGGCAAACAATCTTTCCAATAAATGGTGATGGGGCAACTAGATATCCACATGTTAAAAAACGAAACCTGACCTCAACACCCTATTACGCACAAAATCAATTCCAGGTAGATTGTAGATCTAAATGTGAAAAGCAAAACAATAAAACTTCTAGAAGAAAACATAGGAAAATATCTTCAAATACTAGAGTAGGAAAGACATCACAAAAACAATACAAAAAGACACTAACCATAAAGGAAATGCTTGTTAAAATTAAGAATTTCTACTCATCAAAGGACACCAGTATGGAGTGTCAAGTCAAGCCACAGACTAGGGAAGAAATTTACAAAACATTCCTGAAAAAGTACTCATATCAAAAAGTACATAAAGAATTAGTATGAATCAATTAGTATATGACAAATATCCCAATAGAAAATGGACAATAGATGAGCAGGTATTTTACTAAAAAGCAATGCAAATAGCCAAAAAATATCTGAAAAGGTAAGTGACTTCATCAGTTATTACTAGAAAGTCTAGCAAATATGACAAGGACAGGCGGTAAGTACCAAGTGTAGGAACTTGGTACTGTTGACAGTTAGAACCACTATGGAAAAGACACAAATAACCCATGAGAAAGTTCAGGGCAAAACCTAGAAACCATCCAAGTTGTTCACCTGAAAAATTAAGAGTTAATGAAGATTCTAACACCAAATCTGTAAACATCTGTCACAGTGCCTGGCGCACACAGAATTTACTCTATATAATGCAACCTCAAGTCTCCCTTTCTTCACACATGACAAATGGAAGTTTATCATTTAAGATCAGCATGATTCTCAAAACACATTTCAATGGCTTCACATCTAACAAAAACAAATCCTTGGCTGCTGTGAAACAGCTCTCGCCCGCCTCATCCTGACATGTTTGCCCCGACCAGAAAGCGCTTCTCTAAAATCTCTCGGGCATCTCCGCGCAGCCAGCGCTGCTCTTATCTCAGGTTCTGCTCCGACGCAACCGCGACAGACGGGGCTCGCCCGACCACCTTACCTTCGAAGGCCCTCCGCTCAGCCCTTCGCACTCGGCACCAGGCCCTCACCTACTTGCTTCTCTCCCAGCCCTACCTGCCCCGTACCACCGGACATGTTTACTGAGCCTACTCCACGTCTCCACCACCAGAACCGAAGCCCCCTAAAGCGGGACTTTCTCTGTGTTGCTCCCTTCAGCACCCTCCGCGGAACATGCCTGCCTGGGAACAGGTACTCAGCAAGTATCTGGTGAAAAACTGTGAGACTGAGTTCTGGGCCTGAAGAGGGGAACCGGGGTTGTACAGGGTACGAGACAGTTTCTTAAACTATGTGCAATTTAATTTTATCATGAGAAATACGAAAATCCACCATTAAGCTATTGTTTTACATTATGAAACTTTTGAAATATTTCCTCTTAATGCATTTAACTCCCCAGGTTCTACATCAGAAAAGTATAAGTTATTCCAAAATTCCAAGTGAGAATTACATGAGCCACTCAGTAATAATTATAATAAAATAATATCCACATTTTTCCAAAGTTACTATTATCCTGCAAATAAACTTGTAAAAACAATACTATATGGTACTTTTTTCACATTACAATAAAATCTCAGTAATTTTGCTAATAAAAGATAACTGTGTCTGGAGATATAAAATACAGATATCACAGAAATACCACTTCAGCTAACAAACCCAAATTTCAACACAATGTAATTCTAAGATAGAGCCAGATGTGACAAGATCTTAGTATGAGGAAATCTCCCTAGAGCAACGCAGGACTCCCCACTATACACCTAGGACTCCCTGCTAGAGCCCGGGACTCCCCACTATACACCTAGGACTCCCCGCTACAGCCCGGGACTCCCACTATACACCTAGGACTCCCCACTACAGCCCAAGACTCCTTGCTACAGCCCTGGATCGTACATTTCACAGCACCACTCAGTCTAGAGAGGCCTCTGAGCATTTTCTAGCGACTGCTCTACTGCTACTGGTGAAAACAGATTTGGTTATGAGAAAAGATTTAATCCAAGTTCCCTCTTGTCCCTGTATCATTTGATCGAAAGTTGAGAATAAATAAAACCTCCCCCCCCAAAAAAAAGGAAACCAAATATGGGATAGATGTTTGAATAAATGAATAAATTGTATCTATCAACTATGAAGAAAGCAATGAACCTGCCTAACTGGTGCTCAAACCAGCCAAGAGCTATTTTTCAGGCCCGGAAAGTATTTAGCAATTAAAGATACAACATCCCAGTTTTCATTAAAACTAATTAAGTTTTATCAACAGGCTTTATTGAAAAAAACTAATTCCAGCCAATTTCATTCACTTTTAGGTAAAATAAAAAATGAAACTGTGTGCTTTTGAAACATCAGACGGTGTGTTTTCCTATATGAGTGTGAATACTTACATACACATAGAAACAACTTTAACCACATTAATACATACTGTTCTACAATTTTAATGTCTGCATAAAAGCTCCTCATATGTATCATGATATATTTAACCAATCTCCTAGTGTTGAATTTTTAGTGTTTTCATTATTATAAATAAAGCTGCAAGGAACCTTTCCGTACATGTCTTTTTGCTCGATCAAAAAGGAATAAGCGAAAGTTTTGGCATTGATGTTGTAAGCGAAAACAATGTTAAAATATCTAATACTGTCCATTTACTACATATAGTGTCATTTATTGAGGTCATGGCTCATTCATGCTCCTCTGTCTTTTTTCCTCAGGATACTAATTTTGTGTCCTTGTTATTTACTGCTCCAAAAGATAAGCAAGGAAAAACAGAGAGGGCCCTGGGTAAAACCTGTTACACTCCTAAAACTAAGGTGACCATTGTACATAATGAATCCATTTCTTTCCTCAGCATCTAGAGCCTACTAGCTAGGTAGCATCCTAGGGGAAAATGAAAACACAGTCATTTAAGTCATTTCCTCAGGTTTTCGACCTCTCTCACAGGGCCCAAGTAGGGAAAGGCTACGTCCTAAAGCACCTTTAATCTGACTTACATAGAGGACTCCTAAGTGCCACACTAACATCCAGGACTGTGCCAGTGTTCCCTTTTGCATCCCAACAATGACCCAACACCTCTATTTCAATAGAGCTCACTGTACTGACCGCTGGGTTGGTTTGAAACCCTAAAATGAAGTCCGTCACAGATGTCTGTCTGCTAAGGAAAGTGTTCCTGCGCTAGACTATCGTGACAGAATAGCTACCTACTAGGATAGTTAGTATGTTTGGGTCTTCTGCCCCCCCCCCCAAAGCAGACATATGGTCCAGTCTATCTACTGAGGGGCCCTACTTACAAACTAGAGAAAAGCAGTTTTCACATGTAGCTGGGTAGGTACCACACCATAAGCTGTTCAGAGCACCCCAAATGTACCCTTTGTATTTCCGCCACACTGACATCAGAATAAAACCAGGGGTATCTCTTAACAAGCCAAATGGGAGAAAAAAACATCGAGTCAGCGTTATGCACATTACGACAGAAACAAAAGTAGTTCCTCTACGGAAGAGACTCAAGGCAGTGGCGACGCCGTCTTCTGAGCGTCCGCGTCACATTTTCTGAAAGAACAAGAACTGAAAAACAGTTCTGCAAAAATGAACACACTGATTTCATGAGTCTTTTCTATCTCCTTTTAATTTTTCTCATAAAAAAATTAAGATCCATTCATGTCTTATAAGGTAAACATGCTAAACTTGTTGAATTTTTAAATCCCCATTTTGAAAAAAAGCCAAGTTTAAAACCCAACAGTTTTATGTGGTACTAAGAGAAAAACATCTCTCAGCAAAGGAAATCCAATGCACAAAGTAATTTAGACCCACCAGCACAAAGCAGAAAGGATTCCCACAACAGGTGGTTTCCAAGCAAACCAGGAATTTTCTAAGTTCTGTGAAAATTCCCTCACCTAGGTGAACTGAGTGTGAATATCTGTACACCTAAGTAAGTGATCGTTTTTATACAAAAATGTTCAATAGAAAAGTTAGGGATTCTCACTGTTTACTTTTGAAACAACTTCCTAACGCTTTTCACTCCCCCGCAGTTTGACATAAGGCATTTTAAGTAAATTAAATGTTACTTTTCAAAGTAACAATTTCAAACTTGCAGGAGATAGTGTTAACCTGAAATGTTACAATATTCAAAGGGAAAAACACCCCCAGTTAAATAGTAACAGAATGTTTCTTAAACCGGGCGTGCTTCATTTACATCCGATTAGGAAATGCAAAACTGCCCTCCCTCTTCACTGATGTTTTAATACAAACTTACTATGCGGTCGAAGTTAAAATTTAATAAAACAGCACTCTATTTGAGCAGATGCTAAACCACCAAAGCCGACACTGCACCTGAAGCGTGTTGTCACAAACCTCCTGAAACTCTTCGGTGCGATGCTAAAGAGCAACAAAGAGCACGCATCCCAGCACCGTCCGGACTGCGAGCCCGAAGCGGCCGGCGCGCACTTCCGGCCGCGGCGCGAGCGCGGCCAGCACGGTTCCCACGCGCGGCTGTGCGCTCCGAGTTCAAGAACTCGCTTTCGCCACGAGTTCAACAGCCTGTCACACCCCCGGCCCTCCCACGCCCCACGCGGGCCGAAGGGCTCCACGCACACAACAGAAGCACGTGACAGAAGTTTCCCGCGACACCGTCTCCGCGGGCCCGAGGCGGCGCCCTCCCGGGCGCGGGTTCGGGGTCAGGGGCGCGCGCGCTGCGCCCCTGGGGCTGCGGGGCTCAGGCGCGGGGGGCGGCCCCGGCGTCCGGCGCGCGGCGGGGACCCCGGGACCCCGCGGGGGCGCGGGCCGGCGCGCGGCCTGTTACCTTTTCCTGCTCCTCGCGGAGCCGCGCCACCTCCGGGGCGCGCAGCGGCGCCGCGGCCGAGGCCGAGGCCGCGGCGTGGGGCCCGGGGCCGGGCGGGGCCTCCATGGCGGGGGCGCCGGCGCCTCAGCGGGGCGAACGAGTCCTAAACAAGTGTTTGTGGAGGCGGCGCGGCCGGCGGCTGCCCAGCGCCCGCGTGCTCGCCCTCATGCGCCGCGCGCCCCGCGCTGAGGAGGCCGCGCCCGCCCGCTCCGCTGCCGCGGCGGCCGCTGCTCGCGTCCGGGCTTCCCGCGGCCGCATCTCACACGCGCATACCGCCCGCCGCCGCCGCCGCCGCCGACTCGGAGCAGCAGGCCGGCCGGGGAGAGCGGGACGCGCTGTCCGGTGGCCGGGCCGAACCAGGCGTCCTGTGGCGGCCGCGCCTCCCCGCAGGCTCCGCCCCTCGCCCCGCCCCGCGCGGCACGCCGGGAAGCGCGCGGCCCCGCCCCGCCCCGCCCCTGGAGTCACGTGGTGCGGGAGCCGCGCGGCCGGGCGGGCGTAGGCCCGGGCTGCGCCTCGTGCTGGCCCTGGGCGCGCTTCCGTCCCGGCCCGCGTCCGCGCGCCGAGCGGGTTCGCGGGCCCCGCACGTCCCCCAGCCGTTTGCTGCTGCGTCTGGCGGTAGGCGCTTCGTTCATGCGCTAAAGCTGCTTCTTAAGCCATTTAATTTTAGCAAATTCAAATCTTTGCGGTGCCTGTTTAATGAATTAAAAATGCAATTATATTTTGCATGTGTATTAATTACTGCACACGCTGTAATATTTCCTTATATAAAACCATGGCACTTACGTTAATATATTGCTATGTGTGGACCGTTGAAGAGATTGGGTAACTGCGCCCACGGTTTTTCTCTTATTTTACAATTCCCGCGCCCTCTTTCTCGGACAGCCACTGTACACAGTGGGCGCCCAATTACTGCTTACTGCGTGGAAGCGGCCTTGCCCTAACAACCATCTCTGCTCCAACCCCTGACAGTAGCGATGGGTCCTATTCCTTCCACATCTGCAGAAGGAAATAGGCTGGAGGGTACCCCCTCACACCCTGCTGCACCTAGGAACCACACACACACACCCTGCTGCGCCTGCTTGCTCACCTTCTCTTCCTTCCCTCCTGGCCAGCTCCTTGTCCCATCCACCCTCTTCCATGTGCCCCAAAGGAAGAAGGGAGGACAACTTGGATAAATGGTAAATGGTAATTCCTCTCTTTTCTTCACTGCGTGTCCAACTTCAACACCTTGAAACAGCCAGAATCTGACCACCTTCTCTAGCAACACCAGCATCTCTCTTCCACCAGGTCTGTAGGTCCTTCGCTGATCTCCCTACCTGCACTGGTGCCCCTCGTGATGGACGTTGGCCACTGCCCACCCTACCACCCCTCCACAAGATGGTCAGCCCTAGCCCGCATAGCTCCTGTGCCTTGTGGGAAGCTGACCCGCCCCTAGCTCCAGCCGAAGCAGTGTGCGTTTTCTGTGCTTGATTCAGGACCAGGCATGTGACATCCCACAAAGAGAGGTTTTCTGGAGGCTTCTGAGAAAGTTCTTCCTCATTCTTCGGAGGTGCTTTCATAAGGAATCTACCCATCCCTTGGAGAGGAAATATGAAGCACGTAGCCTTGTGTGTTTCAGGTCCAGGAAGGCCATCTAGATACCTCTGAGACTCCAAATGAGGCTGAATCTGTGGCCAGTAAATCTCCCAACTGGTTAAGGCAGTTGGTATCAGGACCCCATCGCTGGCAGCCAGAGGCATCCCCAATCTATTCTCAGCTCAACAGCCTGAGTGAGCTTTTTAAAAAGTAACCAGAACATCTCGCTCTCCCCTGTAGAGCCCTCCATGTCTTCCCCTGCAGCCAGGAGAAAACCCAGATGCCCGAGTGGAATTCTGCAGTATCTGCCCGGCCTTTCCCACCTCCCTGCAAGCCGCCTGCCACTCACGCCAACCACAGTGGTTTCTCTCTTCTTCAGACACTTTAGACTAATTCCTGCCTTGAGGTCTCTGCACTGGCCAGTCCTTCTTCCAGATCTTTCCATGGTCACCTCCTGTGCACCACTCAGGCCCCAGTTCAAATAAAGACGCTCTCCTGATATTCTGTCCACTGAAGCCTCCCTCTCCTCCAAGCATCTGCCAGCACTTCACTTTTTAAATTTTCTTTCTAGTAGAAAGCACAGTCATGAGATCTACATTTCCATCGCCCAGCTTCAACAATGCTCAACTCATGGCCAGTTTTATTTCATCTGTACCCCACCTCCAGCAGGGCTCCCCACCTAGTTACTTTGAAGCAAATTCCCTACATTGTAGCACTCCCCTTGTAACTATTTCAGTACATATCTCTAAAAGATACTTTCTGTAAAAATATAAGCAAATATCATTATCGAACCTAGGAAAAATTGTTACAATAATTTCTTTTTTATATCATGGTAAGAGCGACATGAGATCTACCCTCTTAACAGATTGTTAAGTGCACAATACAGCATCGTTTACAATAGGCACAGTGTTAGGTAGCAGATTTCTAGAACTTAATCATCTTGTATAACTGAAACTTTGTGGAGTAGCAATGCTCCACTTTCTCCTCCCTCCAGCCCCCAGCGACCACCACTCTCTGCTTCTATGCCTTTGACTATTTCAGAGTCCTCATGAAAGTAGTAGTGTATAAAATTTGTCCTTCTGTGACTGGCTTACTTCACTTAGCATAATGTCCTCAAGGTTCATCCAGTTATATTTGGCAGGATTTTTCTATTTTAAAAAGCTGAATATTTCATTGTATGTATACACCACATTTTCTGTATCCTTTCATCCATCAATAGATACTTAGGTTGTTGACACATCTTGGCTATTGGTAATCATGAACACGGGAGTGTAGATGTCCCTTTAAGACCTCAATTTCAGTTCTTTTGGAGGCATAACCAGAAATGGAATTGTCGAGTCATATGGTAGTTCTATGCTTCCTTTTTTGAGGGGTGCCATGCTGTCCTCTATAGTGGCTGCACCATTTTACACTTCTACCAGCGGCACACAGGGTTCCGACTCCTCCACATCCTCACCAGCACCTGCCACTATTTTATAACAGCCATCCTAACAGCAAAAAGGTTGTATTTATTGTAGTTTTAATGTGTTTCCCTGATGGTTAGTTATTTGAGCATCTTTTCATTTACCTGTTGGATATTAATAATTTCTTCATATCATCCAATATCCAGTCAAGTCACAAATTTTGTGGAACTTAGAAAAACAAAGCTCCTCAGCTCCCCTCTGGGCCTGCTGAACCGTGATCTGTTTCAACAATTTCTGAGGTGTTTCTTACATGGCCCAGCTGGGGTTACCTGCCACATCCAGCAGCTTCAGCTGGATGCATCTCTGGTGACAGTTCCTGCACAGGGGAAGAGTCATCCCTGAGAAAATGCCTTTCTTTTTCTGTGCTTTCCATGATTTTCCTTAAGCTTCCCTGGAGTTCCTGAGCTTTTGAAATGCATTTCGTTCGCTCCTGAATTACCTTGCCAAAATTTGAAGATGGCTCTTGTGGCCTTCCAAATTTTCCCTTCTCCAGCCTGGTGTCCCCTTTATCCCTGGGCTTGACAAGGTCATGGTCTTTTTGAGGTTCAAGCCTGGCTCTCTGTGCCCTGGAATCTTGCATGGGGCTGGATTTCTCGCCAAGGCTCCCAGCTCTGCACTCCCTCCACCCACATGGGCATGTAAAGATGAGGAGGGACAGGAAGGGATGCAACAAAACTGGCCTCGAATTGATAATAGCTGAAGCTGGGGGAGGGGCACAGGGAGGAGCATATTATACAACCCCGTCTTCTCTTGTACAGGTTTATATTTTCCATAATAGAAAGAGGAAGGTAAGACAACAATGAGGTGCAACTACACACCTAGCAGAATGGCTGAGAGCTGGAATGCTGTGAACACGAGATGCTGGTGGTGAGGATGCAGAGAGACTCACCTCGGTACCTTACCCGCGGGAATGCAAAAAACGCGGCCACCCCGGAAGACAGTTTGGCTATTTCTTATAAAACAAAAACTCTTGCTATGATCTAGCAATCGTGCTTCATGGTATCTACCCCCAAAAAGGCGAAAACTTGTGTCCACACAGAAACCTACACGCAGATGTTTACAGCAGCTTTATTCATAAGTGCCAAAACTTGGAAGCAACCTAGACGCCTTTCGGTGAGTGACTGAATACACCATGGCGCATGCGACAATGGACTGTTACTCAGTGCTAAAAAGAAATGCGCCGTCGAGCCGTGGAAAGGTACAGAGGGACCTTAAATGCATGTTACCAAGTGAAAGAAGCCAGTCTGAAAAGCCTGTGAACTGTTCAATTCCGACTCTGTGACATTCTGGAAATGGCAAAAACTATGGAGACAGTAGAAAGAGCAGCAGCTCCCGGGGCTGTAGGATGGGGAGAGGGATGAGCCCGCGGAGCGCAGAGGAACTTCGGGGCAGTGAACATACTCCGCACGATACTCTACTGATGGCCACGTGTCATTATGCATTTCTCCAGACGCACAGAACACACGACGCCAAGAGCGAGCTGTACACTACGGC
Organism: Eonycteris spelaea; assembly: GCA_003508835.1. NCBI lineage: Eukaryota > Metazoa > Chordata > Mammalia > Chiroptera > Pteropodidae > Eonycteris > Eonycteris spelaea. The sequence goes on along the minus strand of PUFA01000071.1, from coordinate 7,815,458 downwards.
CTTTGGTGACAACGGTGTGTCGCTGCACCATTTCATCCACTGTAAGAAATGTCCCGGCCTGGTGAGGGATGTTCATTAAGGGGGCTGGAGCTTTGAGGGAAAAGGGGGTACATGGGAAATCTCTATACCTGCCCCTCGATTTAGCTGTGACTCTAAAACATCTCTAAAAATTGTCTTAATAAAAAAAAAAAAAAAATGGGCTCAGCAGGGTTGGGCCTGGTTAGTATTTAGATGGGAGACCACCAGGAAGACCAGGCACTGTGGGCATACATAAATAAACAAATAAATAAGGAAGGGATCATAAGCTGACAAGGTCCTTGCACTCTGTCAGTTCAACCAAGGGTTGCCTCGCCCCCCAAAAAAAAATTGGCGGGTGGGGGCGGGGAAGAATCCGTGGAGTGAGCAGCGCCGGGCCCAGCGGTGTGGGCCTGGGCAGGGCGCGGCGCCCAGTGATGTGGGCCTGGGCAGGGCGCGGCGCGAGGCGGGGGCTCTCTGCCCGGAGCAGGCCGCACCGTAGCTCAGGTCAAGCTCCATGTCCTTTCCAGTGTCCTCACGTCACCTGGGGCAAGCGCCCCTTGCTGCATGGGGGGTAAAGGGGTCCTTCAGCAACTGCTCTCATCCGCGCATCACCCTGCCTCCGAAGAAACGTGTTGTTACTGCTTCCGTTCGGTGATGATCACTCTGAGAACTTCTCTACCTCGGGGGTGGAAGGGAACACGCCGACACTGCGCCCCTTGGAGAGCGGGCGAAGCTGACGGCGCCGGCGAGACTTCCGCGCGCGGATCTGTCCGCGGCGCCCTCGCACTTCTCCAGTCTGGCCTCCTCGTCCTGCTTCTGCCTCTTTCACTCTGTCCTCAATGACGCGCGTGGCTGCGCCGCGCCGCGGCTCATTTTTACATGCAAACCAGGCTCCGGGGACGCTCATCTGTCCTCTGCAGGGAAGGAGGTCGGCGTTGCCTCTCGCGCCAGCTGCGGATGTTATTGACCGGGTGGCCCTTCCCGCCCCAAGGGTCTCACGGCTGCCCTTCCTGCAAGCGTCCCGGGCACTGGAGCAGCCTATGCCATAGATCATCGTAATGTGAAAACGAGCTCAGGGACATCAGAAGGACCCTCCAGCCGCCCTCTGATTCCTCCCGACTGCGCCAGGCCTCTGCGAAGGGCTCGAGGACAGGCAGACATGTCCCCCACGCCCGGAGGTCAGAGAGCAGGGGGCAGGCGGGAAGAAACCATGTTACAGATGGTGAAACCAAGCTTCTGAAACAGGGGTAGACAGTCGCCCAGAAAGATGGATCACCTCCCCCCACCCCACCCCCCCAGCTGTTTCTAGAGACCGCACCTCTTTTTCTCTTTTTTTAAATTTACAAGGAGTATGTGAGGTGCACTGTTTGATACTCTTTCTTTTGGTTTGCTCATTTTTCCGAGCGAAACCATCTTCTTGCTTTTTTTAAAGTATAATAATACTTGATCACAAAAGAGAAATCAGAAAATACAGTGAGGCAAAAGGAACTTGACCTCACAACTCCATATACTCGGAAAAGATACTGTCCTCTTATTAAGCCCTTCGATGCCCCTTTATCTCCTTTCTTTCTTTCATTCATTCATTTTGCAAAGTGTTTTGAGCTGCTAATATGTGCCAGATGATAGATACAAAGTCATCAAAATAGGCTCCTGGCCTGAAAGATACCAACCAAACAGACAAAGAATGAAACAAGCAATTAAATGCAAAGATTTTCTCTGTGTACAGGTATCCAAGTATGTAGATATATTCTTTACCAAAAAAAAAAAAAGTGGAAACATATCATGCATGCTATTAACCTGATTTTTGGCCTAATATATCGGAAAAAATAAATTTCATGTCAATAGATTCATTTTAGAACAACGAAAACAAACTCTAGAACTCAACCTAACAAGAACTATGCAAAACCTGCATGAAGAGAACCAAATCATTTTTACCAAAGATCATTCAAATAAGGATTTCTAAAAATCAAGATATAAATCACATGCGGTGACACAGTGTCTCAGACTACGGCATTCTACAAATAAATCTCTACACTCGGTGCAATCCCAGACACAATCCACGTAGATTTTGTTATAAACTTGTTAATATTCTCAGGTTCATCTGGAAGTGTAAATGTCAAGAATAAAAATATGTATAAAGAGCGACTGGAAATCCTTTGCCTACAAATACCAAAATATGGTTTAAGACATCAGCAGTCAAACAACTAGTATTGACATAAGACTATCAGAGATCAGTGGAATAGGACAGAAATTCTAGAAACTGCTCTTAAATAAAATTTACTTTGAATTCGGCATTTCAAATTAAAGAGGAGGTAGTAATGGAGTTGTCTGATAAAAACCATTGGAATCATTATGTATTGTTTTGAAAAAGAATCTTATGCCTAACTTGAAATAAATAACCCAAAACTAATGTCAGCTGATTTAAAGACTCAAAACAATCAAAAGTATTATAAACAGAATAGAAAAAAAATATGATAGAATTTTTAAATGCTTTTGGATGGGAAAAGTTTACTTAAGCAAATCTCATAGACATAAAGAAAAAAAATTAAGAGTTTTAACTATGCATTAAACTTCTCTTCATAAAGATACTACGAAGTTTAAAAAGAAGCCTCAGAATAAAAATATTTGCAATACGTTTAACAGGTAAAAGATTAATATGCAGAATACATAAGAATCTTCTACAAATAGAAAAAGACAAAATACTTATGATAAAAGTGAGCAAAGACCATGATGGGGAAACTCAGAGAAGAGGAAATATATGAAGAATTATTAAACCTTTCCAATGCTCAGGGTGCAAATTTAAATAGACATTATGTTTTATTAGATTGACAAAAACATTTTCACCTATAATGTTGGAAAATGTGAGAAAGAATAGATGTTTGTAAAACTGCTGTGTGAATGTCACTTGGCACAGGTTTGATGCGCCCAATCTGAGAATAGAACCTAAAACTGTTCAATGTGCAAATCCTTTGACTCTGCAATTCTCCTAGAAACGAATCTCAGAGGAAACATAACATCGCAACAGCTTCCAGGTGGTGCACAGCCAGCCGGCAGGGGAAGTGGGCTCTTGCTGGCCAGACCCTAATGGAACCCTGCCCAGTTGCTGGGTGGAGCTGGAAAGCCAGCCCATGATTCAGGGGTGCCCATTCCCCATTTGGACCCAGACATCTTTGCAAAGCACCTTTTTGTTTAACCAGACCACGAAACCAAGTACTAAGGGAAAGGAACTCGGAACCAGGCTTCTGAATTGCTGCTTCACCAAGTGTTAATCAAGGTTTTCAAACATAATGAAGCACAGGCAATCACATCTCTGCTCACTAAGAACATCATAATTAATATTTGGGTGAGAGCAAAAAAGATTGTGTTATTAATAAATAAGTTGTTTTAAATATTGCTTATTTTATCTCTATCTTATCCTTTTAAAGTGTGTTTTTGCCTATGTTTCATTACAAACACAGTAAAATAATACCATAGTTTCCAGCAGACCCTGAGACATGCACTCACAGGAGGTTTATTTGGGGAGGTGATTTGGGGAAGCCGAAGGGAGGGCGTGCGGGAGGCAGACAGTGGGGCGGGTGGGAAAAGGGCAAGTCCCCTCACGCCCACAGAGGCCATCAGAGATACCAAGCAGGCTGCAGTCCAACTGTCCCATCAGACTGCCCCACCGCGGGACGGGGAAGAAAGATGCTCTCCCCTGGGGCCCTGCCCTCCCTTCCCCCGCTGGTTGAGAGTCGCCCTTTGGATGGTAACACCTGGACGCTTCGGGCTGAGCAAGCTTCCTTGGTGCCAGGAAAGCCCAGACTGAGAGGCAGAGGGGAGCTGGTGCTTGGTGGCCAGAAGTGGTCCCTTGGGTGAGAAGTGTCGGTGAACGCAGAGGCGGGTGGAGGAGACACGGTGGCCATCTACGGCATTTGCTAAAAGGCCCCTGCTTGTAAACATTAGTCCCACTGCCTCAGGGGCAGCCTTCAATTCACGAGTTCCCCAGGCCCCTCTCGTGGCCTCTGGAATTCTCCATCTCTTGCCATTGGCTTCTGCAACGCCCACCTCCCCTGGCTCGTATGTACCTGTGCATGGACTCGTGGTCCAAAACGGAATGGAGAGCACTCACCTGGGGGTAACCCGGGAGGTGGTGGCCTTCTCCACCATGACTGGGAATAACTGGTTTTGAATCCAAAGGCCAGCCTTGTCCTCGCGGGTGACGGCATGCCTGCCCCCGCCCGGCCAGCACCCTCCCCTTCCCCAGCTCTCAGCCAGCTTGTTGTAGGGCGACACCAGCAAACCCTTGAGGACAGATGATAGCCATGCTGCTTAGACCGTCCCAGGGCATTCAAAAACAAACAAACAAATAAATAATAAATGTAAAAGACCTGCTGTGTTTCTAAACAGAAAAACTTACTGTTGGAATTACACTCGCCCCCTTGGGTGGGTCTAGACTGCATGTGTCCTGTGTCTCTCCTCTCAGCCATGACACTTTTGGTTGCAAATGACAGAAGACACAAGTCAAGCTGGCTAAGTGAAAAGAGAAAGAGAAGGCGATTTATGGACTCAACACAGCAGGATCCAGGAACTCAGTCAATGTCACCAGACGCTCCCCTGGCCTCCGTGTCAGCCTCGGCTTCCAGCAGCCATGCTCAGTGCTGTGACTCTGACCGCTCCTCCCAGGACGCCCCAGCAGAAGAGGGCTCCTTCCTTACGCTTGGAGCAAAACCCCCAGGATAGCACCCTGGCCATGTTCCCCAGGGACTAGGGGGCGGGGCGCCCTGTCAGCAGGCCTGGGTCTCACGCCCACAGTGATTCCAGGGAGTGAAGAAGCCCCCCAAACCTTCGCGACTGAAAGCGGGGAGAGAGGGGCTCCTCACAGGGAAATGGGGCGCCACCACGTGACGCCGGGGTGCGCGATGCGCAGGGAAGGCGGCATGGCCTCTGCTTGGTTTGCACGCTCCCCGAGCCTCTGCGCGTCCGGGGCCCGGGTCGTGTTCGCACTGGCAACAGGACGGATGCTGGGACGGTGCCCTCTCTCGCCTCTGGCGCGCCACGTGGCACGTCTGGCCAGAGCAGGCCCCACACAGCGCGTCCGCGCTCTCCCGCACGCGGGGATTGCGACGTGAGCGCACTGGAGAGGGAAGGTGGGCATCTGGACTGGACACCACGTGAGGACAAGGGCCAGCGCGGGGGCTGTGAGCCCCGACGGCCCCCTGATGAAAGGGGGCCCTGGGGCGGACCCGCGGCCCGGGCACAGGTAGGTGCTGGGGTCTGGGACCACACGGCCAAGCCGGAAAAGCAGCAGGCGGGAGGGCTCAGCAGGGCGCGAGGGCTCAGCAGGGCGCGTGCCCAGATCCAGCGCTCAGGCCTGGAAGCTTCCACTGAGGTCCCTCGCAGGCCAGGCGGCTCCCCGCGCCCTTCGGCTCCCTTCCAGAAGCCTCGCCTGGACGAGGAGGAGGAAGCCCCCAGACAGCAGCTTCCCGGCCTGGGCCTGCCTGGCTCTGCCTCTGCGGTGGGGAGGGAGACCCTACAGACAACGGGGCCCCAGACCCGAACTCTCCACCTCGCCCTCTGTCCGTCACCTTTTCCAAGGCCCAGAGACCCCAGACCTACCTTTCCACCGGGCCTCGAAAAAGTCGGAAAACAAAAGACTGAAAAAGTCTTTGGATCCAAGACTGATATTCTGGGTCATGAATATGATAAGTCATCTTATTAGAATTTGCTGATTGATTGATTATAGACTCGCTAATCTCCTGGATTCAAATGTACCTGAAGAATAGGTGAAAACTCGTGAATTCTCGTCAAATTTTGTAGGACACTGCCTGACTTGTTTTCTTTAAAGTGACTTACCCGACCATATTCTGGCTTTAAATTCTTCATGAATACTTCATAAATATCCCATACATTTACTATTTTAACAAATTTATATCATATCTACAGTACTTTAGTACCTGACTTGTATATTTATGTGACTATTGTTAGAAGTGACTAATTGGGTTTGATTAGCTCCATCATTAATATTCTGTCCATAATTTAACATGCTTCAATAAAATACCCTAAAGCAGTGTAATGATTAGATTTCAGGAATATGTGTTTTGCAATTAAGTTCCTCTTGATTTTGATATGCAGATGAAGAAATGGTGGTCTCATTTTAAAAAAAAACTGCCCTTATTAACTCAGCAGTATACTCTGAAGATTAGGTAAGAAATCCAAGATTTTCTCTTTGTATATGCTAGTTAAAATGTATTTCAATCAAGCCTATGTGGGCAAATCAGATTTGATTAGTTTAAGTCCACAGTCATTCTATCTAAATGAATAATGTGTCACCTAACATTGCAAAAATTTGATTAATAGTTTATCAGTTAATTAAAAACGGGTTTAATTTTTCTTTTTTAGGAAAATGCAAGGTAGATATTCCTTGTGTTCATCATAAATGCAAATTATTCCAGTTTCAATCTATTGTTCCTTTTTGCTTCTTAGCCAAAGTGGCAAGAAAATAAAGCTCTTAGAAATATCTCCGGGAGGGAGGAGTAGGAAAACTTTCTTTGGCCCCAGCAGTGGGCCATTTCTGCCCTGGCTCCGGGAGCCGGTTCTGGGTGGAACTGGTCCCCAGCTCGCCTCCCTGCCTCGCCCTTCTCCCAGGCACCCATTCTCCCTGCGGGTTGTGGCCCCAGACTTTTCCAAACGGCAACTTCCGTCACCTTGTTCTGTTCCATTCATCTGAGGGGCAGGATAGGGACCGCAGGAGCCCCTTTCGGCAGCCTCCTCCCTCCCCCACCCCACCCCACTGAGGGAGACCAGCAGCACACCTCCGCCTGCTTCAACCTTGATTGATGGAACCTTGCTTTGGCATTTTTTCGGGCAGTGCCTCCGGGTGGACCAGCTGACTCATGGGAACTGGATTGATCCGGCGAGTTCACAGCTTTCCACACGATCCCATGTCACGGATGAGGTGACAAGACTTCCCAGCGCCCCTTAGTAAGTGAGTGGCAGGGCCAGGCCTGGGCCCTGTCCGGGGCCCTGTCCCTGGCCTCGGGCTACGTGGCCTCTGCTCAGGGCCATGTGAACCCTGATGCCCCCTTTGCCAGCACTCAGCAAAGGCACACACTCCCGCTGCCGCTGGGACGGCGAGAGGAGACAAATTGCCAGCACTGTTCTCTTAAAAAAAAAGAAAGAAAGAAAAGAGAGAAAGAAAGGAAGGAAGGAAGGAAGGAAGGAAGGAAGGAAGGAAGGAAGGAAAGGAAGGAGAGGAGGAGGAGGGAGGGAGGGAGAGAGAGAGAGAGAGAGAGAGAGAGAGAGAGAGAGAAAGAAAGAAGAAAGAAAGAAAGAAAGAAAGAAAGAAAGAAAGAAAAAAGAAAAAAAGAAAGAAAGAAAGAAAGAAAGAAAGAAAAAACCCATCTAAAACTCACCAGGAGCAAACTCCGATGGCCTCGCCTCTCAGGCAAGTTCAGGAGGGGCTGAGAGCAGTTTGGAGACCAGGGTCCATGACCACACTGCATCACGGCCATGTGCGCTGTGTTTCTCCTGTATGACAACACTGTCAAGAAACCAAATGTCAGTGCGCAGACAGCGCGAACTTGAACTGTGTCTGCTTCGAAAGGAGCTAGCTGCGGAGATGGCGGATGGCACTGGTTTATCTCTGTGGAGTGGGACTGGACCAACATCAGCACCACTGGATTCTGAAGCCCCAGGGGCCTGGCTCCTCACAGGGGCAGAGTGTGGCTCCAGGAGCCGGACCTCTCCAGCATCTCAGATTCTGAGCACCAGCCACACATCTGCGGGAGCACAGCTGTGCCTGTGGACCGCTGACTTCCCATCTCCTGGCCGGGGCGGGGTCGGAGGGACAGCGGGGGTTGCAGTCTGGGCCTCCACCAAGGAGGGCCCCTCTTCACCGAGGGCCCCGACGAGGCCATGTGTGAGCATCCGAGGACACTGCTAGTCCTGCATCCGTGGCTTCAGGCGGTGAGCCAGAAGGGCCCCCCTCTCCACGCTGGCTGTCTATCCTCCCTGCAGCCGAGCAAATGCTGCTGAAGAAGGGTGGCAGGGGAAGTTAGCGAAATGCTCGGTATTTCTACTGAATTCTTATGAGCTAGCCAGGCACCACTCTGGAGCACCAAGAAGGGACAAGGCCCAGTGTGGAGCCCGTGATGGAGAGGCAGGCAGAGGGGCCAGGTCCCTGGCCACTGGGAAGCAGGACTGGGCGCGTAGGGCAGGAAGCCGGCCTGGCTGACATTGGCTCGAGGAAGCTGCCCCCTGCTCTCCGGGAAGCCCGGAGCTGCGGGGTGGCACGGGAGCCCTCCGCCCAGGGCTTGGGGCGGCGTGCAAAAGGTAGGGTAGTCCCCATTACAGCCCCAGGGGTCATCCAGGCCTCCAGCTCCCCCCTCAGGTGCAGGAAGCGAGCCTGGTGAGGTGAAGGGACCTGCCCACGCCACTCACCCCTCAGTGGGCGAGCTGGGAGCCTGCCCCATGGCCCACGCCCTCCACCTGCCCTCTGCCAGAGCCAGCCTCAAGGACAACTGCGGTGGACTCTTGGGACAAAAGCATCACACCTCTGTTGGACAGTGGGGGGCTGGGTTGAAGCCAAACAGTCCACTGAGCTGACCTGTGCACCCCACTCGGCCCCGCCCTGGAGCTGGGCCTTGTACGTACACCACCTAAAATTCTACAGCCATCCTTGTGGGGCGATGGGCACAACATGTCACCTGCCATGCCGACCGACGTGGGGTGGGTGAGACGCATCTCAGCCCATCTCTGCCCAGGGGCTGACTTTCCACCTGGGAGTCAGGACCGAGGCCAAAGCAGGTGGTGGGCGTGACCGTCCTGGAACCTCTCATTTCTGCACCTCCCCCACTCGGCCTGCACGTCGCCTCCCCTCCCCCCAGCAGGCTCCACGCCTCCGCCTCCGGGCTCGTGTCTGGTCTGCACCAAGGACAACTCACGCAGTTCAGGAGGTCTGGACCCCCCACCACACCCCGGCCTGCCGCCCAGGGCCATCTCTGCTCCACTGCCCTCCAGCGCCAGGGCGGGGCCCAGCCCACTCACGCCCACCCCCTCGGTCATCACATGGACGCTCCCACTGTGTGCCAAGCGCTGAGGCAGCTGCCGGCACCTGGAAAGGAAAAACAACCAAAGTGTCTATCTTCTGGGACAGGTGATCATCGCTGTGACGGCAGGAGACAAGGCGCCTGAGAGAGTGACAGGGGACCGACGCCACACAGGAAGGGGGGCCAGGGAAGCCTCCCCTCGTGCACACCACGTGCCCAGCAGACGTCACGGTTTGGTGGACGTGTTGAAAGGTGGCGGAACAAGGCGAGAGAGAGGAAAGGACCCTGTGCCGGGCAGGGGATCCGGGCAGAAAGAGAGGGCCTGGCACTCGGTGTTCAAAGCCTGCCCCAAAGTTCAAGGACAAAAGCCGGCTGTGAAGGTGACAGACATGGTCCTGAACTGTGTCGGCGCCAGCCCAGGCACGAACCGCTGCTGCTGACTCATGGGTGGGGGCAGCAGACGGCAGGAGTTGGGCCTCAGCTCTTTCCGGACCACTTCTGGGGGTAAAACAGGAAATCAGGGCATTACGAGATGTCCCTGGGCTACAGTGACTGTGACCCTGGCTGTGCCACCTCCGGAGACAGAGCTGGGGCTGGGCCATGCCCTGGAGCTCCCTCAGCGCGGGCAGCGAGGCTGGTGGCGGCTGCGAGGCGAGGTGGGAGGCTCCCAGCTCCTTTGGAGGGACACTTAGGGGCGAGAAGGACAAGTCTCTGCAAAGTCCAGCAGCCCTGGGTCTCGGCCCAAACAGCACATCAGGTCCCAGGTTCCCACGAGAGGCTCAGCTGCCCTCAGAGCTGGCTTCTTTCTCAAGACGGCGTCTCCCTGGGGACAGTCCCAGGCTGGGCCAGAGCGTCTTCCGAAGCGGGTCCCGCCGAGTCCTGAGCCCAGCTGCATTGGTCCTCGCTCAACCCCCACACTGCCCGCTGCTCTTCAGCTCCACACACACTGCTTGGCCCCTCAGTGACAAGTGAGTCCCCAAAGGAAAAGCAGACATGTCAGACATGGGAAAGAATGGAGCCGTGTGCCACAGCAGGGGCCAGACACGCTAACCGGCGAAACAAACCCCACGGGAAGGAAAGGTCCCCGGAGGGAGGTGCCAGGGTTCCAGGATGGAGGGAGGCCCTGCGGGTCCAGAGGGATGTCATGGAAGGGGTGACAGTGAGATGGCTTTAAAGACAGGGGCATTCTCGAGAAGAGCAGCCAGCAGGCCATTTTCCACCCTGTTCTCTCTCTCCTGCAGGTGCCTTTTCTTAATTACGCCCAGAGAGCACAGCAAAGTGGATGCCAGTGATATTTATTTTCTGCTCAGAGCCCGCCCAGCACAGGTAACCGCCAGGGGCATCTTCCTTAATGAGAGAAGAAAAATGTCAGAGCAGCGATCAGCCGCGATGCACCCAACGGACTTCAGGATAAGCGAAAATAATACGAGGATTCGTTTCGCATTAGCTGGCTGTGCGTATCATCCCCAGGTCAGGAGAGGGGAGTTTACTGTGCGCCGTGCAGAGATCTGTTGCCACCACCAGCGGACACGCCTTGAAGATGGGACCATCATTCTGGGAACGATTTTCGTCCATTTAAGCCCAGAGGCTGGAGGCTCAGGTCGCGTCTGCCCCATCCGCGCGTCCCGCTGTCTGAAGGCCTCGCGTGGGAGCCTTCCTGCCATTCGAGGTCATAGCTTTTAAGTGTATGGAGAGGGCAGGAGCCCCTGCCTCTCAATTTAACACCTGCCCCATGATCACACATCACCCTCAGCAGGCCTGGGAGGTAGGGACCGGCACCCTTGTTTCACAGAGGAGGAAACTGAGGGCTTCTGCACGATGCTACCCCACCTCCCTGTCTGTTCTGACTAGAGCGGACCCGAAGTCCTGCACTGCCGTCCACACTGCGGGGCTCTGGCGGGTGCTCTGGGCACCGGCACCTGCATCCCTCATGCAAGCTGGACACCCAGGGGGAGCTCTCGGTAGGGGCTGGGTGGGGGCCACCGGTGCCAGGAGGAGCAGGGGGCTCCTCACTAATCCCAGCCAAAGTGACAAGAAGGGCAAAAGGAAGGGGATGAGGACATCCTCGGAGCATAAGATGGAATCCCTGCTGCCTGGCCCCGTTTCGAGCGGCTCAGAGAAGGGCCGGAAGTCCCACGGGGCCCACTCCAGGGCCTGGCACCCTCCTCCTCCAGCCTCAGAGGCGACGGCGGGGAGCGCCCTGGGCCCCACTGCAACTAGGACACTGGGGAAGGTGCGCGGTCCCCGCCGCCACCGCTTCCTTCGCAGCACAGGAAGTAGGGGGACATATCTAGGGGAAAACAAAGAGGTGAGTCAGCGAGAGATGCAGATGGTGAGACCGCGAGAGAGAGATGGCGGCCAGCACGAGGGGACAGAAGGAGGCGCTCGAGATGGAGAGGCCCCAGGGCAGGAACAGGGACATGAAGGTGTCTCTGCGCCCTCCCCCACCTGCTCTGCGCACCTGCCCACAGGCTCCCCGACAGGGACACGGTGCTCTGCCTTCTGGATGGGTCGGAGCCTCTGAGCCTACGATGGTAGCAGGAGAGTTGTTGGGTGGCCAGTCCCCAGGGTCCTCCTCCCGAGGTCACCATCCCTGTCACGTGGCACTCTCCACACAGCCACCCGGGTCTCCAGGTTGAGGTGGCTTCTCCTCCCGGTGGCCTGCAGCCTCAGGGCTGGGAACAACCCCACTGCCACCAGTGCTGCCCGTCCTTAGCTCCTGGCTGGCAGAGGGACATCCTGGGCTTCCAACTGTGAGGGGAAAGGGCCCGGTAGGGAGGAGAAAGTCCTTCACCTCCGAAGCGGGAGGTTTGGGTCCCTTTAAAGGTCAGAGTGCCAAGCTGGGTGGGGCACCCTTGGGAGCAGCCAGCACCTGGGCACTCACCACTGGCGGTTCCCCAAGCGTGTCCCTGGGCTCTTGCAGCTGTCCCCAGAGAACGGCCCTCAGGATAAATAAAAGCCTCCAGTGACTGCACGTGGGTGTCCAGACTCCAGGGCCTATTTTTAGAATGTAGGACAACTTTCGCCCAGAATAGACAAGGCACGCTAAGCCAGGAGGGAGGCCTCGGAGAGATGAAGACGTCGAGTCTAGATATGAATTAGCCGCAAGTATATTATTTGAAGAAATGTTGAACAGCTAGGCAAATATTTGATACCTTTGAATCGGAGCCGGTGTTTTCACAGGTGGAGTGGCGGCAGCTGCCTGCGAGGCGCGGCTCCCTGCTGGTGTACCTGGCTGTCACGCCTGGTTCTGGACGCCCCCACTTGCTGCATTCTGGGAATTAAAGCAGGAGCTGGTGTCAAGCGTGCACACACAAGGACCGAGTCTCGGGACAGTGCGGGGTGCTTAAATAGTCCACCCATACTATTAAAGCATGAGCCAGGTGCTTCAGTGTGGCCTTCTCCGAAAGGGGCAAGAGCGCATGGCCCTGATTTGGATGGTCTGCTCTGTGACTGTGGGCGGTGGGGTGGGGGGGTGGCATTTGCAGGAAAGCTTGGGAAGCAGGCCGCGTCTGTCAGGCCCCAGGGGCAGCCTCCGGGTTCAGGCAACGACTTACGAGAGAATCTTTTTGTTTCCACAGAAAATTCAGCTCTGGGAGCTCACAGGTGGACGGCCCCGAAGGCCAGTGAGGCCAGGTGCCCTTGTCCTCAGAGAAGCGGAGCGATCTTCACACCAGCCGCGAGTTTACATCGGAGTGGCGGGCTTACAGATGGAGGCACGGGAAGTGCGTGACATGGCCAGCCCTGCGCTGTGCTGGGCTGAATGAGAGAGAGGCACGGAGTCCGAGGAGGGGCCTGGGACCTCGCGGCGGCTGCAGCTAGAATTCATCACGCTCGTACCAAGGGCCTGGGGCGTCCCTTGCGTCCGCCCAGGCAGTCCTTGCAACAGCTCCGCAAGGCACGGGCTTCTGCCAGCCCCTCTGCTGACGGGAAAACGGGGTTTAGAGGTTGAAGGGCCCTGGGGCACGTCACCCAGCTGGAGTTGTGGCGAGCCTGGCTCCGGAGCCCGGGCGCCGACCACCGCACTGCACTGCCCGGCTCGAAGCCCCGCCGTGCTGGGGCCCCCGGAGTACCGCCCGAGCGCGGAGGTGTGGGGCTCCCCGGCTGTGCTGCGCGGGTCTGGGAGGCTCTGGGTGCGCGAACTCGCGCCCCCGGCCCCCGCCCGCGACCCTGCGCCCCCGGCGCGGCCTCCCCGCGCCGCCACCAGATGGCAGCAGACGCTTTGCGATCGCGCCGCCGGGAGGGCGCGCGCGGCGGGGCTGGGGCGCGGGCCCGCGGAGCCCGCCCGCGGCGCGCCCCCGGGAGCCGGGCCGCGCCCCCGGCCGCCCGCCGCGCCTGCGCCGGCCCGGCGGGCAGCTCGGGACGGCAGGCGCTGGCCCCGCGGCCCGCCCTCCGGACTCCGCGCGGCGCGCTGCTCCAGGCGCGTGCGTGCTGATTGGCTCCGGCAGTCAACGCCCGCGGGCGGGGGGCTGCAGGGGGCGGGCCGGCCCGACAGCCGCCCCGGGAGCGCGCCCGCCAGACCGCCGGTTCGCACACCTCAGCTTCTGCTGTCGCGCCCACGCTATGGGAGGTCACCCCATTGGGCCCTCGAGGAAAATGTGGCCCGGACAGGGCCAGCGCCTTGCTGAGAACCGGTGGTGCACGGCCGGGCGGGACCCTGCACGGGGTCTCCGCGCCCCAAGGCCCGGCCGCGGCTTTGCACTCGATGGCGCCCCGAGCCTGGCCGCAGCGCTGCCATCCAAGCGCTTGGCCCAGAGTGGGCGCGGCCCCGACGGCGAGTCCCGGGCTGGGCGGGGCCGGCCCCGCCTCTGGCTGCGGGGTCGGTTGTGCTGTCCAGCGTCCTCACCACCTAGGCCGACCTCGCTCTCTGCAGACTGAAGCTGGGGCTGGGAGGACCGCGGCCCTGGATGGGGGAGTCGAAGGATTGGGGGGACCCCAGAGAAAGCCCGGAGGCTGGCTGCTGCGGACGCCCTTAAGGAGCTAGAAATAGTGTCTCAGAGGGAACACTGTAAAGGCCGCCGTTACGAATGACTTCTCCGCCTGGCGGTGGGCACGTGGCTCAGCCCTCTGCCCCCGCAGCCCTGGACGAGCAGCCAGGCTGCACGCGGAGGAGGCCCGGCGCTGGGGCCGGGGCCCCATCGGCTGCCGCCTCTGGGACAGGGACTGACGGGCAGGGACTGCCGGGTGGCGGTGAGCATCCCGGAGTGTCTGGGACCCGCTGCTGCTCCACACATGTATTCGGGATCCTTACAGAAAGAATGGCTAGAAACGATGAAGTTAAACCAAAGCACAATGGACGGAAATAAGAAAACAAAAAGTTTAATAAGACAGTGGTGTGGCGTCGGCCAGACAGCCTCCAGTCCCGTCCCGGCTCTATCCCGTGCGTCCTCTGCACTCACCCGGGCAGGTCACCTCGCCTCTCTGGGCCTCCCGACCCTCCACTAACAGTAACCCTGCTCGCAGGTTCCTGGGGGTGGTCAGGAGACCTGGGGGAGGGGGGCCCGGCTGCCAAGGTCTCCCGCCCCACGTGGGGTCTCAGAGCAGCAGGCTGGCCCTGGCCTCCCTACTTCGCTTTATTTTCTCATTTCACCTGTGTTTTGTTCGGTAATGCCTTTTGCTTAACTCATGTCATTGTTTTTGCTCTTTCTTGGTCTAAGGACCCCATCATCAGGCTGCCATACCCCACACTCCTATCTGCAGTCCTACCCATGCTGAGTGTGGGGCGGGGGTGCCGGAGCCCCTGGATCCTCCCTCCCGCCATTGCGTCTGGCCCTTGGGGAGAACCCAACAGCTCAGCCGGCTGGGATGGGTCCCTGCTCACAGGCGGCCCTCGCGTCCCAGGCCTCCATGACCTCTGCTAAACAAAAGTCTCCTGCAAACTAATGAGAAAAAGGCAAGCGACCCAAGAGAAAATGGGCAAAGGTGGACCAGACAAGGAAGCAAACCGTGCATGAACGTGTGAGGAGACCCTGGACAGCTCTGGGTGTCAGGAACATTCAAATGAGAACAACTCCCACAGGGTGACAAAGTGTTTGCAGGCGTGAGGCCCCCTGCAGAGGGCATTGCCCGTGGTGTTTCCAACTCCGCGTTATTCATTACGATGTCAAAGTCTTCGTGGCAGGTTTTCTACGTGTTATCCTCATCACCTGTTAGCCCCGTCCCCGGCCACCCCTTGTCCTTCCTCCTCCAGACCCATCCCGTGCGGGCGGCTGGGCCACACTGCTCACTATGCCAGGAGAGAAGTGGAAGGGCAGAGACTGTGGCGTTTACAGCTCGGGTTCCCTAAACTCAAGCCCTGAAGTAAAGGGAGATGACACAGGGCCCAGAGGGAGAAACGGGAGGAGGACAGGGAGGGGCTCAGGAGAAGCAGCTCCCCTCCCCGCCTCCACCCTGCCCTTCAGGAAAGATCTCGGGGCAGGGGTCCAATTGGGTGGCCTCTTTGGGGACAGAGAAAATGCCAGAGGATGTGACAAGAGCCAGGACTTCGGCCCTTAGAGCAGGGAAGGGCCGCCAGGCGTCCTGCGGCAGGCAGGCCCTCACTTGAGATGCGGGGCTATGGCAGGAAGGCCCAGGGTAACCCTGGCCCCACACCCCATAATCCAGATCCGGGAGAGAGCCACTGGGACCGGAGCATCCCAGAGCCCATGGTGCCACCGAAGCTGGAATGGACCCAGGACGGAGAGCCACACGTTGCCTTCGCACCCCAATGCCTGGCTCTCGGAGCCCCGAACTTGGACTTGACCCCAGAACAGGAATCCCAAATTAACAAAGGTTAGTTGCCCACATGAGGCTGAAGTAGTTTTAGCAGAGACACTTTTCTAACTTGCGCATCGAAGCTCCCGGCCCTGGCATGGCGGTCACCCCAGCAACCCGCTCTCCAGGCTCGACTGAAAATACCGCGTACCAGGACGTCTGGGCACGGCTATTTCAGGCAGCGTCGTGTGCCAGGCAACAGCACTGGGAATACCCCGGATGCCATCAATATGGGGGCAGCAGTTATGGAGATATAAAGAGTTATCTTTCTATCCAGATGCTAAAATGCGATTAAAATTTTAAAAGGTTTTGTTAGGTTCTCAGATTCTGGGTTCCCTGCTCCCCGTTCATGGGCTATTTAAATTGAGAAATCGTTGGGTTTTTTTAGTCCCTCATAGCCCTCCCCCAGCCCAGGCCACCCATGGTCAGCTGTTGGTGACATCTTCCTCCTGTAGGCCCAGGACCCCTTCTTGGGTCCTGCGTCTCACAGATGGGGGGCCAGCGTTCCTGGCTGCGCGGGACTGGGGGCTCCCCGGGCACTGACAGGCTCCCTCGGGCGCCTCTGTGCACCTCCCCAACCAGACTCCCACTTCAGGACTCGTGTGCATCTCCACACCGCCCAGGCTTGGCAAGAATCCTGCTGTGTCGGTTTAAACAGAATCCCCTGCCCACTCTATCTGATCACCCTAGAAACCTGCTTTCTCGACCCCTGCTGTCCGCTCATCTGGCCTGCCTTTAGCAAGAATCTCGTCAGGTCTGTTTGGTCGGAACCCCTCCTCCCACCATGCTCCCCTCAGCAACTTTGCACCCCCACCCCCACCACTGCAGTGGACCACAGCGCATTCCCATCCGCGCCCCCCGCCCCACGAATGAGGCCTGCCCCGCCTGCATCAGCAGGTGGCACGGACGACCCTGCTTTAACCCACACAAAAGCGGCTGCCAGCACCTTCTGGGTGACCCAGCCCGCAGCTTCTACCCTGGCGGTGGCTCTGTGCGGGCCAACCCTAACCTTCCACCCAGTGCTGCAGTGCCCTCCTGGCCACACAGGTGCCAGCCCACAGGGGCCCGGAGGCCAAAGGGCCGAGGTCCCACTGGGGGAACAGAAGGGACTGACGGCTGGAGGGGCAGGGATTGGCTCCCCTGCAGTGGCAGGTGAATCCTGGTCCTCAGGACTCCACTTTCAAGGAGGGGAGGGGTATTTTAGAGGGAAGACTCAGGGAGAAAGGACCAGGCCCTGCCAGTGAGTGGGCGCTGGGGCGTGGCCAGGAGGAGCCCAGGAATCTGCAATCCGAACCAGAGGGGCTGCGGCTCACTAGGGTTGCCCGGGCAGCCTCCACCGTGAACGACCTGCACTCCACTCCGATCCAGTCTGACCTCCGGGGTGGCCTTAGGCATTGGCATCTTAACTCCATGTAGGCGGGGTCTGCGGGACAGCCGACCAGACCAGATGCTCTGGCCTAAGCTCCTGCCAACCCTACCCCCTGGATCTGGAGGGCGATGTGTCCACATCCCACCCCCTGCAAATGCTGGTCACGTTCACCTGTCTATTTATGCATCGGTGAAGTCACTCACTGTGTCTTATCCAGACACAATGCCTGGAACTCAGCACAAATGAATGAATGAATGAATGAATGAATGAATGAGTCTCTATTTTTGATCATAACACTACAGCACTAAAAAGGCCCCTCAATCCTCTTTGGTCTACAGGCCCTAAGGCCACACTTTATGGATGGAGAGACCAAGGTCCCCAAGGGGAATGGGCACTCCCTCAAGTCCCTCGGGACAAGAACCCGGCTACAAGGCCACTGTGCCAGGAAGCCGGTCTCCCCACTACTCTGCTTGGCTCATTTTGGCCTCGTACATTCTGTCCGCCCGTAGCCATGTGAAGAGAGGGCCCCGCAGACTGTCACTCCTCTGGCTATGAGGCTTGGTTGTCTCCCCACAGCCAAGCTCTGCTTGGTGCCGGGCCTGTGTTCCCGGTAGGGCCTGGATATAAACTGGATACTGGTGAATTGGGTCCAATTCATTCGAAAAATATCTGTTGGCCATCTACGAGGTGCCAGGAGCGGTTCTGGTGTCCACGTGCAGGCCGTGGCAACTGGTCCGAGGCTGGCAGCCTCCATACACTCCCCTCTCCACCAAGAGGGGCTGCATCCCCTCGCCCCGCTTCTGGGCTGGCCCCGAGACTCGCTCAGACTAACAGACTGCAGCAGGAGAGGCCGTGCCCACTCTGAAGAGCCCCTCTGGCTGGGGCCCCTTAGCACGATGGAAGAGGTCCCACCGCCTTGCCCAGGGAGGAGCCTGGCCAGCCGCTGGCCGATCCGGCCAGCAGAGCTGAAGCACCAGACATGTAAGCAATGTGTCCCGGCTCCGGCCAGGCTCCCGGCTGAGTGCAGCCAGCTGAGTGACCCCGGCAACACTCCACTGAGCACGACCGCCCACTGGGCCCGGCCACCCACGTAGTCATTAGAAGTAATGGATTGCTGTTGCCTGAAGCCACTGACTTATAGGGTGGCTGTGCCCACAGATAACCGAAAGAGGAAGGGAGCCAGATAATAAACAATGAGCATGATAAATGTGTATTGTTTGTTACTGGTCGTATTCTTTATTTTCAGATACCAGCACCTCCCGACCCTTTGGCTTCAGGTCCGTGAACACCCTCCTCCCCGTCTCGCAGGTGAGCACCCCACACTCAGCGCCTGCCCTGCCGGGCCTGGTCGGTGGCTGCGCAAACCCACGCTGGCCCAGTCTGGGTGTCTGGCACACAGTAGGCCTGGGTGTCTGGCACACAGTAGGTGCTTTCCCGGGGCAGCAGGCTGGCTGTGAGGAACCCCCAGGCACCCACACCATGAGCGCCCTCCTGCCCTGCCTCTCCGGCAGGGGAGGGAGTGAGTGATGATAACCTTAACGTTCCCCTGGGCGGGAACCCCACTATTTGTTCATGCTCCCTACTCCATTGGTCAAACCCTTTTTGGTTGTGAGTGACAGCGAAATGGTTTCCATTGGCTGAAACTCATGAGGTACTTAGTGACCTGTCTGTCCCAGCACAGAAAGAACAGGTGATCTGCCTCAGCCACAGTGCATCAAGGGACCGGAAAACTGTCCTGCTGTCTTAAGCTCTGCCTTTTCTCTGTGCGTGGCACAGTCACGCCTCTAAGCAGGCCCCAGCCTTCTAGCCAGCGACGATAACAGTTCTCCTCTAATTCCAGTTAGAAAAATCCCAGGGAAGGGTTCCGATCGGCCCAGCCTGGATCGCTCGCTCATCCGCCCACGCCGAAGCCGGAACCCGTCATCACGGGCAGGAAGCCCGGTGCCCATGAGGCACGCGGGAGCCGGTCTCAGCTGTGTCCACACGGAGAGGAGCGGGGGTCAGGGCAGGGGAGCCCTTTGGGTAGAGCTGGGGAGACGCTCGGTCTACTGTACACCCGCCTAAGGTCTAATGGAACAGAAGTGCCCAGGACATGGAGTGACCTGAGTCTCAGGATCATGTCCCGGAGCAGGGCTCTCTTCCGCCGGGCGGGGGACTGACGGCGGTGTCAGGAAGGGGTGGGTGGGCGGGAGCCTGAGAGAAGGCTCTCTTGCCTTTGAATTATGCAGAGTGGAGTGTCACAGTGGCTTTGATGGTGTTTAATTAAATATTTGCCACATTTAATTAATTAAATATTGAAACATTAAATACAGAAGCAGATGTGACTTAGTGGACATAAGCCTCAATAGCCATTAGCCATTCACAGGCCCTCTGAGCGGAGCCTCTGCAGCTTGGCCTCCCCTCCCCTGTGGGAGGGACACCCGGGCAGCATCGCCGAGTAGTCAGTTCTCACAGCTACCCTGGGCTTTGCTGTTTCCGAATGTCACGTGTCACCAACGTGAGGGTCTCTCTGGTTGGGCCCTGGGAGGTGAAACAGGCAGGACCCAATTTCTGCATGTGGAATCAACCCAGACCACACATGCACCAACACACACACCTGCCACCTGGCGTGTCTGGGGGGGGCGGGTTTTAATGAGATGCAGGGAGCTGCTGCCACAGTGATCTTCACAAAGGGCAAGACCTGATGGTTTAGAGGAACTAGGGGTCCCCACTGTCCTCAAGATAAAGTTCAGACTCTTCGGTCAGGCTGTTGCGGCCCTGCTGCCCCAGCAGTGACAAGCATTATTGCGACTCCCCCCTCCTGTCCCAATGCCCTGCATTCCAGCGACACTGGCTCCCACCAGCCCTTCCAGGCTCTGGGGTCTGTGCCCTCTGAACCCCGGCACATTCTTTTCCCTCTGCCTGAAATCCTTTGCTGTCTTCAGGACTCACCTAAGATGTCAGCTCCTCCAGGAAGCCCACCCCCTTGAGCAGGGACCCAGACACGGGAGGAGTGGGTGGGCAGTCCCAGGCAGGGCGACCGGACGCCACCAGGCTGCCCCATCTAGCTTCCTTGCACCAGGGCCTGGATGCCAGGACCCAACCAGGCACCTGGGGGCCTGTGCTGTGGGGACCAAAAGGCCTGGGGACCCTGAGCAGAACCGCCACCTACTGGCCACTGAAGAGAGAAGGCCTGGGGTGCTGCCAGGAAACAGGTGACCGATGGCAGGTTGCTGGGCCCCTCCTCACCCCTACTCGGCTCTCCTGAGAGGCGTGGGATGCTGGGAGGCCTGACACTCTGAGCCCCGGGGCAGCCATTCAAAAGAGTGAGAAAGAAGTGCCACAGCTGCCAAAAACGTTCATGGTGAACGACCTAAAACCTGTCAATACCCAAAGGTACGCGTTCCACAAGGAAATGAAAGAATTTATCCAAAAATTATGTGCTCATGGCGCCCACAGGCGTGTCGGGTGGACCCCAGCATCTCTCCCTCTGACTGGGGGTGCAGCCTCCTTCCAAGACAGCGGTCCTTTAGGGGCCCTGAGGCCTGAGTCATCCCCTGTGGGGATGAAAACGGAGGCCCCCGCAGAAAAGGGCTTGCCCGAAGTGTCCTGGCAGGCAGGCTGCCCGCCTCGGGCCCTCGGAGCTCCGCTCTGTCCTCCACCGGCCAGCCTGGCCTCAGCCTGGCTTCCCGCACCCCTGCGAGCGCAGACTCCTGGGCTTATTTCCCTGCCCTTTATAAATATGCATTGGTCCAGAAAGATGGGTAGGGGGGCTCTTTTTTGAAGGAAAATTAACCACAATGACAAACTTAGTTATTCATGCAAACCAGCAGCCTGTTACTCCTGATTATGCAGGACGCAGACTGCGAGGATCTGAGCGGCTGAGCCGGCTCATCAAAGGCGAGACCCGGCAGCGCCCCGCCCGCCCCGCCGCCGCCGCCTTTGTGCTCCCCTCCCCCCTCTCCCCGGTGCCGGCCAACGGGCAGCCTCCCCGACAGCGCCCGCTCCGGCGCGGGGGGCCCTCCGCACTGTATTAAAGGCTTAATTAACCTTGCGAGATTGGCGGGGACGGCTCCACCTGGCGCTCTCTTCACGGAAGCCCCGGCTCGCCAGAGTATTTTAAGCTCGCAGCGCAGACCATATGGTATTTCAAAGAACAGAAGTTGAAAGTACAGTCCATATTTATTCCTTCCACAGAGAGCACTAAAGGGGTTTAAGTATTTTATTAAAGCCTATATGTGCGAGCATGTGTGTGTGTCTGTGTGTGTGTGTGCGCGGACGCATGAATCAAGCGGAAATATACTTGACGCATAGAAAAAATAAATTACACAGATTTATTTTCATCTCTCTGCCAGCCCACCCCATAGCAACAGTGAAAACTTGGTCTATGTAAACTTGAGAAAACAAGAAATATTTTATCAAGTCATCTCAGCTCACGGCTACTGCCAAGTTTTTCTCTTTGGAAATATGAGCAGTCTCCTTGGTGTCAGGGCTGCAGGCAGAGGGGAGAGGGTGGGGGGGCGGCCTATGACAATAAAGGGGCCAGGTCACGTGGACGGTCCCCGGCCCTGCAATCAGGGCCACCCGGCTCACCCGGAGGGACCGCACTTCTCTGCCCCTCAGTGCCCTTATCCCAGACAAGGCGCATCTCACAGGATAGCAACGCTTATGCTCAGCAGCAGGATAAAATGAGAAACAGCGCAACAGCGGGGGCAGGCGGCCCCGCCAGCCGCACCGTGCAGGGTCCTGGGCCTGGCATTTGGAGAAAAGGTCACTGTAGGAGTTGGTCGATTGCCTCCTCATCCGGGCATCCGGCTTCCTTCCCTCTGCACGACCCAGCCTGCTCCTTTCTGTCTCCATTAACTCCGGCCCTGAGTACAAGGCTGGTCAATCAGAGCCCCCACCTCCCCGGCCTCAGTGACTGGCCCAGGGACCGGCACGTGACCCAGCGCAGCCCAACGAGGCTGGGCCCTGAGACTTTGCTGGCATTCCCGAGAAAGAGGCTCTTTTCCTGCAGAACCTGCCGGGCCGGGAGTGTGGCGCACACTGCAGCCTCGTCTTGGCGACAGAAACCCAGTGACAGCAGAGTCCAGGGCAGATGCGGACTCTGTCCGAAGGCCAGCTCGCCTCTTCCAAGCAGAGGCAGAAACTGAAATTCCATAGATAAAAATGTCAAAGGAAAAAAAATAAGATAGAGTAAGCACGCTGGTCAGATTCAAGCACCCCGGGATCCGCCTGCCTGGTCTTCGCAAAGCTTCAGGCGTCATCCAATCAACAGCCGAAGCTTTTAGGGACCCGCGGCAGGTCCCGCCGGTCAGCTCCTCGGGTTCTGCCTGCAGTCCCAGAGGCCCCCGGAGGGGGCGGCAGGGAGTCCCCGGGACCTGGGACCTGGGAGGCGGGGCTCAGGGCCTGCCACCCTTCACTCGGATACACGTCCCTTCGTCACAGGAAGAGCCTCCGAAGAAACGGTGTACGGCCTCGGAAATTCATAAAAAGCACACAGCGCAGGTGCCAAAACACGAACAGCCTTTGCGGCGCAGGCCTCCCCGCCCCCACCGTTCTACTGACGCAAACGCTGGGTCCCAGCCCGGTGATAACTACGCCACTGGCCTCCCCGCCCCGCGGCCGCGTCTTTGGGTCTGTCCCTCCGTACATCGGAGGGAAGGTACTTCCTGGCCACAAGATGAATGGGAAAATGCAATTTTCCCTAGCATTCTACGCCTGAGACTCGAACCTCTATTTAACACGAAGGCGGAGAACGGTTCCAGACGGTTCCAGGCTTTCTCGGAGGCCTGGACCTTTGTCTGGTGATTTCAGATTTAAACTCAAGTCAGTTGGGAGTCTCCTCCGCAGCCTCTGCTCCATCCTGAAACTGGGGACACGGCAGGAGGAGGGCCCTTCTTGGCCTTCCAGTGTCACTCCCCAGAGGTTCGACTCTGGTGAGGGCCAAATAACTCCTATCTGACCAACCCTTCTGCGGCGACAACCGCAAATTCCAACACTAAGCAAGGCACTGCGGGGACTAAAAGGCAGCGGAGGGGGGGCAGTCAGGACTTGGCGGAAGTGAACACCCCAAGTTGCCCATTGTCACAGGTTTCTGACGGAAGGCAGGCCCAGTCGGCCCCACGTAGGGCAACTAAAGCTTGGACAGAAAACTTTAGATAAAAAGTCCCACTGGCTTGAAGTCCCAGGGGTCAGGGCGATTATAGCAAATGAAAGGGTGGGAAAATTCAGAAAAAAAGAGAGAGAGCAAGAATGCCACAGAACAAGGTCTCCAAATCTGTGTAAAAAATGCCCAAATCTCTTGCCAATCCCAGAACCACACATGAGTGAGGCCGGCACCAACGTAGCCCAGCTGGCTAAAAATTTCTTAACTGAGATTTCTGCTTCCATCATCTACAGGAGAAAGTTTATAATGTGAGTTCAACTGAGTTCATTTTCTGCTTAAAAAAAAAAATCAGCGTCCTTCAGAGGACTTTAACAAATCCTCATATAGTCACAATGACCAGGACAAAATCCAAAACAGACTCAAACCTACAGAAAAGCCAATCAGTGGATACCAAACACAATGCAACTTGGAGATGTTGGAATTAGCAGACAATCATTTTAAGGCAGCTATTATAAGCATGCCATGACATAATGGGAAATATGCTCATAATAAGTAAAAAGATAGTCTCAGGAGATGATAAAAACTATAAGAAACAGCATCAAAAAAACTGATGTCACTATCCTGTGTGTGGAGAGAAACCCACTGGTTCTGGTTGAGACATCTACACTTGCTGGCACCCCTGAGAAGGCCGTTTGTCCTCTGATCCACAGTTATCAGACCGTACCAGGCCCCCTTCCTCCTCCTCTCCCAGAACAGTGGGCCCCGTCAAGTTTGTAAGTTCTCTTTTGAGAAACGTCTTCCCCTTCTTTGGGCACAGGAGAATGTAACTGAAGCCCACAACATCTGGGGTCAAAGGAGACACACGCACACATGCACGCACCGCACACCAACATCCCTCCTGAAAACCACTGCAAAACCCACAACGAAATTTTAAAACGCAAAAATCAACGGATTCACCATCATAATCAAATAAAGGAGAAATACTTCATGATCATCCCAATGCAAGCAGAAAACACATTTGAAAAAATTCAACACCTACTCACACTTCAAAAGAGAGATTCGACAAGCAAGGGATAGAGAGGAAGTTCCTCAATCTGATACGTCTTCGACAGGCCCCTGTCTAACGTCATCCTGAGCGGGAAGAAGAAATGCTTGAGATCCAGAAGGGGCAGGGAGGGTCTCCTCACTGCTCATAGTCAGCGCTGGAAGTCCTAGCCAGGGAAACCAGAAGGGGAAGAGGAAGAAGGCATGGGTCGGAAAGGCACACCGACGACGAAATGCAGTCATAGAAGATGTGATCGTCTATGCAAAAATCCCTCAGGATATACCCCCGAAATGATAAACTGTAATTTTATAACCAATACCATTTAAAATGGCATTAAATTGACATACTGAGGGTGAAGCTAACAAATTACGTTTAAGGTTTGTGCATTTAAATCTATAAAACCCTGTCGGAAGAGAATAAGGAAGACCTAAGTAAATGGGGATAGACCCCGTGTTTGTGGATCGAAATACTCAGTACTGTCAAGATGTTGGTTCTTCCCAAATTGATCTCTAGATTCAGTGCAATCCCAATTTGTATTCCAGTGGGCTTTTTGGTATGACAAGCCGATTTTAAATTTTGTTTAAAAATGAAAAAGACTAAAGTGGCTACAGCAACTTAAAAAAAAGAAAGATACTTTTGGAGGAGTTCAGTACCTGATTTCAAGACTCCTTATACAGCTGCCATGGTCCAGACGGCACGGCGCTGATGGGCACTGGGGCAGAGGTGAAGGCTTACCAGCCCCGCCCTCGTCCCACAGAAGGCTGCTCCACAGCTCCCAGAGCTGGGCACCACCCGAAGTACCACTGGTCAAAGCTCCACCTGTGCCTGAAGCCAGGAGGAGTCCCCACCTGAACCATCAGGACCTGATGCCTTCATTTGTCACTTAAAAGGTGCATTCCCTGCTCCCTGGCTCCGAGCTTCTCCTGAAAGGCCTCCAGACTGCTATGTGTGATTAGAAAAGTGGGTGAAGACTCGCAAAGAATGAGAGTCCACATTCGTTCATTCTGGGGGGGGGGAGAGAGGAAGAGAGAGAGAGAAGAGAGAGAACAGGAGGAGAGAGAGAGAGAGAGAGAGAGAGAGAGAGAGAGAGAGAGAGAGAGAGAAACAGGGAGAGAGAGAGCTGGTTTCAGATGGCTTCTCTCCTTTGACTCCTGATGCCAGCTCTAAGGGAGCCTTATTTTAGTCTCCTCTCACCAGGAGGAAAAGCAAGGTTCACTGTGGCTGGGCTTTCTGCCCAAGTTCAGGTCTCTAGAAAGTAGAGGAGGGATTAGAATCCATGTGTCTGCACTCCAAAGTCCAAGCTCAGCCCTCTAAATCTTTTCTGCCTTGACACTAAGACAAATTCTTGAAGCCTCTGACCTCTGCCTCCTTATATGAAAGTGAAAATATGCTTAGTCCTTCGCAGGGCACCTGCCAACTTTCTCCCCCACCACGTCCAAATGCACCTCCTGATGGGAGGGTGGGAGGACCAGTGAGGAAGGTCCAGACATCTTCCCTGGCCTTGGTTCACGCAGAGAAAGTGGATCAGAGTCCTTTTGTCTTGCCCTCAGCTTTATTCACCAAGTGCCCACCCTCCTGAGGCCAGGCGCTGGGCAATCTTATTCTCCACGAAGGTCAGTATCTCCATTTACCAAATAGTACTCATCCAGGTCCCTCGTGGGGGACCCTACAGACCTGTGGTCAGCAGCAGCACAGAACGCACGTGCTCTCCCGCCTGACTTGCTGAGCTGTGTCGCCTCATGGGGGCAATGTGGCACCTCATTCCTTAGTTGCCTTTCTCTGATCAAGGGTGCGGATGAGCCTCTCTGCTCGCCTTCGCCATTCTGATTCCTCCTTCCAGGAATGGCCTGGGCCTATCCTTTGCCCATTATTGTTATTATTTTTAATTAGGTTTCCTTTCTTTTTTGGACTGATTCTCAGAAGTTTCTTGATTGTTCTAGCTACAGCCTTCTGTTGGTTTAAGACATGGAGGATATCTTCTCCCAGCTTATCAGCTAATATCTTTGTTTTTTCCAGAGTAAAGCAGCATTTACCATTTCGGTGTGGTCAGATCCAGTTTTCCACCGTGTGGAGTCAGCTTTGGAGGTCATGATAAATCCTGTCCCATCACAGAAATAGCCTACGTTCTAACTTCTTGCTTTTATTTTTTAATTTTTAATAATTAGTTAATCTATTTGGAGTTTATGTATATGGTATGAGGTAGGGATCCAATTTTATTTTCTTTATTATAGAAAGTGAGTATTCCCAGTGCCATTTACTAAATAATCCAGCCTTTCTCTAGTCATCTGTGACTTTATCTCTATCATATACCAAGTTTACCATCTGTACATAAATATTCTGAACTCTCCAAACTATTCCACTTATCTGTTTCTGTACCAATATCACATTAATTACTGTGGTTTTGTAATCTGTTTTAAGGCCTGTACAACAAGACCTTCTTTTTGTTCTTTTTCAAAATTGTCTTAACAGATCATAGACCTTTACCCTTCCACACACACTGTAGAACCAGTTTCCCAATTCCAATACAATTGGGCTGGAATTTTTAATGGAATTGCATTGAATATACAGATCATTCAGTGGCAAATTTACATTCTTTCAAGATTAAGACGTTTTCCATTATTTATTGGTGTATTCAAGTCTTTTTTAAAAAAATCTATATTTTTGAGTTTTAGATTTACCTCCTTAAAGATCTTGTGCAATTTTCATTAGGTTAATTCCTACGTATTTCAGTAACGTGCAGGATATCTTATTTTTATTACATTTTCAAGAAATGAATTATCATTATTGCAGGGAAACCCATATCGGCTCCACATTCTGATCTTACATGAGCTACCCCTTTTTAAACTCTAGTATTAGGTCATCTGTTGACTCTCCTTTCCAATTCTGATGCTCATCTGACAATAACTACACTGCCTTTTTGCTTCTGATTCTCACACTTCACTCAGTTTTCTCACCTTGCATTGGCCAGGACTCTCAGGTACCATGGTGAACAGTGGCCGGCCGCGAGCTTCCTTGTCGTCTTTCTGACTTTTAAAAAGGATGAAGTGATTTAGGTCAGTGCTTACAGCAGGTGCACGTGGTCTTAGAAGTCCACCTTTGAGGCGGACAGCTGTACCTGAAGGCCGGATGGAGAAGAGAGAGGTGGGAGGAGGACACTCCACCAGGAACAGCTGGGGTCGGCTAGGTGAGGATGACGCAGTCCCACCTGGGGCCGGGGAGATGAGTGTAGCCGAGATTTGGGGGATGACTAAATGGCATTCTGGGTCCCATTAGATTCGGAAGTGAGGATTCAAGGCGGAAGCCTGTTTAGGGGCTGGCTGTTGGGCTGGGTGCATGGTGACACCGTTCATGGAGGGGACATTCAGCGGTAAACAGATTTGGGGAAGGAAGGTGGGCTCCAAATCAGACATGTTTGCTAACTTCGGCAAGGGATCTGGTGCGCATGGGCGTGGACAGACTGAGCTCAGGGCAGTGGCCTGGGCCAGGGGTTAAAGACCTAGGCATGATGGGTCCGAAGTGGTATTAGCGGATGTTCACAAAGTACTTCGAAAAGTGCCTGGTACATACGGGTTAGCCTCTGCAAGAACTGTTACGATTACCCACACTCGGGTGGGAGTTAAAGCGGGGAAGCAGACGCGCGTCCCAGGCCCACGCCCCGTGCGACACCAACACTGGAGGGGCAGGACGCAGACGACGGACAGTAGGAAGGGCGGACGAAGCGTGTCAAAGGGACAAGTACTAAGGAGGAGGAAGAGGCTCGGCCCAAATGGAAGAGGACCGTGGGAGTGAACGCGCCTTGCGCGAAGGTCTGAGCTTTCCCCGTGCTCAGTCTCCCGGGAGCAGAGACTCGCACACCGCGACCCGCGTACCTGACTCCAGCGGCTCCAGGACCCGCGCATAGGCCGCGGAGGTGACCGCAGCCGGCGGCTCCTCGGGGCTGACCCGACGGTGCGCCTGCGCAGAGGAAGCTCCGCCCACCCAGAGGAGGGTCCGCCCACCATGCCCCGCCCTTTCCGCGGGGCGCGCTCCGGCGGGGCGGGGTGGGGCGGAGCCAGTGGGCGGGGCAGAGTCACGTGGGTAAACACGCGCACGTGGAGCGGAGACAGCGCCCGGAGGCTGGCGGGCTGCTGTGCGCGGGCTGCGCGGGCCCCGGAGGCGGGAGGGGAGCCGGGCGGGAGGCCGCGGGAGCCCCGCGGAGCCTCGGTTCCCCTATTCTGCGCACACCGTCCTGAGGGGCAAGCACGGAGGTGGCTCTCCTGCCGCGCCCTGCCCCAGAGGACGTAACAAACCTGTGAGAGGCGGGCGAGGCGCGCTCCGTGCCGCCTGACGGATGGGCAGAGCCCCGCCAGGAGCGCGGGCAAACGTGCCCAGAACCACGTGGCCAGAAGTGCCGCGCTCGAGCCCCGAACACGGGCAGTCCGGCTCCGCGCGGGCGGGGGTCCTGCTCCCGGAGTCCTGCTTCCGCCCTCGCGGCCGGGCCTGCCCTGGGACACCCAGTGAGGCCCGCGCTACCCGCCCGTAGGACGCGGTGACAGCGGTGCCCGCCTCCAGGGCAGGCCCAAGGGCGGCGCCCGCCCAGTCGTCGCGATAGCTTCCGCTCGGGCGCGACTGGCATGGAGCTGGAGGAGCCTCTGGCCCCGCGTCGCCGCTCACGCGAGGGACCCCTCTCCAGGACCCGCCTGTCTCTTCCGGTCCCCTGCAGCGGGCGGCGCCCAGGGCGCTCTCCAGCTCCTTCTCGCAGGCGACCTCTCAGGCGACCTCTTCCCAGGCCGCCCCGCCGTCCTCCGCTTCCTCCTCCTCCTCCTCCCCCTCCATCCTCCGCGTGGCCTGGAGGCCCGCACGGGGTCGGTGGCCGGGGTGGCCTGGGAGGGTCGGGCGGAGTGCTGAGGAGCCACAGGACGCGGGGTCCCGGGCAGTGGAGCTGAGCGACGGCTCCGCGGGGAGAGGAGCGCTCTTTCCAGGCCTGGTGGCCCTACTACCAACCGTGGTCCTGGGGGCAGAGTCCTGGGCCCTGACCCTTAGTTGGGTTTGGGGTTCACAACGTGATTAACCAAGCTTGGGATCCTCCTGCAGTGACCCTGGGTCCCGAAGCCAGCCACTCCCACCCATGTGATCTCAGGCAACCTCCCTCTGAACCTCCCTCTCCTCTAAAATGGGGTTTCGGGGAATTAAATGACTGGACTAAGGCCTGGACAACAGCGCCTGCACACTGTCAGGGGGTGTGAAGGCTGGAGGCCCTGCACCTTCCTGCTGTCTGCGCCCTGTCCCAACCCCTGACCCCAGTTCTTCCCCCGAGACCTGTTTTATGGAATTTTCCGTGCAGGCGCCTCAAACGGCAATTTAGCCTGATGCATTCACTGAGACAGGTCAGGGCAGTGACACAGGCCTGTGTGGTGGCCAGAAGCAGAACCCTCCTGTGTGCCTCCTCCCGGCTCACTTACCTACTGGCCAGCCCCAGCATGTCTCTCTCTGACAGAGTGGCTTCCTCTGCCCCACCTGGTCCCAGGACAATGGCCACACCTGTCGGGAGCCTCCCTTCGCTGCTGCGTTGGACCTTATTCTATGAGAGACAGGAAGTCTACCCAGGGTGGTCTTCTGGGGGGCAAGCAGGCTTTGTGCATGGGGGGGCCTCTGAACTCTGCCTTTTTCCTCAGAGCAGCTTGAGGGGTCACAGGTGCTTATCTGAGGAAGAGGAAGGTGGAAGCCAAAACACGGGGAGACCTAGGACACAGCAGAGAGGAAAGTTGGGGGTGGTGGTAGGCTGACCTCCGGAGTGGGCGCTCCCACAGTTGGGACTCCAGGTCACATGGCTCATCAGAGGTGGCCCTGGCCTACAGCTGTCTCCCACAGTGTCTCTGGCAGGGGGCTCCTGCCTCCTCTGGTCTCTCTCCTGGCCCCCTACTCTGGCTTTCCTGATCAGAGTCTGTGGCCACCCAGGCCACAGATGACCTTGACCGCGCGTTCTCTGGGTCTGCCTTGTGCATGACTGTATCCCCAGGGCCTGGCATAGAGGCTCTCAGCGAACACTGGTGGTAAGAAGTTAACGGGTCATTGAAACTCCTGGGACGGACGGGTTTGGGGGGGCCGTGTTCAAAAAACCAGGAGCCCCCAGAGCTCCCTTCGCTCTCGCTGCTGCCTGCCTGCCCTTGGCGTGCATGCAGCCTCTGCCCCTGCTTCTGCCATGATCCTACCTGAAGCCTCGCCCCACCCCTCAACCCTTTCCCAGGACCATCTCATGGATAACAAGATGGCCAGTCTTGGGCAGTTGAGTGAGGGACGAGCTTTCACTCCAACACCCCTCTGGACCCCTACACACTCCAAAGGCCCAGGTGCGGCAGACACCCTTCCGAGGACGCACGCTGAGGGGCCCGGGTGCTCCCTGCCAGCATGCCAGCAGGGGTGAGAACGTGGGAGGCGAGGACGCCTCCCGAGTGCGCAGCAGCACATCTGCCCGGAGAGAGAGGGAGGCCCGGAATCGCAGGCTTCGGTATTTTTACTCCGTGGTGTGAGGGGCCATCTGTGCAGGTTGGAGCTTGTCTGAGGAAACCGGGATCCGTAGATGAAATTCACATGTGGGCTTGCTTTGCAGGCTGACAGCCCCAGACTCTCTCCAGGAGCTGGGGTGGCAGTGCTGATATTTTTGTAGCAGCGGAGTGTGCCAGGGGCCGGCAGCTGCCGGGGCGAGTGAGCACGCGGGGCCTCCCCCCGAGCATCGTCCACATTCTCTGCAACGGTCTTCCCAGCTCAGCTTCCACCAAGGATGCTGGGAGGGGCCCGGGCCACCCGCTGTGCAGATTGGCCCCCACTACCTGGGAGGAGGTGGGCTGAGGGTGGGGAGGCAGGTAGACCAGAAGGTGCCAGGGAGTACGTGGGGGGCAAGCTGTGAGCCCTCTGTTGTCACGTTGGTCCCTCCCGACTACCTCAATACACTGCAGTTATAGGTCCATCCTCGGCCTGTGCCGCTGGACCTCACTTTCAGCTGCTTGGAAATTCCAGAACCCTCTGTCTGGGCTGCAGGTGGAGGCGGCCACTTTGGGACCCCTCTGGGGTCTTCTCACACAGCAGGGCTGCCTGGCAGGGGCGTGGCAGTGTGAAGTGGGGGCGGGAGGAAAGCCTGTTCTGGGGTACCCCAGGTGACAGTCCCGCTTGGGGCTCGGATTTTAACGGATAGCTGTCCCCGGCGTCTGTACCGCCCTGTGCACGCCGGGCTCGTGAGCCGGTCCCAGGGGCAGCGTGAGTGTCAGGTATGTGTGCCTGTCTTGCTCGTGCGAGGCAGCAACACCGTTTGTCACCTGGAGGCTTTCCTTGGGCTCCTGTCCCGGGCAGCAGCCCTGGGCAGGGGCCTGCTGGGGGGGCACGTGGGGGCGGGGGACACCAGGAGAGGGGAGAGGGTATCGAGGGTCAGCACGTTTAATTCTGGGAACTTTTTGGTGCCATTCCCCACCATTCCCAGCCAGTCCCCTGGGGTTCCGCGGTGGCAGAGGAATGACAGATGTGGGCAAATGACCCGTGACTCCTGCAGGCATTGCTGTGCCCCCAACACACTTACCCTCTTCTAACTTATGCCAAATAATAACAGGGCTTGTGGGAAGAAGGCAGCCCATAGCCCACTTTTCTTCTCTTCCTTCAGAAAGAACCCTGAGGTGAGAAATGTGATTTCAGATGCACCGAGAGGGGTCCTCGGCTCTGAAACACTGCTACACACACACAAACATGCACACACGCACATACACGCGCACACATGCACATGGGCACACACACACGCATGCACACACACATGCGCACACATGCACACGCACATACACATACACACACGCACACGTGCACACACATGCACATGCACACACGCACAGGGCCTGTGACCCCACCAAAGAGAGGCTGCCTTACCCATGTCAGAGCATCTAATGTGGGATTGTTCCAAGGTGGAATGCGGGGGGCAGCGCCCGGGAACCCCGCAAACGGCCACTGCCAGGCGGGGCTACTGCTGGCATTGCCAGGGAGAGCTGGGGACAGACAGGACCAGAGAGAGGCCTGGACGAGGGCTTCCAGGGCAGAGCTGGGCTCTGGGCTCACACGGGGGCTCACTAGCTTGGGCAGACAGACCTTTTTTTTTTTTTTAACAGAAACAAAAGGATGAAATCATTAGCATCAATTGAGCACATTCAGTATAGATTACTGACGGGCCATTGTTATGGGAATAAAAGAAATATAATTAACAAGCCCGCCCAGCGCCTTTGTGCTTCCTGTGAGCTCTTTATCGGCGTCTACATCCATCCCAGCTGCGGACCCCAGAGCTCAGGTGCCCCAATGTCGCTGAAATGAGCCCCACAGAAATCACTACCACGGTCGGGGACTCAGCGTTTCAACTGCAATTTGTCTCCCGCTGCCTCCGTTTTCCCTGTCTGGGGACAGAACTGGGGGAGGGTCTTCCAGCAGCGCAGCGCAGGGTTCCAGTCAAGGAAGAACAAAGCCTGTCCCCCCGGGATGAGGCTCTGAGGGGACCCAGGTTCCCCCACCCAGGACTACGTCCAGGGCCACCCGGCAGGGCCAGGCACCAGCCTCCAGGTGGGGGACCTTTTCTGGGGAGCAGTCCTGAAATGACACATGCCCCAGCTCTGACCTTGACATGCCCTCCATGGGCTGAGGGTCAAAGGTCACCCTGAGGGTCACAGGAGGCCTGGAGGACCAGAGGTGGAGGAGCTGCTGTCAGCCCCTCCCGGGCTCCCAGCCCACCTGCTGTGGGTCCTGCCAGTCTGATTCCGCCCCCTCCCTCCTGACAGCTAGAGAAAGGAAACCTTTGCATGACAGGAAGCGGGGGAGCTCCCTAAAGTGTGACCCAAACCTGAAAACACCCCATGCTCTCGCCTCTCGTCACCACCTGGATGCTGGGTGTCAGAAGAGAAACAGAAAGCAGCACTAACCCCAGGAGGCGGCTCTGCCCCGCGCACGCTCACACGACACACGGCCTCTCTGCCCAGGGGAAGCCGCGGCCCAGAGCGAGGAAGGGTGACTGGAAAGCCCACAGACCCTGTAAGCCCCGGCGTCTGAAGCTCAAGGCCCCGTGGAAGCCAGGCGTGTGCGGAGCTCGGCTCGAAGGCTGTCCGAGTGTCAGACCCATCTGTGCCTCCGAGACAGACGTGCTGCCTCTGCCTCTTTCCGTGAAACATCCCCCCTCCGGACCTGTGCCACTTCCCAGCTTTGACGGCGTCACAGGTGGGAGGAACACCTGTCCGCCCAAGAGGTTCCGCGGCACCTAGGTGAGGCTCAGGGGACGGGAGCCCCAAGCAGGCCTCGGGGGACAGGTTCGCGGCATGGTGGGCGCTGCCCCACGGAGGCCCGTGTGATCTCTCCTAAGTCACACAGGTTGGATCGCGTGTGCTGAAGCCCCTTTGCGGCCCAAACACAACGAAACCCCACGGCAGCACCAGCCCTGTAGCCCCCATGGGCAGGCGTGCTGTACCTCGCCCGGACTGACACAGGGACCCATCACCGTCACCACCAATAGTACAGGCAGACATGGAATCTCAGGGCAGCTCGCCAGGCCATCGGCACCTCACGCCGAGGGACACACGACTTCCTGGGTGACGCCAGTTGCGCTGCTGGAACACGTTCACTTCGGATTCTGCCTTCTCCTAAGGAAGGGGCGGCACGGCGAGGCTGGTCCGTCGCAGTCCGGGAGATGGATTGTCTGTCCAGCTGTCTGCGTCATGATGCATTGGAGCCCGGCTCACGCGGGTCAGCCGCCCTGACAGCCCTGCCAGGAATGGGAATTCGATGGTGTGTGGTTCCTTCCCTCAGAAGAACACTAGACACGGGGGCCTGATCCATTTCTGTGAATGTCTTGCTTTTCAATCTTAATGTTGATTTTTGCAAGTGGAAGATAGCCTGTCTGCTTCTGGGCATGGAAAAATAAGAAGTTCAATGCAGGTCAGAATTGATCCATCTACCCTTTCATTCACAGAGCAAATCTTTAATGAGCACCTGTTATGTGCCAGGCTCTGAAATTATGTGCTAAGCAATGAAATCAATCGGCAGGCAATCACTGAAAAGTAACAGAAAGGGAGTGCATTTGAACATGCATGTGCATGTTAAGCCACTTAGAGATGATACAATCGGATAAAACAACCTTGTAGAAAAATAGCAAATATTTTTTATTTATTCATATGTTAGTGTATGCAAAGAAAAAATTATGGAGCAATCTACACAGATTTATCACCCAAACTGTTAAGAATGGCATCTCTGGGGGATTTTCCATTTCCATGTTGTGTTTGTAGTATTCTGACTTCTCATAACAAACATGCTCCACTTTCGTGATCAGAGAAAAACCTACCCAGTTGAATATTAGCCATTTCAACGGGCAGCGAAGTCAGCGGAGCCCAGTGTGGGAGCAGGGACTCATACTCCCAGCTAGGGGTGGAAATTGGCATGATTTGGGAAGTCGCTGACCACGTCCAGCCAAGGTGCAAAAGCACACGCTCTTCGACATGGCTATTCCACGCCTGGGAACATGCTCTAGAGGAGTCGCACGTATGTCACACCCGTGGAACAGCATGTTGATGGCAGCACTGTCTGTGGTGGCAAAAACATCAGAAACCTACTTGTGGGCCAGCATGGGACCGAATAGACACATTGTGGCATGTTCACACAGAGAAAACCCGCTGCAGTTAGAGTGGATAAACCAACGCCACCTGTACTGACGGGAGTAAATCTCGAAAATAATGTTGCAATAAAGAGCAATAAAGTGCTATGATGATACGTAAGTTTCGATTCCATTTATGTGAAATTTTAAAACACCCAAAGGATTGTTTTCTGCAAAGCTACTGCTTGTGGATCAGATATAAATGGTGAGAGTCTAAATGTGTGTGTGGGGACACTTGGCACTGCCCTCAGCGTGGCAGTTCTGGGGAGGACGAGACGGTCATGGGGTTCGGGAGGGGGACTGGGGGCCTTTGACTGTATCTAAAGTTGTATCACTTCAAAATAATGACCTAAAGCCCGTGTGGCAAAGCTGGATGATGGGCCCATGGTGACCGCCATGTCATTTTCTGCTAACCCGATGGGCGCGAAAGGGTCCCAGAGCTTTACCTTGCTTCTTGCTGGTGACTTGTGCATCGAGGGGTTCTCCTGTTTATTCTGTATTGCCAGTTCCCATCTCCACAAGAGCATAGAAGGTGGTAGAAGGCATTATTTTCCTCAAAGATGGTGAAGTGTGTGGTGCATGCCGGGTGGAGAGGCACGCTCCAGGCAGGTCCGCGGGGGTGAAGCCTGGCAGGGCAGTGAGGGGACATCCATGTGAGTGGTGAGCTTGCCCAGGGGTAGCAGGTTGAGGGCAATGCACCTGTGGCTCCTTCACCTTATGCTGGGCAGAGAAGGGCCTGGAAGGAACGCTACCTGGGCTGTGGGAGTGGGGGTGGGGGGAAGTCAAGAGAAGGGAAATGTTCCCAGCAGGAAGTGGGGCCCGCAGAGCTCAGAGTGGTGTGGCTGAGATGGTGTGGTTGATGCTGGTGGAAGGGACCTGCTGGGTTAGCCACATGGCTGTCGTCGGTGGCCTTGGTGGGGATAGTGTGTGCTAGCTGGATGCAGCAGAAGAGGAGACAGAGACCGTGTCACAAAGGTCCCAGCAGCAGGGGCTGGTGTGTTAGGAGGGGCTCAGAGCTGCGTCTGGGGGCCGAGGGAACAAGCCCGTTCTGCCTCTTGGTGCCACAGGAAAGCGGGAAAGCACCTGAGTGGCCGGGGGGGAGGACGCAGGGTGCGGCAGGGAGGAAGGCAAAGGGGCAGCAACAGGAGTGCAGCATCCAAAACGCTTTCCAGAGGGCCCTCCCAAGTGACCGCCAGCCCGGCTCCGGGTCACGGGGACTCCTGCCAGTCTGTCGGCCACTCACGGCCAACCGCGGCCTCCCCTCCCACAGACACCGTCCTGGGCCCACACTGACCGCTCTCCTTCCGTGGGCACTGGAGGAAGTCACCTGGAGCTGGACCTGCTCTGTCACTTCCCAGTGTGATCCTGGGCACCTGCTTGGCTTCTCCGAGCCCAGGGACTCTGCTGTGGAAAGGGGACGGCAGGACCGTGTTTACCCCGTGAGACGAAGGGCAGACCAGATGCGGCCGCGCCGAAATCGCACCGCACGGTGCCCAGGGCATGAGAGACGGGCAGCATGTGGCAGTGGCCGTGGCTCTTGTCCCTAGTATGCAGGGCCGCGGGCAGGGCGCCCTGAGCGCGCCGGCACAGCCCAGAGCAGTGGGCAACCTAGAACACGTGGCTCTCGCTGCGAGGTGCCCTTAGCGTCCCCAGTCACCCTGTTCCTCCCCAGGCTCAGCCCATCTCTCCCCCCACCCCCCACCCCCACCACCGCCTCCTGCTTCTGGGGCAGCCTTCTCGGAAGTGTCAAGTATTCCTGCTGTCCCTCCCAACTTCAGGGCCCCCCGTGGGGCTTCTGTCCCCAGTCTCCCTCCTTCTTCCGCCCCCTGTTCACGACACTTTCGTTGGCTGCTGGGGAGGACCCGGCAGCCTCCTCCACTCACCTCATCGTGCCACAGCCCTCAGGCATCCCAGCTCACCTGTCTCCCAGGCTCACCTGAGCTCTCCCACCGCCCCTGTGAGCCTTGCTCCCCAGCACGGGCAGCGCCCCCTACACGGCTGAGGCTTGCGGGACAGTGCCTTGGGCATCGTGCTAGGGAGGCCAGTGTCCGACTTGAACATCTCTGCACAATCAGATGCTACACAATTTTTGGTGTTGGCAGTGACCAGAAAAATGGCGGGGGCGGGAGCAGGGAGGGAGTGTCGATTCGATAAAGGGCACCGCTGCCCTGAGCCTGGGGCTCTGGGGAAACAGAGCCATCGGAGGCCTCTGGAGTCAAACGCGGAATTGGGACAAGGTAGGAAAAATCTATGCTCATTGAATGCAAAATGCAATTGCCTGTCAGCACAGGAACTGAAGTATCTACCGCAAATTATATTTAAGACTCTATTGTCACAGGCAGATTAGCTAATGCTTGATTTTAAGTATAGGCTCTAATGCTATTACTCCTGGTTAGCTCTGCCTGGCAGGTAACCTTGTGGAACAAATGACTGCATTGCTTGAATAACATATTTGATCAAACAGGACAATTCTTTCAAAAATTGAGTTCTCTGTGGCAATTTGAGACCCGTAATCAGCAAATTAGATGATTACAGCAGGGATAAAAATAGTCTTCTAACAATGTCCAAGGTATAAATGTGATTCGAATTTCAAAATGTGGTAGGGAAATGCACGACCGGGTAAATACGACCAGGCACGGTCGGATCTGGTTTCTTCCGGCCGCGCTGCCCCGGGGCTGAATTTCACCCGCATAACCTCGTCTCTTCCACGTCTGGTTGGAGGGTAGAAGTTCGTCTTGCTCTGAGCTCCAGACCCTAAGGAGCGGTGCCCGAGACGGCTCCGGGAAGTGGCAGAGCGGGCCCCAGGTCCAGGTGGCGGCCTCCGGTGCCCGAGGGACAGG
This sequence comes from Eonycteris spelaea, assembly GCA_003508835.1. Lineage (NCBI taxonomy): Eukaryota > Metazoa > Chordata > Mammalia > Chiroptera > Pteropodidae > Eonycteris > Eonycteris spelaea. The sequence goes on along the minus strand of PUFA01000071.1, from coordinate 7,777,680 downwards.
TGGCGTCAGTGTGGGCCCAGCACGGGATGGCGCTTCGCAAGGAACCTGCCTCCAGCGCTTACAGTCACAGGGACCTCAGCAGCCCCCAGCCCGACCTGGCGTGAACGGGCCACCGCAGCGAGCTGTCCAGGCCCCACGCCGGATGGCCGCCCTGCGGGCCCTTCGGCCCCCACCACCTCGGGGCCTTTCCCTTCTCAGGCACCGGGGCCAGACTGAGGAGCCCTGGTGAGTTCTAGGGGTGGCTCCTGTGGCCGGGCAGGAGGTGACGCGGGCGCTCCGCCTGCCTCGCCCCATCTGCATGGTCACTCAGCGTCTCCACTCTGACTCGAGGGTGATGAGAAGGGCCGCAGCGCCACCTTCTCTGGGTCCCGCTCACGCACCTCTGCCTCGGACCCTTCGTCCCCGGGGCTCACCACAGCTGCCGCTTCCACCCGGGTGTCTGCTGGCTGTCACCCGGCCGCAGCTGGTTCGAACCAAATCACAGAACCAAATGACCTGGTAAGCGGGCAGATCCAGGTCCCATGAGGGCCCGAGCGGACGCTGGCGGATGAACGACGCCTTCTCTGGAGGGGAAACTGAGTCTCCGGCAGGGCGGCAGAAAACGTCGATTACTATGAACTGCTCTCGCCCGCTGGGACTTACGCTGTGTGTAGCACAGACATCAAGAGCTGCCCAGGGCAACACTGCCACTTACAGTCGCACAGGTTTCCGGGAACGCCGCATTCCAAGGACTTGACCTATCAGGCAGCCTCATCACGTCGTGAGGCTCTCTACCCGACGGCTGGCTTGCCATGCGATCCGTAAATCAGGATTTACCTCAAACACGCTTTCTAACCAGCGTTACCTCCCATTTGTCATATCGAACTTTTAGTAAAACTTGGGAAACGGAAATGTTTTAAGTGCCCTGTTTTTGCACAGAAAATGTCAAATGTAAATTAACTGCTTTTGGGATTTTTGCAAGTCACTTGCAAATGATCGTGAAAAACTCACCGCTCTTCAAGGCGAGCATCACTACCTGGGATGGGAGTGAGCTGGGAGAGCCGTCTGACTGAACACCGCTCTGTGTGGATTTGGAATGCATTTGGGGACTTTATTAACACTCACCAGAACCATCGCACCACAGTGTTAAAAAGCACAGTCGCTCTCCGACTTCATATAAATGTAACATGGATTTGAGATGGCTGTTTTTCGACTTCAGACGGATTTCTTTTACAAAATGAGATAAAATATCAAGTGAAAGTAAGTGGGATTCGTTTGTTCATTTAGCCTCGGTTTGACAAATCCCATGCGCACGCTGAAGCACTGGACGAGGCCACTGCTTAGACAGCTCGACGAAATGCCCGTGACCCGCATATGCCAGGCCAGCGAGCGGACAGCGACCCCACCAGGCCACCGGACACCCAGCGATGCCGTGGCTGGTCAGGCACGAGCACCGACACCGTGGCCTCATGTAATGTCACGTTGCGTTTCCTCTCCAAGGCAGTTTAAGGCCACAAAGTTTGTGAGTTCTCCGTGTGGAGAGGGTGCCGTGCAGGCCCCGGGCGAGCAAGGCCGGCTGGGAGCCTCAGCCGCAGCTCCGGGGACCTTGGGGGAGGCAAGTCCGCGCCCGAAGTGCATGTCAAACGTTTTCTCTTACACGTACGTGTGCTCTCAAAGGCTTGGGTTTCAAGAGGGATGAAGCTAGATGAGACCCTGATACAGGCACACGCGAGGCCGACTTCCACCTTAAATCACCAGACACGGCTCGTGAAGCCAGCTGTCTCGAGGACAGGGCCACCTTTATTAAAAACGGATAGACGTAGCAGCACTTAGGAAACAACAGTTCATAAAAGGCATTGTACATTGTCAGCTGGCAGCAGGCGGGCGGGCCCCCGACGGCCTGCTCCACGCAATGCCGGGACCCACCGCAAACTCCCGAGGGGGCCGGCGCGGCAGGCCTCGGTGTCGCCTGTCACCTGTGTGAACGGTGGAGCGAGCCCAGCGGCGGCCTCCTTGGCGGCCCCTGGAGCTCGCTCTGGTGTCGGGAGGTGGCCGGTGTGCTTGACCCGCTCGTTGCAAAGCCTGAGCGTCCCGTGAGAGCACTTGTCCCTGCCGACGCCACCCCCAGACACGCCTCCGCTGCGCGGGGCTGCCCCCCATTCTTCAGTCCGAGAGGCCAGCACGGCCCGCGGGGCAGACAGACGAGGGCCTGGGGCAGCCACTTCCAGACACGCGACTGTCTTTGGAGGAGGCTGGTGTCACGCGGTCCCCTGCCCGCCGCTGTGCTTCTTACTGCTGGGTGGCGGGGTGAGGACCCCGGTGGGGAGGGGAGAGACCCGATTTTGTTCAGATAATATGGCTTTTCTTCGCTTGGGCTTTGTCCTGTGGGCAAGAATGAAAGTAGGGCCGTTAGAAGGGGACTGTCCTCTCGGCGTGACCTGCCGTGTGCTCCCTCCTGCGGAGGTGAGTGGGAGAGAGACAGCCAGGCGCAGTCGAGAAACCTCGCCCCACACCGCGCTGAGATGCAGCCTCTCCTGACCACGCCTCCTTGCCCGGGCCACCTGGCGCCCGCCCGGGGAGAGGGGACGGCTGTGTCGGCAGCTCTCGGAACCCATGTGGGAACAGGAAGGGGACTGACCAGCAGGTCCAAGCTGTTCAGGTGGGTCTGGATGTTGTGGGCGTCCTCCGCGGGCACGCCCCGGAACTGCTTCAGTTTCGAACTTCCCGTCTCCCTTATAACCATGGCAAATGGGACCATCCACTTGACGCACTTCTCTATGTCACACCACTGATACCCTGCGACGAAGATCGACAGGCTCAGTCTCAGGCCACCGAGCGGGCTGCAGGTTTAACCCACCTGTGAACGCACCTGAAACCTTCTGCATCAGTTCGGACGAAGAGAAATGGTACAAGGCGGAAGCAGCAAGGACACCGTAGGAAAATTCTAGGCAGCCAACATCCAGGACGCAGAGGTCTAACAGCTACGGAGGAGAAAAGGACGCTGAAACCGGCGGCCACCGCTCGGCCCCGTGGAGTCACGTGACCGGCGGCGCGGCAGGCCCAGAGGTCGTGGCCACTTGCCTCTGCGATCTGTATGAAAATCTGCTGGGGGTACTGCGGCAGGAGCACCTCGTACACGTCGTTCAGGTAGGCCACCTGCAAGTAGACGCTCAGCCAGGACACGATGGTCAGGGGACTTAAATGCCACTTCAGAGCCTACGGGAGAACAGAGAGGAAGGGGACCCACGGTTGCGACAAGAACCCTGCGGCTCCCCCGGAGGGGACGGGGGCTCGAAACGCAGCCGAGCGCCACGCCGGCGTGTCCGGCAGGAAGACACCACGTCATGTGCACGCCGCTGAGCGTGGGGGAGGCGCTGGCACGTGTGAAGGACCGGGACCCCGCCTGCCACCTACCTTCATGATGATCAGCTCCATGGTGAGGATGTCGTCTCCAGAGCAGGCCCCATCCGTGACGTAGGCAAACTGGTGCAGCTTTGGGGGATAAATCTCCTAAAAGGACACAAAAGGAAGACACTACTAGCAAAAGCCCGCCCCTGACAGTCTCAGCTTACAACGAACCCCGATACCACCCTTTTAGCGCTCACAAAGGAGAGACAGGCTGGAAGGGAAGGAGAGGGCACACAAGCTACTCCGTGACCCAGGCCCGGTCACAAGTGACTGTGAAAGAAGCGAAACATCCCCTCACCAAGCAATCAATCAATGACACTTTTAGTCATTGGGAATAATTTTGAAATTTTCACCTTTTCAACACCTTCTGCAATGTGTTTGAAAGTTGGACCCATCCACCTTCTAATCACACCAAAATTTTAATCTTCTCAAGGTCAAGGTTTAATATTTCTGCTAAAAGTCATTGAACAACCTAAGCATTTTATATACTCACTGCTTCTCTTCCTTCCTGGCTAAGTTCTAGCATTTTCTGCATATGTCTTAACTTTACTGGGCCTCAGATGAGAGAAACGTAGGCTGTGCATTACAGACGAGCAGCTCACCTCGTCCCCAATTCTCAGGGGAGCTCAAGAGACAGCATAGCGTGTGCCACCTAACGAATATTTGAAAGTCATTTACCTCAAGTTTGGCAGCAATAAATAAAGACGAAATGCCAATAAGCTGTAAAAGCGTTTTCACGACGTCTTGTTGTGTCGCCATATATCGATCAAAGAAATCCTGCGCCAGGTAGAATGTCTCTCTGTGAAGTTTGTAGACTTCACACACCTGAAAAAATATTAAGTAAGTTTAGAACAGTTACTTGAGAAAAAAGTAACAAAAAAACTCGCCATGTGTTTTGGTTAAGTCAGTACTAACGAGCGGAGGGAGAACCCGCTTTCCTGCCCGATGGCCACCTCCCCTGTCCCCAAGCACACGCAGTGAAAAGCTGGGACCCAGGTCCAAGGACGAAGCGTTCTGTGTTCTGTAACAATTTATGAGCAAGTTTTCACAGCCTGCTGAAAGCACATTTTCACGAAAACGCTAGGAATTTTCTCAAAGAAAAAAAAACCCCTTCATAGGTTTCATTCTGGCTTGAGGAAAGTCACAACTGGCAACAGCGGGAGAAAGTATAAAAGCCGGAACAAACGTTTACTTAGAGAGGATGTCGTGTCTGAAACAAGAGGTGAAGCTTCTTTAAAGTAGAGACGGCCCAGGGACAGCGACGGGATCGACCAGGGAACCTCAGGGTCGCCAGAGGGCGATGGCCCGTGTAGCGGGAGCCGCGCAGACCCACGTGCCCCGTGGGCTGTGCAGTGAGCACGCACAGAGCCGCAGACGCGTTTTCCTTACGATCTTAACACGCTCTGTTTGCCTTGGGCCAGCTTCCTGGGAGAACACAGCACGTAACGCATGGCGAACAGAACACGTGCCGAGTGACCGCTGGTCGTCAGATGGGCTCCCGGTCCACAGCGCACTGTCAGCAGCTAAGTTTTTGGGGAGTCTTTTGGAGCGTCGAAGTTACATGTGGAATTTCGACTATCATTCAGCGGTCACCGGATCTCCACGGTCCGGGGGAGGGGGCCCGTTCAGCCGTGCTCACGGGGCAACGCGTTAGAAACCAGACCCTGTCCTCCAAGGAGCCAACGAGGCCCGCTTCGCCCAGCTCACAGCCTAAGTGTCGCCGCTGCCGTGTGGGTGTCCCGGCTGGGCTGCGGCTGACAAACGCTGAGCCTGCCTGCCAGCTGCGACTCAGTGCCGTCCCACTGAACACATAAAGGTCACCATCCTTTTCTGCCTTTCACGGTGTTACTGATGTTTTGCATCGGACTTCAGAGAAACACAGTCCTCTAAAGCAGACGGCATCGGCTGCGTTCTATAAAACGGAGCTCTTGGTCCACGGCCTTGGGAGCCAGAGCTCGGGGATGAAGCGCGCACACTGCGTCCCTGCCGCAAGGAGCCACACGCCCCCCGGAGCGCGCGGACGGGACCTCTGCCACGAAGCGTGGCACGGGGCAGCGGCAGTCGGCATCCGAGGCAGGTCCGGCGGCCTCCAGCGCGGGAAAATGCAGCCCTTGACATTCCTGATGAAGCAAGCGAACTAAGAATGGGAGACACGGCGACCTTCCCAGGCCTGCCACACAGCAGGCCGCCCGCCCCGGACGCACTTCTAGGCCACACCAGCCCGCAAGGGGAGAGCCGCTGGAAAATGCCGAGGAGAAAGCCAAGGCTCACAGCCGAGCAGCTTGCCTGAGGCACGCTGGTGGCCAGGGGGGTCTGATTCTGGGATGAGCATGACGCTGAGGGACCTCAGCACAGGCGGCTCATCGGGCATCGTAGACGCAGCCTCCACACGCCTTCTCAAAGCGCGCCGGCGGCGCTGTCCTTCGTCATGGAGGGAAGCCTCCTCGTCGCCACCCCGCGGCTCACCGGTGCCCAGGAAGGGTCCCTAACCAAGGCCCGGCTGAGCCGCCTCCTGCTCCCCCTGAAAAAGGTGCGCTCCCCACACAATACGACTTTCTATAATAAACATCTATCCATCTCCATTTGTAATATTTGTTCTTTTGACCAATTGTTGCAGAGAAGCGTGAATGTGGTCAACAGAGGATCTGACCGATACATTTTGTTAGTTAAAAAGGAACAATGTGCTCTCTTACAGTTAAAGGTAAGTTTGTTCATACAGTTTTAAAACCTAGGATGCTGTCAAATAGCTATCACCCGCACTGCCCTGGGTACACCTAAAAGCAACGTAACCAGCCAATGTCAAGTACCAATTTCTACAGTTAATTGGAAAAGACAAGCTTTGCAACTATTGGAACTTAGATAAAAAAAAAAAAATTAGTTATCAACTTAAAAACATCTAAGGGGCAAAGAGACTTCAGAAACTCTTCAGGACACACGCAAGCGACAAGTTAGACCCCACACTGTGTGTGCCACGGCTTCAGAGACTCAGAATGGCAATGGGCGCGAACTCGCAGCTGCGCAGAGGATTCTAGAAACAGTGCTTCCCGCTAACAGGGAGGCCAGCTCACCTCCATCAGCCAGTCCAGAAGAATCGCTCGCATTTTCGGCTGCAGGAGAGGGTGCCGCTGTAAAAAGTGCTTGTCCCTTAAGTATGTCCTTTCCTTGTTTAACATGATTTTCCAGACCTCGTCTCGATTTGCCCAGCTATAAAAAACAAAACCAAGCAGGAAAACAGGAGACGGGGTCAGTGTGCCACACCACCGCCGCCGCCGGAGGGGCCCGGGGGGCCGGGGCAGCCCGCTTACTTCAGCACAGGCAGGGGTGGGGCTCGCGCTGGCCTGGGGCCCTGAGGCTTGTGCCCGGGGCTCGGGCACACCAGCTCATCCTCTTCTTTGTCAGGTGTGGGGATCAAGGAGCAGGGGTTTTCACAGACTGGATTACTGTCCCACGGCTGGAAAGGAAAAGCACGTTTCTAAATGTCTGCCGTAAAGCCGGCTTTACATTCACTGTTTTGTAGAGCGGCCAGTGATTCGCACTGGACAGCAGCTCCCGGCCTGGACTGAGACAGAGGTGGCGTGGGCGAGCGAGAGCGGCAGGGTGACCCATGCTTCTGTTTCACTCTGCCGCAGCTTAAGAGTCTGTGTAATAAGGAGACTACTAGGTCGGGAGCATTTTATCCTCCACGTCATCATTCTCATTGGAGGTGCCGAGCAGGAGGAGCAAGACAAAATGCAAAATGCAAACAGCCATTACCGGAAAATAATACAAGTCCATCTGCAGCTTCAGGAAGACAACGGTGACCAAAGTGCCCTGTGGGATCACTCAGTCACCATTCAAGGACTTGTTAACAAGTATGGCTCACCTAAAACTTCTTAAAAGTAGAAGGCAGAGTCTCCAATAAAAACTGCATAAGCATTCATTCACAAGTATAAAATGACCAAAAACATAAACTGCCATCTATAATCAGTCTCCCATTTTAGAACAATGTCACATCAAGTGTGACGTCTTCCTTTGGTAGCAGGACTAGCCAAAGATATATACAATAGGCACTTTTAGTTTTCCTTAACTCAAAACAAACCAAAGAATCTGCCCAGTTAACACCAGATCAAGCAATAGTCACGGGTCATGCTAAGTGCATGGAGAAGAGCCTAGACCCCCAAGACCCTTGAATCACACCCCTGAAGGCCACCACTTAGGACTCAATGTCGAGGCTCCGTCCGTCACCTTGTATTTGACCCTCTTTCCCTTTGTCCCCCCACCCCTTCCTCTCTGGTTCCCACCATTCTGTTGTCTGTATATGACTGGTTTTGAAAACTATAAAATATTGATTTTGTTGAAGACATGGCAGGTAACAGTCCTGAGACATGGAAGCCTGCGTGTGACACTCTAGGCATTTTTTTTTTAAAGCAAAGAGATCACTGATGTTGACACAGAAGGAGACAACCGAGATGACAAATGATCATGGACACTGGAAGGTATGGCACAGGGTGGCTCCTGGCCCACCAGCCACCTTCAGGGTCCCCAGGAGGGCAAGTCGGGACGGAGGCCCCCGCCAGGCCTCGTGTGTGGGCCTGGCATGCAGAGTGACCACGCCGGCCGTGCCACCAGCTGTCAGAGGGCGGGCAGCCTCGCCTCCCTTTCTAGAACAGTGTGCTGGGAGCACTTGCTTGGCTCAGACGGGGTCATGGCACCCCTGCCTTAGTGGCTCTTCATTCAGGAGCGAGGCAGGAGCCAGGGCCGTGTCTGCAGCGGGAGGGCGGGAGCCGCTGAGGCCTTGGACGCGAACTGCTACATTCCTAGGCCGTAGCTCGCAGACAAACGAGGTCGAGCCACACGCAGACACTTGGTCCCCGAGGTGGCTTCCTAGGGACCAGGGATGCGAAGCAGAATAATGAAGGCTGTGTCCTGTAACTTGAGTGTCCACCATGTTTCGAGGAAGCGATCAGTCGGACTTTAGGAAGGGAAGTGACGGATGCAAGAGACCCGTGTTGACTACTCCCAAACGCCCAACTCCTGACGCCACGTTCCATTAAGAATACGACTACCTTGCAAAATTACATTCTGAGAACAGAAAGCCCAGGATTCCACTGCAATAGAAAAGTTGTGTCTCATGCGAAAAACTAAACAAAATGGATATAGTAAGTAGATTTGAGATAAAAGGGTTTCTTTTCATTAAGAAAGACCCAAGGTAAGGATCGAAGGTTACCTGTGGTCTTGATGAAGCAGTTACATGGAGTTTAGCATGACGGCTACAAGTCACTCAAGGCTGTTGCACTGAACTGTAACTGTGTGACTCTGTGTCATTAACAGGCAAAAAGGTATATTTCCCAAAAGTCCAGCTTCACGAAAGCACACAGAGAAATGACGAGGTTGCGCATGAATAGGTGGGTAATTTTCAAGCTATCTAAACGTGCAGAAGCCTGTCGTCATTGATCTCTGGACAACCACGACGTGCCTTCTAGTGGGAAATGAAAGAGCTATTCCGTCACTGCCACCAATGCCCTGTGGTCCCCGGGCGGCTAAGCTCTGTTGAGGCCCCACTCAGGTGGCCCCTGCAACAGCCTCCTCTCGGACTCCAAGAAATCAATGTGGACAGTTTTGGCTTCATCCTCAGTTGGAAATTTCAATTCAAAGCTGAGAAAATACCGGTCTTGATTTACAAAGTAGAGATCCATTTTAAATATCCCAAAAATCAACTCACTTGAAGATTTTTTTTAAGGGAAAGAAAGAAGAAAAAGGAAAGATGTGGGCACTGTCTTTTCCCTTCCTAAAATGAAGTGTTTTTTTCTTCTAAGAGAGAAGGAAATCATCGACTCCTTGCTTCAGTGAGCAGCAGAACACTCCCCAGAAACGCTAATTCCTAGGACCCTACGTGCAGTGACAGTTGACAGTTACTGGAAGCAGCGTGGCTGGCTCTGAAGCCCTCCTTCTACATCAGCCACAGCTGCTGCTCACGGTGCCACGGCGGGTGCTGCCGCACTCCTCTCCAGCCAGGAGCTTGCCCTCGGCTCAGACATCCTGCTGGGCTTCTATCTGTGACAGGGTCAGAAGGCCCGATGGGCTATTAGCAGACGGACTGCTCTCCCTACCAGAGCCATAACTACAGTCTGCAGCCACTTCTGGGGTAGGCAGATAATACGAACTTTTCTGCCAGGAACTCCTGATATTATAAGATATCACGAGCATTGCAGGAAATTTGGCGGGAAGTCCATGAAGGAGGGGCGCAGAGAAATGGGCTAGTAACAAAAAAAGTGTTGAGACCACCAGCTGCACGCTATTCTACCAATACTCCTACCAATAACTGGCTGAGGCTGAGGCCTGGACGAGCCCCAGACAGCAGTGATCACTGCAGATAATTGCTGGATGGGCTGAGGAACCTGCAGAAAGGGGGGAGGGGGGAGTTTTAAACTGACCTGAAGGCAGTAGGAGGGGCCAGGGAGATCCTTAAGCTCCATGAGGAAAAAACAAGTGTGGATGGGGAGAGGCCATTTCTTAGGAACACACACAAATCCCCATGATCACGGTTACCCTGGGAATGTGTGAGGAGCCCAGCACCCCAGCTCACCAGCCTGAACACAAGGCTGCAGGACAGACACCACCTCTGGCCTGTACAGGTGTCTGGGTTAATTTCTTCCTTTGAGTCTCAGTTTCCCAAAGGCAAACAGAGAAGACTGAGTTATTCAACATCCACTCTGGTTTCTCCCAGGCATCGGCACATGTCTGGGACAAGACACCTTCCTGGAACCCCAAGGCTGACGGAGGTCGTGCTCATGGACAGGCAGGGTTCAGCCATAGGGGCTGTGGCCACAGTTGGCGAAAGCCTTCAACTAGAGGCAAGAGACTGGGGACCCAAGTGACCCACAGAGGGCAGGGGTCCTCCACTCAGCCCAATTGCAAGTGAACCTACCTGACTGCCACACTGGCTTCGCATAGTCCTGTCGATTTTGGCAATTTTCTTCATCTGGATCCTGCAAAAACTAACATAAAACCAACCACAAGGAAACACACCAAACAGCCAAAGACAAAAACACAGAGAAGAAAAAAGAAAGTTAGTTAGGGTATGAGACATTTCTGCAGACCCAGACGCCCCTTAACTACTCCTCTATCAATGAGTTCGGGGACAGCACCCAGCCTGGTACCCAGGTGAGATGGGGGGCCATTCCCCTACCTGTCCTTTGTACTCACCACGGCCACATTTGCCTTCCTCTTCCTGGAGCGAACAGAGGCATCGGTGACTTTCTTTTCATGGTGCCCGGCTCCTTGGCATCCCTGCGAAGCCAGAGTGGCACAGAGGTAAGGGTGAGCTGTTCCAGATCAGGGCCCACCTCCCCACGCGCACACCCTGCTTCCGCAGTGGCCGGGCCACACTCTCCTCCTCTCCTCGGCATGGCGCAGGGCGCGGAATCAGACCTCAGGCCTGGGGAGCACAGAGCCAGCGATGGGGTGAGGACGGCCGGCCGAGGGGCCAGGGCCCGCCGCGCGCCCCGGACACCTTCCCCCTCCCCCTCCGCGCGGGCGGCGGCGGGAGCCTCCCGGCGGTCTGGAAAATGGGCCGTGGGCCCGGGGTGCATGTCACCCGTGGCGCCGCCAGAGCCCGCGGTACCGGGTCGAACTCGGGGTGGGGGGCCGCGCCACCGAACCCCTGCCGGCCTCGCCGCCTCGGCGGGGGTGCCTCGGTGTCCCTCAACCACTCTAGCCCGTCTCTGGGCCACCCTGCCCGGTACCCGCGCTGACCCTCCGGGGACCGGGACCGTGGCTCGCCACCACCCCACCGGCGGGCGGGGCGGGCGACCGGGCGTCCGCGAGTGCGCCGTCCGCAGCCCGGCGGGCCTCACCCGAAGCCGTGTCGCGCGGGCGGGCGGCACGCGCCGAGGCGGAGGCGGGCGGGCGGGGGGCGAGCGGGAAGCCGGCAGGCGGGGCGGCGGCGGGCGAGCGCGCGCGGCGGCGGTGACCGCGCCTGCCCTCACCGCGCTGGCGGTCGACCGGCTGCTCCTGCGGCCGGCGAAGAGCGGGACATTTAAAATCTCTGCGGCGGAACCGGCCCCCCGGCCCGCCCTCGCGCTCTATGCCACCCTCCGCCCGCCGCCGGCTCGGGCCGCCCAGCCGGGCCTCAGCGCCGCGCCGCGCAGGCCCCGAGGCGCCGGCCGGCCGGGGGCGGGCCAGCCGCGGCGGCGGGGCGGGGCCGGAGCGGCGCGGGGCGGGCCAGGCGCCGGCGGGGCGGGGCCAAGTGACAGGGCCTGCGCGCCGGCGGGGCGGGCCCAAGTGACAGGGCTGCGCGGCGGGACGCCGCAGGTCGGACGGCGCGCGCGGCGAAGGGTGGAGGTCTGGCGCGAGCGGGGGAGGGCGGCCCGGGGGCGGGGCCGAGCCCGCGCCGGGGCGGCAAAAAGCCGCGTGGAGACGGCCGGGGATGTAAACACGCGGCGGGGAGTTTGGGCCCGGCTGTAGTCGACCGGGTCGGGCCAGGGTTCGGGCCTGGGTTCAGGCCTGGGGCGGGGCGGGGGGGGCGCGGTTCGCCCTCCCGCGTGCGCGCGCATTGTCCCTCCTTGCACGTCTCGCCCCGAGACGCAGGGTTCGGCACTAAGTCGGGCGGGGATGAGCCCAAGGCCACCGCGCTGGTGCTGGGCCTAGAACCGGGCCTCCAGCCAGCTGCCGGGTCTGGGGCCCCGGCGGGACAGCCGTTATTCCTGGACGCATGTTCAGCCATTATCGGCACACGCATGCATTCATTCATTCATTCGACTCATAGCTGCGCACCTCCCATGTGCGTACCTGCCCGCACCGAGCATCAGAAGACCTGCTAACGCTGGGGTTCCACGTGGTCTTCTCTAGTTTAAAGGCTTCCGAGTGTTTCTCATCAGCTCCAGTTCAATACACAGCCTTGCCCTGGTCTCCCAGGCTGCCCTGAACATGCCCTCGCCCCTCTCAGACTTCCCCTTCACCCTCCCCTCACAGCTCCGGCCACCTCTGTCCTTTCTCACCTCAGGGCTTGGAACTTGTCACCTGCTCTGGCCCTTGGACTGCTAGCGCCCCCCCAATTTAAGGTCTTCGGTGACCGTTTTAATCAAAGCCGCCCCCTCGCCGGGACTTGCTCTCCACCTCATCGTCTGCCGCTGTTCCTTCGCAGCACGTGCTACACAGGTCTCTTGATGCCTGGCTTGTTGCTTGTTTGGTGTCCCTCTCCCTACCTTGCCTGACCTGAGCACTGCTGTATCCTCAGGTCTTGGCATAGTGCCTGGAGGAAGGAGAACATCCTGTCTGCGAATGAATCCCTGAAAAACATACACGGACCTAACTCGTGGAGCTTACAGGCCGGTGAGAGAGGTAAGTACGAGGTAAGGTAACTCAAAACCCAGGTTCTCAGCTTCAGAAGTGTGCAGCAGAGGGCCCCTGAGCACTCCCAAGGGCCTTCCTGATTTATGGTCTCAGCCTTGCACCCCGCTCCCCAGGCCCCCATGACTGTTTCTTGAAGTTAGAGCCTGGATCTTATGGAAGAGTGCACTCCTGTCACCTCCATAAGGCCCCTGCTTGCAGACCACTTGGACATGAGCAGTGTGACTGAATCTCACGATGTAATGATGAACAAGAGGCGACACAAAAGCTCATTCTCTCTGTGATTCCGTTTATTTGAACTTCCGGAAAAGACGACACGGTGGTGCAGCGGTCAGAATGGAAGTCCTCCGGTCTTACGAATGCTTCATGTTTTGATCCAGTTCCATGGCTGTGTACACAGATAAATTCACTGAGTTGTACATTTACAATTTGTGTACATTACTGAGTATGTTATACTTCAACAAACAACTTTAAAATAAAAATAATGGAAGTAAAGCAAGACTTTAATAATTCCTGCCCACTTGGGAGCTTCTAGTCTGGAAAGGAGGCAGTCTGGTATAGTACAGAGTGAAAAAGGCTGAGATTGGAAAATTGCAGGGGGTAGGACTTCCTGTGGACTTGCGGGGAAGGGCGTCTGACCTACTCTCGGATGCCTAGGCTGCGTCCTAGGCTGAAGGATGAATGAATTTGGCAAAGGCGGTAGAAGAGATAGGTCTGAGGCAGCAGAAACGGCCTGCACAAAGGCTCGGAGTCCTCCAAACTTACTGAGGGCTGCTTGTCTGGGGCAGCTCCCCTTCGGCTGTTTGGGTTCATTTCGTTTTACACCTGCATCCGGTTCAGAGTGTCCAAGCGTTGGTTCAGTCTTGAGGGAGACTGGGGATTGGACTAGAGGCTCCTGTGTAGGGAGGCAGCACCTCCCTCTCCCACGAGACTTTGGTTCCTGTATTAACACCCGTAACCTTTGCGATAGTATGTAGTACATAGTAAGTGCTCAATATGTCTTAACAATTGTTACCATTCATAACGAAATTTGGGGACATTTATTTAGCTTCATACATGGTTCAGGCCCCAATGACAGTAGAAGGGTAAGGACGAGAGCCAGCATACAGGGAGTAAGGAGGGATAAGTTCACGGAGTTGCTAGGGGGATGTCCTTCCAAGATAGGATTCCTTAATCCAAGGCCCCCAGACAGCCTTCAGGGACTGGGAAGCTGCCACTGATAGTGCCGGCCCATGGCACACACTTGCCCAGGCAGCTGGTGCATAACTTTTAACAGCTCCTAAAAGCGCCCAGCACAAAGTTAAGGAGCACGGCTGCCAGAGAGGGTTGATCGGGGAAGGCGTGGGCTGTGGTGGGAGTGGAGCGGCCCGAGGCCTTGCTGTCAGACAGAGCTGGACAACCGTAGCTGCCCAGGTGAGCTGAAGAAGGGGCCTTGTGAGACTATAGACTGGCATCCAGAAGAGGGGCCCAGCCAGCTGCACCAGTGTGAGCTGTGGGGTGGGGGCTGGGCAGGACGGGCAGGACCCAGCTCCAGGGCCCCTGAGCATGGGAAGGCAGTGGAGGCTTGGCTCGTGTTCTCCTCAGCCTTGTAAATCTGTCTGCACGAGCCGTCGGGGCAGCTGGAGTCGCCAGCCCCCTCTGTGCTCCCCAAGTCTTCATTGCCATTCAGATCAAGCCAATGCTGTGCTGCAAAACGCGTTTTGGCAAACAAGTGGGTGGCCCCAGCCCTGGCTTAACCCTTACGCTGGAGAGCACGTCCAGTCACCACTCCTTGAGACAGAGACTGTGCTCAGTTAAACACTCCAGCGAAAATTAAAATCGACCTTCATTCAGACTTAAGATAGAGCAATGAGCTGACACTTATGGATTCTGTGCTAAGCTCAGAGGTACCAGGAACAGAGACTGATTTGAAGAAAATTCTAGGAGCAGGGGGTGTGGCCGGGTTAGGGGACAGTTTTGTAGCAATGAGCTACCCCTGCAGATGGGCTAAGACACAAGGGGGCTTTGTTCTGTGTCTGACCACCATATCCCCAGCTTTCACTTAAATCTCATTTTGGTTTTTTCTGAACACAGGCACAGCTACAAGACATAGCGGGTGGGGGCTTGAAGAGAGAAGGCCTTCCTGTGTCCCTTGGGGTCAGGGGCTCACATTTTCCTTGAAGCACCACCCTCTGCACTTCGATGGGGTGGGGTCCTGGCCAATCAGAGCACTTCATTCCTGACCATGTGATTGGTTGAGGAGTAGGCACATGACCCAAGCTGGGCCAATGAAAACCCTCTGGTGTTGCTAAGCTGTCTGAAAGTGGACCTGGGACCAGGAAGCCATGTTGCCACTCAGGGTGACCTTCCTTGGAGGGAAGTCCTTCCCCAGGGGAGCAGAGCCCGAGGCGAGGGGAAACAGACTTCCGATTGCTGAGTTCCTGGATCCAATCAAGCTCAAGACCAGATAACTAGGCACTTCCCGGATGCTGGAGAGCCCAGCAGCATCTTCATGTGTTCGGCCAGTTGGGGTCGGGTTTCCCATAAATTGCAACCGACAGTCATGGGTGTCGGGGGTGAGGGAAAGGGGGACGAACTGTCAAACTTTGTAGATCTGTGCCCCCAGAGCGTCTCCCAGTAGCCCTGCAGACCCCACACGGCCCCTCTCCACGAGGTCAGCAAATCCAAGTGCCCGGTTTGGGGCCACCAGGCTAGATCACTGGCTCAGGCCCCCAGAATCTCGACTCCTCCGGCGATATTCCTTGTATCAGTCACACAGGAGCACACGTCTTAGCCTGGTAGCCGCGGGGCCCCGTGTGCCTGCCCCCCAGTCAAGTGTTAGTGGGCCGGGGTGGACCGGCTTGACCCTGCCATGCTAGGGACACCTCCCACCCTCCTTCTGGGAGCAAGTGGACACTAATGGAGCAGGACTCACTCCAAACATGACTGGATAGAGGTCACAAACTGATGCCACTGGCCCACAGACTATTAAGTAGAAATTGAATTTCTGTCTACCTGACGGTTTCTGACTCGTTGGGCAATAGCTGGGCCCACATCTCTGCAGGGCGACAGCACCCGCTGGCCTGTTTGGGTGGGGGCGGCTTCACCCTGTCACACTCCTTGAGGTTTCAAGCTGTCCACTGTGTCTGTCTGACACTGAGACCCCACCTAGGGACTGGGAGCTGACCCAGAGCCTGCAGAGCAGGCTCTCACGTGAGGGAGGGTCAGGGTTAAATAAACAAGAAGGGGAGAAGGAAGGAGGCACGGGGTGACCCAGGCCTGGAGGCCCGAGCCTTCCCCAGAGTCAGCACAAGGTCTGCACAGCCAGGTTTGCTGAATAAATAAGAGGGTGGATGAATGGGGTGGGGCAAAGGTGAGAGGTACAGAAAGCCTCTTCCAGATGGTGACAGGAAGCTGAGGAGGCCGGGTGCGCGGAGTGGGGGGCACATTCTTTTGCTGGGGCCTACGTGGGGCTGGTATTGGGGACACAGAGGGCTCACCATGGGGGCCTCCGAGCTCAAGGCCAGGGCTTCCCCTCCCTGTGTGAGAACCTCTCTACCTTCAACCTTTCACTACAAGTTTCATTAGTCTGTTTGCTTGAGAAGGAAAACCTCCTCTCTATCCCCCAAATGGAAAACCAGCATCATGACCACAAAGAGAAGGGAGCATCTAAATGTTTGGCAGGACAGCGTGGGCCAGGCGTGAGCCTGAGGCCCGAGCTCCTCCTGTTTACAGCAGGGGCGACTCTGTGATTCCAGTCTGCCAAGGGGTCCAGGATGGATTCATGGAGACAGAACAGAAGGTGGTGCCTGGGCTGGGGGGCCGGGGGATCGGGGGTTACTGTTAACGGGGACAGGGTTTCAGTTTTGCAGGATGGAAACTTCTGTGGACGGATGGTGGTGGTGACTGCGCAACACCATGAGTGTGTGTAAAGCCACTGAACTGGACTCCACCGTGGTTAGGATGGTAAATGTTATATGTATTTTACCACAATTGTATTAAAAATGTGAACAAACATTACAGAGACGTCAAAGCCATCAGCTTCAAACGGAGACTTTCTCCTTGACAAAGCAGAACATGTGGAAGAGAATCGAGTGACTCACTCAGTGTGTGATCCACTGTTAATTAAATCATGTATGAAACTGTGGTCGGGGAGGGAAAGGGATGGCCGATGGGCGTGGGGAGTCGGGGACGGTTCAGCACGCGCCCCGCCATGGGCGAAGGGTCGAGGATGGCTCTTTGCAGCCTCTGTCCCCTGGCTCCCACAAGGAGCCCCCAGGTTTGCTTTCTCTGATCAGTTTTAGGTGGGGGACCCATGAGCTGAGTTCCAGTGTTTGGGGACAGTCGATTGGGTTCTCAGTTTCACGTCCTTCATGATTCCGGGCAATAGGAGTTGGTGACTGGTGCCATTTTACTGGGCCCAGCGGGCGCCTTGCACACAAGTGGTGCTCTCTGAGTGTCTGTTGACAGGCCACGGGGCTGAATTGTGCCCCCGGGGCATGAAGTCTGAGCCAGCAACCTGCCCATCCAAGATGCCCTGGCCCAGTGGAGGTCACCACAAAACAGCAAGAGCAAAGCCCAGAGGGAAGCAGCCGGCAGCAGGGACGGGCAGGGCCAGGAAGTGGGGTCACTGACGTGGCCTTCGTCAAGGCCACCGTTGCCCTCCATCTCGCCCCCTGCAGAAGGCCCTCAGGAGTGGCATTTCCTGCCTCCTCCTCTGCACTCCTCCTCAGTGCCTTCACTCGGGGAGCTTCCTGTCAGCCATGGGGTGACTCTCCAAAAGCTCCCTTCCCGCTGGTCTTACTGTCTCCAGCCCACGCCTCTGCCCGGCCTGCTTGCCGGCTCCCAGGCCTCTCGGGCTAAGCTGCCTGAAGATGAACTCGGGGTTCCCCACCCCCATCGCGCCTGCTTCTCCGCCTGGTCCCACCGTCTGCTCCGCTGCTCAGGCCCAAACCTGGTATTCTGCCTTATCGTGCCTTTCTCTCGCCCTTTGCCTTGCAGGCAGCAGCAAGCCCCAGTGGCTCTCTGCCCCTAAATATTTCCAGTCTGCCTCCTTCCGCCCCTCTGCCCGGTCTGGGAGGGAGCCACTAAGGGCTGCACCGCCTCTTCCCCACCGAGACACCTGTGTCATGGAACAGCTAGGGTCACCTTAGAAGAAAGTTATGTTTGCAAATCCAACCAAACCTGCCCTTCTGAAGATTGTGGGATCCTGTGCTGCTGCGTGAGCACCGAGCACACTTGTCCCGGAGTCCTGGGCCCTGTCCCCACCTCCCCGTCTGCCCCAGACTGCGGGCTCCCGGCCCCTGCCTCTGACACGCCACACTGTCCTGTCTGAACTAGGCTGTCTCCGTCTTGGGACCGTTCTGCTCTTTCTTGCCTCTCACCAATTGTCTCGGCATCCTGTTTTGTTTTTGTGTTTTTAATTATAAAAATTTCCAAATGTGCACACAAATAGAGAAATGATTGTACAAGGACCCCTCGTAGAGTTAGCCCGCAGACTTAACAATGAAGAGTTTGTCATTTTGGTTTCATTGAGCCCGCGGCTTTTTTTTTCCTTTGCTAAGTATTTTAAGGTGAATTCCAAACATCATGTCATTTCACTTTTACGTATTTGAGTACGCGTCTCTAAGAAATATGGACGTTTTCTTACCTAACAAAGTGGACCGTTCTTGGTCTCATTTAACACTCAGTCTAAAATCAAAGCCCCAGGTCTCAAACACATCTCGTAACCTTTGGCAGGAATCACCCTGTCACGCCTGGTGGCTGTGTCCCTCGCTCTCTTCAGTGCCCAGCATCCCCTTCTCTTCCACGTGTGCTGCCGGAAGCAGGTGCCATCGCGCATTCTGAAGGTGGCCATTCGCTTCACCATGGGGCCTTTCGCGTGGGCTTCTCTCCCCCGCGCTCCCCGTGGTCGGACGCTGCTTCCCAGAGGCGATTGCCTCATGTCCACCAATGCTGCATGCTCCCCGTGTCATCGCCCCCAGAGGCCCTCAGTGCCTGGCTGCCCCCCCCTCCGTGACGCTGAGACTGACCCGCAGGGTGGGGGAGGACAGCCTCGCCCTCCCGCTGCCAAGTCCCCCACCCACCCCCACCTCGGACTTCATCCCCTGAGTCGTTTCCTGAGTCAGTGTTTTGATCAGGGTTTGCGAAGTGGCGATTCTCTGTTTCCTTCACTTCTTCAGGGTGAGAGGCATGTCCAGGGCTGGTGTGGGGGAGCGCTCACCCTGCGGCGGGCAGGGGGTGCGTCGTCTGCAAACAACTCAGTAGTAATAAGAGGACGGACTGAAGCTCTCAGCTTTTCCCGTTCCCAGCCTGGGCTGTTCCTCAGCGTCAGGGCTGGAATATTGCTCCTCTCAGGGCGGTGCCCCTGTCCCACCCCCACGGGGGCTCCACCGCTCCCACTTCATTCCCTGGGGTCTCCTGCACAGAAATTCTCCATATCTATGAGAGCTATTTGGTTGCCCTGAAATACAGCTCACAGAGTGGACTACATGCGTAATTCTCCCCTATTAATTAAGCCCCGCGTTTTTACTCGGCCTGGCGCTGCAGACTCCGGGTAATTGCATGTTTGTTTACGTGTTTGGGCCCTTCTTCCTGCAGGAGGAAGCTGCACTGAGGCACACGGGAGGCTCCCAGTGTTCAGACACCGGAGGGGGAGATTAGGGAGCGAAGGCCAGGGGCGGGGAGCAGGCGGTGTCAGAGGAGGGAGCGAGCAGAGCCCCGGAGGCTGAGACCCTGTGGCCCAGGAAGCAATGGCTGTCACAGTGTCTGGGCCTGCGGTGGGCAGGGGCAGCACAGAGGCGGACGAGGCCCAGAAAAACGCGGCATGTGCCTCGCCCGGTGGGGCACAAGGCCTCCGGGTCTCCCGTGACCCCCTGCACAGAGCCCGCTCCCGGGAGCACACCGTCCCTGCGGCCCGGCCTCCTTCTGAGCTCCACCCGCTCCCTCCCGAAGCGCTCTGTTTCCCTCCCACTTCACAAGTGGGTTGGCGAGGACCACCGAAGTCTGTTTGCTGTACACATAGATAGTTAGCAAACACAGAATGTGTGGAAAGCGCCGTTCCAGCCATCTTTCTGCTATTAACACACAAAAGCAAGAAAGCTCCAAGCCCGAGCATCTGCAGCTCGGCCTCGCGCGAACGAGCCATATGGTGCAAGCACGCGATGGGAGGCGGCGGAGCGCCCGGGCCTGGCTGCCTGGAAGGTCCCTCCGCCGGCGCCAGCCGGGCGAGCTGAGCCGCGGGCCCCTCCGCCAGCCGCGGCCTTGCGGAGCCGCGGCCCCTCCAGCCCTGCCCAGCCCCGCCCAGCCCCGCTCCGCCCCGCCCCTTCATCACTGAACTGTAGCGGTGGGGGGCCCGGGACCCTTCCCCAAGGGGTCAGAGGGAACCAAGACAGGCGGACGCCTGTCCCGGGTGGGAGCGGGGTCGGGACGTAAGGAGGTGACATGGGAGAAAGACAGGATCGTTCTCAGAGGTTATGGGTGCTGTGGCAGGGAGCGGGCAAGCTCGTCGCTTCGGATAAGGTGGTTCTCGAAGGCCTTTCTCAGGAGGAGGCACCGCAGGCGGTGAGGCCTGAAGCATGACAAACATGCAGCACGAGGAGCTGGGCGCGAGCGTCCCAGGCACAGGGGACGGCATGCGCCAAGCCCAGGGGCGCCAGTGACAGTGTGTGAGCAGAACTGGGCGAGGACGCGGGGGCCGGCCGGGGAGGCGGGGGAGGGGCGGCGGGGCGGCCCTGGGCCTTGGGAGGCCACGCCGGGAGCTGGAGTTTTCCGACCCTCCATCAGGAGCCTCGGAGGCTGTGAGGGGACAGCGACTGACCCTAGCCTCGCATTTGCTGCCCACTTGCCCGCGTGTGGGCGTGGGGCACACCCTGCAGGCAGAGCGGCCAGACAGCGGTTTGGCCAAAGTTAGGGCGAGGTGGAGTGGACACCACGGTCAGATACGTTTGCAAATAGAAAGAGAACACCCCGGCCGGAGGGGCTGATGGAACCGGGGCAGGGGTGATAGGGCGGAGCCTGACGTACAAACACCCGCCCCCAGTTCCCTGCGGCTGGGGTGCCACTTCTCTGTCCCTCCTCGTGGGAGGCCTAGCTTTCTTTCCCTTTTCCTCTCCTCTACCGTCGGCGACATGTCACGACCCAGTGAATGCCATTCTTCTGCCGGGTGGGAGTCTGGGGAGAGGCCCGCACGCCTGAGAGCACAGGGCCAGGGCACCTCCCGAGAATCCACCTCCAGAAAGTGCAAGATGCCTCGGGGTGCGGCCAGCCCTCCCCCGGCCTGGTTGTTCTGCATTCCAGCTGGCCTGTGGGGGCCAGCCACGTCCAGGGCAGCAGGACGCCCGGTCACAGTGGTCCGGAGCAGCAGGGCCACCTCAGCTCCGCATGCCTCTGTGCCTTCTCTGAGAGTGTGGCCGTCTCGGTTCCCCAGAAGCTCAGTGCGCAGGGCGGTAGAGAGCCCTGGGGACCAGCACCTGGGGACCAGGGGGTGCTGAGCAGGCGCAGGCAGAGGCTGCTCCAGAGCTGATGTGGCTGGCAGATGGCCACCCCGCAGGGCAGTTCTGTGGCTGAAGCCACCCCGAAGAGGCTGGCAGCATGCCAGCAGCTGGGGCGAGGGGACCGTCTTCGGGGGTCCCGGGCGGGGCGTCTGCGGGTCCTGCACACTCCTCTAGCTCAGACACGACCGATGTGTAAACCAGCAGTTTGCAGGTGTGCTGAAGTTACAACATCTTTTCCTTAAAAAGGCTCAGCCAGAGGGCCAAGGCCGCCAGCGGGCAGGTCTGGGACTCGGTGGCAGTCCCGTTCACATGCCCACAGCTAATGGGGCAAGACCAGGCCCCTCTCCCCGGACACGGCCCTGTGTCAGTCTAACTGGGCGCTGTCAATATTCTTCACAGACAGTCAAGGCTCTCCAGGGGGCTGGGCCAGCGGACGGGGACCCTGGCTGTCCTGCCCTCATGGAGTCCACGGCTCGTGGGACAGGGAGGCACCAATCAAATGACCATACCCAGGGCGACGCCATGAACGCTGGTTTCCCGTTTTAGTGCAATAAATGCGTGTCTTGGTGCGAGGTGCATCCACACGCCAGCCTCGACGACCTGAGGCTGGTGCCAGTTTGGCCTCACTTCAGGGCGGGACACGGCCACGGAGAGCTCTCCAGCCATCGGGTTCGCTGGCTGGCACGTCGCCATGCACGGATTCATGCTCCGAAGGCAGGTCCCTTTGGAACCCGATCGGGACAGGAAGGAGGGAAGGAGAGGCAGGGAGGCGGCCCCTCTGGGGGCTGATGCTTGAGCTGAGGGGTCAGAGATGTGACAGGGTGGAGGGGTGGGCAGGGAGAAGGCCCCGGGACTGGGGAGACCAAGCTCATCTGAGCACTGGGAGGTGGGGGGCCTGGGGGGCCAGGCTGGGGTGCGGCCACAGTGCTCCTGCATCCTTTATCCTGGGAGCTATGATGGCACTCAGAGGTCTGTCTTCGACACAGTCCTCAGGCTACCACGTGGGCACGGGCTTTCGGGGGGGCCAGGTGCTGGAGGCTGCTGCCGTCACCAGGGAGACGAGGCCGGAGCCTGCGGACCGCTGGGCCGGCAGGAAGTGGCTGGACTTGGTGCTGTTTGAGGTAAGATAAACGTGGCTGTGGGACCTGAGCGCGGTCCAGAGACCCAGAGTTTCTGGCCTGCAGACTGGACTCTCACAACACCATCAGTGGGATGGAAAACCCAGGGACTTACAAGGTCTTAAGAAGTAACACAAAGTCAAAGTGACATGTTTTTCTGATTTTTATGTCTCAAATATATTGGAACATGGAAAAAGTAGTATCATGAACATCTGTTAACTTCCACCTAGAATTACTGTTGTTAATAGTTTGCTATATTTGCTTTTTCCCAACCTTTCAACACACGCGCGTACACACATACACACACGCACGGGCATCATGGTGCTTCACCCCTAAATACTTCTCTATGTGTCCCCTATGAAGAAGGACATTCTCCCCAATAAACACAACAGCATTTTTGCATCTAAGCGTGAAAACGATTCTTCCATAATATCATGTGACATCTGGCCCATGTCACATCCTCCCAGCTATCCCCAGATTTTTTTAATAGTAGGAGCCAGACAAAGTCCCCGCTGCTGGGTGGTCTGTTGGTCACTGGGTCTACTCTTTGCCCCACGGCCCTCCCCTTCTCCCTGTGACTCCGGCCGACGGGCAAGTCCAGGCCAGGTCTGGGAGCAGCACACTGTCTGCTCCGGGTCTGTCTGGTGGCTGTGGCTCTCTGGCTTTTTTTTTTTTTTTTTTTAGCAGCTTTATTGAGATATAAGTCATATACCGGGCAGTTCACTCATTTCAAGGGAGCAACTCCACGGCTTTTGGTATACTCGCGGGTCCGCACAGCCATCACCACGCTCCCGTTAAAACATGTTCATTGCCTGGGGAGGAAACCCGTCACCTCCTCTGCCTCCCTCCGCAGCCCTCAGCGACCACTCGTCCACTCCCCTCGTCCAGGTTGCCTGTGAGCCGAACCACGGAGGTCGCGGTCCTGAGCGAGCGGCTTTGTCCACGGAGTCAGGCGGCCTTCCTTTCTCTGGCTCATACTGTTCTGTGGCCTGGACATGCCACGTGGGTTTATTCATTCACCTTCGGTCGTCGTGAAGACCCTGCTGTGAGCGGGAACAAATTTTTACGGGACCTGTTTGCACCTCTCTTGGATGTGTGCCGGGGTGGGCTGCCGGGTCATGCGGGGATTCTGTATTTAATCACGGTCCCTGCTTGCTCACTTCTTGTCTGGTCCACCGCGCACGCCCATGACCTCGTCGGGTCTGTGACAGCGCATTTCAGCACCTGCCCTGTCCCCAGTGGCTGCAGCACCCAGGCCAAAGGGGGTCAATGAACATTCATTAAATGGGTGAGCCCAGGACCCTCTGCATTCGACCCACCTTTGGGAAAAACTGTCATGGTCCCCAGGTTCTGGGGCTGCTTCCCCCAGGGTTTGTGGCCCTCTCCCCTCCAGGAGTCCCTTCCAACCCGAGCCTGAGCCTCTGGGTGGCAAAGGCTGTTCCAGAAAGACATATGACTCTTCCAGGTTGGGCGTTTTAAGACCCAGTTCTCAGCAAAACCACCCCCAGGGCCGGTGCGGAAGCCGAGCTGTGCAGGGCCCTGCCCCTCAGCCACCTCCCAGGCAGCTGGGGGCTCCCTGTCCTGCTGAAGCAGCCTTGGGCCCCGCCTTCGGCACCCCCCCTCCCCGCCCTGCTGTCTTTCTTCTCCTCTCCTTCTCCCATCGCCTTCCCCATCCCCTACAGTGCAGGCGGCACATAGTAGGGGCACAGCAGCTGCCTGTCCACTGATCTGATTGATAACATTTTTCTCTTACGGGAAAACAGACGGAGATGCGCCCCGCCCCAACCCTCCCCTGTCGTCTGAGCGACGAACGACCGAGAACGGTACTACTATGAATGAATGAATGAATGAATGAGACCAGGAAGCTGGGCTTCCTGATGGTCGGGTTGAGTGAACTGTCCCATCTCAGACAGTGATCAGGAAGGTCGAGGGCAGAGACCAGCTCATTTTGCTTTTCCTTCCTTTTCAAAGAATGCCCGTTAATCACAGGCGCATGCACGCATGCGCCCTCGGGTAAGAAGAACGCCGACCCCTCCCCTTGGGCTGCAGACCCCTCTCTTTCCAGACCCAGCGAGCTCGGAGGCGTGCGGCGTTCCCTTCCGCTGCTTCCCTGCATCTCTGACACACTTGTGCGTGCGTGCGGTGTGTGCAATAGACGGTGTCATTTTGTAAGATTTAAAAAAAATGAGTGGAATAACGTCATGCGTGTCGTTGGTTCCTCCACTTCCTTTTAAACGTGCTCGCTTGTCGGGGATCACGTTTCCTGGCCCTCCCTGCTCAGAGAGCACACACGACTCACGCGTCTCCTCGTGGCCCTTGAGCTTCGCTCACACGCCCCTCCTGCTTCGGTCTGTGCCGTTCCTAAACACTTGGTCCCACGGGGGAGGCTTCAGCGCACGTTCTCAGGTCCACCTGCTCATGTCCCCGTGTCCCCATGTCATCGCCAGTTCATACACTGGCGTGAGCGACATCACTTTCCTGACGATCCCAGTGGAAGAAGGCCCCGTCTGCTGCCCCTGACCACGACCTGCCTGTCCCCTGAGCCTCAGTGCTGGGGAGATCCTGGGCCTGTTCCCAGCAGGCCGCCCAGGCCGAGAGCCAGTGAAGGGGCCCATGGCCCGGAGGTGGGGTCCACAGACCCGGCCCTGGCTCATGCCGCGCAGGCACTGAGGTACATGGGCAGCCCACCCCGCTCAGGGCCACCGGCCCCTGCTGCCCGCCCTCTGCAGCCTGACGCCTGGCTCTCAGGAGCCCACCCGCCCGGCCCAACCCAAGCCGTCGCCCTGCGTCCTCACCGCCCCCCACCCCGCACCCCACTCCGGAAACCGTCGCTGACATCGGCGGGTGCCAGCGCACGGCTCCCCCAGCAATCTCCGCGCAGGTGCGGACTGTCATTCCAGGCTCCAGCTTCCGTTTCCACGGCTCGGCACCTGCAGACCCCCCGCTGGAGTCTGGGGGCGAGGGGGCCCGGCGCCAGCCCGCGTGCCCGTCTGCTGGTGCCGCGGGAGCCACGGGGGACATTTCCAGCACAAAGACCGTGTGCCTGGGGGGGGGGGTGCTGGCAAACTTCAGAAGCGATCAGAACGTCCTTCCCACGGAGTCCCAGCCTGACAAACGTCACCAGGGGCACTACAGAGGCGAGTGGGTCGGGGTGGCTGCCATAGGACCCCGCCCCCGCCGCTCCAGATAGCGGGTTAGGGGCGCGGTTTCTGTGTATTGTCATCTTGTCTAACAACGAAAGCTTATTTTTTTTTCCTCATAAGGGAGAAAACAAAAACCACGCACCACAGTTCTGGGCTCCCGCTCCCTGGAGCAGGGCGTGTGGGAGCCCCCACCGCCCTGGGGGCCACCGGAGGCCAGCAGCACACGGGGAGACACTGCGCCCTGGTGGCCAGGGAGCCAGCCGGCCAGGTGGGTGACAGGCCTGGGGGGGCCCTGATCCTCTCTGGAAGCAACTGGCGTGAAGGAGGTGGTTGTGCTGCACAGGCGTGTGGTGAAGACGCAGGGCAGGCAAGGGGAGGGCGGGCGCACTCATTCATTCATTCACTCATTCATTCACAGCGTTCATTGAGACCTTCTGCTCCAGGGGGAGCAGCAGGCAGTAAACAAGAAAAGCCTGGAAGGAGGGAAATCACAGAGGCCCCAGGGGAGGTGACTCACCTGAAGAGGAGACAGCTGAGAGGAACCAGCGGTGGGGCGAGGCCTGCAGGTGAAGCCCACTGCTCGTCCTCGATAAGGGACGGCAGCCGGGGGTGAGGGGGCAAGCAGTGTGCCACAGCCTGGTCACGGGAAGGGACCCAATGGCTCTGAGCAAGGCAGAGGCACGCTGGCTTCTGTCGGAAGCCCACTGGACCTCTGCTCCTTGACCTTTGCTTCCAGGGCGCCTTCGGGGGTGTGGGCGGCTCTATGCCAGTGGCCACCTCTTCTCCTGATGGAACTCAAGGAAGGACAGTCCGTCCAGGGGCGTCAGAGCCCCTCCCCCCACTGTGATGGCCGGAGAAAGCTGGAGCAGATTCTAGCATGGACCTCTATGTGTCGAGACTCATTCAGACGAAGGGGACAGAAACCTGGGCCAACAGGCTCAAGCAAAACCTGAAACACTATCGACCCATCCTTGGCCCTCGCTGTGGAGGGAGTCCAGGGCCTTCAGGCGCGGCTGGGTGCAGGGGCTTGACCGATACTCATGGGAGTCTCTCTGTGGCTCTGCCTTCCTGTGTTGGCTTCATTTCCCGGCAGGAGTTCCCCAAGTGACGGCCTCCGGGCTCCGCCGGCAGCTCCAGACTCAACCACCTGTCACCTGAGGACAGGCCTTTGGTCACATGAGACTGCTTGTGGGAGTCCAGGAGGTAAACGAGGCCCAGGGGAGCGTCTTGGACTGGACCTAGGGGTGCCCCTCGTCCCCTTGGACTTGGCGGGTGGCTCCGGGAACTGGGAGACCACACCCACGGTCTCTGCCCCGGCCAGCGTCCCCACCGGTGACCCTGCCGACCCTCCCCAGCCCACTCAGCCATGCTGCAGACCTAGGTGACAGCAGTCTCCAGACTCGGCACGCTCACCCTGGTGGGGATGGCCCTGGGAACACGGGGGGCTCCTGCTCCAGCGGGGACCAACATCCAGCCGAGGCCCTCACACTCACACAGCAGAGGGGCTCGCTTCCCCACCACCCCTTACAGTGCACACCCAGAACCCCCTCCCCCGCTTCCCTGCAGGCGCCGGGGGGCCACAGCACTCTCCCCAGAAGACCATCGTGCTCATCACGGAGGCCAGCTCTGCTGACAGATGGCCCGAGCTGCCCACCGTGTGACCTTGGATGGGTTCCTTAGCCTCTCTGTGCCTCGATGTCCCCACCAGCGAAGTGGGCCGCTGTGCAGACTCACCAAGGCAACGTGGAGGGTGTGGCACGTGCAGGGCTCAGACACGTCAGCTGTGCTCCTCATGGGAGCGGTGGCTGCCGGGGCGTGCCGGCCTGGGCTTCGGCCATGGGTGACTGACGGGAACTGACTCTGGCCACCTCACACTGCAAGAGCATCCCCGGAGAAATCTGACTTGCTTTCCTCACAGGATCTCCCGGCTCAAGACTTACAGCCCTGGGGGCAGGCATGTGATCAGCCCAGCCTGTCCCCTCCTGCCATCTGGCTGGACCCCAGGTGGGTGGGACCTGGTCTGAGCCTACCCTGGCTTCTGTGGTGTGAACAGGCAACAAGAGGCAGGCAAAGGGGGGTGCCCTCTGCCGAGACTGAGCCCACAAGGGACCAGGACAGACAGGAGCCCAGCCCCGCACGCAAGCAGCCTGGGCTGCTGGATTTCAGCCCCACCACTGCATGGGTGTGAACTGCGGGGTTCAGATGCGTAGCCTCCGCCTCGGTCCTCCGGGGCTGCCCGGGGGGCCTGGCTGCCTCCCACCCCACTACTGAGCTTGGGGCTGAGGGGCGACAAAGGCTCCCTGCACGCGTGCGGGACAAGGCCAGCAGAGGCCTGCCGCAGGGAAGGGGACACAAGCTGCCCACCTTCTCCTGGACCGTTTAGGCCCCGGGGCAGAGGGCCGGCCCGTTCGGAGAGCTGCCCGCTCCTTTCCATCTGCAAAGTGGGAAGCAGACGGCTCGCCCGCCGGCCACCTCTGTGTGTGGCGGGGGGGGGGGGCCCATGCCCTGTGCTCACAGACACGTCGCAAAAGGCAGCAGGACAGCCAGGGTGCGTCTACCATCATTGTCAGCCGCGGAGTACCCACTAACGGATCGCAGAGGCAGAAGGAGGGGCCCTTCTTCCGGGGAGAGAGTCCAGGGCTGGGTTAAGAGTCTTTCTGAGCAGCAAACCCCAGCGGAGGAAGCAGGCCCCGCGGAGCTGCCTGGGGCAGAGCTGCTTGGGGCTGGGAAGTCTTTGATTACCTACATCTGTTTTCATGGAAATTTCTGGGAGGCTTGAGGGGAAGCACGTATAAACAGCCAGATCGCTGATGTGGGCGCGCTGCGCTGTCCCCTGCAGGTCTGGCCCTGCGTCTGTGCAGGGGACATTAACCGACTGGAGCACGCGGGGCAGGCTCAGGCCACAGGAGGGGCATCAGGGTTCCATGCCCCTCGGTTTGGTGCCGTGAATGAAAACGTCCCCATTAAGTGGGAATTATTCGGTTCCCAGAGCTGGCGTGGGCCAGCGGGATGGGGTCTGCCTGCCAGCGGCCGGAGCCCGAGGCCCACAAGCCTGTGGGGGTCCACGTGGCCCCTCGCCGACAGGCGGCTTCCTGTGGTGCGGCGCCGAGCCTGCGGACAGCCGTGCCAGGCCCCGCGGGTGTGTGGTCCAGTTCTGGGCTGCCTGTCGGCTGGGGGCTGCTGCCGTTGTCCCCACTCCTCTGCTGCTGCGGGAGGCTGGCTCCAGGGAGGAGCCTGAGTCGGGGCTCCCATCCCCCTGCCCCACCCCCTGTGCAGCCCTGGCGTCCCGGTCGGTGCCCCTCAAGCTGTGCCCCGCACCGTCTCGCAGAACCCAGCCTGTCCCCATCCAAGTGGCCCCTCCTCTTTACCAAGGAAAGGCCCCAGGCGGGAGCAGGGGTCTGAGTTCCAGCCAGACAGCCCCTCCTGGGGAGCATCAGCCCCGGGCCCCGGCCCCCGCCCACACTGTACCGAGGGGCCTCGGGAGGACGTGGTGACATCCCTCTTCCTGTTCCTGCTGCGGAAGCCACCCTAGCGCCCTGCGCCCCCACCGCATAGGCCGCACTGGCTGGAGCCTTAGGAAGTTACAGGCTGAGCGTGTGTTGAGAAGTGTCCCGCCGTGTCCCCAGGGTAGCAGATGTCCCCATTGCCTCACCCAGCCCGCATCAGACTCGGGGGCCTTCCCAGCCCACAGTCCCTTCTCCCCCGCAGACTGCTCCCCACTGCTCCCCACTGCTCCCCACTGCTTTGGAGACAGCACCCGATTCCCTCCCAGGGCTGCTGCCACCCCGCCTTCCTGCCTCCGGCCCCTGGACCTTCTCCCGCCTTCCAGAACACGACAGGCCATCCTACCAAAGGGCCTTGCACCTCCGGTCCTGCTGGGGAGCGGGCTCCCTCGACCTCTCCCTGTCAGAGCCACCTCCCATTACAAACAGTGGCCCCGCCCTCCGTTACCCACTGCTCCCCTCTCCGCAGACTGCCCCCCACCCCCCGCCCTGCTGCAGTGTTCTACCCCTTGCCTGGACGCGCCTGCAGAGACCACCGGCAGCTGTCCGCTGAGTGCCGTGGGCCTGGGGCGCCACCCCCCACCCCAGCAGGGACGTGTCGCTGGTGCCTGATACGCAGCTGGCAGCTGTGGCTTCCTGCACCTGGCAGAGACCAGGTGCCCGAGCAGCTCCGGCCTGAGCCACCTGGCAGGACGGGAACACAGGGCCGGGGTCGTCCCCTGCCAGCAGCTGTCGCCCCTCCTCGGGCAGTTTCCGTCTGAGAAGCACCTTCCCACCTCCAGTCCAGGTGGCTCAGGCGGGGCTGTACCCGGGGCCCTCACCAGTTTCAGGCCGAGCCTGCGTTGGAGGCTTCGGTTTCCCTTCGCCAGATGTGAGTATCGCTCTGTGACCCGAGCTAAGGCCCACAGGCCCGTCAGCGCCGTCGCTGGGGCGGGCCACGGGATCCAGTCCCTGCGGCGGAGGGTGGGCTTTGGTGACAGCTTGCGAGAGGCATCTGAGCTGCTGCGGGCAGGAGGAGGTACCTGGGGGAAGGCCGCCCCCGCGCGGGAGCTGTGGGCAAGAGCTGGGGGCTGTGCAGGAATCACTCAGCAGGAGGGGAGGGAGGCGAGGAGGGGTCCCGACACAGCGCGGACGGCACGTGCAAAGGCCCAGCGGCCCATGGGCGCACATTCTAGAAACGAAAGGCCAGGACGGCTGGGGTGGGGATTTGGCAGGTGGGGAGGGCGGGGGCTGCGAGGTGGCCGGGTCTGCACTGTGCGGGGCCTCAGGAGCTGGCGAGGGTCTCTGGGGAGCCCCGCAGGGCTCAAAGTGTGCGGCGTCTGGGGACGGGGTGGGTGGAGGATGCCACTCGAACCTCAGCCTCTCTGGCTTTCTTCCCCGCCCCACGTCCCCCCAGCCCCCCAGGGTGTGGCTTCTACACCCATGAAATGAGGAAGCGGCTACAGCACCTGCCTCGTCCTTACTCAGGCTGGAAGGCCAGAGCTGGAACGGGGCTGCAGTGCAGCTCAGGGATAGTTAGGGTTCCCGAGGCTGGGAGGGGGCTGGGAGGAGGGAAGTGCGGGGTGGGGGGGTAGGCGGGGAAGGGCGGTGCTCAGGTGCAGGTGGGTACTGACGCGGGAAAGGCTGCCACGGGCAGACGGTACCCCCTGAGGAAGCCTGAGCACAGAGGCCGCCCCGTGTCACTTGGCCCAGGGTCACGTGGCCCTCGTCTCTGGTTCCACCTGGCTTTCGGTCGCTAGCTGGAGTCCTAGGCTGAGCCCTGCTTCCACCCGCTGCCTGTGGGGGGAGGGGCTTCCTTGGGGAAGGGGAGGGGCTTCGGACTGCGCCCATGATAGTGGGTGGGACATGTGGCCAGGTGTCCCTGTTTAAAATTCCCAGGGCCACAGTGACAAGTTACCACAGACTTGATTCTCTCACTCGCGTGGAGGTGATTCGTCTGAAATTAGGGTGTCAGCAGGGCCAGCCGCCCTCTGCAGATTTGGGGGAGAGCCTCCCCGCCCCTCTCTGGCTTTCACTGGCTCCGCGCAGTCTCTGGCTGGTGGCGGCCCCGCCCAGCCTTTGCGTGTGTCTTCGCGTGGCCCTTCCCTGTGTGTGCCCCTTCTCCCCTCCGGACACCCGCCTCTGGTTGGGGCCCCCTAACCCAGCGCAATCCCGGCCTAACTCGATGATGCTCACCAAATGCCTGCTCCCGAGCAAGCTCGCGTTCATGGGTGTTGGGGTTGGGGCGCCCACACCCTTTTGGGGGGCACAATCCAAGCCGCGGCCTTCCCCATCCAGGAGCCTTCCCCGTCGCGGAGGACGTGGGGCCGGCCTCGCTCAGCGTTTACTGAGCGAAGCCATCACAGGCCCCGAATCCGGACAGAGCAGAATCCACTAAAATGGAAAATGCGCAGAGCCGTGAGGCAGCACCCTGGGTGCCCGCCTGGAGGCGCCAAGGACGGGCCGGGCAGCGGGCTCACGCCCGCGGCGGTGCGGGGCAGCCACGCGACGCAAGCCCGCGCTCCTGGCTGGGGGACAGCGAGGCGCGGGGCTGAGCGGCGTGTGTGTCTGTGTCACTAGCCATCCCCTGCGGCACACCCACGTGCGAGCAGACGCACGCGAACAGGGCTGGGGCCGAGGTCCCAGAGACGCCAGCATCAGGACGAAGGCCCTGGGCCTCACCTCCCACGCGTTTACGCTCCTACCCGGAGAACTCACTGCATGAGTGACTTAAAAGAAAACCCATGACCTCCCTGGCCACAGGCGACTGCCAGCCCAGGCTGCCCCTTCTTTTGCCTCCAGAAACAGTCCTGAGGTCACCCCCGTGGAGCCCTGGGTGCCAGGTGCACGGAGGAGGGGAGCCATGAGAGGCGTCGGCACAGACGCCCCCCTGCGCTGGGCCGGGGCCCTGTCTTCCTCACCAGGTCTGGGCACCGGCTGGAAGCAGAGGAGAAAAGCCTGTGTCTCCTGTGTCCCGAGGGCCCCACGGATGTGCCTCCTTGGGCTTAGGCGTGTGAGGGCTGTGGCCGCCTGCGGGGTGCAGGTGCTTCGTCACCACAAGCCGTTGGAGATCCCATGAGCTGGGTTTGAGGCTGCGACGAGTCTGCGGGTGCTGATGCTTTGGTGAAAGAGGCTGTTTCTGAAAACACTCAGCAACGTTGCTACAAGTCATGTTCATTATGGGAAAGTGGGATCCTAATGTGTCACTGCTGTCCTGGCGCTGCCTGCAAGTGTCACTGCGGGGGACAAGGAGGTGGCTTCTGGCTCGCCCCAAGCGAGGCCCTCTGGGCTGGAGTGTGGGGACTTCAGGCAACAGAATGAGCCCCTCAGCCCTGGAGACGCTCGGGGCGGGGCACAGGCAGGGGCGGGGCACAGGCAAGGGCGGGGCACGGGCAGGGGCGGGGCACAGGCCAGGGGCGGGGCACGGGCAGGGGCGGGGCACAAGCCAGGGGCGGGGCACAGGCAGGGGCGGGGCACGGGCAGGGGCAGGTCTTCCTGCCTCACTCTGACCCGCCCTCCTTCCTTCCCTGTCTCTGTCCTTCCCAACAGCGCACAACTTCTTTTAGAAAATAGAACGGAAACCTCGCCCACAGGATGACAGTGCTTCGTGACCAGCACCCAGGGCCCCTCCAGGGGGTCATCGGCCCGACCTGTGTTCTGCCCGGTGTTTTCCTGCCCTCAGAGCAGGGGTTCTCAGCCTCGGCGCTGCTGGCATTCGGGGCTGGGTGTCTGTGCTGTGGGGGTCTCCTGTGCTTTGTGAGGTGCTTAGCCTCTGTCCACTAGGTATACCAATAGCACCTTCTGCCTGGTTGTGACAACCCAAAATGTCTCCAGCCACTGCCACATGTCCCCGGAGGGGGGAGCAAAACCACTTCCTGTAGAGAACCTAAAAGGTTCTGTACCCAATCCTAATGTATGTGCGGGTGGGGAGTCCGCACTGAAAACCGCCTCCAACACCAGCTGGGGGGCCTGTCGTTCAACCCAAGTCTGACACCACCCACTGGAGAGCGTCAGACCCCACAGGTGAAGGCTCAGCCCTACAAGACCACCCCACCCCTCCCGCCAGCTCACTGGCGCTTCTGACTGACCGGCTGTAAGTCAGAGGTTCCCAACACCCCCTCCTCCGGTGTTATTAACTTGCTCGCGCGCTCATGGGACTCAGGGAACATGTCACTCACAAGATCATTGGTTTATTGCAAAAGGAAGTGACTCAGGAACAGCCAGATGAAGAGACACACAGGGCAGGTGTGGGGACGGTGCATGGAGCTCTCTCAGAGAATGTCACCCTCTCCGCCACCCCCCCCCCACACACACACACGTCCACCAACCGGAAGCTGCCGCGCGCTGCCCTTGCGGGTTTTTGCGAAGGCCTCGTTCCCTAGGCTG
This sequence comes from Eonycteris spelaea, assembly GCA_003508835.1. Lineage (NCBI taxonomy): Eukaryota > Metazoa > Chordata > Mammalia > Chiroptera > Pteropodidae > Eonycteris > Eonycteris spelaea. The sequence goes on along the minus strand of PUFA01000071.1, from coordinate 7,744,360 downwards.
ACCGATCGAGTCACTGCCCACTGGTGACGGATTCGACCTCCAGCCACCCCCCTCCCTGAGGTCTGGGGACTAGACGTCCCCGGCTGGTTCCTCGGGCGACAGCCCCGCCCTTAGGTCTCCTGGGAGCTTCCAAAAGTCATTCGTTAACATAAAAACTGACACCTTTACTGCCCTGGTCACTTAGGAAATCCCGAGGGCTTTAGGAGCTCTGGGCCGGATCGGGACAGGGACCAAATATTCGGACAATTTCTTATCATAAATCACGGGAATGCAGAACTGCTGCCCAGGTGACTGCTCCTGTCACCGTGTGGGGCGTTTGTCAGAACACAAAACAGACAGAAATACACGAGGTGACGCGTGTGTGCTTCTTCAACTGTGTCCGGCCCCATGGCGCGGCGGCGCCGGTAGGCGCACCCTGTTCTTCACCGCTGCATGCGGCTTCCACTCGGACCCTCGCGGCCACGTGCGGGCCGCGTCCCATCGTTCACCGCTGTACCGGGGCTGCAGCGAGGGCCTCTGCCTGAGTCCTCCAGTGGAACCGGGAACCGAACCTGTGCCGCTGGGCCCACATCCCTGCTCTCCGTCCTCCGGGCTCTGCTGCCCCCAAGTGTGCCCGTCTGCAGCCCGGGGCTAACGCACCCGGTCCCGCCCATCCCATGGCGCTCCGTGGGGCCCCAGGGCCAGCGCCCGAGAGAACACCAGGAACGGCCCTGCGCTGGGCACGTGCTCGCGGGGGGGCGGTGGGGAGAGCCTGCTCCGCCCCCTCCCCGTGCCTGTTCCGAACCCGGAGGACCTGGGAGGGCTGTGACACCCACCTTTCCTCATCCTTCCTGACGTCCCCAGACCTTGGGCACGGAGGAGAAGGCTGCATTTTCCAACGCAAACGCTTCTCAGAACACGGAAGCTTTAAAACCACCAGGTGAGAGATGAAAGTGTGTGACAGTTTCTTTAAGAATCTTTCATTCTCTGAGTTCGAATACCACGCATGAGGGTGAGTGTGCTCTGTGTGTGTGTGCGTGTGCGTGTGTGTGTGTTTTAAAATCCTGCTATCGTGAGCAGCAGGTAGCAAAATGTGGGTCTTTAATGTGTTAGTAAAACAGCACACATTTGAATATTGACTTTTTCTGCCATCTGTACCAGTTGACACTGTTTTCCATACCAGCTTATTACATTTCTGGTACAAACATACTTTTGGGTGTCTCTGTTGATTTATGCTATAGTTGCTCTGGTATTTGTGTTAAAATAGCATTTCAAAACTTTAAAATATTGCTATTTATTCCTTCCTCGATTCTTTGCCACTTGACGAGCTGTGGAGCAGCATGTCTCCCGAGGACTGAGTCGCCAGGGCTAGTTCTCTCGAGGGGGCAGTGGGCTGGGGACAGGTGAGCCCAGACAGCTCAGGACGGGGACCAGCAGGGACTCCAGGGGCACCCAATGCACGAGATCCTCAGGTGGCTCTGCGGATCCTTCGGTGTTATTTTTAACCCCATGGGAGAAAGACAATATGGTGTGTCTTCATGATGCTAACTCTGCTCAGTTTAAAGAGAATTAAAGACCTCAGAATTAAAGACCTTTAATTCTGTCCTTCTTTTTTGATGCCAAAGTTCCCTTTCTTTGGTGGATTGAAGGGGATCATGGATGGCAGGATTTTGTCCTCTAGCTTAGCTTTCCCTGGCAAAATCATAAGTTCTTTAGTTGGATTTTTTTGGGGGGTGATAGTATCACTGGTCTGCAAAATTCACAAACCTGGGGCCCACTGTACAAAGCCGCTGTGTGTTTGGGGGGCTGAGCCCCTCTGTTGGATTTCACGCTCTGCAGAGGCTGTGGCTATGGCTGTGTCTGGGGCTGAGGCTGGGGCTGGGCGAGATCTGGGATGGGGGTCCTCACAATTTGGGGGGGGGCTCTGTGGCAGAGCAGGGTGCCTGCAGCCGGCTGGCGCATGGATGAGGCATTCTGCCACTCTAAAAAAAATCTGTGCAAACTGTCACAGATGGGAGAAAGAGCCGATATTCAAATTGGAGGCTGTTTTGCTAACATGTTATAGATTAACGTGTTTTTACTGGCTGCCGCATCCTGTGGCAAGATGAGCTATCCTCCTAAAAGAGGAGGAGGAGGAGAAGCTGCCCATTCGGGGCCTTGCGGGGTGGGGTGCAGGCAGCCCCCGGCTGCCTCCTCTTTGCCCCCCACGCCCTCACAGAGCCCATCTCCAGCTCCAACACCCTGGCCCTTTTGCCCAGGGATACTCAGCCCAGCCCCGGGCCTCACCGGGCCGGGCTACCTCCTTCTGGCTGGCGGATGTCTGTCCCCTTTTATTAGGACTTGGCCCAAATGCAACAGTGTGTGTGTGTGTGTGTGTGTGTGTGTGTGTGCCCACGAAGGGTGGTGACGAGAGCTGAAATTTATTACATGCTGACGCTGTGCTCCGTGCTGCCTCCTGCAGCGCCCTGAGGGGCACCCCAACTGCCCCTATTTTACAGAAGGGGGAACCGAGGCAGAGTGGTAGAGCAACCTTTCTGAGGCCACACAGCTGGGAAGTGGGGTTTCGAGTGCAGGCAGAGGGGGTCCAGTTCGCTCCCCAACTCCTACAGCAGAGCTCAGCCACACCCCAAACACAGCCGCTTACCCCCGGCCAAGGAGACCCTCCCTCTGGCCGTCAGCTCACATTCTAATCCCAGCACAGGGGTGATCGCTGCCTCTTCCATTCCATGGCTCCCCGCCTGGGCCTGGGGACAGAATAATCTCTGTGGGTTCAAATGGGGCTCTCCGGAGGATCTAATTATAAGTTTTGCAAAACGGGCACAAGGCGAGGACCCGCTCAGCAGGTCCGACACGTAGGAGTAATTGCAGAAAGCCTGGTGAACAGAACCGACGCTTCCCATCAGGCTAGCGTGTGCATGTGGGGGAGGGAGGGGCTGCCCGAGGCCCGGGGTCCAGTTCTCCTTGTTTACTCAAAGTCGCTTTGGGCTAAGGACTCTCCCCTAGCCAGGTCCTGGCCAGTGCCCTCTGTAGGGGCCTCTGGGCAGGCGCCCTCTGATGGTCAGTGGCAGTAGTGCAGCCTGCCGCATCCCTCAGGCCAAGGCCTGAAGGAGGGGGGACCTCAGGGGCCAACAGGTAAAGAAGAGCCTTCCAGGTGGGCGGGGACGGCCAGGGAGGGGTGGGCTCTTCCCCCTCTCACAGTCACCCTGGGCTGCCCACTGACGAGCTCATTCCCCAAGCGCTCTGTGGGTCAGTGTGGCTCACAGCAGAGGCCAGGTTCGGGCGGCGGGACCCTAAGGGGCTTCTAGGCAGTGGGAGCAGAACCAGGACCAGGCCTGGAGAGCCCAGAAAGCTGGGGTTTCTGAGAGCCCCCCAAGCACGCCCTGGGGGCCGCGGGGGAGGGCGCCTGGCGGGCGGCTCCGCGGACTGGCTCGTCCGGCCAGGCGAGGTCCTGCCACACCCTGCGGGCACAGCCTTCTGCAGGCAGGAGACTCGGTTTTCTTCTCTGTGAACTGGGCACACTGCTGACCTCAGGGGTTGCTGCTCTGTGTGTCTGCCTGAGGTCCCAGGGGACACCTCTTTCCAGGGTGGCCCTCGTATGTGCCAGGCTGGTCTGAGAAGATGCTTCAGCTGTGGGTGGAAGGGCCACGTGTCCCGAGGTGAGGCCTCCGTGGCAGGCAGCCGGGACCCCACAGAGCCTCCCCGGGCCCCGCACCCAGCCTGGGGCCTCGGTGCCAGGCTCCCCACATGCCCCAAGGCCACCAGCGCTGATGGTGTCTGACCAGCACTAGACTCTGTCGACGGAAGAAGCGTCCAGACCCATAGAGAATTCTTTTGAGTGTCTCTCTGAGCTTATAAAGTGATGACACGCGTCGGGAGCGAGATCTGGAAGGCTCGGGAGTGCGGGCTTCGCAGTCCGTCCGTGCGCCTGAGATTCGAGAGGCAGCCGAGAGACGGGCAGAGCGAGGCGGGAACTGGGTTACGGGATAGTTAGTGAGATCGTGTGCAGGGGGTCACTCCCGGCGTTTCGAAGGCGTGCTCCTGCAGGTACACAGGAACCATCAGCAGGGCCGGCTGAGACCCTCTCTCTACAGAAGTCACAGGCCTGAGCATGGCTGCCCAGCTAGGAATTTATGATCAGGTCGCCCCGTGAGGTCATTCTCCATAGAACCCCTAGATCTGTGAGCATCCTGCGCGCAGCAGGTGGCCTCCACACAGTCAGGCTCCAGTAAGTAGCGGCTGGACCAGTGACGAACGTCCAGTCGCCCAGCCAAGCCCCTGCCTGATGGACACAGGGACGGGGACTGGGAAGGCCAGGCTGCACCTGAGAAGTGTCAGGCTCTGGGTCCACACAGCCGCCAGGACCGCCCCGGGCCCTCGCCCACCCTCCATTCCACCCTGCTGTGTCCGTCAGGTGCGAGGACGCCCCAGCCTGCGTGGTGCAGCACCGACCCTCGGTCCCACGGACACGGCCCTCAGCGTCCCCCGCAAGCCCCCCTACCTGGACGCCCCGACCAGCTGTGCTGTGGGGCTGCGCCGTACCTCACAGGAGAACCCGCACTGGGCCTCCACCCGCCAGGTGCGGGCACCGTCCGTCCCAGCTGGGAAGCCCGAGCATGTTCCAATGATGCCAAATGCCCCAGGGGGTAAAATCACCCCCCCAGCTGGCCTCGGGGCTCGTGGTTCCCGAAGTGTCCTCGTGCAGCCCCACCCTCCCCCACACGCTGCCTGAGTGCGGCTGGCCCCTCGCTGTGCCGTCTGTAGGTGGGACAGCCCCCCTTCTTATGGACTTGCTCCTGGGCCCAGGCAGCACCCTAGACCCCACCCGCACCCCACAGCTGGCCAGTCCCTGGAGCCGTGGACGTCGCCTTCTCGGCCGCATCAGGGATGCTCAAGGACCCCGGCCACCCTCCCTGGTTCACCCTCCCTGCCTCTCAGTTGGAGCGGGCAGAGGTCCAGCCCTGGCCCCGACTCTGGCTCCTCCTGGGCACCGCGGGGCTGAGGTCCAGCCCAGAAGCTGGCAGTGTCCCGTTGGATGACAGGGGTGCCATCTCCCTGCCCACCCCCACCTCTGCCTGCCGGCCCCGAGCTGTGGCTGGATCTGGGGCACGTGGTTCCCCCAGCCCCTGTGAACCGGGTAGCAGCCCCTGGGATCCAGGCTGCAGACCCAGGCCTCCCACTGCCACCACCAGCAACTGGGAGATACCCACCCTGAGACTGGGGGAGGGCTTTGCTTCCACGAAGCATTAGCTGGCTTTTTTTTTTAACGTTCAAACTGTCAAAAATGCCTGTTTGCTGAGCTGGGGCATTTGTTCTGGATTGTTCTCTGGGACAGTGTGGAAGGGGCAGAAATGCTCGTTCTGTGCAACCGGAATGGCGGGCAGTGAGCAGTGGCCAGTCAGAGCTCCCGGAGAGGCCCCAGTTTCTTCATCCGGGAATGGGGGGAGGGCAGGGCCTTCCCCTGAAGGTTGCTGTGACGGTCAAATCAGTCAGCATCATGAGCAGTGGGAGATGCCTGGGTGCGGCCGCCCCCACTGCATGCCCGTGGTCAGTGCCCCTGGGGTGCCACTTGGTCTAAGCACCTGGAGGACCGAGCAGGGCCCTCCTGCTTCTGGCCCAGGTGAGCCCCGCTGATTTAGACCATGCTCTGGAGCCAAAACCAGAGAAACCCCTGGGCTGGTTGGAATTTCCAAGAATTAATCAAGAATCGAGAATCGGGCTTCCTCTGGGAAATACCAGTTCTTAGCTTTATAAAGTGCCCCGGCTGTAAATACTCATAAAAACGACAATTTGCTGGGCCGTATTTATTCTGAAGCCGGTCGAAAGCTGTGAGCGCGTCTGACTGTGTGAACCTGGCAATTCCGAGCTCCCGTGTGCTCACCGGGTGCCCTCCGGTCTGGGCACCAGGCTGGCCACCTGCAGATGTAAGGGGCTGAGGTCCAGGCACAGCCAGCGACGGCCTTTGCCCAGTGGTCCCCGGCCAGCTCACGGGGTGCTCACGGAGGCAGCAGTGGGTGGAGGCCCCAGGCTGCCCTGGTGGCTGAGAGGGGGCCCCGTGCTCCCAGGCCCATGGACAGGCCCCTGTGGGCTCCACCCCAGAGACACTCCTGCCCCGTGGCTGCCGCCGCCCCCAGGCCCCTGTGGGCTGTGCCCACGGCCCGGGACACTTCGCCGCCTGTGCGTCTGTCCTGACTCGGGCTCAGCTCGCATCCTTCTCTCCCAGCGGCTGCAGCGGACCTCACGCCACCAAGTGTGCCCCTCGCTTCCTCGTTCGAGGATGAACGTGCGCCTTGAGATGGAGCCGTGCTTCCAGCTCCGGGTCCCCAGAGGGCCCACGACAGAGCCGGGCACGCAGCCGGCCACCGCTCAATGCTTTCTGCTCGTCCCACTGATGATGAAAACCAGCGGAACACTCTGGCCACCATTCGCTGACTGTCCGGCGTGCTGGCACGCTCCCTTCATCATGACCCCACTTCACCCTCGCAGGCCACGGGACGGTGGTGCTCCTTTTGAAGATGCGGAAACTGAGGCTTAGAGGGACTGAGAGACCCAGCCAGCGACGAGCAGAGCGACGGCTGACAGCTGGGCCACCAGCCGCCCGGCCTGACACTGTCCTCTGTGGCCGTGTGCGGGAGGGGTGGAAAGCCGCAGCTCAGGAAGGCGGGTCTGGCTCCTGGTGTCAGCCCTCCGAGAGTGGCTGCACCCCAAGGTGCCGGCCCAGGTCTCGACACCGATTTCTGCCCCGGGACGCGCTGGGTTGCCAGCTGGGCGCCGGTCCGGTGGTCTGGTGAGCGGCCATGAGCCGCAGCTGACACGCCGTGTGTGAGCCGGCGCCGGACGCGGTCTCTGACTTGGTACGGAGTAGGGAGGGGCGGCAGGGCCCGCGGCCGCACGTGGCCTCCGTGACAGCCGCGCCCCACCACTTCGTGGGACGCCCGTCCCTCCTTCCATTGGGCTGCTGGGGCGCACGGGGGCTCTAACGTGGAGAGAGGACAGCAGGGATGCGGCGTCCATGGCCCAGGATGGGGCGCAGGCCCGGCGAACGCCAGGGCTCCTGGCTGAGGACACGGGGGACTGCGGCAAGGGCCTGGGCCGCGCGTGGGTGTGAGGCCTCCGCTCCCCGGGTGAGCACGTCACACACAGACACTCCCCGCGTCTTTATTCCCAACACCCAACTCGCAGAGCTGGCAGGAAGGCTGTAACAGATCCCCCCAAATATCCGTCTGCCTTACCATTTATCTACTTCGATCTGAAACGCAGAACATGATGGGCGCCCTAGGTAAATCAAGCATTTCCTGTCTTCCAAAATGGGTTTGCAAACGCTTATTTCACGCCATTACCATTTTTCTGTTTCTAACAGTAAATCAAAAAAGTATCGCCCATTCACCCGCTTTAAAAGTAATGCCTTTCGTATGCATAATTACGCACACCCAGTGGAGATCTGTGTGAGCGTGCTGTAAATCTACTCCCTTAAAAGGTCCCCTTAAGTACATCGGTGACATAAATTGGTGCAGAGCAAATTTATTTATTTAATAGGTTTATTCTTTTAACTGGCCCGATAACCGTTACTGTTCACGGTTTGGTTTGGGGGGAGGAGGGGTCCTTACTAATTTATCTGATTTATTTCTGTGGCAGATATTTATGTAAAAGGTTCCTCTGGAAGTGAGGGAGCGTGATCTATTGGTTCAGCGGGTTTCTTCTTAGCTGTCCTCCGGGCAGTCCACACGGTGCTCACGGGAGCCAGGAGCACCCCGCAAACAGCCAAGGTGGGGGGAGGTGTGGCAGATGAGGGAGGAGATTTTGGAAGGCCGCGTTTGGACAAAACTTTTTCTAAATGCTAAAATAAAGAGCACGTGTCATAAGACTGAAGGCCTTAGAAAAGGAAGGGAGGAAGGAAAGACGGAAGGAAGGAAGGATCTCAATAACAACATCTCCAAAACATTTTGGCAAATTGAAGATAAACGAGAACCAGCGACTCGGGCTGCGTAAACTCGTTCGCGTTTGTGTGTCTCGTCGTGCGTCCGCTGCTGTTGAGGGAAGGCACACAGGCCCAGCTGGTGGAGGCGAGGGAGAGAAATGCTGAATTTTTAGCAGTTCAGGTTTATTTTTAGGCATTTAAGGGTATCTTTAGCTTCCCAGTAAATGAGTCCATCAGAAGGCCGTATATGAAATAATCGGAAAGTGAAAATATGGAACAGAAATCTGAGAAACAGACATTTTGCCCCCTGACCAAACTGCGCAGCACCAGCCCCCTCCCGCCTGGCACAGGTGAGCTCATTCCCCTGGCCAGGACCCCAGACCCGCCCGGAGGAGGGTGCAGGGGCAGCCGGGGCCCTAGGCATGCAGCTCCCTCCATCCTGCCTGAGGGGCAGTGGCCCTGGACTGGAGGCCGGACAGCAGTGACCTTCTAGGAGCTGGGGGTGGGGCTGAGGGTGGCGTGGGCGATGAGGGTGCTGTGGCCTTGGACCTAGCCCCAGCAGCAGCGGTCGGGCTGGCCTTGCTCCCTGGGGAGGGAGGGCTGGGTCCGCTGGAGTCTCTGGACTCTGAAGGGACCTGGGAGGTCTCAAAGCCCCGAGGCTGGGACTGCAGGCAGCCCACTGCTGGGCCCACATGCAGCCTGTGAGGCACATGTGGCCCATGTCCTCGTCCTCGCTCCGGAGGCCCCAGGACAGGGACTGTCCCCAGTGGCCCGTTTCTCACCCCTGAGCAGGGCCCTGCAGCCTCTGGGATGGGCCGCTCTCGCCTCTGACGCCCCGGTGTGGCCTGGCCGGCTGCCCTGTCCGTGGAGCTGCCCCCAGGTCCTTAACCCGACCGCTGACCTCAGTGCCCATGGCGCAGCCGGCGGCAGCCGCCTGTCTCCTCCACCCGGTGTCCCCCGTGCCTGGGCCTCTGTGCAGAGCCCGGGATTCAGAGCAGCCAGCAGGACCCTGCGCTGTGAGTGGGGGCCCGCCTCCCAGGGGAGCAGCAGCTCAGCCGGGGACTTCAGAGGACACAGCTGTGGATGCGGGGTGGGCCAGCTTTGCAGTGGAGGGTCCCTCTCAGGTACGACAGGTGGGTCCTCCCCCGCACAGCGTGCTTGGGCAGCGGGCCGAGGAGGGGGGTGCTGCACGTGTTGACAAATGGGCTGGGAAGGCAATGCCTTGCGGGTCACCTGACCACGGCCTTCCTGCCACCCGGTGACTCTCACCCTCCAGACCAGTCCTGCGCTCCACGCCTCCCTGGGCACTCTGACCGCCGAGGCCGCCGAGACCCGGCACCGCCACCCCACCTGCCGCCCAGACCCGGACGTCATCCCGAGGCCCCTCCTCCCACCCCGTCCCCCACCACCCTGCGGAGCATGCCCCTCCCGTGTGCCCGGCCACCCTCTGCCACTGCGCTCCAAGCCACCGTCACTTCTCAGGGGCCGGGCCGGGACCTCGGTCCACTCCTTTCCGCCAGCCCGGCGCTGCAGTAACGAGCCACAGGCTGGCGGCTCACACGGCGGACCCAGCTTCTCACATCTGGAACAGGAGCCATGCACTTGGGTCCTGGCGAGGGGTGAGGGCCCCCGACTCGCTGAGCCCTCACAGGGAGGGGGGGCTAGTGGTGGCTGGCGTCTCCTCATCAGGGCGCTGACCCCATCATGTGGGCTCCACCCTCCTGACCTCATCTGACCCTCCCAAAGGCCCACTCCTAAAACCGTCACATAGGCATTAGGGCTTCGGGGTGAATTTGGGGGACACAAAGTTGCATTTGTCCGTCGTTCGTCCGTATCCACCCCCCCCTGCCCCCCACCAGCCCCACCGGGTCCTGGGTGCTCCCGCTGAGCCCAGCCAAAGTTAAGGGGCGTGGAGGGAGGAAGTCCCACCCTTCCCCTCCCCCTCCCCTCTCCTGCCTCTCAGACCAACACAGCTGACAGCCGACCCCTCACAGCACTTCTGCAGGACCCCCCTCAGCGGCTAGGTGGGCAAGGCAGTCACCCCGAGGATGGGAGTCAGCACCAGCCACCCCAGCGCGTGGGTGGCAGTTCAATGTCCGGTGTGGCCACAGTGACAGAGGTCAGGCTATGGGCCCCGCCTCTTACTAAGGACAGCACCGTGACGCAAGCCTTCGTCTGCTGTGGCCCCAGGTGCGGGTGCAGACAGAGCCCAGTGAGCACACGCCGCACCGCACCACACCGCGCGCGCACGCGCACGCGCAGCCTGCAGGCGCGGGCGGACCGTCCCGGGACTCTCAGCTAGGGGGCAGGCGGGGACGCCGAGGGTGTCCATGTCCTGCCACGAGGCCCCGCGGGCGTGGGCCCCGGCTGCGCACTGGCCTCGGGCCGCCCCGGTATTGTTGTCTCCTCCCCGTGTCCCTTCCTCCGGTGGCCCCTCTCCTGGGATCGCCTCTCGACGAGCCGCCTGTGCCCACGCCCCGTGCTCAGGCTGTGCTTTTTGGGAGGGCCCGGGCTGACAGTGCCTGCAGACCCCGGCTCCCCTGGAGAAGGGCCGCAGGGCACGCGGGGTTCCCGGTGCCAGCGAAACCAGGCGGACGCGAGTACTTGGTACTTGGCGTTTGCCGCGCAGACCTGGGTCTGCAGCCTACAGCCGTGTCATCACGGGGCGCAGAAACGCCTCGCACGGGGCCTGTGGGACAACGCCGCACGGCGGGAACGGACGAAGCCGCGGGGGACCGTCTCCGTGCGGTTCCACGGTCACCAGGCAAACGAGCCGGGCCCCGCGCGTCCCGGTTCCCTGGGCTCTGGCGCCCCTAGTGGCGTCTTCCGCTCACGCCGGAGCTCAGCCGCGAAGCCCGCGTCCCGCCCCGGCGCGCGGAAGCCCGTTCTGGGAGAGATTCTCTCGCTTTGTCTCCCAGGAGACGTCATCGGAGTTCGAGTCTCTGGGGCACGAGTCTATGTCACCTCTGCGTTTGGAATAAAGTATCCCGTTTATGCTTCGCTCATTCCTCCAGCAAATAAGCGTTGAGTATCGTGTGGTCGGTCGAGGATGCCACACTTCATTTGAACGTGCACAGATTTCCACACGTGCACGTTGAAGGAGGGTGCCAGACCGGCGCCCCAACAGGTGTGCACAGGGGGACAGGTGCCACCGCGAGCCTCGGGGCCACCTCCGAGTCCAGTGCCCTGCCTAACTCGGCAGCAGACCCGGGGCACGGTATCTTTGCAGCCAGTCCCACAGCCACCCCGGGCATCTGCACAGTGGGACGCCTTGGCGGTGGCCGGGGGCGCGGGAGGAAGGCTTCAGCACCTCGGCAGGCCGTCTGTGCAGCCGGTAGCTCACACGCATGAGAAGACGCTATGCTTTAGTGCCTTTCTGAAAGGGAGCTTTAAGGGTGAGACTCTGATTCTAAGTGATGGGAAGGAAAAAAAAAGCACATGTGAATTGAGCTGCAGACTCTGCGGAGGATGAAAGGAGATGTTATGCTTCTGTCCCAGACGCTGCTCATGGCTCGTGGCGGGGACGCAGCCTCTCTGAGAAGCGGCTCTGAGAAGAGACGACCGTGGAACGTGCTGTCCCCACGCGCGACAACAAAGTGTTCCGCGAAGTGACGATGTGTCACCTACCAACGCATCTTGGAAGAGACTTCAGACTCGTCTTCTCAGGGCGTTCTCTCTGTTTTCACCAGCAGTCTGTGGGCACGTCTGCATATGTCTATGTCGGGCAGGGATGAAAAATTACTATTTTTTTTAAAGAGCGGAAAATGTGCACAAGTGCCCCAGTCAAACGGAAGGGGTTGTTCGTCATTCATTACGGAAGGGGAGCGAACCTGTACACTGGCTGCTTCCCCCCCATGCGGAGCAGGGTGGGCACCCGGTCCCCAAACACTGGGCCTCGGGACTGGGCCTGACTTCCAGCCGCCTGTCTTCTGGAGACTGACCATCCTTGCTGGGAGAGTCCCTGAACACTCTCCTCTCCGATCTTCTCCACATTTACAGTGTGAGTGTGAGTGTGTGAGCCCATGTGTTTACCGTCCCCCGCCTTCGTGGGCGCTCAGCACCCACAGGCCCCCTCCAGGCCACCTCCCTCCGTGCTGGAGAGAGTGCCAGGGCAAGCCAGAGGCCCCGGGTCAGGGGGTTTGGCGTTCCCCTGATTCTGCTACCACGGGAAGCCCTTCCCTGCCTGTTTCTTGGGGAGCGGAGAAAACCATCTGGGAACTAGGGGACCTAGATAATTTGAGCCCTGTCTCGTTAGAGGCTGTGACTGGGGAGCCTCGGTCCTTCCTGGGGCCCAGGCCTTGTCCCTCCACCATGAGCTGAGGACTCTAAGCCCAGGGACAGGTGGGCACGACCGTGAACCTTGGAAGCAGGTTCTGACAGCGCCGGGCGGCTGTGGTGGACACCCCGGAACTGTCTGTAGTCCATAGTCCTTCTAGTGAGCGCACCAAGGGGAGCTCATGTTCAGGATTCAGGGCTCGGCCTCTCCTCGGAGCTGGGATCTTCCCAGACCATCCAGTCAAGTCAACAAAGTCGCTTCCGACCCTGACCTGGCCTCCCGTGGCCGGGCCCGAGGCCAGAGAACCAACTAGAAAGATCCAGCCCCCGTCTTCACCCCCTTCTCCCCCCGGCGGGGCTGCTGGTGGGGACAGGACTCTACCTGGTCACATGGTGCTTAACGTTCCACGATCTCCACTGTCCCCCTCACCAACGCCACTTATTCCTTCCTAAAACAAGGTCATCGACTTCGTCTACTACAAGGATTCTGGGGACATCTCTTCAGCAATAACAACGGAAGCTGTGCAGTGCTATGGACTGAACGCGTGGCCCCCCAAATTCACACGCTGAAGCCCCTGCAGCAAGGTGGCGGCCGCCTGCAAGCCAAGAGAGGGGCCTCAGAATGAAGCCGCCCCTGTCGCACGCTGGCCTTGGACTTGCGGCCTCCAGAACGGCCGGGAGCCCCCAGCCGGTGGTGGTTGTTAACGCAGCCCGAGCGGCCAACGCAGGCAGATGCGGGCAGAACAGCCCAGATGACACGGCTGAGAACCGTGTGCGCCGCATGCTGACCACACACACGCGCCCCCCGGGGTACGTGCCGCAGAAACACCTCGCCATCGAACCGAACCCCACCCGGAGCAAAGCTCAACGCCCCCCCAAACTGCCCCCCCAAAACCCTAAGCAGCATGAAAGCACAAATACTTGGGAGAAGAATGTCCACCCTACGCGCAATTTGGAATCAAAACTTCAGCATCATAAGAGTGACTCCCCGTGTTTTTCTGTAAGAAACCATCTATTATAACAGGTATGGAAACACGACAGAAGGCCCATCGTCCCAGACACCGGGCTGTGACAGAAGCAGGATCATTATAGAGACACTCGCCTGAGAACGCGTGCTCAGCGGAACCCCGGGACCTGTTCTTCTGAGGCTGGAATCGGGTCCCGTGAGCACAGGACGCTGCCGCAGAGCTCAGAGGCGGCTGAGGTGGGCGGAGGAAGAGTCTCACAGCCGCGTCGTAACCTTGCAGAGCCCCTCGGGGGCCGCGCGGGGACTTGTCCCCAGCGGCCCATCCGACTCCGACTCCGAGTCCCACACTTTGCTCAGAGCACTCAACTTCAACAGACGTGGAAGTCGGGCGGAGGTGCCGGTGCTGAAGCGCGGCGCACCCCTGCCCCGCACGGTCCCCCCATGGCCCCAGGTTGTGGAGGGCAGGGAGCTCACCTTGTTCCGTAGCTGGGGGAGCAGGGGCCTGGGGTCGGCGTGGGAGCCGTGTGTGCTCTGCAGGCACCGTTTTTACTCAGCTTGTCATTTCCTTGTGGTGGCTTTGGGGACACGGATGGAAAGTACACAGCAGGAGGGGCTCGGGCCCGAGAGCCGTCCCTCGCCGCCACTACTGATGCGCGGCGTTCCGTCCTGGGGACCTTAGCACTTGAGAGCTGGGAACCTGGAGGACACTCACACGGCTCTGACGGCAGCCGGGGGACTCGGGGAGCGGGCTGGGAAGAAACCAGGACGACGATGACGGCGAGGACGGCACACACTCGGCGCCACGGCAAACATGTAGAACGACGCTAAGTGATGACCGAGGGGACGTGATAACCGTCTACAAATATTTGAAGGACGTAAACAGCAGGGAAGACGATGAATTAATTATTTAGAAGAACAGCGGCACAGCCCGGGACGAGCTCATTACCAGTCCCAAAGCCACCGTGTCCCTCAACGGCCTTTTCAGAAGGAAGCGCTCCCAAGGCCAAAGGCGGATCGTGGCTGGACGGTCCCTGCACCTGACTCTGACCCAGGGCCCCGTGAGGCTGCTGTTTCTGCCTGTGAGCTCAGGGGACACAGCTGGCCCTCAGGGGCGGAATCGCGCTGCCTCAGAGGCGATTTAAGATCAAAAGAACACGACCCATAACACTCAGTTTTGAAATGATCCCCAGTTTGCTGTGTGCAGGGTTTCTGTGTGTGTGGCCTGCCCCTGGGGCCACCCAGCCTGGGTCTGGGTGGGTTTCCACTGAAGTCACATAAGTAGAAGCAGGCTCACTCAGCCTCTGGAAAAGGGGGGACAGGGTGCTGGCCTCAGGGGACACACCTGGCTCTGGCTCCAGCTGGCTCTGTGAGCACAAGCTGGCGTACTCAGGGGACCCCAGGGCCCACCCGGAATGCGGTGTACGGGGAAGGAGGAGTTGGGTTGCCTGCCCTCCGGCCCATGAGGCTCACATCGGGACCTCACGATGCTCCTCGTTTGCACGCCGTGCGATGCAAACGAGAACGGCTTAGATCCCACACACCGCCTCCTTCCATCCGCACACAGCGCTGTGAGGCGCAGAGAAACCGCACGGCCTCCCAAGGCCATGACAGGCATGCGGGCCGCACACTGGCCGGTGCCGTCACCACCGGACGGCCGCACAGCACACCCCCTGCCAGCACGCGGCGTGGTCCCGGTGTTCCACGGGCGGGCCCCAGGGTGCTGCTCCCTGACGCTGCCGGGTCACAACGAAGGGCCCAGCTGCTGACCACCAGAGGTCTGTGATGCCCTGCAGCTAACCCCTCGCTGGCCCCCCTCGCCGTTTCTTTCCCTCCCCGCATCCCTCTGTCCTCTGGGTCCTCACCTTCTGTGCCCAGGGGAGGAGTGAGCTGACTGTTACTTAACGCACCACCAGGGAGAGACGCCCGCGGAGAACGGGGAACCCTGCCCAAGACACCCCAGCGAGCTGGGCAACTCTGAACCCGCTTCACTCGCACACGTGGGTCTCGCACACTCAGGCAAACACCGCAGTCCAGGAACGCGTGGGGTTACTTCGCTGTGGCCGGGCACCCGGTTGTGCTGTAGATCCCTCTCACGGGCGACGGAGGGAAAACAAGTCACGAAGCTGTGACGCAGAGCAGAGACTGTCAGCTGCGTCAGGCACAGAAATTACGGAGGCCTGCCACCCGGCACAGTGCCTGTCGCCGGCACTTCTGCATTGCGTGCCAAGGTTTGTGAGGGGGTAGAGCTCACGTTCCGTGCTCTCTCTCACACACTCACACTCACATGCACACACGTGCACACACACACACACACACACGGTAACATAATAAAGGAGGCAGAGGTCATGTATTTATGGCCCTGATGGTGGTGACACTTTCATAGCTATAACCACATCCCCCGGCTCATCGAGTTGTATGTTAATTACGTACAACTTTTCGTGAGTCAGTCATACCTCAGTGAACAGTTAGAATCTCCACACGTGCAGTCATGCGTCACTTAGTGACGGGGACACGTGCTGAGAACGGCATGGTTAGGTGATGTCCTCGTCTGACACCGCAGTGCACTTACACACACCTGGAAGGCCTAGCCCGCTGAGCACCCGGGCTCTGTGGTATGGCCGGGGCGCCACACCTGGGCTCTGCGGGACAGCCCGGTGCTCCGGGGCCACCAGCCCACGGCTCGTGACTACGCTGAATGCCATGGGCAGCTGCAAGCCCATGGGAAGGGTTTGTGCATCTGAACATAGGGCAGGTGCAGAAAAACACTGCACGAAAGATAAAAACGGCCCCTGCACGGGGCGCTTCCCGTGAAAGGGGCCTGCAGGACTGGGGGCCGCCCGCGGGACGCAGCCGGGGGTGGGGGACGTGAAGGCCACGCCGTGACACGACTGGAGATTCTGCCAACACTGGACGCCAGCGTCTCCACAACACGTAACGCACTGGGACGCGAGTTGACGGTGGCTGCGGCATCACAGGTGATGGGGACTTGCTGCTCCGTTGCAGTCCCGTGGGACCATGGTCACACGTGCGGCCTGCTGTTGACTGAAACGTCCTTACGTGGCCCTGACTGTATATATATCCAAAGTGCTTTTCTACCCCCCCCGTGGGACCATGGTCACACGTGCGGCCTGTTGTTGACTGAAACGTCCTTACGTGGCCCTGACTGTATATATATCCAAAGTGCTTTTCTACCCCCCCGTGGGACCATGGTCACACGTGCGGCCTGTTGTTGACTGAAACGTCCTTACGTGGCCCTGACTGTATATATATCCAAAGTGCTTTTCTACCCCCCCCATGGGACCATGGTCACACGTGCGGCCTGTTGTTGACTGAAACGTCCTTACGTGGCCCTGACTGTATATATATCCAAAGTGCTTTTCTACCCCCCCCCAAAAAGTGACAAAATGGCCATGTCACACCACCCACCCTCTGGTGCCCACAGCACCCTGGGAAGCGAGGCAGAGTGCTAGTTACGAGCAAGGGCTACAGAGCCAGGTGGCCCCAGGCTGGAGCCTGGATCCTGACCCTCCCAACCGGGATATCCCTGGGCAGGCCTTGGTGGCTTTGTACCCGTCTGTAATGTGGCCGTGATGATCGTGCTCGCTTTGCAGGATGCTATCGGGATTAACTGCCACAGTTCATGGAAAGCCCTAGAAGCCTGTCTCAGGTTGGCGAAGGCTCAAGGCCAGCCCTCGTGTGTGCGAGTGTGTGCGTGTGTGTGTGTGTTTGGGGGGCTTCTGCATATGCCCCTCTCCCTCCATATCTGCAGGGTCCACATACCAGATTCAACCAGCCAGAGATGGAGAATATTCTTTAAAAATTTAACATTGCTGCTGACCTGCCCTATATAGTTAGTTAGGCCTAAACTGGCCTCTAAACTGACCCGGGACAGACAATTTTTCTTGTCATTATTTCCTAAACGACAGTGTGGCAACCATTTCCACAGCATTTACACTATGTTCTGTATCGTAAGTAATCTAGATAGGACTTAAAGCCTACAGGTGTGCTTGCAGGTCACACTAATAAACCCTCTTTCCTATGAGGGACCTGAGCAGCACGGTGTCTCTGGGGATCCTATTACCCACCCCTCCTGATGCCCTTTGCACCCTCCCGGGAGGCTCCCCAAGCTCCCCTGTGTCCTGGAACCCTGGCAGTAAAGGCTGCCCTTGGCCTTTCCCCCTGCCCCCACCCCCATTCCCCCACAGAGGCCCAGGGGCGGGCTGGGGCCCAGCTGACTAGCACTATAGAGACGGGGTCACCAAGTAGTAATTTAGCCGCGTTACTGCCCAAGGCCCTGGAGCGCTTGGGGAGGGAGTCGGAGACGCGGAGTGCAGACCAAAGGGTGGGAGGGTCTCCCGGGTGAGAGGTCTGCCATGGCGGAGGGGTGAAGGGTAGGGCGCCCAGCCCGGGGTCCCCCGAGGGCGGGGCGGCGCGGGCCCCCAGGCCGAGTCCCGAGTCCCGCTGTGTCCCGCTGCGCCCCGCTTGGTAATGACTCGCTTGGGGATGACCCGGAAGGTGCCCGCGCCCGGAGCCGGAAGACGAGAGGGCGGGGCCTGAGCGCTGGGCGGCCGGGTGCCCGGCGACGCTCGGCCGGCCGGACGGCCCCAGAGTCCCCGGGCGGACGCGCCAGGGGTCGCGCAGCACGGCCGCCTGCAGCAGGTGAGCGCCGGCGGGTCGGGAGGGGCGCGCGCTGTCCCCGGGCCAAGGCGAGCGCGCGGGGGCCCAGCCTGCCGGCCCCTGACCTGCGGTTGCGGACGGACACGGGGAGCGCACGCATATCCCGGGCGAAAACGCAGGACGCGGAGGGCGCAGTCAGGCCCGAAGGAGGCGGGAGCGCGCGGCTCGGGAGGGGCCCGGGCCGCTGCCGCCTTCGGCAACCGGCAACCGGGGTGCGTGTGACCTTCATGGTAACGTGCCTGGCCGCTGTCAAGTAAGACAGGCGGCGTCCTAGCGGATACCTGCCCGAGTCCGCACACCTGGCCTGGCCCTGTGGGAAGAGGCTCAGGGCGCTGGTTTAGAGACGATCAGGAAGGGATGGTAACAGTTTAGGAGCGAAGCTCAGTGTGGCTGGGGGCTGGTAGCCCCTTTGGTCTTTAAGAAGGGGCCGGGGTACCTTGAGAGGTGCGGAGTGATCTGCCACGTGGGTAGCAGGTAGGGAGCCCTCTGCAGAGCCTGTGGCAGGGGGCAGCACCTGCTCAGCACCCCCCAGGGCGGCTGCTGGAAGCGGGCCCAAGGGCCTGGCTCTCCTGGTGTTTCAGGAGATGGGATCTGAGGTCTATGTGACATTTCCTCCTTTTTAAATACTAGCTACTGCTGACCTAAAAAGGAAAGGTCTTTCAAAGTGCGATGTGTCTTTGGGATCAATAGTAGTTATTTGGGAAGCACTGACTCAGGCAGAAGCCCAGACAGTCACCCGACTGGGGACAGAGGCTGGGACATGGATGGGAAGGTGGGCATGTGTCCACATGTGTCACTCCTGACTGAAAACGGGAGCCCTGGGACGGGAAGGGCCCCAGCCTCGGCGCCAGCCAAAGCCAGAGGAAGCCCAGCTCCCTGCCCTTTGATTCTACTTCCCAGCCCTGCTGTGTGGGGCGCGCCCTCCCCGCGACCCTGGGCAGAGCCTGCCCCGCCTGCCCTGGCCTCCCATTTTTCCGCCAGGCAGAGTGGCAAACAGTGTCCTGACCCTAGAGCACTGTGCTGCCGTCACTGTTCCAAAGGCCAGTCTTCCCTGGCCATATAACCCCACTGCCGCGTCCCGTCCCAGGAGAAGTGGCTGAGTCTGGGAGCGGCGGCTCTTAGAACGGGGTGTGTTAGTAACAGTGTTCAGCTGGAGCCATCACGTCTGCCGGCAGGGTCCCCGCCACGCCAGGCACTGCACCCGCTCACCCCTCCCCAGAACCCAGCCTGTGGGTGCTTCACCTCGGCCTCACGCTGAGGACCCTGGCACAGCTCAGGGTCACATGGCAGGTGAGTGTGGCCGTGAGGCCGCGCGGTGGCCGGGTCCCGTGCTTCCCTCTCCCTGGCTGGGCCCGAGCCCAGGTGCGTGTCACACAAGAGGACACGGGGCTGGGACTCCCGCCGTCTGCCAGGCTTTGCGCACCAAGGTGGCCTGAGCCAGTGGGCCGACCGCTGATGCCAGGGGTCAGACACCGGTGACGGCACACGTGGTGGCTCAGATCGGAGCTTACTCAGGGGGCGGACCACCTCTCGTGCACTCTGCTGATGCCGTGCTTGTAACTAAACAACCCCGGTTTCTGGGTGACGAAGATCTCGTCCCCTGACAGGGTCGTTCCCTGTCACACGCACTCCACACTGCGGTGCTCTGTGAAAATGAGGACGTGTGGCCTTTGGGTGGACGCAGCCTCACACTCACAAAACCTCCCTGTGAAACGCTTGTCCCAAGGCCCCAGGATGCCCGTCGTGATGGAGGAGTCATGAAGTTGCTCTGCTCCATATCCAAGGAGAAGAAGATGAAGGCGGCCGTCAAGCACTCTCGGGGAGGGGCGCCCTGGTCACGGGACCGTGGCCTTCGTCGGCGGCTTGGTCGGTGGCCCGCCGGGACTGGCTGTTGGTAAGTGCCAGTGCCTCGTGGGGTCCCAGAGACCTGGTCGGAGTCTCCGTCCGCGTGAGGGGCTGTGCGATGAGGCTGCTTCTGCGAGACGGTCTTGTCCTGCGAGGGGCCCCGGCTTCCGGGGGACCGTCTCAGACGTGCAGGGCTCTCTGGAAATGGCATCTGTGTCACGTGGACCTGGAGGGTGCCTTTGGCCCAAGGATATGTCCTGGAGTCTGGAGCTCTAGGGGGTCCTCAGTCCCCTGGTCTCGGTCCCCTGCTCTTTCAGGGTAATCGTTTTGAGGGCCTGCCCGGGCCTTTCCCCACTGAGACTGGGTACGGGTCCCTGCGAAGGTCACCGTGGGGGTGACGAGCCCTTGCCATGGTTGCCTGTCAGGGCTTGGTGACATCCACAGACCTCCCTGGTGGTGTTCCCTTTTGTTACCTGATGAAGGTCGTGTTTGCCAGGTCTCCACCGTCAAGTTCCTGTCACCCCTTTCTATGCGCTGAGCCTCTGAAGTGGGCACTGAGCCCCACCGATACTCAAATATCAGGAGGCCTGTGAGACACAAATCTGGGGTTCTTTGGGTGGAGCCACGAGCCCCTTTAGCTGGGGTCCCTGCTCTCCAGGCCCACTCAGCCCGTGTCACCCCTCCCAGTTACCTGCCTGGCGACCCACTGGTGAACGTGCCCCCTTGTCGTGACGGGGACTCGCTCCCAGCGAGCACCCACGGCTGCCCCTTCTGAACCGGCCCCACTAACGGCAGCCTCCCTTGCCTTCCAGGGGGCGCTGTCGGGGGCCTGCTAGGGGCCTGGATGACCAGTGGGCAGTTTAAGCCCATCCCGCAGATTCTGATGGAGCTGCCGCCTGCCGAGCAGCAGAGGCTGTTTGACGAGGTCACGGCCATCGTCAGGCACCTGGATTGGACGGACGCCGTGCAGCTGACGGCCCTGGTCATGGGCAGCGAGGCCCTGCAGCAGCAGCTGCTGGCCATGCTGGTGAACTACGTCACCAAGGAGCTTCAGGCCGAGGTGCGGTACGAGGACTAGGCCCCAGGAGCGGGAGTTGGGGGGCTGCGCGTCGTCGCCCGTTACCTGGAGCCTGAGCGGCGCCCCGCCCCACGGGACAGACCTCTGCGGTGTGACGGCGTCACGCCGGCGCCGGAAGCCGCAGGTGCGGACGTACGCTGCGCGGCCACGCGCCCCCGCACGCGCTGGCTCCCGAACGGGTCCTCCGAGCCCACGCCCGCCGGGGAGCGGGCGGAAGGTCGCCGCAGTCGCCTGCGCATCCGTGACGGTGACGTCTGTTCCCGGCCCGGGGACATGTTCGATGTTTGCCCCCCGGGGGGCCCCTTCCTGCCCAGTCACCACCAAGTGCCTCCGGGGGTGGGGCGGGTACAGGATGGTCGGTGCGTCCAGGACCCCCACGAGTTTTGCTTTTTAAATGAACTTGTGGTGAGAGGGACCGACCTTTCTGGAGTGGTCAGAGCACAGACCACCTCTCAGGATGGCTTCTGCCCTCGCCTTGCGGGGAGGCCGTGTCCCCTAGTTCACGGCCGCACCTGGCCTGCCCCAGAGCCCCACCCACCTCGACCAGCCCTTCGCCCGCGTGTGACCGCGGCGCATCTGCCAGCCGCTCACTC
The DNA here is from genome assembly GCA_003508835.1 of Eonycteris spelaea. Taxonomy (NCBI): domain Eukaryota; kingdom Metazoa; phylum Chordata; class Mammalia; order Chiroptera; family Pteropodidae; genus Eonycteris; species Eonycteris spelaea. Next base: position 7,723,031 of record PUFA01000071.1, on the reverse strand, counting down.
CCAATGCCGGGAACGGAAGGGGGGGGACGGGGGGGGGCGACTGCTGTGCGGCCTTAACAAGGCGAGCAGGCCGTGACCCTGGTGCCAGCCCTATCCTTCCGGCGGCTTTGGCCGCCCGTGTGGTGTGCGCCCTGTCCCCAGCCCCCTCAAGCCACCACAGTGCCGGGGGTGCGGGGTTTGGGGAGCTCCCCATGGACAGCAGCTTGCACCTCCGCGGGTGCAGGGGGCAGCGGGGCTCCGCCTGTCCTGAGGAGACCTTCAGGGCCTCGAGCCCGGAGCCTTCGTGTCCTAGAGCTGGCCCTGCAGCTGCCTGGTCCAGCCCAGGCCACACTCCAGTCGACTCCGTGGCCTTGATCGTTCACGCGCCCCTTGAGCGATGGGGGCAGGGATGGTCCGTTTAGATGATTCTCTGAACTCAGAGAAGGTGACTGGGGAGTTGGGTAGGCACCCCCCATTACTCATGTGCTGGGCCCTGCAAGCCCAGGGGACACAGATGGTCCCAGCTCCTAGGTCCTATGCCAATGTCCACTGAAGCCCCTCCCCCAGCCAGCTTGCCTTTACCCTTGGGAAGACTCCCAGGAAGACAGGTTTGGGGCTGGAGGCAGCAGGCCTTGCTGAGCCGTCACCCTGCTGAGCTGGGACCTGCGGGGACTGGCTGTGGGCTTTGAGGGCCTCTCAGCCCCCGCAGTTGTCCTGTTTGTAGCTCAGTATTTAATTTTTTTTTTTTTTGGTAAAAATCTCTATTTATTTTTCTTGAATAGGCCACACCAGCCAGGTACAAAACTCAGAGGACACCGGGAGGTACAAACATAAAAGGGGGCTTTGTCTCACACTGACCCCTCCCCAGATCCAGCAGTGATCGACTTCTGGTACATTAACTCTGTTTTTAGTCTTTTGAAAATGATTCATTTCCTTTTATTGGTCAGCATTTATTGACAAAAACTTAGAAAAATCCAGAAGAATATAAGAATGAAACAAAAGCCACTACAGATTCCACCACTCAGAAGAAAACGCTGTTAGCGGTTTTGGGGTACTTCACGCAAACCTTTCAATGCCGTGTGTGCGTTTGTAACACACGCGCCTACCTGAACACGTCTCCCAAATGAGCATCAGTGCTATAACTTACGACCCTTGGAAACGTATGTGACGGCTGTATGACACCCCACTGCACGTGGCTGTGCCCCTGGTGTGGTTCCTTCTGTGAGTTTTTATTATTACAGTGCTGCTGGACATACCTGTGTTAATTTTCTGTCATATTTCGGCTTATGATCGACGGCCTTTAGGACTGATTCTTTGAGGTGCAGTTGCAGAGTTACAAGTACGCGGTATTGTTTTAAGGCTGTTGTTATATTCGGTCAGAGTTATTTCCAGGGAGGCAGCACCATCAACAGTTTGTTCTCCCAGCAGCAGGGTTTGGGGGCCTCTCGCTGTATCTTCACCAAGAAATAGAATGATAGTGACTTAAATCTTTTGATATGTGATGGATGATTGCCGATATCTCGGTTTGATTTGTTTTTTCTTTGGATTATGGGGTTGACAAGGTCAGGGTGCCCCCCCTGGCAGCCACCTGCCTGCCGAGGGTCCCTAGGTCCCGTGGCAGAGGCCCAGGGAGGGTGAGTGGGCCCTGCCTGTGGGCAAGGTGGCAGCACTGGGCAGTGGCGGGGGTCTGCTGGTGGGGTGTGGAGGCAGCCTTGCTGAGGGGACTCAGTGATTACAAAAGGGACGATCTGCTCCAGGCCGATGGTTAACCTGTTCCAGGTGTTGGCGTGATGGCTCCGAGCGAGATTTTTCACAGGTAGATGGTGTATTTTCAGCTGGAACGAACTTTCCTTTTCTGGTTTTTTTTTTTTTTAATTATTTTTTTTAGCTGTCTGGCGTGAACGAAGTAAACGACTGGGGTGTGTTGCAATGTGGCAGGCTGGGGGACAGGGCCTGGCGGCCAGGAAACTGGCCCCTCCCTCCCCAGGAGTTGCCGGGAGGGGCCATGTAATGGGCACATGGCCACCCCTTTCTCCTCGTTCCTATGAGCTGACAGCGCCTGCCCCTGCCCGGGTCACCAGCCAGGCCAGGATGCGCATGTCTCCAGGAGGACACTGTGTTGTGAATTCCCCGAGGGCGGGGCCTGGCCCACCCCAGGCTGGCTCTGGGGCTCCTGCGACCTCTTTGCATATAAACCAGAATGGCTCTCAATCGCGAAATGTCAACATAGGGCAGCTAAGGACACAGCACTCAGGGACCGGACATCGGACAGGTCTCCGGTGTGTCAGGAGGAGATAAACGGCTCTATTAGCTGGAAAGGCTCCTCATTCAGCGTGATGACAGGGGTCAGGGGCGCCATCCGGGCCTGGCTCGCTGATGGCAGCCTCGGGTCATGGGGAACCCCAGATGCCGGCAATGCGGGGAGCTGGGAGCATTTTTCTAAACTGTTGAGATTATGCCATTTATTTCATTTTTGTGGGTTTCGAGGGAAGGACTTTATTCTCATCTGCAATTAAGCACATTCAAGGATAATGTCTAGGAGTATCTATCTGTCGCACACCAACTAATTAGTAAAGGTAAGTACAAACGATCAAACCCAGATGGCTTAGCAGGGTTGTGTGAAAACACATGCACACGCGTACATGCACGCGCTGGTGCGCGCACACACACACACACACACTGCAGACATAGTCTTTTGGGAGAGATTTGAAGGAAAAAAGTCACAGGAACCATAAAATTGTACATACTTTCCAGCCAACAAATTTCACTTCAGGGGAAACATTACAATAAAATGATTCAAATGGAAAAATGATAAAGACATTCACCGCACAGCTTTCTAGGAGAGCAGGGAGCAGGGAGCAGCTCTGAGGTTGGTCACGGGAGGCAGTGACCTGGGCACGTGGCAGCACTGCGGGACACGAGTAACCCGAGTTCGTGAGCAGCACACGGTGGGTCCGCGGGATTCCAGGCAACGATCGCACGGTCTCTTGGTGACAACCTCATTCCGGGGTGAACCGAGGCCCAGTCTCTACTAGTTCCCTGTCCCTGGACTCTCCCGAGTCGGGCTGCCCTGTCACGTGACTCGGCCACCCCTCCTCTGTCCAGAGCCTGGGTGTGGGCAGGTCAGCCGCATCAAAGTGCTGGCTTCCCGGGGGGGCGGGCATCCCGTGAGGGGTGACGGGCACTCCTGGGGCTCCCTTCGCTGTCACACTGCACCACCACACTCACGGCAGTCCCGACGCTGGGCGTGTGGCGTGTGTCCCACACCGGGCAATGCTCTGTGACGCCAGCCGGGTGCCCTGCCCTTCAGCTCCATCCTGATACCGAAGCTCGTGCAGGCCCCGGGCTCAGCCCCGCAGGCCGCCCCACTTCAATGCCAGCGACAAGCCCCGGTTGTCACCTGTGCTTCAGCCTGGCCAGCTACACATCAGGGTTCCCACGACCCCCTCCTGGAATAGCTCACAGGACTTGGGGAGCCCCATTCACTGGTTTATCGTAAGGGACATGGCAGGACACGTGAGCAGCCACATGGAGAGACACATGGGGCAGGGGATGCCGGGGGTGGGGGGCTCCTGCACCCTCCCCAGGTGCAGCACGGTCCCAGCACCTCAACCTGGCGACAGGCGAGGCCTGACGACGCATCGGCCCACCCCTACGCGGAGGATGGGCGAGACGGCTCTCACGGCCTTGCCACTTCCAAAGCTGCCGCGAGGGGGGTGGACCCCGAATCTCTGCCCCGGATTGCACCCTCCCCCCCTCTGCTGGGTTACACGCTCTCCCTTGCCCTTTGTTACAGAGCCTCCATCACGACGGGTCACGGGCTCACCCTCCAGCCCGGCTCCTTCCCTGGCCGACGGCGGCAGGACAGGGGTCCCAGGCACCTTCCTGGGGTCCTCTTAAGTGTCTCAGAAGAAGGCGCTCCTGTCACCCAGGAAACTCCAGGACCCAGGAGCTGAGCCAGCAGGGGGTGTGGACAGGGACCACTAGATACCCTTTGGGTTGTTTCACACCAGGGGCCGCCCAGGTCCCACCCCCCAAACCCTACCAGCAGCAGGCGGCAGGGGCTGGTGGGCAATTGGTGTTTCAAGGCAGAACGGGATCGTGGGGGGCCTGGGCCTGCCGGGGGGTGATGACTGGCTTCTGTGCCCCCAGGGCTGGGCTGCCGAGGCAAACCTGCTCCGTGGTGGCACCTCAGGCCCCCTCCCTGTCCCTGAGCGCCCCTGCTGGACGCCTGCCCTCTGGGACCCGTTCCAGCGCAGGCCCAGCAAGTGGCCGGCCTGGCCCCTGGCGGAGAAGGGCCCCTCCTTCCTGGGCCAGGCCTGTTTCCGCAGGAGGCATGGTTGGGAGAGAAAGGAAGGCACTTTGGCATTTTAAGAATGTCGGTAATTTGAAAACCGTGCAGGGGAATTGCTGTGGGCAGCCAGGGGTGGTGTCCAGCAGGGGGTGGTGTCCAGCAGGGCCCTGCTGACAAGGAACGGGCAGGACAGACGAGGGGCCCAGGCCCCCGAGGCGCCTCCCCTCCTGCTTGGGAGGCAGGCCCTATTCTCCAGAATCCCTATCTCTGGAGTAAGAGCGTCTGGCCGGGCCCCTGAGGACATGCTCCGAGGACTGAAATTTCCCCTTGTTTTTGCCCAGAAATGCCTGGCTGGGTCTGCCAAGCCCCTGCTCCCCCTCCCCGCCTGCCCTTCTGCCGTCAGCACTGGAACATTCCAGGCAGAGCCAGCTCCTCGGCTGGTGCGGGGAGCCAGCGTGAGGCAGGACTCCAGGGGGACAGGACGGTGGCCTGGCCGTCTGCTCACCTGGCACCCGTACGCAGGCGCTGCCCTCCAGTGCCTGCGCTAGGGCCGGGGCTCGCGGCCCCGACGGTGACGGGGCAGGAGGGGCGTCCGAGAGCGCCCTTAGCTGACATTCTCCTCCCCCCGGTGTGACCCCCTGGTCTCAGGCTCCAGTGCTCCCTTTGGGACCGGCCCAGTGGCCAGTCTGGGCTCTGAGATGGGGAATTAGGCAGGGGGACAGAGGGGGCCGCCTGAGGGGGCTCAGGGGTCTGTGTGTGTGCATGTGTGTACGTGTACGGATATATGTGTATGTGTGTGTGATGCGTGTCTGTGCATGCATGTCATGTGCGCGTGTGCATGTGCGTGCATGGATAGATACGTACAAGTGTGTATCCGTACAAGATATGTTGAGTGTGCGTGTGTGATTGTATGTGTGTTGTGTGTATGTGTCTCTGTGTTGTGTATGTGCACGCGTGTGTGTGTGTGTGTGTATGGACATATGTGTATGTGTGTGTGTTATGTGTGTGAGTGCATATGTGTATGTGTTGTGTGCATGTGTTGTGTGTGTGTGTATGTGACTGTATATGTGTGTCTGTCTTGTGTGTGCTCATGTGTGTGTGTATGAATATATATGTATAAGTGTGTATTATGAGTGTGTGTGTGCGTGTATGGGTGTATGTGTGTTGTGTGTGTGTGGTGTGTGCATGTGTATGAGTGTATGTATGAGTGTGTGTTCTGTGTATGTGTCTGTATATGTGTGTGTCATGTGCGTGCTCACGTGCGTGCGTGCACCAGGCTGACTCCTCACTGGGATGAGGCCCCGCCCTGCAGGGTCCGGCACAGCCTGGCCCTGCCCCCTCTGCGGCAGCTCCTCCGGCCCCTCGTGCACCACAGACTCCCTTGGTTCGGGCCCAGGGTTGCCTGGAAGTGGGGGGGGGTGGGAACAGGCAAGGGAGGGGTCAGGGACACTCCGGTGTGCGGCTGGAAGTCCAGGCGTGAATGCCAGTGGAAGCAGAACGAGGGTTCAGTGAGGCCGATGGGTCAGTTTTAGACACAGGAGTTTGAGGTCCCTGTGACCCCAGCTCCTGCCAACATCCCATAGGAGCTAGGGGATGTCAGAGAGCCACCTTCGAAGAGACACGTCTGTGGACAGGGCCCTGGCCTGGGAGCTGTGGGGGCCACAGGTGGACGATGGGTGAGTGGCTCTGCCCTAAAGCAGCCTGACCCGAAGGCCCACATGGGCACCTCATTGGAGACGGAGGGTGGCTGGGGCAGGGGCTGCAGCCGATCGGGGAGCACAGAGGGAGCTGCAGAGCGGAGGGGGCGGCTGCACCGGGTCCTGAGGGAGGGCCTGAGCTCACGGGTCGAGGATGAGTGGCGGGATCGGTCAGAGAGGAGACCAGAGGAGCCCAGATCCAGCCCTGTAGCCGTAGGGAGGCTGAGCCCCCCTCTGGCCCCGCCCCACTCCCGTTCTGCCCTCTGGGCACAGGCCCCACGGAGCCTGCTCAGGGCCCAGGCAGAGCCAGCGTGCAGTGTGCGGCCCCTCAGCTGGGAGCCTGGTGCAGAGAGGGGCAGGGACCCAGCGGGGCCAGGGGTAAAGTCCCAGACCCGGAGGTGGCCTCTCTGCTACCCACAGCCCCGGGAGGGTCACTTCCTGCGGGCCGGGTCAGAAGCAAGCCAGTGGAAGGGGCCGCTTTGTTGGGCGAGCGTGGCCTGGGAGCCCCAGGTCCTGGCTGAGAACTGGGTTAGCTGTGCAGTCGCTCGCTCCCTGCCCGGTGGCGGAGGCCAGGGGGGGCCTGGCTTCCCCTGCAGCCTCATTCTGACTGAGTCCGAGAGAACAGGCAGGGGCAGGGGACAGGCCAGGCCGCGGGAGCCCACCGACACCAACCTGGATGGTGACCCCAAGGAAGGCCTTGGGCCCTGCACACGGTCTGACAGCACCCTTCCACACAGCTCTGCGTGTGCGGGCACTTCCTGCCCCTGACCGAGGGGTGACAGTCGATGTCTGGAGGAAGTGGCTGGTCCCCAGCCCTGCAGAGAGAGGCCAGGGCACCCTGTCTGCATCTGTCATCACTGACTAGAAGCTCCGGGGCTGAGGCTCAGTTGCCATTGCAATATTGCCCCCTCTGGCCCACACCTTACGTGGCTCATTAATCAATCAGCACATGGTTAGTGCCAGGGACAGGAGGGATGGTCAACAAGAAGACCCAGAGCCCCATCCTCGTGGAGACTATCATCCTCTGATAAAACCCTGCCCCTTCTCCGTGGCACCACCAAACGTCACCTCCTCCAGGAAGCCCTCCCTGATCACACAGCTGTTCTGGGAGCTCCATCCACTGACTTTGTCTTCCTCTGTCAGGCTACCACCCCTTTGGTCTTAGGATGGCTGTGTGTGACCTGGTTCTGCCTCCCTGGAACCAGCATACAGATGGGTCTCAGTCGGTGGCACGAGTTGAGCCCCTCCCCTCCATCAGTGCCAGGGACGGGAGGGACAAGGGCCCCTGGGCCCTGCCAAGCCCTGGCTTGGCTCCCTGCCTTTGGCAGACGGTGCAGGAACAGTGTCAGCACTATGTGGGGGTGCTTAAGAAAGCTCAGCCTCTGAGGGCCCCAGCAGCCGACGCCCACAGGAGGGGGGAGTGGAGGGGCGTGTGCTGGTGCCGGAGAAGGGGCAGGACTTGATGAGAGGCGCCCAGCCCTGCAGGAACACTGCACCCCTCCCTGCCCGGGGAGCCTGCCTGTCAGAGTCCCCAGTGCTGTGACTTCACCCTCCACCTGGAGCGACTTCCATCTGGGCCGATTCCAGCAAGGGCGCTCTTGGCCCTTCTGAGGTCGACGGGGCCCAGCGCCCCGCGGATGCGTGGGCCGGGTCCTCGGACCCTCCCCTCCGCCACCTGCACCGCCCTCTGCAGGGGCACGGAGCCCGCGTGCAGCTGGGAGACAGTGCTGGGCGGTGGCTGGGGCTCTCAGGGGGCAGGACAGGTGGTTCCCCTGTCCTCGCCAGGCCTGGCACGTGGGGTGTAAGGGCCTGGACTCTGGCCCGGGGCACCCAGCCCCGCTGCCACACCTCCAGCTTCCTTGTGGGTGAGGGACATCACAAAGAGCGGAGGCTGGATGCATCCTGAGAACCGCCCTTCTCCTGGGGCCTCGACACAGGGCACCTCCAGAGCCTTGGGTGACGGCAGCTGCTGGGGAGGACCAGGAAAGCCAGCCCCTCTGATAGCAGCCGGGGTGGGGGAGGCAGGACCTGGCCTGAACCTTGACCTGGGAATGGGGAGAGGCAGGACCTGGCCTGAACCTTGACCCGAGCTGAGCCAGGTGGATGAGGTCCTGCAGGGGGACACTTGCGCAAGGCCTGAGACGGGGCCTCCGGCTGCTCCCTCCCATCCGGCCCCCACGCTCTGTCCAGGGAGGTCCTGATTCCTCCAGGACACACGACAGCTGACACGGCCCAGGGCACCTGTGTGCTTCCGAGCGCACCCTCCGCTGTCACCCTGACATCTCACGGGACAGGGAGGCCAGCCCTTTAGGAGGAGTTGAGGACAGCCACCTTGTGGGTGTCTATCACCACTGCAGGCTGAAGGGTCGTAATGGAGCCAAGTCCCCTCTCGGGGATCCCTGGGCGCTCTCCTGCACCGGCCCCCTGCACACAGCCGGCTTCAAACACCATCGGCCCGACTTGCTGCCCTGCTGAAGCCTCCTGGACCAGACTCGCGTCCTCGGGGCCTTGGCCCTTGCCGCTCCCTCTGTCTGGAAGGCCACCTCCCCAAGCGGGTGTCATCCTCACCATTCTGGGGGAGCTCACCTCTGCGGAGTGCTGCCCCTCACCCCCGTCATGCCTCAGCCCGTGCACACACCAGCATCGACATCACCTGCCCCTGTGCCTGCCTGACCCCGCCAGGCTGCATGCTCCATGAGGGGGGACCTGTGTGTCACCAGTGCCCCTAGCACCTGGCATGGCATACAGCGAGGCGTTTGCACCAACAAAGACCCTCCAAAGGTTGTTGGCCACATGAGCTCTTGGGTCCTTGCCGGCCCTAATGCCTCGGGGCTTAAGGAAGCAGCAGCCCTGCCCCAGCCCTGGGGCGGGGTGGGGAGGACAAAGGGCCAGGTCCAAAGGCCCCAGCTGAGGCTGAGTGGGCACCTGCCCAGCCCTGGCGAGGAGGGCATGGCCCTCAGCCAGCTGCCCCGCCTGCTGGGACCCTGCGCTCGGGGCCCCGACAGCCTCACGGAAGGCTAGGGCGTGGGGATCAGCCACAGTCTTCTCTTTCATCCAATCGGACGCTGGCCTGGTTCTTTACTCCCCTGTGCCCAGCAGGGGAGGTTCCAGGGGGCTGTGACCAGCTGGAGCCGAACGCCCCCCTGCCCCAGCACCAGCCCTGGGGTGAAGGGACAGGGTTGCCCGGCCTTCTGAAAGCAAACTGATCTGTCTTCAAGAAGTTACCACTTCCCCGTGGCCTTCTGGCAGAGCCCTCCGCGCAGGTGGAACCAGCCGGGACCAGTCTGTTTGGCTCTGAGGGCCAAGGGCGTGTAAACCAGCTAGTCATGCTTGGGGCACTGCTGCCCCTGACACCCAGCCGTGCCGCTGTGAGCGGGGCCTCGGGCAGGCCCTAGACACCTCTCGTGCTCGAACCCCCCTGGCTACCTGCTGATGGCGGGTGGGGCCAGCCCTGCCACCCCGGGGGCCAGGCCCCACCTGCTGAGTCAGAGTCAGATGCCAATGAGACGTCTGAGAACTGGCCAGAGACGACAGTTCTTCGCCCAGGGCCGGAGTCCTGATGGTGGGCCCACGGTCGCCTCTTCAGCTGGCAGTGACCCCCGCTCTGCACCATGGCTCTGGCCAAGGCCAGCCAGGCGATGGGCAGAGATGGCAGAGCAAAGGCAGGTGACCCACTGTCTGAAGGACCCACTGCTCCGGAGCCCGGTGGGCCCAGCACCAGGAGGCCAGCGTTCGGGTTCTAGCCCACCACGCACCTGCTCTGAGCCAGGCAGGGCGCTGCCTTGGGGCCTCCCCACCCACCAGCACCAACCCCAGGGCGGGCCGGGCAGGAGGCCAAGTATACAGGAGGGCTCGACCTTTACTCTCCGTCCATCCACACAGGGCGGTGGCCCCCAACCTTTCTGGCTCCAGGGACCCAGGCTCCTAGCAGCATCTGATGCCTGATGACCTGAGGTGTGGCTGAGGCACCTGCAGACACAGATTTTGCTCACGGGCCGCTCACCTCCTGCTGTGTGGCCTGGTTCCTAACAGCCCAGGGACCAGCACTGGTCCACAGCCGAGGGTTGGGGACCCCTGATGTAGAGAACTCCCAGCAGGTGAACAGGACAGCTGGCCATGGTCACGACGCTCAGACCGATTGGCTGTGTCCCTGGGAACCAGCCCAGATGTGGCGTGAATACCTGACCCCACTGGCTGCCCACATCCCCAGGAACACCTGGCCTGGTGGGCAGCTGTTGACATCCCCCTGGACTTGTCGACCACGCCATGATAAACTTTCCTTTTATTACGAAGTCAGTCTGGATAGGGTTTCTGTTACCTGAAATTGAGTCCTAACAGAAAACACCGCTTTCCACAGGGAGAAATGAGGACCAAGACAGGTATCAGACACCTGGAAACAGGTGAAATGGGCCATAGGCTTGGCAGGCGCCCTGGGCCACAGGACGCTTAGGCTGGAGGCCCCAGGCCAGGTGGGCACCCAGGGCATGGCAGGGCCTTGCCGGCTCTGCGTGAGCCCACATGCCAGGCTGACAAGGCCCAGCTGACCAGGCAGGTGAGCGGCTTGGAGATGCCCGGCGGATGCATGCGGGCGAAGGGCCGGTCGAGGTGGGTGGGGCTCTGGGGCAGGCCAGGTGCGGCTGTGAACGCAAGGGACACGGTCTCCCCGCAATGCGAGGGCGGAAGCCGTCCTGAGACGTGGTCTGTGACCTGACCACTCCAGAAAGGACGATCCCTCTCACTGCAAGTAGTTTATTTCAAAAGAAAACTCGAGAGGGCAGTGAGCGTGGGAGTGGGAGGCCTGAGAGCACCGACGGTCCTGTCCCCTCCCCCACCCCCAGAGGACACGCGGTGGTGACTGGGAGGGAGGGAGGGAGGCAAACATCGAACATGCCACTCCCCGGCGGGCGTGGGCTCGGAGGACCCGCCGCGGGAGTCAGCGCGTGCGGGGGCGCGTGCCGCGCAGCATGACGTCCGCACCTGCGGCTTCCGGCACCGGCATGATGCCGCCGCGCCGCAGAGGTCTGTCCCGTGGGGGTGCCGCTCAGGCTCCAGGTAATGGGCGACGACGCGCGGCCCCCAACTCCCAGTCCCTGCGGGAGCCCCGCTCCTGGGGCCTAATCCTAGTACCGCACCTTGGCCCTAAGCTCCTTGGTGACATAGTTCACCAGCATGGCCAGCAGCTCCTCCTTCAGGGACTGACGGCCCATGACCAGCGCCGTCAGCTGCACGGCGTCCGTCCAATCCAGGTACCTGACGATGGCCATGACCTGTTAAACAGCTTCTGCTTCTGGGCGGGCGGCAGCTCCATCAGGATCTGCGGGATGGGCTTAAACTTCCCAGTGGCCATCCAGAACCCTAGCAGGCCCCCGACGGCGCCCCCTGGAAGGCAAGGGAGGCTGCCCTTAGTGGGGCCGGTTCAGAAGGGGCAGCTGTGGGTGCTCGCTGGGAGCGAGTCCCCGTCATGACGACGGGACACGTTCACCAGTGGGTCACAGCAGCCCGGCTTGGTGCCAGGCAGTGCGGACAGCGACGGCTGACGTGGCCTTGCGTCCACTGGCTCGGACAACTGACACCCAGCACACCTGCCCTAAGCCCCACCGCCACCGGCAGCGTCAAGCATCCCCGCTCAGAGCCACACCCCCCGCAGAGGAGACAGCCGGGAGCTGGCGCACTTTCCAGAACCATCTCAGGCCCGGGCCAAGCCTCCGCCAGCAGAGGGCTAGCATGCCCCTTTCTGGACTTTTCCAGCAACTCAGGTGGTTAAAGCGCCCTGAGGACAGATAAGGAGACCATTTCCCTGAGGCCATGTTGCCACAGCAACGGACCCTCCACGGTCCTATGACCATAACTAAGCAAGTCAGTGTGTTCAGCTATACCTTTTCACGTTACTGCAACGTAGATGTGCTATGCAAGTTAAGGTGCGGTTTGGGGACTGGACCTTGGATCCGTGGAAAGTTCCATCTAGCAGGTCAGGCGCAGGCTGCAGCAGGAAGGCGCTTTGGGGCTGGGGTCTCAGGCTCAGTTCCCTTCCGGGGCCTGGCAGGTAACTGGGAGGGGTGACACAGGCCGAGTGGGCCTGGAGAGCAGGGACCCCAGCTAAAGGGGCCGTGGCTACCCAATGCCACGCAGAGCCCCAGATTTGTATGTCTCACAGGCATCATGACTTTTGATATCGGTGGGGCTCAGTGCCCACTTCAGAGGCTTAGCGCATAGAAAGAGGTGACGGGAACTTGACGGTGGCAAACACGGCTTTCACCAAGTGACGAAAAGAAACACCACCAGGGAGGTCTGTGGATGACACCAAGCCCTGACAGGGCACCATGGCAAGGGCTCGTCCCCTCCACGGTGACCTTCACAAGGACCTGTACCCAGTCTCAGCGGGGAAAGGCCCAGACAAGCCCTCAAAACCATCACCCAGAAAAAGCAGCAGGGGCCGAGACCAGGGGACTGAGGAGATGATGATGAAATGCAGTGTGGCAGCCTGAGCACGAATCGGGGGCGGACAAAGGTCTGTAACGCAAAACCTGGCAAAAATGGAAGACAGCCCGGAGAACGGCGGGGAGGAGGCGTCACGCTGGCCTCTCGGTTTGACAAACGTGCCTGGTAACACGAGACGTGAACGTCAGGGGAACCGACCCAGGGAGGGACACGTGGGACGTCAGGGCAATGTCTTTGCAACTTCTCGGTAAATCACATACTGTTCGGAAAAAAAAAGGTTTATCTAAAAGAATGTGGCCGGGCCAGGGAGGACCCGCATGCAGGCCGGACGCGGTCGACGGGCAGCTGCATCTGCGCCTGTCAGGGAGCTGGCGTGGAGGCCGGCCTGACCCACACTGTCCCCGGAGGGGAGGGGGGCCGGCCAGCCTCGCACGCCGGGGGCTCTCCCTGCCCCTGGGGTGGCTTCCCTCCACCCCGAGAGACAGGAGCAGCCCGGGGCGGAAGCCCGGCCACTCACGAGCTTCCCCGTGAATGTCTCCGCATGACGCTGGGACATGCTCGGAGCCGACAGCAGCTGTGGCCGTCCACACTAAACCTTCGTGAGAACAAGATTTAGAGTAGCACTTACTGCCAAGAATCACCGGCAAATTCCCAACTCTCTGGAGAAGAGAGAACGCCTTTGTTTTCTGGGTAAACGGCGCTCCCGCCCATGACCGGGGCGGCAGGTAGCCAGTCCCCGTCCTCCCGCAGACGTCCTGCCCTCCGCCAGCGTTCACCCGGCCTGAGTGAGGCATGTGGCACCCAGGCACGGCTATATGACAGACGATGCCATCAAGCCCTCCCCTGGGCACACCAGAGGGCTGGGGTGAAGACGGAGACCGTCTCTAGGGACGGGGGCACGGCCCTGTCTCCTCCCTCACGGGCCACTTCCTGGACGGCAAGAAGCTGACGTCGGGACTGATTCCGTTGGGCGAGGGAGGTGTGGGCTGAAGGTCTGAGGCCGCCCACGAGGTGATTGTTCTCCCCAGCGTGGCCTCAGCTTAATGAAAGGTCCTGGAATGTCACTGCTGCTGCCGAGGCCAGAACAGAGCAGGAAGTCTTGCCCGCAAGCTGGGGGACGAGGCCAGCCCCGGCAGGAAGCAGTCACCTGTCCAGCATGCGGGAAGGGCTCCCACCAGGCTGAGCGCCCCAGGCCCCCGCAGCCCGCACGGGCTGCCTGTCGCCAGGCTGCCACGCCAGGCTGCACCTGTCGCCAGGCTGCCACGCCCGGCCACTCCCTCGGCAGAGGCCCCGGAGTTCAGGGACCGCCGCAGGCCCCCCAAGCAGGCCTGATGGCAGCTCTCTAACGCCCTCCGAGCCCACGTCTCGGCCTGGTGGGAATGTTCCCTGCTCCCAGTCCAAAGGAAGCAGCTTCCTCCGGGCCCCGAGGAGCCGTGGGGAAATCAGCCAGACTTCGTTCTGTGCCAGGAACTGGCCCCCTAAGTGAAGCAGGCAGTGAAACAAGGGGCAGGTGACCATCTGCAGAGACAGCTTGTTGCTTTCCCTGCACTGGGCCATTTGCATCGGAAGACGGATGCACTCTACGCAGGGGCTGATGGGAAATGGTGCCCAGAAAATCCCAGCTCCCCCCTGGGGCCCTCGTGCAGTGGCCTACAATGACAGCAGGGCAAGAGGGGCTACCCGAAGGACCCCCTGAGATTGCCAGACTCCAGGACACATCCCTGGGGCAAAGGCGCCCTCCGGGACTATGTGGCACAGCGGCCATTTCCAGAGAGCCCTGCACGTCTGAGACGGTCCCCCGGAAGCCGGGGCCCCTCGCAGGACAAGACCGTCTCGCAGAAGCAGTCTCCTGGACGGAGACTCCGACCAGGTCTCTGGGGACCCCACGAGGCACTGGCACTTACCAACGGCCAGTCCCGGCGGGCCACCGACCAAGCCGCCGACGAAGGCCACGGTCCCCGTGACCAGGGCGCCCCTTCTCGAGTGCCTGACGGCCGCCTTCATCTTCTTCTCCTCGGATATGGAGCAGAGGAGCTTGATGACGTCCTCTATCCCGACGGGCATCCTGGGGCCTTGGGACAAGCGTTTCACAGGGAGGTTTTGTGAGTGTGAGGCTGCGTCCACCCAAAGGCCACGCGTCCCCGTTTTCACAGAGCACCGCAGTGTGGAGTGCGTGTGACAGGGAACGACCCTGTCAGGGGACGAGATCTTCGTCACCCAGAAACCGGGGTTGTTTAGTTACAAGCACGGCATCAGCTGAGTGCATGAGAGGTGGTCCGCCCCCTGAGTAAGCTCCGATCTGGGCCACCACGTGTGCCGTCACCGGTGTCTGACCCCTGGCATTAGCGGTCGGCCCACTGGCTCAGGCCACCTTGGTGCGCAAAGCCTGGCAGACGGCGGGAGCCCCAGCCCCGTGTCCTCTTGTGTGACACGCACCTGGGCTCGGGCCCAGCCAGGGAGAGGGAAGCACGGGACCCGGCCACCGCGCGGCCTCACGGCCACACTCACCTGCCATGTGACCCTGAGCTGTGCCAGGGTCCTCAGCGTGAGGCCGAGGTGAAGCACCCACAGGCTGGGTTCTGGGGAGGGGTGCGCGGGGTGCAGTGCCTGGCGTGGCGGGGACCCTGCCGGCGCAGACGTGATGGCTCCAGCTGAACACTCTGTTACTAACACACCCCGCTTCTAAGAGCCGCCGCTCCCAGACTCAGCCACTTCTCCTGGGACGGGACGCGGCAGTGGGGTTATATGGCCAGGGAAGACTGGCCTTTGGAACAGTGACGGCAGCACAGTGCTCTAGGGTCAGGACACTGTTTGCCACTCTGCCTGGCAGAAAAATGGGAGGCCAGGGCCAGGGCGGGTGGCCTTTGGGTGGACGCAGCCTCACACTCACAAAACCTCCCTGTGAAACGCTTTTCCCCAGGCCCCCGCATCCCGTCGTGATGGAGGACGTCATCAAGCTCCTCTGCTCCATATCCGAGGAGAAGAAGATGAAGGCGGCCGTCAGGCACTCGAGAAGGGGCGCCCTGGTCACGGGGACCGTGGCCTTCGTCGGCGGCTTGGTCGGTGGCCCGCCGGGACTGGCCGTTGGTAAGTGCCAGTGCCTCGTGGGGTCCCCAGAGACCTGGTCGGAGTCTCCGTCCAGGAGACTGCTTCTGCGAGACGGTCTTGTCCTGCGAGGGGCCCCGGCTTCCGGGGGACCGTCTCAGACGTGCAGGGCTCTCTGGAAATGGCCGCTGTGCCACATAGTCCCGGAGGGCGCCTTTGCCCCAGGGATGTGTCCTGGAGTCTGGCAATCTCAGGGGGTCCTTCGGGTAGCCCCTCTTGCCCTGCTGTCATTGTAGGCCACTGCACGAGGGCCCCAGGGGGAGCCGGGATTTTCTGGGCACCATTTCCCATCAGCCCCTGCGTAGAGTGCATCCGTCTTCCGATGCAAATGGCCCAGTGCAGGGAAAGCAACAAGCTGTCTCTGCAGATGGTCACCTGCCCCTTGTTTCACTGCCTGCTTCACTTAGGGGGCCAGTTCCTGGCACAGAACGAAGTCTGGCTGATTTCCCCACGGCTCCTCGGGGCCCGGAGGAAGCTGCTTCCTTTGGACTGGGAGCAGGGAACATTCCCACCAGGCCGAGACGTGGGCTCGGAGGGCGTTAGAGAGCTGCCATCAGGCCTGCTTGGGGGGCCTGCGGCGGTCCCTGAACTCCGGGGCCTCTGCCGAGGGAGTGGCCGGGCGTGGCAGCCTGGCGACAGGTGCAGCCTGGCGTGGCAGCCTGGCGACAGGCAGCCCGTGCGGGCTGCGGGGGCCTGGGGCGCTCAGCCTGGTGGGAGCCCTTCCCGCATGCTGGACAGGTGACTGCTTCCTGCAGGGGCTGGCCTCGTCCCCCAGCTTGCGGGCAAGACTTCCTGCTCTGTTCTGGCCTCGGCAGCAGCAGTGACATTCCAGGACCTTTCATTAAGCTGAGGCCACACTGGGGAGAACAATCACCTCGTGGGCGGCCTCAGACCTTCAGCCCCACACCTCCCTCGCCCAACGGAATCAGTCCCGACGTCAGCTTCTTGCCGTCCAGGAAGTGGCCCGTGAGGGAGGAGACAGGGCCTTGCCCCCGTCCCTAGAGACAGTCTCCGTCTTCACCCCAGCCCTCTGGTGTGCCCAGGGGAGGGCTTGATGGCATCGTCTGTCATATAGCCGTGCCTGGGTGCCACATGCCTCACTCAGGCCGGGTGAACGCTGGCGGAGGGCAGGACGTCTGCGGGAGGACGGGGACTGGCTACCTGCCGCCCCGGTCATGGGGGGGAGCACCGTTTACCCAGAAAACAAAGGCGTTCTCCTTCTCCAGAGAGTTGGGAATTTGCCGGTGATTCTTGGCAGTAAGTGCTACTCTAAATCTTGTTCTCACGAAGGTTTAGTGCGGACGGCCGCAGCTGCTGTCGGCTCCGAGCATGTCCCCAGCGTCATGCGGAGACATTCACGGGGAAGCTCGTGAGTGGCCCGGCTTCCGCCCCGGGCTGCTCCTGTCTCTCGGGGTGGAGGGAAGCCACCCCAGGGGCAGGGAGAGCCCCGGCGTGCGAGGCTGGCCGGCCCCCCTCCCCCTCCGGGGACAGTGTGGGTCCAGGCGCCTCCACGCTCAGCTTCCTGACAGGCCGCAGGTGCAGCTGCCCGTCGACCGCGTCCGGCCTGCATGCGGGTCCTCCCTGGCCCGGCCACATTCTTTTAGATAAACCTTTTTTTTTCCGAACAGTATGCGATTTACCGAGAAGTTGCAAAGACATTGCCCTGACGTCCCACGTGTCCCTCCCTGGGTCGGTTCCCCTGACGTTCACGTCTCGTGTTACCAGGCACGTTTGTCAAACCGAGAGGCCAGCGTGACGCCTCCTCCCCGCCGTTCTCCGGGCTGTCTTCCATTTTTGCCAGGTTTTGCGTTACAGACCTTTGTCCGCCCCGATTCGTGCTCAGGCTGCCACACTGCATTTCATCATCATCTCCTCAGTCCCCTGGTCTCGGCCCCTGCTGCTTTTTCTGGGTGATGGTTTTGAGGGCTTGTCTGGGCCTTTCCCCGCTGAGACTGGGTACAGGTCCTTGTGAAGGTCACCGTGGAGGGGACGAGCCCTTGCCATGGTGCCCTGTCAGGGCTTGGTGTCATCCACAGACCTCCCTGGTGGTGTTTCTTTTCGTCACTTGGTGAAAGCCGTGTTTGCCACCGTCAAGTTCCCGTCACCTCTTTCTATGCGCTAAGCCTCTGAAGTGGGCACTGAGCCCCACCGATATCAAAAGTCATGATGCCTGTGAGACATACAAATCTGGGGCTCTGCGTGGCATTGGGTAGCCACGGCCCCTTTAGCTGGGGTCCCTGCTCTCCAGGCCCACTCGGCCTGTGTCACCCCTCCCAGTTACCTGCCAGGCCCCGGAAGGGAACTGAGCCTGAGACCCCAGCCCCAAAGCGCCTTCCTGCTGCAGCCTGCGCCTGACCTGCTAGATGGAACTTTCCACGGATCCAAGGTCCAGTCCCCAAACCGCACCTTAACTTGCATAGCACATCTACGTTGCAGTAACGTGAAAAGGTGTAGCTGAACACACTGACTTGCTTAGTTATGGTCATAGGACCGTGGAGGGTCCGTTGCTGTGGCAACATGGCCTCAGGGAAATGGTCTCCTTATCTGTCCTCAGGGCGCTTTAACCACCTGAGTTGCTGGAAAAGTCCAGAAAGGGGCATGCTAGCCCTCTGCTGGCGGAGGCTTGGCCCGGGCCTGAGATGGTTCTGGAAAGTGCGCCAGCTCCCTGGCTGTCTCCTCTGCGGGGGGTGTGGCTCTGAGCGGGGATGCTTGACGCTGCCGGTGGCGGTGGGGCTTAGGGCAGGTGTGCTGGGTGTCAGTTGTCCGAGCCAGTGGACGCAAGGCCACGTCAGCCGTCGCTGTCCGCACTGCCTGGCACCAAGCCGGGCTGCTGTGACCCACTGGTGAACGTGTCCCGTCGTCATGACGGGGACTCGCTCCCAGCGAGCACCCACAGCTGCCCCTTCTGAACCGGCCCCACTAAGGGCAGCCTCCCTTGCCTTCCAGGGGGCGCCGTCGGGGGCCTGCTAGGGTTCTGGATGGCCACTGGGAAGTTTAAGCCCATCCCGCAGATCCTGATGGAGCTGCCGCCGCCCAGAAGCAGAAGCTGTTTAACAAGGTCATGGCCATCGTCAGGTACCTGGATTGGACGGACGCCGTGCAGCTGACGGCGCTGGTCATGGGCCGTCAGTCCCTGAAGGAGGAGCTGCTGGCCATGCTGGTGAACTATGTCACCAAGGAGCTTAGGGCCAAGGTGCGGTACTAGGATTAGGCCCCAGGAGCGGGGCTCCCGCAGGGACTGGGGAGTTGGGGGGCCGCGCGTCGTCGCCCATTACCTGGAGCCTGAGCGGCACCCCCCACGGGACAGACCTCTGCGGCGCGGCGGCATCATGCCGGTGCCGGAAGCCGCAGGTGCGGACGTCACGCTGCGCGGCCACGCGCCCCCGCACGCGCTGACTCCCGCGGCGGGTCCTCCGAGCCCACGCCCGCCGGGGAGTGGCATGTTCGATGTTTGCCTCCCTCCCTCCCTCCCAGTCACCACCGCGTGTCCTCTGGGGGTGGGAGGGGACAGGACCGTCGGTGCTCTCAGGCCTCCCACTCCCCACGCTCACTGCCCTCTCGAGTTTTCTTTTGAAATAAACTACTTGCAGTGAGAGGGATCGTCCTTTCTGGAGTGGTCAGGTCACAGACCACGTCTCAGGACGGCTTCCGCCCTCGCATTGCGGGGAGACCGTGTCCCTTGCGTTCACAGCCGCACCTGGCCTGCCCCAGAGCCCCACCCACCTCGACCGGCCCTTCGCCCGCATGCATCCGCCGGGCATCTCCAAGCCGCTCACCTGCCTGGTCAGCTGGGCCTTGTCAGCCCGGCATGTGGGCTCACGCAGAGCCGGCAAGGCCCTGCCATGCCCTGGGTGCCCACCCGGCCTGGGGCCTCCAGCCTAAGCGTCCTGTGGCCCAGGGCAGCCTGCCAACGCCTATGGCCCATTTCACCTGTTTCCAGGTGTCTGATACCTGTCTTGGTCCTCATTTCTCCCTGTGGGAAAGCGGTGTTTTCTGTTAGGACTCAATTTCAGGTAACAGAAACCCTATCCAGACTGACTTCGTAATAAAAGGAAAGTTTATCAACGGCGTGGTCGACAAGTCCAGGGGGATGTCAACAGCTGCCCACCAGGCCAGGTGTTCCTGGGGACGTGGGCAGCCCAGTGGGGTCAGGTATTCACGCCACATCTGGGCTGGTTCCCAGGGACACAGCCAATCGGTCTGAGCGTCGTGACCATGGCCAGCTGTCCTGTTCACCTGCTGGGAGTTCTCTACATCAGGGTCCCCAACTCCTCGGCTGTGGACCCGTGCTGGTCCCTGGGCTGTTAGGAACCAGGCCACACAGCAGGAGGTGAGCGGCCCGTGAGCAAAATCTGTGTCTGCAGGTGCCTCAGCCACACCTCAGGTCGTCAGGCATCAGATGCTGCTAGGAGCCTGGGTCCCTGGAGCCAGAAAGGTTGGGGGCCACCGCCCTGTGTGGATGGACGGAGAGTAAAGGTCGAGCCCTCCTGTATACTTGGCCTCCTGCCCGGCCCGCCCTGGGGTTGGTGCTGGTGGGTGGGGAGGCCCCAAGGCAGCGCCCTGCCTGGCTCAGAGCAGGTGCGTGGTGGGCTAGAACCCGAACGCTGGCCTCCTGGTGCTGGGCCCACCGGGCTCCGGAGCAGTGGGTCCTTCAGACAGTGGGTCACCTGCCTTTGCTCTGCCATCTCTGCCCATCGCCTGGCTGGCCTTGGCCAGAGCCCATGGTGCAGAGCGGGGGTCACTGCCAGCTGAAGAGGCGACCGTGGGCCCACCATCAGGACTCCGGCCCTGGGCGAAGAACTGTCGTCTCTGGCCAGTTCTCAGACGTCTCATTGGCATCTGACTCTGACTCAGCAGGTGGGGCCTGGCCCCCGGGGTGGCAGGGCTGGCCCCACCCGCCATCAGCAGGTAGCCAGGGGGGTTCGAGCACGAGAGGCGTCTAGGGCCTGCCCGAGGCCCCGCTCACAGCGGCACGGGCTGGGTGTCAGGGGCAGCAGTGCCCCAAGCATGACTAGCTGGTTTACACGCCCTTGGCCCTCAGAGCCAAACAGACTGGTCCCGGCTGGTTCCACCTGCGCGGAGGGCTCTGCCAGAAGGCCACGGGGAAGCGGTAACTTCTTGAAGACAGATCAGTTTGCTTTCAGAAGGCCGGGCAACCCTGTCCCTTCACCCCAGGGCTGGTGCTGGGGCAGGGGGGCGTCCGGCTCCAGCCGGTCACAGCCCCCTGGAACCTCCCCTGCTGGGCACAGGGGAGTAAAGAACCAGGCCAGCGTCCGATCGGATGAAAGAGAAGACTGTGGCTGATCCCCACGCCCCAGCCTTCCGTGCGGCTGTCGGGGCCCCGAGCGCAGGGTCCCAGCAGGCGGGGCAGCTGACTGAGGGCCATGCCCTCCTCGCCAGGGCTGGGCAGGTGCCCACTCAGCCTTCAGCTGGGGCCTTTGGACCTGGCCCTTTGTCCTCCCCCACCCCGCCCCAGGGCTGGGGCAGGGCTGCTGCTTCCTTAAGCCCCGAGGCATTAGGGCCGGCAAGGACCCAAGAGCTCATGTGGCCAACAACCTTTGGAGGGTCTTTGTTGGTGCAAACGCCTCGCTGTATGCCATGCCAGGTGCTAGGGGCACTGGTGACACACAGGTCCCTACCCTCATGGAGCATGCAGCCTGGCGGGGTCAGGCAGGCACAGGGGCAGGTGATGTCGATGCTGGTGTGTGCACGGGCTGAGGCATGACGGGGGTGAGGGGCAGCACTCCGCAGAGGTGAGCTCCCCCAGAATGGTGAGGATGACACCCGCTTGGGGAGGTGGCCTTCCAGACAGAGGGAGCGGCAAGGGCCAAGGCCCCGAGGACGCGAGTCTGGTCCAGGAGGCTTCAGCAGGGCAGCAAGTCGGGCCGATGGTGTTTGAAGCCGGCTGTGTGCAGGGGGCCGGTGCAGGAGAGCGCCCAGGGATCCCCGAGAGGGGACTTGGCTCCATTACGACCCTTCAGCCTGCAGTGGTGATAGACACCCACAAGGTGGCTGTCCTCAACTCCTCCTAAAGGGCTGGCCTCCCTGTCCCGTGAGATGTCAGGGTGACAGCGGAGGGTGCGCTCGGAAGCACACAGGTGCCCTGGGCCGTGTCAGCTGTCGTGTGTCCTGGAGGAATCAGGACCTCCCTGGACAGAGCGTGGGGGCCGGATGGGAGGGAGCAGCCGGAGGCCCCGTCTCAGGCCTCGCAAGTTGTCCCCCTGCAGGACCTCATCCACCTGGCTCAGCTCGGGTCAAGGTTCAGGCCAGGTCCTGCCTCTCCCCATTCCCAGGTCAAGGTTCAGGCCAGGTCCTGCCTCCCCCACCCCCAGGCTGCTATCAGAGGGGCTGGCTTTCCTGGTCCTCCCCAGCAGCTGCCGTCACCCAAGGCTCTGGAGGTGCCCTGTGTCGAGGCCCCAGGAGAAGGGCGTGTTCTCAGGATGCATCCAGCCTCCGCTCTTTGTGATGTCCCTCACCCACAAGGAAGCTGGAGGTGTGGCAGCGGGGCTGGGTGCCCCGGGCCAGAGTCCAGGCCCTTACACCCCCACGTGCCAGGCCTGGCGAGGACAGGGGAACCACCTGTCCTGCCCCCTGAGAGCCCCAGCCACCGCCCAGCACTGTCTCCCAGCTGCACGCGGGCTCCGTGCCCCTGCAGAGGGCGGTGCAGGTGGCGGAGGGGAGGGTCCGAGGACCCGGCCCACGCATCCGCGGGGCGCTGGGCCCCGTCGACCTCAGAAGGGCCAAGAGCGCCCTTGCTGGAATCGGCCCAGATGGAAGTCGCTCCAGGTGGAGGGTGAAGTCACAGCACTGGGGACTCTGACAGGCAGGCTCCCCGGGCAGGGAGGGGTGCAGTGTTCCTGCAGGGCTGGGCGCCTCTCATCAAGTCCTGCCCCTTCTCCGCGGCACCAGACACGCCCCCTCCACCTCCCCCACCTCCTGTGGGCGTCGGCTGCTGGGGCCCTCAGAGGCTGAGCTTTCTTAAGCACCCCCACATAGTGCTGACACTGTTCCTGCACCGTCTGCCAAAGGCAGGGAGCCAGCCAGGGCTTGGCAGGGCCCAGGGGCCCTTGTCCCTCCCGTCCCTGGCACTGATGGAGGGGAGGGGCTCAACTCGTGCCACCGACTGAGACCCATCTGTATGCTGGTTCCAGGGAGGCAGAACCAGGTCACACACAGCCATCCTAAGACCAAAGGGGTGGTAGCCTGACAGAGGACAGACAAAGTCAGTGGGTGGAGCTCCCAGAACAGCTGTGTGATCAGGGAGGGCTTCCTGGAGGAGGTGACGTTTGGTGGTGCCACGGAGAAGGGGCAGGGTTTTATCAGAGGATGGTAGTCTCCACGAGGATGGGGCTCTGGGTCTTCTTGTTGACCATCCCCTCCTGTCCCTGGCACTAACCATGTGCTGATTGATTAATGAGCCACGTAAGGTGTGGGCCAGAGGGGGCAATATTGCAATGGCAACTGAGCCTCAGCCCCGGAGCTTCTAGTCAGTGATGACAGATGCAGACAGGGTGCCCTGGCCTCTCTCTGCAGGGCTGGGGACCAGCCACTTCCTCCAGACGTCGACTGTCACCCCCTCGGTCAGGGGCAGGAAGTGCCCGCACACGCAGAGCTGTGTGGAGGGGTGCTGTCAGACCGTGTGCAGGGCCCAAGGCCTTCCTTGGGGTCACCATCCAGGTTGGTGTCGGTGGGCTCCCGCGGCCTGGCCTGTCCCCTGCCCCTGCCTGTTCTCTCGGACTCAGTCAGAATGAGGCTGCAGGGGAAGCCAGGCCCCCCCTGGCCTCCGCCACCGGGCAGGGAGCGAGCGACTGCACAGCTAACCCAGTTCTCAGCCAGGACCTGGGGCTCCCAGGCCACGCTCGCCCACCAAAGCTGCCCCTTCCGCTGGCCTTCTTCTGACCCGGCCCGCAGGAAGTGACCCTCCCGGGGCTGTGGGTAGCAGAGAGGCCACCTCCGGGTCTGGGACTTTACCCCTGGCCCCGCTGGGTCCCTGCCCCTCTCTGCACCAGGCTCCCAGCTGAGGGGCCGCACACTGCACGCTGGCTCTGCCTGGGCCCTGAGCAGGCTCCGTGGGGCCTGTGCCCAGAGGGCAGAACGGGAGTGGGGCGGGGCCAGAGGGGGGCTCAGCCTCCCTACGGCTACAGGGCTGGATCTGGGCTCCTCTGGTCTCCTCTCTGACCGATCCCGCCACTCATCCTCGACCCGTGAGCTCAGGCCCTCCCTCAGGACCCGGTGCAGCCGCCCCCTCCGCTCTGCAGCCCCTCTGTGCTCCCCGATCGGCTGCAGCCCCTGCCCCAGCCACCCTCCGTCTCCAATGAGGTGCCCATGTGGGCCTTCGGGTCAGGCTGCTTTAGGGCAGAGCCACTCACCCATCGTCCACCTGTGGCCCCCACAGCTCCCAGGCCAGGGCCCTGTCCACAGACGTGTCTCTTCGAAGGTGGCTCTCTGACATCCCCTAGCTCCTATGGGATGTTGGCAGGAGCTGGGGTCACAGGGACCTCAAACTCCTGTGTCTAAAACTGACCCATCGGCCTCACTGAATCCTCGTTCTGCTTCCACTGGCATTCACGCCTGGACTTCCAGCCGCACACCGGAGTGTCCCTGACCCCTCCCTTGCCTGTTCCCACCCCTCCCCCCACTTCCAGGCAACCCTGGGCCCGAACCAAGGGAGTCTGTGGTGCACGAGGGGCCGGAGGAGCTGCCGCAGAGGGGGCAGGGCCAGGCTGTGCCGGACCCTGCAGGGCGGGGCCTCATCCCAGTGAGGAGCCAGCCTGGTGCTCGCACGCACGTGAGCACGCACATGACACACACATATACAGACACATACACAGAACACACACTCATACATACACTCATACACATGCACACACCACACACATACACACAACACACATACACCCATACACGCACACACACACTCATAATACACACTTATACATATATATTCACACACATACACTCATACAGCACACACAAGACAGACACACAATACAGACACATACACAACAACACCCATACATACTCATACACACGCACACACACAACACATGCACACAACACACATACACATATGCACGCACGCACAATACACACACAAAACACACATATACATATGTCCATACACATACACACATGCACACACGTGCACATACACAACACAGAGACACACACATACTATCATACACACGCACGCTCAACATACAATACACACTTATACATATATATCCATGCGCACACATGCGCACGCGCACATGACATGCATGCACAGACACGCATCACACACACATACATATATATCCATACACGTACACACATGCACACACACAGACCCCTGAGCCCCCTCAGGCGGCCCCCTCTGTCCCCCTGCCTAATTCCCCATCTCAGAGCCCAGACTGGCCACTGGGCCGGTCCCAAAGGGAGCACTAGAGCCTGAGACCAGGGGGTCACACTGGGGGAGGAGAATGTCAGCTAAGGGCGCTCTCGGACGCCCCTCCTGCCCCCGTCACCGTCGGGGCCGCGAGCCCCGGCCCTAGCGCAGGCACTGGAGGGCAGCGCCTACGTACGGGTGCCAGGTGAGCAGACGGCCAGGCCACCGTCCTGTACCCCTGGAGTCCTGCCTCACGCTGGCTCCCCGCACCAGCCGAGGAGCCGGCTCTGCCTGGAATGTTCCAGTTCCAGGCCAGACGCTCTTACTCCAGAGATAGGGATTCCGGAGAACAGGGCCTGCCTCCCAAGCAGGAGGGGAGGCGCCTCGGGGGCCTGGGCCCTCGTCTGTCCTGCCCGTTCCTTGTCAGCAGGGCCCTGCTGGACACCACCCCTGCTGGACACCACCCCCTGGCTGCCCACAGCAATTCCCCTGCACGGTTTTCAAATTACCGACATTCTTAAAATGCCAAAGTGCCTTCCTTTCTCTCCCAACCATGCCTCCTGCGGAAGCAGGCCTGGCCCAGGAAGGAGGGGCCCTTCTCTGCCAGGGGCCAGGCCGGCCACTTGCTGGGCCTGCGCTGGAACGGGTCCCAGAGGGCAGGCGTCCAGCAGGGGCGCTCAGGGACAGGGAGGGGGCCTGAGGTGCCACCACGGAGCAGGTTTGCCTCGGCAGCCCAGCCCTGGGGGCACAGAAGCCAGTCATCACCCCCCGGCAGGCCCAGGCCCCCCGATCCCGTTCTGCCTTGAAACACCAATTTGCCCACCAGCCCCTGCCGCCTGCTGCTGGTAGGGTTTGGGGGGTGGGACCTGGGCGGCCCCTGGTGTGAAACAACCCAAAGGGTATCTAGTGGTCCCTGTCCACACCCCCTGCTGGCTCAGCTCCTGGGTCTCTGGAGTTTCCTGGGTGACAGGAGCGCCTTCTGTTCTGAGACACTTGAGAGGACCCCAGGGAGGTGCCTGGGACCCCTGCCCTGCCGCCGTCGGCCAGGGAAGGAGCCGGGCTGGAGGGTGAGCCCGTGACCCGTCGTGACGGAGGCTCTGTAACAAAGGGCAAGGGAGAGCGTGTAACCCAGCAGAGGGGGGGAGGGTGCAATCCGGGGCAGAGATTCGGGGTCCACCCCCGCGGCAGCTTTGGAAGTGGCAAGGCCGTGAGAGCCGTCTTGCTCCATCCTCCGCGTAGGGGTGGGCCGATGCGTCTGTCAGGCCTCGCCTGTCGCCAGGTTGAGGTGCTGGGACCGTGCTGCACCTGGGGAGGGTGCAGGAGCCCCCCACCCCCGGCATCCCCTGCCCCATGTGTCTCTCCATGTGGCTGCTCACGTGTCCTGCCATGTCCCTTACGATAAACCAGTGAATGGGGCTCCCCAAGTCCTGTGAGCTATTCCAGGAGGGGGTCGTGGGAACCCTGATGTGTAGCTGGCCAGGCTGAAGCACAGGTGACAACCGGGGCTTGTCGCTGGCATTGAAGTGGGGCGGCCTGCGGGGCTGAGCCCGGGGCCTGCACGAGCTTCGGTATCAGGATGGAGCTGAAGGGCAGGGCACCCGGCTGGCGTCACAGAGCATTGCCCGGTGTGGGACACACGCCACACGCCCAGCGTCGGGACTGCCGTGAGTGTGGTGGTGGCAGTGTGACAGCGAAGGGAGCCCCAGGAGTGCCCGTCACCCCCACGGGATGCCCTGCCCCACCCGGGAAGCCAGCACTTTGATGCGGCTGACCAGCCCACACCCAGGCTCTGGACAGAGGAGGGGTGGCCGAGTCACGTGACAGGGCAGCCCGACTCGGGAGAGTCCAGGGACAGGGAACTAGTAGAGACTGGGCCTCGGTTCACCCCGGAATGAGGTTGTCACCAAGAGACCGTGCGATCGTTGCCTGGAATCCCGCGGACCC
Source organism: Eonycteris spelaea (assembly GCA_003508835.1). NCBI lineage: Eukaryota > Metazoa > Chordata > Mammalia > Chiroptera > Pteropodidae > Eonycteris > Eonycteris spelaea. The sequence goes on along the minus strand of PUFA01000071.1, from coordinate 7,696,207 downwards.
ACCGTGTGCTGCTCACGAACTCGGGTTACTCGTGTCCCGCAGTGCTGCCACGTGCCCAGGTCACTGCCTCCCTGTGACCAACCTCAGAGCTGCTCCCTGCTCCCTGCTCTCCTAGAAAGCTGTGCGGTGAATGTCTTTATCATTTTTCCATTTGAATCATTTTATTGTAATGTTTCCCCTGAAGTGAAATTTGTTGGCTGGAAAGTATGTACAATTTTATGGTTCCTGTGACTTTTTCCTTCAAATCTCTCCCAAAAGACTATGTCTGCAGTGTGTGTGTGTGTGTGCACGCACCAGCACGTGCACGTACGCGTGTGCATGTGTTTTCACACAACCCTGCTAAGCCATCTGGGTTTGATCGTTTGTACTTACCTTTACTAATTAGTTGGTGTGCGACAGATAGATACTCCTAGACATTATCCTTGAACGTGCTTAATTGCAGATGAGAATAAAGTCCTTCCCTCAAAACCCACAAAAATGAAATAAATGGCATAATCTCAACAGTTTAGAAAAATGCTCCCAGCTCCCCGCATTGCCGGCATCTGGGGTTCCCCATGACCCGAGGCTGCCATCAGCGAGCCAGGCCCGGATGGTGCCCCTGACCCCTGTCATCACGCTGAATGAGGAGCCTTTCCAGCTAATAGAGCCGTTTATCTCCTCCCGACACACCGGAGACCTGTCCGATGTCCGGTCCCTGAGTGCTGGCATCCTTAGCTGCCCTATGTTGACATTTCGCGATTGAGAGCCATTCTGGTTTATATGCAAAGAGGTCGCAGGAGCCCCAGGAGCTGCAGCCTGGGGTGGGCCAGGCCCCGCCTCGGGGAATTCACGACACAGTGTCCTCCTGGAGACATGCGCATCCTGGCCTGGCTGGTGACCCGGGCAGGGGCAGGCGCTGTCGGCTCATAGGAACGAGGAGAAAGGGGTGGCCATGTGCCCATTACATGGCCCCTCCCGGCAACTCCTGGGGAGGGAGGGGCCAGTTTCCTGGCCGCCAGGCCCTGTCCCCCAGCCTGCCACATTGCAACACACCCCAGTCGTTTACTTCCACGCCAGACAGCTAAAAAAAATAATTAAAAAAAAAAAAAACCAGAAAAGGAAAGTTCGTTCCAGCTGAAAATACACCATCTACCTGTGAAAAATCTCGCTCGGAGCCATCACGCCAACACCTGGAACAGGTTAACCATCGGCCTGGAGCAGATGTCCCTTTTGTAATCACTGAGTCCCCCCAGCAAGGCTGCCTCCACACCCCACCAGCACCCCCCACTGCCCAGTGCTGCCACCTTGCCCACAGGCAGGGCCCACTCACCCTCCCTGGGCCTCTGCCACGGGACCTGGGACCCTCGGCAGGCAGGTGGCTACCAGGGGGGCACCCCGACCTTGTCAACCCCATAATCCAGAGAAAAACAAATCAAACCGAGATATCGGCAATCATCCATCACATCAAAAGATTTAAGTCACTATCATTCTATTTCTTGGTGAAGATACAGCGAGAGGCCCCCAAACCCTGCTGCTGGGAGAACAAACTGTTGATGGTGCTGCTCCCTGGAAATAACTCTGACCGAATATAACAACAGCCTTAAAACAATACCGCGTACTTGTAACTCTGCAACTGCACCTCAAAGAATCAGTCCTAAAGGCCGTCGATCATAAGCCGAAATATGACAGAAAATTAACACAGGTATGTCCAGCAGCACTGTAATAATAAAAACTCACAGAAGGAACCACACCAGGGGCACAGCCACGTGCAGTGGGGTGTCATACAGCCGTCACATACGTTTCCAAGGGTCGTAAGTTATAGCAACTGATGCTCTTTGGGAGACGTGTTCAGGTAGGCGCGTGTGTTACAAACGCACACACGGCATTGAAAGGTTTGCGTGAAGTACCCCAAAACCGCTAACAGCGTTTTCTTCTGAGTGGTGGAATCTGTAGTGGCTTTTGTTTCATTCTTATATTCTTCTGGATTTTTCTAAGTTTTTGTCAATAAATGCTGACCAATAAAAGGAAATGAATCATTTTCAAAAGACTAAAAACAGAGTTAATGTACCAGAAGTCGATCACTGCTGGATCTGGGGAGGGGTCAGTGTGAGACAAAGCCCCCTTTTATGTTTGTACCTCCCGGTGTCCTCTGAGTTTTGTACCTGGCTGGTGTGGCCTATTCAAGAAAAATAAATGAGATTTTTACCAAAAAAAAAAAAAAAAAATACTGAGCTACAAACAGGACAACTGCGGGGGCTGAGAGGCCCTCAAAGCCCACAGCCAGTCCCCGCAGGTCCCAGCTCAGCAGGGTGACGGCTCAGCAAGGCCTGCTGCCTCCAGCCCCAAACCTGTCTTCCTGGGAGTCTTCCCAAGGGTAAAGGCAAGCTGGCTGGGGGAGGGGCTTCAGTGGACATTGGCATAGGACCTAGGAGCTGGGACCATCTGTGTCCCCTGGGCTTGGCAGAGCAGGGCCCAGCACATGAGTAATGAGGGGGGGGTGGGGGGTGCCTACCCAACTCCCCAGTCACCTTCTCTGAGTTCAGAGAATCATCTAAACGGACCATCCCTGCCCCCATCGCTCAAGGGGCGCGTGAACGATCAAGGCCACGGGTCGACTGGAGTGTGGCCTGGGCTGGACCAGGCAGCTGCAGGGCCAGCTCTAGGACACGAAGGCTCCGGGCTCGAGGCCCTGAAGGTCTCCTCAGGCAGGCGGAGCCCCGCTGCCCCCTGCACCCGCGGAGGTGCAAGCTGCTGTCCATGGGGAGCTCCCCAAACCCCACCCCCGCGCACTGTGGTGGCTTGAGGGGGCTGGGGACAGGGCGCACACACACGGGCGCCAAAGCCGCCGGAAGGATAGGGCTGGCACCAGGGTCACGGCCTGCTCGCCTTGTTAAGGCCGCACAGCAGTCGCCCCCCCCCCCCCCCCTTCGTTCCCGGCATTGGGAGTGAGCGGCTGGCAGATGCGCCGCGGTCACACGCGGGCAAGGGCCGGTCGAGGTGGGTGGGGCTCTGGGGCAGGCCAGGTGCGGCCGTGAACTAGGGACACGGCCTCCCCGCAAGGCGAGGGCAGAAGCCATCCTGAGAGGTGGTCTGTGCTCTGACCACTCCAGAAAGGTCGGTCCCTCTCACCGCAAGTTCATTTAAAAAGCAAAACTCGTGGGGGTCCTGGACGCACCGACCATCCTGTACCCGCCCCACCCCGGAGGACACTTGGTGGTGACTGGGCGGAAGGGGCCCCCCGGGGGGCAAACATCGAACATGTCCCCGGCCGGGAACAGACGTCACCGTCACGGATGCGCAGGCGACTGCGGCGACCTTCCGCCCGCTCCCCGGCGGGCGTGGGCTCGGAGGACCCGTTCGGGAGTCAGCGCGTGCGGGGGCTCGTGGCCGCGCAGCGTGACGTCCGCACCTGCGGCTTCCGGCGCCGGCGTGACGCCGTCGCACCGCAGAGGTCTGTCCCGCGGGGCGGGGCGCCGCTCAGGCTCCAGGTAACGGGCGACGACGCGCGCCCCCCAACTCCCTGCTCCTGGGGCCTAGTCCTCGTACCGCACCGGCCCGAAGCTCCTTGGTGACGTAGTTCGCCAGCATGGCCAGCAGCTGCTGCTGCAGGGCCTCGCTGCCATGACCAGGGCCGTCAGCTGCACGGCGTCCGTCCAATCCAGGTGCCTGACGATGGCCGTGACCTCGTCAAACAGCCTCTGCTGCTCGGCAGGCGGCAGCTCCATCAGAATCTGCGGGATGGGCTTAAACTGCCCACTGGTCATCCAGGCCCCTAGCAGGCCCCCGACAGCGCCCCCTGGAAGGCAAGGGAGGCTGCCGTTAGTGGGGCCGGTTCAGAAGGGGCAGCCGTGGGTGCTCGCTGGGAGCGAGTCCCCGTCACGACAAGGGGCACGTTCACCAGTGGGTCGCCAGGCAGGTAACTGGGAGGGGTGACACGGGCTGAGTGGGCCTGGAGAGCAGGGACCCCAGCTAAAGGGGCGTGGCTACCCAACCCAAGCAGAACCCCAGATTTGTGTCTCACAGGCCTCCTGATATTTGAGTATCGGTGGGGCTCAGTGCCCACTTCAGAGGCTCAGCGCATAGAAAGGGGTGACAGGAACTTGACGGTGGAGACCTGGCAAACACGACCTTCATCAGGTAACAGAAAGGGAACACACCAGGGAGGTCTGTGGATGTCACCAAGCCCTGACAGGCAACCATGGCAAGGGCTCGTCACCCCCACGGTGACCTTCGCAGGGACCCGTACCCAGTCTCAGTGGGGAAAGGCCCGGGCAGGCCCTCAAAACGATTACCCTGAAAGAGCAGTGGGGACCGAGACCAGGGGACTGAGGACACCCCCTAGAGCTCCAGACTCCAGGACATATCCTTGGGCCAAAGGCACCCTCCAGGTCCACGTGACACAGATGCCATTTCCAGAGAGCCCTGCACGTCTGAGACGGTCCCCCGGAAGCCGGGGCCCCTCGCAGGACAAGACCGTCTCGCAGAAGCAGCCTCATCGCAGCAGCCCCTCACGCGGACGGAGACTCCGACCAGGTCTCTGGGGACACTGGCACTTACCAACGGCCAGTCCCGGCGGGCCACCGACCAAGCCGCCGACGAAGGCCACGGTCCCCGTGACCAGGGCGCCCCTCCCCGAGTGCTTGACGGCCGCCTTCATCTTCTTCTCCTTGGATATGGAGCAGAGCAACTTCATGACGTCCTCCATCACGACGGGCATCCTGGGGCCTTGGGACAAGCGTTTCACAGGGAGGTTTTGTGAGTGTGAGGCTGCGTCCACCCAAAGGCCACACGTCCTCATTTTCACAGAGCACCGCAGTGTGGAGTGCGTGTGACAGGGAACGACCCTGTCAGGGGACGAGATCTTCGTCACCCAGAAACCGGGGTTGTTTAGTTACAAGCACGGCATCAGCAGAGTGCACGAGAGGTGGTCCGCCCCCTGAGTAAGCTCCGATCTGAGCCACCACGTGTGCCGTCACCGGTGTCTGACCCCTGGCATCAGCGGTCGGCCCACTGGCTCAGGCCACCTTGGTGCGCAAAGCCTGGCAGACGGCGGGAGCCCCAGCCCCGTGTCCTCTTGTGTGACACGCACCTGGGCTCGGGCCCAGCCAGGGAGAGGGAAGCATGGGACCCGGCCACCGCGCGGCCTCACGGCCACACTCACCTGCCATGTGACCCTGAGCTGTGCCAGGGTCCTCAGCGTGAGGCCGAGGTGAAGCACCCACAGGCTGGGTTCTGGGGAGGGGTGAGCGGGGTGCAGTGCCTGGCGTGGGGGACCCTGCCGGCGCAGACATGATGGCTCCAGCTGAACACTCTGTTACTAACACACCCTGTTCTAAGAGCCGCCGCTCCCAGACTCAGCCACTTCTCCTGGGACGGGACGCGGCAGTGGGGTTATATGGCCAGGGAAGACTGGCCTTTGGAACAGTGACGGCAGCACAGTGCTCTAGGGTCAGGACACTGTTTGCCACTCTGCCTGGCGGAATAATGGGCAGGCCGGGCGGGGGGCAGGCTCTGCCCAGAGTCGCAGGGAAGGGCGCCCCCACACAGCAGGGCTGGGAAGTAGAATCAAAGGGCGGGAGCTGGGCTTTCCTCTGGCTTTGGCTGCGCCAAGGCTGGGGGCCCTTCCTGTCCCAGGGCTCCCCTTTTCAGTCAGAGTGACAGATGGAAACAGTCGCTAAGGGAACTTGACTGAGGAGGTCTGGGCAGACTCTGTTGCTCAAGAGTGTTTGGTTATATAAGTTTGTTTCTTCTTAAATATATATAAGGTTTTTGACCGAGGGTAATCCAGATAGGTCTCTAATGTACAGCTAGCCTCCCAGCCCTGGGGGAAGTGGTGACCCCAGGGCCACCAAATCTGTGGTCTGCCGCTTCCCACAGTCAGACTCTCGGCAGTCCTGGGAGCACTAACATGGATGGACCCCGTGTTCCTGCCCGGTGACTCCCCTTCCTCTGATGTTCTGGAGATCAGCGACGCCCCCCGGGGTTCCGGGGTCACGGGAGGGCTTGCTCGTGCTGCCGGCATGGGTGGGGGAGCTGTGCGACAACAGGTCCCAGCTGGTCTGGGCTCACTTTGGACAGCAAGACCCAGGTCATCTGACGTCTGTTACTTGGCCCTAGAGTTCAGAAACTGCCAACAACAGGTGTTCCCTAGGTGTGTCTGTTAGCCAGGCGGGTGTGAGAAGCAGCGGGGGGGGGGGGCTGGCCCTGCAGGAGGATCCAGGTATGCCGGCCCCTGCTCCAACTCCCAGGTGACCTGGACCTGCCACGCCTCCTGGCTCCAGGCTCCAGGAGGTGGCCACGTGCAGACAGAGCACACGCCCCTCCACCTGCCCGGAAGAGAGCCCCTTCCCTTCCAGGGGTCAAGACTCATCCACACATGAATGTCACAAACGTAAAACACCACTACATCAGCAGAGAGACTGCCTGGGGCAGAAGCCACTCAGGAACGGGAGGAAGGAGGGCACAGCCTGGTTTGGCCGGAGCCCCCTCCCTATGAAGCTCAGCAGAGGAAAGGACCTGCAGCTGTGTTCCCCAAAGGACTGTTTGCAGGGATGACCAGAAAGCTCTGACGACCGCTGGGCTGATGACAAGCGGACTGAGAGTTCAGAGCACTGTTTAGAATTAACATTTGTTACGTCGCCTGCTCAGGGGAAAATGCAGGCCTTCTCATCCATGCCCTGGCTTCTGTCCCCAGTCGGAACACTGGGCTTCTGCCTGAGTCAGTGCTTCCCAAATAACTACTATTGATCCCAAAGACACATCGCACTTTGAAAGACCTTTCCTTTTTAGGTCAGCAGTAGCTAGTATTTAAAAATGAGGAAATGTCACATAGACCTCAGATCCCATCTCCTGAAACACCAGGAGAGCCAGGCCCCTTGGGCCCGCCTTCCAGCAGCCGCCCTGGGGGGTGCTGAGCAGGTGCTGCCCCCTGCCACAGGCTCTGCAGAGGGCTCTTTACCTGCTACCCACATGGCAGGTCACTCCGCACCTGTCAAGGTACCCCGGCCCCTTCTTAAAGACTAAAGGGGCTACCAGCCCCCAGCCACACTGAGCTCGGCTCCTAAATTGTTACCATCCTTCCTGATCGTCTCTTAAACCAGCGCCCTGAGCCTCTTCCCACAGGGCCAGGCCAGGTGTGCGGACTCGGGCAGGTATCCCACTAGGACGCCGCCTGGCTTGACAGCGGCCAGGCACGTTACTGTGAAGGTCACATGCACCCCGGTTGCCAAGGCCCAGTTGACCAGGCAGGTGGCATCGGTTTGGTCGGTAGGCAGCTCTGCTCCCTGGAGGCCTCTGAGGACTCACAGCAGCCCCCGAGGGTGTGCCTGTGGTGCCTGGGGTCGCCGGGGAGCCACAGATCACAGCGCTGCTGAACAGCATTTGTTCCCAAGAGGCCTGAGTGTTTTTCGGTTTGCTAAACGGAAGGACAATGACTGGAAGAGGAAAGAAAGGATGCCAACGTCCAGAAAGCAAGGGCCACCCCCGTTGCCCCCACTGCCCGCTGAGCAGGGTCATCACTGGGCAGGGCCCTCGCTGGGCCGGGCCCTGGGGTGCTGTGCACTCCGGGGACTGGCTGTCTTAGGGCCTGAGCGTCTGAGTCTGCTTGGATGCAGGTGCCCCAGGCGCCCGTCCCTCACGCTTGCGACCTGGGTCAGCTGTGGAAGGATGACCAGGAGACCCCCGCAGCATAGAACTTCACGCGGCTGGGCCAGTCGCCATCCCCACTGCCCTCCTTGTCCTCCTCAGAGTCATCCTCGTCCTCGCCGCTGGACGCTCCGCTGCCGGCCCCTGCGGGAGGCCCCTCGCCCGCGCCTGCGCCTCGCCCGCGCCATCGCCGCGCGCTGCTGCGCCGCCAGCTCGCGGTAGCACAGGCTGCAGACGCGCAGGGGCTTGGGCGACAGGCGCGGCAGCAGGAAGCGCGCGCGCGAGCACTCGGCGCAGACCACGAAGCCGCACTGGCGGCAGTGGTGGCGCCGCGTGAGCGCCGAGAAAGCGTCTGCGTGCAGCGCATGCAGATGTCCGTGGCCTTGTCGGGGATCCAGGGCGCCGCGTGCTCCGTGCTGGGCGGCCGGCCCGTGGCCCGCAGCTGCCGCCGCACGCACTCCTCGATGTGGCTGACCCACTCCTGGCGCTCCGTGGCGGACGCGGCCGACACGGCGAACGACTTCTTGGCGGTGCGGATCATCCAGCGGTTCTTGGCCTGCAGCGTCTCGGGCAGCGGCTCCAGCGTCACCTCCTCGAGCGGGATGATGCGCTGGCTGCGGTACCTGCGCCTGCTGAGCACGATGCTGCCGTACACCAGGATGTCATTGAAGAGGAAGAAGACGCGCGGCTTGGCCTTCTTGCGGCACTCCTTGGTCAGCACGCCCTCGCCCAGCAGCACGCGGCCCGGCAGCGCCAGCGGCTGCCCCGACGCCCCGAAGCAGCTCTCCACGGCGGCGATGCGCTGGCTGTTGACCTCCGTGTTGGCCAGATGCTCCACCATCTTCCCAGCTGCGTGCCGCGCTGCGGGGATGGGGGGGGGGGCGCAGACTGGCGTCAGCGGACCGGGCATGGCCGCAGGCAGGGCCACACTGTCCCCCACCCCCATCATCAAGCCAGTGAGCCCAGACGGCCGCCCAGCAGCGAGCCTTAGACAAGGAGTTACTGTGAGGGGTGGGGGCTCCTGCAGAGAGGGGCGAGTGTGTGCCGGCCAGGGATGCCCACGCAGAGGTAAAGGTGTACAACAGGGCAGGCTGCCATTGTGGGTGGCAGGGCTGAACTCCGGGGAGCCTTGGAAGACAGGGCAAAACACATCTCAATGCTGTCTATCCAAGGGGCAAGGAAACAGAGCCCCAATGGCCATGGGCAGCTCCCAGGAGCACTGACTGGCCACACGTTGGGCTTGCCCCAGGGGAGGCACTAGGGTGTCTGCAACCCCAACCCCCCGCTGAGACCCCCATCTACCAGGCCAAAGCATCACGGACCCTGCAACCCGCTCTCCCAGCCTGCGAGCCCCGTGCTTCACCCTGCTGCACGCTGGTGGCCCGGGCGCTTTTGTCCTGGGGGGCACGCCTGCCTCGCGCCAACCCCTGCGGGGGAAACCCCAGACGGGAGGGGGGCCCAGGCCCTGCTAGCAAGCAGGAGCCCGAGTGAGCGTGCACCCGCAGACGATGCTGCCACCCCTCTCCCCCACGGGGGGAGGGGCCCACGCTGTCCGCACTGCCAGGCCCAGCGGCTGAGCCTCCTCTGCTGCATCCACACACTCTGAAGACCACCCGACCGCTGCCGACCCCCAGGCCAAGCCGCCAGTCCCCTCCACACCGAGAGGTGGGCCTGGACATGCACCCAGCCAGCTTTCCCCACTGCTGCCTCAGAAGTTTCTGGAACTCCACGTGGCGCACAAGCCGAGCCTCTCCCTCTGTTCTCTCCCTAATCGGAGCCACCACTGCCCAGCCGTTCAAGCCCCGCCTCCAGACTCGCCCCCTTCCCTGTAGCCCCAACACATGACCCACGAGCAGCCCACGTTTTTCTCATGCCTGGCCCAAGTCTGCCCACTCCTCCCCACGCGCCTCTGTGGGGACCTCCGGCAGGCGCCACCGTGACTTGCCGGAACACGCTGTCCCTGCAGCTCCGTCCTGCGACTCGCCTCAGCTCTCACTTCCTTTCCGGAAAGGGTCTGACAGCCCCCGGAGCCAGGGCAGGGTGGCAAATGGTGGCTGAGGGGCCTGCTTCTGTAAATAAAGTTCTACTGTAACATGGCCATGCGCATCATGTGGCTGCAAAGGCAGAGCTGAGCGGTGGTGGCAGAAGCCACGTGGCCCCAAAGCCTAAGACACTGACCGCCCGGCCCTTTACAGAAGAGTCTACTGACCCCCCTCTAGGATGTCAGCCTGCCGTGTCTGTTCCTCACAGGACTCGTCAGGGCTGGGTACGTCCCCATCTGTCCACCATTTCTGCGCGTTTTCTGTCCCTCTTAGATCCAAGTGCAGGGGGGCGGGAGCCTTTTCTTGCTCCCTGCTGCATCCCCGGTGCTGGGAACAGTGCTGAGCGCACCGGAGGTGCTTCGGAAGTGGTGACCCTTCCAAAGCTCCCGGGGGCCTGCCACGTGAGACTCCGCTCTCACCTCTGCTGTCCCCCGGCCCCCACCCCCGGCGCCCCTGTGTCCAGGCACACGGCGCACCCCTGGCCGAGCTGATCACACGCTCGCTGCTTCCGGGTCACACTGCAGCTCCACGGGCCAGGCGCCTGTGGGGAGGCGGCGCGGGGCCCAGCGTGGGGGCTGGATGCACTGCGCAGAGGGAGCTCAGCCCGAGGCACGTACCACTTGCCTCTCTTGACCACGAGCCTCCCGGGCAGCGCTGCCCACAGCGCCTTACGTGAGAACCGCTGTTTCCAGGCTGCTGATCTTGGCTGCGTGTGGCAACCTAGCTGATGATCGGCGACAGCCCAGGGCCGCCTGCTGGGGCGGATCTGGGTCCCCGCTGGGGAGCATCTGGCAGCATTCCAGAGGCCACCGGGGCCCTTGGCCTCAGAGGGAAGCAAGGAGGAGACATGCCAAGGGCGGTGACCCCGACCCGCAGTGGGGACCACGGAGCCTGGCAGCAGGGGAGATGGTGAGACAGCTGTGATCCACTCACACAGCGGGACAGCGTGTGCTGTTGCATCTGCACCCAGCCCATGTGAGTCAGCATGGACGGACAGCAGGCATCCGACCCCGAGAAAGGCGCCCTGCAGGACGGTGCGCGGGCCACGTGCGTACGAGTGGCACAGCGTTTAAAAGGGGCTTGAGAGCTCTGCCCATGAACCAAAACAGGTAGGACGGAACCTCACGCCCGCGAGGACGGCCACCATCACACCCAGGAAGCCGGGAGTGCCGGCAGGGACGGGGAGGCGGGCGCCCCGCACACTGCTGGCGGGAACGCGACTTGCTGCAGCCGCTACGGAACACGGTGTGGAGATGCCTCAACAAATGAAAACTAGAACTACCTCAGGACCCAGCAATCCCCCCGGTGGCCAAAGAACTAAAAGCAAAGAGGTATCTGCACACCCCGGCTACAGCGGCCTCATCCACGACGGCCGAGGCACGGAAGCGACCGTGTGTCCACCGGCGTGTCCGCGGATAAACAGACATGGGAAACGCACACCAGGGAATAGCTCCTTCTTGAAAAGGAGGGAATCTCTGAGCTGGGTGAAATCAGCCAGACACAGGAAGACAGGCCCCTGTGGGTCCACTCACGGGAGCTATCTCACGTAGCCAGATTCGCAGAAGTGGAGTGGAATGGTGGTCCCCAGGGTCCCCAGGGCCACCAGGGAGGGAGGAAGGCGCTCCGTTATTTAATGGGTATGAACTTTGTTTTGCAAAAAAAAAAAAAAAAAAAAGAATTGTGAAGACATTTCACAGGAATGAGAATACTCATAGTGCTACTGAACTGCACACTCACAAATGGTTAAGATGGTTAGAACAAAAGGACACAAATCAAAGTGAGGAGAAAGTGGCCCGGGGCAGGGGACCTGCAGCAACCAGGACAGGGGCGCCAGGTGATCCCGGGAAATGGGACACAGCTTCCTGTTCTTGCTCTTTGTAAACATAAGGGCTAGCGGGGTAATCCCTAGCGGCAAGGGCGCACCTCGCACCTCCGCTGGTCACCTGGTGGACCCCCACCCCGCCGCCCCACCCCCGCTGCCAGCACAGCCTCAAGACCTGCGGGGGGCCACCGTGTCCGCTGGCACACCTATGTGTCAGGCACCTGGAAGGACTGGACGGAACGCCAGGGTGCAGCCAACCTCGGAGGCCTGGTCCCCTCTGCAGCTGAGGTGGGCGGACTCCGTGCCAGGGAGGCAAGAGCGCAGCCGCACTCCCTTGCTTAATCCCCACAAAAGCCCTGGCTGGGGAAGGTACCGCCCGGCCACCGGTTACTGCCCACGGCCCAGCCCAGTGACCAGGAAGTCCCGCTCTAAAACCTCCACGAGCTGCCCTGGACCACAATCAGAGTGCAGGGCCCCTCCCCAGAGAGCGGATCCCGCCCACCCCAGGTCATGGGGCCCCTTGGGGTGGCCTGGGCGGGTCTCTTAGCTCAGCTGGGCTGCCCAGCCAGCTGCCTTCCTGCCCTGGGGCGGGCTGGGCTGCCTGGCTTCCAAGTATCAGCAGCCCTGGGGACTGAGCGGGACGGGCGGGAAGGAACCTCCGACTGGGCCCAGCCCCGCCTCCTTCGACAACTCCCAGCGCAAGTCGCGGACTCAACCGCCTCCAGGCTTCCAAAGCGAGGCCAGCGAGTACCAACCGCTGCCACCTTCCCGCTCTCCCCGCCCCGTCTGGCAGCTGTCCCTGCCCACTCCTCCAGACCCCAGGACTGGGACCAAGGAGTGAGGCCGGGACTCTGCAAACCTCCCCTGGACCACCGGAGCGCTGAGACCCCTGCAGCGCACGGGTGCGCCCCGACCCTCCTCCGCGCGCACGTCGCGCCCCCAAGGGCCCTGCCTCGGGCCAGACCCCCGTGCCCGTTCGGCCCGGCTGTCCCCGGAGCCCCTGCAGCACCCGCCCCGCCAGGCAGCAGGAGCGCCCTTCTCCGCGCCTGGCTCGCGTCTAGAGTGCGGGCCGCCCCGGCTGCGCTCCCCCCACCCACCGCTCCGAGCCCGGTGGCCACCACGACCGGGCGCTCCGCGCGCCCGAGCCCGGCGGGGCCCCTCACCTCCTGCGCTGGGACCCCGCGCCCGCCGGCCGCGCGTCCGCTCGCCCGCACTGCGCGCTGCGTCCCGCTGGCCAGAGCGGCCCAGCGCGCACCGCCCACGCCGAGTTCCTACTCTCGCCGGACACGCCCCTCGCGGCGGCTCCGCCAATCACGGCCCCGGCACACGGGTGGGGCGGGGCCTCGGCGCCCCCAACCGGGCGCGAGTCCCAGCACCCGTGCTCCGGCGGAGCGGCCGGAGCTGGGGCGGGTGGGCCGGCCCGGCTCCCCAGCTCGAGCCCTCGCTTTCCGCCCGCCGCGCTCCGCACACGGCTGCTCTCGTCTCGTCCGGCTGGAGCGGCGCCCCCGAACCTCAGCCGCGGCGGGGGCTGCGGGCAGGGGCAGGGGGGGCCGGGAGGCCGGGGGTCCGGGGGGCGGGGGGAGGGGTGCCGCCCTGGCGGGCCTGCCTGCTGCCAGCTGCCTTGGTCATCCCCCCTCAGCAACCGAGAGGCCGACCATCGGAGTATTACAAGTCCGCAGCATTTTATTTTGTATAGTGGAAACTTTCAAACACAGGAGAGAGACCAGTGTAATGTACTCCATGTACCCACCACCCAGCTCCCGCTAGACCTGCAGGTTAAGCCCCCTCACACCCGCGCCCCTGCGCCTCCTGTGACACGAATGAGACTCCGAGGGTCACCGCTGCCCGGCTCTGGCCTGCCCCCAACACTGGTTCCTTCCGGTGCCTCAGACCACAAAGTTGTTTCCACCTCCGCGACTTCGCACCAACCTTGCCTGCAGAATTTCCCACGCTGCCTTTTTGGAGTTCAGGTCTCAGCTCAGCCTTGACTGTCACCTCCTCAGAGGCTTCCTGACCACCCATCGCCCTCCCCACCTTCCCCCCTACTCGGTTTTTTGTAAATCTCCCCCAACCGGAAGTCATCGGATTACTCACTGTTAATGTATTCAGGGCTTGTTTCCCCACCTGGCCCTGCGCCCCACGGGCTAGACTGATTCATCTTGTTCTTGCCTTTGTCTCCAGGGCTGAGGACGCAGTCCCCCCCCCCCTCCGCTTTGTAAGTGCCTGTCGCCCAGGTGCACCTTGTCTTGCCAATAGGGCAAACCCTGGGGATTTGCAGAGGCGCTGGCTCCAGACGGTGCAGAGCCTGCTGGGCCCCGGGACCAGGCCAGGGACAGCAGCAGGAAGGGCAGCTGGTGGGCCCCAGGCCTCAGGGCAGACCTCCCGCTCTGGCCTGGAGGGCTGGTGCGAGAAGGCTTGAGTTTGGCGGTGGTGCCTGGCCTCCTGCATGGCGGGCAGAGGCTGCGAGGTGGCACCCAGTGTGGGGACGTGCCTCTCGCACCTGCCGTGGCAGGAGGCCAGGACGTGGGCAGGGAAGGGCAGGGCTGAGGCCAGGGGAGAGAGACAAGGGAAAAGCCAAAGAAAGAGGAGGGGTCGAGGTGACAGGCACGTGACAGGGCCACCAGCTGTGGTCTTGGAGCGCCCAGGTCCCCACCACTGACAGCAGCCCAGCTCCACCCCCTTCACTGCTATGACCCTCGTCAGCCAGGACGGACAGACAATGTTTACTGAACGGCTGACAGAAGCCTCAGCCTCATGAAAGTCTTTATTAACGTGTCATATTGAGAGATTTCACATGGAAATCAGGATATTCGGCTTCTTTTAAATGAGACGACTTGAAAACGCTGGCCCCCCCTCTCCACACGGAGCTGCGGCTCTCAGATGGGGCACGCTGTCTGTGTCCACGTTGCCAGCTCCACCGCCGACGTACCTGCCGTGCAAGAAGCACGTGCATTCGTGAGTGACGATGGCACAGCCAGGCCTCTGCACGGCACAGGGGCGGAGACGAGGCCCCGCAGACCCAGAGGCTGAGCCGAAGCCAGGGCAGTCCCGTGGGACAGTGAGACCCTGGGAAGCGCATCCCGTGTCCACACTGCTTGTTGCCTGGAGTGAGGGTGGGTGGAGGGGGACACGGAGCTGAGCCTCAAGACCAGTTCCAGGGCTGCCTCAGTGCCAGGCCCCCCCACCCCACCCCGCCTCCCTCAGGGGAGGAAGGCCCGCCCTCTGGTGAGGGGGCCGTGGGAAGGGAGCTGTAAAGCCCTGCAGACGGGGGCTGTCCAGTTCTCGGCAGCACCTCCCCCCACTCCCCAACCCCAACATACATGCGCGCACACACACACACACACACACACACACACACACACTCACACGCACACACACCCAGCCTCTGATGCCGTCTGGCCCGGAGCAGGCTCCGGGAGAGGGGTCTTTTCCAGATTCTGGAAAGCTGGAGGAGGGATGCACACCTGTTGGTCCTGGACTCAGGAGACCCCAACTCACCTTTTCCCACGGCTGGTCTGGGGCCCACTTGGGCCTCAGTCTCCTCCTCCGTCCTTCTCTTCAGCTCTGACATTGTGGGGAGGGGGAGCTCTGGGAACCCCCTGGAGGCAGCACAGGCTCTGACCCTCTCAGCGTCCACTCCGTCCCCACAGGGACCCACCCTGGACAGAGAAGACGTGGGCAGAGGGCCGTGACCCTCGAAGTAAGAGGAAAAGCTCGTGACTCAGGGGAAGGCAGGAGCTGAGTCAGCCAAGCCACAGGCTGTGGAAAAAATGAGGCCTCCCTGAGGGCTCTGCTGCTCCTCGGGCAAGGAGCCCTTGCTGAGGGACAGCCGGGTTCCAGACGGTGGAAGTCGGGGCTCCGCGCAGCGCCATGGTCAGGGTTTTCGAGGCAGGGGCTCCGGCAGCCCGCTCTGGAAAACGCCGGTTTTTATTGGATCGTGTATGAGGTTCTGCCCGAGAGCCAAGCACTGCGTAGTATTAGCTCACCCCTCCCCAGGCTGACGCCGCTGCGTTTGGGGGTGAGTCTCGAGACCAAATGCTTCAGCGAGAGCAAGAAAACCACGGGGCAAAACGCCGACAACTGGTGATGCCAGGTCTTAGGGACTCTGGGAGGACTTTTTCTGTGAAGGGCCAAACGGGAAGTACTTTGGGCTTGGCCGCCGGGCTCTCGAGGCGCCCACCCAGCCGCCGGCCTGCAGGGCGCGTGCAGCCCGGACCGTGAGCGCACACGAGGGCAGACGGCACGTGGGGGCAGCGACGTCTGGATGTTGCGGCATTTCTGTGGCCTACGAAGCATTATTCTTTCAGGTTTTCCCCACGGCTTCTTGGCTTGTGGGTCTCACAGAGGCAGGCCAGGGTCTGCCAGCCTCAACTTCCCCCGAGGTGTTTGGAAACTGCAGTTTCAAAGAAAACCTCACAGACGTTTGGGCTTGGGAAGGCTGCGGCGTCGGGCTGGACTGGGGACCGGTGACGCCGCGCTGTCCCCCGGAGCCGCAGGGCCCTGCCTGCCCGTGTCCTGCCTCCCCGGCGTCAGCGTTCATCCCGTCTGCCTGCCTGGGTGCCTGCGCTTGCCACTCCAAGTCTGCACATCCTTTCCACGTTTGTGGTCACGGTTTTGCCTTCTTCCCACCGTGGGTCTCCCGAGGAGGCTCTGAGTGGGCCAACGGGGAAACGAGAACAATGAAAACAGAATCCATGGCCATCGAACGACGCTTTAAGTGCTGCATGTAAGTACAATCTTCAGAGTGAGTGAGACGCACCGTTTCTCAGACGGCAAAGCCAAGGGGCTCCCGGCAGCGACCATGCCTCCTGTGGAGGGACAACCTGTGGGTACCCCTCCTTCGGAACCTTCCCTGTGGCAGGGTCCACCGAAGCTCAGCACACGCCACCCGTGCCCCGGAAATTCCATCCTGGGTACACGTCCGAGATAAGTGAGGGCACGTGTCCACCACAGTCAATGCCCAGGGACGTTATAAAACACGATGCATATCAGGCCCTCGGCGAACACACCCAAATGTCCACCAGGAGCCGAACGGGCGATAAACGGTTGACGTAGTCACGCGAATGAACACTCCACGGAGGACGGAGCACGCGCCTCACACCTCACGCCGACGGAACGAAGCAGACGAGATGCGCACGGCCGTGTCACCGGACGCTCAGGAGGACGACGGAACGAAGTCTGCAGCGATGGGAACCGGCCCAGTGGCTACCCGCAAGGGGCCGGTGGTCCACGGGCAGGGCGGCGGCAGGGGCCGGGCGGTGCCGAGGTGTTTTACGTAATCTCCACCTCCACACTGGCGATGACTCCGTGGGTGTGCGTGTGCAAACACTCACAAATCCGCATACTTGAGATTTGCGCACCGCTTTGTAGGTATACCTCAATAAACTACAATAAAGTAACTGGGAAAAGGTCGAGCTTGAGCGCTTTCGAGGGCGGGCACATCCTGGCTCCCCGCACACCCACTGCTCCCCACTGCCCGCCCGGCGAAGTCTGGGGGCTGGGGCCTGGTGGCCATCTAGGATGGAAGAAAATCGCTCTGCAAAGCTTCTGAGTCCTGATTGTTAGCAGAGGGGACAAAAAAAAGGCCAGGGCCATTGTCCGTGGTCCAGGACTCTCTCCCACGGTGCTATAGGGAACGGCCCTGCTTACGCGCACCGGGGGGTTCCGTGGTGTTTCCTGCGGGGTGGCCGGGACAGAGTCCCCTACCCTTTTCCGAAGCTGCAGACGAGAAAGCAGAGTTCCCCCGACCTCCGCGAACCCAGCGTGCAGGACGCTGGCGCGAAAGACTCAATCAGCAAAATCAAAGATGAACAACGAGAAGAAGAAAACGCAAAAACGCCCCACGCCAAATGAAATTCAGCAAAACAAGGAAAAAAATCATGAACAAAACAAAGCGAAACAAACAAAAAAGCCATTGAGTCTTGGGACCGGCCTTTCAAAGGCCAGGGAGAAACAGCATAGCAGCTAGAATTAAGAGAGGAAGGATTCCAGAAATGAACCGAGACCCGTCCGTCACCTCCAGCCCCCGAAGCCGTGAGGGAGGAGGACGAGCGAGAGGACCGCGTCCTGGGAGGACAGCCCGGTAGCCCTTCCAGCTGGGGGAGAGGAGGCTGCTGCCACCAGCGACTCTGGGAAGAGGTGGACGTGGGCCCTGGGTTCCTGCCCCCCGCCTGCAGGCTTTGCCGCTGGCAGGAAGTACCACCTGGGCCCATTGTTTCGACCTTTCCTGGCTGGGGAGCACAGCTAGAGACCTAGAGACGGGCGGACAGATCAGGTCCCATTGTTCCAGTGGGACTCGGCAAGCAGCTGGCCGACTTCGCACCTGGAGAGAGCCAGCTGCGCTTTGATCTCTGGTGGCAGTGAAAACAATTCTGGACCCAGAAGGCAGTGATCGTCCCTGTTTCCTGTTGAAGTTAGGTCCAAGCTGTGGGCAGGACTCACGTGCTGGGCGCTGCTCCTGCATTGGTTCTGCCTTCCTTCTTGTTGGTGTGACCCCAGCATAACTGGGGCCTCTTTCCTTCCTCATGCCTTCCCGGCTCAGGCTTCTGCAGCGTGGACCGAGGCTCCCTCTCTGGTGCCTCGAGTTTTCTCTCCTTCGTCTGCTATTTGGACCTGGCCCGCCAAGGGCAGGTCAGCAGCGTATCACCCAGACTGCAAGAGTCCTCCAGCCTGGGAAGCTGGACAGAGCGGGGAGGCTGACAGGACGCTGGTGTGAGACCCCAGCCTCTGCAGCGTGAGCGAGATGCGTGGGGGTCAGGCGGCGGGCCAGGCAGGAGGGGAGACAGCGTGGCAAAGCGAGAGTCCCCCGCCTCCCCGTGGACACACACCACCCTGTGCACAGGCCCGTTCGTCTGTAAAGACGTTAGCGCCAGTCCGGTTGGATGGGCCACCCGTGGGATCCAGTGTTTGAGCAGGTTCAGTGGCAGGGGGAGGTAGCGGGGGGGGGGCACCCAGGGCCTGATTCTGCCCCGATGACAGCTGGAATCGGCATTGACTGTCCCCAAGCAGCCCAGTGGCTCGTCACCCCTCCCGCCGCAGACTTTCAGGACGCGATGAGCCGGGCAGGAAGATCATCTCCCAGCACCTCGGGGGGTCGTCTCATAGTCTCATCACATTCCGGGCCGACTGGAGGTTCGCGTGGGGACCGGATGCCTCCCCAGCCCCCTGGCCCTGGCTTCACGAGACGGCCGCCCGCCTCACAGAGCCTTATTGCTTAATTAAAAAAAATTCCCGAGTAATTTATTTATTTTTCTATTTTTCGTCTTCCCATAAAACCTCCAGCTGCATGAAGGGCCAGGGGTCGGGAGAGAAGGCCGCGGTTTCCAGCTCTGGCCGCCGGGCTGGCCCCTGGCCGCTCACGTGGGTTGATGGTCAATGGGAAACGCCCTGCGGGACCGGGCCGCTGGCCCGGGGCGGGCCCGAGTGTGCAGGCACGGTGTGGCTCGCCTGCGTTTCATTACGTGAGGTCACCCTCAGCCCCTCCCAAATGCCACCACCCCAGCTGGGCCTTAACCTGCCCACGTGTGGCTGCTGGCGGGTCCCTGCGGGGGCCTTGCAAGGGTCTGGTCCGTGCCCTGGGGGAACACAGCCCTGCCCTGCCCCCTTCTCAGCATGGCTCTGGGCCACTCGCTTTTTCTCTCTGAGCCTCAGTTTCCTCTACTGAACAAAAGGGATAGGTCCCCCTGCCTCACAGGGTGACGAGGGGATCGGAGTGGCCGGCGGTGCTGGAGAAGCTGGGGTTCCCACTCTTGGACGGGGTGAGGCCAGTTTTGGGAGGAGACAGGAGTGCCAGCCTCCCAGCCTCCCGGCTGGTGTGGGGCGTCCTCTCGCTCCTTAGTGCCAGGATTCGCGGGGGGTGTGCGTGTGTGTGCCGGCCAGGCATGCTGGTGGCATGCGTCTGCAGGGGCCCGGTGTCCCCATGTGCCAGGGCGTTTCTCTGTGGGTGGAGAGCAGCGTGAAGGGCGCACACCCTGGGGCCAAACCCCTGCTCTGCTTCGGGCGACTGACTCAGTCTCCCTGTACCTCGATTTTCTCATCGGCAAAACGGGGATAATGCTGGCACCGATCTCATCGGTGAGGCTGGGAGTGCTGAATTCGTGCCTCGGCTGGCAAGCGCTTTACACGTGTTTGCACGTCGATAAGCCTGTGTGTGTCTTCTTAAAAACCACACGCACAAAACTTCTCCAGCTCAAGTCACATTTTCCCGTAGGCTTTATTTTTTTTTCATTGGGAATGAGACTTCTAGAAATAACTTTGCTCTTCTGATAAAATAAAATCCTCAAAAAGTGACCAATCTTTCCACGACAAGTCATGACGTCTGCAGGAATGAGTGTGGCTTATCTTGGGGTACAAACCAGGGATAAACTGTGTATAGAACCGCAAACCGAGTTCTTTTCTCTACCTTATAATTCCAAATGCCTAAAAAATTGCCTCCTGAGTCTGCGATTTCAGTAGGAGCGCTGAGCCCCTCACTCTCCTCTCCTCCCACCCCCCTCATCACTTCAGAAATAAGAGCCAAGTGGCCGGAATCAGCTCGGGGAAGATTGCAATCAAGAGCAGAGATCTTGAGCCACTTCAGAAAGAGGCAGCCTTTCCTGAAAAATTTAAGGGTCATTCATTAGCATCGGCGGAATAAACATTCCTGATGACCGCACAGAGCTGCTGAGGGGAGACCTTGACCATTAGCAGTGGGTGCCTGAGGGACACGGATGGGGCCCAGAGGGTGACTGACCGACCCAGGCAGGCTGCCCGCGTTCCCCCAGCGGACTCTGGGCTTGCCTCCTCCTCTAAGTCGGCAGGGCCAGGCGGCCTGGAACAGCCCTGCCGAGCTGGTAACGGGGGTGGGGGGGGGGGGGTGGGGGGTGGGGGAGGGCGGGGGAGTGCAGTGGCTTCAGAGTTGACGTCCAGGGTTCAAGCCCCTGCAGCTCCACCTGGCCAGCGAGGGCCACTTCCCGCGGCTCCTCGGTGCACCTGGTTGTTGGGGCTGCTGCTAAGGCATGCAGCAGCTCTCGGGGCACACAGTGGGGGCCGAGTCAGGGTCAGCACGCAGCGGGGCCGCTGGTGTCCAGCCGCCAGTGTCTTGCACGCATCCGCCCAAGGCCTGGACAGGGCCCAGGCGGCCCGGCCGTGCAGATGGTGCCATTTACAAGCACTAGGCGGCCGGGTGACAGGCTTCGATCCTGATCGTGGTCTTTACACTCTGCAGCAAAGGCCGCCGGGAGCCAGGAGCCAGGAGCCAGCAGGGCTTCCTGCCTGGTGACAAGCAGTTCTGTCCCTGCCCACCTTCCCCTGCCTACCCCTGGAGGGTAAGGGCTTTACATTCGGGGTAGGGAGCCCCCGAGCGCTCTGCACGAACACCGGCTTGGGCAGGGGGCCTGGCCGGTCACCCACCCACTGCTGCAGGATCCTGGGTGAACTGGTCTCAGTGTCCTCGGCCGCGAACAGGCCACTCGGTGTCGACTCCTTGGGGGTAGTCCAGGTTCCTTGCAGTTTGTTGTGAGGGTTCACACAGATGAGTGACAGGTCCCAGGTGCCTGGAAGCTGAGGCCACGCACTGTCGCATCTCCCCAGGTGCTGGGGTGACCCCGCAGGGTGAACCTGCGTCATGAGGCCTGTTCTGCAGGCGAGGACGGTGAAGCACCGAGGGGCTCGCGGGGCTGCCTTGCCTGAGGCGTGCCTGCCCTGCTCCCCACCCGGCCAGCCCTCCCACCTTCCCCTCATTCTGCCGCCCAAGGGCTCCTCCTTCCTGCCCGGCCCACCCCTCTTTTCTTTGAGAAGACCCCAGCTGCCTCCTGCAGCTTTCTTGGCCCACAGGCCACGTGCTCACTCCCTGGCTGGCTGGAGCCAACCTCCACTCACTTGCCGCCTGCTCTGACAAGCCATTTGTCCTTGAGTGGAGGCCCAGGTAGAGATTTGGGGGGCTTATGAACCTGGCTTGTGGCCTTACTGTGTGGGTGCTAGGTGCACCCCTGAAGCCCGTTTCCGTGCATCCCTGACACCTCAACCAGGCCACCACTGCCTTGCTGGTCTCCCAGCCCTGCCTATCCTGGCTGCATGGTGCCCCACTTCAGAGCTTGAAGCCCCTGGCTGCCTGTCATCCCTCCCAGCTCAAGGCCTCACTCTCCGCCTCTAGCTCCCCTGCAGGAAGTCCCTCTGCCTGCAGGACTCCAGCTCCGCCCTCTGGCCCAGCTTAAGGTCAGGTCCCAAGGGAGGCCTGCTCCACCTCCGCCCTGCCAGGCGCCTGACCCCTGACGTGGGCCGCTTCCCACCCTGCCTCTCCCTGCGGCCCCCACGCCCTGTCCCCAGCCCTCACTGTCTGTCTCATGCACTAGATGAAGAGCCCCACATGGGTGGGGACCAGGTCTGTGGCTACCACACCCTGGTGACCGTATTGCTGATCTCTTGGTCCCTGGAGGTGGAGGACATGGTAAAATGATGAGTTTGGGGACACACCCATTTCTTAGGATTTTGGGTTTCTTTGCTTTGAATCCATGATTCTTGGGCAAGAGGCATAAGGTGACCCAACACAACCGCTAAAGACCAAGACTGCAGGGGACACGCCCACTTCCCCTCCGCTTGCTGGCCCCGCCTCCCGCGGCTTGCTCCCCCCTGACAACCCCCACGCCCCCTCCCCGCCCCCCACCGCGCTGCGGCAGTGCAGGGCGCACAGCCAGCTGCAGTCCGAGCCGCCGGCCAGCCAGCCAGCCCCGACCACAGAGCGGGGCTTCCGGGCTCCCCTCTCGCCCTCGGTGCCCAAGTCCTGTGCCGTCCAGTGTCCCGCGGAAGGGCTCTGCCGAGACAGGCCCCGCTCGGGGTCCTGCTCACAGGTCTTTCCCGATCGCTGCATCTGCTGCCGACAGTGTGACCTGCGCTCGGGGAGTCGGAGCCCTCCATGCAGTGCCCGCGCTGCGGGGGCCGGACGGGCGGCCAGCCGGGCGGCGTGTCAGGAAGAGGCGCGTGTGCCCTCCTTCCTGCAGTGGCACGGGGGGGAGGGGCTGCCACCGGGGGGCCCGCCAGCGTGGAAGGGGGAGTGGCCGTGGGTCTCGGGCGCGGCACTGCTCTGCCGAACACGGCTGTGGCGGTGGGGTGGGGGGCGGTCTGGCCGGGGTGTCACCGGCCGGCGCCATGGCTGCCGTGTGTGCCAACCCTTACGTCCCGCAGGTCACCCCTGAGCTCGTTTTCCTTCTGGCCGGACAAGCGCGCACGCCACGCGCAGGGCCGCGTTCTAGGCTGCCGCGCGCTCACGCGGTGGGTGGGCGGGCGAGACGGGGGACCCGCGTTCGTGACGCCCGGAGCTGGGTGGAGGAAAGTGACAACAGAAGGGCGGGCCCGGTGCCAGGCGTCGAGGAGCGGCGCGGAACCCAGGACGGGCCGGACGGAGTGGCCGGTGGGGGCTGCGGGCGGCACGGGGAGGGCCCTGGGGAGGAGGCCAGTGTCCGGGGAGGGCCGGAGCAGAGGGAGCAGCGGGCGTCAGGCTGAGTGGGGCGGCGTGCCGGGAAGGGGCGACGCTGGGCGGGGGCGGAGTGGGGGGGGCGGCAGACGCAGTGCGGAGGCGGCTGTGTCAGGGCCGGGAGGCTGTGGTCCCGCGTGTGGGAGGTCACCGGGGCTCCCAGCCCAGGAGGGACACACCTGCGCTCACAGGCCGCCGCACGCTTCCCGTGGCAGGCGCACGAGGGCGGGTCCGCCCAGGGCCGGAGCGGCGCTGTCTTCACACGAGGCTGACCAGCACGCAGGACAGCGGGGCCCTGCCACACGCCCGCCCGACGCTCCCCGTCTCCGCAGCTGTCTGCCTAGTAGAGCTCGTCCTCCACAGCTCAGGAAAAATTACCAAGAATGTTATTGACTCTAATTTTAATTTGTCTAGCACTCTTGTTAATGACGTCTATTTAAGACATCCATTAAAGGCCCGCGAGGTTAATTAAATGGACAATTCCGATACAGTCCTATTAGAACCCCCTCTATTAAATTAATATTATAGACATTTAACAGATGTCTTAATTAGGCATTATGGCTAAGAAATGCAAACTAAATCAGAATGAAAGCCATGTCCAGAAAGAAAGCTTTTTACCATAATTTATGGTACTGGGGGGGGGTCATGTTTACTCTTCAGAACCTGAGATCAGCCATTTGACAATTTCTTCCAGCACCCAGAAAACACCACCCGAGTCCACAGTCTTTAACCACAGTCCTGACGTCAGAGCATCTGCCGTCCGGTGACTCAAATGTCAAGATCAGAGGGACCAGCGGGGGCTGCAAACACGAGGCTGCTGTGCCCCCCTGGAGCCGACTCGGCGGAGGACCTGGCTGCCCGTCACACGCGCCCTGCTGGTGCCAGGACCTCCAGGTCCCCACTCCAGGAAGCCGGGATCTAGCCTCTTGGCCCCGTTTGGCAGGTGGTGAGAGAGGGCCCAGCCTTCAGGACGGGGTGACTGGGTCCACAGAATCCCACGTCCTGGCCTGGGGCTTCTAGCAGCTCCCATTTCCCCCTTCCCACTCAGCTGGGCGGAACCTCCGGCATCCGCGGTGCATTTGGGACTGGCAGCCAGGGCCTCCCCCCAGCCCCCTCCCACCTCTCCTGGTCCTGAGCCCAGTGGGCGGGTCACTTCCTGGGTCCTCGATGGCTCTGCAGGGCCCTGCCCTGAGCCTCTGTGTGACTATGCTCTTTATAGCCCACAGCTACCTGCATCCAGGGCCATCTCTCCTCCAGGAAGTGCCCCCTGCCCACCCTGCCCACTGTGTGAGCATTTCCTCCAACCAGCCTGGTGCTGGCCCCCAAGGGAGGGCAAGGGAGGAGCCCAGCTGTTTGCAGAAATGAAAGGGGAACAACAATCCCAGGGCTCCTGGTACCGCAGGGAACAGCTGGACTGAAGGTCCCGTCAGAGTGAGTCAGGTGGCAGTGGTGCCGGGAGCTCAGCGCCCAGCATCTGGGCTGGACGGGCTGGCTAAGGGGCCACACGCTGGGTAGGGTGTGGGAGGCCAGGCCAGTGTGAGAACGGGGCCAGGCTGGGTCCTGGAGCCTTCCCGGGGGCACGTCGTCTGTGTGGGCTGGGACAGCTCCATGGACGGAGCTGTGTCGCAGATCCCACGTCGAAGCCTTGAGCCTCAGAATGTGTTTGGAACCGGCCTGGCAAGCAGGACGGCACTTCCAGCTGGAAGCCGTCAGGGCCACGGCTGGTCTGTGACTCCGCACTCCGAGCCTGTGGAGGCAGAGCCACCTCTTGTCATCAGCTCAGTGTCTACTGGTCCCTTCTCCGCTGGGCGTTTCTCTGCTAGGGTGGAGTCTGAGGGCGGAAGCTGAGGAGTGAAGCCTCGGGTATCCTGCCTCTTTCCTCTCTAGGCAGGAAAGGAAAAGCACGTGGCACTTGCTCCCAGTCTGCCACCAGAATGGTCTACCCTGAGCTCACTGGTGGCAGACGCCTGCTTCCCAGAGGGAGAGCAACAGGCGCCCCCGGCCCCTGGCTTCCCCAACACAGACACGGGGGCAGGGCCCCGTGGGGCAGCGCCTCACCTCCGGGCCCACAGGCACACTGCTGCACAGGGCTGGGGTCAGAGGGGAGAGCCAGGCCTTGGCTGTGAACACGGGGCTACGATGCCAGTGAAGTCCCCTGCTGGGGCCGGGGCTGGGGAAGAGCTGCAGCCACCCCCTCTGCGCTGACTCAGGAGCAAGAACATGGCGCTGAGCATCCACGCCCCATCCGCTACAAGCCCCGTGAGGCCCTAAACCCGGCGTCTCCCTTTGTGACCCAGCCCGGTTCTGATTCCTGGAGGATCAGGCCCTGTCACCCAGCAACTGCCCCAGTCACGGCTCTCCGACTGTGTCAAATAGCGAAGTCTTGCTCAGGTCACAGTTCAGGAGCAAGTGTGACTTAAAGGACCATGTCAAAGACGCACCGCCCACTGAGCGGGGGACACGCGCACCTGATGGCAGGTGTCTCTGGAAGCGACAGGGAAGCCTGCCCCGGGTGCAGCCCGGGCCCCACCCGCCCCTGGCGCCCTCTGTGGGCCGAGTGCACGTGCACTATATGCACTTAGTGTCACGTAGATGACGGACCTGTCATGGAAAACACAGAAAACAAAACCCAAGAGCCTGCCATTGGAGTCGGCTGGTGTTGAGTTGCCATTCTCTGCCCATCTCCCTTTCCCGTGGAGGGGTGAAAATGACTACCCCTAAACACCCAGCCGCCCACCCACGTCTCCGCTCAGCACAGGGCCCCCCGCCCCCAGCGGTGGCCGCTCCGACCGGCTGGAGGCGGTCTTCAACAGGACTGGGCACTCAGGGTGTCTTGTCCGTGGCCATGAGGGACGTCGGAGGCGGTGAGGGCTCACAGGTCGATGGCCCCCTTCGCTTTGAACTTCTTCGCGGACCGCTCACTTGACCGGAGCTGGAACTTGCTTCCGTAAATGTAGGACACGAAGCCGTCAGTCTCCACGGCAAACACGCAGTTCAGCTTGGGGATCACTGCACAAAGCCGCAGGACAGGGCGGGGTGAGGCTCCCCGCAGGGCGCGCGCCGACCCTCCGACGCCCATCTCAGAAGCACGCTGACCAGTGTGGGGGACCCGCGGAGGCATGAGCAGTGGGCTTGCAGGGGTCACTCCACCATGAGGCCTTTGCTTAGCCCTCACAC
The DNA here is from genome assembly GCA_003508835.1 of Eonycteris spelaea. Taxonomy (NCBI): domain Eukaryota; kingdom Metazoa; phylum Chordata; class Mammalia; order Chiroptera; family Pteropodidae; genus Eonycteris; species Eonycteris spelaea. The sequence goes on along the minus strand of PUFA01000071.1, from coordinate 7,670,094 downwards.
GTAACGCACCCCCTAACTTCCAGGATTAAAGGCTCTGCACCACACCCCCGAGAGCTGCCTCACTGTGAGGGGGCCCCGAGGTGCTATGCTCGCTTGGGAAGCCTGCGCACCTCGTGAGGTTTAAGAGGAGGGAACAGACACAGGAGGCGGGAGGAAGGGGTGTGAGGAACCAGCTCACAGGAGACAGGACAGAACCTCGGACTGTGCTGAGGTCCCCGGACCTGTGGGCTGTACCTGCCCGCTCCAGTGCGAGGCTTAGAACTCACCCCGCCTCCAGCCCAGGGGGCACGCCGAGGCACAGGTCTGGGAACCCCGAGACCAGCATCCCTTAGCCCGTCCCCAGTCCCGCTGTGTGTACAGCCACGCCTGGGGGGGCCCCAATGGCCCTCCTGCCCTGGGCTCTATCTGACTGGGCTGCAGCGGGGCCCTAGGAGCAGCAGTGGCCTTGGGCGAGGATGCAGGGTCAGCAGGTACCTGGGGCTGGTGCTGACTTCAGCCCAAATTGAGCCTTAGAAGCACAAGGCCCAGCCCACGTGGCACTCGGGGACAGCGTGTACCTTTCAGGCGGTCCTCTTTGGTGATGATTTTGAAGACATGCTTTGTCTCCTGCAGCAGGATCCCTGTGGCACCCACGTAGGATGGGCACTTGGCCTTTGTGACTGCAAAGGAAAAGGCGTGTCACACATGGTCTCTGTGATGTCAGGGGCCATGGGCAGGAGACAGGAGGGGTGCCGGAGGGGCAGGGACGAGCTGCCGAGAACCTGGCTTCCCACCCAGTGCCTGTGACCAGGCGTCTCCGTGGGGTCTGATGAGGGGTCCTTTAGAAGGCCTGCAGCCACGGGGGTCTGGGCAGGAGGTCAGTGTGTCCAGCAGCACCCAAGCCAGGGCACTGGACACGGCCAGGTCTCACGAGGCCTGGCAAACCCACTCCTCACGTCTTCCCATGTACTCCCGAACTCCGGCCGGCATGGGACCCCGTGGGACCCCGCCACAGGCTGCCTCAGTGTGTGCGAGCAGAGCTGCAGCTGCAGGCCGCGGCTCCGCGCCGGACCCGTGCCCGGCACAGCAGGGAGGACGGCGGCGCCCTCTCACGGAGCTGGGGTTCCAGCATAGGGGGGTGATGCGGGCCGGACCGGACAGCGGTGCTTCCTGCCAGTGGTTAAGTGGCATAGAGAAAATCAGGACAGGGTAATGGTGGGGGCACCGCCGGGGATGGCTGACCCTCAGGGAAGCGACATGAGTGGGGATTCCGGGTGGAGCGAGGAGCAAAGCACAGGCCCTGAGGGGCCATCCCAGTGCGACAAGCAGAAAGCAGGCCATAGGCTCAGGCCTGAGGCCCAGGGGACCTGGGGGGGGGGGTGGCGCTCTGAGCCAAGTCTGGGCAGGAGCAGTGTCAGCCAGGGAGGGTCATGCTGCTCCTGTGTCATCCAGGGAGATGGCAGTGGCTCGACTCAGGTGCTCAGACGTGCCAGAGATAGGGGGAGGGGTGAAGAAAGATGGGGGACACCTGTGGGGACACCTGCTGGACTCTCGGCCTGTGAGCTGTGCCGAGGGAGCAGGGCGGGGCTGGTCTGAAGAGAGGCCCGGACCGCGGCTGGCCATGTGACGTCGCTGTGCCTGTCGGACGCCCAGGATGCCACATTCGCGAGTTCTGTGCTGGAGGTGACAACCTGGGAGCTGCCAGTCCACGGGTGACGCTCAGGACCGTGGACTGGATGGAAGGGGCTTTCTGTTCAAGGTTCCGGGCTGTGGGCGTGGGCGGGCCGGCCGCCGCCGTGCCCTCCGGGAGACCGGCGGGGGTCCCGGGGGGGAGAGGGCACAGGGACGATCGGGAGCATGTGGCGAGTGGCCAGAGCTGGCTAAGGTGGCTACAGTGAATGTCCACCTCGCTGCTACGTGGGCACGTCTGCATGGCGAGGGAGGCTATAATGACGACACAGCGCCGTGCTGCCCAAGGGCCTGGGCCCCCCACGACCACGTGCCCCCGGCCAAATTACCTGAAACCACAGCGCCGTGAAGATCCGCCTTCAGCAGCTTGGCCTGGATCACCTGCGGCTGCCTGTGAGGCAGACAGACGCTCTGACCGTCCGCCAGGACAGGGAGCCCTACGCGCGGGCAGCCAGGCGGGGCGCACGGCTGGCTCCCTGCGCATTCACAAGCAGCGTAAGAGCTGGGCTCGGCCCCGAAGGGCGAGGCTTCGGAAATGCAACTCACGTGTCTGGCTTGAGACCACCGCACAAGTCCCGGATGTACTGTGTCCAGAGTTCGTGCAGAGGCAGAAAGAGACTGTATCTGTGCCAGACAGAAGGGGTCGAGAGTGAGGCGACCGAGCTTCGGATTATAACGCCCGAAGAGTACAGGGCTTGGCTCGATACCGAGGGTGGCCTGGGGTCACTGGGACTGGGGCTTGTCCGGGTCTGCTGAGGGTAGCCTGGCTCAGGTCAAGTGCCCTCCGCTCTCAGACCTCCCTTCCCTCCCTGGGAGCTGGCCCCTGAGGCTGCGTTTCCCACCAGTGAGGAAGGCAGCCTCCCTCTGCCCCTCGTCCTCCCTGCTGGCTACACCGGCTGCGACGGCTGGAGCTCAGGCAGACAGGTGAGGCCAGGAAAGGCCGTGGAGCAGCAAGGTCACGCCTGGGGCAACCGCCTGGGTCTGTGACGACTGTGGAGCCACCTGCCACCAGCCCAGCACGCTGTGCGTCTGGGCGAATGACGCGGGGAGCTTCCGTCCTGGTGAAGCTGCTGTGCTATGGAGGTTCTGTCATGGAAGGTGACTGGGTAAAGCCCTCATGAGCCAGAACAGCTGGGTGTTACGTGAGACCCCCTGTGAGGTGACAGGTCTGTCTGGAAGGTGAGTGAGCACGCGGTGGGAGGACCCCAGAGGCTTCCCTCGGGGGCCAGTATCACTCGTCCTGGTGCCTCTTGGATCTGTTCACTCGAGATTGTGGTTAGAGAGATGACCAAGAGCTCAGGCTCAAAGTGGGTTCTGCGGTGGGGACAGTGAGGCACAGCCTGGGCGGGCAGCAGCCCCCTCCGCCGCCAGCGCCCAGCTGATTTCCCAAGAGGGGCCCTGGACGCAGTGACAGCCTTTACTTGTCTCCTGGGGTGTGGGAGGCTATTTGGCTACAGATCTTGAAGCGAAAGTCTACAGTCCTAAGACACAAACACAGAGCCCGGCCAAGGAGGGCGGAGTGTCAGCCGCAGGGAGGGGCAGTCCTCCCACGGTGTGCTGGTCCCTCTCAGAAGCTTCCGAAACATGTGGGCAGCACGTTCTTTGGCAATAAAACCCTAGGGGGTGAGTCTGTCTAGTGCTATTAAAAGCCATGAAGAGATATATATTAATACCCGTTCCTCTTTTTCTAAGAAAGCTGAAAGACAAACAGCCTGTTGCCACGGGCAACAGACTCACTACTGGCAAGGGTCTCATTAGTTAAGGCTAGGACGGAAGCCAGTCTCAGCCTGGATATCAACAGCCGAGCCCCAGCCCGGTCCCGATCGGCGAGGGAAGGCTGCCCCCTGGCGGCGGACGCGGGAGGGGCGCCACCGCCGGTTCGGCCAGGTTAGGCTGGGTTCAGCCGCGGGGGAAGGCGTCTGGCGGGGCTGGTGGGAGGCTGCGCAGAGGGAAGGAGGCCCGGGGTTCAGGGGTGGGGAGCACCTCTGCTGCTCCGGCTTGATGTCGAAGAGCCGCAGCCCCCTCCTCTGCCTGGCCGAGAGGCCGCGGCACCGCTTCCTCTTCTCCTTGGGCTTCCGGCGCGCGAAGTACTCCAGCACCACGGCCTTGCGCTGCAGCTGGTCCTCGCGGGCCTGCCGGCTCATGCGCGGCGTGCTGCGCCTCAGGAAGGCCTGCACGAAGGCCTCGGCCCGCTGGGCTCCCGGGTGCTGCGTGGGGACAAGGCGGCGCCACCTCAGGGCTCTGCGGGGCACAGCCCGGGCCCCCACGGCACTCCCCAGGGACACCCTGCCTCGCTGGAGCCGCCGATCCGCCCGCAGCCTCTCATCCCCCGAGTGTCCCTCATGCATAGCTAGCTGTCCAGAGGTGAAAGTCATGCCCAGATGCCAATTTGTGGCTGTCCCACAAGATAGCCACGGCAAAACTCCGACTTCCTACCCTGCTCCTCTGAGCTTATTCTGATGAGGATTCAAAAAGCCTCTGTATGTGAGAGAAAAGACCTCCCTGACTCTGGCAGGAATGACAGAAATGTGTGACACTGGCACTGAACCTCTCACGGCCAGACGAAGGCACGCTGAGGAACCAGGCTGTGGGAGAACGGCAGAACCAGGTGCTCTGCGTGTGTGTGTGTGTGGGGGGTTCGTCACTGTGCCCATGTCACTGGGGTCTTCAGCTCTGTGGACTCGTGAGGCCACTCTCAAGTCTGCTCCCACATTGCATGGGGACAGGAACTGTCACATCTCCCCACCCCCGCCGTGCTCACTCTCACGAATACAGCACAGCATCACGTGACCGTGACTGAGCACAGGCTTTCAGGGGGCTTCTGGGCAAACTTGTGGTCATAACTGTGTGTAATTCTTGAAGGGACTCCAACCATCACCGCCTCTCAGGATGGAGGTCACTCCCCACCCCCCATCTGTTCCCCCTCAGGTGTGTCTGCTCTGGGTCTGCCACAGCCCAGGGAACACTGTCTAGGATGTACTGCCTCTCGTCTGGGCCATTTCCTGGACCCTCCTTGCACTAAGCTCACTGTAAATACCCTGAGGCTAATGCGTCTACAGTAATGGAGCTCTCCCCCCATGGGATTGCGGGTGTGCGGCACCCATGCGTGCACGTGTGTGTGACAACATGTGACATGCATAATCTTAAAAGTAGCTTGTAGTTAAGGAGGGCAGGCAGCTTCAACTTTGTACCTATAGATGCTAACTAAAAATCCATATTATGACTATTATCACAGTACGGGAACAATTATTTGATTGTTTTAAATTGTTTAAATAAGTGGCCCTTCCTTTATGGAGAAGCCAAATAAAAGTATATCAGTCTTTCACAATCGTGATTTCAAGGTCTCTCCCTCCTCATAAGCCACCGGTGGGGCTTCTGCAAACTGGGAGATCATGCTGGCAGCACCCAGATATACCCCTAAATCCCACTTAGAAAACGAGATTTGCCTGCCTCTTTGGGGATGAAGGGGGCACAGCGACGAGGTGCCTACAGCGGTCAAACGGAAGAGCTCACTGGGGCTGTGTCAGCCGGGCACAGCCGGGCACTGCGTGCACAGTGGAACCTGATACTAGGGCGGGGAATCCCAGTTAAGCAAGCCTGAATTCAGCACGACAGGAATGGGAGCCGGCACAGGGAGACAGGCCATCGGAACAGCGACCCTGACCGAGACTAGCCCATCTAATGGAGACAGGTATAAGACCTGAGAAAGGACACCTTCGGCAGCACTAAAGGCTTGGAAGCGCCCAAGCCATCTTTGTCACCACCTTTGTTGCCCAGACTTCCTGCCAAGCGCCTTACCTGAACATCTAACTCTTTTGCCTCTTTCTGAGACAAGGCGTGGTAGATCACCTGGGAATTGAAAAAACAAAATGATTCCTGTTCGATATACTATAAGACCCAAGACTTTTAAACTATGAAAATAATTATGCTTATTCAGAGACAGAAGATGGGAGGGGTACAAAGCACAGGTTCAAAGCTTTCTTGGATGCCCCTTACCCTACCCTCCGGCCACATCCACTGTAGAAATGCCAAGGGTGTGTTTTAAAACAGCGCTTCTCAAACGTCACTGTGTATAAGAATCTCTGGGGGGTCTCATGAAGATGTGGATGCTTGGGCCACACTCTCATATCCTGCTTCCCTACCAAGTTCTCAGACGTTGCTGCAGGCCAGCAGACCGCACTGGGAGCTGCACTGCTTAAAACACCACAGATTAACAGCCTGAGCAGTTCCCCAAGTAGTCCGATAAAGTAACTCATGTCAAAGTCATATGGTAGAGCTTTCCAGGCTGCAGGTGGTGGAAATATCGAATTTTGTTAACTGTAAGATATTTAAAAGATTTTCACATTTTAATATCTATGAAATTGGAATGTATCATACGACTGGTGTCCTAAACTGATAAAATACTGTAGGTCTTTCCTTGAGCTCAAAATATACAATGATCAATGTGGTTTCAACCTCTAAAATTTTCCATACTCCTATTTCTTACTCAATTTGTCTAAAGAAGAAAACCGTGGCACTAGGGACAGAATATGGGTGTGAATAGACTAAGAATGAGACAATGGGCTGGTTTAAGGGCCAGAAGACTAGAAAATTTGGTTCACACTACACTCCTTTATCCCAGCTCCCTGTACATTTACTTGATACAGCAAACCAAGTGGTTACAAGTTTTATATACATAATCTAGTTCTCCTTCAAAGGTAAGCTAGGGATTACAACCTGCGTGTAGACAACAATTTATAGGGCCTGGAACCCCAGGAATGACTTCACTTCACCTGTCACAGGTGCCTACTGTCAGACTTGGGAGTCTTTTCTGTAACAATACCCGTCTAATACCTGGTTAAAAGCTACACGTTTGACCTCATTACGCTTTCTGAGCAAGCCTTTAAAACAGTTAACATTAACCTGACATAGGCAGGGACCGACAAAGGCAGAACTAAAAAATCGGACCCAAAGCCCCATTTTAACGGTGTCTGCACTCCCCTGCCTATAACCGTCTTGGATGCTTGCTCCTTCTCCTCGGCACATCTCCGTTCAATTCTCAAAGCTTGGGTTAGCGATTTCATCGTCCAGCAACCTCCCAGAGCTTTACACCACACGAGGGTCGTTCACAGGCACCATTATCAGGACGCTACAGAAGGGGGAAACCAGGTCGCAGGAAAGGGCAGAGCCTTGAGCACGGTCACCCAGGGAGGTCGCGGCCAAGTCGCGCGCCAAGACTCTGGGCCCTCCTCTAGCGCCACATCCCACTGAGCAGGCGCCCAGAGAGCTGGCCTCCAGCTCTGACATCAACCGGTAGCTCGGAGACTGGGCCAGGCTGGCCGGGCCTCCGGGCCTGTTTCACTGATGCAATGTGGGACAGTCCCCACGGCAGTTCCAGCGTCCCTTTCCACCCAGCACCAAGTCCCCGACCTTTTACATCCCAACCCCTCCAATTTCGTGGCCCTCCACCCGCTTACTCTTCATCCTCGGTTCGCTTCCGGCGCGCTCTGATGACGTCTCCTTCAGGCGCCGCTCACCCTTTACCTCGCCACACTTTCTTCAGCAGCCCTCGCCCACCAGGGCCTCTCTCGTCAAGGCTGGTGGAGAGGATCCCGGTTCCAGAACTCGTGCGGCAGGCTGAGTCCACAGGCTGACACGCTTGGACCCAGAGCGAGGCTCATGGACGGCGCGGCCCGTGACGTCACCGCCGCGCGCCGACCTGGCGCGGCGCATGCGCAGGGGAGCAGGCTCAGCTGCAGGGGAGGCGTGGCTGGCCTGCGGCGGCGGGGCGCGAGGCGGGAAGCTGCGGGGCGTCTTTTTTTTTTTTTTTTTAATAGTAATGATAAACTTTCAAACATGGATACGGTTTCTTCCCACTAGTGATTCCGTGAAAGTTCCACGGGAAGTCGCGGTTCGGTGGCTTCATTGCAGATGATGCCCCCACGACTCCCCTAAGTTTACTGTGAACCACTTCAAATATACAGGAAAATGGAAGGAGTTTACAGTGAGCACCCGCTCTTAGGCTCTACAGTTAACGTTTAACTCTGTTTGTACGGATTCCTTCTGATTGCCACTTTAAGACATTCAGGCTGATAGAAACTGTGACCCATAATCAAGACAAAACACTGTCACTACAACAGGATTATAGATGACCCACATGTTTGAACTGGAAGACAAGGTTTTCAAACACATAAATACATCGAATAACTTAGAGGAAAAGATGGACACAATGGATGAAAAGTGAATTTCGGTAGATACATGGACATTCTGGAGCCAAAAAACATTTTTAGTGTTTCCTGTGATGGCAGATGCCTCATGTTCAGACTTGACATTTTCGTACCTACAGAGACTACATCCCCAGATCACACACCCTTCATTTGGAATCCTCTGATAAATCCTTCCTACAAGCCCCGAGGCCTCTCTGGGCCCCTGTGTCTTGCCTATTAAATAAATGAAGGGAGCCATGGGGACCATGTCCAGCTTCCCTGCAGCCCCTATACCCTGGAGGCGTCAGGTCCTGGAAAAGGTGCTTTGTGTGCTCCCAGACCTGAGGGCCCCTCCATGCAGCTGGGAGCCCTCAGGGGCGGGGGTGGGAGGCTTCAGGCATCTGAAGAGCTAGGTTATGGAGGTTGCCGGCTGGAGAATGATTCCACATCCAGCTGGTCCATGAATTGTCTTTCGTTTTCTAGCCCCCACATCCATCCTCACTGGTGAGGCTTCATCCTTGTCTATCGGCGGTAACAGGAATGCTGGCCAGTTTTTCCAGCGCTGGTCTGTGGAGCAGTCGGGCTAAGGCTGGGCTTCAGCCCTCTTTGTGAGCTGGGGATGGTTCCTCTATTTCTCTCAGGTCTTTTGACTCAGTGAGGGACCCTCACAGAGCCATGGAGTATGGACAGAGCATGGGTCTCTAACACACACCTGGAGGCCTATTGACCTTTGCTTTTGGAGGGCTACTGGCTGTGAGCGACGCCACCACACTGTCCCCAGTGGAGCCAGGAGGAGGGCCACAGCCCATCTGACCCAGGGGAGGGGGCGTGCGAGAACGTGAGGGTGGAGGTGGCTGGAAGTGCCAGTGACAGAGCACACTGCAGATTTTTGACAAAGGTCGAGTCTGCTATGAAACCTATTTTCCTGTATAATGAGGTTCTTTGATGCCCGAAGAAGATCTGGCTTTAATATTAATTTGGCCATTTGGACTATGACTGGTTATATTAGCATTCATTATTTATTGGTTTACTTTTTCTCCTCTGGAGGTCTCGGGGTGTTGGACATTAAGGCTGTCTGCAGTCCCAGCAGGATATGCGAGTCTGTCACAAGGTGGCGGCCTAACACAAGGATTGACTCAGAGGCTGGCGGCTTCTCCTCTGTCAGCCTGTCAAAAACCCGGTTTACCGGCTGCTTCAGAGAGTCACAGCCCTTGGCGCTAAAAACCACAACCATCCAGGAGCCGGGTGTTTCCCTACCAAGTGTAACCTCATTTTGATCAACGTCTTCCCTGCCAGAAGGAATAGTTACAGAGTCAAGCGGTTTAAATAAGATAGAGGTGAAAAGGAGAGGAATTATGATAGCCTAGGGGAGAGGCATGGTGGTGCATAACACTCAGAAATTGATGGCACCGTAAGGAAGAGGAAGGAGAGGTGGCCAGGACTGGTGGGTAGCCTGCGGCCTGTTCCAGTCCATGGCGGGGCGGCTTGCGGAAGGCGAGGATGTGGTTCTGCTGCTTTGTGGAGGGGCCGTTTCCCCTTTCACTCTGACATGATTTTCTGTCCAGTGACCTTGTTATGACCAGGGAAGGAGACAGTCACACCCACAGAGTAAATAATGCGGCACTGGCAGTGATGTATGGACGTGAGCTCATGAATTTCATGTGACAAGTGTCCTTTTCTGTGTTTATAGAGGTAGGAATTGAGACAAAGGAGTTGAAGTTACTTAGCAAAATTGCTTCCAATTAAGGTTTATTATTTATTTTTGACATTAGAGACTATCCGGTGACACTTATTCGTGACATCTGGGTAGGAAGCACTTGATTGCAATTTTCTCTCCTCCTTTTCAAGGACAGCAAGTGCTTGTGGCGGAGAGGCCCCCACAGAGAGGACAGCGGGGTGCTGAACCGCACACAGGCTGCCTGGGAGAATCGTGCCTCCTGCCTGGAAGAGGTTGCTGGAGAGAAGGCACAATGGCTGAATGTGACGCCTGCTGGCACAGGGAGGGGCCGCCTCCTGCTGAGGCACAAGAGAAGGGACTCTAGAGCACCAGGAAATGCCCCCCCGCCCCCCTTCCCCCCCCTGCTGCTGCCGCCTGCCCCCAATGGTGCAGTCACTAGCCAGCGCCCACCTGGAATTCCAACAGGAGACACATTCTCTCGGGCAGAGCATTGCTTTCTCCAGCGTTTAATTTTGAAATATAAATATCCCTGCTGAGGGTAATGGATGACCCCTGCTGAGTGACACCATGAGCCCTTAGCCTGGCAGCTAAGCTCTGACTGAGGGGTCGGATAGGAGGGCAAGGGGAGGACAGAAAGGGGGAGGCTTGGGGCTGACGCACACTTGGACACATCGGACTCTGGACTTAGACTTCCTCTGACAGGACCGAGTCTGGGCCCGCTGGCCGTACCTGGGGAGAAGCAGTCATTTTCCTCCTCTCCTCTGAGGAGCTGCCTCAACCACCACTGGCGGCTGCCCCTTCTGCGGGGCGGCCCTCGGCGGCCCAGCTATGGCAGGCGCCGATTCGAGGTGCCTGACTTCCCATCCCTCCCGGAGGCACAGGCTTCTCTAAATTTCTCATCGTGCTTGGAAGGTTGTCTGTGATCTGTGCAGGGACCAGTCCCCAGGCGCGCGTGCCACGGAGGAGGCACATAAATGCATTCTGAGGCCAAGGAGGCCGCCCCCATTTGTTTCCTTAGGAAATTGATCAGCATCATTGATCAGAAAACGTGATGCCCTGTTGACCATATATATTCAGATGAAGATCAATGGTGTTAATTTTCAGCCCGTCAGTTCCTGCACCAGGCACTAATGAGAAGGGACGAAGCTGTGCAGTGTGTCACCAGGTGGGGGACTTGATTTCGGTAACTATTCACAGGTAGCAGATGGGAAACTGCACCTCGGAGAGGGACTCTGAAGACGGAAACGTGAACGCGGTTCCCGCGCTCTGGTGCAAGCGCCGCTCTCCTTCCTGGGACAGGAAGGCGACATGGCAGCGCCTGGAGCAGCCCTGCTCCTTGCACCCCAGATCTGTGTCCCCCACATACGCTTTCTTTCCTAAACCCCATGTCTCGTCACCATTGTAAGAAAAACCTCCCCTTGAAAATGACAATCCACCGTCAAATACAGGGAAAGCCAGCAACAGTCCTCCAGCAAAGGCTTCTGGGCGTTTACTTTGAGTGCTGACCTAGTGCCTTTAAAAAAAATTTTTTTTTTAATTTTTATGTCATGGGTTTTTTTGTGTGTTTTTGGGCATCTGGCAGGCATACCTGAGTAATGTCCACCTGTGAGAAATGCGCGTCGTGCTGGGTGGGAAGGTGCTGGCCGGAAGGGGTGGGAGGAGCCCAGGGTCATGCGTCCACGGTGGAGTCGCATGCGTGTGGCAGACGAGCTGGCAGAGGGAAGGGGCGCCGCGCGGATGGCGGCCCCGCGGAATCGCAAGCTTGAGCCCGGCCTGGCTGTCGCGCTGGCAGCTTCTCGGAGCCCAGGTTTTGGCTGCAGTTCTGGATTCTCAGACGCCAGGCCGGAGCTTCCCCGTGACGGAGCGTCACCGCTTCCCTGCGTTTTCTGGATGCTGAATGGCAGTGGCAGCGTGCGCCGTGACCCTGGGCCAGGGGACCGCATTTCCTTTTTCTACCTGCCCATTTAACTTCAAAATGCTTCAGGGGCGTTTTCAGCAAACATTACTGTTAGAATAAACAAGAGTTATTTTCAGTGGCACCAGGAAGTCAAGAAATGGGGTTTGGATGAAATCGAAGGGGACAATAGTGAGATAATTTGGCCAATTTGACCAACAGGGCACACTGGGTGGTTGAGAGAAGGAGTGTGTGGGGGTGGTTCCTGCTTCCTTGAGATTTTAAAAAATGGAATAACCGGCTACTACAAACATTGCCATTTCCCACCCACCTGGCGTACATAGGGCATTGGGAAAAATACTCAGTACCCAATTCAGACCAAATGGGCCCATTTCTTCAAAGACACCAATTACCAAAGCTTACTGAAGAAAAAAAAAATAACCCAAAGAGCACTGTGTCTATTGAAGAAATTAAATTTATAGTTAAAAACATTTCTACAAAGAAAGTCCAGGTTATGGTGGCTTTGGTGAGGAAGCCTACCAACCATTTAAGGAAGAATAATACCGATTCTATCCAAACTCATCTAGACAATTGAAGATGAAGGAACACCTCTCAATTCATTCAGTAAGGCCAGCATTACCTTTTAATCTCAACCCCCTCCCCCCCAAAAAAACACATTGCAAGAAAAGAAAACTGCAAGTTAAGATTTCTCAGGAACACGGATTCAAACATTTTTAACAAAATTTTAGCAGATTGGATCCAACAATACATGACCGAGTGAAGTTTATGCCGGGAATGCCTAGTCAGCTTAATGTTTGAAAATAAACCATGTAATTCATTTTAACAGACCAAAAAAGAAAGTAGTTATGTCAATAGAAGCAGAGAAATCGTTTGACAAAATCCAACATCCATCCAATCGTGATTTAAAATCCTCGGTAAACTAGGCAGAGAAAGAATTTTCTCAACTTGATGAAGAGTATCCCGCTGCCAGCGTGTGTCACGGGGAGGCGCAGGTGCTTGGCCGTGAGGTCTGTAACAAGGCGGGGCGTCAGTTCGTTCTGTGCTGGACGCGCTGCTTCGTGCAGTAAGGCACGACTCAGAAAAAGGAGGCAGCATACAGTTGGTAAGGGAATAGCAGACTCATCTCTATTTGCTAACGGCATCTTCACCTATGTGGAAAACCCTAAGGAATCTACCTAAAAACTACAGAACTTTTGAGTTTAGTGGGGTCATAAAAAAAAAAAAAGATCAAGGTGCAGGAGCAACAATCATAAGTTTAAATTTAAAATCATGCAATTTACATGAGCATCAAAAATTTGAAATACCTAGAGATAAATTTGGCAGATGTGCAGGTCCTGTGGACAGGGGCCTATGACATGCCACCCAGGGGTTAAAGAGGCCTCAGTGCGTGGGGACAGGTAGGCCACAGTCGCCAGTCCGAAGGCTCGGTGTTTTTGAGATGTCGGCTCTCTTTAATTTGATCTATGCATTCCACGTGATCCCAGTCAAAGTCCCCGAAGTTTCTTTGAGAAACTGACAGGCTAATTTTAAAATTCACGTAGCCGTGCAAAGGTCCTAGAATGGCTCACGTCGTTTTGGAGAGGAAGAGCAGAGGCGGAGGGCGTGTGCAGGCCGGAAGCGGAGCAGCGAGTGGCTTGTGGTGCCTGGGATCTTACGGCCAGACCTGGATTTGGCAAATCTCCTTCCACCTGCCTCTCAGTACCAGGGTCGAGTCACTTCACGCTGCGGACTGAGGGCTGTGCCCACCCGAGCCTCTCAGTCACGTTCAGCAGCCCCATGCACCTGTTCCCCTAACAGACCGCAACTACGACCTCCTGCGGGCTGCCTGGCCCACGGACCCGCCCGGCTTGTGAGAATCTGTTTTTCCCAGGGCAGCCCAAACAGGACCTACTGCGGTGGGGGAAAAGCCCAGAACCTCTGGCCTGGGGCAGGTCCCGCTGTGGGCGGACTCTGTGCTGCCCGGGGCTTCACCTAGGCTTCACCTGGGGCACGCCCTTGTTTGCCCTCTCCTGTCTGCATCCTGCCTCCCCAAACTCCGGCTTCTTCGGCACCCCTTGCTCAACAAATCAATTGTACCCAAGAGAGGCAAGGACTGGTGAGCACCTAGCCAGCTTCATGGCCCCTTATTTATTGCACTTTTTCTTTTAGAGACTCAGCTCTAGGCTCCCCCATGGAGAAACCTCAGCTGTCTCCATCACCCAGCGGCTCTGCTGATGCATGTGTGTCCCCTCACCAGGTGGCTCCCCTGCAGCTAGGACCTGAGTCCCCTTCGTCTGGGTGTCCCCCGTACACACACATTCCTGAACTTCGCGTCTCTTCATGGGGTTCTGCTTGGAGGGCAGCTTGAGGTGTGATCCAAGGGCTGTTTGCTTCTGCCTGCCCTGCGGGAGAGAGCTGGGACGTCCAGGGGACAGCTGGACAGCGGCCTGGCTCTCCCCACCGGTTTGGGGCCACTTTCCCAGCCCCGGGCTTTGCATGAGAAGTCACATCGGCCCGCCCTTCAGCATTACAGCTCCCAAATTGCACACTCTATCACTGGCAATTAAGCAATAACTGCAATCAGAACTAATGCAGCAGAGATGATGGGGCCAATTGGAGACAATGCTTCATTTAAATACTGAGCTCAGTGCAGACAAATAATAAACGTGCATTTCGACTTTTTTTTTTTTTTTTTTAATATAAGAAGGAATTGGTCTCCGGACAGTGGTGGGTTTTATGAGTCGTGGCTCCTGTTCGGCCTGCAGCGTTCTGCCGTGAGGTGCATCTGAGCTGTGTCTCCCCTGGGGGACCCGCTCTGCTTATCCCCACTGTGCAGCCCGTCTGACGCTTGGGCGTGGAGCATCTGGGGACACGATGATGACCAGAGGACCGCTCCTGCCTCCTACCTCCCACTGGCTTCCCCCTCCCGGGGCCAGGGGCCGTGCTGAGTCAGCGGAAGGGGTCAGGCTGGGGAAGTCGGCCCTGGAGGCGGAGAGTGACGTGGCCCCTCGGCTCCCCAGCGAAGCGCTCGGTAGGTAGCCACGATGGCGGTCTGAGGTGGGGCCCGTCCTGCCCTTCGGGGTAGAGGGGCCCCTCCTGTTTGCGACGCGAAGGGGCGTCCCTGCCAGCGCTCCTGCTCCCGAAGGCCAGTTTCCCACGTTGTTCCGTGTTGGGCTGAACCACGGGAAATCGCTGACACTCTGATGGATAAAAACGGCAGCTGGGCTATTATTTGACCAATGAAAACGGCAATTCCGGCTGGTTCGACCTAGTAATTTTACTAATTCACGCGACATCACACATCTGGGCCCGAGGCTCGTGGAGAGCCCTTTAGTCTCGGACCCGGTGGGCTTAGGGTCTGGCGCGCTGCCTCCCGTCAGCGCCGGTCTGGGGGTGGGACTCGGATCGCGTCCTCCCGGCTCCGGCGGGGTCACGGGGTGGTGGGGTCACGGGGTGGCGGGCACACGCTGCCTGTCATCTGGTCAGGGGCCTTGTGCCTGCCGGGTTAGCGGCCTGCTCTCTGGCGGCTCTAGGAGCAGCCCGCCCCCGGGGTTTTCTCCCTCGTTCGCCCCAGGGTTTAGCTCTTCGGGATGGAGACGCCCGGGCATGGGCTCTGGGAGCGGCCGAGGTGATCGCGAGAGGCTGACTCTCAGATCTGCAGTGGCGATGCCCTGGCAGAGGCAGAGCTATCAGGTTAAAAGTGCGAAACCCAATCTGTCCTCACTTTGTCTTCAGGAGGTTATGCAACCAGGTCGGATCTTTTTTTTTTTTTTTTTTTTTTTTAAAAAAGGTGCGATGAGGCCACCGCCTTCGGTGACAGCCGCTCGTGAATGAGCACGGTTTTGCCCACACACCAGCAGCCCTGGCGCCGGGGAATCCAGCCACGTCAGTGTCTGAGAGGACTCCCTGTGCGTCACCCTGTGCGTCAGAGCGAGGGAGGGACACTCTCCAGGCCCAGCTCCAACGCCACTTCCGCTGTTCGATGAGCCCCTGCCGTGCCTCCCCTGCATGCTGTCACGATTAATCCTTCCTCGCCGGGTCCCTTCACCCTCCATCACTGTGCTCATCACTGTCAAACCGAATTCCAATCACCTGCAGATACGTCCATGCCTCCTGCTGGGCCACCAGCTCCTTCGTGGGGAGCAGACCTCTTTCTCCTACAGGGCTATGTTCACAGAATAATAATCAACGTGTGCTTGTTGAATGAATAAAAGTGGCTAGTGACACCCCAAACCCTCAGCCTCCCTTTGCCCTGAGTCCTGATTGCCACTCGTCCAGTGCTTGGGCCAAACAGATCCAAGCCCTTTATGACATCTTTTGGGGTGGTGGGGTGTGGTAGATGTCCCACATCCCCGCCAGAGTGCAGCTCCCCGCTGGGTCACCTGCTTGGTACCTCTACCCTCAGCCTCCCTGGGGCCAGGTCTGGAAAACATCAAGTGCCCGAGGGTCCCTTTTCATCAAGTAAGTGTTCTTCTGAAAACCATTGGGATGGTACATCTTTATAAATTGAATTTTCCTTTTTATTTGGTAAAATTGTCTTTTCTTTAATTAAAAAATATTTTATCTCTTTCATCTCATTACAGAAGTAATAAATGTTCATTGCAGAAAAGTCAAAACCTTACAGTCAGGCATGAAAGTACACACAGTCTCATCCATCACAGAGACAAACTTTTAATACCTTGGTGCACACCTTTCCAGACCTGTGTGTGTGTGTGTGCACACGCTTCTCTTTCTCTGTGTAATAAAATTGGGATTCAAATCCTATTTTAAACATGTGACAGGAGCTTGCTATTTTAAAAAAATCTAGGTCTACGGCCATGCCACCCTGAAGCTAAGCAGGGTTGGGCCTGGTTAGTACTTGGATGGGAGACCACCTAGGAAGACCAGGCCCTGTAGGCATAAAAAATAAAAAAATAAAGGATTGTAAGCTGACAAGTTCCTTGCAATCTGTAAGTTCAACCAAGGGTTGCCTAGCCTAAAAAAATAAATAAAATTTAAAAATCTAAAGTGATTTCTCCTAGAATATGAATAATTCCTCTGAGACTTATTCATGCTGCTGGTTCAGGCAAAATTGGAAAGTCATAAAGTGTTTATGCTTGAGTGTGTTTGTGTCTGACAGTCTTTGGGAATTTCTACCTGTTTTTGCCTCTAAATCCATCCACCCCTCCACCTACTCTCTCATCCACCATTCATCTATCCATCCATCTACACACCCAACCATCCATCCATCATCCATCCAACAATCCATCCATTGATCCATCCACTGTTCATCCATCCATCCATCCACTGTTCATCTGTCCGTCCATCCATCATCCATCTACCCACCCAACCATCCATCCATCATCCATCCAATAATCCATCCATCCATCCATCCATTCACTGTTCGTCCATCCGTCCATCAATCATCCATCCACTGTTCGTTTGTCCATCCATCCATCATCCATCTACCCACCCAACCATCCATCCATCCATCCATCCATCCATTCATCATCCACCCACCCACCCATCCATCCATCCACCCACCCACCCATCTATCCATCCACTCACCAAGGCATCTATCTGTCCACCCATCCATCTATCCACCACCATCCATCCATCCACCCACCCATCCACCCATCTGTGATCTGTTCGTCATCATTAGCCTATCATACATTTCCTATTGAGTCTTGAGAGATTGACATAAAGAGGCAGGCAGGGAGGCAGGGCTGGCTTGATTGAGTGCCTCCACAGGGAGCCTTGCACACTCAGTGCCACAGATTTAGGGGGTTCCCCCAGGACTGGATTACACAGCCGAGGGGGAGCGTCCCCGCTGCACACACGACAAATGCCGTGCTCTTTGCTGCACGGAGCAGGCTCGCTGAAGAGCAGCATCTTCTCTTTGAACAGCGTAATTGAATGTCTCACCGCCTGAACCCTCGCCGTATTGATTTGAATTAATTATTTGTGCATTTGTAATCTCCTGGCTTTCCTGCCCAGGAGTGCCTTGTGATGGGAGGCTGCATGACCGCCTCCCCGGCCGCCACCTCCACGCGGGGGCCTTCACTGTTCTAAAGGCAATTAATTACTCAAACGGAGCCAGGTTGTGCTGGCAAGGGGAGCCTTCCCCGTGAAACCGATGCCTGCTCTGTGGGCCCTGACCTGCTGAACGTGACGGCAGTCTGCTTCGTGAAAGGCACCCGTCTGGGAGGACCCGGCTTGGAGAAGCTGTGGGAGGTGAAGCTGGCAGACTCGCACCCTCGAGGGGCGCAGAGTCCGGTGGGCGGAGGGGAGCTGGAACCACGTGGTGCCTTTGGGGGAGGGCGGGGCAGGATTATGTTCAGCTGTGAACAGCTGATCAGGCACTCAGGGGCTTCGCAGGTAAGGGAATGTTGGTAGACTGTGTTGTAAACGCACAGAAGACCTTGCCAAACAAATGGAAGATTTTTGTATACTATACTTTACTAAAAAAAGAAAAAGCACGGAAAAATCAGCTTTTGCAAGAAAACTCGGGTTATCTACGATCTAATTTAACGTCTTCGCTGTGTTCTTGAAAACTGGGTACGTGTGATTCGAAACATCAATGACGTGCTTTGGGAGTGGGGTGCGGCTAACCCTGGAGCTCGCTCGGCTTGGGGCCTCTTCCAGGAGCCTTCTGAGTGGCCGTGAGGCCCTCTGGCCCTGCAAGGCAGCGGACAGAGGCGGGCGGTGAGGGGGTGAGGGCAGAGGCGGGGCGGTGAGGGGGTGAGGGCAGAGGCGGGGCGGAGAGGGGTGAGGTCAGAGGCGGGGCGGTGAGGGGGTGAGGGCAGAGGCGGGGCGGTGAGGGGGTGAGGGCAGAGCGGGGCGAGAGGGGGAGGGCAGAGGCGGGGCGGTGAGGGGGTGAGGGCAGAGGCGGGGCGGAGAGGGGGTGAGGGCAGAGGCGGGGCGGAGAGGGGGTGAGGGCAGAGGCGGGGCGGTGAGGGGGTGAGGGCAGAGGCGGGGCGGTGAGGGGGTGAGGGCAGAGGCGGGGCGGAGAGGGGGTGAGGGCAGAGGCGGGGCGGTGAGGGGGTGAGGGCAGAGGCGGGGCGGTGAGGGGGTGAGGGCAGAGGCGGGGCGGAGAGGGGGTGAGGGCAGAGGCGGGGCGGAGAGGGGTGAGGGCAGAGGCGGGGCGGTGAGGGGGTGAGGGCAGAGGCGGGGCGGTGAGGGGGTGAGGGCAGAGGCGGGGCGGTGAGGGGGTGAGGGCAGAGGCGGGGCGGTGAGGGGGTGAGGGCAGAGGCGGGGCGGTGAGGGGGTGAGGGCAGAGGCGGGGCGGTGAGGGGGTGAGGGCAGAGGCGGGGCGGTGAGGGGGTGAGGGCAGGGCGGGGTGGAGAGGGGGTGAGGGCAGGGGCGGGGCGGAGGGGTGAGGGCAGGGCGGGGCGGTGAGGGGGTGAGGGCAGGGCGGGGTGGAGAGGGGGTGAGGGCAGAGGCGGGGCGGTGAGGGGGTGAGGGCAGAGGCGGGGCGGTGAGGGGTGAGGGCAGGGGCGGGGCGGTGAGGGGGTGAGGGCAGGGGGGCGCGGTGAGGGGCAGAGAGGCTCTGCATGGGCCCGGCTTGGCCCACAGGAGCTCGCGGCCGTGTGCCTGCGCGAGGCAGGGCGCTGGCGACAGGCCTGGCAGGGCTCGTGAGGAAATGCGGATGGAGACTGTGCTGTTTCGCAGGGGTCGGCTGCCGCGTGCTGCACAAAGGACCCAGGGGGTCAGCGCCTCGAGGCGCCCGTGTCATGACTGTAGCATACGGGGGCTTCTCCCCTGGAGTGGGGTGTGGCCGAGTCACCCGACCTGCCTGGCTCCTCCCCCCGCCCTTCCTGCTCCTCGTCATCCCATCATTCCCCGTCAGGCCCGGCCCCGCCAGGGCGGGCTGGCCCCGCGGTCACGTCCCTCCTCCACCCTCTGGCCTCCGCCCTTCAGTTTGGTGTTCCTTGCATGCTGACCCACGGCCCCACAGTCCCTCCAAGACGACTGACCGGTGGCCCTCCCGGGCGGGCTGGGACCAGACCTTTGGAACAACCCACGGTGCCTTTGTCCCAAATCGAAATAAACCTCCGGACCTCGGACCCGCGTCTGCCGTGGGCGGCGAGTCCGACCCCAGTCTCCGTTTCTGCTGCGCACTTGACCCTCCTGGCGTGCGCACCCCCTGCCACCGTCTGCCGTCCTTGTCCTCACCTTGTGCACTGTGTGGTGGGTCCCAGATGCCATTGTCCACTTTGGACACTGCACCTCTCCCTCCTCGGCTGCTGAGGCAGCAGGGAGGCCGGTCTGTGAGGCCGCAGGGCCAGAGGGGCTTGCTTTGGCCTCCCAGGGATCCTAATTCCCCTCGGTCTCAGTCTGACTGCCATTTGCCTCTGTTGGGGCGTTAAAGTCCCACCCTAGGAGTGACCTGCCTCGCCCACCACTTCCTTCGGAAATGCTTGGTTCTCTGGAGGAGACCCCAGGGCCCACCCCTCTGGGTGTGAGGTGCTGCTTCTCTGTGCGGAACACGGGGCGGCCCAGGAGAGCTGCTCCCCAGAGCACAGCAGGGCCAGCGGCCTCCGGGCACGGCCTGGCTCACGGCGTGTCTGACGGGAACTGGCTCTCTGGCTCCCGTCCCGGAGGGGTCTGGCGCAACGCCGGCCCGTCCCTGACACGTCGTTCCCATTCCCCCTGGTGTCCGGGAAGGGCCTTGTTCTTCTCGCACACAACAGGCTAGGATTTAACCGGACATCGGCCCGTGGCCGCATCGAGCTGCCTGCAGAAAGAGATGAGCCTTCAGAGCAGAGCCACCGTCCGCCGGACAAAATGATCAGATTCACGGCTCGACGGGTGCTGACCAGCCGAAGCGCAACGTGAGACCGGGTGTGGGGCCCGCCAGAAACTGCCGGCCCGATGCCGCCTTCTCACCCGCAGCCTGGCTGGCCGGCTCCGGCCCGGCTCTCGCGTGTCCGGGTCTTCCTAATGCTCGCCTCTCTCCTCTTTCCCCTGCAAAAACGACACAGCCCCTGCCCAGCAGCGGGGCCAGGCTGGGCCAAGCTGGATGACAGCAACCGCAGCCAAGGCCGGCTGCTCATCGTGCTGACGCCACCGTGCCGGTGGCCGGGGAGGCTCCTGCGCGTCCTGAACTGCCCGGTCGTTGTCCGCAGAGGAAGGGAGTGCTCGGGAGAGTCTTGCACTAGCAATCAGGTGCCTGGACTGGAAGGCACGTGTGCCCTTCCACCCGCCAGCTCGCTGGCCGGCCGGTTCCGCGGCCCCGCCCACCACAGGGTGCCAGGAAGCGTGGTCCTAACCAGGTGCTGGTGAGATGGCACTCAGCGAGCGACGTCAGTGACAGGTACGCTTGTTTACGAACGGGCCGGAGTTCGAACGGATCCAAGAGACCTGGAGATTTAATGCATCCTGTCACGGAATGAAGACGAAGAGCCCCTGAACCGTGTCTGTTTCTTTTAAGACGTGTGTGACCCGTCCCGAACGCACGCATTGCAGAGGCTCAAAGCGATCTCTAGATGCACGGAGAAGGGGTGTGGAAGGGCCCCTCTTGTCACCTAATTGCCCCTCAAACTGGCAGTGAATCCAGTATCCGCAGATACTTCTAGATGCAGAATCTCGGAGAGGGCCAACGGGTCGGTTGATTAGTTTACGCCGAGAGGGAAAGGCTGGCTCCTGATGCATCGTCATGCTCTTACAGCGACCTGCTTTCCTTCAGCACCCAGGCTGCAGCTCCCCTCTCCCCGGCTGCCTGGGGTCCCTGTCCCTAGGGGAGGCCGGACGAGCACTCCTGTCTGCTCAGTGTGGCTTTGGCCAGGTGCCCTGGGCTATCCTCCAGGCTGGCTGCATCTGGCCGAGGGTACAGCTGACATCAAAGAACAGGTCACAGCATCTGGGCTGCATGGAGGCTGAGTGCTCATTCATACATGACTGGAGGAAGCTTATTTCAAAGTCGTTTTTTATTCAACTGTTATTCGGCAATATACAATACGGTTTATAAACAAGTGTCAGACCTTGTTTCCAATATTTATTTAAAAATAAATATTATTGACAGTGAATTTTAATTATGATAAGGTGTATCTTTTTTTTGAATCAAAATGTCTCAAAGGAAATAATTTACTTTAATAAAAAGAGGTAAGCCCCCAAAGAAAAAAAGTAAATTAAAAAATTCCCAAACACGATAATCTACTAAAAATATTTTGCTTTGTCAGAAAGGCTGCAAGCCAACGTTTTCACATCGCGTCCTAAAGATAACTGCTCAACCATTCGTGCAAAATGAAGACCTGGGGGCGGAGTCTGGAAACGGGGAGCACGCGGGAGAGAAGACCGGACCCCACGCCGTCAGCACGGCCGGTCGCGTCTCGTCTGGAACCCGGGTGCATTATTTCAGGCGTCCTACATTTGTGTAACTTCCTCAAAAATATGCTTTATTTATTTTCCACGTGGACTTAGTCATGCTTCTCTCAGTCCCTCGCTGTCGGTCCGGCGATGCGGTCCTCGCCTGGGCTCTGAGCTGGCCGCGTGGGGACCCAGGACGCGGGGCAGAGTGTCCGTCACTGCCCCACCAGCTGGCCGAGGAGCTTATGCAGAGCTAACAGGACCAGGGACAGGAGCGGGTCTGTGGTGTAGGCGGGGCCTGTGCCTGCAGGGGACGAGAAATCGCGCATGGTTCATGCCTGGCCCCTGAGAACCCAGCGGCCTGCCCGCGAGCAGCTGGCTGTGAGACTTCCCACGGCCAGGGGCCTCGGCACGGGCTGGCGCGTGGAGGCTGCTTCCCGGCACGGCAAGCGTTCGCTGACGCTGTCTGTTCAACTGCTTCCAGGAACTGCCGTGGTTGGACACGGGCTCCTGCCTGCCGCGGGGCGTGCTGGAGGGCAGATTTAAAGTCCCAGTCGCTGTTTTAGTTGAATAAAAAGACAATATGCTCCCCTGCCACCCTGTCACCCCCAATACTATGTTGTAACATGCCCTCAGCATTCAAGGCCCAACTTCCCCCTCCTCCAGGAAGACTCCAAGATTGCACACAACTCCAACCCGTCCAGCTCCTGCCCAGACTGCAGAGCTTGGCTCTCGTCCACACCTTGACTTTCCATGCAAGTCTTTCCATGCCCTTGGGGTCCAAGTGGGGAGCTCAGAAAGCACCGGCTGGTGCAGGTGGGTGGGCTGGGGTACCTGGGGGTGAGCCCAGCACTTTCTGGTGGAGGTAACCCCCACCTGCTTCTCCAGTGTGGCACTAAAGTGGGATCACCTGGCCACCGGCCCGCCTTCCTCCCGCCTACCTGGGCTGCCGGCCCAGCTCTCTGCCTGTCTGTCGCATCGTGGGTCGGAAGGCCTCTTGGGGGAGAAGGGGAGAGCAGTGAGCCCCAGGCCTCACCTGGGGGGCTCAGTGCTCCTGCCAGGGCTGTGGAGGGGAGCCAGGCAGAGGCGCTGCCCGCCCGGGACGCTGCCCCCACCCCAGACGTGCGCTGCTAACTGCTGAGTCCACCGCCCTCCCGGAAGGCCCCGCCCTCCCGGAAGGCCCCGCCCCTCCTAGAAGCCCGCCCCCCCCTCCCCCCCGCCGACCCTGCCAGAGGGGCTGGAGATCCCGCCTGGGGGAGGCTCTGGAGACCTTTCTCACGCAAGCAGACGTGGTGCCCACGGGCGCTGCGGCCAGGACGCCGGTTCTGTGGCTTTCCTGACCGGCCAGGCCTGCACCCGCGGCCTCCCTCTGCCGGTGGTCAGCTGGTGACCAGTGGGGACCCAAAGTGTCTCCCCAACCCCTAGTCATTCTTGCTCTGGTGGTAACTGCCCTGGCCAAAGAGCCTCTCCCCAGGCCCAGGAGGAGGGGTTGGACCCTTGCTCGGGGCCCTTCCGTCTTGAGGCGCCGGGCTCCCTCTGTCCATTCTGGGGAACGAGGCTGTGCTCAGACACATGTGGGCCGCCCGCTGTGCTCGGCGCATCCACAGGTCACGGATTCCGACGCGGTCCTGAGCCCGCGGATCCACACGCCCAACCTTCCCCGCCGAGACTCAGCCAGTCGACGCTCCTCGCAGCTGATCCAAGCGGACATCCTGCTGGTGCCACCCCTCAGCAGGAAGGGCCAGGGGGCACGGTCCCCCCAAACTCAGGTCCTCCTTTCCACTCCTCGCTGTCACTCGTCACTGGGAAGGACGAGGGTGGATACGGTGGCAGCGGGTGCTGGCGAGGAAGTCCTCAGGCTTGGGTGCTCAGCAAGTGGGCAGGGCCGGCTCGGCACTGCCTCCTGGGCTTCAGGGCACCTGGATCACCTGGCTCAGACCTTCATGCTCCTGCAGACCCTGGCGCTCAGCCGGGCACAGGGGAGCCAGGACAGCCGCAGGAGGCGTTCACAAGCAGGTTTGCCCTGGACCCTCCAGCGTCTCAGCCACGGGTCTGACGCCAGCTGCGACCAGGTGAACACAGGTGTAGGTGGTGGGGTGAGAAACACTGATTTGCCTCCAAACATGGCTGACTGGTCTTTCCCACGATTACAGTCTCACCTGCTCTTGCTTTGACGTTTCAGAACGGCACGAGACTTTCTCAAAAGACCCCAGGTGGAAATGACAGGAGGCTACTGCTGACTGGTGTGCCGACGGCCTGTCCTCTGGCTCCCCCTCCCCTGGGGAGAAGCATGGGAACAAGCTTACCTGTCCTGGGTGAGCTGGGAACCAGGTGAGCTGAGGCACCGAGCTGCTGGAGCTGAGGCGGAAGCCTTCGAAGGAGTCACTGCTGACTCGTTCTTTGTATTGAGCAAGTGTCACCACTGTGCTAATCATTCTAAAAGGCATCAAGGCTGCTCTGGCTCTGTGAGGATCAACTTCCACCACTCGATGGTGCGCGGGATAAGCAGCCCTCTGGAGCCTTGGGGGGCGGAGGCACCAGCCCAGCCGCTCCGCCTGGAAAACCCCACGTCCCCTCTTATCTGGCAGAACCAGTTCTGAAGGCCCTGTCGGAAACAGCACGACCTCAGGCCACTCAACGCCCTGTGACAGCAGTGAAGGAGGACGCTTTGTCCAGGTCATCCTCTGGGCCATCCTCTGGGACCCTTGCTGACCTTGCCGGGCACAGGCCAAGCCCATGGGTCAGGTGGCTGGGGGGATGCAGGGGTGGCAGCTGGCCACCCCCACTCTGGCCTGGCCGCACTGAAGGGACCACTCCCACTCCATGGATGTCAGGATCACTGCAGGCTGCGCCCCAGCTGACCAGAGGGGACAGTGCGCAAGCAGCCTCTGCCCGGCTTCCTGCCCTTCAGGACCACGGACAGTTCCCAGGGCCTCTGCCGTGGTGGGCAATGCCTGCCTGGTGGGGTGGGTAGCGGGGCCAGCAGAGAGCCACCGCCACCCCCTAGACACCCCTGGCCCATCGCCACTGCAGGCCTGCTGGTGGCCGAGTCGCTGCAGCCGGGACAGCGTCCTTCTGTCTGAGGTTGCTCAGAGCAGAGGCCACATTTTCTTTTTCTTTTTTTGCGCCATAGCTTAACAACCAAAAATTATTTTGGATTTCAAAGAGTAAGTAAAATTTAAATACACTTGAGGCCTGGTCTGCCTACTGGAATGGGTAACAGGCGGTTCCAGCCCGTGGGGCCAGGGCCAAGTTGGAGGTCCAGTCTGCAGGCCGACACCCGATGCCTGACCTTGCCCCGTCCAGCACTGCACAAGTGCAGGTAGCAGGGCACTGGTGCAGCCTCAGTGGACAAAGCCACCGCACCACCGCGTAGCGATCTGAACACGAGGATGCTGTGCATCGAGAATTACTGCCATGTGTATTCTTGTTACATTAGTCTGTAATGCAAATACCGTTACGCATCCGCCCACCTGCGGGCTTAAGTTTTTAAATGCGTGAAAAATTATGCCTACATTAACTTTGACATGGATCGTAATCATCGAATCTTGGCCAGGCTGCACCCACCGGAGTGCCCAGTGTCCAGCAGGTGGAGGGGTCCCACCCCAGCCCTCGCAGAGAGGGATGGTGGTGCCGTCTGCAGGCTGAGGGGTCAGGGGGGCTGGGGCAGGCTAGGGACTGGCTGTGTCCACAGTGCCACACATTCCTCCCATGGCCTGGGGGCCGCAGCCAGCAACGGGCCGGCACAGCGTTCGGGGCTGAGCCAGTCTGTGCCATGCCGCTCACTGCCTGGGCCTTTCTCCCTGAGGCCTCCTTCTGGGATGACATCCACTCCCACATCCACTCCGCCTGCTTCTCCAACCTCCATGCTGCGGCCAGCGTCATTTCCAAAAGCGTCATGGCCCACCACCCGCTCGTTCCCCATCCCGTTGCTCTGAGGATAATGCGGAAGCTCCATGCCTGTCAGGAGGCCTCGTGCAGTGTGACCCCCGAGCTGGTCCTGCCTTCTCCGCCCCTGCTCCCTACTCTGCCACAGGAGCTTTGCACATCCTGCATCCTTTTCTTGGAAGGCCTTATCCTCTCTTACTGAGCCACCTCTTAACCTCCTTTCAGATTATGGCTCAAGGGTTACTCGCGCAGGGACCCTCCTCTGACTGGTCAAGAACCCTGTTCTCAGCTCCCACAGCCCACGGTCCTGTACCCGCCACGGCTGCAAATTTCCACCTGCCGTTGGACTGTCCGATCCGTGTCCGTCTCTCTCCCCCTGTGAGGCTCTCAGGACCTGTAGGTCTTACTCACACGGGGTCCTCAGTGCCCAGCACACGTCCTGCACACAGAAGATGCTCAATGGACAGCTGACTGAATGAGCAACTGGATGGATGGACCGGTGCTAGGCCTGGGGAATGTGAGCAGTGGGAAACAGGACAGCTTGGGCCGCCTTCCCGGGCATCAGTCTGGATGGGGTGCTCGATCAGGCACAGACTCCAGAACAGGGGAGGGAATGTTGGGGGCCCTGAAGCAGCAGTAGGGACCTTCTGGGCACTCAAGACAGAGGAGACCGCTTGGGTGCAGGGTCAGACAAGCCTGCTTCCCCTCCGTGAAACGACCCCTGGCCACCAGCCGCCATGGCTCCGAGCCCTCCCACACCCTCGCGTGCCCGGGCACTGCTGGAGCACCGCCTGCCCGGTCTGGCCGCCCCTGATGCGGGGGCCGGTCCGCCTGCTGACCTGCAGGCTCCCGCGCCTCGGCGGGGCCAGGACAGACCAGAAGGTGGCTGGCCAGGAACCCCCCAGCCCGCTCTGAGCCGCACATGGTGTCAGCCCCGCTCCCCCTGGTTTATTAGGGTCCGTCCCCCCCCCCAAGTGGTGTTTGCGTGAGAATCAGTTGTAATGAAAGTCACTACGAGGGGCCCGAGGGCACCGGCTTCGCAGACGCAGACCGGGTTTCCTGGCTTGCAAAGAACTGGGCTGTCCTCCCCAGGAAGGCCGGTGGGCGGGGCCGGGGGTCCGCGGAGGGAGGGGCTCTGTCTGTGGCTGCACCCTCTAAAGGTGGGCGGACCTCCTTTCTCGGGGGGGGGGGCCGCAGAGGGCTCTGTGCTGGGTGGGAGGCAGACTCACAGGGGGGCAGAGGGGTCCCGGCCTCCTGGCCCTGCACGCAGCCCTTGAAGGCTCCCAGCGCCTCCGTGGCGGCCCATCCTGCCTTCCGCGCCTTCCCGGCGTGTGCCCGGCACCAGGCACAGCGAGGCACAGCGAGGGCAGCTGCGTGGGGCGCGAGCACGCAGAGCAAGACGCAGGAGCTGGCGGGAGAGCCGGTGCGTGCCCGAGCCCGCGACGTGGCCCGAGCTCCGGCCCTGGGGAGCTGGGCTTCCCACGTGAGCCGCCAGCGGGGGAGGGGCGGTACAGGCTCCGCCGCGCCAGTCCAGGCCTGCCCTGCACTGTCACCGAGGGGGCCTCGCGCCTCCTGCCCCCTTCACCCGTGGAGATGGCCGCGTCTAGGGCACAAACTCCCGCCTCTCCTCACCTGAGTTTCCTCCCAGCCGAAGGGCCCACCTCCCCGGTCACAGCCTCCCTGCTGACGGTGGCCTGCCCAGCAGTGACATGACACCTGTCACAGCTCAGGCGCACGGCAGGCCTGCCGGCAGGGCCACCCACAAGGCGCTGTGGAACATGAGAAACCACAATGGACTTGTCCTTGCTCCCCGAGGTTCTGACTCACAGAAAGAGCCACCGCTGGGCAAGGATGAGGACATGGCTTCATCCCCATCTCCTGCCCGCCCTGTGAAATGGCAGGGACAGAGAGAGGACGGAAATAGCCACGCGCCAAGCCTCGTGCAACCTGATGGCACTGTGTCCTGAAGCCCACCGGCTTGCCTGCGTCCCCTGTAGCTCCAGGCTCACCGCGGTGCGGAGGGAGTGGGCCTCAGTTCAGAGCGGCCTGTCCCACCAGTGCCCCCCGAAGGGTCCTGGACACAGTGCCCTTCCCACAATGACGCGGCAAGAGCCAGCGCCCAGCGAGCCTTCCCTGGCCCAGGCCCTGTGTGAAGCGTGACGCTCCCTGTGGATTATCTATCACCTCTGCTCCTGTCGCTGGCTCTCTGGTGACATCCAGACACTACAGATGGGAGCCCGCACGGGCAGCGGAATGGAGGGTCAGGATGCGAACCCCAACAGTGGACCCGTGGGGAACTGCGCTGATGCAGGGGCGGCGGGTCAGACTCAGGCCGGACGCAGGGGGCGCTGGTTGCCGTTTGGACTTCAGACCCTGGCTGGCCTAGGGGGCTCCAGGGTGACGGGTTTGAAATGCTGGGGGAGGCCGGCTGGTAGGAAACACGTGAGTGCCACTTCCTCCTCGCCTCACTCAGCCTCTCCGCTCTGCCGTCTCTCCCTCTGGGAGCGCCGACCTCGCCTGCGTCACTTCCCTGGGCTTCGCCCCCTTCACGGCCCGTGTGGTCTGCGTGGGCGAGTGGGTGGGCGCCGGGCCCCCAAACACAGCCCTGAATCGTGGAGACCAGAAGCCAGTCCAGGGGAGCTGCGACAGCTCAGCCCGGAGAACGCGGTGACAGACGGAACAAGGGTACTTCACAGGAACCGCCTGGCCCAGGGTCACCGACTTAGGGACAAGCTTCGCAAGGCCGGCAAGTCCAGAGCCAGCTCACGCTCCTGCGGCCATGTCCCGGGCTCGCTGCTGGACAGCAGCTGAACCATGACCCGAGGTGGCCGTGCTGCAGAGCGCACGCCCTTCTCTGAGCACCAGGGCCGGGAGGAGTGGGAGGGAGCCGGCCCGGCCTGGCGGAGACGTGGGCCTGTGAGCGCAGACCTTCCTGCAGCCCCGCACGAAGGGAAGCATCTCACGGAGTCGCCTTCGAGCTCCCAAGACACGCCCAGTAACAGGTAACAGCAAAGACGGGAGTCAGAAAAGAGGACAGCTGCTCTCTTCCTGTGATGCAAAGGTGTCTTAAAACCAAGGGGGCCTCTCCCAGAATGCTCTGGGGCCGAGGCCACAGCCAAGCCTTTGCTCGGTCCCCGGTGCACGGGGGCAGAGCTAATCAATATTGCATCACACAGGTGCTTGACCTCGCACGTCCCCGCCATGCCTGGGGAGGCCTCACTGGCCAGAGCTTTGAGAGTGTGCACCTGGCAGCTGTCACGAGAGGCTCCTGGTGGGTTTGGCTGCTGGTGACATTTAGAAAGGTTGGTTCCTGTGGGGTCTGCCACCCCAGCTGGGAAGGGGGCCGGGGTCCACCCAGGAGGGGACTGTTTGATGAAGCGAGGCGGGGGGAGTTATGGAGACCTGCAGAGAGGGGGAAGCCCAGGAGACATGCATGAGGCGAGTTCTGTGTTATTATTTTTCATCGTTACCATCCACAGCACACCGTTTTATCCTGAACTTGGGGTGTGTCAGTTGCTGAGAGAATGGCCCTGCAGTGAGCTGGCTGACCGCTCAGTGACCAACAAAGTCCACTCCATTCGGAGTGACTTTCTCTACCTGTGGGAGACAGGGTGGGGCGGGAAGGCAAGGCCTCCAGAAGCTCCTCTCAGGTACCTCTTCTAAGCTGGAAACCACACACCACCACCTCCAGGAAGCCTCCTCTGATGGCCTCAGCTAGATCGGGGCTCTCCCTCCTCGGAGTCCCGCTGACGCTGATGGCTTTGTCCTGGACATACATGGGTGCCCTGACGCCCGGAGCTGGGTCTGTGGCTGCCATCCTAGCCTCTGTTCGCAGCAACCCCGTGACTGACTGGCTGATGCAAGGCTGGCGTGGGGCTGGCGCTCACCCCGCCGGCCGCTGTCAGGGAGGATGGCTCGCCATTTCCATTGCGAAACCCTTCCCTTTACAGATGCTCAGAGACCCTCGCCCTCTCCTCTCTGGGACGACTTCTGCCAGATTTACTTTCTATCTAATCGTGGTCCTCATGCCGCAGCTCCCTTGAGCGGAGAGCGGGCTGTTTATTTGAGGTTTCATCCTCATGGGTCTGAGGAGGTGGAAACAGCGGGGGCTGACTGCGCCTGGCCCTGCTGGCCTCATCGAAGACTGTGCCCGTTGCAGGGACATTCTCTGGGTCATGCTGGCACTATTTCCACCAGTGCTGTCATCCACTGGGGGCATGGGTTGAGAGCCAGCGCCTTCACCTTGTCCACGGTCCCCTTTGCTCACGGTTTACGGTTGCCATGGCAACACCCGGGCTGCTCCCCTTGCTGGCTTCCAGCAGTAACAGCCTCTCTAAAGCCGTCACACCCATGGCCTTGGCTGTCTTTCTCTCATTATTAATTGAAATATTGAGAGCCAGTTCTCCGTGTGGGCAGAGGCAGCAGTTTGCCACGTCCGGCTGGCTCTCTGGAGGGGCCAGGGCGCCTCTCCTTGGAGCCGGAGCCCAAGGCTAATTAGAGGTTCACACGCCACGGATCCGATCCCCAGGTCCCTGCCGAGGGGACTCTCTTGCCAACATACGAGCCGTTCAGTTGCAAACGGTGTTCGTTGGAGGCTGATCCGGGCTTCACCTCAGTGCCTTTCCCGGTTAGAAGGGTTTGTCTGGATGATATTCTGTTGTGTTTTCTCTTCTTCTCCCTCTTTTTTTTTTTTATTTTCTAGAAACAGCAACCAGCAACAAAGTGTTCATAAAAAATAGGTCAGCTTTCAGATTAATTAGGAGCCAGGTTTGCGACCGTGGCTGGGAAGAGCCCCGGCCTCCTGTGCCAGCTCCGCTCTGCTAATCCAGCCCACGTCATTTTTAAGCACAAATACCAAAATGTCTCTTGACAAGTGGAACGTGAAATGAATGAGTTTTTGCACATAAACTTTGAGTGCGAAAAGACGCATCTGGCTGCGCTGGGCACCTGTGGGGGCACGGAGGGTTTCCGGGCCGGCCGTGCAGCAGCTGAAGGCCGGGGACGGGTACACAGGGCGTCGCAGGTTGCCGGGGACGTCTGACTTCCTTGCAGGAGAAATCGCTCAGCGGGTGACGGTCTGGGAGACGGGCGGGGACTGCTCGTGAAGCTGCCAGTCTCGGTCAGTGTCCGCCTGCCGCAAGCCTGGGATGGCCTCGTCATTAGAAACTGCTCTGGGTCCTGGAGTGGGGGTGGGCTGGGATCCACCTTTGTGGGTTGCCCTCGGTGGCCCCCAGATCCACCCCCTGCTTTTCTCCATGCTGCTGTGAGCTCCTGGAGGCCACCCCACTCCCCCTGGAGGGTGCATCATTCTTGCCTTCAGCGCCAGGAGGGTGTGGCCAAGGGGAGGCCCTGCAGAAGACTAGGGGGGCAGAGGAGGGTGAGGCTCTCGCTGGGCCACTGTGGGTGGCCATGGCCCCCTCTTCAGGCCACAGCACCTGCCCGGCAGGCCTCTCTACCCAGCCAACCTCCTGGGTTCTGCTAACAGCTCCTCCCCATTCCCCTTCCGGCCGAGGTGCTGATGGCTCCCACTGCCTGGCCCTGGGGACCGACATACATCCTTCATTGATGCCTCAACCTGTCCACACCTTTAAAACGACGTTTCGGCCCCTCCTCCATGGCCCTGTTCGAATGTGCCATGTGCTTGGCCAGCGCCCTGTCTGGAGCATCTCCCAAACAGCCTTGCCTGTGGACCAAGTGGCAGCAGTCCTTCCCGGGCCCTTCCCTCCTCGCTGTTGAGAGCTCTGAGCTTCCTCTCTGGCTCACGCTGTTGGCGGCGCAGGGCCATCGGCTGGCCTGCTGATCCTGGGGACACTCAGCAGGGCTGAGCGATGCTCAGCGACATGGCCCCAGCAGAAAGGTTATCAATGGCCAACATCTGGATGTGCCTGCAGGCTTCATCCATCGACAGCCCATGGCCTCGGTGGCCTTTGGGGGAGGGACAAAATGGAACACTTAAGAAGGCATGGGTCCTGCCTTGGGATCAGAGCCATTTGGGAATGTCCGTGGGTTAGAAGTCACCTAACCTGCCTGTCCACCCCCAGAGTGGGACACACAGGTGCTCACAGTACGGTGACCTCCCAGGATCGTCACCCTGAGAGCAGAGGACACAGGCTCCCTGGCCTCCCAGCTGAAGGCCTGCCATCCTGGTCTCTCAAAAAGGAGCTGGAGAAGACCTTGGGCCTCTGACATGGCTCTGCATGGTTCTTGGCATGTTTGGGAGCTGGCAAGGGTGTGGGGGTGACAGAGACCTTAGGGGACACCATATCCCCATAGCACTGCCCTGTCAGCCCTGGTGGGAGCCCAGCTGGCTACACTTTCTGGAGAGAAATGGATGCCACCCCCACTCCAGGGAGGACAGTGGAGCCCCTGGTGGGCTGCTGCCCTGGTCTGTGTGGGCATGCACATGCCGCCCTGTGGCTGGCGGGCAGCCAGGACCCTGCCGGCTGGGAGGCCCTGGGCCCTGTGCCATCGGAACAGAACTCCGGAGAGAGGGCGCTGTCCTGGCCACCTTCCGTATGGGTTCCCTGCTGTGGGGATGAGGTGTCCCTGTGGCCAGCCAGAGAGGGGAGCTCTGACCAGCCAGGCCAGAAGAGTCAGCTGGACTCAGGAGCTCAGGCTCCAGTCAGGGGGCGAGGAGACTCAGCCGGAACGAGCCCCTGACCTTGACATTTTTGTGAGTGCTACCGAGTTCACTTTCAAAGACCTCTTCCCCATGGCCCTTCCTTGACTAAAGCCTTCAACGGTCTCTGTCACCTCCACAGCTACCGAAGCACCCAGGCTTGTCTCCCCTACTCCCCCCCACCCCACCTCCAGCCAGCACAGGTAATGGCCATGGTGACAACAATGGACATTCACACAGCTGCTCCCTCTGAGGTCAGGGATTACCATGTCTGTTCTACAGAGGAAGAAACACATTCGGAGACGTTAAGCCACTTGCCTACGGCCACACAGCCAGTAAGTGACGGAGACGCCATCACGTCTGGGCCTCCGCCTCCCAAGCCCTCCACTTTGCCCAGAGGAAGGTGCCTGCTCGAGACACACAGGGTCACCTGCTGGGGCCCCAGGGATGGTGCAGAAGGGTCTTTCCTTCACCAACCAGCCATCGACTAAGCTAATCATGCTACAAGTCAAGAGCACTCTTCCGGTACACTTGCTGTGCGCTAGACAGGGAGGGCTAACCTCCCCCCAGAGTCACACTCCCTTTCCACCATGAAGGGACAAGGTTAGAAAGCAGCTGCCAGCTGAGGACTACATTTCCCAGCCTGCCCTGCACCGATGTTGGCCAAGGAGCCTGAGTTATGGCCAACGAATGCCAATGCCGATGGTAGTGATGTTTATCATTTCTCGGCCTGGCCCTTGAAACTCTCCCTTGCCATTCTCTACTCCAGCTTTTCTCTGAGACAACTAAGCGCTGCCCAAATGACCTGAGCAGCTATTTTCTCCATCCTCCAAAAGTGATACACACGTAGAGACCTTCTGAATGCGTCGGGAAGAAGTCAGCTGATGTAAATACAATGTAGTCCCTGTGCTCTGGGTGTGGTTCTCTCAGGGAGCCAGGTTCAGAGGGGCTACTTCCGTTCTCTTCCCTTATCTTCTGGTTAGATGTCCATGCTCAGAGTGACAGGAAGCCACTTGCTAAAGATGGTAAGGTTGCCGTCAGCCTGGGTCCCTGAATGACTGCATGGAACAGAGTCTCCCTGCCACACGCACACGTACTCCAGAGCAGGACTTGATGTGAACCAGAAGTAATACATTTGAATGGTGTTAAGCCACTGGCATTCTGGGGTTTTATTTGTCACAGCTGCTAGTGTTACCTTAAACTAATACAGGGAATAGAAAGTTCCAAGGCAGCTGGGGAGCTGTTGGGAGACGCCCCCACAGGTCCCAGCTGACTCATGTCTCCCTGCAGCCTTGTGGGGTAGCTCTGTGGCTCCTGAGAGAGACAAGTCTTCCAGACCCAGCCTGAGCCCCCTGGGAGTGTAGCTTGAACTGAGACACGACTGAAGCGATGTGGAAGACAGGTCAGCAGGGTCTCAGCCAGATGAGGAATCAGCCAGGGAGGTGGGCGAGGCTGCCATCACCCACATCCAGTGGAACCGAGAGCCTGCTTCCTTAAACAAGCTGAGGCTGGCCGCAGGCGGCCTGCACGCGGGGAAACGGGCGGAGGGCACACGAGTGCGCTCCGTGTACCCGGAAGGTTCACGTGCTGGCCCAGAACCCAGCCCCCAGGACTGCAAGGCTTAACCATGTGCTCCCTGCCAGATGGTTCATCCAAAGAGCGAAGGGGTGGCATTTAGCGAGCCGTGGCACCCCGAAATCAGCCACAGGCAGGGAGACCGTCTCTGAGGCCTGTTTCTGAGCCAGTAGAGTGTGTGGGATGCTTGGGGAGCAGGACGCACAGGGCTGCTGTGTCCACCCTCGGTCACCCCACGACCACTGAGTAGCCTCTTCCCATCAGGTTGCGGTCCTCTGCGGTGGCTCCCTTTGGGGACCTTCTGCTGTCTGGCTCCACTCCCCAGCCTAATCAGCTCCCTAGGGGAGCAAGCCTCAACCTCTGGGTGCCCACCCGGGCCTAGGGCCACGGCGGAGCTAATGTGAGGGCCCCCACACTCCAGCCACCATGATCATCATATGCAGCCATGACAGCTTCCAGCGCCAATAACCAAGACCGGACACCAGCGGGAAGGGAGCCCAGAAGAGGCAACACGCGCCCTGGCCACGTCACCAGCTACCGCTACTACGCGCAGCAGGGGACCGAGCGGCGCGGCCCCGCGGCTCAGCGCCGGCGCCCCCTGTCGGCGCGCGCCCTTACCCGAGCCGTGCCTCTGGCGCAGCAGGACCGCCTGGCCGCGAGGGGGCGACGCCGACGAAGCAGCGGCTGCAGCAGCGACGGTGGTGGTGGTGGTGGTGGTGGAGGTGGCGGCGTGTGGGCCGCGGAGGTGGCGGCGGCCTCGGGGACTCCGGGCCCCGGGGCGGCGGGAGGGCTCCCGGGAGGAGGGCTCCTGTCGTCGCGGCCGGGCTCGGAGGTGGCGCGGCCTTCGGCGCCGCTGGCGCCCGCGTGGCTGGAGCCGGAGGCGCTGGCGAGGCCGTGGCGACGCGGGCCGCTGCTCTGGATGTGGGACACGGCCTCGGCCGCCTGCATGTTGGGCGGCGCAAAGCGCGAGACCACGCGCAGCTGCGCCTGGGCCTTGTGCTCCTGCGTGTCGTCGTCGCTGTAGTCCGACACGCGGCACTCGTACACGCCCTCGTCCTGCCGCCGCACGGCGGACAGCCGCAGCCGGTGCGAGATGTCATTGCCCTGGACACGCACGGTCTGCAAGAGAGCGGGCGCTGGGCTCAGAAGCCCTCTCGGGCCGGCCCAGCTCCAGGGGCCCCACGCCCACCCCGTGCCATGGCGCCCCCGGTGTCGGCACCCCTGCGCTGCTGCCACCCAGGCTTGCCTCTCACGACCGAGTTTTCCTTTCACCGTTTCACCCCCGTCTCTCCAGTGGAATGGTGCTCCCAATTCTGACTGGCCCCTGGTGGTCCTGCCCGCTGCTTTGTGACCCCAATTCCCCATCATCCTAAGCTAGTGGTGCAGCTGACAGCATGGGCTCTGAGGCATGGCCTCAAGTCTGGCCCTCCAGGGCAGCTGGTCCTGTTCTAGAATCGGGAGGGTCTGGTGATGTCCCCAGGAAGCTGCCTGCCCTCACGGTACAGGTATGTACTTGCCAGGGCTCCAGCCCTTCGCAGCTAACCCTTCGCCCTCCTCCTCAGGAGGCAGGGCACGCTGAGGCTGCTGCTGGACCCCCTGGGCCCCTACTTATGAACCTGCCATTTACTGGGTCAGCCTGAAGATCCCAACAAAGCCCTTTCCCCGCCCTCACCTTGTGGGGACAGGGCAGCAGGCGCATGGTGGCCCTCAGCATGCAGCCAGGGGACCCTCGCGTTGGAACCTAGCCCACGAGGGCATCTCCAGGCCTTGGGAAGCTTGGGCGCATCTCCTCCGTGAGTTACAAACCCCACCCGCCCCAGCCCGCAGCCCCGCTTCCCTGGCACCGCAACCCCAGCGCAGGCGCAGGACAGTGCAGGGCGGGCAACGCCTGGGCGCCAGGTGTGGGGACGAGTGGGGCCACCGGAGGGGCCAGTAGCAGCCAGCACGAGGAGCAGCGCCCTCACTGCTGGGAGAAATGCCAGCAGAGAGGCAGGCGGACGTGCAGGGACTGAGCGCGCAGCGGACGGAGAGTTTGATAGGTGAGCGCAGAGCGGAGGAAGGAGATAGATGCAGCAAGCCCGGGACCCTGGATTTACAGACGCGAGAACCCGATGCTGCTACTGGCGACAGATGGCGCCCGGACTCGCCGAGCAGCCGCGAATGCGAGGCTGCGAGAGAGCCCTACACCGCCCGGCCGCTGAGCCTTTCTAAAAGGGAGAAAGCTGCGGGGTGCGAAGCGGCCAGAAGGGGTCGCCCGCGGCCCGCGCTGGGCTCCACACTTACGCTGATTTTAGTTGCGTCCTTATTTGTTACCTAAAATGCAAAGCAGAGAGGGAGAGAGATTAGGCTCTCGGCCTTCAGGCCCTGGAACTCAGGCGCGCCTCTGGCAAGGGGACCTTCCGCAGGCGGGCTGGGACTCGAAACCGCTGGGGATGTGATGC
This sequence comes from Eonycteris spelaea, assembly GCA_003508835.1. NCBI lineage: Eukaryota > Metazoa > Chordata > Mammalia > Chiroptera > Pteropodidae > Eonycteris > Eonycteris spelaea. The sequence continues at coordinate 7,633,859 of PUFA01000071.1, read as the reverse complement.
CGGCTGAGCGCGCGGAGGACGTCAGGATTTTTAGGAACGCGTCGCAGAAGGAGGCAGGCCGTGCAGCCAGCCCTGTGCCTGGCCAGCTGAAGGGCCGCCCCGGCACATTCGCTGGCCAAAGAGGGGAGGCTGGAATGCCACCGGGTGGGAAGGAAGGCCCGTCTCCATCCCTCGGGGCGTCCTCTTCCCCGCGGAGTTTCTCTAAACCCGGTGAAAAGCTGCACGGAAGGACTGGTGTGTCTGGACAGGACGCAGTGGGAGCCGTGAGCAGTAACTCTGGGTGGGACCCCAGGCAGAGGGCAGGTGTGTGTGTTGTGTGTGTGTGTGTGTGTGTGTGTGTGTGCGCGCGCGCGAGCACGCGCCCGCGCAGCTGCGCTAGGGTGTATGTAAGGAACTGGGCCAAGAGGCAGAGCGGCCCGTAGGGGCCGCCCTCTGATCCCGCAGCCGCTGGAGGCGGCTGCCCGACGCCTTGTGCACCGTGCTCTGCCGGTCCCTGGAATCCAGCCCAGAGGAGCTTAAGTCTTTGGCCTCGTGCCCTGGAGACCTCAAAGTGGTGCAGGGCACAGGGGAAGCCCTGCGACCAAGGGGTCTTCCTTTACCGCCCAGCATCCATCAGACTCCGGGCCCACAGCCAGCCAGCAAGAGCCTGCGACTGGTTGAGGTGTGGCGTTTTACCTGCTAGGTGTGTTCTCAGGTTTGGGGAGAAGGAAATGAACGAACAGGGCTTGGGGTAACAACTGCTGTCAAAGATCCGGTGAGGACGGGGAGGGTGGGAGATGGGCTGCCCTGCCTGGCGGCGCCCTCCTTTCCTCTACGGGGTGCCCCCAGCCGCCCCAGGGCCCCGAGCGCCAGTGCCTGGCGCTGCCGGCCGGTACCTTGCTCCGGGCGCCGGGCGCACTGAGCGCCCAGCCGTGGGGCAGCTCCCGCGGGGGCTCCTTGAGGTACCACCACTGGATCTCCAGCGAATACGAGGCGGCTCCGCTAGCCCGGAACGCGCAGGGCATTTCGATGTCGTCTCCCTCCCGGACTGTCACATCTTTGGGGACTTCGGTAAATGTAGCTGGGGGCGGGAGGAAAGAGAGGCGTGACCAGCCGTGGGGCGGGGGCCTGGGACAACCCCAGGCGAGATGCTGGCCCCGGCTCGCGGGCCTCGTGCTCCCCACCCTGCAGCTCCACGCGTGGCCCGGCGCCGGCGAAGTTCGCTCGGGCCGCTGCTGGGCCGCGGCGGAGACCGGTGACCGCGGCAGGCCGCTTCGCTTCGCATCCTGCGGGGCGGCCGAAACGGCGGGCGTTTCTTTCCCGCGCTCGCCGCACTGCCGGAGCTGGCCTGGGGCGCGCCAGCGCCCGCGCCCCGCACGCCGCCTCTCCGCAACCGGGGCCCCGGCCCGCCTCCGAACGCCCCGGGCGCGGGCGCCGCCGCTGCGCAGACCCTGCGCGGCTCTCTTCCCCCTGCGGCTCCGAGACCCGGCCGCGCGCCGGAATGTGGCGCCCGCGAAGCCGTCCCCTTCTCCTCCTCCTCCTCTCGCGGCGACCGAGGCCGGCTGGCTGCGGCGGCCCCGGCGAGGACCCCCGCGCCCCCGCGGCGGCGAAGTTCCCGCGCTCACCGTCGGCCACGCACAGCAGCAGGGCGTGCAGCAGCAGCGGAGGCGGCAGGCATCCGAGGGCGCCGAGCCGGTTCCGCTGTTCCATCTCCCGCGGGGCGCGCGGCGGCGGGCGCCCGGGCGCGGACAGGCGGCGGTGGCGGCAGCGTGGGCTCGGATCCCGCTCGCGCTCGGGCTAGGGCGCCCCCGAGCCTGCCATGGCCCCGCGCGGCGCGCCCTCCCCCGGCCGCCGGCGGCCGCCAATCAGCCCAGCTCCCTGGCCGGCTTGCCCGGCGCGGCTCCGGCGGGGGGCGCTGCGCGGGCTGTGCAGAACGCAAGGTCCCGCCTGGAGGCCGCCGGGGATCGGTCCGCACCTCCCTCTACGCCGCCGGCCGCAGGACGATGGGGAACCGCCGTTCAGTCTCTGCCGGGAGCGCCGGGCAGGGGCTGGGCCGCGCCGGGACCCATCCCTGGCCAAGGGAGCGCGCGCCTCGGAGCCGCCAGCTTCCGCCTCTCGGTCGCCTGGTTTGGCTCCTGACTGCCACCTCCTCTGGCTCCTGCCGAGATCCACCGCCACCGCCCCGCCGGTCCCTCCGCGGCTCTTTCCGCAGACGAGTGGGCGCTCAGCCGCGGCGCGCAGATCTGGTGTCCGACCCAGCGCAGCGCGGGAGACGGGTCCGGCGTGGCGGACCCAGAGCCGGAGAGAGGCGGGGAGAGGGGAGGGGACCGGGGGAGGGGACGGGAGGGGGCGGTCAGTGGCTGGGCACCGAGCCGCCTCCACCGCGGCATCGCCCCCGCCCTCCCCTCCCTTGCACAGCGAGCACCGCCCCGCCCCGGGGCGCCCCCCCCGCCCGTGGGGGTCGCTTGCAAGAACCACAGTCTCTCCGCTGGAGCGCAGCCCCGCCCCGCACTCGCTTTGACTGGAGGCCCTCCCACCCAAACTCTCCCTGGCTGCTTCTCCATCTCCAACGCGGGAGACGGCCGCTTCTCCCCGCACCCCGCGTGCGTCCCGCGGCCCTCTCCGCAGACCCCCGCCTTAACTCCTTACCCGGGTTTGGGCAACGCGCCGCACCGCTCTTTGTCCCAGGCCCAGGCCATGGCGGGCGGGTGGGCGCCGAGCACCCGGGAGAAAGGCGGAGCGCTGTGCGGGGCCGGGGACGAGGCCGGGTGACGGCGGCGACGCCGGGAGTCTGCAGTGTGCGAGCGAGAAGTGAGCGCAGGGCGCCGGCGAGCAGGTGCCGGTGGCACCGAGAGCGCACGAGCGAGCCAGCCAGCAGAGGCCGTGAGTGACGGCAGCCGCGGCGCGGGTGGGGTGGGGTGGGGAGCGCCCGGCACGACTCACGGCTCCGGAGGTTTCCGGGCGGGGGTGGGTTCCTGCGCCTCAGTCGCTGGCCGCTGCGTCCCCACTGGCTCTTCGCTGTTCGCAGCCCCGTTTCCGGGCGCGAGGGGATCCCCGAGGCGGCGGAAGGCAAAGGTCGGGTCCGCAGCCGCGTTCCAGAGCCCAGCCCCCAACCCCCGCATCCCCCGCATCCCGGCGCCTGTCCCCTCCCCGGCCCTCTGCAGGAGTGCGGTTTGGTCCCCTAAGGGAGCCGCAGGGCAGGCTTGTGGTTCGCCGCTCGGCCTGGGCTCCCCTAGCCTCCCTTCCTGAGGCGAGTCCCCAGCCGGTGGATTTCAGTATCTCTGCCCCCCACCCGCTGCCCCCAAACGCTCAGCTCTGCCCCAGGCTCAGGTGAGAAGACCCCAGGGATTCACGTGTCCGCTTCCCCCGCTCACCAGCCTCCCGGAGTTGTCCCGCGAGGGTCCCCGGAGAGCCAGTCCCGGGGAAGGAAGCCCAGAGGGCAGCCACTGTGCGGCAGCCCACCGCAGCACTGCCTGGGGGGTGGGGAGGGAGGCAGTCAGGCCCTGTCTCAGCTCCGTCCTTCCCTGGTGACCCTGAACAGCGCCCTTTGCCCCTTCCAGGCCGGGGTTTCAGGATCCCTAGAATCATGTCCCTCCTCTCAGCTCCGCAGCCGGCACCAGCCTCATTTGCCCAGGTCTCTGGCCGGGAAGGGAGGGACGTCTGGGGCCTTCCTCCTCCTCCCGCGATCTCTGCAGGGGCTCCAGGGAGGCGGTTCCCACTGCCCTCGGTCAGTTTATCCTCCTGGTTCCAGAGCTTTCCCTCATAAACGCCACTTCCCTTAGGGACCGCGCTGGACGGTGCGTGGGCCCTTGCTGTCCTCAGCCTCCGAAGGGAGGGGGCAGACTTGCACTGTGCTTCCCAGATGCGGGCCCTTGGCGTGACTCTAGGAGACCAGATTCATTTGGGGACGGGTTCCAGGCAGGGTTCTGGTGGCGAGAGCCGGCACACTGTGCTCTCCTGTTGCAGAGCAGGGGTTGCAGAGCAGGGGTGAGCCGAGGTCCACGGCCGTGATCAGGCGTGCATGGGGCAATTCCCGCACCGGAGGCGGCCACACCTGTGAGCCGTCTAGACCCACGTGGCCGGGCGAGGCGTCGCCCTGCGTGAGTGAGCCGGTGCTCTTCCTCCAAGGATAACGGGTCCACGCCTGCTGCTCGTGTACCAGGCGCCGGCTCCAACACCCCACGCTCTAGGTGGACCCCCGCCGCGGCCCCCTCTCCTCAGGACGAACCCCGGTGGCCTTGCAATGGCCGACAAGGTCACACAATGCACTGGGCCCTGCACCGCACTCTGTCCTTGCCGAGTGTCTTTTGACCTTTCTCCGCCACGCTGCCGGAGCCACACTGGCCCCGGGGCCTTTGCACCGGCTGCGTCACCTGACCGGGCTGATGCCTGGCCCGCTGACTCCATCATGTCCTTCTGATTTTTGCTGAGAAGTCGCCTTCTCACTGAGACCCCCCGGTCCACCGTTTGAGCGCTGATCCCCCTCGTGCCCCGCACCCCAACCCTCCACCAGCTCCCCTTTCTCTTCTCTGCTTAGCACTGCTTCTCACGTTCGCCGGACGACCTGCGCCCCGCACGCCTGCCGGTGGTCTTGGCCATGCTACGGAAGGGGTCCTCCACTGGCTGTCGTTCGTGGGCTTCTGGCCGGCACGCAGAGCCCACGCGGTCTGGCGTGGAGCATTTGCGGAGGAAATGGATGAGCTCATTTCACCCCGTAACACCCCGGGGGGTGGGGAGCCGCCTTGATTTCACCCCATTTTAGAGATGAGGTGACTGAAGGTCAGAGCGCTTAAGAAAGCAGCCTGAGGCCACACAGCTGGTAAGTGGCCAAGCAAGGCTTCACCCCAGGTCTCCCTGACTCTGGGGTCCGAATTCTTAACCAAAACACCCCAATTTTCCCTGCTGCAGGAGGTCTCCGGTCCTCGTACCTGGGCTGCTGTAGAGAGGAAGGCCCTCTGGCCTGACTGGTGGCAACTGGGACAGCCTCCGCCTGTCTAGTGGCTTCGTCTCAGCTGGGTCAGCCCGTGCCGGGAACTGTGCACTGAAAGGGTTCATTTGCTCCTGCGCCCCTTGGTGGATGGCAGGGCAGCAGCTGCCCCTTCCTGCTCTGTGTGTCTCACTCCCAGCTGGGCCTGACCCGGGCTCAGGACGGATGAAACGTGGCCCCTGGGAGTGCCGTTGGCAGGTGGGGAGGGGCACTCAGCCTCGCCTTTGCCTTTGCTGGGGTTTCCTGGTGGGCAGGGCAGGGATTTCGGCCTCCCTGACCCAGCCTCGGCCATCTGGAGAATCAGCGAGCTGAAACCGGGCTGCAGTCCCCGCCAGCCCTGTCCAGGCCCTGTCTGCTGTGTCCCGGTCAGAGGCTGTCAAGGAGGCGTCTGTGATAGAGCATGTGTGTTGCTTCTCCAGAGGGAGACGTCCCTCTGGGGACACAGCCACTCAGCCCTGCCAACTGCCAGTGTCCCTCAGGCTCCCACGAAGATGGCTCATTTACAGGGGATGTTGGTCATGTGACTTGAAGTCAGTTTCCCACTGAAGGACCTGCGGAGGGTGCCAGAGCTGCTCGGTCTCCAGTCCTGAGTGCTCACCAGCAGGTAGCTCAGACACCCTTGGGGCCACCAGGGTTTCCCTCTCTCTCTCCATCCCCAGGCTCCTGGGTAAATGCTCGGGGGACCTCAATGCACAGGGACCTGGAGGCAGAGGCCCCTGTAATGTCACCACGATGCACTTGACCCACCAGCGCGGCCGTGGCCACCCTTGGCTTTCCCTCCTGCCCTTGTCATAACGCACCGCCATGGTCGGGCGGTGAGTCAGGGTCTGCAGTGCTCATCAGTACCGTTTTGTGGATGGAGTCACTGAACGTATTTCCAAAAGCGCTATTTAAAGAGGCTGCCCAGCCTCGCGCGGAAGCACCCTTAAATTACAGCCTTAAGTGAACATTTTTCCTGGAACCCACTTTCAAAGTTTATTTATTGTAGTGCTCAGGTCCTCTGGAGCTCCGGTTTCGGTGATCTTTTCTCGGCCGACCTTTCCTGTCCTCCCTGTTCCACGCACAGCAGCATTGATTTGGGGTAATGTATTTTGATTTTAAGATGCAGCCCATCCACAAACTTTTCTATCAATAATCCTGGCACACTCTGTGTAGCTGACAGCTTAAAGGAAAATACCAGATTTACGAGGTCTTTTTTTTTGGCCTGGTTAGTCATTCACTCACCATCAGTGTCAGGGTGAAAGCTTAAAGTCCGGCCCCAGGCCAGCTGCTCCAGTTAGGGGCAGGGTGGCAGAGGTATGTGCCCGGGTTGCTGGGGCGGAACCCATGGCTGAGCGCCCTGAAGACGTGGGGAGGAGGAGTGAAAAAACTCAGTTTGGTTTCTGTTTTCCTCTCCTGTCCCGCCTCCCTGGAGGACAGTGGGGCTCCTGCCCCTGCATTGCTTGGGCGAGGGAGGGGCCTCTGTCTCAGAGCCATCAGGGAGGAGGGGGCCATCATGCCCATGTGCACCCCGCAAAGCAGGCCTGGCTTGCCGTCAGCCTGTGCTAGGCCCGCAGAAGTCAGGGGCCCATGCTCATCAGGCCCCAGGGTCTGGCCTGTCATTCCTGTTGCCAGGCTGGGTCCCCCGGGCCTGGGGCTGTTCGCTTGTGAGAGACAGGATTGATCGGGCTTGGAGACTGTCTGCAGAGAGGGAACCAGGGGAAAACTCCAGGCTGAGCCTGTTTCCCCTCAAACACTTATTCAGCCAACATGTCTTGAGAACCTGATCATTCATCTGTCCAGACATGGTGGGGCTGGGGGCTGGGGAGCCGGTGACGGCCTGCCCACGGGCAACCTGCGTTTCAGCCCAGAAGGAGGCGGAGACACACCTGCAGAGAGGAGACAGGCTGAGCCCAGTCATCTCAGCCAGTGATGGGTGGTGTGCAGCCCACACAAGCGCACGCGACGGACACGTTCAGTGGGAGGGGGGTCGTGGAGGACCTGCAGTGGTCAGCCAGGCAAGGACCCGGGAGCAGAAGTTTGCTACAGGCAGAAGGCCAAGGCCAAGCTGGCGAGGGCTAGTTTGGGGGATGACAGGCAGCACAGCGTCATAGGGGGACGAGGCGGGGCCTCAGCCGAGGGCGGGGCCTCAGCCGGGGGCGGGGCCTCAGCCGGGGCGGGGCCTCAGTCGAGGGCGGGCTTCTGCGCACAGCTGAGCGGGGCTCAGAGCCTAACCTGGAAGCAGATCGCGCAGAGCGCAGGATGGGATTTCAATTCCTGCCCACGCCTCTCTCCCCCGTGTCTCCCAGGAACAGGCTCTCAGGTGCTGCCAGGCTGGAATGGCGGGTGGGCAGGCTTCTGGCATGCAGACGCTGCCTCTGACGGGCGTCACTGCAGCGAGGCCTGGGCTGTGCGTGGCTCAGAGGAACCACAGCCCAGCGGAGCAAGGCGGCGCCAGGGCCGCGCAATCGGACGGGCTTCGGTGCACACCCCGGCCTCGTCCTGGCCTCTCGCGGCCTCGGTTTCTGCGCCTGCAAGCGGGGTGCACCAGCTGTGTCGACCCAGGGGGCGTGGCAGGGTTGGTCTAGCGATTAGGCGTTTAGTGGCTCGCACGTGCCTGCGCGTGACACTACCAGCAGCGGGCCACGTGTTAGAGCCTCGCTGGCGTGGCCGCCGTGAGCGAGGAGGAGGTCTTTCGGGGTGTCGGCTGCTGGTTAGTTCTTGAGCCTGAGTGCTTGGGAGGGGTGGCGTTATTGCGGCGGGGTGACCTGTGGAGCTGAGGATCTGCTAATATTTTCTTGTTGCCTCCGCGTGGGTTATTTATTTAATCATTCGCCAGAGTAAATCTTCCAGACCCATGGAGAGTTTATTTTTTAATTTTTAATATTCTCAATACACTCGGGGTTTTATTTCCCACTAGATCTATTAGTTTAATTTAGTAGAGGACAGACTGTATACTTAACCAAAAATTGCTTTGACATTAAGGAGAATTAAGAGGCTGGGGCCAGACGATCTGCGGGGATCGATCTGGTTGAGATAAAACTCTGTTATGTCCCGGTCCGTGGTCTCCACCGTAATGGGGCCGGAGGTGATCAGGAAGCACAGGCTGGTGCTGAGCAGGGCCCGAGGCCAGGGTCCAGCTCCCGTGCGTTCTCCAGACCCACAGAGAGGGCGCCCCATTGGCGAGATGTTGTTTGATGGTCCCGGTCCCCACCAGAGACCTGTGGTAGCCTCCCATGTCTGTGACTCGCAGGAACTCTGAGGAGTCGGCTGTGGGTCAGGAACCCAGAGCACGGCAGCCGGCCGGCTGAGGTGCCATGCTGTGCAACTGGTGACGGGGTGGTCGAAGCCTGCGGCCTGTGGTGCTGAGCCTTGGCATCCGGGCGGAGCGCCCCGCGTCCCTGGGCTGCTGCGGGGCTGAACGAGCCGATGTTCAGGAAGTAGCTTCGTGAGCTGTCGTGGGGTGAACTTGTCAATGATTATGGTCCTGGTCCCCTGCAGTTCTGGATCCTGGGAGGGACTCAGGACGTGCCAGGCAGGCTGGCAGATGGCTCCATTTCCCAAGGTCTGTCACCCTTCCACACCTAGAAGTTTCTGATCAGAGCGTTCCCCCGGGGGCCGGCAGGAGGCGCGGGGCCCACAGGAAGCCCCCTGGCATTTGTGGCTCCCTCCATGCTGTGCTGGGCATATGACAGGCTCCGAGGTGAGGACTGGGGCTCCATCTGCTGCCGCGTCCCGGGTGAAGCGGCCCCTGCAGGCCGGGGGCAGGCTCACCTCTGGCCCCACTGAGAGCTCAGGATGCTGAGTCCCGTGTCAGGCCTCCGCCTGGCCCTGCCACACCAGCCCTGCCCCGGCGCTGGGTGAGCTCACCTGCGTGTCCTACTCACTCTCCTGGCTGGGTCCAGCCAGCCCGACCCTTCCCCAGGAGGCCTCCCTCACAGTCTCTTCCTCTCCCTGTGTGTGGCCACCTTTGTTCTGCCCCAGGCCAGAGCGGCCTTCCTGCCTGCGCTGGGCTCTCATTTCAGGAAGGCCCCCATGTGCTGTCGCCTCCCAGGCCGACTTCCGTGCGGTGCTGGTGGCTGCTGCACTCAGTGTGGACAAGTGCCCTGTGGCTGTCACAGGTCAATGACATCTGCCATTGGTACGGGGGCGGAGAGGGAAGCTTCCTGGGCCCCCTGGGCTCTGGGCAGACAGTCCCCTCAAGACCAGCACACGTGGGTCTGCGCCTGGGGTCTGCAGGGTCTGGAGTGAATGGGCAGGCTCTGTGGCCCCCTCACCATCAGCGGCAGGGACAGGGTCCTGGGTGCTGGCAGTGCCTGCCTCCCTGCTCCTGCCCAAGTGGGGTCACCTGCAGGAAAAGAAGGCTGGTCTGTACCCGGCTGGACACCTTGCCTGGCACATGGCAGGCACCCTTCCGGTGGCAGGAGGGAACCGCATGGCTCCCGGCGAGGTTCCGGCCAGGCTCTTTTCAGAGGACGTGCGTCTCTCCTGGTTTCATCCTGGGTGGCGGCCCCTCCCCACTGTGGGGCTACAGTGGGCACAGCATCGGGGGTGGCGACAGGCACAAGCCCGGGGGTTAATGCCCTTCTTGGCTTCAGACCACAGAGCACCCGGGAGGCCCCGGAGGTCGGCTGGGCCCCGCACTGGGTGCCCCTGAGTGCATGAGTGGACGGAGGCCTGGTGGGCACGCAGGTCCCCGGCCACCGTGGGCCCTGCCCCTCGGAGCTGATGCCCGACCCTGGGAGGGGCGTGGCATTTCCGTGACCTTCACGCTGACTTGCCCCTTGGACTGCTCCCGCCGGCAGACTGGCAGCTGCCAGCGCTGCTCGCTCTGTGAAATGTCACTGGTTTAATATCAGTTCTGGAGGTTTTATTGCCGGCCTCCCCTTCTCCTATGGGATTTTGATCCAATCAGGGCCGCTCCAGAGTGACGTGCCGGTGGAGGCCTGTGCTGTCCGCCGTGGACAGAGGTCATGGCGCCTGGGCAGCGGGGGCTGCTGGCCTTGCAGGTGAACACCCGGCCTCCCTGGGGCTGGAGCGGCCGCCCCCCGCGGCACCGCTGTTTCGGGTGGGTGACGCTACCCCCTGGGCCTGTGGCTGGGCGGAGGCGCCTCGGGGTTCCCACTGGGTGGCTGCCAGCCACCAAGCGCCCTGGATTTGTCTGCAAGACATATTTGGTGCTTCAGACCTAAATTAATTGTTCACAGCAATGTTTCAAAATGGTTTGAAAATGCCATTTTTTTTCTTTCCAAAAAAAAAAAAATTAAACAAGCTGTTGAATGAGATTCTGTGTTTGGGAAGATGCCTGAGGCTGGGGGAGCCCGGGCAGCGGCCACGCGGCTGTGTCCCCTCCCCCCTCCCCCCCCCCCCGCTTCGGTCCCCTGCTGAGAGGAGGAGGGGTGCACGGATCTTTGTCCGTCTGGCACTTTAGGGGTGCTGCTCAGAGACCAGCCCGGCTGGTGAGCTTCAGAGAGTGCCTGCGTTGTGGGTGGCTCTGCAGGTCAGCCTGGACAAGGGGGGCCGCCCTGGAGGCTCTATGTGCAGAGCCTCCTGGTGGGGGGCTGAGCGAGGTGGGGGGCTCTGGCAAGCAGCCAAGGCTTCTGGGGCCCACCGGCCGTGAGAGGGCAGAGGGAGGCCGGAGTGGCCAAGTGACGGGAGCCTGGTGCTCCCTGCCTGGGGGACTGGCCTGACCTCCGCAGCTGACAGGAGGGCCACCAGCACCTCCCTCGCCTCTCCCCCAGGGCCCACTGCTCCACCTGTGATCCGATCTGTGGGACAGCTCTCAGCTTCATCCGTCGCTCTCCACCTGCTTGGCCACTTCCCCACCTGGCCTCCGGCACCCCGTCCCCACCTGGCCTCCATCACCTCGTTCTCCCCGGCCTCCATCACCCCTCCCGGGACGGTGTGGAGGTCTTCACGAGGGCGTGTCCTGTAGCCCTGGCGTCTGGACTTGACGGGCACATGAAAGCAGCTCTGTGAATAGCTGTTGGGTCCTTGTGCCGAAGGCTGGCCCTTCTGGCCCCTTCCCTCAGGCCTCAGGCCCTGAGATGTATTGTTGCCGAGGGCCAGGAGCAGCCACCAGCTTGGATGGTCGGGTCCCCCAGCGAGCAACTATCACCCCCATTCATGGAGTGCCCACTATGTGCCCCACTGAGTGGACCAGCCATGAGCAGGGACGGCAAGCACGTGTCAGCATCCGTGAGCGACCAGCGCCCTGCCCATCCTGTGGACGCAGAGCAGCCCTGTGCAGCTTAGTCACCCACCCCAGGGCCGGGACCCAGCCCGGAGCCGCGGAGGCGCAGCCGGAGCTGTCCAGGGTCCCCGCGCAGTTCGGCCCGCTGTCCTCCGACTTCTTTTCCCGGCCGGGTTTTCCGCTCTACAGTCGAGGGCCGCGGAGACACCCGCAGCTTTTGGGTTAGTCGGAGCGGACTCTAGTGTGCAACTGGGTAATTATTTCCAAAAATATTGACTCGTAATGTGGAGAAAGCTCTTCTCCATGCCACCCGTCAGCAGAAAATTGCCTTCGGTATTAACGTTTCATCAACTGCATAATGTGAATTGATGTAAATGCATAATTAGAAATAATAGCCTGGGAAAATGCACTCTTATTTATAAAATTGGGCTTGTTAAATTAAAACTGGAGCTAACGACTTCCATCTCGCCCTCCGAGCGTGTCCGAGGCTCTGCCCGCCTTGCTCTGCGGCCAGCGCTCTGGGTGTCTGGCTGCTCTGTGGGGGAGCTCTGCAGAGGGGGCACCTTCTGGGGAGGCATGGACGCCACCTGTCCAAGAGGGGGCTCTCTCGTCACGCGAACGGGACGCTCGGAACCATCTTCATCAACGTGCAACAGGTGAGCGTTCCCAGGGGAGGGGTTTGGGTGACAGTTTCCTGGGCCCTCATTCTCGAGGGTGGGGCCAGCCCGCCCGCGCCCCGGAGTCCCTGGGGTGTGGCGGGAAGATGCCGTGGCTCCAGGCGCGACAGGGGGCGGGCGTGAGCATGCCCCGCAAATGTGAGTTTGCAGACAGCCGTCAGCAAGGAAGCGTCATCGCTGTGTGATCGTTAGCATCATTCATTTGTTTCCTCGTTGATTCACAAGCTCCCATCCACATCAGCATGCCGGGGGGGGGGTGGTGGGAGGGTGGGGGTGCACAGAGATGGAGAAGATTCGGTTTCTGACCTTTAGGACCTGGGCATCTGGGTGGCAGGGACAGGCATTTCAACATGTCTTCGTTGGGTTGCAAGTGATAAGAAAACAATCCACACTATCTGAAATGAAAAGAGGAAGGACAAAGAGGTGACCGACTCGTGACAGGGACCGGTCTCAGGCCGAGCGGGATCCAGGCACTCTGGCGAGCGAGCCAGGACGGGCTCCCCCTGTCACGGTCCCTGGGCTCTGCAGTTCTCCACTCTGGCAGGGTGTCCCCCCGCCCCAGTCCCCATCGTGGGGATGGCTGACACTGGACCGCCGTTCACACTGACAGCAAATGGCCGATTTTTAAAGGAAAAGCCTGTGACCTTTCCGGTACAGAGATAACCCCTCCCCAGCACCGCAGCCTTGTTGGGTGAGCGGCGCTGACCCCATTCCCCAGATTCGGAGATGGCATTGTGACCCAGACCAGGCCAATCAGAATGCTCTGGCCCTGCGCACAGTTGTAAGTCCAAGGAAGCACAGAGCCCTGGCTGGACACGATGTCCACGTCACAATGAGGAGTCTGGCCAGGGTCACCAGGGAGGATCACTCCTTTGTCCCCGGAAAGACGGCCAGAGCCATCGTCGCACCATCTGGGGAAGAGCCAGCACAGGGACACAGAGAGATGACCCCACAGGGGCGCCTGGGGCAGCCGTGCCCCCAGAGCCCAGTTCCGGGCCAGCACCCTGCTTTCTGGTTTCCACTCTCCAGGCGGAGCTCGGTTTTCTGCCAGTTACTACAGTCAGAGTCCAGCTGTATCTGTCCAGGTCTTCATCCCCGATCGAGACTCGCTCGTCAGAGAGCAGCCGCTGCTGTTTTCCGGAAGGCTCAGCTGAAATGACCCCTCCTCCCAGAAGCCCTCGCTGACCCCTCCTCCCAGAAGCCCTTGCTGACATCCTCACGGTTTTGTTCCCTAACTCTGTTGGCGTCTTCCCGGTCACCCTTTCCCGGCGCAGACTGTGCCCTCCCAGGTCCCTGTGCCCTATGACAGTCCCGGAGGCCGTCCCGTCCTCACCCAGGCCTGGGACGGGCAGAAGTCTAAGGGGAGGGCCAGCGGGGGGGAGGGGGAGGCTGGTGTAGAAATATGTGGCCCATGATTGCCATGGTCCAGGGAGGAGGGGACATGTAGAGACCCGCCTCGTACATGTGCAGGGCGTCTTCAGGGGCTCTGGGGGCCTGGCACCCTGTGACGGTGCTTTGGGCCCCAGGAGCAGAGCTGGCCTCGACCCCACCTTCTGCGCCGCCTCCGGGGGCCTCACTGGCCTTGGCACCCACGTGCGGGGGTGGCTGCCCGCTCTGCTCCCCGGACCGTGCTGGTCTGCCTCCCAGCAGACACGGGGGCCTGGCAGGGCCATCTGGACCTTCGCCCGCTGTGTCCTGTGTCCCATTTACTCTTTGGTAAGGGCCCCACCTTGCTAGGAAGCGGCCCACGCCCATCCTTGGCTGGGTCACAGGGGACACTTTCCAGCTGCCTGCTTTCAGTGGAGAACCTTAGGCCAGAGACGGGCAGGGGCCAGCCCAGGGTCACACGGGGTCAATGTCAGAGGCCGGGGAGCTGGCTCAGGGCGCCCCCCCGGCCCATGCTGGCCCCACCCAGCCCCGTCCAGGACCCGGCAGGGACGAGGCGGGGCCCCCACAGCCCTCTGCGCCTCCAGGGACACAGGTTGCCTTTTCATGAGGAGAGAAAGCTGACCGCTTGTCTGCGGGAACAGCTGGGCTTTGTCTCCTCAGCTGTGGCTCGGCGCCTGCAGCAGGCTGGACAATCCCGGCTGTGTCCCAGGGGACCAGGAGCCAATGGAAGAACCTTGGCCCTGGCCCAGGAGCCATGGGGGGTTGAGGTGGGGCCCCAGGGAGCCACTTCTGCAGGGTCCCCGTTTCCTCTCACAGCCCCAGAGACTGGGACAGCACTGCCAAGGTGGACGTGCCCTGCGCCCTCGGGTAGGGGAGCCGCAGGCTGTGGGGTGCTGCGTGTGTGTGGGTGGCCCCTCCTCTGTCACAGGCCTCCTTGTCCCCAGGGGCTGTGAGAGCAGGTACAAACAGCTGTGGGGTGGCTCCCCCTTCAGCCGCCTCCCCAGAGCTCGTCCCCGTGGGTTCCAGGCTCTACCGAGTCTCTGCTGCGGGCAGAAAGGAGGGTGGGAAACAGCCGGCCGGGGCGGGGTCCGGGCCCGGGCCTCATGGGGGCAGAAGCCCCCGCCGGCCAGCCTCCCCTCCCTGTGCGGGGCGCGGCTCTCGGAGCACCCTGCTACGACTGGTCATAGCTCATAGATGAAGGGTTCGCTCTGAACCCACCTTACACCTAGAGCTCTGCCAACAGCGGCTCACGCACCCCGGGAGACATACGCTGTCGCGTTCTCTGTGCACATGGCAGCCGTGCATTGAGTTCTTACGCGATAAGGCTTATCCCTGGCCCCACGTTCTAGAGGGGGACGCAGACGATAAACGTGAATGGAAAAGAGGAGAAATAGAGCGGCGTTCGCTGCGATACAGAGAATCTACATTAAAAGGTGCGCTGTAGCGGGGGGCTGGGGAAGGGTGTGCCGAGGCCCTGGGACGGGAATGACGAGGGGGACAGAAGTCAGAGAGGGCCGAGGAAGTCTCGGGGGGGGGGGCCGTGAGGGGGCGGGGCGAGGCGAGGCGGGGCCGTTAGGGGGCGGGAAGAGACGAGGGCGGGACCGTGAGGGGCGGGGCGGGGCGAGGGCGGGGTGGCAGTGAGCAGGTGCGTGGAGGGCTTGCACCTGCAGGAGAGGGCGTGGGAGGGGGCACGCATGGACATTTGGGGGTTTTCCCAGAAATGAGGGGAGCCACCACGTGGCTTTGTGTCACTGGACCCGATCGTCCCAGCTGGGCCTTGGGACCACGGCTGCCCCCTGCTCCCAGGTGTCGAGGCTGGCGAGGAGTCGCGGTGACGGGCAGACCTTTCTGCTCGTGCAGCTGCAGGACCATCACAGGGAGTGGACCGTGGCCCTTGGGAGCGGAGTCGGGCCTGTGTGGGGGTGGGTCTCAGGTGTGTCGACTGTCACAAATATCCAGGGATGAGACGAGTCACCGAGAGGGGCTGAGTGGCCCGTCACTGGCAGAGTCCGAGGGAAGCTATGCTTGGAGTCAAAAGCTAGTGGGCAGCTGACCGCGGGTGATGGAACAGAGGGGTCTTGGGTACGAAGGGGGTGGGACCAGCTGACACGGGGGTCTTCCTTGGCGGCGGCTGTGTGGCTTGCGTGTGGACGGAGCGCCACGGAGCAGGGACCCTCGCCTCCCAGACCCCCCAGCGCCCCGAGCAGCGCACACGGCTTCATTCATTCATTCATTCATTCACTTGTTCACTTGTTCGCTTGGTTCCGAAGGTCAGGCTGGGCGGGTCTGGGCTGAGGGTGTTCAGAGATATGCCGTGTCCAACCCTCCCTCGAGCCGGCGGGTGGCTGGCCAGAGGCGAACACCACAACAGGCAGAGGGAGCAGGAGTTCGGGTGCGGGTCTCCGCGGACTGGTGCCTCCCGCCTGCACCCACGCCTCATGTCTGGGGCCCTCGGAAGCCTCGAGCCCCTTCTGCCCTCACCAGTCGCGGCTCGTGGGGCTGACCGCACACAGCCCCCCTTCAGGACCAGCTTCCTTGGGGATGTCAGAGGGTGGGGGCCCTCGGCTTCATCTGCATCCGCAGATGAGCACGCGGAGGGAGACGAGAAGTGTATCACCATGGCGACGGAGCCAGGGGTGGAGCCTGGGTGAGGCCTAGCAGGGGCCTCTCGCCTTGGGGCAGGACGGCTGGGCAGGCGACATCGGGCAGGTTCCTTCCCCTCTCTGGGCCTCCGCTCCCCCGAGGAGGCTGTGGGACCAGTGGCTCTCCACGTCCACCCCTTAGCTCTGTTAGAGGAAGCGCCCGGCTGGCCGGGATGGCCGAGGGACGCGGTGCCCGACTCGCCGGCAACGAGCCTTTTTCTTGAAGAGCCATCTCCGCGTTGAAGTAGGTTGCGCTCCCTGCGGCTGCTTTGCATCCTTCTTTGCTTAGGAAGCAAACTCTTTCTTCCCCGCTAAGCTCCCTCCGAGGCCTGTGGGATTAGCACGTTCTCCAGATTAATGGGGTCCAAATTAATGCGATTTATCGTCATGGCTTTCAAAGCTGTGGTCTACTTACACAGCTACCTTTTATTTATTTATTTATTTCTGGACACCAGAATTGAGGACACTGGGGCCCACAACAGATACTTTTCTCAGTCGTGCACTGAAACATGCAGGCCCGCTGATACAGTTGTGGTGAGCACAGCCCATGGAACAAGTCGCAGCTGTCAGAGAGAAGGAAATGCCAGGTCGGGACCTCTCGGGTCCCCGGGTGGGGGGCGGGTGCCACGTGGATCCCAGCCGTGAAGCCGGACAAGCAGTGTCTTCAGCTGGGCGATGCTCGAGAAGGCTGAGTGCTGGCCACCATGTGCGTGCCACAGGCTGGGTTTCTCAGGGCACCCGGGAAGCAGCTGCCGACCCTGGACCCACCGCCCCTTCCAGCTGTGTTTTGGGGGTGCTGGCCGAGAGTTCCGGCTGGGGTCCTGTTTGGATGTTTCCCAATTACCCGCAAGGTCTGTGGTGGACCGACGCCCACACTGAGCCCACTGAGGAATTGGGGGTTTTCAGATTCCCCTTCTGTGGTTTCTGGGCTCGGCTGGCTCAGACATGGGTCTCAGAAACCCCTGCTCCTGGAGGGGTGCCCCCCTCATCAGGGAGCTGAGTCCCCTGCGGCGTAACTTAGCTCTAAGCGATTGTGTTAGTACATTTGTGATGTCATCTGATCAGGCGTTGTTTTAATTCTAACCCACACTCCCTTTCGGCGGCTTTCAGGGAAATCATTTTTGTGGGGTTCCCGGGTGCTTGTCATCACCTCTGCCACCTGGAAGGTGCCAGCCCAGCTCTTCTTAGGGAGCCACCCCTCAGGGACGGCCCCATCGGCGCGGGTCCCCGAACAACGCTACCGAGTTCCATTCCTCCCAGTGACTTTGCTAGGCTCCTAGTGGCTCGTCACGCATTCTCTAAGAGCAGTTCTGGGTGAATTTTATGACGGGCAAATTACACCTCCGTGAGGCTGCTACAAAATCGAGTTGATTATGGTCACATATGGAAATGTCAGCATCGTACAGCATGATCGTTGCCATGGGGCCCGGGGGTCGTGTGAGATGACCGTGACCTGGGCAGGTCTGGAGGTGGACGCTGAACGATTCTAAGTTTGATTAGCAAAGGAGACCCTGGCACCCGTTTGCCGGTGAGGAGCTGAGTCCTGTCCCCACTCCGCCCCTGCCTCCCCCTCCCCCCATCTCTTATTTGTTTCTTGATCGATAGCAGTGGGATCTTCCCAGTGGGGCTGGGTTTCACGGTGTGCGTTAGGCGGGACGTGATGGTTGGCTGGAGCCTTTTCGAGCTGGTGGCCATTGCTCAGGACTGGGATTGCCGGATTTGCTCGGCCCTCGCTCTCCTCTGTGGGAACTCGGCCAGCTCGGCCTCAGCCTGCTCCTCCCCTTGGCCTGCTGCTGGGTCCTGAATCCTGGGGGACTCAGGGGGACAGGTAGTATCTGGGGTGTCACCTGGCCCCTGCTTATTCCCTGAGTGGGGTGATTCTTTCAGAGGTGCCCACACTCTCCAGTCTGGGACCCCGTTTCCCTGCGACCCCCAGTGGGAGTCACACTGATATGTTCCCGCCTGGTCCCAGCAAGACTGGGTGAAGCCTGGAGGGAGAAGCTGCCTGCACTGGGCTCCAGATGATGCTACAGCCCTACGGGCAGCATCTCTGCTGAGAACAGGGGTCTCGTACAGCCCCTGGGGCCCCTGGCACAGGAGAGCAGCATGTGCCCCACCCCGCCCCGGCCCCCAGACCCACGCAGAAGTGCCCACTGCTTCCCGCGGTCTGGACGGCCCCCGTCCCATGTCATGGGCACGTTCTCCACCCAGGAGAGCCAGGCCGCGGGGGGGGGACGAAGTCCCCCGGATGGGAGCTGAGCCAGGGCTGGGGATGGCCGGAGTCGGGGGCTCCGGGAGTCGGGGAAGGAAGTCAGGAGACCGGCCAGAAGGCGCCGTCCTCCCTGCCTCTGAGCGTGAGGTGCCTCAGAGCCCTCTCGGGTCGCCAGCTCCCAGGGCCCCCGCTGGCCTCTCAGTGCTGTGGGCTCATCCCGATGAGGTGCAAAATGGCCAGTCTGGAGCTCGGCTGCAACAGATCCTGTCCCGGAAACAGAATTAAGAGCCGTTAGAAACACGGCTGGAGGAAACACCGCGTTTTTCTCATTCCCATTTACTCAGCCCTTTCCAAGGGACTTACCATTTCCTGTCATGATGTCACTGGCGATTAAGTGTCTGGGGAGGGGGACGGGCCCCTGCTTGCCAAGACCCCCCAGCGTCGCGGGTTGGAGTCTGGTCCCCAACGGGCCCTGCACTCGGGGCTGCCCCCTCGCCGGGGGTTTAGGACTTGGGGGCGTTGTGCCCAATGCAAAGCCACCTCTCTCCCGTGGTCCAGGGGTCTAACGCGCCACCGTGCGGTGCTGGGTGACCTCCCGGGTGCTGTCCCTGCCCACTCAGCAGCAGCAGCGTGCTCATAACTTCTCCGGGCCCCGTTCTCTGCCGTGAAACAGATGTCCCAGAGCTGTTCTGAGAAATGAGCCCCGGGAGGTCTGTGAAGTGGCTGAGCTCGGTGCCCACACGCCAGGCTCTAGGGGGCCACCGCCATGTCCTCGGGGCCACCGCGGGGTTTGCCTGTGGTAACTTGGGGACAGGGCAGCGACCACAGTGTTCGAAACTGATTTTCAAAGCTGGCTTCTATCTCTCCTTGCAGCTGCCGCCCTCCGGGAAGCTGGCCGAGGGGGTCCGGACTCCCGGAGCCCCGTCCCTTGGGGCCCAGGGGACGTTACTGATAGTGACATTGAAATTCAGTGGTGCCCTTATCAGTTTCCCCAGAAGCCCGTGTTGGCCCGGCTGCACCCGGATCCAGCCTGGGTGTCCAGAGCTGCAGGCCCCCGGCTGTTAAACCGACGCGGCTTGCCAAGCCGCTTCTCAAACGACATTTATTGTTTTCGTTCAGATTATACGAGTCATCGATGCTTCCTGGGACTAATTTGGAAAATATGAAAAAGTACAAAGCAAAGAATAAAATCCCTCATAACGCTCTCAAAAGAGCTGCTCTAGACGTTTGGTGGATTTCCACTTAGTCTTTCTGTCCTCACTCCCTTGTCTCTTCCTTCTTTTTCTAAATTTATTATATTTTTTGGTCATAAATAATTCAAACAGAAAGACACGAAACGCAGGGGGAAACATAGCAAAAACCCATGTCCGCGTCTCCGGTTCCCTGTGCCCTCGTTCCCTGAGGGGCCCGGTTTCAGGCCCTGGACTGTCGCGCAGCCCGGGCCACCCCCGAGGTGGGCCGTGTTTTCCTCATCGGAGTTCACACTGGGGCTTCGCGCATGTGTGTCCGTGCATCGCCGCGCGTGAGCTCACGTTTTGCGGCGACGGCGCCGAGCCACCCACGCCCGCCCGCCGCCCTTTGCTTTTGCCCGCCCGCGGCGAGGTGGTTCGAGACGTCTCCCCGGACGAGCACGCGGTCAGGGCATTCGTTGTCGCCATGGGGCCGTGTGTCGTTGCCTGAGCTCAGCACGGCCGTTTCTCCACTCGTCCTCGATGGTCTGGTCTTGACCGTGTCCCGGCGCCGTCCGCGGGTGTGCCTTGCTGAGCACGGCGCCCGCCCGCCCGCCCCCTGCGTGTACCCAGGAGCGGAATCGCCGAGCGGGGCGCGGGGTAGGCGCTCACAACCGCCTCTGACTTAGCCGAGTGTCTTTGAAAGTAGCCCTCGCCATTTCGATTGACATGGACAATGTGTACACACTTTCAGCTCCCCTCAACCTCAAGCGCCCCTCGATGTTGCCAAATTAAAACATTCTAACCAATGTGGTGGTAGGTTTTGATGGGGAATAATAGCATCGCGTCTTGATTTGAATGCTTCCTGAATATCAGTGACATTAAGCACCATTTACATGCTTGTGGGTCATTAGGGTTTCATCGCTTACGCTTTTGACTATTAAACTATCAATTTGTAATTGCCTTGTGGGAATACTTTATATATTCTTGATACTAATCTGATGTTGATACTATGTGTTTCAATAGATACTCTAAGATCATGACTTTTTAAAAAAATTTGTTAACAGTGTCGTCTTTGACACACAGACATTTTAAATTTTAGCGTGATTACATTTATCATTTTATTCTGATTGGTGGTGTGTGTGTCTTGTATTTAATAAACTCGTCTCTAAACCCTTTTATAGTTTCACATTTATAATTTTACAATTCCCGGATTGCATTTTTATGAAGGGTGAAATGCCGTAATATAGATGGATATGTAGATTTATAGATCAATATATGTAAATATTCTTTTATATATACACATGTAGAGAGAGCTACATATTAGTATCTCTATTGCTATATTAGCTATAGATATGCGTGTAAGCTTACACACGCACACGTGTATACACGCACACACACGCACACACCTTTCCCGCGATTTGCAGCCCCACTGCTGTCCCACACCAGATTTCTGCTTCAGCCTGGGTGGGCTCCGGTGCGTTCTGTCTCGCGGGTCCGCCTGCGTGGGCCTCAGGTTGTCTGTGAAAGGACGTCCAGCATGGTGTAGAGTGAAAGTGGTGGGGACACATCTTCATTTTGCTCCTGCCCTTGGCAGAGAGCACTCCATCCCTCTTCGTTAAAGTCGACATGAGCTGTGGTTCCCTTAGTAGGTGCCCTCTGATTGGGGCTGGTCCCTGCATTTCCTAGTTTGCTGAGAACTCGAAACAATGAAAAAGGGCTGTCTTGACAAGTGTTCCTTCTGCACCTAGTAAAATGATCACGTGCCTTTTCCTCTTCAGTCTGTTGATAGGGAGATTTATGTCGATTGCAAAGTCGAACTAACCTTGTGATCCCAGGGTAAACCTCACGTGATCAGGATGTATTGTTTCTTTCAAATATCATTAACATTGTTTGAATAACATTTTCATGAGAATTTTTTATCTGCATTGATGAGAGATGGTCTGCGAAGTGTTTATTATTCTTATGTTTTTGTCAGATTTGGGATCAAGGTAATATGGGCCTCACAAAATGAGTTGGGAAATATTAATTCCTTTTATATCTGCAATAATTTGGGTAAAGTTGTTATTTCTCTTAAGCGTTTGCACAGCATATAGTTGGGCCTTTTCCCCCTCTTAAATCCAAACTAACAATCTCTGTCTTTTACTTGTTGTATTCAGAGCGTTTACATTTAACGTCATTATTAATATGTTTGGATGTAGGTCTAGCACTTTATCGTTTATTTTCTGCATGTTCTCTCTGCTTTTTGTTCCTCTCTTCTTTTGCTGCCTGCTTTTGTATTGTTTGAGTTTTGGGGGTATATTTCATTTTAATTAATTCATCAGATTCTTTTTTAGAAGATGCTCTAAAATTGTTAACTTTTCAAAACCATCAGGCAGTTTGTTTTTTGTTTTACCCAGAAGTTTTAGTTGTGATTGGTGGGAGAGGTAGGCTGCTCTGAGCTTAGTTTGCTCAAATGCTGCTTTTTCAATGCTATTTTTCTTTGTCTGTTTTCCTAGACATCTATCTGCTTTGGTGTTCTTTTGTAATAACTGAATTTTTTTTTTTTTGTACTGATCATCTCTCTTACAATGTTGCTTTCTCCTAAGTGAAATTCTGCAGAGGGCTCTGTCGGTGCCTTTGGATGCTATTTGCCAGCACAGCCTGCCCCTCTCCTGGCTTCCGTGTGCTTTGCTGCTAGAGGTTTGCATTTGCGATCTTCAAATGCCTGCAGGTGGGCGCTGGGGCCGGAAGCACCCCAGGCTTATATCCCTCCCACACGCCAGCAGCCTTTAGCCAATGACTGGCTAGTGCTGGAATGTAAAGTCTCAATCCTTTGCCACAGGACAGAACACATCTTCCCCGACTCCGGACCTTCCCCACCTCCTTCCCGGTTTCTCCTGGGAGAACTTCCTTAAAAGACTCCTCACATTCTAAACCTTTCCTCAGGTGATGTTCTTGCTTTGACTTTTTTTTTTTTTAGTTTACTCTTCTCCAGTTGTATGACTAACTCATTTATTTTTACCACACCCTCACTTTTTATGTAAGTGAATTAAAAACTGTACGGAATTTATCCCACAACTTACAGTAAGTAGAACTCTTGTTTCATTTAGTTCTAAATGTTTTATTTTGGGGGAGATTTGCACTCTTAACATGACTAATGGAGAAATGTCATTTAAAAAAATCTGTAGTTTTGTCCTAATGGTCCTTTGATTGTCCGTCTCTAATTCCATCGGGATTATGGTATTTGTTGAAATTTGATCCTCTGGAATTGGTCGAGATTTCTATTGCGTTCCACTGCAAACCGTCACTGGGAAATAGTCCTCGTTTTCAGGAAAATGCTGCATACTCTCTGCTTGTTGTCTGCATCGTTCTTTATATATCTGTTAGGTCGAGCTGGGTCCGGTGTCATACAGATTTCTACGTCCCAGTCATTTTTCTCTGCGGGACCAGGTTCTGATACAGCGAGTCCAGATCTGTCCTGATTGCAGGCTCGTCAGCTTCTCCTTGTGATCCTGTCGGTTCTGCTGTGCGGCTGCTAGGTGCATGCTGACTGTGACCGTTTCACCTGCCTGGCGAGTCCTCCTGTCATTACCTCATGTTCTTCACCTCCGTAAACGCCTTTTGTCTGAAGCCCAGTTGTATTTGCTGCTGAGATCCTGTTCCTGATTTGTCGGGCGGGAATATCTGTTCCCGTCCTCTGTCTTCTGCTTTCCTGGGTCGTTCGTATCACCTTGCCTCGTAGCAAGCACATCACTCGACTAAGGAAACTATCGTCCGTTAGACTCTGTCTTCGAAATTGTAACTTAAGTCTGTTTATGTTTATTACAGATGTCGACATGATCTGTTTGGACTTATTTTTATTGGCTTATTTGGTATGTTTTCTTTGCCACGGTTTTTCTTTTCTCTGCAACTCTCTTCCTGTTTACATTTGATCACTAAAGCTTTTATTTCCCTCTCTCGATTTGGAAATTATAGATTTTATTTCTGGTTTTTTTTAAATGATTATCTTTATCTTTTCTTAAATGTATTTTTGAAGTTAAAATTGCCTGACGTTAGAAAACACAGAACAAAATGATCGTCAGTATTCCCATCACCAGAAATTATTCATATAATACCTTAGCGTATTTGCTTCCAGGAAATCGTTCTATTACTTTTATAAAAACAAAACATGCATGCTATTGTAAAGACAATAGAGTTTTAAAAAAACACCCAAATGCCACTACCTGAGTCCTATATAATTCCAGACACATGTCTGTGCATGTACATAATTAAAAGGCAACATAGGTAATTGATAGATATTTACCTTTATAAAAATATGGCCATTTCTAGATAGTCTTTCAAAATATAAAGTATTACATCTACTTTTACTAGAACTGAGAAGAAATCGTAACTGAAGTAAAACCAACGAAATCGTGAACTTCAAATATTTTTTAAAATGTAAACAAAATCATTTCCTAGAAGATCCTTAAAAATAAATAAAAAAGCTTTCGAAAAACATCAGGAGTTTAGAGTCATTATTTTTTAAAGGTATGTTTCAAGTTTCAAGTTTATTTCAAAGTTTCAGGTCCAGTCTGTGGACTCGCTTCTTTCAAAGACGAGACGTTGATGCCGTCCCCTCCCTATCCGCCCGCTGCGCCTTGTCGGTTCAGTGTGACTCTTACCTTACCCAGGTTAATTAATGTCGTACCTCGTCCGTAATTGCAATTCCCTTAGGTGTTAGTATGTATTCTATATTGAGATAAATCCTCTGTCTTCCCTAGTTCTTGTACTCCATGTCTAAATTCCTGAGTTAGTGTTTATTGTTATTATTATTACTATTATTAATTTGTTAGAGAGCTGGATATAATTGTGAATGATTTTTTTCCTCCAAGAAAGCTCCTCGTGTTATTTACTTCCTGGCGTATTTACTGTTTCACGATGGCTGCTCCTGGCCTTCGGACAAGGCTGGCGGCCGGGCTGTGTTCCTGGCCTGCTTTCTGTTCCTCTCAGAAGTCTGGGGCCTCAACCCCTTTTCTTCTGCTCTGAGCATCGCTGCAAGTTCTGGCCCGATTTTCCCACTGCGTGTGAGTTCGCTTTTTCCGTGTGGATGTGTGAGGTTGTCTGTCTTAACTTTGAAGTTTAATAACTTAATTAGGATGGGATTTGTCTTTGTGTTGCTATTTCTGTATCGAATGCTCCTGAAATACTTGTGCTCTTTTCTTTTGTTTTGTTTGTTTGGGGCATGTTCAGTGATTTTTTTTTTCAACACGAGGAGACTTTCTTGTATTATACTTTCGAATATGTATTTTGTTCCATTTGTTGGACTTTGTCTTCAGGAACACCAATTATTTCTAAGATAAACTGCCTTTATTTTATAGTCAGTGTCTCTCTAACGGCTTTGATTTCTTTTTTTAACATGCCTTCATGTTTATTACCCTGAGTCTTTTCTCTACGTCGGTGATCAGATTGTCGACAGCGTCTGTTCTGTTCCTGGTGACGATGCTTTTCGGGTTCTGATTTTCCCCCCGAGGTGTCCCATCTTTCTTTCCATCCGGTGCCGTCATCGCGTCTTTGAAGTTGAATTGTGTCGAGCTCACGTTTCTACTAACCGGCTGACCCGAGCGTGCGTCTCTCCTCGGTACGTCACCCGCCTGAGGCAGCACGAGCCATTTGTGCCGATCTCAGCTCGCGGTCTCCTCCGTATCGCTCGGGCTCTGGACGGATCCGTCATCCAGCCTGCGCCCTCGTGACCCGATGGCGGTGGGCCACGCTTCCCTAGGCGCCCCTCGTGAATCAGGGCACAGCTCCAGCCTGCGGCCCACGCAGCAGTGCCAACACCCAGGCCTCAGCCGCTTTGCGTCTGCGTGTGGCAGTGGGCTGCCACTCTGAGTTTCTAATTCATCTCTCGTCATTGCGACGTGTGTTTTCGTTTTCAAAGACAGCGGTGTGTTTGACAGTTCCTTGAATTACAGGGCACCTGTCATAGCAGCCTGTGTTAGGGGCGGGGCAGCCTCTGAACAGGATTTTACAACCCAAACCGAGTGGGGTCCCAGCCTGTCGTTTCTTCTGTATACATTTTTAAATCGTTGATGTCGCCAAGGCACATAAGTCTTAACTGTGCTTTTTTTGGTGTGTCTGTGGGGGCACATGGCTTTGTCATTAGTATGGGGTGATTGATTTATTATAATATTTTTTTTCGAGAGCCTACAATGCGTCCAGCACTGCGTTGTGCGCTTCGCGAAGATGATTTCATTCAATCCCTGCCACATCTGGTCTCCGCTTTATTTTCCAGGTGAGAAAGTGGAGACCCAGAAGGCAAGCTAGGTCGTGGGCCGTCCTTGACCGGGTGGGGGGCACCAGCTCAGTTCTGGTTCCTTGTGCTCAGACCGCCTCAGGATGTGGCCGTGGCCTTGGCGATGACTGTGCGTCCCAGGAGGGGGCCGAGCACACCCATGCACAATGGTGGTGGTGCAGGTTACATGGGTGACTCCGTGCCGTGTGGTCTGGTCACTGCCACCACGTAAGCAGGCTTCTGTTTGGAGGGTAGGAGACAAAGGGCCGGCCGCACCTGCAGAGGACACAGAGCAGCACCCCCCTGCCCAGGAGCAGTGTGCAGCTGTCCGCGGGGTCCAGGGCAGGCCGGAACCTCGGGGGCTGCCCCCAGCAGCGGCCCGCGGTCTGCCTGGGGACCGCAGGGTGTGCCGTCCTTAGTCGGGCGCTCCGTTGAAGGAGTTCCTGCAGTGTGTCAGGTGGTGGTCAACACAGGCATCCCCTGCCTGCTTCTCCTCACCGGACACTCGCCTCGGGGCCCCGGCTATGCGTGGGAGAGAACAGCCACCTTCCGCTCCTCTTCAGGCTGTGTTCCCGGGGACAGCAGCACGAACGAGGATCAGCACAGCGAACGAAGGTCATGCAGACCCCAGGGTGCGTGGGGCTCACGTGACCGACCAGGAAGTTAGGACAGGCCTTTCAGAGCAGGTGACGTTTTAGCTGAGACCCCCTTTGACAGGGAGAGCTTGGGGAGGGAGTTCCAGGCAGCTAGAACAGCACGTGCAAAGGTCCTGGGGTGGAACTGAGTTTGGAGATGTGTGGCACAGAGAGACCCGTATGGCGGCGTAGAAGCGAGAGGCGGAGGGGGCGACGGGGCTGGGAGGTGGTGGGGATCAGGCTGCAAGGCCTCGTAGGTCTTGGTGGGGAGAGCGGATTTCGTTCCCATTTGGTAGAAACCCGCAGGGGACATGGCCGGACCTGCCTTCACGTGAGCTCACTGCTGCTGTGGGGACAGCGCCGTGCAGGGGGCACTGGGAACTCGGGCGATGGCCTCCACCTGGCTGTGGCCGTCTCAGAAAGGGACAAAGGTGACTCGGAGCCTGGGGTGGCAGCGGCGCTCTTGGGGAGAAGAAACCCTTGTCCCCCTTCCCAGCAGCGTTCCTGCCCCGCCCGTCTCCTTCCCTACGGCCGTCACTGCTCTCCGGTCCTCCCCACTCCGTCTCTCCTCAGTCACCGACATCTCCTCTGGGCCGGGTTCCCGCCTCGGGACCCTGCCCGCGCGTCAGCCTCGGGACGCTCCCGCACGGCGGGCGCCGTGGACCACCTCGGCGCCGACGCTCACGAGGGGCCGAGCGCCCTGACGGAGGGCGACCCGCCGAGACCGGGTGCCGAAGCCCCGGCCACAGCCTCCTGCAGCAGGGGTCGGGGTCCAGCCTCGTGTGGGCGTTTGGTCCATTGTCCACCAGTTTCAGCCGCGCATCAGTGACAGGCGCTGCATGGTGCCTGGCTCATCGCCCTGCGGCTCCTTCCCGCTCAAACACCCTGTCAGTTCCTGCCTGCAAGGCGTGGGTGTCCTCTGCCACTCCCCCCTTCCAACTCTCTCTCTCTCTCTCTCTCTGGCTGCTCTTGACTTATAATCAACTACGAAAGTCATGCATTTTTTAATAAGTCCTCGGCTGGTTTTCGCCACTGAAAAATTCATGGTGTTACGAAGTCCCTTTAAGTAATGTTTATTCATTAGACAGTCCTCATCACGTGTAGGATGTGGTCCGCGCGCCTTGGAGAGGGTGGGGGCCGGGCTGGGGCCATCTCGGGTGACAGAGGAGGTCCCCCCGGGAGGCACGGCCGTTTCCTGGCCTTTACGGCAGTCGGGTAAGGAGCATTTCCCCCTCGGTGCTTCCCGGGGCCCGCCTCTGCCACTTCCTGCCACTGCGCTCTGGCCTGAGCTGTGCCCTGGGGTGGCGACTTCCCCGCCTTGGGCCTGTCGTGAGCCAGATGTCTGATCCGAACGTAAAAGCCGCATCCTCCAAGATGCCCTCGCCCGGCTGTCCGCCTGTCCAGACCCTTGTCTTCTCCCCATGGGGCACGTGTTGTTATAGCACCTTCTGCTCTCACCCGCAAATCCTCACTTGGACCCCAGGCTGGGGTCCCGGACATGGTGGGGGCAGTGTTTAGAGCGGGTGGAGCCTCCAGACCCCCTGAGGGGCTGTGGGGGTGGGGCACAGCCAACGCACCAATGACTTGCAGGACATGGTAAAATCCATTTCTGCCACGAGGGTTCAGAGCACCCTGTGCCCCCGCCATGTCTGAGAGGGACAGGAGAGGCAGAGCCCCCGGCAGGGGAGCCCCTGTGTGTGTGGAACTGTGTTCTTGGGCTGAGCCTGGGCTGCCTATCACGGCTGCCGCCCCATGCCCTCCGCTCTCCACGCGGTCTCTGGGGCTGAGGTCAGGTCCCCTGCCGTCCAGCCTGGAGTCCTACTCACCAAAGTGCTCACCACCTGTGCCCAGCGCTGAGGAGAGGGACACAGAGCTGTCCCCACAGAGCTCCTGGGTCCCAGGGGGCGGCGGGCAGGTGGGTGGCATGTCGGGCAGAGAGGCAGAGAGGGCTGAGGGCAGAGTGGCCATGCTCCTGTGGGGATACGACGGGAGCTTTTGGGGGTGGCATGGAGCTAGCCAGGAAGGAAAGATGTTGGAGGAAGTGGAAGTGCTCGGGCTGGCTGCCCCCCTCGAGCCGCCCCCCCCCCCCGCTGCTGACGCCCTGAGGTCCCCGAGGGAGGCCCCGCCCACTCCCGGCCAAGACTTCCTGCTCTCGGTCACAGGAATATGAACTCGCCTTGTCCGGCCACACAGAACCGTGACGAGGAAGACGTTAAAGACGAGAGGTGAGGCTTTTGCCGACGGCGAAGCGCCTGTCAGCGTGGGAGACGAAGGCAGGCCGGGGACGTGGCGGCGGACGGTGCGTGCCCCGGCTCTGCACGCTGGGTGATGGCCGGCGTTTGGGCTCCGAAGGGACCCAACCCAAGTCAGGTCTTTTCGTCTGACTTGACCAGAGGCAAAGCGACCTCTAGTCCTGAGTGCAGATTTGGGCGCTTG
Organism: Eonycteris spelaea; assembly: GCA_003508835.1. NCBI lineage: Eukaryota > Metazoa > Chordata > Mammalia > Chiroptera > Pteropodidae > Eonycteris > Eonycteris spelaea. The sequence goes on along the minus strand of PUFA01000071.1, from coordinate 7,605,308 downwards.
AGTGACACGTTCCGACGCCACCACACGGATTCGAGCAGAAGTGCCGTGCTGGAAGGGGGTCTCCAGGCGCAGCCTGGTTTCGGGAGGACAGCCACAGAAGACAAATGCCTTGGTGACCTACAGCTTCAGCAGTGCCCCTGGGCGTGCTGGGGCGGCGGTTACAGGCTGTTTACGGTGGCACCTCCAGACGAGTAGGCACGTCATTTGCCAGCAGCGTGCCCACGGCGACGGGGTAAGCCCCGCTCCCGGAAGGGCCGCGTGAGCGGACGGTCTGACTGGGGATGCGACGAGGCGCCAAACAGCCGTGCTGCCCGCCACGGAGCAGAAGGGAAAAACGCGCAGAACAGATTTCGTAAGAGTGAGCACAGGAAGGAGCCAGACTGCCGTAACTCTTACAGACAGACGTCTAGCTCCGTCAGCGACGAGAGACGTTTGCCGCCGGCGCGTGTTCACATGAATTTGCGTCCGGAGCCACCCGCACCCCGTTCTCAGCCGCCGGCGCCTCGTAATGACCGACACGCGGCCTTGTGGCCAGTGAGAGGGCCTCGCTCCAGCAGGCGTGCGGGCCGCATGCCGGCCGTCGGAGCGGCTCAGGAAAAGGCGCGGGCCTCTGTGGGCCTCGCTGGCTATTCCACCTCTGTGCCGGGATGGACGTTTGTGGGGGCCCAGCCACGCTGCTCTTCCAGCCGGGCCGAGCGACCTGTGAGGGCGGGGTTCACTCTGCCCGCTCCTTCCTGGGGGCGTCGCAGGGCAGCTGGCTTCGGATGTATGCATAGGCAAGGGCCACGGAGCCAGGGAGGGGACAGAGGCCAGCGAGCAGGGTGCTGGGGGGCTGCCACCCTGGGGGGCGCCGGGGACACGCCGCGGAGTCGTTGTACCCAAGGGGCAGGGAGCTGCTCCTGGGGACGCCAGCCCCGGGCCCCGTGTGGGTCGCGCTCTGAGCACTGGCCGAGCGCAGCCCCGTGGCCGGAGACCTGGGCCGAGGCACAGGGGTGAGACCGCGGGTGGCGGGCGGCAGCGGGGGTGCGGCCCGTGGCCCTCACAGTCCCTCCCGGCTGGCCACCTGCCTGTCTCGTCCCCACGGCGCTGCCACTCGCCCTCCTGTTCTCTTTTCGGGGCGTATGTTGGGGTCTCTGAACTGTTGATGTGAGGAGCAGTTCTTTTGTTTATTTTTATTTTATTTTTTTTAGGCGAGGCAACCCTTGGTGGACCTCGCAGATCACAAGGACCTCGTGGGCTTACAATCCCTTATTTTTTACGCCCACAGCACCTGGGCTTCCTAGGTGGCCTCCCATCCAGGTACTAGCCAGGCCGACCCTGCTCAGCTTCCGGGTCAGACACCGGGCGTGTTCGGGGTGGCGTGGCCGAGGACCCGGGCAGTTCTCACACCGAACACAGGGGGTTTTGTCCCACAGCAGCCAGGTCCCCGGCTCTGCGGACACCAGTGGGGTGCCCTGCACTCTGCTCAAGGCCGAGGCTAAGTCCAGGCGTCAGCATGCACCCCACCAGAGGCCTCACTTCAGACGCCGGTCACAGGTCCTGGGCCATCGCGCTTCTGGGTGACTGGCTGTAACTCGGGGGTTCCCACAACCCCCAGCTTGGGTTTGAACATTTGCTGGAGCGACTCACGGCACTCAGGGAGCTATTATCAAGGATGCAGCTGAGAGGAGCAGCCAGCCAGGTGCGAGGGGACCGGGCTGGGTGTGGGGAGGGGGCTGGAGCTCCAGGCCCAGAAGCTCTCCAGGCCCCCCACTTTGAGGGGTTTTGTGGAGGTTCCATGAGGCAGGTGTGGCCGATGACCACGACCTCCATCGCCAGCCCTTCCCCCTCCTGGGAGGTCGGGGGTTGAAATTCCCAGCTCCGTCCCCACAGCTCGGTCTTTCCTGAGCATATCACGCACCCTGGAGCTCTCTGGGGCCACCAGGCGTCTGATCAGCACGCAGAGGCGGAGCTGAGGGGTTGTGGGCCTGCGACCAGGGACGGAGATGAGAATCTCGCTCTTGGTGCTGCCAGACCCTCCGTCTCGCCAAGTTGAGTTCTAGTCTGTTTCTCACTGAAGTGGCCGCTGTCCCTGTCCCATGGTGCTGAGAAGCGGAGCTCCAGATGGGGACTGGGGTGGGGCCTCCTGGGGTCGGTGGCCGTCAGCACAGCTGCGCTGAGGACTCTGCCCCCTCCACAGGTGTCTGTGTCTCTCTCTTAGAGCTGGGGGCGGGGCATAGCCTGAGTGAGAGTAATTGGAGATAATGTAGCTGTTTACACAGCCAGCGTGTTGTTCTGTTTGTGCAACATTGTACCCTGACTCTAGAGAACATAGTGCTACCTGCCCCAAACCAAACACACGGGACAATATCCCTCACATCTTGGGTTTTTGCTGAAGATTAAAAATGTTAGTTCTCTCATCGGTTTGTGAAATTGTTTTTGAAATGCCATCATCGAGACCAAAATGCACCATGTGGCCGTTAGAGAAGCAAATAAAACTCGCTCTTCATGGGCCTGGAACCGGTGTGCGACCTGCAACCTGTGAAGATCCTCCCGTCGGCCCCCGTGTCCTGTGTCGTTTGCGAAATTAATTAGGACTCTGATAAGACAGCGAAGCACGCGGCCATCGGTCGGCTCCATCTCTGCAGGCTGCAGCCACCGAGGCCGTGACCGGCTCTGTGCGTGTCGGCCGGGGTGGCGGGAGCAGGAACCAGGTGGGCCTGGGAGGGGGGCTCTGGGGATCCAGGCTCGGCCTCCTGAGAGCACAGGTGAGCAACTGGCAGAGGTGAGCATCGGCCTCGCGTGTGGCCGTGTGGCCTGAGCCTCGGCCTCCATCTGTAAAGGGGCACCGTGACAGCGCCCACCCGGCAGAGCGGTCTGAGGGTTCAGGGGGTCCGGCGAGGAGCTCAGCAGAGCACTCGGCAGGGTCGCTGCTGTGGCCACTCCTGGTGGCAGCGACCGCTGGTCAGCCGGGAGGAGGAGGATGGGGGCCAGCGTGGGGCGCAGTCAGCCCCCAACCACGAAGAGCCTCGTCGCTGCTACCATCTGGGCGGGACAGAGCTGTCACGGCAGAACGCCGCTGGCCCCAGCAGCAGCAGGGGGGACAGTGCTTCTGTGTCCTCCTTATCGGCCGACGTGGACCCGGCCTGCTCCGGCACAGAGGTCAAGGAGAGCCGCTCACGTGTGTCCCCTCTGGAGAGCAGCAGGGCAGTGGACATTCCTGGGGACCCAGGGCTCAGGCCCAGGCAGCCAGGGAGGGGCGCACGGCCTGCCTCCCGCGGTGGCCCTGGCCCAGCGCTGGGTGCTCTGCGGATGGCGGGTGGCCCCACTGTCCCCTCCCCTTCTCCGCCTGCCCCAGAAACACAGCGCATGACACACGTGTGAGAGAGACAGGAGGCAGGGCGGGCAGCCGCCACACGCCAGACCAAGGCTCACAGGGGTTTATCTACCTTTTACTGTAATTGCGAGATGAGGAATTAAATGTTGGCTGTTTTCGGGCGAGCCAGGGGTAGACATCAAATCAAACAGAAATGCTCCATTTCCTTGGAGTCAGCCTCTCCGGGAGGGTGGCCGCGGCTCCCGCCCTCGGCCCTTCCCCAGGCGGAGCCCAGACATGGAGAACATGTGGCCCGTCTCTCCCGTAAACCCCCTTCCCTGACAGCTGCTGCATTCGGGCACCCCGTTCGCCCCTCGCAGCCCCGCGGCTGTTACCTGGCGCCCGAGCCGGCCCTGAGGGAGCCGCTAGTGCCCCCCGAGTTCACGCCTGCCAGATGCCACAGGCACCGTCTCGTCCTGCACTTCCGGAGGCAGCCCCGTCTCCTCAACGACCACCTGAGGCTTCGGGAGACAGGTGACTTGCCCAGGCACCCAGAGACCCTCGGGCAGGCAGCAACCCTGAGGATGCCTGCTCCTCGTGGGGAGCTGCAGGGGGCAGGGCACTGGCTTGGCGGTCAGAGAGGCCTGGGTTTGAAGGGCTCCCAGCTCTGTGACTCTGGACAAGGCTCTTCCTGCCATCTGGAGTACTCCTCTCCCATGCTGCCCTTGGAGGCAGACTCCTACTCACCCTCGAAGACCTGGGCGTCAGGCATCGCCTCCTCTCACAAGCCTCCCAGATCGCCCGGCTTCGTGCTCTGCGTGTGCCCCGGCCCCATGCACGACCTCGCCCACGTGCTCCCGCGGCCAGCGGCCGTGTCCCGGCCTTCTGAAGGCTCACAGGGCTGGCGACGTCTGACATTGGACAGGTGGACCCACCCGGTGGCAGCAGGGGCACCCGAGCCCTGCCCACGCACCCACCGCCGTGTCCATCTGGGGGCTCCGGGGCCCCCAGCACAGACACCCGCCTCCATCCAGCCATTCCTCTCTTGCCCCCCGTGCCCTCGGGGTGTGAGGCCTGCAGCCGCAGAATCTGAAGACACCAGAATTCCAGATGTCAGTCCTGTAAGGGCCCCTGGAGACCGCATCCTGCCCCCACGAGGCGGTGAGAAGGATGAGGCAAACGCCCGCGGTCCGCGTCCGCGTCTGGTCCAGGCCGCAGGCTGCTCCTTCCCCTCACTGGGCCTCAGTTTCCGCCTGAGCACAGCGGGGGTCAGGCCAGATGGTTGCTGAGAGGCTTTTCATCTGTGACCCGCTTATGTTCATAAAAAAAAAAAAAAACTTAAAAAAAGAGAATGAAATAACATAAAGCCTTGCCAGTCATCATTTTCCAAGTTTTCGTGTGCTTTTTCCTCAGAAGACTAAATGTGATTCAATCATATGTTGGGCTAATTGTTCCCCAGACAGAATTGAAACATTTCAACACATTTGTGTGAGCGAACAGTGGGCAGCAGGGGCCTCTGGGGGCTTCGGGGTGCTGTGGGTGCTGCCCCAGGGAGCAGGAGGCCCAGTTAGGGAGCTCCGAGTTCCCCGGGGTCTAGGATAAGAAAGGGCGAGGTGTGGGGCCGTTTACTCTCCCTCATCCATCCTAGAGATGGGAGTGAAGGTCAGCCCAGCTGGGTGCTGGGGACGCGTGGGGGGGGGGGCGGCTGAGGTCCCTGCCCCCGCGGAGCTCACGGGCTAGCTGGAGAGGCAGGCAGCGAGCGGCTTGCTCCAGGAGGCGGTGACGGTGCTGGATGGCAGAGACCACGCAGGGCCGGGGGAAGGGGTGGGTGGGGGTGGGGCTGACGCAGGCCGGGGGAGGTCGTGGGGGACCAGCAGAGCGAGGCAGAGATCGGTCTGTGTGATCACAGGCCCAGCGGTCCCCGGGACACAGACCCCGCACGGTCTGCTGGAGTCTCGGGTGGCCCTCGGTCACCCCGTGAAACAGGCATTGCTGCCCACACGGGAGGGAGGTCATCTGCCAGATGGGGCAGGTCGCGCACAGGACGGCTGTTAGATTTGCGTTTTAGGTGGACAAAATGATACGTAGGTGTCAGTGTGTCCTGTCGGTAAATCGCCTGCTGTTTATCTGAAACTCAGCGTCGCCGGCTTCCTGTGGTCCTCTCGGAGAGCCTGGTCCACGACAAAGCCACACAGCTCCCGGCTGGCGAGGTCAGGGCTCAACTCCACCTCGTTTTGCGGTTTTATCCTAAACTTCTGCCCCATTCCTCGCCAGACTGCGCCTCAGGGCGGCGTCTCGCATCCACACCGGGACCCGGTATGAACATCGCCGAGGAGACACGCTGCTGGACTGAGCACAGGGACAACGGTCGAGGTCCCGGAGGCCGGCGTGGTGCCCGGCTGCCAGGCCAGCACAGTGGCCGTCGTCCGGGAGGTTGGCCGGGGGACCCCTGACCAGCACGTGTGCCACCAGCGGGGACGCTGGCGGCAGCGAGGCGGGCTGGCTTCAATGCCGGCTCGAGGCGCCTGGGGACCGGTGTCTGCCGCCGTCTGTCGGTGCTGGGTAACTGGCCGCCCTGTTTCGGCACACCCCGCTTTGAGTCCCCCACCAACCCGGTGTGTCCCACCCCAAACGTTGACGCTCTGTTCTCTTCCCTTCTGAACCCTAGCGAGTGCACGGCACGCGTCCGAGCGGAGCCAGACGCTGTCTGCCCCTCCTCCTCCCCTCCTCGGCTCCTCAGCGTCGTCTGTGGAGGAATCCGGGCCGACGGGTGGGGTCTGCACATTCCCTCTGACCCGCGGCCCTTGCAGCTTGAGGAGTGGCACCCCGCCGTTCACGCTTCCAGCCAGCGAAGCGGGGGTCCCCTAAACGCTGGGCCCCTCCGCACGACCGCACGTGGTTAAAGGCTGCAATTAAGGAGCCGTCCGCCCGACTCCCTGTGGTGGGTCCTGGCTTTGAAGTTGGCGACTCGGATCCTCAGCTCACAACATGTTTTGAAATCTGACATTTGGATGCACGGCTCAGGATGATCCCTGCTTTTTTCCCTTTTTTTTTTTTTTTTTTTTAAGCTTCATTTCGAAGCGGTGACTGGAGCGGGATCCCAAAGTTAATCCGCACCCAGGTGGTGTTTCAGGGGGAGCAGCGGCCCGTGCCGACGCCACGTGCAGCGTCCGTCACGTGCCCACGATGTGTCCGGCCCCGAGGATGGAGATGCTGACGGACGAGCAGCAGCCCTCGGCCGGGGGAGCGCGGCGTCCGGGGTGGTGGGGGAGTGGGGGAGGGACCAGCAAGCGGGGAACAGCCACAGTTCATGGCACCGCATGAAGCGAGGAGCAATGGGCAGGGGCTCAGGGTTCGAGCGGGGAGGGCGGCGAGGTCGGAGGGCGGGGTTTGCGGCCGGGGGCCGAGTCCTGGAGCAGAGCCGGTGCCGGGCCCAGGCGGAGGCTGGAGGCTGGATTCCGCACCGGGCTGGGATGCCGCTGGCACGGCCCAGCTCAGAGCCTGGCTTTAGACACGTTTTCTCTGCGTCCCCCACCCAGACGTGTGGCTGGCACATTCACGCCCCGTCAGCAGTGGGCAGGGGACGCGCGGGAGGCGGGACCCCAGCCAGGAGGCCAGCTCCGCGGCTGTTCTGCGTTCTGCTACCGTCCGGTTTGCTGCTCTCTGCGGCCCGGCCTGCGAGTGGGTCTGAGGAGGACGCGGAGGCTGAGGGGGTCTGGAATCCTGCAGCTCGGAGCTCGTCCTGTGACCCCTGGGAATGCACCGGAATTCCACCCTCGGGCTGAGGGGAGAGGGAGGGGCACCCACGACGGAAGGCGGCTGACCCGGCCGGGGTTGCTGCTCACTCAGCCCGCACCAGACGGGCACGGGGGCCGCTGCGGGCTCGCGTGTGGGGACTTCACGCCCCGTCCAGTGCCCAGTGTGAGACGCGGCGTCTGTCCTCCGCCCCCCAGGAGCCCACGGCAGTCTCCCGCCCTCCCTCCCGCCCTCCCTCCCGCCCCCTCTGGCCTCTCCGTCCCTCCCCCCCTCACATTTGCATTTGCTATGGAATCAGTGCCCTCACGTGCCAGGGCACTGAGAGGGCAGCTGGGGAACAGCACTGAACAGTCGAGAAAAGCCTCTCTGCCTGCGTCGAACTTAGGCTCCCTCGGGAAGGGAGTCGAGCGCGTGACAGGCCGCGTCAGGCGACGGGAGCCTCGCGTTTCTGTGGTGGGGTCATCCACCCCCCAGGACTCCTGAGCAAGGCAGGGGGGCAGCGAGAGAGGGGCCCCAGGCCAGCGGGCTCGGCGGGTTCCCGCTGTGGACGGGCCGGTCTGGGCCTGAGGCCGAGGCTCCCGGTCTTCAGGGAGTAGCCTCCTGCCTACCAGGAAAACCACCAAAATAAACTTATTTCAAAAGATAAAGATGAAGCCCAAGCCGCACACGTCCCTAGGCCTGTGCTAAGCTGCGAACACCCAGCCACGGGACCGTGAGGGCGAGTGGTCAGATGGCTCCCGGGCGCCGTCTGGACACTGAGCCCAGGCGGGCAGGTGGTCTACTGCCCTGCAGCCCCCCGCCGGGCGTCCCCTGGCCCGGGCCTGCGGCCCGGAGCCCGGGGGGACAGCTGCAGGGCCTTTCTGACCCTGCACGGTGTCAAGTTGACTCTGCCATTAGAGCAACTCCGTCGGGAGGCGGGGGCACCCTCCTCCTGGGCACGGAGTTGACGGACCCGCACTCCCCTCCTGGGGAGGCCTGGGAGGAGGGGGAGATTCTGCCGAGACTCCACGCAGCGTGGCCAGGCCCCGGACGGACGCTCGGGCGAGAGGTGCCTCCCGTCCCCCTAATTCCACGCCCCCTCTCACAGGGTGGGGGCCCCTCGCTGAGCACACAGTGGCTCCTGGGTCTGAACCTTTGTATTTTGCACACAGAGTGAGTTCTCAGCACAAACCGGCATGCCGAAGAGGCAGAATCTATTCCTAAGTCTGCCAGAAGCTCCAGACGTCATGTTGATAGCAATTTTCACCTTCTGTGAGGACTTTAGCGCCTAACGGCCATGTAAGATGTAACTCTCCCCGGGCTGGGCTCAGCCTTGTCCCTGTCCCCACCGTGTGTTACCTAGAAGGGACTCACACCGCATCTCGGTGGGGCAGGGGGAGACTGATTACTGGGACCCTCTCCACTTCCGCAGCCTTCCCCACAGGCACGGACAACCAGACGGAGATGCGGGATTGGCCGCCAACTGGTGACTTAAGCCTAATTTCTCTTTGGTCCCTCGCCCTGTAAATAGGTCAGTCCAGAGATGGGGGGTGGTCACGTGACTAGAAAGGACCACCTAAGAGAATTGATCGTGTTTTAGTATTTTATTTATTATTATGTTTTAAAGTTGTGGCTTCCTGTGGGCAGAATGAGAGCATCAGAGGAGGCCAGAGGATGGCAGGGGTCGGGCCGGCCGCTGCAGTGTGACACAAACAGAACGGTGCACACAGCCTGATTTACGAAGCACTGACCTTCGTTCCAAGATGACACTTCGGTGGAGCGGGATAATAGACAGCCACTTACAAACCGTCTTTGATTAGCAACGTGAATGAAGCGAGCACCCGGTACCCACCCTGCCATCGCCTCCGTCCTGTCCCCAAAGCGAGTCCCATCTGCACAAACACGGGTACTTTCGTGCATTTAAGAAAAGATGTGTTTTCTGGGGGAGGTCTGTCCCCCGCTGGCACGGTTTGGCCTGGACCGGTGACTCAGGATGTAACGCGAACGGGTCTCCAGGTGTGCACGCCTCTAACCGTCTCTCGTCCTCTGTGCCCACCTCGCCCCACTGCTGACGGTCTCGCTGCTTACCTGCAGAGAGCTGACAGCTGACAGAGCCCAGGTCGTCACGGTTCCTCGCAGACAAGGAAAGTGATTTCCAGCACGTGCGTTTGGGTGATTGAACGGCGTCTTCCTCTGCGAGTCTGTCTCTCCCTCTCCGCCGGCAAGGAAGGTGAAACTAGATGCCCTTATGTAACATGTCTGGCCACCGGCACCGCTCCTGAGGACACACGGGGTCTGACGGCAAGATCGGGTGGCCCCGCAGTCCGAACTTGACCTTCGTGTGCTGCTTCGGCAGCCAGGGAGGGCGGGTGAGCCGGCGGCCGGAGCGCATTTAGGGCATTTAGGGCACTTCGGTGACTCAGAGCTGCGGGGGGCCAGGGGAGGGCGCGGCCAGACGTCGTGGCAGGACCAGGACCTACGTAGCCCAGGAAGTTGCGTTTCGAGTGGACAGACGGCAGGAGCAGAACCCGAGGGGGACGCGGGGGCGGTGCTTTGCCTGCGTTTGCGGGAGCCGAGCGCGGGAGCTGGGCGGGCTCGGGCCAGGGCGCTTTATGGGGTCGTGTGGACAGAGAGCCCGCAGTCCGTGGTTTGGGGGCAGCTGGATCCGGACACTCAGAGAGCGTCGCGCGGCCTCGCCGGCTCTGCTTTCCTGCCAGTCGCCCTCACTCCTGGGCGGCGTCCTCAGGACCACGTGGGAGACGCACCTTCCTCTCCTCAGTCCCGGGAGTCTGAGGACTGGAGCCCGTCAGCTCTGAGGCCCCGGGGCACCTGTCTACTGGGGATCGTGACCTTGGGGGTGCAGCACTGGGGTCGAGCAGTCCTGGCCACGTGCCTGCGTGGGGAGCACGGGGGGCGCATCCCCCTGGGTCAGCGTGGGGAAGGCGATTCCCCCAGAGAGCCCATTCCCGGACGACTGGACTGCTGGGTCACTGCAGACCCGGCACTTCCTCGTAGCCTTGGAAGGAGGGTGGAAGGGGATGCACTCACTGCAGGGAGGGGCGGGCGGAGAGGTGGGCAGGTGCCTGGAGGTGGGGTGGGGTCTGCGGGGGCCTGAGGGGTGGTTGAGCTTGACCATGAATTCTGACAAGGCTCCCAGGCATCAGGCCGGCTCTCCCTTCCTTTCTTCTTCTCATGCCCAGAGCATGAGCCCTTTCCCCCCGAGACAAGGACACCTGCTTGCCTCCGTGTCTCACCTGTGGCTGTGTTCTGGCGCTCACCACATCTGTTCTTTCATTCATTTGTGCAACCAGCGCTAATTAGTGCTTGCCACCTGCTGGGTCCTGGGCACGTGCTGTGGGCTCTGCTGTGAACATGCCTGTTCTGGAGCCACCTCTCCTGTAGGGTGACCGAGGTCAGCACCTGGGACCGTGGGAACGCGGTGGCGCAGGGCGGGGTTGGGGGGGGCAGGCTCACTCACGATGGCGATGGAGCCTGAGTCGGGCTTGAATAGAAATCGTTGATGAGAATGGAGCAGGGGTTCTTGGCAAACACGTGGCTGAATCGTGGGCAAGGGTGGGCTTGGGAGGATGGCTGGGGCATTCGGGGCCATGGGGTGGCGAAGGGTGGAAGTTCAATAGGAACCAGGTTTACAAGGTCCTGTGCTCTGTGCTAAGGACCGTGAACTTTGTCCTGGCAGCAAAGGGCACGTGGGGTCCAGTGAAGACGAAATGGGCAGTAGACCCGCTGAGGTCAGAAGCGATGGCAGTTTTCTAAAAGAGGCAGAGGGGAGGCTGGAAGGGAGAGAAAAGGTGGTCCCGTACCTGACTGCTTAGCGGGAGGGAGAGGGGAAGGTGGGGGATGAGACCTGGGCTTGCTGGCTTACGTGACGGGAAGGTGGGGACACCTGCGAATTAGACGCCCCAGGTGGAGAGATGCTGTGTGTCCCGGAAGGTACTGAGCAAGATTTGCCAAATGCACAAACGCGTATTATAAAGACGGACCCCACCCCCTTAATCTAGAAATTTAGTGCAATGACAATATAAAATCCAACACGAAATTTTATGGAATGTGTCAAAACAATGTCTAAAATTTACTGAATTTTAAAGCTCAAGGATCATCACGATAATTTCAAAAATGAAAAGAGGCAGAACTTCTTTTAGAATATCGAGACGTGTTATGAAGTTATAATAAGTGTTGAAAGCGTGGTATCGCCACCCAAACGCGTGCCTCGCTCGTCTGCCCCTGGGCTGTCGCTGGCCGAGCTCACCTTACGATGGCAGAGCTGAGTCGTGGCAATGGAGGCTGCATGACGGGCAAAGCCTAAAATAAGTACTATTTGGCTTTTTCTAGAAAAAAGTTTGCTAGTCCCTGGCCTGGGAAGGCTGGAGCATTTATGGGAACTTGGCATGTGTTGAGGTCTTATTACAGATCAGGAGGAAGGAGGGTTTTCCCAGTAAACAGTGCTTCGGTCATCGCTTTCCCTTAAGAGGGCCATTAAAATGAGGTTCTCGCTTCATCCCATAAACCGATTCCAGCTGGACTAATGACCCGGACATGAAAGACAGAACTTTATGACCTTGAGGAGGTGATCGACGATTGGTCTTCCTCAGCTCAGGGTAGAGGACGACTTCTTAGATGAGGCACAAAAAACACAGCTCAGAAGGGAAAAGGTTGTGATGGGGCGGCTACTGCTGCACTCCTATTGCTACACGTGCACGTGCACACACACGCGCACACACATGTGCACACACGCACACACGTGCAACACACGCACGTGCACACACATGCGCACACACGCACACCCTATGTTGCCAGAGACACCGCAAACCAAGTTTGCAGCCAGAGTGGGAGACAATGGCTGGGCACGTGAGGGGGGAAGGGTTACCTACAACACGGCGAGAATTCTCCTGCCTGTGAATTTTCTTGGCAAAGGACAATTAACGCAAGAGAAAAGTGAAGTAAGACAAAAACCAGGCGTTTCAGAGAAGAGAAACTGTCAATGGCCAAAGAGAAGTGAAAAATGCTTAGCTGCACTGGTTACCAGAGAGATACAAAGTGAAAGGAAAATGTTATGTTGTTTCACACCCGCCCGCTGGCAAGCTCGGGAAGCCTGGTGATCTGTCCCCCGTCTGGAGAAGCGGAGGAGCAGCCGGGATGAGGGGGACCAGGGGCCACTTCCGGGGCACCCTGGCAACTTCCGATGCATCTTCCGATACGACTGGGAAGCATGCATCCCCCACCACCCCGACGTTCGCCCAGAGCGTCACCCACACAGGTGCGCGGGGCGTCCCTTGCAGCATGTGTGTGACAGTGGACAATGAGAAGCCGCCTGATGGCCCCGAATACGAGCGTGAACTCGCAGGCCACGGGATAGTCAGGTGTGGCACCACCGCGAACGGTTCGCGGCGGGCGACTCCAGCCCGGCAGATGAAGGCTCACGGAGGACGCGAGTGGAGAAACAAGCTGTGATCACACTTAGGAAACGACGGCATGCGAAGCAGCGTGCTGGTGTGTGTGTCATCCCTCCGTCCACCCCTCCGTCCACCCCTCCGTCCCCGGAAAATCAGCACCGGGTAGGTAGTCACCAACATAAGGTCAGAATACGAATGAAGACACGGCTGCAAGGAGAAGCCATGCGAATGAAATCTGTAAAATTCCATTTCTTTCCCGAAAATTATTTTTAGCAAAATCGAGACTATTTTCTTTTGCTAATCACGGTGGCAGGCACGGGGTTGTTTATCTCATTATCTTGATACATTTTGGATTTCCGAAATCCAAGGAAAGGAGGGGAGGAGGGAGCTGCGAAGCAGGCGGGGAGAGTTGTCCCTTCGTGAACTCTCAAACCTCCGACCTGGTGTCCACGGCATGCGGGAGAGGCCCCGGCTTGGACACCTGTGCCCGCGGCCGCCTCTCCATCCCTCCAACACGTCACACTACTCACAGGAGGCGTGCAGGAGACACCAGGCAGACTCTGGGAAACGGAGTCAGGCAGGAGGGCCCGTGGGGGAGGCCTCTGGCTCAGGCACTCAGCCAGGGGAGGGCCGCCTGTGGGAAGGAGCTCATCTGCATGCCTCTGCCCTGTCCCTGAGCCTCGTTCCCCCACCCCCACAACGCCTGTGCATCTTTACAGGTAGGATGGTGTCACCCCCTCCAGGAAGCCTTCCCCGACCCCAGTCTGGGATGCAAGGGCCTCCCTGCCCTGGGCAGCAACCCGGGCACAGCTCCAGCTCCGTCTTCCGTCTCTGCTTGGATCCATCTCAGTGAGTGTGCTGAGCTCCGTGTGCCTTGGACCTCACGCGATGCCAGGCTCACGGCTCGTGCTCTGTACCTGGTTTTGGTGATGTGGGCCGAGAGAAGGGCAAAGACAAGCTGGGGGCTCAGACAGCTGAAGGTGTGAGCGCCAGTGTGGTCGTCACTCTGCGGGCCTGGTCAGACAGGACACCTTCCCCTCCAAGGGCCAGAAAACTCAGCTGATGCCTCCAGGGGAACGTCAGGTCGCTGAGCAGGAAAGTCCACACAGCCGGGGCCCATCTGGATAAGCGGCTCAGAGGACTCAGTCATGGGGATCTGGACCTGGTCCCTCTCCCTCTGCCCCCATCTTCCCTCTCTCCTCCAGCTCTGGGTCCGTCTCCTCCTGTGGAAGTGTTGCGGAAAAGATCCAAAATCAGACCAGTGAGACACCAAGCCACACCCGGAGAGTCGGAGAACTCGGGTTTATTACGTTAGCGGACGCAGAGGAGCTGGCGCTCTGAAGATCTGGGCCTGGAGCTCAGTTGCAACGTCCCTTCTAGAGAACTTATGTGGCACGGCTGATTGGTTGATTTGACCATTACAAAGCAGCAGGAGTTGCTATGGTTGCAGGTAGTTACATTATGTTACAGAGGATGGGAGTTGCTAAGGGTTACTGGCAGTCACAAAGTATTACAAAGTGCAGGAGTTAAGAGGTACAAACAGTTACATTTGTTGCTTAGACAGAACAAACAAAGGGAAGGTGAGTCTTCAGTCAATTTCCTGTCCAGTCCACCAGCAAGCTATCCACAGAAGCAGAACAGAGAACTGATTAGCCTTTTGAATGAAAATTCCTCTTCACCAGTCAGCACAGCCTCAGCCCTGATGGAGAGAGAGGTGTCTACGTCAGACGCAGCCCCACTGGTAGGACCAAACGGCGTCGTCCTGGATGCTCCAGATCCGAGGACTGTAATCCTCTCCGTGGCCTCGGCGAGATGTGGGGGACAGGTGCGGCATGGACGTGGGGCTGAGCCCGAGCCAATAGCGCGCTTTGGGAGAGACGCGAGTCACACGAAGGCTCCCCAATCCTGCAGCTACTCCTCAGGATAAAGCTAGTAACACCGTTGTTAAAAATGGAGATGTCAACGTCCGGCCCACCAGTTGGTGAGCATGTCCAGACGAGAGCTTTGCGTGCGTCTGCCACCCGGGGCGTTGTGTGGACGGTGGGGGGCGGGGGAGACTTCCTGAAACCTCAAGACCAGCCCTTCCTGACCACGCCGGGGTGGCCAGGACGCTGCTCAGCTCCCCCGCCAGGGCTGCTTGTGTGGCCCTTAGAGACACGGCGTCCCGGCCGCTGGTAACAATGACAAGAAACAACAGCCGTGCTTGCTGAGACCCCCACGCGCCCAGCCCCACGCCCCGCGCTGCCGCCCGGTGTCTGGGGCGATTCCAGCACCTCCGGAGGCATTCGTCCCGCTCCCCGATCAGGGCCGCCAAGGGCTCAGCTCAAGGTCGCAGAGCTGGTAACCGCCAGAGCCCGGATTCAAACCCACGCTGACTCGGTTCTAAAGTTTGCACTTGAACATCATCACGCTTTTCTATGGAAACGGAGCTGGGGGCGACGGACTTGGGTGGCTGCAATATTTGTGGCTGCAGATCCCGGCTCCTGCCATATGTGCGCTCCTGCAAACAGACTGCTTTGGGGTTTGTTTTTGAAATTCAAATCCCTATTTGAAACCCACTGTGGGAAGTCACGAGGGAGCACCAGGGGGGGCTTCTGTTGTTAAGTGAGCACTGTCTTCAAAAACACATGGCTTTGGTAAATCAAAGATGTTCTTCTTAGTAATCACAGCTAGAGCAGTCAGCGACCGAGTCCCCCGTGGTACCAGGCGCCAGTCTAAGCTACTGCTGCTGACAACTTTTTCTAAGCGCGCCCCGTGGCCCCCCATGGTGGGATGGCGGGGCTGGGCGCCCGCGCCCTGACCGCTTTCTGCTTTCTCCCAGGCGCACGGCTGGGGCGTGTTTGCCGGCCCCATCGCTGTTCAGCATGGCCGTGTGACTGAATCTGCTCCGTGCGTCGTGAGTAGAAGTGACTGGTACCACCCGGACCCCTCCCTCCATCTCGCTCCCTTTCTTGGAGACCATGGAAGCCGGCCGGGACCACGGGATCTTGCCCTTGCTGTTGGCCTCGTGGACCCTGAGGAAGAAGATACCTACTAAGCAGGGCTCCTGAGGGCTAACCGGGCTCAAGCGTAAGAACGGAGCACGGCAGCCGTTTCAACACGGAGGCCTCTCACCGCAGACTGCGCTCCAGGGAGAAGCCCGCCCTGCACCGCCCGCCGGCCCTGTGTGCCTGCCGGCTGGGCCAGCTCTGAGAAAGGAGCTCCTGGAATCGTATGGCCACCAACAGGACTGAGGCCTTCCCCGTCCAAGTGGAGCTACAAAGCTGTATCACCATCAGCATCTTCATAGACTCGAGTGGCTCCCCTCCTACCCATCAGGACAGTGCTTCTCAGACGCATCAGGCTGTGAGGATCTGGAGCCTGGACCAGTCAGGGACCAGGGATGGGGCCCTTTCTCCGTATGTCAGCTCCCCCGCTGCTCAGAGAGCACAGGCCCCTTTCCAGTCCACGGGAGTCAGCCTGTCCGCAGCGGGAGCTGACGCACATGCGCCCGGAGCAGCGCCATCTAGCGGGAGGGTGCGGCCCCCCACAGCCGTGCTGCCCCACGGCCCAGCGTCCTGCTCAGCACCCCAAACTGGGGACCCCCAGGGGCGCCGGGTGGGCACCACCAGCCGTCGGCTGACGGCCTGGACCCAAGTCTAATTCCAAGAGAGCGAACGTGCATCTGCTTCTCCGGGGACCGGGGCCCGGCACCAACCTGAGGGCTCTGGGCATGGACCCGTCGGCTCGGCTCCCGGAGGGCGCTGGGTGGTGAGAGCCCCGGGCGCAAGCCCACCCGCGCGGGGCCGGGGGCGCGGACTCCCGGGCGAGACGTCCTGCCCCCTGAGGTGGAGACATGCCAGGTTTCACACCTCCCTTCCCGTGTTGGCGGGTTTGACTCGCACGTGGAGGCTGTGGTGGCTGGTGCTGTGCGTCCGCCTGGCTGGGCGCAGGGTTTCCGGGCGCGTCTGCGCGGCGTCTCCGGGAGAGGCCGACCCTCCACCCGGTGAGCTGAGTGAAGGTCGGCGCCCTCCCCGCGGCAGAGGATGGAGGAGGGGTGGACATCCACGCTCCTCTCTCGGGCCTTAGGATTCAGACCGGGACTTACGCCCTCGGCCCCTGGTTCTCAGGCTTCCAGACGGGGCTCAGTCGCACCATGGGCTCCCCTGGGTGTCCGGCTGGCAGGCGGCAGCCCGCGGGACGCCGCGGCCTCCGTGACCACGGGAGCCGTAACACATCCGTCTCCCGCTCTGTCTCTCCCTGTCCCACGGCTCTGCTCCTCGCGGACCCCTGTGTCACGCGCAGGGTCTGGCCTTCGCTTTTCTGGCTCTGCGTGGGGGGCGCCGGTCCGAGGCGCCGTGCGCCCGTTGGTTCGGTTCTGCTTTGCTGAAATGTGAACCATGAACAGTCGGTGGTCTAAGCTCAGCGAAACAGCATTCGCTCTCGTTTATGGACGGACGGTGGGAACGGCGCGGAGAGGTCAAGGCCCTCACTGGCAGGCGTCAGAGCCGAGCTGTGGACCCCGCAGCCTGACCCGCATGGCAGGCGGGTCGTCCCTGCCCCGGGGACCATGCATCGTGGCCGGAGGAGCCCGAACGCCCGGCGCATGTCCCCAAGGGCTGCCGGGCGTCCTGGCGCCAGGGACGGGAACGATGGGGCCGGCGCTGCCTCTCCGCCACGCTCCCCGCCGGCCTCCCGGGCAGACAGACGGGTCTCTCCCTCTGCTGAACACCGGTGACTCCAGCCTTGACTGCCCCCGCCCGGGATTTCAGTTGAGAGACCATTCCCGCCCTGCCTGAGTGGCGGTGCCAGCCTCTGAGTGCGTGTGGCCCAGGGACGAAGAGCCGGACAGCCCGTCTCGGGACAGCGCCCACCCCTGGGCAGGGCGTGAGGGCTAGGCGAGGGGGCCCCGAACGCAGGGCAGGGCAGGGCAGGGCAGGGGCAGGCAGGGACGGGGAGGTCTAGAAGGAGAGCTGGGAGCTGCTCCCAGAGGGTGGGGTGGTGGGGCCTGGGCCACGCAGGCTGCGGTCAGGGGCCCAGGCAGGGTTTGTGCTATGGGAGATGCTGGCATGGGGTTGTAAGCGGGAGCGACGTGATCCGATTTGCATTTTAAGGTGAAACCTGGGTGCTGCTCGGGGTGTGACTTGGCGAGGAGGCATGTGAGAGCAGAGAGGCCCCCGAGGCCGTCGGCACCAGGCCTGGCGCTGGCCCTGGCCCGCTGTCCCCGCCGTCCCCGCCGTCCCCGCCGTCCCCGCCGTCCCCGCCGTCCCCCCGTCCCCGCCGTGCCCGCCGTCCCCGCCGTCCCCGCTGTGCCCACTGTCCCCGCTGTCCCCGCCGTCCCCGCTGTCCCCGCTGTCCCCGCTGTGCCCACTGTCCCTGCTGTGCCCCGTTCCCACTGTCCCCTCTGTCCGCTCTGTCTCCGCTGTCCCCACTGTCCCCATTGTCCCCTCTGTCCCCACTGTCCCCTCTGTCCCCGCTGTCCCCGCTGTCCCCGCCGTCCCCGCTGTCCCCGCTGTCCCCACTGTCCCCGGCCGCGTTGCTCCCCGGTTCCCTGCAGTGTGGCAGGGCCATGTGACTAGTTTTGGGCCATCGAATGTGAGCAGAGCGTGTCACGCCTGGGCAGAGGCGGGGAGAGCCCCTGACGTCCCCCTTCCCCCTCCCGCCCTGGCAGCCCCCGGGGCCGCTACACGGTGTGGGGCTCCGAGGTCTGGACCCCGAGTGGCCGTGTGGAGCAGAGCCTCTTGCCCACAGCTGGCGGCCGCAGGGCGTCCCCTCGGTCCCCCGTGTTCACGCTTCTCTGCCTTCGTCTCGGAGGCTTTAGTGACTCCAGGGGCAGGAACGGGCGTGCCGATGGCATGGCTCCCTCAGTCCTTGGTCCCCTGCTGGGTCCCCTCGGGTCCCTAAGAAGTGGAAGCAGGACGAGGACGTGCAGGGGATCACACCCTTCTCTGTGCGTGGTCCCGGCATCCTGGCCACGGCCTTCCCTCCGGGGCCTCCTCTTCCATCAGCAGCCAGACACCTCTCAAACCGAGACCCTCGCCAGCCCTCCCCGCGCCAGACCCGCACAGAACGGGCGCTGCGGGTTCCCGCCTTGCACCCGGCGGTCTGTCCGCGGTGTCCATGGCCGTTACTAACAGTGGGGGCAGCACCGCGTGGCAGCTCCGTGGCCGTTACTGCCCTTAACTATCCCTTAGAGAAGAAACACAGTCAACAGCGTCATCTACGGTTTCCTCTGGACATTTTGGTAACCATTCTGAGGAGGAGGCGATATCGAAGGCCCGGCGGCTGCAGTAAATCTGCGGTCTGACCGGGCCGGAGCTCCGGCCGGACGAGCTGCACGGAAACCACGTGTTCCCCTCGGGCTCCGTTGCCGGCACCCAGGGGCTGATGGCTGGGGCACCCTCCTGCCGCCTCGCCGTGCTGCCCTCTGAGGCCACACCACGTCCTGGGGTTGAGGAGGACCCCACGCAGGTCTCATCACCGTGTGGTGGACGTCTGCCCTTCGATCACGGTCATTAGTGGGCCACTGCATCCCACGGCCAGACCAGCAGACAGGTCGTTGTTCCCAGTTTCGGGGGCTCACCTTTGCTCAGAGCGGCCCGTACGCACCGGCCCAGCCGCTCTGAGGCAGCCGTGAATGCCGTGATCAGTCTGCAGCGCTCCCAAGGTCATGGGTCCACTCCGCCCCGGTGGCCCCGCCCCCGGGGGGAGCCCACTCTGCAGAACATTGTCAGGACCAGGGGACCGCAGGGCCAGGATCTGCGTGTGTCTTCCGGTGACTTAACTGTTCATCCCCTGGGTGAACTATCAATTTTCTTAGCAAATCCTTTTTTAATGCACAGCAGAGAAGTGAACTCCAGCCTGGTGTTGGTGGCATTCTAGCACATTCTGGCCTTTGTGGATATCGTCGGTCTTTAGATATTAAAAACTGACTTTATATTTCAGACTTGTCAAGTCTTTTTTTTTTTTTTTTGAATTCAGCAAGTATTTGAGTGATTGCTGTGTGCAGTTTTGAGTGAATTCTTGAGTACAACTGGGTTGTAACGGAGTACTTCTGGAAAGTTCTTGGACCGACAGTGATGGGTGGGGTGGGGGCAGTGAGATGACTTTTCAGGACAAGCGCCAGACTCCCTCGGAGGCTGCTCTGACAGCGCAGGGAGCGCAGGGATACTGCGCAGCATCAGCTTCACCCTTCATGTTGCAGCCCGGCAGGTCGTGGGCAGGTGTTGCTGTTCCTTCAAGAGACTGTTACATTTGACATCTGCAGTGCTCCCGTGAGAGTCTCAGGGCTGCGTCGTGACCCAGAGTAGATGTCCCATGGTACACCTGTCACATGAATGAATTTGTAACAAGAAATATGGTTGTGGTTTCTAGGAATTCTACTGGAACTGGCAGTAAGTAGATAAGGAGGTAAATGCTCACTTATCCAGCGTGGCCTGTCCCGCCCCCCTTGACCACGCCCCACTCAGCCGGCCGTCTTCCCCTCCCTTCTGCTCTCCTCGCTTCCGTTCCCTTTCCTTTCTCCTGTGTCCCCTTCGTCATCTCTATCCTTTCCTCCCTCCCTGCCTGCCTGCCTGCAACGCAGGTAACTCATAGGTGGGCAGGGAAACAGTCTCACCTGGGTCACCTGTAATGATCACTGTCACAATTAAGAAAAGTCTGTTCAGTAGGTCCTGGATGGGACCAGAGGGGAGAAAGTCCACCCGAGGAAGCCCGGGACAGGCCTGGACAGTGGACGGGCCACCTGGAAGGCGGCTTGCACCTGGTCCTCCGAACGGGCAGCATCGCTGGAGCCTGGGGTGTGCTCATCAGCGCGACTTCCGGACCCGGGTGCTGGAGGTGGACAGCGCCATCCACTGTGGGCGCAGAACAAAGACCACGCAACGCAGAGGCCGCCGGCTCGGGCGGGAGTGCGATACGTGCGCACGCGAGCGCCGTGTCTGATGCTCACGACGCTTCGGTGGGAAGTGAAAGTTCTGCCTCCCAAATCCTGCGGAACGAGACCGTCACGAGGAGGCTGGCACTGGAAAACGGAAGTGACTGTCCTCCCTGATCTGGAATCCATCGCCTCGGCTGGAGCGGCGGAGTGCTGGGGACGGAGGAGCAGTGTGGGGACGGCATTCAGCCTGGACCGGTCCCAGCCGGGCGGGGTGGCCCCGTCACTCAGCGCCGCGAGAGTGGACCTCTCCCAGAGCCTCGCTGGCCGTCCGCAGGGGGACGGAGCGGCCTGGTGGCCAAGTGAGATGCAACCGTGATGCCTCCGGCAAGCCGGAGTTGTAGACGGGCACCACCCTCGGGTGGGTGCCCGACGCCGTCTAACGTCTGCGCTTCTAGGCTACACAGTGGGAGAGGCGACTTGTCTGTCTGTCACCAGTGTGTCCCATGTCCGGTGGTGACGAAGCGCTGCCCAACAGTGGCCTGAAAGACACGTGGTGCCAGGGTCTGCGTGGAACCCATCACTGGGCGAAGGAGCCGGAGGGTCAGTGGTCCTACAGCAGTGAGGAGGTGTGGCCCAAAACTCTGCCTTTCCGGGCACGGCCCCTCCCCCCAGGCACCCCGACCTCATAATAAACCTGTGTGCACTTACGCACACACGCACACACACACATGCACATACAGTGCGCACACAGTGCACACACACAGCACACGCACACTCTCTCTCTTCCATTCTCAGACCAGTCGCACTCACCCACCTGCAGCCTTTTTACAGACGTGGTTTCTGAGCCTCTAACCAGACCCATCTAGACACCGGGGGTCTGCAATCAACGAGCTCTCCAAGTATGGCTGCCGGATAAACCTCGAGATACCCAGTGAAGTGTGAGCTGTGTCATCGACAGCTAGTATTTTAGTGGAGGTCTGCCCTAGGCAATAGGTGGCATACTTAATCCGAAAGTCACTTCTCTGAAATTCCACTTTTTATCTGTGTTTTTATGTGTCACCGGGCATTCTTTATCTTTATCTCCTCCTTCCTTCCCTCCCTGTGGACATAGGTTGTTAATTTGGATTTATCTGTAGGAGCAGAATTCCTGAGTCCTATGAACCCTGTTTTCGAGGAAGTGTATTTATTTAGAGTTAACTCTCTGTTTAGCATTGGGGGGGTCTGCACATGGTTCTCTACGTTTCCGTTTCTGCGGGCAGTGTGTGAGGGTTCTAATCCCTCCACACCCTCAACCACCTTTTCCTATCGCCTTGATTCGGATGTAGCCGTCCTACTGGCTGTGAAGGGGCAGCTCCAGGTGGTTTTGATTTGTGTTTCCCTAATGCCTACTGGGGTCAAGCGCCTTTTCACGTGCTTATCATGGCCATGTATATATCTTTGGAGAACTGTCTCTTCAAACCTTCTGCCCATTTTCAAATTGGATTATTTGTCTTTTCATTTATACGTCTTGGATGCAAGTTCCTCATCAGCTATGCAACTCACAAATATCTTCTTCCATTCCGTGGGTTCTCATTCCACTTTCTTGATGTGTCCTGTAATTTGCTTGACGTGCACGCTATTTCTTAACGAATAACTCCTACATTGTGAACTGTACTAATCTCAAGCTATTTCATTTCACTTTTGGGGAGTCAGTTTATTTCCAAGCACATTTATGATAGTTATTTCTGGAATTAAGTGGTACAGAGATCTTAAGGAAGAAAGTGTTTTTTTTAAAGCATATCGAATATTATAATTTTATATTTCTCAAGTTAAAAAAAAACTGGGTGGGTTCTTTAATTCAAAACTAGAAAATAAAACTTCCAAAGTTGTATCGGTTTGTGAGGAGACCCCCTCCCCACCCAGATGCTGCAGCCCTCCTGGGAGCGGGGACTGAAATGGCATTTCTGTCATCCGAAGCAGCGAAGGGTTTGCAAACATGCGTTAATGTTACGGTGGGCGATTCTCTCTGCTCCAGTCTCAGAGGAGATGGAGAAGAAGTGGTGTTCCCATTATCGTTGATATCCAGGACTAATACGTTTTGTATTGTTGTTGTTGATTGACGCGTCGGAATTTGTGCCTGTGTGGATGTGAGGCAGTGCCCCGTCCTGCCACCTGAAACACGTTTCTGGTTAAAACGCGGACTTCAGCTCCTGGGGAGGTACGTATCTTCTTGTTCTTGGGGCTGAGTCGTAGACTCTGACTTAAATGGAGGCTTGACCACCAAGCGTTTGACCTCCTGTTTCTAAAGCTGATGAATAATCGTTTGTGATATTTAGAACTATTCCCAGTGGATTCTGCCAGGAAGGATCCAGTCCCTGGGAGACTCGGGATGTGCTGGGCTTCATGGCTGCCCGGGGGGTCTTCTCTGGGGAAGGCAAGAGGCACAGTCGGCCCAGCTCAGGCCCGAGTGAGGCCGGGAGGCGTGACGGTCCCAGGCTGGGCGCCCGGCAGCCCCGTGTGCTTGGTGTGCCGCCTCACTGACTTTCTGCTTTCCGCGTAGGCACAGCCGCCAAGGACGTGAGTTAGGGATTCCACTCCTGAGTGATCCCGTGACCTCGAGCCATTTCCTTCTGTCTCCAGCCACCAGGCAGGGTCAGGCCAGGTCACTGTGTCTTTTGGCCAAATAGTCTTCAATTTCTATAGCCAAAAATTTGCGGGTCCTCTGGTTGTGAGGAGCAGCAACTGACCCAGGCCTGCTGGGGTACAGAGGGAGCCCCCCGGAAGGACACAGGTTTGGGGGGAAGAGGGGAACCTGGGAGTTTTGCCGGCAGGGGCTGCTCCTGCAGGTGGCCCAGGAATGTCTGTGAGGGGAATGGGTCCCAGAAAGAGGTATTCTTTTCATTGAAAATGCAGAGAAGTGTGACAGTCGTCATCAGTGCTATTGACCGCATCCTCCTTTTCGGTCCCTTGGAGGATTGGGATGGCATTGCGCCTTTGGGCCCTGTGTGGTTGGCTGGGGTCGTATGTGTTGTTCGGGCCAATGAGTTTGAAGCAGAAAGGACAGGTGACAACCCGGAGCACTTCCGCGGAGACAGCCCTTGCGGTTGACGCTGTGGGAGCAGGCGCTGTGCGCAGCCCACGCCGACCGGCTGAGACGCCAGGTGGCAAGGCCGCTTTTGACCGGGGTGGCTGTGCGGACTGAGAAGGAAGGAGACTGTCACAGGCGGCCGCCGAGAACTTAGTTGCCGGTTACTCTAGGGTCATCAGACCTGAGCAGATCGACTCTGGCCCCCCGTCACCCCATGGCCTAGTTTAGGTCACATATTCCCCCCCCCCAGAGGGGAGAAGAGCGGTGGCCCAACAGGGGACGTTCCATTCCGTGGGGGTCGTATTCCCGAACACAGAGCGCATACTAGCACCCCAATAATGGTTCGCTGTGCTGGTCCCAGGAGCCACTCAGGAACTGAGCCCGCGACTCTGATCCCGTGAGTGCCCGGTCTGTGTGGGCAGATGAGCTGCCACGACCAGCGTGTGTCCCCGGGTGACGGCCACATGCCGGCCCTCTGCTTCACGGCCACTCCTGCGGGCCACCCGGCCTCCAGGGACGCTCGGAGGGACCCCTCTGCCAGCTACGGCATTTGAGTTAGTTTAAAACCACAAGGTCTTTCTTGAAAAAAGTTCAGAATTGAATACTAAAATACACTTTCTTGCATAGCATTAACGGGCTGCATTAAACTCCCCAGTAAATCATGATTTGCTTGTGCCACGGTGTACCATGAATAATGCATTGCGAAACTTTTGTGCGTTTAATGGGATGAAAAATCTTCCGCAGTTTTAGACTTCTCTTTCACTCCGGCAGGTCGGTGCGTTTTGTCACCACCTGACACATTTAGCCGTCGTCTGAATCACTGTGCCACCTCCGACTAGAGAGCTGGGTAATTAGAAAGGACAAGAATACGTGTATATAATAAATTCGGAAGGCCTGCTAATTATGTGCATATTGTACTATATTAATACTGCTAATAATTCAAATGACAACTAACATAAAAAATCATCTCATTTGCCGTGCTCCCCGAGACCCGCAGTTTGTGATGCTGCCGCAGGGGGGTGAGGATGAATCACCTTTTCTTCCACCCGTGAGCGCCCTCGAAGGGCGTGAGGGGCCATGCGCCCCGCGCCGTTGAGACTTCAGGCGCCTGGGTGTGTTCCGGGGCCGTCCCGTGCGTGGGGACAGGCCGGGGGACAGGCCGGGGTCCACGGGGGGCTCGGGGTTTGTTTATGATGCGCGGCGGGGACGTCACCCCGGTTCAGGTTCTGCGGGAGAGCCGCTCATTGCCGAGGTGTCTGGATCGGTCAGCACGTTCAAGGCCGTTTGCTGCCACAGAGCAATGCCCGTGACAGCAGATGTCTGGAAACAGCCTGGAGGCTCACGGGTCGCGGTTGGGTGGGGTGAATTGCGAGCGTCCGCGCGCACCCCGTCCCTCTGACCGTGCGAGAAGGGGCGGCAGAGAGCTGTTGCGGCCACGTGGGACGTGCTCGGTGTGTGTACTTGAGCAAACACGACGGTGAGTGACAGGCTGCCGGTTCAGGTAAAGATGGGCTGGGGACGTTCGGCATGGCGATGATCGCACGGCCACCGGGAGCAGAGCCCAGGTGTGGGCCCGCGGTCCACGCCCAGGGCCGCACGGCGCCTGCAGCCGGGCAGCATCAGAGGCCAGCTCAGCCACGGCCGGGACTGATTCCTGCCGTAGCAAGCCGTCCTCCAGCGAGTTCGGTCCGGCACACCTTCCGGCCAGGAGAGAGCTGGCGAAAAGCCCTTTCTTCACGGACGGCGAAGAGCCGCGTGCTGGCCTGCCGTCGGCCGCGCCCTCACGCACGCTGGTCGAGGAGGCGCGCCACGAAAGCCCGCTCGCTCGCTCGCTGCGGGAAAGCAAGCCCCCCCCCCCCCGCGGCTCCCTGGTGCTGCTCTCGGGGGGGGGCCTGCCACCCCGTCTCCCCCCCCCAGGCTCTAATGACCCAGCGGCGGGTGGCCAGCCCGGAGGTGTGGTTCTGCCTCGCATGGGGCGGGCGCTCACGCGTCCCCCTGCGGTCCAGGGCCCGAGGGGGGAACAGGAGCACCCCTCGCCCGCGCGACGTGTTCCTCCGTGCCGGTCCCAGGCGGGCGCGAGTCCTCCTTCCCCGCGTTGGACGGAGGGGCCCTGGGTGTCGGTCATCGTCGGCCCCACGCCCCACAGTGCCCGGCCGGTCACGTGTTTGCTCAACGAGCGAAGGAATAGCACTTCGCTTTCAAGAATTCGGCCTCCTTGAGGGTTTGACCAGTCTCTGTTCTCAAGACGGATTCTCTTTCAAATCGAACATTTGGATAATTTGATTTAAAAAAGAACCCATCAGATCGTTGGTGTACACGAGGTTATTGTTAAGAAGGCAATTGACTGTTGCAGTAGCGTGTGTAGACGCAGCCGGCGTTAAAGAGATGATTCAGTAACACGCCCACGGACGCGAAGGCAGGGCTCCCGGCTCACAGGTCGAGCCGGGCACCTCCACACCCCCCGGGGAGCCCCCCGGAATGCGGGAGGGGCCGGCCGTGTCAGTGGGGCGACCGATCGGGTCACCATGCCCGCAGGACGGGTGACCGGGCGCCCAGCGCGCCTCCTCCGGGAGCATCTCCCTCAGCGCAGTGTCCAGGGGAGGCGGGCGGTGAGTTCCCCGCACGGAGGGGCCGGGGCCGGCAGCCTCAGTCAGGAGGGGGCGCGGGCGGGCCCGGCTCTGTCACTGGCCCGCGGTGGCCATGGGTACCTTGTTTACCTCCGTTTTCTCATCTGGAGAATGAGGGTGACCAGAGGCCGTGGGGACTGGCGAGTCCTCCCCAGCTGCACTGGACGGAGCACGGTCAAGGGGCAGCTCTGGACGGGGCAGGGCTGGGCTCCCGCCCGGCGCCACCCCCGGCCGCCCGCAGGGCCTGGCGGGTGGCTTGGCCTCGGACCTCGGTTTCCTTGTCTGCAAAGCTGGGCAGACAGCGGCGCCTCCTCACGGGCTGTGAGACGACTTTGGAAGGTGTCTGCCACTCAGGTACAGAGTGCGCCCCGTGGCCGGTGGGCCAGCACCTGGCAGAGCGGGGGCCCCTCCCGCCCTCCTCCCGGTGCGCAGGGCTCCTGGCCCCTCCTCGCTGGGCGCTTTCTGCCATCACCGCCCACCAGCTCCCTTGGGGGCGGAGGCTCCCCGGGAGGGGATGTCGTCCAGGCAGAAGGGCTGCCTTCCTCTGGTTATTTAGATTCTGGGCCGATTCCTGTCAAGTAGGAGGCTGGCCGGGGAGCCCGGCGGGTGTCGGGGCCCTGCCCAAGCCCGTCCCTCCTGCCACTCAGCCGCCGCGTGGCCAGCGCCTTCGTGTGGGACCAGCACCACGCCGGGGGCTCACGAGGAGACGAAAATGAATGATGAATATAGGTTTAATAACTGCCTCTCGTTCTGACACTCTCCGTTGCTCCCCGTGGTCTGGTGACCCTCTTTGCTGCTTCCAACACGAAGAACTTCCGACGACGTTTCTCTGGGAAGATGATATCTGTATAATGGCCTCATGCTATGTCTGTGATTCTAAACACACACTGATTTGCTTTGGACTAAAGGGAAAGGAAACGAACCATGAGGAGGAAGGTTCCTCTCCCCCCCCCCACGCTCCCTCTGCAGTTCCTCCCGGGGGCCGCGGCCCCTTTTGCCTCCCGCCCGGCTCCGTCCTCTGCGCCCGCGCCGCCCTGGAGCGTGACGTCCCTGCTCGGCCCTCCCTCCAGCACGGAGAGGCATCGGCTTAGTGCGGGCAGCAGGGGCTCGCACTGGGCCGGAGGCCCCGCGCCCTGCGAACCCCTGGCCCACGCCGTCTCCCCGTCCGCTGCAGCAGGGAGGGCAGCTGAGGGCGGACTCCGTGCCGGGCACTGTGTCCCCGTCCCCTCCATGGGTCCCCCAGGCAGCGGCGCGTCCTGCTCTTCCTGTGGGTTCTCCGCAGCGAAGGGGTTGCGGGGGCAGGCGACAGCGGGGGACACTGGTTTGGGGGCCCGGGAGCTGGCTGCCCGGGGCTGTTTGTTAAAGCCGCTCTGACAGCATCGTGCTCACGGGGCTTCGTGCCTTCTCTCTGGGGGGGTTTTTGGAGCTGTCACTGGGTTAAGCTGAGAAGTAAAAAGGATGTGGGGGAAATCACACTATTAAATATGAATACGTCTCCCTGTTTTAATCAGCTCCTTCCCCGCAGGCAGGTACAGGACAGGGCCTTCAGAGGCCTGTTTGCGTCTTCAGAGTGAAGCCGGCTCGCAGCCCGCGCACTAATTAAGGAGAGCGGTTTTTTCTTAGCAAAGAGAACTAATTATTCCAGCCTTGTGCTCATTGGTCTGTTTTTCTGAGCAGTTTAGACGTGTTAAATGCATTTCGTGAACAGTCCTCACAACAGAGGGGGGCACAGGCTGTGCAGGGGTGTTCCCCACACGGGAACCCCGAAGGTCAGACCCGCTCCACCCCTGCCCTTCTGGCCTCACCCCGAAGGGGTTCCTGACAAGCACACAGAGGTCCCAGGGAGCGTCACACGCTTCGGACTCAGACCACATTCTCGCTCCCGCTGGGGAAGGCGGCTGGTTCCACCCCATCCCCACGGGCAACGTCTCCCGGCCCCTCAGTGCCCCGCATGGCGCCGCCGCCCCAGGAAGCCTTCCCAGGCTGCTGATGGGCGTCTGGCCCTTTCTCCGGGGGCCCCTGCTGCGCCAGCAAAGCCCTGTATCTGCCGAGACACTGACCAGCCCAGTGTCCCCTCTCTTTGCTCGCTGTGTGTCCCGTCAAGAAGCAGGGAGGAAGGAAGCATGGGCGAGAGGGAGGGAGGAGGAGGAATAAGATCCCGTACGGTTCGACATTTTAAAAATAGACACTATTAAATGGGGACATGTTTGCTGAGTGTAACCTCTCCTCTCCAGGGAGGTGGGTGTGGGCGACAGAGGGGTGTGGCTTGCCGAGCGGACTGGTGGGTTTGAAGGCACAAACGATCCAGATAGAGGAGGTCCAAATTCCCCTTACAGGAGACGGGGACACGGGGTGGGGCGGGAGCAGGGAGGGATTGGGGAAGAAGGGGACCCCGAGTGGGAGGAGAAGGCGGCCAGGAGGATGAGGGGCGGGGGCGAGAGGCAGGTGAGAGACAGACGAGGAGGAGGCCAGGTGGGGGATGGGGGGCCTGGGAAAGAGTGGATGGGGTTCGAAATTCATCCTGTGAGATCATTTCCATGATGTGTAATGTAAACGCTGTGTTTCCGCGTGTTGTTAACGCATGGCGAAGGTGTGGGGCCTGGGGGTGGAGGAGGCTCTTCCAGCGGTGGGGTTCGGCTTCGTGGTGGACCCGGCCGCATGCCCCTGCGGGGCCTGGTCTCCTTCAGCTTCTGGGGGCACCGTGGCAGCTGGGCTGCCGGGGCTTCCAGTCCGCACGTCCTGGCCTGTCATCGCGGACCTTTTACTGAACCTCCCCACCTGAGCTCTCTTACCTGCAAAGCAGGGCTAGAAACGAGGCTTAAACATGACAGCAAAATGTTTAAAACGGCTCGTGGCGCAAAACAAAATGTTACATATTATTCCTTCCTTTTCCTCTTTCCTAACCCGAGGGAATGTGTGAGCGTGAAAAGGGCATCGCGAATATGCAGGAAAAACCTTTAAAATGTTCTTACTTAGGTTGTTAGACAAAATACAGGACGCCCAGTGAAATCTGAATTTCAGATCACAACAGATCACTCGAAATTAAAATTCGACTGAACATCCTGCACCGTTAGCTGATAAATTCGGCGACCCTAGTTCCTACCCTTTGACCCTCAGGTTTCACTTCCTGGGAATATATTCTAAGTAAAGAACCTTGAATTAGAAAAGTTTTATACAAGAAACTTTTCCCTGGAGTGTTTTGAAAATACATGTGGAAAAATGAAGAGTCAGCACTATGTCCGCTGGTAGAATGGTCAAGTACGTTAGGATGTATCTCCTCGACTGAATGAGATAGTGTCATAAAAATGCTGTTTCTGAAGAATAGACAATAACATGGGGGGAGGGGAATAATATTAAGGAAAAAATCGGAATAAATTATAAAATGTAAAAAGTATTTACAACTCTAAAATTCTCCTTAAATAAAGAAAAAAAAGAAACTGGCCGGAAACCAGGTACGATGTTCATAGTGGATGCACCTGCCGGTGAGATGACTCTTTTCTTTCTACATCTGTGCACACCCCCGTTTTCCGTACGGACCCAGACCTGCTTCAGTTTAAAAGCTGCTTTTCTGGGTTCCTCGCATGGCGGGGGAGGGAGTGGCCAGCGCCAGGACCCCGGGGTTCTGGGGCCCCAGAGGGCGGGGGGGGTCACGTCGATCTCACGGGTAGGTGAGGGCGGCGGGCACGCCGCCCCACTCACCCTGGTGCTCTGCGAGGCCCTTCTTCTTCTGCTCTCTCTCCTTTCTTCTCTCTCTTAACTTCCCTCTGCCCTCCTTTCTGCGCATGGCGAAGCCCGGAGCGGGAGGAAGCCCGGGCAGGCCGGTCCTGGGTCTCCAATCACACGGGGGCCCATGCGTCTGGCTTTGAGAGACTGGCTGGCGTGGCGGGCGGTGTGCGGGCCCTGCGGGACGGACTCGCTGGGACATAGGGGCGTTCGGGCGGAGGGGGTCCTGCGAACCCTCCTGTCCAGTTCCTAGAGCTGCCCACGCAGACGCGAGACGAGTGTGCTCACATGTCTCCCCTCCACGCCCCTTCTCTGTAATTTACGACGTGCTTTAAAAAACGTCCATATTTCCCTGCTGAGACTGTGTTAATGATGTATTTTATCGTGTTCTCTCCTTTAAAAAGAGTGAGATCGAATGTTTATTAAATTAATTTTTGCTTTAATGTACTTCCCTCCGTATTTCATGCTGTGGACACAAGTGTTTCTGCAAATGGCTTTTTCCAAGATGCCCGGTTTGTTTTTAATCGCCTCTGTCCTTCGGTGTGGTTCCAAGCTATGCTCATCATTTCTATTCGTTTGCAGCCGAAGCCTGGAGATATCTCAGGTAAAGCTCCTTACTGTGGCGAGGCTGCGCTCAGAAAGGTGGGACACAGTCATCCCGAACAGGGCGCACAGCACAGGGCACTTCCCTGTGGTTCCTGGAGCTGAGATACAAACCCCCTCGCTCCCGTTTGTGAGCCGTCTGGCACGGACCCTGCCCCCACATTGCAGGGAGGTCCCCCCACGGCTTACAAGGTCATTACTGGGGAGTTATCCCCAAGTTTAAGGCCGAGGGAAGAAACGGTTGCCCGGTGTTTCGCAGCCGTGGGGACACCTGCGGACGAGGCATTTCTGACTAAAGGGAGGCGACTTTCCACGACACTATAAAAAAGAAGAAAGCCCCGCCCCTAAGTGTTTCAGTCTTAAATTCGTGTGCTTTCTAACAAATCTGTTTATTGCAGAACACTCTGTCTGCCTGGTGAAAACAGGAAAAGAACAGAAAGCAGGAACAAGGCGCGCGTGTGTGTGTGTGTGTGCGTGTGTGTGTGTGAGTGCGCATGCGAGTTCACATGTCACTCAGAATCCCCCCCCGGGGGTGACCGCTCCCTGGAGGGACAGGAAGGCTCCAGCTGGGCTCAGGTCCTTCCGTGCCCCGCCCACCCCTCCTACACCACCATCTTTAAGCCGGGGGGGGAGGGCCACCTGTCACCACCTGTCCAGCACACCCGTCCCCTTCTTAACCTTAACGTTGCGTTGGGAAAACGAACGCACTGCCCAGCCCCGCAGCGAGCGGCGTGACGGATGCACACCGGAGCCAAGGGCCCTCGCTGACCCACGCTCACCCCGTCCCAGCCGGGGATACCAGAGGGCTCCCGAGACGCCTGCTGGAATGTGGACGCTGCTGCTGCTGGACGCGAGGCTGAAGGTGGCCGTCTTGCCTGCCGGGGGCCCTGCCCAGAGGGTGTCCACGTAGAGGTCAGAAGAGCCGGGCGGCAGAGGCAGCCCCTCTGGGTGGTTCTCTGTTACCTGAGCGGACGCATTCATTTCGTGCGGGCTCCAGTTGGGGTCACGCTTTCTGCCATTAGCTTGACGTGGGGGGTGGGGATAGTAACGGTTACTTTTCAAATAAAATGATGTTCAGTGAGTGTCCCAGTTCAGTGCTTAGTGGAAAGCTGCAGACGGGGGGAAGATTCCCCCTAAAGTGTCCAAGGGTGCTGGACGGGGTCAGACTCCTGCTCCTGACTGAATTCAAGTCAGATTTCAAATTTACCTCCTTTGTGGTCAGAGAACATACTTGTAAGTTTCCGTTCTTTCGAAATCTGTTGACATTCATTTTAACATACAGTATACGGCCTACTCAACGTCTACTTGAACTTGAGAACATGTTTATCCTGCAGTGGTTTGGTGTAGTGTTCTAAATGTCAGCAGGCTCCAGGGGTGCGTTCTTCGGGTAACTCGTGTCTTCCTGGTTTCTGTGTCACCACGCTCTCCTTTCCTGAGAAAGTCGTCTTTGAGGCTCAGCACTACCGTGATCATGGCCCCGTCTAGCGCTGCTCTGAATATTGGCGGTTTTCACGCGTATAATTTGAGGATCTGCTGCGATGCACACGCACACTTCTGAGAGTCCTATCTTCCTGCTGTGGCGACCCTTGTCCAGGGATGAAAAGTCCCCTTCGCCTCTCGCAAGACCTCTTGTTATCATACCCGTTTTGGCTGATGTTACTACAAGCACCGCCGCGTTTTTCACGTCTTTCTTACATCTTTTTTCATGTTGTGCTCTCGATCCATTTTTGTATCTGAATTTAAGCCTGTTGAGGACAGCAGACACTGGGTCTTGCTTTTATCCGAAAATCTCTGCCCCATATTGGAGCTCGTATTCCTCTCCCATTGAATGTAATTATTGACACGTCTGCCTGCCATTTTGCTATTTGTTTTCCATTTGCCTCTTTTTTTTTTTTTTTGTTCCTGTTGTTGTTCTTCGGTTCCTAGTTTCTTCCTTTCTTTTGTGTTAATAAAAATTTTAATATTCCACCTAAGTTTTCCTGGCTTTCTGGCTGTGTATCTTGGCATTATGTGTTTAGTGATTTTAGGTGTTATGATACCTGCGCCTGTGGCTTAACTCATTCTACCTGTAGTAATACTGGCTTACTTTGCATGAAACAGAGGGCCTCGAAACAGTACATTTAGGTTTGCCCGCTGGTCTTTAGTGCTGTTTTTGTTATATATATATATATCCACTACATGCTATAAACTACCTAACATATTATTAAAATACAATATTTTTTTAAAAAAAGTCATATTTTTCCAAGAAGAAATTTAAAATACGGTCTTTGATATCCACCAACATACCTATGAATTCTGGAGCATTTTATTTCTTCAGCTTAAGGAACTTCCTGTTTGTAATGTTTGCAATGCAGGTCTGTGGGTGACAAATTATCACAGTTTGTGTGTCCCAAAATTGCCTTTATTTTACATTCATTTTTGAAAGATCTTTTCTCTAGCTGTAATTCTTGGTTTACGGTTCTCTTGTGCTCTTAGTATTTTAATTCTGTTGTTCCTATTTCTTTTGGCTTCTATTGCTTATGATAAGAAATCAGTCATTATTCTTGCTGATTTTCTCCCAGATGTTACCAATCTTTTTTTTTTCTTAAGGTATGATTGACATACAATATTTTTTTATTCTCAAGTGTGCAGCATATTGATTCGACGTTTTATACCTTACACGGTAGTCCCCATGATCGGTCCTGCAACCCTCTGTCCCCATGCACAGTTCAAAGGTACTACGTTGTTATTAGCTATACTTCCCATGCTGTACAGTCTCTGTGACTTATTTAATTTATAACTTAATTCCTTTCACCTTTTATACCCAGACCCCCCTCTCTCCCCTCTGACAACCATCAGTTTTTCCTCTGTGTCTATAAGTCTGTTTCTATTTTGCTTTATTTGTTTTTTTTTTAGATTCCATATATAAGTAAACCACAGAGTGTTTTTTTCTCTCTGACTTATTTCATTTAACATAACACCCTCTAAGTCCATCCACGTTGTTGCAAATGGTGGGATTTCATTCTTTTTCACTGCTGAGTAATATTCCGCTGTGTGTATGTACCGCCTCTGCCTTATCCATACCTCTACCAGTGGGCATAGGTTGCTTCCACACTCGGAGATCGTAAATAATGCTGCGGTGAATATAGGGGAACATATATCTTTTGAATGAGTGTTTTGTTTTTTTGGATAAATGTCCAGAAGTGGGATTACTGGGTTGTGGTGATTTCCGTTTTTTAATTTTTCTGAGGAACTCCACAGGGTTTCCCACAGTGGCTGCACCAACTTACAATCCCCCCAATGGTGCAGAGGGTTCCCTTTCCTCCCTGTCCTTGTCATTCGTGGTATTTTTGATAATAGCCACTCAGTGAGGTGACATGTCACTGTGGTTTTGATTTGCGTTTCCCTGATGACCGGTGACGTTGAGCATCTTTTCATGTGTCTGTTGGCCATCTCTGTGCCCTCTTTGGACAAGTGTCTATTCAGGTCCTCTGCCCGTTTTTAAATTGAATCGTGTGCTTTGATGTTGAGTCATATGAGTTCTTCATACATTTCTGTTCTTAGCCCCTTATCAGATAGAGCTGTATCTCTGGTTCCCGTCCCAGGATTTCTCTAACTGGAGGTGTTAGCTACCCAGGAATATGCTCGAGAGTTACGCAGATTGCACTCAGAAGCTTCCAGAAGTCATGCCTGTGGGCCACACTTGACCTGTGGGGGATGGGAGCCAACAAGCACATGCTCCCCTTTTACCCTCCACTGTGACAGCTCCGAGGCACGTGCGATGAGGTTTCCTGTCCCCCAACAGCGGCCCCCTCGATACTGAATCCTCTGCTGACTTTTCTTCCTTCTTCGTTTCTCCCCCATCTCTGGTTCTAGCTTCCTGGGATCCCATTCCCAAACAAGGTCCCTGACACACACTTCTGGTTAGGCTCTCCTCTTGGGGGGACTTACTGCCCCGCCTGGCTGGCCCCCGCTTGCTTCTCTGTTCTCTTTTGAGCTCGCTCGCTAAAGCCCGTTATTCTGGCCTCGTTGGTACTCGGATGTACCAAGTTGATTCCCACCTCAGGGCCCTCGGACATCTGCCCAGCTCTTCCTGTGCCCCCTCCTCTGGCCTCTGTTCACATGTCACCACCACAGAGGAGAGCTGGAGGGTCGTGCAGCTCTGACCTCGCTCCCCGACCTCGCTCCCAGCATGGGCCGGCTCCATCGCACGCACCTGTTTGCTTTCCGAGGGCACCTGCCATGCTCTGAGATGCACTGCTCGCTTATTATTCACCTTGCGCCTCGTGCGTGGGTGACTGGGTCACTCGCTGGAGGCCTCCTGGCTGTCTGGTGCTCGGGGTCACCCCCTGGTCCCACAAGGTTCAGCCCCGCCTTCTCCTGAAATGCCCCTTCCAGATGCAAGAGCCAGACAGTCACACGAATGCTTCAAACGGGCCCCGTCAGTATAAGGCAACGAATGACAACCAGCACTCAGCCTCTGTTTCTGGAGGACGACGGGAGGCGGCGGGGACTCTGGCACAGCCCGAGAGCCCAGCCCTGTCTGAGGAGCCTCCTCTCTCCCCATCCCCAGCTCCTGTCGTCACCCAGGATGCGGCTAATACTGCTTGACACTCTCGTTTCTCAACATTAAAAAAACAACCCTGATGTAGTGTGCATATGTCAAACCTCCAAATTTTAAAGCTTTGGCCAATGAGTCCATTTTCAGCACATTCTGGGCCATAAGAAACCTGGAAGCCGTGCTCGCTGGCCCCGTCATTCCACAGTCAGGGCTGCTAGAGCTGGGCCCTCCAAGCTGCAGATGCTGCTCCGCCAGAGTCAGAAACAGGGCCCCACCTGGTCCCGGCAGGACGTGAGCGGAGAAGGCGCCTGCTGGGGTGTGGCGGGAAGGCGCCCGGACCGATGAGCTGTTCACTGTTTGTAACTCCATAAACCCCAGGTGACAAGGACGGGGACTACGCGGCCTTTAGATAAGGTACCATAAACCTTTCTTGGATCGTTAACCTTTTCAAGAAGCGTGCGTGTCCAGTCCTTAATACCTGAAGAGGCGTAGCAGCGAGACGGAGCTCTTCGCGTGAGCGGTGGCGGCGTGGCTGCCTTCTCCCCGTTCACGGCGGGCTGCAGCGCATCACTGATAAGGCCTCCGTGTCGACACCGAGCTAGTTGTGTTCATGCAAATTCCCGCTTAGTTCACATTAAAAGACGGACGCGGAGAGCAAGGTGAACTTTCGAAAAAGCAAACATTAACCGAAGACAAAACGATAATGGTCACGGTTGGTCGTTCATGCCGCCGAAGATCACACGTCAGCATCTGCATCGCTCTCTCTCCCTGTCCACAGTGTATAACTCAGCCGCAAAAACTAAGTTCCACTGTGCTCTGAAGGTTCCAGTTGGATAAGGATTGCTTTTCTCCTCCATGTTTGAAAATGGCTTTACTGAATCAGTTATCCAGCTTAAGAACACGGTTTTCACTGCCGCGGCGGGCCGGGCCGTGGCCAGAGGGGGGTGCTCTCTGACCTGGCTGTCTGCCGCAGGCACCCTCCCGGGGGCTGCTTCTCCTGGCCATACCCTGGCTGCTGTGGTCACCTGGCCACTGGCCTCAGACCCCTTCCTCTCAGAGGGAGCCCTGCTCCGCCTGCCTTTTTCTTCTGCAAAGCCCGGGGGACGTGTGTTCACGTGTCTATTTCATCAGTACATAGTCACGAATCACGTAGTGTGACAAGCCATGTGTTGTGGGGACACGGTGACGAACAGAAGAGGGATGGGAGAACTGGGGAAATGTCGGGGTTCCTTACATGAACGTGTGATCAGCGGGGTGGGCAGGCGGCAGTGGGTGACTCAGTTCTGTGAAGGTCCTCACCTGGCTGAAGCAGATGCTGGATACTTCCGCAGGTCTACTGAGTCCTCCTGGGCACAGGGGGCCTGTGCGGGACCTCAGCACGGAGGGAGAGGGAGAAGGGGGCGCTCCGGCCGGGCGCCAGCGCCCCGGGAGCGGAGCAGTGTGGGCCTCGTGCAGCCGCCTGCCCTGGCCTAGCCTTCATCTGCCATCATTCCCGTCCTTCCGGCTCTGCCATTAATAGGACACGTCATCAGTTATTTGGACTCAAATTTGACAAATTAAATTGCAGAAAATTAAATAAGTTGTAGATCAATGTTATCAGAATGATCGATTAATTATTCCTTCTAATTAAAACGACCAGTGCCTAATATCTTTCACTTATATTTTATGGCCCAATTTCCAATTCAGAGCTTTTAGGCAATTGCATTGACCGCAGGTACATGTACACCTTGGAACCAAATAATTTATTAATCAGCACAGCTCATATGGAGGGTCTGATTTAATAACCATCACCCAGATGCAGGAGGTGGGTTTAATTCGGCCCGGGCTTTTCTCAAGATGCCGGAGGTTTGTCATTTCACGCTGTTTTGTGGTCCTCCTTTTATCAAAAAGAATCGTAAGGAAAAAAATAGGCGTGTGTACTTGCGAAACAGGTAAACAGACTAACTCCAGTGGTTCTTCGAAATGATGTTTTACCTTTAATCTTTTCTCACGAAGGGTTTGTGACTTAATGTTTTGCCGGTATGCCGGGAAAAGCGCTCTCAAGATTCGGGGATGAAAGGGCCTTTGGACGCTCGAACGGGCGCCACCTTCGCGGGGACAGGTGCCACCTTCGCGGTGACCCCGGAATACAAACTGAATAGCAAGCACTTTGCGAGCTGCTTCCCTGCCTCCATCAGCTTTGAAATGCGTACAAACAAAATTTCTTATTGAACCCAGGACGTTATTATTCCACAGACCATGCCGGACAACTGGCCGGGGTCCGAGGAGGAAACTGGGGCTCAGAGAGGTTTCATAACTTGCCCGAGTGACTCAGGCAGTGAGCGGAGGAGTTGGGACTAAGCCTGGCCGCTGCCTCGGGATCCCAGGCTCTTAGCAACTGTTCTATACGAATGAGTTCAATTAACTGGACGCACTTTTCAGGGGGCACCTAATACAATACAAGTGTAAAAAAAGTGGGAGGTTTTGGTGCCACGGCTGGCAGCTTGCTTGGCAAGAGATGGATGTGTGGCTGATAGGGAAACTGATACGGTTTTCAACAAAGCCTGCAAATTAATCACACTGAATGAATGTGACTAATGTGTTAAAGGAACGAGCGATTAAATTATTAGCATTCTGAACTTCTCCTGCCTGGCTAATTTCTTCTCCTCCCTAGGGTCACCATCTTTCAAAGAGGTAGGGACACAGAATTACTGATACGGGTTTTGTGGAACAGAAATGCATTTTAAAGGCTTCAACGGGGGACAGTCTGTGAAGCTCTCAAGTGGCTGTCAGTCTCCACGTCTCACTGCTCATGCAAGGGGTGTGGGCTGAGGGAAGAGGCTGAAACTGTCACAGACACTGGAAGTGGAAACGGGAGGCCAGGCATTTCCCGGGGGAACAGCTTGGAAACAGGAGACAGTGTGGGGGGCCCCCCGCGGGGAGGTGAACTGCATCCGTCCCCCTGCGGTGCCGCAGGGCTCTGTGCTTTATCCGGGATCACACGCAGGGCTGCTGCGTCACTGAGGCACTTTGAGGACGATCTTTGGAGAATCCTG
This sequence comes from Eonycteris spelaea, assembly GCA_003508835.1. Classification (NCBI taxonomy): domain Eukaryota; kingdom Metazoa; phylum Chordata; class Mammalia; order Chiroptera; family Pteropodidae; genus Eonycteris; species Eonycteris spelaea. Next base: position 7,567,414 of record PUFA01000071.1, on the reverse strand, counting down.
GCATGGTCTCCCCAGAGCACACTCTGCTTCCTGGCTCTGTACACAACCCATTGCCGGATGGGAGCACCAGGTCTCAGGGCAGGTCCCCAAGCCCAGGCCCACAGACCGGTTAGGAACCAGACTGCACAGCAGGAGGTGAGCGGCGGGCCAGCGTGCAAAGCTTCCTCTGTATCTGCAGCCGCTCCCCAGCACCGGCATCACCGCCTCAGCTCTGCCTCAGATCATCAGGCATTAGATGCTCACAGGGGCCCCGGGCCCTGGTGCCAGAAAGGTTGGGAGCCGCTGCTTTAGGGAGCAGGAGTATCTCAGAATACAACTCACAGCCTTAGGGCTGGGAGATGCCACTGCTGTTGGCATTCTACGACTTTTGGCAACCGATCAGGTTTGTTCACGGTGTTGTATAAACCGGGGGTCCCACACTCAGAGACCGCAGAGGACAGGTGGGTAATGTAACCGAAGTGGACGAGACAGGAACGAACCCAGACCAGGAAGCGAGTACTCATCCCTGTCTTGTGCCACGTGACGGCCCAGGACCAACGTCGTTAGATCTTCCAGTTTGGGGGAAAAGGTGTGTGTGTGTGTGTGTGTGCGCGCGCGTGCGCGCCACCATGAATTTAGTGGCTTAAAACAACACAAATTGGTTATTTTTCAGTTCTGGAGATCAGAAGTCTCCAGTAGGTCTGCAGGGCTGTGTTCCTTCCGGGGCTGCAGGGAGAATCGCTGTCCTCGCCTTCTGCAGGCTCGCGAGGCCGCCTGCCTTCCCGGGCTCCAGGCTCTGCTCCCCCAGCCTCAGTCAGCAGCGTAGCACTTTCTCTCCGATCCGACGTCCTGCTTCTCCCTGACAAGGACCCCGCGATTTCATCGGGTCCCCGGGACAATCAAAAGTAACGCCCTTGTCTCAACATCCTCGCCAAGGTAGTCCTTGGGGCAATTAACACAGCCAAGACCCAGGCCCTGAGAAGGGTCCAGGAGGAAGTAAGTGGTCAGTGTGCTGTGGACCTAGAGAGAGGAACACAGACGCGTCAGCAGGAATCAAAGGAAATCTCAGAGGAGGTGGGCGATGCGTCAGGGTAAACAAGCCCCGCAAACCCTCCTACTTTGCAGGTGAGGAGACAAGGCATGGAGGGGGAGGGCGACTTGCCCAGGGCGCAGAGCCCACGCACAGCACAGAGCAGAGGAACTTTGTCAGTTTATACCACTACCACTATCACGGTCCTGCCAAATCCGTACACTGCTTGTATTAATATGTCCTTAACATTCAAATTAACTCATTCTTGATCTAAATAAATGTAAAACTTTGTCTCACTACAGTCATTGGAAAATCAGTATGGATAGAAATAAACACTATAAAAATAAACGATGTTATTAAGTCCTCTCTAGATTCAACCTCCTGGAATTCAAGGCTTATTCATTTAAAGAGCAGATTAGCAAATGTTACAGAGGAATTAAGATGGGTTAGCACCAAACGGTGACTTTCTCATTAGTACAATCAGAAGGATAGGAAGAAAAGTGATAGGAATCACTTCCATGTGATAGGAAGTGATTTAAAGCTGTCGCTCTGCCTCCTCTAAAATCTGACTTAGGGAAAGTGGCAGTGGTCAAGGGCAGTCTCAGGAGGCAGACCCCCCACTTCCTGGCATGCTGCCCACCCTGCCCTGGGCACAGGACTTCGGTTTCTTCATCAGTAAAACAGCTGTTACTTATTGGGGATCTTGGCTAAATGGAAGAATGAAGGTAAAGCACAAAACCTAACACACAGTAAATGCTTAAACATAAGCCGTTATCATTTTTACTGAGCTTTGCACACAAGTCCCTAGTCTTTTCAAAAAATTTTTTAGATAATGACAATAATTATTAAGCACGTAGCAGTTACTATGCACTGGTCTCTTCTAGGTGTAGCATACAAATCCTATTTTACATATATTAGGATATATCTATTAAGATAGATATGCATATTAGAATATATATGCACATATGTTAAGAACTATTATCTTATTATCCCTGTTTAAACAGTGATTTTTTATTCCTATCCCTAGGTCCCTCTACATGTAAGTTTTGCCCAAAGGGACCGCAGAGTTGGCGCATGCAACGATCCTGGCATCCTTTGCCAACTTCCCGAACACAGACCATCGCCGCCGAGGCTGATTGACGGCGAGCCGCTCCCTCGGCCCCGCCCCGCCCCGATCGGCCCCGCCCCGCCCCGGCTGGCCCCGCCCCGAGCGTGGGCTCGTAGCCCCGCCCCTCACGCACGCCTCCGCGGGCCGGCGCGCTTCGGGCGGCGCGCTGACGTCATGGGTCCTGCGCCGCCTGGTGCCTGCACTGCTTAGCGAAGGTCGTCCCAGTGACCGGCCCGGTGTTTGGAGCAGGTGTCGCCATGTTGTCGGTCGCCGCCCGCTCGGGCCCGTTCGCGCCCGTCCTGTCGGCCACGTCCCGCGCGGTGGCCGGCGCGCTGCGGCCCCTGGTGCAGGCCGCGGTGCCCGCCACCTCGGAGCCGCCGGTGCTGGACGTGAAGCGGCCTTTCCTCTGCCGGGAGTCGCTGAGCGGCCAGGCCGCCAGCCGGCCTCTGGTCGCCGTCGTAGGCCTCAATGGTGAGCCGGGCTGACGGGAGCGGCCGGGGCCCGCGGGGCTCCCCGTCTCTCGCGCTCTCCGGCCCTGGACCAGCGGGCAGCGGAAGAGGGCGGGGTCTGCGGGAAAACGCGACGGAGCCCCATGGGGGATCGGGTTGCCGGGCTGGGTGAACCTTGGGCAGGCTTCTGCACCTCTTCGGGCCTCAGCGTCCCCATCTTGCTAGGACACCGCTGGCTTGGGCAGTATCAAGTGATCCCCCAGCTCTGAGTCTTTCCGGTGGCGGCCAGTCTGGGCTGGACTCCAGCCGCAGGCCAAAATTTGCACTTCCGTCAGTTAAGTTCAACATCTCTGGAGTCCAGCTGCTTCCAGCAAAGTTAGAGATTGTACTTCTTACAGGTCGTTTGACTTGAGGCAAATTTTTAAATGTTTTTCTCACTGGTGAAATGAGTGAGTGATTATCCAACTTCGTAGGTTATCTGTGAGATTCAGATGGAAAGATTCTATATAAAGTCAGTACGTTTTGGGGCACTTTATAAATGCTCAATAGTAGGAACTGCTATTACTATTTGGGAGATTGTCTCATTCGCCACCTATCCCGTTTCACACTCCTCTGCCCCCACCACCACACAGGGAAATACAAACACCCACGACAGTAACGCAAGTTTCAGGGTCACTTACAGTGTAGAATGTCAGCAGTGTTTTCAGACACAGGCCCAAACTGTTTTCACACCGCAATCAGGCTCAAGAACAGGCAGAGGTTGATATTCCCATTTGACAGATGAGAAAGCGAGCTGCAAGAGGCAGGGACTAGCACGAGGAAACGCAGTGTGTACGAGATAGAGAGCGTGGCTCCGAAAGACCGATTTGGCCGTGAGCTCCCAGCGGGACTGTCAGCAGATTCTAGTTTCTCTTCTGAGCCTCATTTTCTGTTGTCCTTCACGGGCTGTCTTGGAGACCCTGAATTGGCAACCCCTGGGCCAGTGCGCCTGTGGGCTGCCCCTGTGCATGGTTTTAAAGAGCTGGGAAGATTTCTGGAGTCTCTTGCAGTGTTGAAGCAGGCATACTGGGCTGTAGTGTCCACCTGGGAAAGGCAGAGTGCGGTGCCCTGGCCGCCCCCTTAGGTAGAGCAAATGCTGTCCCGTTTTCCACCGTCTTGCTCGATTCATTGTGTCACCTGCCTGGCCCCTTCACATGGGAGTTGCTGGCTCCTGACCTGCGTGCCAAGTTCCCCTGCTCTATTCTGATTTCATTCCCTGTGTCCTCTACTTCCAGTGACACTCCCGCTCAGTTTTCCATGTTTATGAGACTGGCTCATCCTTTCAATCTCAATTCAGGACGAGGCCGATAACATCTTACATCTGCCAATTCCTTTATGTTTTAGAGCCCATGACACTCTCCACTGATGTGTCTTTCCTCTGACCTTGAACTTGAGGGCATAGAAACTGTCTCCTTTATTCTACTCTCACAACCTTGGATTTTGCATACAGTGGTGTAAGATATTGATGAATGGTAGTTTTTGTTAGGGGGCACCCTTGGGTTTTGGAGAAACTATTCAAGGTAAGAACAGTACCATCCCAAGCCTGTTTGGACCTGGAGGTTAGAAACAGTAGCGGAGGAGAAAATTTCAACAGCAAAGGCTAAAAGCACCATTGGAATTTGTCAAATTGGGTAAAGGGTTTCTTCTAAAAATTGAGGCTTACGTGTCTTTTCCAAGAACTGGTAAATAATGTAGAACTGTAAGGCAAACCTCTTCTGTAATCATGCCTTGAGCATGTAGCTTAAGTTCACATTAAAATCAGCTGCCTAGATGTTTTGTTGAAAGGTAGTCAGTGCAGGGTGTGGGGTGGGAGGCATTGGTCAGGAGAAGACCCCTGGGTTGGGAAGATTCCCAAGGCACAGCAGCACTCACCTTAAAAAAATAAAAACAGAAAACCTGCTTGTTAAAATGCCTTAAGTTTTCTCTGTTTAGATGATGTTTCTATAAGTATTTTGTTTTAGAACTAAATCTAGCTAGCATCTTTGTTGTGAAAAGTCACACATAATACATTTCACATAAATCATCGAGAATGTTTTGTAGTGTGCAGTGTAATGTCCCAAAGCTTCCTGCGTGGTGTAGCTCAGCATCAAGTGTAACCTGCCAGGTAGAATGGGAATGGACGACTGGATTTCCTTTGCCCACAGTCTGACCTGGGGTGGAGGCCATTCTGTTGAGTGTTCTGTGCATTTCCTGTGTATTTCCTGTATGTTTCATGTATGTTTCCTGTACACCCCTTCAATGGTTAAGGGTTGTGGATGCGTTTTTAATGTGAAAGCAGGAGCTGTGGTGCCTTCATCTTTTAGGTGTGATACACACCTTTCCTGCGTAATCTCAGACCTTGCTGCGGAAAGCCGTTCATTTATGCTTGATCCCAGGCCCAGGCTGCACTGACAGGTTAGCTTTAGGTGGAAGTCACGCAGTCCATCACATAATGTCACTTTGCCATAGTTGGGAATCTCAGACAGTCACTACCTATGTCCTGGTTCCCTCCTACAGATGTCGCGTTTGCCAGAAAAGCACACAGGGGTTTCGATAGGTTCGCCACTGTCATGCACACTGCGGCTTCGCAGAGTTGGTGACCTTGTGAAGGGGGGGCCAGTGTTCTTTCCTGTAATGCTCAGCTGCTCAAGGAAGTGTCTTAGGATGGGACAGCCTGGTGGACTAAGGAGAGTGGCAGCTCGTATGAAAATGTGTTTTATAAGGACATATTTCTTTTGGAAACGACATATTTTCTAAAAGTGAGGCATTTTTAGCATCCCCTTTCTGAAAAGGAGAACATCTAGCAACTGTCCTAAAGTGAACATACAAAGATATTTGCTTCCCGAAACATACTTGAAGGCGAGAACAGTAACTGAATTTTTTGTCAGACATTTAAGAATGGTAGGGACAGGACAAAATCTTTTTTTTTTTAAACTACGTACCCCTAAAGTATCACATAAGCAGTCATTGTGGGTTTTTTTTATTTAACATTCATTTGGGACAAATATCAGGCCTATTTTGTGCCAACAGAGCAGTGAAAAGAAAGACAGCACCCCGACTCTGGACGCCGTCGCCCCTCGCTGGAGGGGTTGTGTGTGACAGTTGGCTCTTTGTCCTTACTAAATTGAAATAATTTGTTCTTTTGGAGGTTTGATTTGTTAGCTGCTTATTCTGATAAGGAAGTTCTTTTCTGCCCATTAAGAGTTTTAGTTAAAGTTAAGGTCATCCTAATTTGTATCCCAAAGTATGAAATAGAAATTCTAACGTTTCTGCCAACAGTGCCTAGAATGTTTATTATCTTGTAATTTGTATTTCATGAACTTTTGGTAGTTCTTTCAGGGAACAGGTAGGCAGGAATATAAAGTTGGACATTTGGTTTATAAGATGATCACACACATCACTATTGGGTGGACTAGATTAATGTTGGGGTCCCTTCTAATCAGGAGAATACGGGCAGTATTTCACGTAACGTTTGTCCTGGCACATTGAATTTTGGGGACTTCACCGTATTGCTGTTCACACTGTGATGTGACTTCAGAATCGCACTGACCTGTCCCGGATCCTGAGTCGGCATGCTCGGTGGCGAGGAACTCGGTTTGCACGTGGCGCCTCACGCGCCCATGCCGGTGTGATGGTGGTGGTTGGCTTCATCTTGCTTTTAGTATTTAAACGCCGGCACTGCCAGTTTGACCATTTCTGAGACCAGTGGGTGCCATTTTCCGCAGTTTTATCACTCCGTTCTTGTCCGTTTCCTGGCGGGCGCCCCCACAGGGCGCTGTCTCACTGTGTTGTCACCTCCCGTCTGTCTTGCAGTCCCTGCCTCCGTCCGCTGTTCGCACACAGACGTCAAGGTGCCCGACTTCTCCGACTACCGTCGCGCCGAAGTGTCCGACAGCACGAAGTCTTCCAAGGAGAGCACTGAGGCCCGGAAGGGCTTCTCCTACCTGATCACCGCCACGACGACCGTGGCTGTCGCCTACGCCGCCAAGAACGTCGTCTCCCAGTTCGTCTCCAGCATGAGTGCTTCGGCCGACGTGTTGGCCATGTCAAAAATCGAGATCAAGCTCTCCGACATTCCGGAAGGCAAGAACATGGCTTTCAAGTGGAGGGGCAAACCGCTGTTCGTGCGCCACAGAACCAAGAAGGAGATCGACCAGGAGGCCGCCGTCGAGGTGTCCCAGCTGAGGGACCCGCAGCACGACCTGGAGCGCGTCAAGAAGCCCGAGTGGGTCATCCTGATCGGCGTCTGCACGCACCTGGGCTGCGTGCCCATCGCAAACGCGGGCGACTTCGGCGGCTACTACTGCCCGTGCCACGGGTCGCACTACGACGCGTCCGGCAGGATCCGGAAGGGGCCCGCCCCTCTCAACCTGGAGGTCCCCGCCTACGAGTTCACCGGCGACGACCTGGTGATTGTCGGCTAGGCCCCCGACCCCGAGGCGTCTTCGTGCCCCTGGAAGACGCATTTGCGAGCAGGCCTCTTGTACTTCAGTTTCAAGTCGGTCGGTTGAACAGGTTTAAAAATGGCTGATAACGTACTTGCAAACGTCGCTGCGAAGTAGCATCTGACGCGGGGTGCTGTCAGGCAGTCACCTGATAAAGGCACTGTTGACATGGGGCTCAGCGACTGGGGAGCTGCAGTGTCTTTGATGGTCAATTCTAATTAAAAATCACAGGCTGGCACACAAGAGTCTTGTGAAGTCTGTAATTGACTCATTCATTTCTTTGTGTTGGGGACACATTCTGCAGAGCTCATGGTCAGGGCGAGGTTGACACAGGCACCATGTCCCAGTGCAGCGGGGCGAGGGGGCTTCCCCCGCACACACAAACTAACCCCGTGGCGATGCCGAGTGTGGTCGGGGCACGACAGCCCTGGGACCCCTGTTAGGGCTCTGAGGGTTAGCCCAGCCCCAACCCCCGGCTTCCTGCCTGTGTGACAGGCCCGGAGGTTTTATTCCTCAGCTACGGGAGTGAGTAAGTAGAATTCTTCACTCTGAAGGGGTTGCGATGGGATGTTAGCTGAGAGAAGCGATCCAGAGGGGAGTCCGCCCTGCCGTGTCCTTCCTCCGGCGTGGGCAGTCCCTCTGCGCTTCCGCTGTCCGCCTGTCGAGGGGAGTAGGGCCTGCGAGCCCTGGTTTCGTCCGCGTGTGAAAACGACCCGCTGGTTTTGTCTCTGGTTATGGTTTGACGTGTTTCTTCGGTTGGCTTTGCAGTAACTTTTCACTGTGCAGTGGGGTGGGCGGGCGGCACAGGGAGACCTCCGAACTGACTGCTTTTCCTGCCTTGCACCTCCAGGCCAGGGCTGAAACTCGCCAGGGCTGAAACACACCGGGCCGGATCCCCGGGACCTGGGGCAGGCGGGCTCTGTGCTGTCCCCCGGGACCTGGGGGCGGGCGTGCTGACGCCTCAGCTGCTTTTATGCGGCCATTGGCTCAGTGTGTGCTCTGCTGGGTCCATCTGTGACCTCAGGTGCATTTATTATGCAGCGAGCTAGGGCGAGTGACTAGGGCTAGGTGCGGGGGTAGGGCGCAGCATCAGCAGGAGACGGGGTGTGGCTGTCCCCGCAGAGTGAGCAGGACTGTGCCCAGGAGGTGACTGCTTCCTGGGGGAGGAAGGGGAAGAGGTGAGGGCCGTGGGCGGGAAGGTGAGAGCTTCCAGCAGGAAGTGCTGTGGGCGAGGTCGGCCACCAACCTCTGGGGGTGCCCTTTCATCCACTGACCTCGGGAGGGGGGTCGGGATTGATGTTTCACTGACTTGAGGGTGGGACAGAGGGAGGTCGTTAGGAGCTGATAGTTTTCTTTTGCTGATAAACTCTTGATGGGGAAGCAGACAGTTATGATATAGAAAAGGTGTAAAAGTTCCTACTACTTGAGAAGTTAAAGACAGCGTTTCACTTAACTACAAGCTTTTCTAATACAGAGCAAAAGCTTGAGAGCACAGACAAGCCTGGAGAAGACGGACAAATCGCCAAGATCTCACTCAAAGGTAAAGCCTCTGAATAGTCGCAGGTACGTTACTCAGCGCTTTTTCATACAAATGAGTCTACGTGCTTTTCTCAAGATGAATTAGTCTCCTGTACAAAGTGCCTCACGTGAGAACATCCTTGACCTACTGCGGGGGAGAGAGCTGCCTACAAAACAGTCCGCACGGCCCGCCCCGGGGCAGAGCTCAGCCGGTCAGCCGGCGGCATCTCCCGGGCGTCCGATGTCAGAGGGAAGACCTCGGCGGCCATCCTGACTCCGCGGCTCAGAAGGTGGCAGCCCCGCTGCCATGTCGGTTGTGGGCACACTTGGGGCGCTCATATCGGGCGTGAGACGCCCGCTGCACGCTTCCTCTTGGGAGAGAAAGGAAAGCCACGCAGCTTCAGTGAACACACGACGTTTGGCTTACGACAGGGCCGGGTCCAGCGATGGTCAGGTCCGCGGGACGCAGCGGCTCGGGGTCGTCCTGACCCGCTTCCTCCCCAGGTTCTCGGCAGCCGCTCCTCAGCCCGGGTCCAGGCGGCTTCTCCCCGCCAGGTGTGCAAATGGCGGCAGCTCAGCCTTCCGCTTCACACCTGGAGAAGAGTGAGAGTTCGTGTGCCAGCATGTCCGGCGAGAGGGCCGTTGGGGAAACAAAACCCTCCCATCACCCCCCTGCCCTTCTACCCGCCCCCCCCACTCCCCGTGGAGCGGAGGGAGCCACCGCGCCCCTGAGGGGCCCCGTCGACAGGTCCCACCGCCTTTGCGTTTCTCAGGAGGTGCTGTCGGGGCGGGAGGGCAGCCGCTGCCTCTTATGAAACAAAATGGCATTTGTTTGCCTGCAAGCGCCGTCACATGGCACGGGTCCTGGTGGGCGGCGTGCCCACGGCTGAACAAACATCCGTGGCCAGGCAAAGGTCGTACCGATTGGACCAGGCCTGGTTTACAGAGGGGGGTTTCCAGGAGCACAAGTGGGGTGCCACAGAAGGACGCAAGGATGCTCTGAAGAACCCTGGCCCCTCGGGGGCCGAGGGGCGGGCGGCCGGGCGCCTCCGGCCGCACCTAGCAGGTGACTTAGTTCAGCTGTTGGGAGCCGGCGTATCACTGTGCTGCCAAGTTTCAAACCCTTTTTATAACCACAGGACTTGAACAACTGCAGGCTTTTTGAGAGTCATTGCTATGGATGTGAGACAGCCCACAAGGAGAGAGCCGGAGCCCAGGCTGAGAGCCAGCTCTGGGCTGAGGGCTGTCATCTTGCCGGGAGGACAAATGCTTCAGGACGTCTGTGGAGGGAGGGTCCGGGTCTGCGGCTGCCCCGAGCTGATCCAGGTGGGACGTGCGACTCTGAGCCGAAGATCGACTACCAAATCAGAGGCCAGAGGCGACTGGCTTCGGGGTTGCCACGCAAGTCAAACCCAGCTGGTCCGCGTAATTACGTCCTGCTTGTCCACAGCAATCGTCTCCGTATTCCCCGATGAAGATCACGCAGCGTGGGCGGGAGCTGTCGGGACGCAAACTCCTGGTTACCTATCAGACTTGAACCTGCGAACGTGTCGCCGTGGCCGGTTGGCATCACAGTAACCGAATGGGAGGAAGGGAGGACGGAGGCGAGCAGAGCCGGATGGGGATGCGGAGTGAGCGTGAGCGTGAGCTGTTGGAGGGCTGGGTGCCTCGGTGCCTGCACTTCCCAGCCTTGCGAACTAGGTGCATCCCCTGTCCTGAGGCAGCTTGCGTTGGGTTCTCTTTCCCCTACCACAGAAATAGCCCCGACCGGCACAGCGGCCAAGGGCCCAAGTGGCATTTACGCCCACCATGGCCCCCAGGACGCATCCAAACCAGCCCCGTGGCTCAGAGGCACGGCCAGCAGCCCTTCCGGGGCGCCCGGCGGTGTCTCTCCACGGTGTCTCCCCACGGCTTCTCCCCGCACATCTCCGTTTCTGGAGGGAGCTGGACCAACAGAGAGTGACGGTGCGTTTGAACACCACACGTCCCTGTCGGTCCCTAACCTAATCGTCCTGCGATGGGGCTACACCCCTCTCCCCGAACGGGTGGCCGTTCTAGGGATCTTCGCGTCCTGTGTGTTTCCTCGCTGGGCTGGGCTGGGTGGCGGCACCCCGGCCCCTGGCTACTGGACAAGAGGTGACCTTAGAGCAATGTGTGGGGACAGTGACACGATGCAGTTTCTGACTGTCCTGTACAGCTGAGCTGCGAGGCGCGTGACCTGACCGGAAAACCCCGCCTGCTGGTCTAGAAAATGTGCTGCTGCTTTTCCGTTTCAGCCAGAATTTGTCACCCGTGTCCCGCAGACACTTGACAAACGAGCCCCCGACATCTCGCCTGTTTGATCTGCCACACACACTTTTTTCCTCCTCTAACCACTGAAGTGTCTAAGACCTTTGTACAAATTTCAGACAGGTAAGGGGACCGCACACCAGGCTTTGTTTGGATGTTCAGTGTTTGCTCCGGTGACCTTCTCTGGGGCACCCACAAAATCAGCAAGCCTTTTGGGACACCAGGGTGTTCTGACGAGCAGCACATGTCACTTTGGACCAGAGAAACACCCTCTTTTTTTTTATAATGCCTGATTTCTCCGCATCAGCAGTAAATCAGAATTTATTTTGGACCAGGTTGGCTTGTCAGGCACTCGTCCCTCTGTGTCCGTCAGAGTGACCTCGGCAGTTCTGTGAACCTCGGCTGGGGGGCGGCATCTGCTCAGACGTCCTCAGGTCGTTTCCCACGTGTCTGTTACGCTGTCCTAGCTGCACGTGCAGAATCCTGTCCTTCCGCCTCCCAGGATGTCTCGCTCAGCCGTGTCGGAAGAAGGGAGGCGGATGAATCCGTGACTTGCTGTCCCTCTGGGGAGAGAAGGGCTCCTCCTCGCGGACCGGGTCTGGGCACAGGGATGACATCGCGGGCGATGGGAAATCGGATTGGGTTCCTCTTTGCTAAATGCAAGAGCCCCAAGAAGGAGTGCGTCCCGCATTGCCGTGTTCCCCAGCATTTGGGCGCCCTCCCTCTCGTGGGCACAGGGGGGCTCTCCTCGGCCCTCGGCCCTCTGCCCTCTGCGTTTGTTCAGGGCCACGTGACTGGTCCTGGCCAACAGGATGGGAGGGGCCGTGCTCCGTCGGGGCGGGAGACCCCGCGCGGTGTGCCAGTCTCTCTCCTCCCGACCGTCCATCCGTCCGTGGAGGACTCCGGGGGAGCCTCCGCGGACGCAGACGGGGTGCTGAGAGCCGCCCGGTCCCGCGGGGCGCGTCGAGCCAGAGACAAGCATTAGCTGTGTGACGCCATGAAGGTTAGGGCTTGTCACCCGAACAACGCCTCGGCCTGTCCTGAGCGATGTGGACGTTTTGGACTTTAAAAAATCGCGACATGATTTACAGAGAGTGAAGTGCTTAGACCTCAAGAGTGAGGTTCGAGCTGTTTTGACGAACCGCCCAGCGTAGCCCACACCCGTTGTAAGGCACAGAGCTATCCCTCCAGAAAGTCCTCTTGTGCCCCGACTTCCAGCCAATGTCCAGCATTCGGAAAAGCCCCTTACTTATTTCTTTATGCAGTTTCACCAATTCTAGGACATCGCGCAAATGGAATCACGTGGTGTAGACATTTCTGTGCATCCGGCCTGTTCCCTCGGCCCGGTGCTTCTGGGGTCCGCCCTCGTTGATGGCATGCGCCCGCAGCGTTTCTGATGGTCCACGAACGGCCACAGGTCCCCGTTCTCCTTGTGACGGGCTGTTTCCAGGCTGGGGTCATCGTGAATGAGGTTCCTGCGAACACGTGTTCCCAGGCTTTTTGGGTATACGTATCTTTATTTCTCTTGGTGTGGAATTTCTGCATCATCAGATGTATCTTTAACTTTCCTAAGAGGTTAAGAACCTCTCAAACTTTTCGAACTAATCATACCATTCATACTTCCGAGCAGCCCGTGAGAGCCCCACTTCTCCATGTGGGGCTGTTCGCCTTCATCTGGGGCCCTTCCGCGGGGTGTGTAGTGGTGGCTCATTGTGCTGAGTTAAAGTAGGTTTAACTTTAATCTCTCTGATGACGAGTAGTGTCGAGCATTGGCCATTTCTATATCGTCATCTGTGACATATCTATTCTCAGTTTTCACTTTATTTTAAAACTGGGTCATTTGTTCTTTTATGATTGAGTTGTAGAGTATATATATGTTCAGATGGATGTGTTATGAGTGTTTTTCCCAGTCTATGTCTTGTCTGTTTATGTTCTTAATGGTGTTTTTTGATGAGAGGATGGTTCTTATTTTGATGAAATCCAATTTTTTAGGGGCGAGTGCTTTGTGCACTAACAATCTCTGCCTACACCAGGATCGTGGAGATGTTCTTCTATGTCTTGTCCTAAAAACATTATAGTTTAAGTCTGAGATTCATTTTGAATTAATCTGCCTGTGGCATAGCGTAGCACTCATGGGTTTTTCTCACTCTTCATCTAGATATCCAGTTGGTTTAGAAAAGTTATTGGAGAAATTTCCTTTTTTTTTCTGTTGAATTGGTTTGGCATCCTCGTCAAAATCATTTGATTTTGTCTGTATGGATCTATGTTTGGACCTTCACTTATATTCCATCAATTTACCTATTCTTTCCCCCAAAACATATTTCTTTAATAATAATCTCCTTATAATAAGTCTCAAAGTCAGATTGAGTTCTCTAAATTTGTCCTTTTTATTTATTTTTTTCAAGATTGCTTTGGTTATTCTTGATCCTTTGCATTTCCAAATAAAATTTAAAATCAGCTACCCTCCTCCCTTCAAAAAAGCCTGCTGGAAGTTTATTTGGGATTATGCTGAATCTATAGATCAGTTTTGGGAGAACTGACACTTTAACAATATTGAGTTTTCCAGTCCGTGAAGAAAGTATCTCTCTCCATTTATGTAGGAGTTCGTTAATTTCTGTCAGCAATGTTTTAGCTTTCAGTATAGAAGTCTTGCCCATATTTGTTACATTTGTTCTAAGTGTTTTATGTGTTTAATGTAATTCGGAATGGAATTTTTAAAGAGGATCTTCAAAACTGGAACATTTTGCAGTCATAAGATGCTCTGAACGCTGAGTTTGGACCTGGGCATGTGCAGCGAGCTTTCCTGGTCTCTGTCACTCTGTTTACGTAGTCATATGTTTACGTAATTATTCCATACCTACCTCTGCCCTCCCTCTTCCCTGTGTTTGATAAAACACTGTCATTACATCCAGCCTGTCCTGTAGGGAGACCCTCGGAAGCACTGGGCCTTGTGGGTCTCCCGCACTGAGCTGGAGAGTAAACCAGGCGCAGCCTGTCCTCAGGAATTTAAGAGCCGGGGAGGAGGCACGCGTGGATAAACACCCGGTGGAACCAGACAGCGTCATCTGAAGGCGGGTGATAAGAGGAAAGGCAGACTTGGCTGGGGCGGGAGGTGAGGTCAGGGAGGTCGCCTAGTGGGCGTTGGGGCTGTGCCATCTTTGGGGGCCTGTGGCACACGAGGGGCTGTTAAGCACCGTGGGAGGCTGAAGTCCGGGATGGGCTGCATGCCGGCCAGGGGGCCACACCGCGTATTTGCTGTCGTCCAAGGCGGTAGCACTTGTCACACTTCAACACGCCCGACAGTCACTGGGGACGTGCTGCTAAGGGCCATGCGCCCAGGCCCCGCCCACACGGGTTTGGATTCCTGGGCCTGTGGAAGGGCTCAGGACCGTGCACCTAGCGAGTGCCCTCGGTGACGCCCGCCGAGGGTCTGCCGGGGAACAGTCGCTGGTGGCAGCGTCCTCTTAGGAAAACACCCTTGGCGTGGAGAGGGTCGTAACCGGCCGATGAGTAGATCTGACTGGCCTCACGGCAATGCAGAAGAGACAAGAAACTTAGAACCTTGTGACATCTTTTGAAATCACGTTAGAACTCCTTGGGGCAAACATCCCTGATGGAGCCTCTGCTCCTTGTTTTACTCTCCTTCTCCTTTTTTTTCTGTCTCTCCTGTTACTGTTTAGTGTGAGACGATCTTACGAATTTTGCTTCTGTGAAATACTGTCCCTCGCGGACATTGCCCACCCTGTGCCTGTCCCTGTTGAGTGTTACAGACACTGGCTTTCACGCCCCTGCCCGCCCCAGACGGGGGCTGCCTCTGCCCTAGCTGCACCCTGCATCGTTCACCTGAGAGGAAAAAAATCCATCTTCACAGCAGGAGAAAACACCTTTCCTGCCTTACTGCTGACTGTCTCCAGCTGTCACCCTGACCGGGGGAAGCCACACCTCAGACTTCCTGGGTGCCCTAGAACTCAAGCGGACCAGTTGTTATGACAACCATATTTTGTTTCATACCAGGCTTTCTCCTGGAAGTCTTTACAAAGACTAATTTTGCACTGTGCTCTACACTCTAAAATATAGTATATAGCATGCTATAGTTCCCCAAGACACCTCGGATCAAGGGTCTTGAATTTCAACGATAATGGCTTCTTCAGAGCCAAGAGAATTGCAGTTCAGCGATAGAGCTGCCGCTTAATCTCCCAAACGAGACAGGAAGAGGCCAGGTAGGACATTTTTCATAAGCACGAGGGTTTTAAACCTTGAATGTAGACTTTAAAAACTTGCATGCATTTCAGGTAACTGGTACTTGGCCGCTTTGTAGTGAGAGGCTTTCTCCATAAATATCCCAGTGGCAGCTCACACTCATCTTAGGAGGGGCGGGGGACGTGCCACTCAACCCCGAGGAGTTCATTCTGGTCAGCGGAGGCTCGCCCACCGGAACCAGCCTCCTTATTTGTGCTGGGCTTGTGTCATACTCTTCATATTCAGTCTAGCAGGGTGTTTCCTAGGACACCCGAGGAAATGGATTGTGGCTATGTAAACAAGGTGGCCGAGAAGTGATGCGCAGATGTCTGGCCGCCAGACCTGTCCACGCACACACCTTTCCTGTGACCCCTCCCCTGGCCGTCCCACCTCCCCTGACACTGATGTATAACTCCGAGCTGCGGCTGGAGGAGGCTGGACAGAGACAAGCCTAGGAAAGCCATCGTGAGGCGCCTGTTGGCAAGAATCGTTGACAGGTAGCTGGTCTAAATCAGGCCTAAAATGTTATCTCCCTGGCCAGAGGCTGTTGACCCACTGAGCTTTTACGTGTGTGTGTGACTTTGTGAGCCTGTTTTTTTTTTTTTTTAATTGAAATCGTAATGCGTATGAGCCTAGGAGTCAATCAGTCTGAGGGTCCGATGCTTGTTCTGCCACTTAACAGTTGTGGGACTTTGAGCGAATTACTCTGGAGTCTCCAAACCTCAGTTTTCTTATCAGTGAAATGGGAAGTGTAACACTTTCCTTTGGCTTCTGTTGTGGGACTATTGGAGGAATCACGTGAAATGTTTGCATAGCATCCACTCGAGGACCTGCTTATAGTGAACGCTCATGAATGTTACTTAGTGTCGTTGTTATTATATTCATTTGCCGTTAAGCAGAAATGTGCCCAGCACGATGATGAGGGTGCAGAGCTGAGTGGTCCTTGTGCAGAGGGAACTCACAGCCCACAGGGAGGAGGACACACGAGGCCAGCCTGTGTCGAGGCGGTAGATATGATTGATGGTGGAGGTGGGATCTCGAGGAGCTGTCTAGGGCAGAGCTGCCCGCTCTGACTCATCCTGCCCTTGGCCTGGGCCTGTCTGTCGGCACCACCAGCCCAGAGGGGCCCGAAGGGTAGGGCCGGTATTTTTCTGATTCGATTTTCCCTGGTCCTTGGCAAATGGTGATGAAATAAACTTACAGCTATTTGTTGAGTTCAGAACGCAGCTGGGCTTTTCCTTATCTCCCCGCCTCTCTGCCAGGGCCCACCTGGCTTTTCTTCTGCAAGCTGCAGGTAGCACTGTGTATGTACTGAAAGACACCTGCAGTTAGGATGGGGTCTTCACGTTCTGGGCAGCCCTGAGCACATGGCCGTGCTGGGTGGCATGGAGGTCCCTGGTGGGTGCTATGCCGAGTCAGAGTGGACTCCCTGCCACCCTCTGCCAAGGTCAACACAGTGGGCAAGTGCTTTCTGGGTGGGGCATGGGGCGTGGGGCCCCCACCCTTGTTACTTGGGGTCCTACGAGCATTAGCTTCTTCAGGACAGCAGCTCTCCCGGCAAGGCTGTGACATTGGACACACCTGTGTTATTTGGTCCTTGCAAGAAACGATTAACTGAAATTCACACTCCGCAAAATAACGATCCAGGAACGGTGACACTGCATTATACAGTCATTTTGGGGAAAAGGTCTCTTAGATTGCAACCTGAAACTTTGAATTATTCTGGAGACTAGCCCTGGCGTTTAGAGAGATTACAATAAAAGCAAATTATTGAACAGTTTAATAACTGGTCTCTTTGAAAAGGAGGTCAGATGCGAGGCTGATGGCTGTGATGTATCTCATAAAAGCTAATTGACAATCTAGCTCTTTAAATACCACAAGGATCCATCACAGTTAACATTACTACGATGAGTTCCACAGGAATTAAAGATGATTTACCAGCCATTGGGACATTTCGCTAATATTATACATACTGGAGGAAGCAGTAAAAGAGACGAATGCTTTGAGCCACCTCCAACTGCCTAATTTGTAAGTAGAGGCCGTACTTGACCCGCCAGTTCAAGGGCACGCACCTGGTGGGGCCGGATGTGGCATCCGTTACCCAGACGGCTTATCCCGTCTCTGCGCTGTCCTCTCTCTGGATCCGTACGGCCCCATTGGGATGCAACGATTTCATTTCTTCACTCGTCACATCCTTTCTTTCCCGCGCCTCTCCTAAGACACTCCGCCACACCGGGTGCGCTGTGGTCCACGGGTCCCGCCTGCAAACACTCTGAGAGACCGTTCACACTTGCTGACTTCACGGACGGCCCAGCGGGATGGTGCGAGGAGAGACGGGACCTGCCAATCAAAGCGTTCCCCGCCAAAGGGCACTAGAGAGGGGCCCCTGGCTGAGGCGGCTCAGGTCGCAACCCTCAAAGAGTTACAGAGAGTTCTGAGTCAGTGTTTTAAAAGCTAGGTTTCCTTCCACCATACTGGTGTTCGTTTCTGGGATCCCTGCACTGCCCCCCAGGGGCGTCTTCATACATCTTCTCTCTCATACAGACATTCTCTCCTCGGTGATGGCATTTTGTCTCCTGGCTTTAAATACACTCTGCGCTGTGACAGATTCCCAGCTGTCACCCCCACCTCAGAGCTGCAGAGTCTCCGGGTTCACGCAGGTGTCTGACAGCATCTCGCACTCACCACGTCCACAGGGCGCCCCGCCTGCCGCCTCCGCCCACAGCCTGCCCGCACCCCTGGCTGGTAGCTCCCCCTTTTCATTTCCCCGGGCCGAGTGCCCAGATTCCACTCTGGCTGCTCCCTTTAAGGGTACCCCAGAACCCCAGGCTTTTCAGCAGATCCTGTCCACGTCACCTTTAAAACAGACCCGAAGTCTCCTACCCCTGTTCGTCTCCCGCCTAGGTTCCTGCAGATGGCTCCTGGCTGGGGTCCCGTTTCTGCCCCTTCGCCCTGAGGTCTGCCCCGGCTGATGATTTTTCAGTGGAAGTCACATGATGCCCTCCTGTGTGCAAGATGCCCAGTGCTTCCCGTGCGTTGGGAGGACAAGCGGAGGTGCTCACAGCGGCTCGGTGCCCCCCTGTGCTGCTCTTCTCTGCCGGTCCCGGCGCTCCTGCCCCGGGGCCTTTGCACTGACCGCCCACGGGGCCCGGAGCGTTCTTCCTCTAAACACCCGAGGATCGAGGATCGCTCTCTGGCCTTCCTCACATTCTCTTTTCAAATCCTTCCTGCAATGTCGTGACCACTCATGACGACGCCTTCACTTGAGTCGCGTCTTTCCCTCCTCCCCTGGCTTGTTCGCCAAAGCCTCTTCTGACCTCCTGCGCCCCGCACGCTGCTGCTCTGTTTCCTGTCCGTGTGCACTGGCTCGACAGCAAGGCCCCGGGGCCAGGGATCCGGTGCGTGTTTCACACAAGCTTCCGGCACCTGCGCGCGGGCGGGCGCTTCCGGCACCTGCGCGCGGGCGGGCGCTTCCGGCACCTGGGTGCGGGCGGGCGCTTCCCGCACCTGGGCGCGCTCAGCATCTCGCGTTGAGGCGGGAGCTGCCCTCGCGGGGCGGCCGGATGCGCGCGACGCCCGCTCCCGCTTTCGCTCCCGCTCGCTGCGCGGAGGCCTGAGGCTCCCGGCGTCGCGTGGGTGTCGCGCCTCGCGTGGCCCTGCAGGTAGGACGCGCGCGCCCCGACGCCCCGCCCGCCTGCCCTCAGCCCCTGAGCGTCCCTGCTGCCCCGGGGGGTGCCGGCCCCCCAGCCTCCCCTCCCGCCTCTGTGCGGTGTGTCGTCAGAAGCTGTTCCTTCGTGCTCGGTGCTCGGTGGGCCCCCGGATCCCTGCGCTTTTGAATGTGCTCGGCGGCGGGGCCGGTTCGCGTCCTCCTGTGCCATGGCCATCTTGGATGTGTCGCTCTTTAGTGCGGTTGTTAAAAGGCACTTTTGGAAATGAGTTTCTGAATGTCTTCTGGAGCTAAGGATTTCAAGCGCAAAACGTCATTACGAGCGGGAAACCCATGCCAGGTAATAGAGGCCCTGGGACTCTGGCCTTCCTAAGAGCTGAACATCCAGGGATGGGGCTCACGACCAAGGCGGGTGCGGGTGGGGCACGGGTGGGGTGCGGGGCGCTGCGTGTGGCCGGCTTTGGGTTCCCCTGATGACCAGAGCTCGTCGGGCTGTCGTTGTTGCGGGTCAGATGGCACAATAATCTGATAATTATCTACACGTCACGTTAGTTGGCTTCGAATTAAAGACTTTTTTTTTTTACTGTCCTCATATTTGAGAGTGCATAATGGCCCCCAGATCTTTCCTTCACACTTTGTGTGTGTGTGCATGTGTGTGAATTTACGATTATGGTAAAATGTCTTTGAACTATGGCTTGAATGCAATTCTTTCACATTGTTTTGCATACTAAAATGGAATTTTAGATATCTCCTTCAAAGGCCTAATTTATTCTTCAGACTCCATTAAATCCCTGTTTTCATGTTAAATTAATCTTACCCTAATTTTCGAATACCACAGAAGAGCGCCGTTAGCTGGCGTCGTTAGGATAAGCTCACTCGACACCCCTCGTCGCCTTAGACGTTCCTCCTGGTTCTAACGCTTCTGCTGCCAGGAAAATACGAGCGTGGTTTTCCTCGCGGGCGGACCCTCCGCTCGCTCTTTGTCTCCTGGGCCTGGTGGTGTCTGGCCGTAATGGGGCAGGAGAGAAAGCATCCATCTCCGCTGGAGAGGGCCGCGGTCGCGGGCTGCCACCTGTCGGGACGGCGACCGCTCAGCCCGCTCCTCCCCCTGCTCCTCGGAGGCACCGCCCTCCTCTCGGCTCCCAGCTCCTTACACCCCCGACTGTTTTGTGAGAAGCGCGCGGGGTGCCAGTCCTCCCCCCAAAGGCTGGACGTGACCAGGCTGCTGTCCCACTGTGCACAGGGCCTGGGCCGGTGAGGTTGGTGAGCGAAGTGGCCCGTTGGCCGTGGGGGCCGCAGTGGCCGGCGGCTGGCGGCTCTGCATGCTTGAACCGTGGAATCTTCGCGGGGCACCAGGTTTACATGCAGCTCCCCAAACTGAAGACACTGGCCGCTAACCGGGTATTTCACAGGAGCACGTGGGGCGTCCTCCCCTTCCCGTCCTGCCTCCTCCCACGAGGGTGTCGGCGGGCACCGACATCCACCCTTCGGGCCCTTCTGCCCCTTCCCCGGCTGCTGGGTGACGGGCAGTCACCGCCACTTGGCTCCTGTCCGAGTTCCTTCTCTGAGGACGCGTCAGGCCTCCAGGTAATCGAGGGATAGTTGGAAGGGTCATGGTGCCGCCTCCGAGGCCTGGGGTGGACATGGATGCAGAGCTTCTCGCGTGCGCTCGGCTCCTCCACGGAGGCGGCTGCTTCTCCCCCAGGTGGGATCAGAGCCAGACGGGCAGTGTTTCCCAGGGCAGCTTCGGAGTCGCCTTGGGGGGGTTGAGGGGTGTTCATTGCTGAGATGCAGGTTCCCAGGCCTTTCCCCACAAAGCCCGGCCCCCAGGGAGTGGGCTTTGGGATTTTGAACAAGCGCACCCCACGCCTGGCGATGCGAACGTCCCTCAAAGTTTGAGAAGGGTGTCGAGTCTTCAGAGAAAAGCAAAGGGGGGATAGCTGTAAAAATAAATAAATAAATAAATGAAATGAAATGAAATGACATGAAATGAAATAATAAAATAAAATAAAATAAATAATACAATAAATTAAATAAATAATAAAATAAAATAAATAATGAAATAAAATAAATAATGAAATAAAATAAAATAAATAATAAAATAAAATTAATTAAATAAATAATGAAATAAAATAAATAATGAAATAAAATAAAATAAATAATAAAATAAAATTAATTAAATAAATAATAAAATAAAATAAATAATGAAATAAAATAAAAGAAATGATAAAATAAAATAAATAATAAAATAAAGGAAAATATATAATAAAATAAAATAAAATGAAATGAAGCAGCTTTGGGTTACAGGGAGAGTGGGAGTCAGCCTCTCTGAGCTGCGGAAACGGCTGGTGAGGCACAGGAACTCTGGCCCCAGGAGGGAGAAGCCGGGGGAGCGTGATGAGTAGGGGTGCTGTGGACGGCGGCGTGGAGACCTGCGTCTGAGGGCACAGGACGCGATGCTCTGAGATGCTCGCACCTGAGGAACGCGGCCCCGTCACGCGCGGGGCTGTCACCTCGCAGCTCCGTCTCGCCGTGTGGTGGGGACACCGGAAACGCCCCTCGCCGAGCCTCGGGCACACAGCACGTCGCTGTGAACTGGTGCTTCAGGGCGAGGACCGATTCAGATTGGAGCCCAGAGGGTGAGCCTGTGGCCGGGGCGGCCCCGCCCAGCTCTGGCACTGGGGTGTCTTGTCCCCAGGCCGGGCACCGTCATGTGGCATGTGAGTCGTCCCGCGTGCCACACGCCCAGGGCCTGCAGCCTGTGAGCACGTGTCTCTCGCGAAGCCCCTCCGTGGACCCGGCTCTGTCTCCTCTAGATCCTGCTGCTCTGCCGGTCACCCTAACTGGACTCCTGCAAAGCACACGCTCAGACGACGGCCAGCGTCCAGCAGCGAGCATCCGTTACTGATTCGGCCGCGCTGGCCTTCCCCTGTCAGCAGGGGGACACCACGGGACGTCACACAGGCCTGTGGACGCCACCACACTGGAGTCACAGTGCTTTGCCGATGAAATGCCACCCGAAGCCAGTCTGTGTCCATGAAACGCTAGTCCCTCCCGCCCAGCAGCTGCGGCCCCTCACCTCTGCTTCCTCATCGTCACCAGAGACAGCACAGTGCGACTTCACTGCGTTTCTGAGAGGACCTCAGTGTCACTGCGTGGGGCGTGCTCCCATACGCTCCTGGCACGTTAGTGCCACGTCACAGTATCGGATTAAGGGTTGTGTGTTCTGCCTCTTATTCCGGAAGACGGACAGCACCTGGAGCGGCCAGCTGGCACCCTGCCTCCCTGGGCGCTGGGATGCGGCCTGTATGCAGCGGGGCTCGGGGACCGTGGGGTGGGACACACGAAAGAGCCTGGCTGCTGCCCCCAGCCCCAGGTCGGGGAGGCTGGCCAGAGGATCGTTTGTGCTGCTTGGTCTCTTCATCTCAGACTCGGTGTGCGGTCACCTGAGGCCCCAGGAGAAAGCGCCCGGGATCGGGGTTCCCGGCCATGTGGCCTTGTGGCCTGGAGGTGTCTTAGCTTCGAGTCCGATCAATAAGTCCAGCCCAAGCACCCCAGGGCTCTCTGGGGCGCCTCCATCACCTTTAGGACAAGGTCACCAAAGTCTTGGCATGGCGTTCAGACACCCAGGGCTTGTGAACATCATTTCTCACCACCGCTTTCCCTGTATGGACCCTCTGCAGGTCCCCGCCAGCCAGCTTGGTGTGAGGGGGGCCCTGATTCCATTCAGAAAAAGGAAGACCCAACCCCAGGGCCTTGGGGCACCCACCCCACAGAATAGTCCACTTGTGCTCAGAGGCTACGTCTCAAGGGTTGAGGTCTGCCGTCCACACTCCTAAATATGTCTCAGAGCTCACTCCGGGGGTGCAGGTGCATGGGTATCTGGGGACAACCTTCCCAGGGCTCCACAGAAGAGGGGTGTCGGGAGCCGGTGCGGGCCTGGGTCAGGGTGTCAGGCTCCGGGGGCGAGGCGGGCTAGGGCTGCCCTGATTCAGGCGGAGGACCTCGGGGCTCAGCTGCCTCGGATTCTCGCCTGGTACCAGTGCACAGCCCTGGGTGGGGGTGGCCGAGCCTCGTGCAGACTGGGCATCTCTGGAGGTGCAAGTCGCCAGGCTGAGGCCCTAATGTCCCCCTGAGTGAGGCACACAGCAAGGTGGAAGGAGAGCTTGGAGCCACCCCTGGGTGAGCCGGGAGGAGGGAGGGGCCTGGAGGCGGGAGGGGCCCGGAGGCCCATGGAAGTCCAGCAGCGAGAAGAAAGCTCTTCACCTGACTTCTTCATCTCCCTCAGACGGGCAGAAACACGTGCTTGCTTTTCCACGCAGGGCCCCAGGCCCCAGGGGATGGTGGCTTTCATCTTGCTGTTCTGCCCAGGGGAGCCTGAGGCTCAGCCATACGGGGAGGATGTCTGAGGCTCCCTCCCTGGGCCACCATTGCGTCCCCGGGCCTGGTCAGGGCCTGGACAGTGTCGTGGGCACCGCCTCCTGCTCGGAGGTACGTGGAATGCAGGGCAACGGCTCCCCGCGGCAGGCAGGGGGTTCGCGGTGGGCCCCGTGGGTTCAGGGTGGCGCGGGCCGTGTGGGGTCAACAGGAAGGTCCAGGGAACCCCGTGCGCTGGCCCTCCTCCCCGCCCCTGGTTCGAGTCCGCCCGCAGCTCCTCCAGAGAGAGAGTCATCAACCACGTCCATTCCCGCGCCATCCCGACAGCTCTGCCCGGACCTAGAAAAACACGGAGACGTGTTTACAGCAGCCTCCTCTCCTGAGGGAGATTTGCAGGGCTGTTAACAGTTACCGGAAGGCCTCCGTGACGGAGGGGCTGTCTCCGGGCGCCTGGCACGCCCCCGCATCACACCCGGGCCGCGCGCGCGCCTGTTTTCATGTTTCCAAAATACCGTAATTCTTCCACCATTAAATTTTATCTCAGCGGTGTTGTTGTAAAGCACCAGTTTCCCCGGCTCATCTTGTAATTCAGTTCCAAAAAACGTTGCTGTGGAAACCCCCGCAGACTGCGTGGCTCAGGGCGGGGCCGGCAAGACCGTGCTGGGTCAGGCGAGGGGCCGAGGACCGCGGGGGCATCGATGCGTGTGTGTGCGCACATGTGTGCATGTGTGCATGAGCTTGTGTCACAGTGCGTGCACGTGTGCACGTGTGCGCGTGTGTGTGTGCTTGTGTCACAGTGTGTATGTGTGCACGTCCGTGCATGCATGTGCGTGTGTGTGCCTTGTGTGTCACAGTCAGGGCCCGCTGCCCAACCACTGGCTGGGGCTGCGCGGGGGGCGTGGCCGGCTCCAGCCGGAAGCACTGGGAGGACGCGGGGTGGGGGCGGGGGGGCGCCGCTGTGTCGGTGGGCGTGGGGGGGGGCCGCCTGCCTTCATTCTGTGCCTGGCCTGTGTGCTAGACCGTGAACCCGGATGTTTTTTGGGGGTGGGCCGTCCCTACTGTCCAGACCCCCCAGCATCCTCCCACATTGTCAAGGGCTAGTGGGGTCCCTTCCTCTCAAGGGTTCAACCTTTATGACAGGAGCAGACGCTCAGGGCGGAAGAGGGCACACTGCGCGGCGATGACGTCACACTGTGCGGCGATGTTGCCCTGGTTCCCAGACCCTGCTCAGAGCCGCGTCAGGTGGAGGGCATCTGTGCCATGCTGCAGGGCCCAGGAAGGACTTTTGGGAACTCCTGTCACTAGGATTTAACGTCACCGCGCCTGTCCTGTCCTCTGCCTTGGCCCTGCTGTCCCCTGCTAGAATGCCCCCTTAGCCCATCCGAGGAATCTGGCACGGGTGCCCCTCCCAGATGTTAGCAGGTGACTCCTCCCCGCTGCGGGGACCCCCTTCTGGGCGCTCTGAGCAGGTCACAAGCGCTGCACTGGGTCCCTGGGCTCAGGTCCCCAGACTAGGGGTCATAGAAGCTAGAAAATCATTTCCACTAATGGCAGGAGATGGGCCTGGGAGCTTAAAGAGCGAGGCCCGCCTGGTCCCAACCCACTGAGAAGACTCTGTCTTCCTCCCGAATCCCTGGTTGACGCGAATCACGAAACCTTCAGCGGGAAGAAGTGTCTCCTCGGCGGGGTGGCCTGAGAGCTGGCTGCTGAGGACCCAAAGCCATCGAGAGTGAGCAGGAGCAGTGCCCAGGCATGGGCAAACTCGGAGCGGGGGCACCTTGGCACCGAGGCACTGTCGGCCGACAGGTCCGCCCGGGATGGAGCAAGGTCCTGCAGAACGTTCTTGGGGTGGCCTCGGGCTGCTGTGGACGAAACCACTCAGAGACCCAAGCCTCACTGCAGGGTTGGTCTGGTTCGGAGACCACAAGCTCACGTGTCCACAGAAGCCAAGTGCAAGTGACAACATGCACAGTGCGGGCGTCAGAGGCAGCCCGAGGGGGACCACGAGGTCCGCGGCTCAGGGGGGTGCGGCCGTCCGTCCCACAGGGTGTCCTGGACCCTTGGCTGGAATTTCAAGACCTTGGACAGCTGGGGATAGAATTTATTTGGAGGCAACGGACCCTTTCAGGGGCAGGGATCAATTAAGGGCAGGGGTCCCCAATCCCCAGGCCACAGACCGGTGCTGGTCTGGTCTGTGGCCTGTCAGGAACCGGGCTGCACAGCAGGAGGTGAGCAGCGGGTGGGCGAGCAAAGCTCCATCTGCACATGCAGCTGCTCCCCGGCGCTGGCATCACCGCCTCAGCTCCGCCTCAGAGCATCAGGCCTTAGGTTCTCGTGTAAGCACCAGTCCCTGGGGCCACAAAGGTGGGGGACCGCTGCATTAAGGGACACCAGCGTTTCTGGCTCCTGAGTGAGCCTGGGAACAACAGCTCTCTCACAGGGCCAAGGCACGTTCCTCTCCCACGAGCAAAGCCTGCCAGATGACCTTATTTGTCAGCTTAGCGCTGCCTTGTACCCCCAGAAGGTGACAGACACTCACTTCGTTTACTCTAGAGATGCTGAGGGTGTGTCATCATCCTGTGCCCAAAAGACCCAGCTGTCCCAATCACCCCGGGCAGGCTGCCTTAGGTTGTCTAGCCTACCAGTCAGTCTGCCCCAAACCGCTTCGGGGAGTCATTTCATTTGCATAACGTTTGCACTCACATTTAAATTCTCCACTATTTGAAGAAGAAATAGTCATTAGATGCAGATGGGCGTCCCCTTACTTCCCGGGCAGGCTCCCACGTTCTTCCCCTGTGCCCCGGGCTGGGCCGTCAGAGGCCACGGTGGTGAATGGGATTGTCCTGGTGACGGCGTGAGGGTGTGATTGTCGGACTCTGTGCCTGACGGCTCGGTGACAGGCAGGAAGGCTGCGTTTTCAGAAGCCTGTCTTCTGCGACTTCCAGAGTCGCTGAGATGCCAGTGGAAACCAGCAAGGAGACAAAGCGTGTCTTCTTTCCTGCGCCCCGTTCGGGGGTGGCGGAGGTGTGGGCGGGCCGGTGGCAGTGCTCCCCAAAGCCGGACAGGCACCACTGAGGACCGAAGCAGGCCAGGCGGCAGGGGAAGGCTGGGGACATGCTGTGTCTAAAAGAGGCAGAGGGCACTGAAGGGCCGGGTGTCAGATCCTCTGAATTTTTTCAAGAGAACCGACATCTTGATTTTTCTGTGGGAACTCTACGTTTTTAAACTGTGGGTAAACACTCGACTTTTGAATGCACTCTGGGGCCGTGGTGGGCTGGATTTAGACATGCACCCGTGTGTGTGGCCGGGACCAGCTCACCGCAGAGGCTGTCCTGGGCACCGGCTCCAGTGGCGGCACAGAGGGACCTGTGGCAGGGGTCCCGGGGGCAGGGGGAAGGTGAGCTGCGTGAGGGAGCCTGAGGGCAAACAGGAATGTCACTGCGTCCTGAGAAACACCAAACACCATCCACTGCAGTGTCGGACAGACACGTGGTGCGGGCGGTGGTGGCGGCCGGTGACATGGGGTCCGGACAGACACGTGGTGCGGGTGGTGGTGGCAGCCGGTGACATGGGATTCGGACAGACACGTGGTGCGGGCGGTGGTGGCGGCCGGTGACATGGGGTCCTCAGGGCCTCGGCCTTGGAAGTGTTGGAGTCTTCCATCTAGATGCGGTGACTGTTGAGCCCCGGGATACCCTGAGCCATCTCCGAGCTATGATTCGATGACCTTGGAGCCCAGAAGAGGCCCTGGATTTTCCTCGCAGGCAAACCAGCCCGGAGGACCAGGCCTGGCCCGCTCCCGAGGGTCGCCCCAAAGGGGCATCGCTTCCCGGTCCGCTTCTGGGGACCCAGAGCTAGGAGCGCTCCGCAGTCCCGCCCTCCTGTTGCGATCATGAATCGCTGTGTCGGGGACGGCATGGGGGTGGAGTGGGGACATTCCTGGCAGGGACACCAGTGAGGGGCAGGTACCGGGCTGCTGGCAGGGGCCGGTGGCAGCTCCGATGCCCAGTAAGGTGTGGCTGGTTCTCTTCTTGAGCGTGAGGGCCCTGGAGCCAGACCTCTGGGCCCCTGGCCGTGGACCAGGCCCCATTGGACCCGAGGGCTCTGGGCCGTGAAGTTCTCACCGGCAGGGCAGGTTCTGACCGGAGGGCGGCTGAGCGAGCTGGAGCGTGGAGGGGACGTGGCCCAGAGCTGCACGCACCGTAGGCTCCCGTCCTCGTTTTAGCCACAGCTCAGACGGAAACGTGTTCTGTGCTCGTGAGTCCTTAAGTGTCAGGGAGGTCGTGGGACCGATGACGCACCAGCCCGGGGCACGTGCTGGACGGGTGACCGTGTTCTGAACGCGGGTCCTCAGCATCCCTCTAATTGTTTCTGACTCTCACTGAGGACACAGATGCGTCCCAGCCACGAGGCAAGCGACAGGAGTCGTGGGCACTGCCGCCCTCCGCGTGTGGACAGACAGGGTGTCTGCTGATTTCGCGGGGTTCGAGGGGCTCTTGGTTCTTGGGCGACGTGAGAGGAAGGGGCTGCGGGGCCACAGACGCTGCCGAGCAGGCGTGCGGAGCCGGGTGGTCTGCCCAGAGCCGGGTGGTCTGCTCGGAGCTCGGGCCACTGCAGTTCCTCGCCCAGTTTGTGACCTTGACAGGTCTCCTCCTCCCTGAGCCTCGTGTGCAGAATGGGGTCCTGTGTGGAGCAGAGGGCGTTTGATGTGGTCGGCACATCGAGTCCGTTAATTAAATGTCAGTTGCCACACACTCGGTGCCTGCATGAGCCCACGCCCGGCTTCCGCAAGGTCGCAAGGTCGCAAGTTCAGAGCCACACGTCTGACCTTACAGCGAAGTAAACCTAAACTGGGCAGCGCGGGGCGCCATCCTGCCGCGTGCAGGGGCCTGGAGAGCCCGCTCCGCGCTGCGACGTTCAAGGTCAGGCTCAGCCCTCCGAGGCACCCGCACCCCTCCCCTGCTCCCGCCTCGCCGATGTTTCCCCCAGGAAGCTTAGCGTGTTTGTCAGATTCGTCTTTCTACTTCACTTGCAAACTGAATGTGAATGCACAGATTTGTGGAAACATCATGTCTGGGTTCAGCAGGACTTCAGCATTGACACCCGTGACTGCTGCCGCCCGGCGGGGCCCAGGCAAGCCGAGGGGCGCGGGAGACGGGGCGCTCGGCAGAACCCGGGGCCCCCACCCTGCTCTCTCGCTCCCGAGCTGCGGCGGGCGCTCAGCTTTCCGAAGTGCCGGCCGCTCTGGGCGATGAAGGAAGAGCTGAGAACACATGCCCTTCTGAACGACCTTGGTGGAGGGGAGGCTGGGCTGCAGACAGCTGCCCGGGGGCCACGTCGCCAAGGCAGATAGGGCCGGACGCTTCACCCGGAGCAACGGGCCGATGCAGACAGTCGAGCCCGCTTCCGCGTCTGGCCGGCCAGGACACAGGAAAGGGGGAGAGATTCCTCATCCAAGGTCACAGGAACGCCGTGTGGCAGCCCAGGCAGCTTCCGGCTCTGTGGTTTGATGTTGGCAACTTGCTGTGAAAAGTCACTTTACCGCCAGTGGGAAACTCTCGCGGGCTCTTGGCAGCGAAGCCGCCTTCGGCGAGAGTCCCCACCCCCGATGTCGCCTCTGTGCGATTTTCCACCCACGGACCCGGACCCCTCGCTCTGCTCGTGGGCGTGAATCCCACCCGCCTCGAGTTGGGAGTTGAGCCCGAGTTCTCCCCCTCCCCGCCCGCCATTGTCTCGACACCTGTCCCAGTCCCAGTCTGCATAGCTTATCCGCTGGCACCCCACTTCCCCAGAGGCTCGCCTGAGATCGCGCCCACGTGTGACTTCCTTCCAGGCTGTACTTTAAGGGGACAGGACGTAGCACGGACGCCAAGCAGCAGCCTCGCTCCCAGGCAGCGCTGGCCGGTGGGTGACGCGGCTGCAGGCCCCCCGGGAAGGCGTGGCAAGGCCATCGCAGGTGGGAGCCGTTGGTGGCAAAGTCCACAAAGAAGGGACAGGGCACAGACAGCCAGAAAAGGGGGTTCGAGGGGACCCATGGTTTCCAATGCTGTTGCCCTCACAGGACAGGGGCACTGGGCTGCGGAGAACTCTGAGAAGCAGGGATTTGGAGTCGGGACCGGCCACAGGGGACTCCCATGAGCAGCCAGCAGGTGGGTGCTTATCAAGTTGTTGCAACTTATGTAACAAGAAGTAGCGAATACAGTACTTCTAATCCTTGTGGTTTTTCCTTCATGGAGGCCTTGTTTATATAGATGCACATTAGTTTAAACTTTCTGACCTCATTTGCATTCTACAATTACAGCACCGTAATTTCCTTTTCCCAGACGCATTCGCTCTTAATTAATCTTAACCACTCTTGAGCTTTTCTGATTTCTATTATCACTATTTAAAGTTGAGAAGACTTTTAATGGATCTAAATCACATATTCAAATTAGCTTCTTTTTCTAAAGTTATAATGACTTGAAATTTGATTTGGGCCCAAAGTATTACCTGAAAAGTAATTTGATTGTTTTACAATTTAAATCAGCTATGCGGAATAAAATTCGTTAATCTTATTTACATGTGTGTAAGAATTATGACACTAACCAATTAACATTTTTTAGAAGTGCGCAGTGTTTGCCGTGTGAAGTTCTTCCTGCAGGCCTGTCCCCTGCGTCTCTGAACCCGTCTAGGGCCGGACGCCCTGGGTAGGTGCGGATTTTCAGCTCTGGCTGGAACGCGAGTGACTTAGTTGTCGCCCCAGACAGTGTTTATGTGGGAGCCGCGAGCTTGTGTCCGGGGGTGAGGGAGCGCTGGCTCACCCCAGCCCACTCGTCTGGGACAGTGGGGGGCGGTGGAGCCCCACTGGGCCGGGTCTGGAGGCCATGGCTGGGGCGCGGGTCCAGCCTCCTCTTCCCAAGCCTCTCTCTGGACGGACGCCCACTCACCAACGGACAGGGTGGGTCGTGGAGGGGCTGAGACGTGACCCCTGCCCAGCTCAGCCTTGGGTTCGAGCCCAGCCTTTGCCACTTGCTACCTACGCCGCACAGTCCCCTGTCACCTGGACCGTTGACGCGGCCCCCCCCAGGGTCCCTGCTCCCGTGCTGCCCCAACGCCAGTGTTTCCTTCACTTCAGTGCAGGGCGGTCACCTGAAGCATCAGGGTGGTCACCTCGCCCACTTAGTAAGCTTCCCACGGCCTCCGTGTGCTGCCCGTGGGGACAGAACCCCCATGCCCTGACCAGGGGGCCCGCCTGCTCCACCCCCACCATCCGGCCACACCCCCCCAGCCTCCGGCCCCCCTGCCTGCCCTGCCCCTGCCATCCGGCCACCCCTCACCCGCCCCAGTGGCAGCACCTGCCCCCCTCCTCAGGCCCCCCCCGTGCCACAGGGACAGCGGGGTAGGGGAGCCCACTGACAGGCAGAGCTGCAGCGTTAGGTGTCGGGGGACCACACTGTGTCCCCCGGTGGAAGTCTTCCCTCCAGCAGGGCCCGGAGTTTGGGGACAGAAAGCACAGATGGGTCTGGGGGCCCCTCCCATCTGGTGTCTCTGCCACATCCATGTGACACAGCTTCCTGGTGACACGATCCATCTGCTAATGGGCCTGAGAGATGACGCTGGGCTGCCCGGCTCCATGGCCCGAGGCAATCCTCTGCCACCAGGCTGGGTGCTCTGGTGTTTGGGGGGCAGTGTTCAGGTCAGGCTTCGCAAGCGAGGAAGCGGGCCCCGCGGTGGCACCCGGCAGCCCCGTTCTGCTCCGGCATTCTTCAGGGAGGCTCCAGGGACCCTCGCCTCTGGGTGCTGCCCACGCGGGTGTGAGCAGCTCACCCTAGCATGGCCGTGGGGCCCGGACAGCCGGAGTGACCCGCGGAAGGAGAGGCTGCGGTTTGCTTCCCTGAGAGGGCCTCTCCCCCCAGATCCCGCCCCGTCTCCCGCTTCCCCCGCTCTCCCTCCGGGGGCTGTCCGCATGGCATCAGACAGAACCACGAGGGAAGAGACACCGGCCCAGCTGCCGGGAGCCAGAAACGCGAGTGGGCGGGAGCCGTGACAGTGACATGCGCTGCGGAGCAGGTGTGACGTGTCCCCAGACGGCCTCGCCTACGGATCGTCGAGGTCACCCAGGTCAGGGCACAGTCTGATTCGGGAATAATTCACATGCAGTTTCCCATTATTTTTTTAAGGAAGTTTTCTATTGCATCAACAAGACGTTATTAAATAGACAAGTGTAATTAAATTAGTTCAGGCGTGATCCTTCATAAACCCGGGTTTCAGAGTCACGAGGCCTTGATCGTCACCCACGCTCTTCGGCCTGTCCCGTTTGCATACGCACGGCCCACGGCTCGCAGGCCTTGCCATGCCAGGGAGAAGAAAGCCAGGGAACGGCACCTTTTCCGTGGGGTGTCCGCCGGCGCCCTGCTCAGAGCCAGGCCTGGGTGCTGCCACCCACCCGAGCCACCTGCAGCTCCTGGTGTTTGGGCGAGTGCCCGGAACAGAGCTGGCACTTGACGCTGCTGTTAGATAAATGAGTGGAGACACGGGTGGAATATCCCCCCCTCACTATGCCCATGAGGACACTGAGGACTAGCGTGACCCTGAGCTCAAAGACATGCCGCCAGGGCTGCGCCCGGGACCAGGGACCTCGGCACGCGGCAAAGCAGCTCTTGGGCTGGTGTTGGCCAAGGTGCGGGGTCACAGAGCCCTGCCCAGGACGGGGCCCTGCATCGGAGCCGGCAGAGCTGCTGCCCGGAGCGGCTGTCCCTGCCCGCCCCTCAGCCCTGCTGCCCCTGCCTGACTCCCGGGCGTCCACCTCGCCTGTCCCTGCTCTGGCCTGGCAAAGCCTGGCAGGTCTGAAAAGTAAACTCGCGGACACGGAGAACAAGCTGACGGTCGCCAGGCGAGAGGGGCGGGCGCCGGGGACAAAGGGGAAGGGCGGAAGAAGCACAAAGTGGCGGTTACAAAATGGTCCCGGGTTTGTAAAGTGCAGCGCAGGGAATAGAGTCGATAATGTTGTGATGGCTACGTGCAGTGCCTGGCGGGGACAGGACTATGGGGGGAACCACTGTGTACGTGACATAAACGTCTACCCACCGCGCTGTTCACCTGGAATCTCACCATATTGGACGTCAACTGTAACAGAAAAATAAAAACAGTAATAAAGAGGATCGCCCCCCCCCCCGCCCCTCGGCCTCCCTGGGAAGCTGCACGCGGGGTTGTAAATGGACCTGCTCTCAGATCCTGGCCGGTTGGCCCCAGGGGACCCGCAGGCCCGCACTGCCCACCTCGGGGCTGACGCCCCAGCTGCACACACTCCAGGCCTGCTGCGGCCGCTTGTCACACTGCGCGCTCCACGCTTTCATTGATGCTTCTTTCTTTATACTAGTCTGGAAAATACTTCAGTGTAGATTTCTAAAAGCTCTAATTGAGTCTTGATCTACATGCCTCTGTGGTGTCCAGTCCTAAGGCAGGTCCCGGCCTCATCCAGGAGCTGGTGAGGTCCCGGGCAGGAGGCCAGAGATGAGCCTTGTCCTCCAGGAAGCAGAAGGGGACAGGGAGGGGAGGGGCTGGGCAACCAGGGAAGGCTCCGTGGGAGCGAGGGCCTCCCCAGACCACCGACTGGACCTGCTGGCTTTCTGTGGAAGCCGAGGCCCTTAGGTCATCAGCTTTAACAGCAAAAGGGGACCGCCTCCCCCAGGGTGTGTGCTCGACCCCCGACCCCTGCTCAGACTCCGCACCAGTGAGGCCGCCTTGCCAGGCATCCCCAGTTCCCGCGGTTCCCAGCGCCTTTGCTGGCCACCTTGTCGGTGCTCCGTCTGCACCCCCCCCCCAGAGAGGGTGTGCGCGGCGGAGGGGAGGACACACGCTGGCCCCAGGCCGGGTGCTGCGGGTGCTGCACTCGAAGGCCCAGGTGTGGGAGGGGCCGCATGAAGCAGCCACACCCCCACTTGGCTTGGCTTCCCGGGGGCGGAGCCCACACGGACTTAGCGAGCAAATCGTCGTGGGGTGGGGGGCAGGGCAAACCTGCGTCCCTCGTCATAGCTGCTGTCGTCTGTCAAATCTGGATATTTCAGGGAGACCATCCCACTCCTGGTGACTCCCACCCCCTGCGGGCTTCTTATTTTTCTTTAAAAACTAACAAACAGTGCTCCGAGCTGAGGCACGCTCCTGCCCTGCCCGAGACGCCGGTGGTGTGGCGGGGCTGGAGCTCTGAGCAGCGGCGTCTGTGGGGTCAGCGCGCCGGGGCGGGCGGGCTGCCCCCAGGAGCCGCGTCTGCTCCGTGAGGTTCCACACCACACGCGGAGAGCCACGCGGATCCCGCAGTGTGTGGTTCAAAGTGCTTCGCCCTCCCCCTGGCGCTCCCCTGGACCTCCTCATTCGCTCCCGATGGTGGTGACGCAGTGAGAGAAGACGTCACGGACCCCCTTTCCCAGACGAGGGCAGGGCACCTGGGAGGGGTCTCCAGAGGAAGCGGAACCCGAGCAGCCCGGACTGCCACGAGGACTGCGCCCCGCGGGGGACGCGGACGTGCGTGGGGCGCACCTGTGCCTTCAGGAAGCAGCGGCCTGAGGGGGACCTCGCCGCGCAGGCCCGGGGAAGCCGGGCGTCTGCACCGCGCCCGTGGAGCGCTGGCTTTGGTGCGGTGGCCGAGCACCCCGGGGTGGGCTCCGTCTGCTCCTCCCCTGGAACGCTGGCCCGTGGGGGACAGCGAGAGCCAGCCCGCAGGGCGCGCCGGCCCTCCGCAGCCTGCCTTGCCAGATTTAGCCAAGAAAGCCACAACATTAGAGCCAAACCTGAACTTCAGATGAATGATGAAACATTTTTTAGTATAAGTATGCCCAAAATACTGCATGGGATATACTAACACCCAAAAAACGTACACATGGTTTACCCCAACGTGAGATTTACCTCAGCACCTGAGGCCCCATCCGCAGTCCGAAGCCCTTGAATTTGTTTCCCAGCAACGTACCTCCCGCCCCTCGCTAGTGGCCCCGCCCCGGACCTTCCTCGCTAGGGCCAGGCAGGCCTCCCACGGTGACAGGGGCCTCACAGCCTGGGTTGCATGGCTCCCAGGGAGCCCGGCGTCACATGAGAGGACAGCGGTGGCCCCGGTGGCCCCGGTGGCCGCCGGGCGGGTCTGGCTTGGCTGGGCGGACGGCGTCTCCCTGCTGGAGCCGCTGCCCCGGCCCCTTCTAAACACGCGCTGTGCAGACCTCCCGGGCGTCCACAGAGGTGGGTGAGGCGCGGCCCGGGCTCCCGCGGCCACCAGCGCGCATGGACTCAGACTCGCTCACCCTCGCCACGCCGCACGCGCGGCCCGCAGCTGCCGGGCGGCTGCATCTCCCTTCCAGGTGCAGATTTAATTTAGATTAACGTGAAGAAAACCTGCAGATGGCTTTTCTGCAGCCCGAGTGAGTGCTGCTTGGTTTCAGAAGAGAGAAGGGGTCGGGGTCGTCTCTCTGTGGTCTGAGGAAGCAAGGGGGCTGCTGGCATCCTGGGCTCGGCCCCACACCCCCACCGGATCGACTGAGTAGGCTGAGACCCCACGGCCGTGGGCAGGGGAGAGGGTCCGCTCTTCGCAAGGGCTGGTGGGTCAGGGAGGCCTCGCCGCGGACAGACGTGGGGCTTCTCCAAGCTGCCGGCCTCGGCCAGCGCCCCTGCCTCCGCGGCCGGGCGCGTCCGCTGGGTCCTGCGGGCACAGGGGCTGGGACGTGAGGGGCGGAAGGCAGCGCGACACCGGCCCCTCCTGGCTGGAGGCACGGGTGGTGGTGTGCGGACCCGCTCTCTGGGGAGAAGTCCCTGGACCCTGAGGAGCCCGTCCGCCAGGTAGGAGGGGGTCACCAGCCATGAGGTGAGGGGCCAGCGGCCAGAGCGTGGTTTCTCGCGTGACGAAGTTGTCCCTGCCCTCCCCTCCTCACCAAGGGGGGTGAACGGGCAGGAGCGCACTCCCCAGAGCCAGGACACTTCCCTCCTGATGCTTTGATCCAGCTGGGATTTCCCGCCCAGACTTAATTTAGACCGAGAGGAGCAGAGGCCGGCGTGCTGGCCCTGGCTCCATCCCGTGCTGGGGGGCGCTGGCCTTCGCTGTCACCCCTGTGGCCCCCTGTGCCTGTCAGCCCTCCAGCCTGAAAGCGGGGGGCAGAGGGGCGGACGCCCAGAAGCAGACTCGCACCCCGAGGCCGCCCGCTCCTCTGGTTGCGGGGGAGGCTCCAGACCTCACCACGCCCAGCAGCTGCGCAGCTGCAGGGCAGCCACCGTCCTGTCCCTTCTGCCTCCCCCCCCCCTCCTCCCCGCCCGTCCTCCCCAGTGCCACCGTCTGCAACATGTGGTGGCTGATCAAAGCCGCCGACCAGCCGGGTCCAGCTTCAGGGGGTGCGACCCCACGGCCAGCGCCGGAAAGCGGTGTTGGCGTGAAGTGTGGGCTCTTGGCTCCCACGGCCAGGTCACCGGTCATCCCGGCACGGTCCTGGGTTGGGCCCCACCCCAGCCCTCTGGGCGCCCCCCAACGTCTGCGGCCTCATTACCCCCGAGGGACCTAAGGGGAGGGCGACAGCGGAGCCTGCAGCCCCGAAGCACCGCGTGGCCTGCCTCTGCCCCGGCCGGCTGGCCCTGAGGGGCTGGGATGGGGCGGCCCCTCCCAGTGGACCAGAGGGACGAGGGGGGCTGGCCAGCGAGGTGGTCTCTCCTCAGAACCACAGATGGCTCTCGGGCGTGTCACCCTCCAGAGCGCGCGGCTCCAGGTACAGCCATGGCGGGCTTCATTTCCCTCCTTGCCCTAGACCCGTCCTGGGGCAACGTGGAGAGACGACTAAGGCCATGTCTGAGAAGTGATTTCCACGGCCGTGCGCGATGAAATCAGAGCTGTGTCCTCAGCCTGGCAGCACCGGCGGCTGGCTGTGGATCTGTGCTGTACGGGCCCAGACCCCCTTTGGGGTCTGTTTCTCCGGAGACTCTGACTGATACAGACGGGGACATAGCAAAATTCCCGGGCAGCTCAGGGGGCCTGGGTGAGTTTCCCTGACGTGGCCCGGCAGGGCTGGGCGGTGGCTGGGCGGGTGTGACGGGTGGGCAGGCGACCATCTTCAGAAGGAGGGCTGACCCGCTGGACCGTGGGCTCCGGGCCGCACGGGAAGGCTGCCGGTCTGGGAGGAGGTGGGGACCTGGACGCTGTGTGGTGCCAGGTGGGGAGTGGGGGGGGAATGGCCTTCTGGGAGGGCCACCCTGAAGAGACGGTGCTGCCCACGGTGCGCAGGTCACGGGGCAAACGCCGTGGCATGGCCGTCTGCGGGGCGTCTCTGGTGGGGGGAGGGGTGCCCGTGCCACGGCAGAGTCCCGGGGCCAACCGCGGCTGCTGCTCCGGGTGGGGTGTGGGGCCATTGCTTCCCCGGGACTGTGTGTAGATGTGACCGCATCCTCGCCGCTCAGGAATTTATGTTCAGAGAATAATTGCTGTTGGATTAACTGCATTGACAAGCTTTTAATTCTACTATCAACGCCGCTGTTTACATTTAAGCTGAATGTCCTCCTTGCCAATCTGACGTGTCTGTTACAATAAGCATTTCGACTCAATTAGCGTCTCAGTAACAATCAAATTATCTTTAATATGATGTAATTACTTTTTTTATTAGGCTAAACTGTGGATCCTGAGCTGTGAATGTCTAGCAGTGTAGCTTTGAGAAGTGATTAAAACAAACCCAGAGGCCTTTCTAAAATGGGATATATTTTCCAAAAGTCTGATTTAAAACCCTAATTGTCCAGTTAGAGCCCCAAAACAGATGACCTGTGTTAAATCCACGTCTTGTAGGGCGGCTTCCCAACGCGGTCACCTGTCCATGCCTGCCGGCCCTCCTACAGGGGCCAGTCACCTGTGCACTTCGCTGCCAGGCTGAGCCACGAGGCTTGTCACTCTGAGGGGGGTCAGTGTTTGCTGGTCCCATCCCATGCAAAGCACTTATGACAGCTCGAATGGTGTCCCCACAGCCTGCAAGTCATACGCCGAAGCCCCGAGCCCCTAACCGTGGAGGAGAGAAGGAAGCGAGCCAGCCCTCCTCTCACCCCTCAGACACTTGCCAAGCCCCTTCCTGCACCCGCATGGTGTGGGCCCCGGGGAGCCTGCAGGGGGTCGTGGCAGGGCTGTGCCCGGGGTGGGGGTTCCCTCCCCAGTGGAGGGACAGGGCTGGGTGCCGGCACAAAGGCCTGGGGACAGCAGGTCGATGCTGCCTGGAGGGGAAACCACAGGCCAATGGTGAGAAGACTTCGAGGGGGACAGGGAGAGTGCGCTGTGACTCGAGTGACATCTATAAAGACAGGTGGAGGCGAAAGATGCCTCGAGGGCAGGACAGCGAACAGCCCGGGGCAGGAAATGGGCGCTGGCCTGGCCTGGCGAGGAAGCCTGTGCGTGTGCGAGTTAGGGGCACAGACGTGTGCATGTGAGTGAGTGTGTGCACAAGTTAGGGGTGTGCATATGTATGCATGTATGCGTGTGTGCTTGTGTGAGTAGAGGGCGTAGGGATGTACGTGTGTGCACCTGTGTGTGTGTTAGGCGGTATATGGATGTGTGTGTGTGTGCGTGTTAGGCAGTATGTGGATGTATGCATGTGTACATGCGTGTTAGGCAGTGTGTGGATGTATGTGTGCATGTGTGTGCATGTGCGTGGATGTATGCATGTGTGTACATGTGTGTGTGCATGTTAGGCAGTATGTGGATTGTGTGTGTATGTATGCATGTGTGTGGATGTATGCGTGTGTGTGCATGTGTGTGCATGTGTGTGTGTTAGGCAGTATGTGGATGTATGTGTGTGTGTTAGGCAGTGTGTGGATGCATGCATGTGTGTACATGTGCGTGTTAGGCAGTGTGTGGATGTATGTGTGTGTGTGCATGTGTGTGTGTTAGTGTGTGGATGTATGTGTGTGTGCGTGTTAGGCAGTGTGTGGATGTGTGTGTGTACATGTGTGTGTTAGGCAGTGTGTGGATGTATGTGTGCATGTGTACATGTGTGTGTTAGGCAGTGTGTGGATGTATGTGTGCATGTACATGTGCGTGTGCATGTGTGTGTTAGGCAGTGTGTGGATGTGTGTGTGCATGTGTACATGTGTGTGTTAGGCAGTGTGTGGATGTATGTGTGCATGTACATGTGCGTGTGCATGTGTGTGTTAGGCAGTGTGTGGATGTGTGTGTGTGCATGTGTGTGTTAGGCAGTGTGTGGATGTATGTGTGCATGTGTACATGTGTGTTAGGCATGTGTGGATGTATGTGTGTGTGTACATGTGTGTGTGCATGTGTGTGCGTGTTAAGCGGTATTGTGGATGTATGCATGGTGTGCGTGTTCATGTGCGTGCATGTGTGTGTGTTAGGCAGGGTGTGGATGTATGTGTGTGTGCATGTGGTGCATGTGTGTGCGTGTTAAGCGGTATTGTGGATGTGTGTGCGCGTGTGCGCGTGCATGTGTGTGCATGTGTGTGCGTGTTAGGCAGGGTGTGTGATGTATGCGTGCGCGTGTGCGCGTGCATGTGCGTGCATGTGTGTGCGTGTTAGGCAGGGTGTGGATGTATGCGTGCGCGTGTGCGCGTGCATGTGCGTGCATGTGTGTGCGTGTTAGGCAGGGTGTGGATGTATGCATGCGCGTGTGCGCGTGCATGTGCGTGCATGGGCGCACCCGTGCGGGGCGGGGCACGGGAGGACGAGCTCAGGAACAAGGCGAAGGTGCCCCCGGGAGCCCTGTTGGGCCGTCGCTTGCAGCAATCCACCCTCGGGAGCGTGAGCGGCGGTTTTCGGGGAGACACAGCGGTCGTCGCCATCGCGCCCCGTGTGCTGAGCCATTCGGCGCCCGCGCCGAGTGCTGGGCGCACCGCGAAGGTGTCCGTCCTCACAGCAGCCCTGCCGGCGCGGGCGTCATCTCGTCGTTGTTGTTGGGATTTTCTTTTTGGTGACAAAGAACCTGGTTCCGGAGATGAACCCCATAGTCTGAGGCTTCGTGTCTGGGGAGCGGCAAAGCCAGGTGTTGGGCGCTGGGCTCCTGACCCTCAGGGGGCCCCGCCGCAGCCACCGGAACCGGGCGGAGCCCAGCCCACGCCCTCCACGCTGCCCGCTCCTCGCCCGTCAAGGGTCCTCGGTGGTTTTCAACTACTGGGCGTTTCGGTCTCTGCTTCTCGTGGGCAAGGGCGTGAGAGCTCGCGGCAAGCCTCTGCGGCCGGGCCCTTCTCCCTTGGGTGTCGCTGGCCTTTGACTGAAAGGGAATCAGAGCCTCCGGTTCGTCAGGTGGGAAGCTGTGAGGCCCAGAGCTGGAAAATGCTTCTCCAAGGACCCAGGACAGGTTGCCAGCAGAGAGAGGACGGACAGGTCACGCCTGGTTCTCTCAGCCAGATCCACATCCGTTTTTCCCTGTTTGACAGTTTGACTGGAGGTTCCGACTAAAAATAGTGACCCAGTTACAAGCAGGAAGCGCAACCTCAGATGCTGGTGGCTGGGGCACACGGCTGGACGCGCCGGCTGCCCCTGCACCGTCAGGGTGAGTGACAGCGAGGGGAGACGGAGCTGGGCCGTGCCGGACATCATCCGTGCGCCCAGCCTCGCACTCGTCCAGGCCACGGGCGGCTCTGACAGGTGCCACCGTGCGCGGGCGGGCAAGACGGGACTTGTGGGAGAGAGGACAGGACGCAGGTGGGGAGGGAGGCTGGCTGAGGCTCGTGGCGTGTTGGACATCTGGCCAGCTTAGTAAAGGCCACCGGCCACGCCGGGTACGCTTAAGCTGTTCATTCAAGACCAAAGCGTCTCATTAAGGGCCCGGGCACCCCAAATCGTAGGAATTTCCCTAGAAAACAGCTCCCGGGGCTCCCTGCCTTGGGCCTGCCTGTGCAAGGCCTCCTGGCTGCAGACACGGAGCTGGGTCCTTCCTGAGGCCCAGGGCCCCGTCGTGGCAAAGGCAACCGGGCTCACAGCCCCTCTCCTCCCAAGGCCAGCACGGGGCCCAGGTCTACACCACGTGCCTCAGTTTGCTACAGTTGACTTCTCTATCTCAGAGGAGGGGCTGCTGCCTGCTCTCCCGTCACACCCTCGGGCACCCTCCTGAGACCACCCTCAGGCCTGGGTCAAGAAAGGCTAGCCACCTGCTCTCGTGGTCGGCCCCAGGGCTTCCCTCCCCAGCCCTTGGGGTAAGTGGAACATATGGTGAGCTGACATCATCCTCGTTTAGCCAACATTTGCTCCAGAAAAGCGTGTTTCCCGTGGAGACTTTCATTCCTAGGGTTGGTCACCTGGAAAAAACCTTCCCTGCCTTTTTCACTAGTTAAGCAGAAACAAGGTGCATTTCTGCTGAGAACAAAGAATTCCGACGCTCATTTGCATGTCTGAGGCTTGGCGGTCCTCCTCCTCCGCAGGCTGGGGGGAGGGGGGTTCTGACCCTGTGCCCAGCACTGTTTTCTGGGAAACCAGACAGGGTTGG
Organism: Eonycteris spelaea; assembly: GCA_003508835.1. Classification (NCBI taxonomy): domain Eukaryota; kingdom Metazoa; phylum Chordata; class Mammalia; order Chiroptera; family Pteropodidae; genus Eonycteris; species Eonycteris spelaea. The sequence continues at coordinate 7,526,881 of PUFA01000071.1, read as the reverse complement.
TTCCTGAGTCCGTCACCCCAAAATGTTTCCTGCTGCAAATACGTCTCCCAATTCTGGGGGTCCGCCGTGAGCTGCAGGGCAGACTGAGGACGGACAGCGGCCGGGCCTGCCGCGGCCACGTGCTAGCCGCCATCCAGAGCACGTTTCTTCCCTGAAGCTTCTCCTCCTCGTCTGTACAATGGGCACGCTTGTTTTCTGGATGGGAAGAGACATTTTCACCTTTTTGACGCTGGCTGCTCCCCTGTGGGATGAGGGCTGGGGGGTGGGGGTGGGGGCAGGGGTCCTGCTCTGTCTGGTGGTGTCGTCCTTCCCCAAGGCAGCTGCTCAGGAGTCCCGGGGGGGGGTGTCATATCATGTCCCACGCTTACGGGCTCTGGCCTGGGCACACTCCAGACACCTGGACATATCCAGGGTGTGTCACAAGGTCACCCCTGCTGGTATGTGGGGGGTGAGACCCCAAATACTGCCGGAAATGCTCAGGTGCCGAGGAACCACAGCCCTGTGTGTGGCCGTCGGTCCTGAGGCAGGTTCCAGTGTGGCTTCCTCCAGACCTGCCTCTAAGTCCCCCCGCCCCCAGCTGCCCCTTGGGCTGCAGGAGCTGTGCCAGCAGCAGTGTCTGAGCCCGGCCCCAGGTCGCACTGCAGACACCAGTCATCTGAGTCCTGGAGCAGCCTCCCCACCCCCAGCCCCGGCTCTCACCAGGATGAAATGGTGTGATGTTGGTGACTTGCCTTAAAAAAGGTGTTCGTATGGGGCGGATGGAAAAAATAATGGCAAAATGATGGTACTTGGTGAACGTGAGGGCTTATCGTTCTGACTCTGAGCGTTTGAAAATTTCCCTGATAAAAGAGTTAAATAAATAATGAAAACCAGAAAGAGAGACGTGTGGCAGCCCCCCAACATGCGGCCCCCCAACCTCATCCCTTAGCGACCGTGTGGGTCACACCTCAGTCAGGCTGAGCACCCAGGGACAGGAGTGGGCCTCAAAGGGAAGAGCCATCCAAGCTTCCCCCGTGGGGTCCCCCGCCCAGCTCTGCACTGACCTAGAGGGGCTGGGCACGCCTTCTGCAGGGCTCCGGGGGCCTGCTGAGCTGCCGAGGGCAGCTCTCTCCACTCAGAGTCTGGTCCACTGCGGGGTCCTCCCAGGGGCCTGCAGCGTGGTGGCCACCTGGGGGCAGAGGCCCTGGACCCACGTGGCAGGAGCCGCCCGGTGCCCATAGGACGGCCGCCTCTCCACTTCGAGCTCTATGTCTTGCCGACCAGGGTGGGATGGGACAAGGGACACGGTAGGGTCCAGAGGACCTCTGTGCCCCTCGTCAGCACAGAGGACCAGCCCTGGGGACGCAGGAAATGAGGCCAGCCGTCCACAGACTTCCCTCCAGAGAGGCAGGAGGATGCTGGGGCGAGCCACCTTCCCGCCCGGTTCTGCTCCAATAACCGCTGTGGGGCCGGTCTCAGGACGAGAGCCTCATGCATATTCATGAACCCCACCGCTTGCACAAACCACAGGCAGGGCCTGCTTTTCTGTGTCTCGTCAAAACAGCAAGCTCAGCTCTTCGGGACTTTCCAAAGCCGGAGCTGGCTGGCTCGGAATTTGGGGACGGCGAGGTTCGGGCCGGCTCGGCGTCCGGGGACGGCGACGTTCGGGCGTCTGCACAGCGCACCTCCCTGCTGGCGGCCCCTGCAGTGATGTGAGCGCAGAGGCCGCCGTGGGACCTGGACACCCGGGCGTCACCTGATGTTGACGCCGAGGCCCACAGGCCGCACGACGCGTGCCGTGCTGTTGGGCGGCGACCTCCCCGGCCCCGCAGTGTCCGAGCAGCTTTGGGAACATCCTCGACCTTCACAGCTTCTTCCTGTTCCCGGCGGGTGCTTCACCCCATTTTCCTCCGCGCACCTGTGCGTCTCGGGGCGTCAGGTGCTGTCCCCGCCCTGTGCAGCCACGTGACCCGTCTTTCCTCGCCCAGGCTCAGTTCTCATCTGCACAGCGGGGCGGGAGGTGCCAGACACCCCACAGGAGTCCCGCCCCCGACCCCCAAACCCACCCTTCCTCCCCTCTGGGGTTCCCTGTCTTCCCTCCCTGCTTCCTCCTCCCGAAGGTGCCCGCCTGCCCCAGGGGGCCTCTGCGTCCCCAAGCCTTGGCTCCTGCTGTCTTGACCTTCCGAAGGTCGCAGTCGTTGGTGCCCTGTGTGCACAGTGGACGGGGCAGCGTCTGTGCAGACGCCAGCGGTGGGGACCCCGGGGTCCCCCTCAGGCCGGCGGCACAGGCGTCCTGCTCTCTGCTCCTGCCCGTTCCCCGGATTGTTCTCGATTACGGGCCGGAGGGGAGTCTCCGGTTGGCCTTTCGTTCTTTCGTTCATGCGGCCACATGTCGAGCACCCGCCATGTGTGTCTCCCGCCGCGGGCTGGTGACCGGAACACACTGTCCAGCCCTTGAGACTGTTGGACAGCTCCATGTCCCCAGCCGAGGCCCACGCGGGATCCCCGCTCCGCAGCGCCCAGCGCATGGGGGTGAAGGCCGCCGGTGCCACCTCCTGCCCCTCAGTTCACATCCGGCCACCAGCAGGCGGCCCTGCCGGCCCCCGGGGCGTCGGGCCATGGTGTAAACGGCTCCTTGTCTCGAGCGTGTCTGTGGCGGGAATTCTTTCCTTTCATTTTTTGTAGTATGTAATTTAAAAAAAAAAATTTCAAACGTCGATTCAAGTTTCTTTAGTAAAATTTGAAAAATTCAAAAGTATAAATAATAAAATGAAACGTCGCCCGTTACCTCGTTGCACAGAAGTGGCCCCGTTACCGTTTGAAGGCATTTCTTTCTCTTTAAATCCCTCGCTGGATAGACAGTGTCACAAATTGAGATCACAGAAATATACGATTTTGCACCTTATTTTTTTTGCTTTGTATAACCAGTGATAATTTTCCTACTCTTTGAACTCTTCCTGGAAACGTGATTCTCGCGGCTTTGTGGTGAGATCCGTATTTTTAAAATATTGCATTAGTTTTGGATGATAAGGTCATCTTTGGTTTTTGGTCCTGTAGCGTTAATTCAGCTGGTGTTTGCTGCCTGGTCCCTGGCAGCGAAGAACAGCGGCAAGGACCCTGTGGTCCCATGTCACCCCGTCCTCGGGGGCCCTCACAGACGAGACAGAGGTGGTGTGTGAAACACACGATTTCAGGCTGTGGTCACAGCTAGGAAGGGAGGTGGAGCAGGACGAGGGCCCAGAGGGTGATGAAACAGGCGGAAAGGAGAGATGTGACCTGGACCGAGGCCAGGGGTGTCCTCGGGGTGCAGGGGGTTGGGCAGTGAAGTATATCTCGCTGGATCCAGGACGAGGTTGTTCTGAGTGGGTGCGAAGCCGGTGCGGGGACCGGTGTGGGCCGCCGGTGTGGACCGCCATGCGGCGGGTGAAGAGACCGGGCGGCAGCATGGTGGGGGGGGCGTGGTAACGTGAGCAGAGACCCCATGACGAAGGGCTCGTGGGGAGGATGAGCACACAGTCGGCTGGACGGGCCTGGAGTGCGGAGGAACGGCTGCGACCAGACACAGAGATGTGGAAGTCATCGGGGAGTGGCTTTTAAACTGCGGGACACTAAGGGATGCTTTAGGGAGGGGACGAAACGTAGCCCCAGGCTCTGGTCCTGGGTCCCTTAGCTGTGGAGGAGGATGGGTCGGCAGGAGGAAGGGGGGTCCGTCAGCGGTCGGGGGCCCCTGCAGCTGTGCAGGGCAGGACAAGCGTCTTCGGCTCAGTTTTGCCCGTCGCTTTCGAGTCGAGTCCTGGCAGGGGACATACCAGGCCGAAGGCGGCGTGAACACGTTCACGTCCCGCCCCGAGGCACGTCACGTTCCAACGACGTGACATCAGTTTGCATTTCCAGGTTCAGCGCGCGGTGGTGCCCGTGGCGGGGGCCCAGCATCCCTTGGCCCACCGGACGGGCAAAACGGACGAGATCCCGACTCCGACTCGCACTCCCCCTCCTCCTCGTGGGCTTGGGCCCTGTCCGTGCCGCGTGCGCGCCGTTCGCCTGTGCTTCTGGCACAGCTCAGCTCGGGATGTCCTTCGCTGTTCGCCGCTCCCCGCGTCGTCCCCCGGGGTCCCCGAGCTCCGGCTTCGCGTTTTCGAGCGCAGGCCCGTCTCCCTCGGCACGGCGTCTTGCTTTGCCGAGCCGCGGAGAGAAGCCTCCGCCCCCCGTCTCGGCGAGCGGCAGCGACGCCACCTTCTGCGGCAGGTTCGTTGCATCCAGGTCGTACATCGCTGCAGCGTGCGCCGGGCAGCCCTGTCGTCTGCTTCTCTATGCTGCTGTGGGTTTCACGGCACGGACACCATCTGTTTCCCTGAAGCCAGAAAACATCGACCGGTGAAGTCACACGGCCGCCTCAGACTTTCCGGGCGCCGTGTTCACCGCACCTCGTTTCTGCCGCGGTCCCGGGCTGTTCCGGGAGCGTCCTCTCTCTTGAGCTGTTTTCCTGATGCATTATTTTCAGTAATTATTACATTTTTACTTGCTGATGAGATTTATTAGCATATAACTGTGCATAATATTATCTCATAATTATAATTACTTTTATCAGCATGTTATGCCTCTTTCCTCATTTCCAATGTTCTTTATTTCTATTTTTTTCTTGGATTCGTTAGCGCTGTACACTTTATTGGGTTCTTTAAAGGGTCAGCTCCCAAACTTACTAAATAATGGTAATGTCCCCCTTCCAAATCTGTTAGTTTCTGTTTGAATCTTCGGGATTGCTTCTAATTTCCACAGGCTTGTCTTCTTTAATTTTCCTTACTCCTCAAACTGCATCTCTCTTCTGCACAGACAGAACTGCCAGTGCGTGCTTTCTCCCTCCCTCCCTCCCTCCCTCTCTCTCCCTCCCTCCTTCCCTTTCTCCCTCTCTCTTCCCCACCCCATCCCCTCTCAATTTTTAGAAGACAACTCCAGGACTCCAGTGCCTCCTAGCATGACAGCTGCAGAGAAGTCAGAAGCCAGAAATAGTCTCATTCCTTTAGAACTATTTTTGTTTCCTGTCTAAATATTTATGGACCGAATGTCTGTGTCCCCCCAAATTCATACATTAAAGTCCTAACCCCAAAGTGGCTGTCCTTGGAGATGGAGCCTCCAAGGAGCTAATTAAGGTAAAATGTGATCCAAAGAGCAGGGCCCTGGGCAGGCGGGTGGCTTGAACCGCGAGGCCCCAGAGGACACAGAGAACAACAGCCCAAATGGGCTGCTCGTGCTTCCTGCAGAGCCCGGAGGCAGTGACCCTGCCTGCCCCGTGCTGAGGACATCTCAGAATCTCATGTCTCCCGAGTTTGGACCGGCCCTGGTGCAGGATGAGGGGGCCGAGTGTCTGGCCACCGTCCCCGCTGCCTGGGGTCTCCCTCGGATGTCCAGGGTTGCTTAGGCTCAGTCTGCAGGACAGGCATGACTCTGCCCCGAGGCAGAGTTTGGCCCCTGTCCCAGCAATCACGCCTGTCCTTGGAAGCCCACCTGGGCCTCCCTGCGGAAAGGGCCCTCTGATTTTATCCAGCTGGCCCTCAAACACGATTCATTGCGTCTGGCAGTGAGCACCCACCCCACGCCCCGACCCCTGGATGCCCGCAGTTGTAGGAGCTTCCTTCGCCAAGGCGCAGTCCGGACTGAATCTGAAGCTGTCTGTAAATTCTTCAGCACAGTGTCTGGCCCTCGGGTCGGCAGGACCCCGCCCACCAGACCTCCTGGCTTTGCCTTCAATGGCAGCGTGTCTTACTGCCCTTCCTAGTAGTCACGGTCAGTCTTAATCTGCATTTCTCTGATTAATCATGAGTTGAGAATCTTCTCATGTATTTATGGCTTTTCATGTACCTCTTTGCTGGCTTCTGTTTAAAAATTGGTTTTCCTTATTGGGTCTCCTTAGGATGTCATAAACGTGCTCATCCTTGTTTCGTGAGCTGCAAATACTTCCTCTAGGTCTTAGCTTGCTTGTCCACCTTCTTTATGGAGCCTTCCGATAAACGAGAGTTCTTAATTATGGCGTCATGGCAGTCACCCGTTTTTTCATGGCCAGACAATAGTTTTTGTGTCTTACCTACCCCAAGGTCACAGCGGCACGCTAGGCATTCCAAGTTGCCGCTTTTCACGTCAAAGCCCCCGATTTATCGGGCCCCAGCTGTGTGTGTGCCTGAGGATACGCCGGTTTGGGGCTGAGCTGGTCCAACGTCAGAGTTGCCCCCCACCCCCGCACCTGGTCCTCCAGAGCAGACCCCGCCAGGCCCTCCGGGGTGCTGCCCCTCCATGCGCCCCTGCCCCTGCCGCCCGGCCGGAGCCGGCCCCCGCTCCCTGTCCTTCGCGGCTGCAGTCCAGAGGGTTCTGCTGAAGGCTGATGTCCCTCGTAGAGAATCGCACGACTGAAAAACAGGCTTCGATGCATAAATATCGCATTGACAAGAGTGAATGAGGAGAACGGGGCAATTCATGGTCTTTTAACCAAGCACAGGGATTCTGTGGTCGTGCTGTTTTTTTCCCCTTTTCCTTCTGAAATCTGCAGAAGCTGTTACACTAATGGCTGTGATTTGCATAATTTCTGAAGTGCAGCAGAAAGAGAAGGCAGGCTTCGGGCAGACAGAGCCCCTGCCCTGCGGGTCGGGCCTCATGCTCTGAGGGGGAGCTCCCGTGAGCATGCCGGTCCCTGAACCCCCGTGAGGGGGAGGCAGTCAGTGTGGGGGAGCAGGTACAATGAGCCGGAGCTGGCTTCCGGGCCACTGCCCACGGACGGTGTGTCTCAGTTGAGGACCAGAGGGGTGGGCAATGGGACAGCCCTCACCTGCTCCTAGGGACTCCAGGCCCAGGCCAGTGCCCCTGGTAGCTGGTGCACAGACGCTGGGTGTCCGGCGGAGGGCAGGGCCTCTCTGCATCGGGGTTCACCTGCGGGAGCACTTGCAGAAGCCCGTCATTGCCACACGTGTGCTGTGATTCGTGCCGGACTCACCGAGTGATATAAGTCGCAGCCTTAAGTGGGCAAACGTTTACCCGCATGGCATCACCCGCATGGCTCAGAGGGAAGGAAACGGCCCCGGGCGGAGGGGCCGGCTCCCCAGTCCTGGCTGAGTGACTCTGCTTACAAACAAACACCGCGCGGCTCTGTGGGCCGCCTGTGACGGACTCGACCCGGCCCAGCGTGTGCCACTGAGCGGCGCTGCCCTTAAATCTCCCCAAATGCGGGTCCTTCGCCAGATTCGGCACGCGGAGTCTGCGGCGAAGGGTTTGGAGGACGCCACCTGCTGGGCGGGCGCCCCCATGACAGGCGTTTTCTGACACTACCCCTGAGTGCCTGAGCGCCCAGCCGGGAAGTCTCCCTCTCCCCACCGGCACCCCTCTGCCTCGCTCCCTGTTTGCAGATTTAACCCATTTCCCGTTTAGGGGGAAAAAAAGGGCAGCTCGCCGCCGTATTGTTAATTTTACAGAAACACACTCGTTTGAGGCTGAAGCAAAATCTGACAGGGTTTCAATGTGAAGAGATAAGATATGAAACTGTTCTCGGAGTTATCTCTAAACAGAATTATCTCTAATCCCGATGTAGCAGAAATGTGTCCATAACTCGGATTCACCAGATGAGGCTTCGGCTAACGACTGTGCGAGAACAGGGTTCACATCACGCGTAGCAATCCTGAGTTTTCTAGGATCTGACCTGTTCGGCCGTCGAGAACGACTATGTTTTTTTATAAATGGAAACACCGCTGCTAATCACAGAATGCCGTAGCTAGAATGATGTCATGTGTTTCCAAAGGCCATCGATCGACTAGAGCAATGAGAACATGATAAAGCGAGATACTTCGTGGCAGACTTGGGGGCGAGGTCAGGACGGTGACCCGCGAGTATTCTCGGGGCCCACGGAGGCGGGTTCAGGCCTCTGGTGGGAGGCAGGCTGAACGCAGCGAGCTCCTCTGTGGTGGGTCTCGAGGCACAGCCACAGGGGCCTGTGGGAGGAACCAGGGACCCCGTGAGACGCGGGGGCCGGAGTCCTCACGAGCCATTCCCCAGGGCAGCGGGAGGAGCCGTGCGCGGGCTGGTGTCGTGGGGGGTCCTCCCCGTCTCCCTCCCTCTGCCAGCTTGCCTCGTATTCCTCCCTGGGCGAAAGCTGTTATTAACGCTCAGATTTTGGAGATAATGGTTTTAATTAAACTACTTGGCTGTTTACTACTGTTTCGGGAATTTGCTAATTAATCTTTATGTAATTGTTTCGCGACGGTTGCACAGCAAAGGCCCTTAAATGATGAGTGGAAGCTCCCGCAGACGGTCTAACTGCTGAGCACAGCCCCGTGCACCAGGCAGCAGAGAGCCGACCGTCTGCAGTCCCTCCCGGCATGGAGCTTGTCGGTCCTCGGCTTGGCCGGTCGACTGTCCGCGTTTTGACGATGCTGAGGGAAGTGCCTTTGTCCTTGCTGTGAGATGCTCACCCTTCCTCTGCCTTCATTAGCAGGAAGATGCTACTTCTGACCCTGTGTTCGCAGAGGGTACTTCTCTGGAAGGATCACTCCTGAGAGGAGCCTGAGGCCACCCTCTAGCAAACCTTAGAGTCTTCCTCTCCTCCTGGGGCCACTGTTAGCGAGGGTCTGTGGGAGCCACATCTACGGAGCTCTGGGGACAGGTACCAAAGCGTGGACGTGTGTCTCAGAGCGTCCCACGGTGTGTGATGTTCTAATGGACGTTGGAGGTCATTGTCCTTTAATTCCTAAAACCAAGCAGCCCTCCAGCACACCTGGGGCTGTTTCCTACCTTGTCAGCATCTGTCTGTCTCTGACCCGGCCTCTGACCTGGAGTCCCAGAGGGACGAGCTCCAGGGAGGAACAGTGTCTGTCCTCGGTATCGGCCCCTGGTCATAGCTTCCTGCAGTGACAATGCCCGTCTCTGCCGGGGAGCGAGGCCTCGTCTGCTGGCGGAAAACTCCACCCACGGCCCAGCGCCCCGGTCAGCACGGAGCCCGCAGCCGGAACACCGGGCCCAGGGCCCGACCCCGCCACTTCCTAGCTGTGTGACTTCGGGCTGCTTACTCGGCTTCTCCGGTCGGCTTCTGCGTCTTAACGGTAGGTTTCACAAGCGTGTGTGCGTCCTAATACCATGTGAGACTGAACACGTGTGAGGCGGGACATGCGAAGACCTCCCTGCAGCGCCCGGCACACGGCGGTGAGGATGAAGCCCACGGAGCCGCTGGGGCCCGCTGAGGGCTCGCCCAGCTCGCTCCCGGCCACGCCCTTCCAGGGGCTGCTCTCCTTTCCTTCGGCGCTTCCCCAGGTTGGGGGTGAGGGCGCTGTCGCCCCATCTGTGCTCCAGGGTGTGTTTCGGGACTGCGGACGGTGGCAGACGCTGCCCACGGGAGGCTCTGGCTGAGAGGTGACAGATGCTGGTCACCTGTGCCGGACCGTGCCCGCTGATCACAGCACGCGAGTCCAGTGAGCCCGGGCTCAGCCGACGCCTCGTCAACACGCTTCCCGGGTGCCTCAGCAGGACACGGAGCGCCCTGCGAGGCTGACGCACTGATGCTCTACTGGAAAGTGGGACCCCAGCAAGCAACGTGGGGGCCGCGGGAGGAGCAGGGAAGGGGAGGGAGCCACCAGGCCTCAGTCTCCCCAGAGCTCCGACAGCTCCCAGCAGGACATGGCCGTGCGGCTCAGAGCAGTCGTCTTAGGAGAAGAAGGTCAAACTGCTGATGTTCTGGCTTCTTCCACTTCCCATCTCCCAGTGGGCCTGCTGGGCGGTGGCTTCAGGGTGTCCAGGGTGACCCCTGACCTCCTGGCCCCCGGGCAGCCATCAGGGACTCGGAGCCTCCACACCCGGGGGGAGCTGCACCTGGAACCACTCCGGGGGGTCATGTGGGGGGTGGTGCCCTCCCCCAGGGCAGCCGCAGCCCTGCGGGGTGTCGGGGTTGCACCGCCAGGCTGCAGAGGCTGGAGCTTCACATCCAGGGGGCTGGCGCTCGGGGCGGCGGCCAGAGTTCGGGGACCCCTGGGGGGACCGGGCGGCTTGCAGACGGGCTCGACCAGCTGGGCACCCCAAGGCTTCGTCCCATTTCTCCCTCGTTTTCGTCTCCCTGCCTGAGCCCCATCACTCTTGGCTGCGGTGCAGGGACCCCTCACCCAGGGGTGCTGTGCACCTCGTCCCTCAGCCTGGACCCAGCAGCCAGCATGGGCCCAGAGAGAGGAGCACACAGTGTGGCCGCTGGCTCCGGGTTTTGATGTCACGGCGTCCACTGCCTGCACCACATCCCTCGTGGTCTGCCACCGTCCTGCTGTCCACGAGGCCCGCCCCCTCTGGCCCGCACGCTCTCCGGGCCTCCGCTCGCGTTCATCCCCCGTCACCTAAGGGCCCCTGGCCACACTGCCCTCCACTCGGCTCCCAGCAAACAGCGGTTTGCGCAGGGGCCTGCGCGGAAGGCGCAGTCACCCTCCTGGCCTGGCCGACCCCTGCTCGACCCGCGAGTCTGAGCCTTTGAAAGACCCCCCTGGACCCTCAGGGTGAGAGGGTGCGTCCCAGACGCGCCTTCCCCCCGTGGCGGGCTTCTTGGTGTCGGAGCCACTGGGCCGCAAGCCCCGGGGAGGCAGGGGCTGAGGCCGTTCTCGCCGCCGCGTCTCTGGCGCATGACAGAGTTCACGCATGCGCACAGGATGGACGAGCGCGCAGGTGAGCAGCCGGCCCCTCCACCTCTCTGACCTGCTGTCGCCAGGAGCCTCGAGGCCGACAAGCTGGCGGTCATGGATCATCGCAGCGGGAGTGGGAGCCACGCGCGCTTCCGGTGATGTCTGTCAAGCCGGCGTCCCAGAAAGTCATCGCCGACTGTGCCCTAAACCGACCCTTTGGAGGGAGCCGCGGGTGACCGAAGAGACAGTCACAACGTGCAACAGTCCTGCTGGGCCCAGCGACCGTGCGGGGGCAATCGGGGTCGGGTCTACTGTGTGCAGCGCCCACCAGTGGATCCGCGGCCCTGCCCGTCGCCCCGGCCCGGCCTCTGGGGACACTGCTCTGCCTCGTGCCGTTTCCCTCTCCTCAAAGGGGCGGCAGGAACGGGCTCCACGTCGTGGGAGCGCAGTGGGGGGGGCAGGTGCCGGCCGCTCTTAACCCGCCAGCAGTGCGAAACCCCGTGTCCCCGGTTTCGGAGTGCGAGGCTCACCTGCCTCAGCTGGACCCCAGGGCCGCAGGGCTGGGAAGTGCTTGTCACGGTGCCCCGCTGCCTCCGATCAACGGCGTGGGTGTGGAAAGGGTGGAGGAACGGTCACGGCAGTCCCGGCGGTGGGGGGGAGGACCGAGGGACAGAAACGGGTGTGGACCAGCACCGTCCCCTCGGTGGGTGGTGAGAGGCCCCACTGCACGGAGGTGCAATCAGCGCCCGGGGATGGGCGCCCAGGGGCCCCTGGGAGCCGGCCGTCCTGGCCAGCTGGCCTGAGTGCAGAGGCTGATGAGGGGCACGGGCTCTGCGCCCACAAAGGACGCACCGCTGCCTGGGACGTCAGGGGCTCCGGGCGCAGCGCTCCTGCTGGTTGATGAGGAGCCCTCGGTCCTTTCTGGGACCCTGCGGCCAGCTCAGCACGTCCTCGCCACGTCCTCGCCGGTCACAGAAGCCCCCAGCGCTGACTCGCAGGCCTCGCCCCTTCCGTGAGCATCGGAAGAGCCAGGAGGGTCCGTTGCTCTTGTTCCCGTCTCTAGGCCCTGAGTGTCCCCCGGGCTCTAGGCGGGCGCTGCGGGCCTTTGCTGGCTTGCTTCCCGGCTGGGACGCGCGGACTGGCGTGTTCCGATGTGTTTCGTTTTACTTGCTGGGGGAGAGTGACACCCTTCTTTCATTAATGGCAGATTCCAGACACGTGCCGACACAGATCCGTGTGCCGCACCCCTCCCGGGCCCTCACCCGGCGGCGACGGGTCCCGAGGCGCGTCCGGGCTCATTCCATCCCTGCTCCAACCCACAGCCCTCGCCGGGGCCCGCATTATTTTCAGACATTTCTCACACTTTATCACTGTATCTGTGTTTTGGGCTGCTCCTACAGATCTGCTCCTTCAGACCGCAACACAAGGTTCACACCTAAACACATTAGCAGCGATTTTTGAGTGCCGTCAGACTGCGGGGCAGCGGGCACACTCCCTGCGCGTCACGCGGAGCCTCGTTAAACCCTTCGACCGTTCGCGTGGCACCCCAAACCGCCCCGGACGCGGCGCTGGGCCGGCCTCCCTTTTCTCTGCGCTGGGCCGGCCTCCCTTTTCTCTGCCTCCGAACGTCCCTCCTCCCTCCGGGTTCTCCTCTCCTTGCGGTGATGTTGGCCGCGTCGTCCCCGTCGATGCCGGTGTCTGTCGGAGAGCTGGCTCTTGTGTCCTGGGGCGTCTCCAGCAGTCTGGGTTTTGCGATCGTACCCCCACCGTGTCCTCTCCCACGCCCGCTTTCTCTACGTCGGTAATTAAACGCAGACGCCCGGTCAGGTTCGGACGTGATGTGTTTTGGCAAGACCTCGCCCGGGCCGGGGCTGCCAGGCGCCCCGTGACATCCCGTTGTCTGTCTTTGTGCGGTGTTAGCAGCCGTTAAGGACCGTGCCCAGATCCGCTCTGCAGGCGGTCCCCGAGGGGACGCTCTCATCCACCGTGTCAGCCGAAATGTGCCTATAAAGAGAAATGTGTCCTCATCGGCTCTGCGGTTACAGCGAAAAACCATGCGTGCAGGCAAGACAAGCGAGAGGCATCTGTGTGCCCTGGATGGATGGTCGCCAGGGCTCAGCTAAGAGATGGAACGACAGAGCAATGTGCATAGCCTCCCGCGGCCGACCTAGAAGCGGGCGGGAGCGAGCTCTCCTCGTGTCTGAAACGGAAGAGCAGCATCCTCACTCACGGCTCCTCCTTTTCGTTCTCTGAAAACCAGTTCCTTAAACCCGCTTTCTTTTCCTTCCTCGTCCGAACAGTGAGCCAGGCAGGACCGCCAACTTTGTCTTTTTCCCTGTATCTACCTCGTTTCCCGAGTGCCACTTTTTTTACTAACTCCATCTTTACACACTGACTTGGGATATCGTTTTTATTATCTGCACTAAATTTCCGTTAATTGTTGGCTCCATTTATGAAGTTTCACGGGTCCGGAGCAGAGTGTCTCCGCCCGGCACACTCACTGTGCGCGTGAGCTCCACGTCCCCACCTTTGATGGCACAGTTTCTCCCACCCAATGACCGACTCTGTGCCCAAAGGGGAGTGACAGGTCCGCAGTGACATGCCAGGGCCGTGGGGTCAGGCGTGGACACAGGATCGAAGAGGCTGAGGCGGAGAAGCGGCCGCGGGGTCTGCCCGCTGGTGGCCGTCCTTAGATGCCAGTCCGGCGCTGCACGGTGCTGGCTTGGCGGCAGCCAGGGGGCCCGAGGCCCTGCCCGTCTCTATGGGACTCTGACAGGTGAGGGCTGCCCTCGGCTGGGGGTCGTGGACGTGGGGTCTGGCCCCAGACGTCCCGTGGCTTCTGGTGTCCTCACACGGCCTTCGCCTCTCCTCTGTGTGTGTCTTGCGGAGGACGCGCGTCCTCGGACGTGGGCCGACTGGTTAAGCCAGGACGACTGCTGACCCCAAGGTCCCTAACTTACTCCTGCCCACAAGGCCTTTCCTTCAACCAAGACCATGTGCACGGGCTCCAGGGATCAACACGCGTGTCTTTTTAGGGGTCGCCGTCCGACTCCCCACAGGTCATCGCCCAGACACCGCTCGGCGGTCCCTTCTGCAGCAGGCGCCCGGGCGGTCCCGCAAGACATCCCAGCGTGCAAAAGTGTTTTCAGATCGTCCTCTCTGCACAAGCCGAGAGGAGGAGAATTCCCGGCGCTGGCGGAACGCGTCGTGAACCCCGATTCCGCCCTGTGCCCGAGCCCCGGGCCCACACTGGCCAGGGTGCAACGGCCGGCCTGGGGCAGTTTGTGTCCAGTCCCGGAGCAGAAGCCGAGGCCACCGCTGCCATCGGAGGGACGGAGGAACACGCGCCGGAGCCCCGAAGGCCTGGTGTCCTCTCCGCATGCACGGTGCTGGGCGGCTGCTCGCTGGCCGCCGGGCTTGAAGGTGCACGGCCCGGTTAGCGGGACGCCCCTGTCGGCAGCCCGCAGAGGCTGCCTGGTGCCTCCCTCAACAGCACCCTGGTTCTGAGGAATTAAATTAAACGTGACATCTCTCTGCCACGGAACAGTTCGTTGAAACCCTCCTAATAAAAATTCACTTGAATGTGCCACTCAGCGGAATTCTGTGTAATTCTAGACAAGGAAAATTATTTCGGAAATGTGTTCCTGTATTCAGCTGCGTAATGAATACAATTATTCTTATCGGCCAGCACTGAGCTTGCCAGTTACTGCACGGTACAGACTGTATTTGTTGAGGGGTGGGCGAGGTGCCCCGGCCGTGGGCACAGCCGTCGCTCATGTGCGCCTGGCCTTATCTCCTTTCTGCTGCCGAGATTGTGGGAGAAGAAAGTAATGAGCTTTCTTTAAAGGTAAATAGAAACGTCAGCCCCCAAAGAAATGTCTCCACTAATGCGACTTCGGGAAGCTTTTTGCGCCAAGGTGCGGCTCCCACCACGCCCGAAGCTGTCGCGGAGGAGAGACGGGGGCGAGAAGCTTCTCATCTGCACACGGGGCCGGGGTGTTCGTGGGGGCCCACGCGAGGCTGCGACGGCCTCGCGAATGCCGGGGCCTCGTCGCCGGGCGGCCCGCGCGCCGAGGAGGCCACCGGACGGCTGAGGTCCTGGCGAGATGCTGTGGGAAGGACCCGGCTCCGTGTTCCGAGCGGGCGGAGCCACACGCCGCCAGCGAGAGCCGGACGCGGAGCCCCGGGCCGAGCCCACGTCGGGGCCTCGAGGGGGACGGGCATTTGGGGCGCTGATTTCATACACGATGTGTGACAACCGTAGATCGTTGTATGCAGGTTAAGGTTTGTCTCCTCTGCCTGGAGCGCACGTCAGCCCGGCCGAGGCTGGCTGGCCAGTGACAGGACTCTTTGCGTGGAGGCGTGTGTCTCCGGGCTCCCTGCGTCCCACCGGCCCGAGGCACAGGAGGTGACCCACCCTCAGTGACTCCCAAACGCACGGTGAAGGTAAACCGAGCTCCTCGAACTACGTTTGTCAGCCGGATGCTCCAACGTATTTTCCCGATGCATCGGTATCTGCAGCGATGCCTATGATCGGCGCTGTTAGACGATAAAGTTCCTTCCCTTCGATCTTTCCGTCACTGCCAGTCCCGAAAGAGTCCCGTGAAGGATCATTAAAATTTTAAGTCATCTTAGGTCCAGGGAAGTATCTCAAAGTTGACGCAGCCCGGTCAGGCGAGGGGACAGGTGGGGGAGGGCGGGGAAGTACGTGCGGCGCCCCGCCTGAAGGCAAAGCTGCGCATGCCCTGCAGCTCCGGCCCGGTGCAAACGCCGGGCGGTGCCACGCGGGCCTCGCTTCTCCCACGCGGAGCTCCGCGGGAAGACGCTGGCCAGCCGGCGTGGCCGGTCACTCTGGCTCGGAGCATCACAGGACGACGCCAATGACCATCCGGGTAACAAAACCTGCACCGTGGAGCAGCCGAGATTCCAAAGGAGGCAGAGTCAGCGGGGGAGGGGGGGCAGGTCCCCGCTCCCGTCTACAAGCATTCAGCAAGTACGCAACCCCTCGTCCTCCACGCCTGCCTTCCTCTGTCTCCCTGATTGCGTGACCGACCCCACTTCCCGCCTGCCAGGCCGCAGAGCCTGTTCATCCCCGAATTTTCCTCCCCCCCCCCCAAATCTGGCCTGGATTACAACTGCTTCCTGTTCCTGTGCTTCCGATTTCTTCTCTCTGTGCCATTATTTTAGCTAGAGGCCGGAAGGAGCTTCTTAAAAAGTCACCCCAGTACCTTAGTGCTGTTTGTCATCCCCTGGGGACTGCAGGGGCAGGTGCGGCCTCCTGGGCGGGGATGTGGGGTGGGGGAGGGGGGAGGGGGGAGGGCGGGGTGGGGGGATCGAGTCTTCTCACCACCTACCCCGGCCTGGCACTCCGGGCGCTTCCCCCTCATCCCCTCCTCCCAGCATCCGCTGCCTTTCGAGAACGCGCTTGGCCACCTCTGGCCTCCTGCTGAGGAGCGCGAGGCCGGTGAAGGGGCGGGCGCAGCTCCAGGTGTCCCCAGCTGCTGCGTGAACCCTGGTGACAGACGCCAACGAAGCCCCAACACGCACAGTGTGCCGGGTCCCTCCCCGCGACCAGGCGCAGGTTGGCGCCCGGCAGGGACCAGGCGCTGAACTGCGCCCTTACCCACTTCCGGTCTGCGCTTTCCCGCAGACTTGGGGGGCCCCCCCGCGATATGCATCTGATGACCATGTGAAGCCCTTTGCTCCCAGGATAGGCCAGGGTGGGCTGCCGTGGGAACAACATGGGAGAGGGAGAAAGAGAGAAATGAGCAGGGGGAGGGAGGGAGGGGCCGAGGGGCAGATCTCACCGTAGCTTCTGCAGAGGAAAGCTGGGACGGGATCGTGGGTCGGGGGGCCAGGCGGGTCGGAGGACGGCCCGCAGCAGAGCGGAGGCTGCATGACATGGAAAATGTTTCCAGGGGCGGAAATGGCTGGGAGAACTGGGGGGAGACGTGCTAAGCCTCAGACTCGGATCATTCACTGTGGGGGGGTGTGACACGACCCCTCCATTGCCCTGAGCCTTTACCGCACTCGGCCACACGTCGCCACCGCCCCAAAGTGTCAGGAGGGTGCCCGGGAGGGCAGCGTGGCGAGCGAGAAGGGACGACACCCTCATGTACACATGGCGTAAAGGTCAACGCCACACGACCCAGCAAGCGCGCAGTGCCTGCGGGAACTGGGTTCCCCGAATCCCGGAAACACCAGAATCCCCACTCGCCCGGGAAGGGGGCTACACCGCCTTCTGCCTGAACGAAAGACGGGATGCACCGTGAGAGACGTGGGGGTGATTCCTCCGGGATGGGCGATTTCTCGAAGGAGCCTTATCGCAAGCACCAGAGTCAAACCCAAACCATAAAAAGGTAGCACGCCTGGCTCTTGGCTTTCTCGACGATTAGGGAATCCGTCTACAGCTGTAATCTGCAGGCTTGATCTTCCAGACTCAAACAGAACGAGACCTTGGTGGCAGGGAAGAAACACAGTGAGCTTCTCCCCACCCTGGGACACAATCTCAGTCAGTGGGCGGCCCTGAAGGGGGCCAGAACTTGGGGGGACAAACACCCCATAGAAGCGGAATGATGGAGCCCACGGCGAGGAAGACTAGTGGACCAGGCGTCTTTCCCACACTGACATCCCAGCAGGAATCTGAGAATTCACCGAGCCTCAGAGAGCTGCCGCCTCTCAGACGAGAGGCTCAGGATCGACGGAAAAGCCAGGCCCACAGAGAAGTTATCTCAGGGATGTGCGGAAGGCACTGCAGGCAGCGGGAAGAAACCGCTAAGTCCAGACAAAGTTTCAGGACACTGTGAAAAATATGTAAGCAACATGTCCAATTACATAGAAACCCCCGTTGGAAAAAGCAGGGCCAACAAAGGAAAGAATTTGCTAGCCTTGGTGAATATGGCAGGGATGACAGTGTATTTCCTTGGGTCAGCATTTCCAAAAAAAACCCCCAAAAACCAGAAGGTAGTGGATTATCTACCTCATTATCTAGCACACACACATCACCTAGTTCTCTCCTTAGGACACACGCACACACACACACACCTGGGATTTAAGATTCCACATACATTTTCCAAAGAACTTTAATATCTATTATCTCAGCTGGTCTCTGCAGCAATCTTATTAAACCAATACAGATACGTTTATTATTTTCCATTGACAGATAAGACCGCTCAAAGTCACAAGACATTAAGTGACCTTCCTACAAGACATTACGCGCTAAGCTCTTCCTAGAAACTTATCAGGACACTTTAGGCTGCAGATAACATGACCTCAGCTCGACTGGCTGAAGCAACGAGGGGGGACAATTGGCTTGTGTCTCTAACATCAAGCGGTGACCTTACTGACCAGAGGCTTCGCGGAGTCCAGGGCTGGAAAGCACAGCATCAGAGGCCACCTCCATCGGATTTCTTCATGCTCTCTCATGTTAGGTAGCTCCTCTCCTCTCGGTGGCAAGGTGGCTTCTGCAGTCCCCAAATTATCCCCTGTCACCTTGGCAACTTCAGCGAGGCCTGCACCCCTTTGCCACCCGAAGCGTGATGGGTCTTAGAGGTGAATCTGTCGTCGAAGGCGGTTTTCCTTTCCCTGCGGGCTGTCCTGGCAGGTTAAGAGTCTTCGTGGCTGAATGAAGTGTTTGCCCTTCTCCGCGTCCTCGTCGTCCCGTTCCAGGCCGTGACGGACACCACGAGCTGGGCGTATCACCCCCAGCGTGTGCAGACCATGCTTTCGCCACCCTTCCAACATCATGGCGACACCAGAAGCCATTTCCAGCCAGTAGGACCGCGTGTGGGAGCTGGCGCCTTCGACCTCCCGGTCATTCTGGGGCGCTGTTATCCACACACCCGCCTTCGTGGTTCCCACGTGTTCCCCCAGCGTCTGTAGGGGAAAGCCGCTCGGGCTTTCGCTCGCTGAGTGCTGCCCTCTGTGGGTGGCGGGTGGGGACGGCGGCTGCTGGCGGAGTGGCACAGGCTTCCAGCGAATTCCCCCGTTTCCAACCCCTTCACGCTGTCTCCTCAGTCGCGCCCGGGGACGGGGTCCAGACCCTGTCCAGGGTGCTGAACGGCATACGGGGGTCCTGTCTCTCCTCAGCCCCGGCTGCCTGAGTCTCCAGTCTCCAGAGTGTGGGGCTTTCAGGATTAAAACCTGGACAGCCCTGGGCAAACCAGGCTGGCTCGCCATCTACTGGGCTGGTGTCTGGGCAGCACAAAATCCCCCTGTGTCTCCGCACGGTCTCTTGGTCCACGAGGCATGGCTTCTGCTGGACGCTTCCACCTCAGAGCTGGCCGAGAGAGGACGCAAGGGACCCCCGTGACCGCCAGGACTGCCTCCCAGAGCTTCTCTCTCTGGTGGGTGCTTGGTCCATGTCACCCCAGCTCCTCCCAGCCCCATCTGTCCCTAGGCAAATCTCATCTGGAAAAGAAGAAACGGGCTGACCTGCCTTGACACAGAGGTCGAGCCAGCCAACACCGTTCCTTCTGTCCCCTGGCTTGCAGCTCTGGGGATGCTCACGGGTGAGAAGGCGACCCTGAGTCCACTTGGAGGCATAAAACATAACTTGGGAAGAACAACTCTTCCCCCACGTGACCCTCCTGCCCTCTGCCAGCTCTGTGGGCTGCTCAGAATGAGCTGTCTTTGGCAGCTCCCCCTGGGCAGAAAGGAGCCGGGTGCCTCAAAGTTAGCTTTTTGAATTATTCATGTGTTATTAATAGCAGCAGTGATGACGACAGGGAGGCAGGCATCATGACACCATGACACAGAGCCATTCTGCGGGCAAGGGACGGGCCAGGCCACCATGAGTCTGGCCAAATCAACCAGCGCTGAGTCATGCCTTCACACTCCTCTTCTCCGTGGACAGGGTCCAGGGCAGGACACACTCGGCCCCACCCTGAGAGAGTCCCCCGGGCCAGCTCCAGCTCTGTAGCTTCCTGGGAGCCTGCCCTCACTGCCCACACGGCACTGTGGTTATGCGTAACCAGAAACGGCTCCGTTCCAATCTGAGATCCCCCGCCGAGGAGCTGGGTGACCTCGGGCAAAGGTCTTCACCTAGCGAAACCTTCCTGATGTCCCGGACAGAAGCATATGGCCAGGGAGTCTGTGGGGGTCGTGGGAGAGGAGGCCCCCTGCCCCACGCCTGGTGCACAGTCAGACCCCGTGCACGCTGGCCGCGAGTGTGCCCCGTGCTGCCGGAGCCCGCTCTGTACCGGTCTCCCCATGAAGGTGGCCATCTTAGCTCCAGTCGGATCGCCCTGCTGGTTTTGAGGAGGCAGGTCTTGCCTTCGCCAAGGGGAGGACCCAGAAGAGACATCTGAGGAGACAGGCATTTTGTGTTGGTTGGTGAGAGGTGGGCTCCTGTCTCCTTAGACCGCTGGCATATGATATATTAGTTTCAGGTGTATAACAGCTATTAGACATTTCTATAACTTACAAATGATCACATTTTAATAAATCTAGCACCCATCGGATGCTACACACAGTTATTAAAATATTATTGACTATTCCTTCCTCTGTACCTTATACCCACAACTATTTGTAACTACCAATTTGTACGTTCTAATTTCTTCCACCTTCACCCAGCCTCTCAACCCCCATCCCATCTGGCAAACATCAAAACGTTCTCCGTATCTATGAGTTTATATTTTGTTTGTTCATTTTTTCTGTTCTTTAGATTCCACACGTAAGCGAAATCACGTGTTATTTGTTCTCTCTGACTTACTTCACTCAGCACAATACCCTCTCGGTCCATTCCTTTTGTTGCAGATGACCAGATTTCATTCTTTTCATGGCTGAGTACTATTCCGTTGCATATACGCACCACCTCGTCCTTATCCATGGTCCACCGATGGACACTCAGCTGCCTCCGTATCTTGGCTGTTGTAAATAACGCTGCGACGAACACGCATGCATATGTCCTCTGAAGTAGTGTTTTGGGTTTCTTTGGGTAAATGCCCAGAAATGGGATTACTGGGTCCTTTGTCTCTTGTTACAGCCTTTGTTCTAAAGTGTTTTTGTTTGGCGTAAGTATTGCTACCCCAGCTTTGTTGTTCGTTTCCATTTGTGTGAAACATCTTTTCTACCCTTTCACCTGTCTGTGTGTGTCTTTTTTCTTGTTGCTGTTCTGATCAGATGTTTTGCTCTATCTTCTAGATCACTGATTCGATCCTCTGCTTCTAATCTACTACTGATTTCTCTTAAGGTATTCTTCATTCCAGTTATTGTGTTCTTTATTTCTGACTGGTTCTTTTTTACATTGTCTATCTCCATTTTTGTGTTTTCTCTTTCTTTCTTAACATTCTCACTGTGTTCATCTGCTCTTCCCCTAAGTTCCTTGAGCAGCCTTGTAACCAGGGTTTTGAACTCTGCATCTGATAGATTGCTTGTCTCCATTTGTTTAGTTATTTTTCTGGAGCTTCGTTCTGTTCCTTCATTTAGGACACGTTTCTTCGTCTCCTCATTTTGGCTGTCTCGATGCATGTTTCTTTGTGTTAGGTGGAGCTGCTAGGTCTCCTCTTCTTAGTAGAGTGGCCTTATGTGATAGGTGTCTTGTGGGACCCAGTGGTGCAGTCTCCCTGGTCACCTGAACTGGGTGCTCCGGGTTTGTCCCTTGTATGGATCATGTGTGTCCTCCCGTTGTGGTTGAGCCTTGGTTGCTCTTTGCTTGTCAGTGGGAGGGGTTGACCCTCGGGCTGATTGGTTGTGAGGACCGGCCGTGATGACAGCGAAGCAGCCGCCATTCAGGGGCTGACCCCACAGAGCATGATTCGCTTTAGCAGGGCTCTGGTGGCTGCCAGTCTGCCCTGCGGGTGTGTCATCCTTAGATGTGGCCCAAGGTGGCTTAGACTGAAGCTGGCCACCAGACGTGCAGGCCGAATCCTCCTGGAGATGCCCCGCTGAAGGCCAGGTTCAGCCACAGCCTTTGCCCTGGGCCACCTGACACGAGGCACCAAGCAACCCACAGATGGTCATCACACATGCTGGGCTTGGATGTGCCTCGAGAGGCCAACCCGGGAACTGAGGCCAGCTGCTACTAATGCCAGGCTTGAGTTGGCTCAGCAAGAGGTATGGGGAATGCTGAGGGCAAACGCTGCTTGTCTGGGTTTTGCAAACCTTTGAGAGATTTTGTAAAAGTCCACGGCATGAGCGAACATAGGCCATTTGTATAGAAAATCCACTGGAAGCGGCTTGGGTGGGCCTGCACGTGGGGAAGAGCAGGGTCTCAGGGAATCACCTGGGCAGGGTGAACGGTGTCAGCCAGGTGGATGGAGACTCAGATATGGCTCCCACCTGCGTCTGCACGCCAGGCAGGGGGTGGGCCCAACCAAAGACCAATGGCCTCTGACAGCACTTCTGTCTGGGAGGAAGCTGCCCCTCCAGCCCTCGCCCTTAAGCCAGACAACTCGGTTCCTTCCCATGTGTCTCTGGTGCCTTTTGAGCAGCTGCCCCAGCGCTGGAGCTCAGAGCGAGGGAGTCCATCAGCGGTAAGTCCATGTGCAGGCCCTTTAAGAGGATGCCTGGGACTCTAGAGGTTTTACGTCTCGCTTGGCCACAATCTCTGCTGGTTTTCATGACCAGAGGTGTGGAGACTTCTCTGCACTGGAATCCTGGGCTGGGGAGCCTGGTGTTCGGCTAGGGCTCCTCACTCCTTTGGGGGGACCTCTGCAGCCGAGATATCCCTCCTGAATTATACCCTCCACATGCGGTGTGAAACTAGCTTGTTTTATGTCTCTGCCCCTCCTATCAGTCTCAAGATGTCTTTTTCTGTGCGTCCCTAATTGCAGGACTTGTGTTAAGCTAGACTTCAGGCTGTTTTCCATGACAGTTATTCAGCAGTTTAGTTGTGATTTTGATGTGGTCGTGAGAGAAGGCAAGCACAGCGTCTACCTGCTCCACCATCTTGACCAGAGCCTCCCTCTACACCTCATTTTTGGAGGTAGAGAAATAGCATGTATTTCCAGATACTCTACAAGACTGTTAACAGGATCCTGTGAAGGATGGGGCTCAGGAGCCCGGACCAGTGTGTGGTTCGCAGTATTGCACCCCAACTCCTTCGCACTCTCTCTCTCTCTCTCTGCAGTTTGTTTTCTCACCCAGCCAGCCTGCCAGGTGTCGGGTGGCCCCTCTCATGTTCTGGGGTCCTTCAACAGTGACGCACACGAATCGGTTCCTAGACTTATCACTTCTGTGTTTGGGAGACTCCTGTGGTCACACGGACTAAGCCACCTTACGAAGGGGATGGGTGTAATCAAGAGAGCAGACAGGCCAGAGGAGCGCCCAGGTCTTCCACACCTGCATTCGTTGTAGGCGCCAGCTGCTCCCTCTTCTTAAAGCATGCGTGTTCTCCTCGTGTTCCGACGGGCCAAGCCTCTCTGCGTGCTCAGGTCCAGGTCCCAAAGCAGCCATTACTGGGCTCAGTTAGATGCCACCCCGACTTGGGGTGGCTCGGTCCAGGACCCCGGCTAGCTTCGCCACAGCCCCACTTGCTGCGGGCGCCCTTCCTGATCCAGGGATCGCCTCCCCCGTGTCTGAGTACACCTGTGCTGCTGCCATCGAGTGAGGACAGTCAGCAGGGAAACAGGTGTGACCAGCCTGCTCGCTCCTCCCAGCAAGGTCAGCCTGTTCCTATCGCCGTCATGACCTTAGATCTTGCCTGGAAGTGAAGGAGAAACAAGATAAATCGTCCCCATGTTGGCCCCACGGACAAGGAGGAGTGGTTTCTGGTTTCTAGGCTTGGGATTGATTGACGATGTCTGCCATTTGGGATCGATTAGTGATGTCTGCCCTGGGGAGGAAGCCGCCGGGGTGGCAGAGGCCTGATCCGGCTTCCCGCCTGGGGAACCCCCGCCCCTCTCCCTCCTGGGCAGGGCGTTGAAACCCCGGTGCAGACAAAGCCCTGGCTTAAGCGTCCTCGCAGAGCGTTTCGGTTTTCGGTCTGGGTGGCCGAGCATTTGGCCCGGAGACAGAATGAGTTTCTGCTTCACGAGGGCGGGAGGAGATTTGTCAACTGTCCCCCACCGCCGTCCCAGCAGCGGGGAGCGGCCCTGCGGACAACGGCGTGGCCTTGGTCGCCTCCCCAGGCGCTGTCAGGGCTTCGGGGCAGGACGGCCCTGCGCATGCGCAGTGGGAGAATGCCCGAGCGCGCCCGAACCCGGCCACAGTGTCACTGCACAGTGTCACTCCACAGTGTCACTCCACGCTGCTCCTCAGCCTGTCCCGTCAGCGTCAGGCAGGGCAGCCTGCCTGTGTCCCCTCGGCCTGGCAGGAGTCGCCTCCGCGGAAGCCAGCTTCACCGTGGGACAGCGGTGCTGGCGTGGAGGCGACGGCTCAGAGCTTATCGTCCCCGACCCCAGCCTCAGGCTCAGGAGCAGTGGGGACCGGAGCAGTGGGGGCCACGACGAAGCGGGGGCTGTGGGTGCGCTGTCCTGCCCCTGTGACAGCAGAAGCCACGGGCGGGCACCCCCGGGACTGCCGGTCTGAGGGTCTCTGGGGGTGAACACCCCGCGCGCCTTCTGCTGGCCCCCGCGTGTGTCCTGCTCTGACCCTCCACGTGCTCCGGGGAACCGGGGGCCGGGGGTCCTGGCCGAGAGCACAGCCTTCCTCGGCTTCCTCCCCGCTGCCTTGTTCCTCACCCCGCCCAGCGGTATCTGCTGGCGGCATCTCCTAAATAGCCCCCTGGTGCTCATGTGTCACCCGGTCTGTTCCTGGGGACACCAGGTCTGAGACTGCGAGCCCCACGTTTGGCTTCGTGCTCACCCGCGGGATCAAAGTTCGTCACACTCTGTACCGCCTCCCCAGAGGGCGGTGTGGTTTTAAATAACACGCCCCTCGGTCACTGTGCGTCTATTAAACCCCTCTCCTTTCTGCTCTCGGGAACTCGCTGCTTCCTCTGCCAATGTCTGTGGAGCAGGAAGCGACGAGCTGAAATTGTCCCTGTGATAACGAGGCTGTGGCAAAAGGGAGCAGGGCCTGGACCGTGGCCCTGCGCGTGGCAGGAGGGGCGCAGAACCCGCGGGGCGCAGGCTCAGGACCCTGGGCACCCGGGGTCCTTTCCGTGCCGGAGGAGGCGGGGCTCCAGGCGGTGCCTCAGGGAGGGGCACGGTGTCCCCAGGGCTGTGTCCTGGAGTCAGAGGGAAAGGCCCAAGCAGCGTGTGGCCAAGAGCGGTGTGCCCACCTAGCAAGACAGGAGGTGGCTTCAGGCGGTGGGCCGCTCCTCGCTGCGTTCCCTAGGGAACGGGAGACGGGCAGGAGCTCCTGCGCAGACACTTCGGGGGCGGAGCTGGTCCCAGCGAAGTAGGTAGAGGAGCCCCACCGCTCCCACCTGCCCTCGTGAGGGCATTACCCAGCTGAACACGCCTGGCCGCAGGCTGACGGCTCTGTCCCCTTTAAGGAGGCCGCAGGGGACCGCGGTGCCCTTGGCCTGGCATAGGGGGGTTGGGGATGAGGGCAGGAGGGAGCAGGATTCAGCCATGGCTCCCTGTCTCCCGCTGGTCTGAATATCATCCCATGGGACATTAAGCCCCCCACTTCCCCGTGGGACTGCTGGGTGAGCGTCTAGGGATCTGCTTCAGCAGCAGCCGGGGATCCACAGGGCTAGGGTCCGCAGGTGACAGAGCAGGGGTGGCAGGATGTGCCTCGGGGCGCTGGGAGCAGTGCAGGGCCGGGAACGGCTGCCTGTGAGGCCCTGGGCCTGGGGAGGCACCGGGTGGCTGTGAGGCCAGCGGCAGCCCCACTGTGCCAGTCTGGGACGCAGACAGCGACGTTGTGTGGCTGTGTATCGTCACGTGCCTCAGCCTTGAGCTGGTCCAGTGACATCTGTGAACTTCAGTTGTCCCACCTGTAGAGTTAACGCCACCTCGCAGGGCTGTGGGAGGGTCGTGGAGGTCACGTCTGGCCACCACATTGTGTCAGGACTGAACGGTGCAGGTTGTAGGTTTTGCTGGACACACAGCCTTTGTCCCCTCTACTCAGCTTTCATTGCAATGTGACAAGAGCCATAGACAACAGTAAACGTGGGTGGCCATGTTCCAATAAAACTTTATTTACAAAATCAAGCAGCAGGCCAGACTCGGGCCCCTGGCAGCAGTTACCAAGCTGGGCTGGGACCGAGGGCTTCACTCCCACGAGGCCGGACGCTGGGCGTGTCTTTGCTCAGTGGGCACAGTCCCCTCCCGCCACACGGTCACAGGAGCTGCACGCGCCGGGCGGAGCGGGCACCCAGCTCAGGACCCGGCCCCTCTGGCCTCCTTTACGTGAGCAAGCCGCCATTATCCATTTGTCCAAATGACTCCCCAGCTGTTGGCAAAATAGAGCCCAGGAAAGTTGGTTGGCGGGGGAGGGGACCCCTGGGCCGGGCTGGCGGAGCCTCGGGGAACTGCTCACCTGCTCTCGCTGATGACCCGCTGCATCCAAGCTGGGGACACGGGCACGACCCCAACCTCTCTCGCTGCTTCCTCATCCCTAACCCGGGGACATAGACATACACACTTCGGCAAGGGTTCGACAGGCTGATACCTGTGAAGCACTTAGAATGGTGCCTGGAGCATGATCAGCGCCCACTAAATGCAAGCTTCCTTCACCCCAGAGAGGGAGGCCGGGGGCATCCGTCCCAACCGCCACAGGGTTATGGGTTCTGCGCGCCCCGTGGTCACCCAGGAGCCGTGGGTAGGGAGGAGTCTTTTCCAAAACTCTGCTTTCCCTCTCGTCCTGCCCGGTCGGTGGGGGCCGAGCGAAGCCGGGGAGCGTGGTGTTGGAAAAACGCAGTCAAGGAGGAGACAGCGTGGAGACAGTAAAGGAAGTAGCCAGCTCCTTTGTGATCTGGACCGGAACGTACCCCACGCTGGTCTCCCCAGCTGCACTGTGTAAGTGGGGGCTGCACTGGATGCTACTGCCCGCACCGTGGCCTCGTGGGGTTCAGCAGCCCCTAGACGAACGTGCGTGCATGAGTGAGTGTGTGTGCGAGCATGCTGCAGCCTGGGTGAGCAAGCACAGAAAGAGATTCCCGATTGATCGGTCCAAAAATGAAAATTGGCTTTTAAAATGTCTCTTTGCCCCCACTGGGCCAGTTCGTCCCTTCCACCCAGAGGCCCAGGGGCAGATGCACGAAGTCGGAGGTCAGCCCCGAAGGACACACCTCCTCTGACACAGGTGACGTGTCGTTAGGTAGGCGGTCGGTGTGTGCGGGATCTGTTCTACAGAACTGGGTTGTTTTGAGCCCAGAACAGGGGCTTTGCCCTTTGGTCAATGAGAAGTCACCCAGCTGCTCTTTACCTGAGGTGGCCAAGGTCCCAGACTTGCAGGCGTGTGGCACGGAGGAAAGGTGGCACACCCGAGGACACCCAGAGGGCGGTGAGGGGAGTACCCGGGCTGGCGGAGAGAGAAGCTGGTGAGAAGACAGGACTGGGAGCAAGGAGGGGTGAGGTGAGATCCCCCACACTCTCCATGTGGTCTTGGGCGTGGACAGGGACCTCTCTGTGGCTCAGCTTCCTCGTCTGACAAATGGGGAAGGGACACCCGTCTCCCTGGGCTGGTGTGCGGACTCATGGGACAGATGTTCGTAACAAGTGACGGAAAGTCACCCCACTAGCCTTCCTTTCCCTTCAGGAAAAGGCCACATCTGTTTGGGAAAAAACAAATTCTCCAATCAGCCACTTGAGAGCCTAGGGTTCAAGGGCAAGTGATTGGCTTGGGAGGTGGTTCCGAGAAGCTGGGGACCGAGCATCAAGGCGAAACTCAAAAGAGCTTGAGTGTTGGGAGCAGTCAGAAGAATAAGACACTGAGTATTTGGAAGCTTCTGGCAATAAGGGAATGATTAAATACTGTAAGAAAAATTATGCAATCTCCAAACATGGTTGCATAAATAGCATCCGAGGACACATTAAACACAAATAATATATTGAGTACATAAATAAAAACCATACAAGTATACGCATAGAAAATGATGAGAAGAACCACACTCTTCCAAGTGTTAGCTAGCGTCTGGGTGGTGCAGTTATGGATGGATTTAATGTGATTTTATATAACAATCTATATTTCCAAGTGCTCTAGGCAAGGTATGTGAAACTTACTGCTGTATTAGATTGAAAATCTGGAAGCGAATAAACATACCTCATAACAACAAAAGACAATCAAACGCGATCCCTGATGCCAACTGCCTTCTAACCTGGAAGAGTTAATACACACAGTTCTTGAATTTAAAGTCCTATTTCTCGAATTTAAAGTTCTTAAAACTTCGCCAGAAAGGGGCCAGTGGACAATCGGTTCAAGGCTAGCACCCCCCCCCCCCATACCTGGCAGCGAGGCCGTCAGCAGGCCGTGTGCGCCAGTCCCCCCCCCTGGCGGGCACAGCGCTCGTCTGGTTGGTCAGCAGGGCGACTCAGGGTGCACCTCCGCTCTAAAACCTCGCGGTCCCCCAGCAGTGACCAGCACGGCGTCCTGGCCGGCGGTCCTGGGCCGTGAGTGCGGTCAGGGACGGGCTCTGTGGGTCCGGCCACCGCGATCTGGGCAGAGCGCCGGGGATGGCTGTGGTGCGTCCGAGGAAGGGCTGCGGGCCGCCGATCGACCCCCAGAGCGGTCCCAGAAGTCCGAGAACCGCCGTTCAGCGATCCCAGGCTTTGCGGCTGTGAAATAACTCGGTCTCCGATCGGGTCCCCCGTTAGTCAACGCGCCCCACCCCGACGTGACGAAGGGGTTAGTAGCAGCGGTGTCCCCGTCGGCAAATGAGTCTTGACACCCACGGCTGGAGGCAGAATGAAGGCACTTAGTCTGCTGGGCTCCGGGGGGCTGTCCCTCATGCAAGCTGGGCCATCCCTGTCGTCCCTCGGTCCTGTGTCCCTCGTCCTGTCGTCAGCAGCGCGTCCCCGTCCCTCTGTCCCTCTGCTCCTCACGCCTTGACTGCCGCCTCCGCACGCGGGGACCGCCACACGCTCCGTGGCTAGTCGTGGCGCAGGCGCGTTTCTTCGGCCACCAGGCCCTTCTCGGGTCACGCCGGAGCTGGACGAGGGGCCGCCGGTCACAGCGAGGGGCGTGAGCCGAGGGCGGGCTCTCCGGGGCGCCCCGACTTAGGGTCGGAGGGGGCTGGCTTGCTTGGCAGGTGGCCCCGAAGGCACCGGCTGGAAGCCCTGGGGGGGAGGGAGAAGGGGGAGAGGCCGCGCAGGATTCGTTACCACGCAGGTCACCGCTGGGGACAGTCCCCACTGCGGAACTCTGGGACACAACCCAGAACGGCTTGGACCACGCCGTCTGCGAGCTGGGGGCGGGGGACGGGGCACGCGGCGGGGCTGGCGGGCCCCGGCCGCGTCCTCACGGCAGGCGGGGGTGTGATCTCAGGAAAGGTGTTGGTCGCGGCTCCATCTCGTGTCAGCGAGGGCGGCATGTCCGCTGCGTCGCTCAGAAACACTGCCGGGCCCCAATGCGTGGTGCCGCCCCCCGGTTTAGCTGTCCAATGCGGGGGCGGGGAGGGGTGCCGCCTCACGCTGAGCCGCTCAGAGCTTCTCTCCCACGTGTTTGAAATGGGAGACGTAGAGACGGGGACTCAATGTCGCTGCCTGTGGAGGGTCCGTGTGGCCAGCCGAGGCCCCCACAGCGCCCCGCCCACCCCCACCTTCTTGGTCCCGCTGGCTCAATCCCCTTCCCCAACATTTCTTCTCCTCCAATCAGTTCTCCCCACCCCCACCCCGCAAGAGTCCAGGGGGTGGAGCTTTGTTTTCTGTCGCTTGCTCTCAAGACACCCATAGGACGTGTTTGTGGGGGCCGGGTTCAGAACCCCGGATACCGAACGCAGCCGTGGGGCTCCTGGGCCTGTCTGACTCAGTGGCACTGACAAATGCGTCTCCACCCAGAGGTCACGGGCCAAGCAGACTGAACTCCGTCCACGGAAACGCTGGCCAAGTGCAGGGACAGTCAATACTGCAAAATGCATCTGTAGGTCCTCACGGAGCTGTAAGCCAACACACACGGGTCACATAGTTAGATGTTAATGGGAACAAAGCAGTTAATTCCGCACTCTCTGGCATGATGGAAATCTGTTTACCTTTTGGGAGAAAAAAAATGAGGGTTTAAACTGTGAGTTAAGTAATGCGTGGACGGCAGGCACCCATCCCTCGGTATATTAAATGTTTTTTCCGTCATCCACACTGTTCATTACAGAAAAGTAAATTTGCTTAGCCACTAAATACCGAATGTTCGCTTAGAAAACATTAAGAATGTGATCAAGAGATGTTTATCTCGTGAAATAATTGCTTCAAAGCTGTGTAAACGCAGAGTGCACACTTCCTGGGGCCGCGGCAGCCGGTGGGTTTGCCTGCTGTTGGAAATCACTCTTGCCCCCTTAGCCAGCCCTGCCGCCTGTGCTGGGCTGCTGCCTACTGCCCTACTTGTGGGGGGGGGGGACGGGAGGGGGCTGTGGCATGGAGGTTCAGACTCCCACTGGGAAGTGTGGGAGTGAGGGAAGAAGGGGAGAGACCATGCAGGATTTGTTACTAAGCAGGTCACCAGGACATTCAGGGCATCCCCACTGGGGAATTGTGGGACATGACCCAGAATGGCTTGGAGCCACCCTGTCTGAGAGCTGGTGGGAGGCCGTGCACTGGGACGGGGATGGGGGACGGGGCACATGGTGGGGCTGGTGGGCCCCGGCCGCGTCCCCACGGCAGGAAAGGGTTTGGCCGCATCTCCACCTTGGGTCAGCGAGGGCGTTGGGTCAGGCTTTCACACTCACGTGCGCTTGCTGGGTGGTCAGATACAGGCCTGGGAGCCCAGACGGGGGGCTGAAGCGTGCGGGGGGAGGCGTGTTCCCGTGGCCAGCCTCCGTCCTGCGGGTGACTTTGGATAAGACGCCTCCGCTCTCCGTGCGTAGTCAGAATTCTCACTGTGAAAGCTGAGGGAAGATCTTTCCCGTTCCCGTCTATGGGTTAGCGCTTCCCCAAGCCAGTGCCAGTCGTCAAGGCAGCCCAGACAGCTCGGCACCGCCTGATGCTGTCTCCACCTCGCTCCCTGTGGGGATGGTCATGGTGACAATGGCTGGCACCTCTGAGCCCTTCGCATGCTCATTTCACCCACCCTGCCACCCGTGAGAGAGGTGCCAGAACCACCCCCATGTTAGAGACAGGGAAACTGAGGCACGAAGGGGTGAAGCAACTTGCCTAAGGTCCCAGGGCAAGTGAGCGAAGAGGCAAGCACTGGAATCCGAGCCGGGGGCACCAGCCTCAACCGCCGGGCTGCGTGCCTCCGGCCGCCAGCCCCCGTGCCCTCCCCCCCCCCCACTGTGACTCTCTGGCTTCTGTCTTTTGAGAACTGTCACAGAGTTTTTAAAAAAGGAGTCACTAAGTCTACGGCCACGCCCCCCTGAACAAGCCTGATCCTGTCTGATCTCGGAAGCTCAGCAGTTAGTGCTTGGATGGGAGGCCACCTAGGAAGACCAGGTGCAAAGTAAAAAGGTGAGGGATTGTAAGCAATCTGTGAGGTCAGCCAAGGGTCGCCTTGCCCCCCGAAAAATCAAAAGGATCTTTGTCACGTGCTCTGTGCGCTTCGGCACGTCCTGACATTAGGCTCCGTAGAACACGGTGTGGACTCTGTCCTCACAGAGCTCACAGTCGGGTTCAAAGTCGGCCCCTCGCGATCTTCATTACACCCCTGTCCGGGGTAGGGGAGGGGTCACACGTCCGGAGCCATAAAGCTCTCACCTGACGCCCGGCCTTGTCGTGGGCACTGCCCTTCCCTGGAGCTGATGGACTCCTCGTCCAGCCAGTGACCAGCGGGGGTGGGTCCGTGGAGCCCAGGAGTGGGACCAAGAGGGAGCGGTGGCAGCCTCGGGCCTGGTCCAGGGGCCGTCCTGGGGGCGGGCCCAGCTCGGAGTGGCTTCCGCCGCAGGTGCGCATTCGTGCTGTTGTCTGAAAGGTAACCTCTTGGTCGCCCACATTCGTGATTCCGCTGAGGCCACCTGCTGTGCCGTGGGCCCCGCCGTGCCTCTTCGCCTGGCCCGGGAGTCCCCGAGGGCAGAGGCCACGCCCACACCCGCACCCTCCCCAACTCTGACGCACGCCCGGACAGCCTTCTGCAGGCAGTGCCACTCACTGACTCAGTGACGAGGACGTCTGAACAAGACGCCCGAGAACCCTTTCGGCTGCAAGAGTTAAAAGCCACCGTGAGGGACTAGCTTGGGGGCCCGGAGGCTGAGAAGGGGGCCTCGGTCCAGGGCCTCAGAGGCCGCCCCTCCCGCCCCTGCCCCTCCGTGCGGCCGCCCCTCGGCCGATCGCTCACAGGGCTCCACCCAGCGGCTCTGGGCTTCGTTTACCAGTCAAGCAAACTCGGATGAGAGCACGTTCTCCAGGGGTTTCCACTTGTCCAAAGACGAACCGTCACGACATCTGAGCTGCTGGCCGGCCACTCTGCGTGACGCTGGGTGACGTCCCGTAGTGCTACATTAACCTAAAACTCAAGGCCTTTCAGAGCGAGAGGCCACAGGCATTTATTGGGGTTCGTTAAGAATGGCCGTTCGGGAAGCCCGAACAGTGCTCCAATGAGGGGACAAAGGCGAGGGAGGGGGAGGGGACCGAGTCCATCCACAGAAGGCGTGGCCGTTGGTGCGGATAAGGTAACACGTGAGGCCAGTGCAAAACGGCTTAGCGTTTCGATCGGTAGTCATGTCTGGTGCCGGTCCGCGTTCTCACTGTGTGAGTGGTTCTCTGGGACACGGGGCTGCTTAGCCCCAGTCCGGACATCGTCGTGTCCTGTTGCAGCACCGAAGCTTCGAGGCGTGAGATGTGCCGGGCGGCTCCTTGGTGAGCACTGACCACGGAACGCGCCCGAGCAGAGGCCTGAGCGTGAGCCGGAGCCAGTGCGATCAGGGAGGCGGGTCCGGGTCGGGAGGACGACCCGTGTGAGCAGAGCGGGAGGCGGCGGCACGTCCGGGCATGGGCGGCCCCGGAGAGAACCGCGCGGCGGAAGCCACGAGCCGGGCGCGTCTCTGGGGGGGGGGGGACGCTGCAACCACAGGCCCGAGGGGGAGGCGCGAGAGGGGCGGGGCACTCCGGCCGCTGCACCCCGCTGGGCGCTGGGCTGGCAGTCTCCGGCCAGCACCTGGGCGAGTTTCCCCTGAGCGGGGTTACCTTTGTGGCCAGCCCGGGGCTGTAAGTGTCCCTCGGCTGGGAAATGTCCGTCACTCCCTCCAGAGCACGTGGGAGGTGTGGCACCCGTGTCCTGTATCCTGTGTCCCCTTCGGCGGTCCTCCGGGACTTGCCGCCCTCTGCCCTCCTCCTCGAGGCTTCGAACCGGCTGGGACTCCTCGTCCCCCGCAGAGCTGGGGCCCCAGGGAGCGGGAGCCCCCCCCCCCGTGGGCAGCAGGGCCGAGCTGCGCTTACTTCTCGTCCCGCACCAGTCCCGGAGGTGACGGGGCGGGGTCCTAACGGAAGAGCAGAAGGAACCCTGAAACTCTGCGCAGGGCGAGAGGCCTTTGACTCATTCCCACTTCCTTATTGAACACAGAGCAGGGTGGCCGATGGCAGAGACGCTGAGAACGGGCTACAGCTGTTTCGAATGGAGCGTGCAACGCGGGGACGCGTTCGACTTTTAACGTATTCGAGGCACAGGCAGCCCCTGCCAGTCCAGTGCTTTGATCTGGGTTCCGTTACACTTGTCTTCACGGTGTCAGGTGGAGAACGCTGAACTCCGAGATATTTGAATCAGATCGGCCTGACCTGCGACGCGCATTTCACACAAAGCTGCTGTGGACCCGGTGACCCGATTTCCAAGACTTAACACGTGAGATGATTACAAGTGCGGGGAGGGGCCCGCGAGCGTGCCCGGCCTCACTACCTGATCGTCATCTCCAAAATGCGTGCGTCTCATCTCGGCGCCTGTCCCGCCTCTGGCCTTTCCTTTCACGGCTACAGGTTAAGCCACACGCCTGGACGGTAGCGTTCCAGTTGTGTCCGACCGTCCGCCACGGTTCGTCCCGCCCAGCGACACGTCCTCCAGCTCCTGTCGAGAGTAAGGGGCTCTGGGAATCTGGCACAAGCAAAGTCAAGGCCACCGCGGATGCGATGACGCGGGGCTGGGGCGGGGGGCACCGCGCGGAGACGAGGCTCTCGGAGCCAGAGACGCAGGGAGGCGGGCGGGCGCCAGGAGCCGCGTGATGATCCCCTCCACGGCATCCGTGCACGCAGGAGCCGACGCCAAGCTAGATGGGAAGATAGGTATATGAAAGACTTCATTAAGAAGAGCTCATCACCCCACCCTATGCCGACCGAGGGGCGATCATCACGGATGATTTATAATGGGGGGATCTGAGATGTTTATCCCAAACTTTGCATGCGGCGGTGCCATGGCATGGGTCATTCTGATGACCCCTCGGGCTTGAGACGCCCTGGACCTTAAGGTACGATCACTGGAGACCCAACCGTCCTGCTAACAAGGCCGGACGCGGCATCTCTTCGTCGCCCGGAGGCCCGTGTCATCGTCCGGGACGAGGACGAGTCAGGAGTGAGTAAGGAACCTGTCACCCGGGCCTGGGATGCTGTCCCCTCACTGCGCTGATAAGCGGGCACATTTCCACTCGGCGTGTGGCAAAGGACGTTTAAGCGCACGGAGCTGCCCGCCAGGAGGTAAGACGGCATGAACGCGGCGAGCGAGCCTCTCGCAGCGCGCGTGCAGATGACAGGCCACGTCCGTCGGGCGACGTGCGATGGCCCCACCTGAGATGCCGTGACCCCGGATTCTTTCCAGACAGCACTGACTGCAACGCCGCCCTTTTCCTGCAGAGAGGTGAAGGGAAGCACCGAGGGCCTGCTGTACGGGAGTGAACGGTGGCAGGGACAGGCGGGGGCAGAGACAACAGAGGTGACGGGCCCCGAGCTGCAGGGGGATGGCAGCCGGGCTGCAATTCCTTGCCTCGGGAGCGGGTCGTGGGGCACCCCTCTCCCGGCACCCCGGGCTCTGCTGACCTTCTGCACCTCCCTCTGCTGCTCTTACTTCAGAGTCGCCAGGAACACGCCCAGGGGCAGTGCTGAGGAGGCCCAGGCCTGAGTGTCTGTGCCAGCAGTTCATGAAGTAGCAGCAAGGGGCAGCAGGCTCCAGGCCACGGTCAAGCCAGCAGGAAGTGGCATCGTCCGTTTAGATAACTCACAAGCTAACGCCCCGCGGGACCGAAGCGTCTGACGCGGCCAGCAAAGCTGGCCAGCGCCGTCCCCGGAGGAGCACACTGGCCTCTGGCTGGACCCCAGACCCCCGAAGGCTGTCTGGGAAGCCACCTTCTGCTGACACCAGGTGCCAGCTCCCGGGTGACTCTGGCAACACGGTCACAGCCATCCATCCACATGAGCTACAACTCCAGGCCAAACGCGTTTCTTTCTAGTTCACTTCTGTGCCCTTGTTTTTAAGGCCCTGGTGCTTTACATCTAGAATTTTTGCAAGATAAGCAAATGGGACGTTTTCATGGGTGGGGCCCGAGGAGGAAGGAACCGATGGAGATCCCACGGGCATCTGACAAGGGCAAAACCAAGACGGGATCGAAGTACGATTTTCAGCGTCTCGCTCAGACAAGGCCCCACCTGCACCAATCACCGAAGCACAGGTCGGGCATCACTCATGACCTGAGGGGCAGCTTGAAGAGAAGGGCTTTCCGCAAAGTCCCGCTCAGAGACCTGGCCCGGAGCGAGGTCAGGCTGGGGTGTGCCCGGACGTCTCCCGGTGACAGGGACGTGGCCGTGTGCGGGTATGGAAGGGGACGAGCAGAAACCCCACGAAACAAAATCGAGCAAAAAACGGCACGAACGGAAAACACAGAACCAGGCAGAGCCGGCGGTTTCTCGGGCCGCGTCGAACCTCTGCCGGCAAACCACGGTGTCCGGGAAAGCAGCCCTCGTTCCGGGGACCAGGCCCCCCGCCTGGCGCCTGCCGGCGACCTGACGGCTCACACCTACCCGCTCAGGGACCTCTCAGGGACTCGCGGACCCGCGGCCTCGCCGGGCCTCCCGAGGCTGCCATCCTCGCCGATGCCCCCGTACCTGTCACTCAGGTGACCTTCAGGAGACGGCGGACGCGTGGGCCCTGGGGAGCCGCCCGTCCTGGGGGAAGCAAAGGCCAGCGCCACGCACTTCGCTGGCCCCGTGGAACTGGAGGTGGGGCCTGCAATGGCACGAATGACGGTTAAAAGCAAGGTCTTCTCATCAGAAAACTAGCGGCTTTTTCCCCTTTCAAATAACAAATAAACCCACAAACAGTTATTTGGTGGTGGGGGAAACCCATAGCACATTTAAAGCCCCTGTATGTCAGTCTCCGGCCAACGCCAGGGCCCGGGGGGCGGGGACACCTGCCCCTGCTCAGGTGACCCCGCGGGAAAGGGGGGCGGGGCCAGGACAGCGAGGAGCACTACCTACCAGGCCCGGGAAACTGTATAAACCGCTTAGTCAGTGCCTGGCGCACAGTGAGTGCTCAGGAAAAGCGACCGACGCTGTTATTCTCACCTCCGTGCCAGGGGGGACAGGTGAGGCTCCGAGCCCGTCGGCCCCCGGGAGGGGCTCGCACCTCCGCCCGCAGGACGGGGCGGGACGGGGCGGGACGTTCCGTGTTCCATGCCCTGCTGCGGGGCCAGTGCCGGACTTGGCGTGCGAGCGATGTGACCATTTATAATCGGTCCGTCCTCCAGCACGGTTATTTTTAGAAGCTTCTAGGAGCCTATTTTAAATAATAAAAAATATTTTAAAAATTTATAGGAGAGGATGTTCATCAATGTGTTTTTTAAGTTAATCAATGTAACTCTGGTTAATAACATATAAATTTCAGGTGTGCAACGTTACAATCTGACATCTGCCTGCTCCACCAGGTGCCCCCCCCACCCAAAGCCTAGCCCCCCTCCGTCACCTTGAACTTGACCCTCTTACTCTCTTCACCCTCTGCCCACCCCGGCCCCTCTGGTCACTACCCCTCTGTTCTCTGGATCTATGAGTTTGTTTCATTTTTCGCTTCCCACATCTGCGTGAAACCATATGATTCTTGTCCTTTTCCATCCGACGTGTTTGAAAACGTTTGTTTGTAGAGGTGTATTTTCTCCTGTGTTCACTGCAGCGTTATTCACAGTGGCCACGATGTGGGAGCAAGCTGTGTCCTCTGATGGATGACGGGATAAAGACGACGTGGGTTGTAGACCACGGACAACGACTCAGCCGTAAAGAAGATGAAATGCTGCCATTTGTGACAACAAGGACGGATCTGGAGAGGATTATAATGCATTTTTATAATAGCAAAAAACGAGGACAACAATATGTCCACAAGTAAAATATTCAAATCCATTCGAAAAAGTTATAGAGTTAATTTTTAAGTGTTTTTTTCTCCCTAAGGATATCTAGAGAGACAGGAAAATGCACCTAATATAATGCTAAATAAATAAAGCAGAACATAGAAATATACAATATGATCCCAATGAGGTAAAACAAACACTTGGATTTGTATCATTGGATGAAGGTTTAAAAAATGCTAATGCTAGCTCGATACAGATGATGGAGAGATGGTATCATCCAGTACTTTCTCTTTTCTTATCCTTTTTCTCCTCTATTTTGCGAATTCCCCACAGGAAGTACAAAAGTCGGCATGATGTGTTTAAGCCGCTAAGCTGATCCCCAGGGAGCTGTGGAGGGTCCAGCCAAAGCCGGTCCGGAGCTGGGCCACGCCCTGGGGCCTTGCCACTGCCCGCTCGCTGCCGTCCGTCTGTCCACCCCTGACCATGACCAGCTGATGCAGACGGTACCTGTGCCTGCCATCGAGCCAACAGTCCATCGGAAAGACACCGTGGCTGTTAGTGGCACTGCTGGCCTTGTTAAAGACACACAGTTTCGTTTCGTTTGATTCTTTTCTAGACCTGGGCCGGTGTCTACCTGACCCCACTATCCAGGCTTCAGGAGATGGTGGGGAGATGCATGGTGACCGACAGCGAGGTTCCCCCTGGTGGCCCGTGCATTCCTGCACTGTGATTCTCTGGGGCTGCAGGACTCAGACGCCCACAGCTGGTTTGACGCAGGACGGACAGTTTGGCCCTGAGTGGCCTGAGGCACTCGGGCCTGACCAAGTCCCTGCGGTCAGGGGGCTGGACACAGCCCCAGGCCCAGCTCGCTTCTGAGCTCCTCCTAGTGGGAAAGGCACTGTCCCTACGCGCCCACGACCCCTGGGCAGATACTCTCTGCCCTCGTCACTCAGCTCGCCTGTTGGCACATCCCCGTACACAAGCAGCCATCACCGCCGCCAGCAAGAAGAGCCTCAGCCACCCAGAAACTGCCTCCGCCCCCAGGGAAGAGGCCTCTGGGCCCCACCCTTTGTCACGGCGGTCCCTTGCCGTGCAGCCATATCAGACGCCTGCGTAAGGTCACGCGCTAGCGCGGCTGTCAGAGACGGCGGCTGCTGGAGACGCTCGAGCCTACCCGAGGGGCCACCTCGTGGGAAAGAGAAAACCAAACCTGAACTCGGAAACAGAGCTGTCCGCTGATGCACTCTCTCCCGCTGCCCTGACCAAATATTTAGTCACAGGGGAAATGGCTGAGCCCCCAGCCGGGCCGCGAGGCGCTCGGCAGACGAGCGCCGAGGCGGCCTCCGGCCTGCGCCCCCTCACCCCGGATCCTCGTGGGCCCCGTCAGAGCGGCCTGCCTGCAAGCACAAAGCAAGCGTCTGCCTTCAGCACGCGGGGACGGCCGCCTGGCCCCGAAGTCTGCTGCTTGCTCAGACAACACTCATTCGTTCAGACACAAACAAGATAAGTTCTTATCCGACTCGCAGGTCAATAAGATTTGGGGAAGCTGCAGAGTTCTAGAGATTACATTATTTTAAAGACCGCAGAGTTAAACACAGCGGGGTCCAAAACGGGGAGCATTTGGCTGTCACACTGAGATCCTCCTCCCCTGCACCGAGCCACGGCGCCTGCCCACTCTGAGTCCTCCTGGCCTCTAAAGCCCCAGCTGCCCCGTGCCCAGACACCGCAGGCGCCTGGAGTCTGGTGTCCTGGCTGCACCTCTCCCTCTCGGTCCCGGGCCCAGCACACGCGTGGGGCGACGTGAAACCAGGGAGAGAGAGAGAGGGGAGGCAGGGGGCCACCATCTGAAAGGGCGGTGGTGGGGAGTGAGTGGCCTTTCCTCCCTGACGCTCGTGCTTTTTGAAAAGGAAGAGCGGCTGCCCCGGCCCAGGGCTCCGTGCCCACAGCCGTCCCCCCGGGGATCGCACTGCCGTGTGGCCACACACACCGCCTCGGAGGACGCCCCTCCTGGCCCCTCACCTGCAGAGCCTCTGGAGACCCTGACGCACCCGCCTCCGTGCGTCTGCGCCTCCCATGGGGACAGGCACAGAGCACAGTGCGGCCCCATTGACAGCTGTGTGGGGCTGGGCTGCGCTGCCCTCTGGTCCAAAGCCAGGGCCAGACGGGACCGGCGCCGGGCCCCAAATTCGACTGCGAACAGAGCAGCCGGTTTTCTTCCCGCAGGTCATTTTCGGGGGGAGGGCGTGGCCACTCTGAAGTGAGGCATGTGACGTGTCAGAGCAATTAATAGCCGTGTCCCCAGAGACAAGCTGGGGGGTGGGGGGGGCAGAGGCGGGGAGCTGACATCTCCCTCTGTGTGGGAGTCGGAATGGCCACTTCTAACCCAGCACGAGCTGCCGGGCCGTTAAGGCGAACATTAATCATGAGCAGAGCTCATTCTTCCTTCCCGAATTTAATTGCATTAGTTAGACTTTTCTTTCCCTGCTGGACACTTGCGGCTGCCTCTGCTGCCAAGGCAAACGGGCGCCAGCGCTGCCCCCGCCCTCCCGGGCTGAGGCCTCCCCGTGGTCCAGGGACATTTGTCAGAGTCCTGCTCAGGCTGGGGCAGGGGTCTCGATGTGGCCGGAAGACAAGTCGTTTCTCGTGGACTCTCAGGAGCTCGCTCTGGTTTCCTGACAATGCCCAGGGCCCCCTGCCTACGGGGCCCCACAAAACGCCACCGGAAACCCACGGGCGAGGGGGCCCCCCGTCCTAAGCTCACATCCAGCCCCGAATGCTCCCTTCCACCGTCCGCTTCAACCACAGAGCTCACCGTGACCCTCCTGGCCTGCGAGCGTTACTACCTGGTCCCCGCCTCTGGCCCTGGTCCCTCTCCCCCGACACTGCCGTCCCTTGAGTGTGGGGACCATGTCATGTGTTACTTACCTTGGCACCCACATCACCCACCCAAAGGAGCCATGCTTGGTAAGTTGCTAGGTAAGTGTTTGCTGAAGGAGCGAATGAATTAATGAAAGAGAAAGAGCGAACGAATCTGAAAGCCGTTCCCAGAGGGGACGAAGGGAGGGCCGGGCCCCGCTGCCCGCTCGCCTGAGACCCGGCGGCAGCTGGTGGAGGGGGGTCCACAGGGCCGGCCTCCGTCCACTCCTCCTCCCACGATTCGTCCGTGTCACCGCTCCTTCAGGCATGGCAGGGGGTCAGCGAGGGGCCGGGCTCCCCCCTTCTGTCCCTTGGAGACCCCTGTGAGTGCCTCCGGTGACCCAGGCCCTGTGGCAGGTGTGGGCATCCGGTGACGGGGTTACAGCAGGCACCCACGCTCGGACGCTGCACCCCACACTGCGCCCCGGGGTCACGCTCGGTTCAGAGCCTGACCCAGGAGCAGGGACACGAGGAAGGGGGCCAAGGCTGAGGGCCCTGGCGCTCGCCACAGGCTGTGAGGGGGGCGGCTGGACGGGACAGCTACCTCACAGCGGGGGGGCGGGGCGGGGTGCTGGGCCCACGTCGCCACAGGTGGCACCCGGCCACTCCCGTCCTTCCTGGAGATGAGAAAGAACGGAGGCCAAGTGTCCACCAGGTGGCGATACAGGACAACGAACTGTGCGGCCCCGAGCCGGGCGGGGAGCATCCACCGCGGGGGCCATCCACCGCGGGGCCCAGGCCTGGGGGTGAGAATACACCCAGTGGCTGGCTGCCCGACCCAGGTGGTGCCTGGGGAGCTGGGGCTCTGATGCCAGGGCCTCTCATGGCCCCTGGGGCCTGAACAGGGGAAAAGAGAGGGCAGAATGAAACTGTCCCTACGCCCGTCTGGCTGCGAGGCCCCGCGCTTGCTGCTGTGGGTCCCCGGGGGGGGGCAGAGAGACAAGGGGCCCCGATCTCTATCTGCGGGTGCCGTTTGCCCCCAGGGAGAGCCACAGGGTGCTGGGCTCGGGCTCCAGGAAGGGTCTGGAGCACCCTGATGTCCTTCCCTCTTACCCGCTGCCCCCGTCCCTGCCTCTCCTCATCTTCCCTCCCTGTGGGACCCGTGGGAAAGTGCCCCCGGGAGGTCGGCACGTCCCCTGTGACAGCAGCAGGGAAAGGAGCCTCAACTCCGCCCGGGGCCACAGCCTTCCTTCGGAAGGGACCGGCCCAGGTGTGCTGCCCCTGGGAGCCGCCAGGAGTTCACCCCACGTGGACGCCCTGCCCAGCCGCCCTCCTGCCGCCGCCCCAGGCCTGAGTCAAGCACTCCGTGTGGACGGGACCCCCATCTGGAGAAGGGGTGCGTGCAGGCAAGCAGCTGTGCTCTCTGGAGGGTTCCCCTCTCGTGTCCCCCAGCACATGGCCACAGGTCCCATGGCCACCGCACTGACAAATGTCCTTGGGATGACAGGCTCTTGAATCTCATTTGCAAGACGGAATTAATTCATGTTGGGAGTGTACAGAGCCAATGTCACAAGGACATTTGACAAAAGTGCTTGTCCCCAGTGTGGGGCATGACCGTGGTATGGCGTGGTCATCGGAGCCGAAAGGCCTTGGCCAAGATGGTCGTGGAGGGGCCTCTGCCTGGCTCCCAGGGCACAGACTCGTCTGCCCATCCTCGAAGGCGGCCTCGGTTCCCGTGAGGGCTGGTGGCCGGTGGGGCGGGGGAACGAGAGACGCTGGCACAGGGGCCAGTGCCCGACGAAGCGTGCTGGTCGCCTGCCTTCTCTCTTCTAGTCTGGCACGTTTACCCCCTTGCACAACCCTGCACACCGCCTCTCTGCTCCCTTCACCCCAAATCTGAGTCAACCGGGGCCAGGCATCCCCAACAGTCAGTCCTTACTTCCGGAGCTGAGGTGGCGGCCCCCAGCCTCCCGTGACCCGAAAGCGTGAAGACGCCTCAGCTCAGGGACAGCCGCGGAGGGCGAGTGCCACCCGCACAGGCGGGGCTCCCCGTCCACCCTGCGCCCCCGCCACAGTCCCTCTGCCTCTCTGCCCCTCTTGGCTCACACCTGTAACCACAGGCCTGACTTGTCTGGACCTGCCGTGCCTCCCCGGCCGTCCCCGAGTGCCCGGTGGGAAAACCCTCTCCTGGGCGCGAGGCCACGTCGGCCCAGCCCCTCCCGCACACGCAACGCATTTCGGTGCCGCTGCCGGCCCTGACCTCTCGCCTCTGACGCATTCATGCCGTTTTGCTTTGGTTTTAATTCCACCCCCAGGGCTGCATCCCCGGCAGGTCTGATCAGAGTGGATGAGGACCAATTAGAAAGTTCAGTGATGACTCAGATGACCGACCCCCACAGAGCTCAGGGAGACACAGGTCCCCTCCCTGGAGGACAATCACTCGAGTTCCATGTACACCTGTTTCTGAAACACATCCTGCTAGTAATTAACTGCCGACTGCCTGCCAGACAGTAACGAATCCTGCAAGGACGTGATCTGTAACCCTCCCAAGAGCTCCAGGGGTAAAGAGTAAGATTTGGGACTCGGACGAGCATTATGGAACAGCATGTGACCACCTGTCAGTCGCCACCAGAGGCTGAGGGCGTGGGCCAAGCCAGTGAGACAGACCCAGCTCCTGCCTCCCAGGATAAAGCCTGGAGAGACCGGCATAAACCACAAATGCGGGAACAGTCAAGACGGCACACACGAGGTCCCAAGAGCCCGGGACGCCTGGCCCTTTGGCAGGCGACATCAGGTCTGTCCTTGCGAACAGCACACGAAGCTGAACCAGCTCATGAAAAGTGCCCGTTCCCTCTCCAACGTGGCGAGCACAGCAGGAAGAGAAGGAAAACGTGGGCTCCGACTTCTCCACAGGAGCCTCAGCTCAGAGCCCGCCCCTGCGGCCCCGCATGGCCGCGTGGCCTCTTCTTCAACGACCTCGCCCCATCTGTTCCTGCCGCTCAGCTCTGGGTCAGCGACTTTTTCACATATATATTTAGAAAAAGTAATAAAACAGTTTTCCCCACAGGCTTCGCCAACTGAATGCTGTTATTGCAAATTAAAAAAAAAAAAAAGCAGAAAACAAAACAAGAAGGGAGACTGAATTACCCATTAGTGGAAAGGAAGATACAGAAGCCAATCCGGGCTGCCCAACCCCCACCCCAGCCCAGGCCGAGTCTTGGACTTGTCGCAGGTCCCGGCAATCCCTTGAGGTGGCCGAGGTGTGAGGGGCAGGTCCCCAGCCCCTGCAGCTAAGTGCAAGGTCCCAACACCACAAGGACCCGCTTCTAAATCCTGACCCAACACCAAGCAGTCCCGTGACAGGACAAGTCACTTAGCCTCTCTTGCCTCTCACTTATGTGTCAAGTGAAGATGGACAGCAATTCCGGTCTGATGCTGGCACAGAGTGAGGCGACATGGGTGAGGAGCTTGTGTGGCACAGGGCACACAGCAAGAGCTCGGGGAGCGTGCCAATGTCATCGCTGTCGTCCCTCTGCTTGCGGACCAGTTTCCTGCCTAAACACCGAGGACGGAGTGATGGGCAGTGCCCGATGCGAAGGCCTCTCTCGCCAAAGGCAGAGGGAAAGACTGGGGTTCCCAAAGGACGCGGCCGGCAGAGAAACATCTTTGGGGAGAACAGCTCCTGCCCCCCTCACTCCCACGGCCCAAGGTCCTCTCTGAAGACCCCCAAAGGGGGCTGGAGGGGAGGGCTGATTCTGTGAAAGCTTTTCCTTGGGCACCAACAGCTAAACAGCCCCCATCTCCTGACAGGGGACAGTCCCATGAGGGCAGCACAAAGTCACACTCAGGGTGTGCTTCTCTGTGTGCTCCAAACGTGACCTAACGTGGAGAC
Source organism: Eonycteris spelaea (assembly GCA_003508835.1). Taxonomy (NCBI): domain Eukaryota; kingdom Metazoa; phylum Chordata; class Mammalia; order Chiroptera; family Pteropodidae; genus Eonycteris; species Eonycteris spelaea. The sequence goes on along the minus strand of PUFA01000071.1, from coordinate 7,483,305 downwards.
AAAAGGATTCTGGAACCTGGGACAGTGTGGCAAGCTGGCGACGCTAACTCTTTACAGGTGTGCACAAAGGTGTTGATGTATTTTTTTATAAATAAGCTTGCGACATGATCCATTCCAGATAAATTTTCTCCCCAGAGGGTTCTCTCCGTACCTGAGACCGGGCTGACTTGGAGACATCGGTTTGGGGGGACTTGCCCTTGGGCATCTTGTCCACACTGACATCTGCACAGCTGTCGCTTCTCGTTGGCCTCTGTATGTGCAAACACCCCGAATGCCCGAGCTTCTGTTAACAAGGCCTCCTTTAGGCACTTCGTCATGCTTCTAGCCCCCAGCCTTGAGCCGTGAGCCACTTCAGTGTCTGCGCACTGCGGGCTCTGAGGGACGGCTGTGTGTGCCCCACGCTGAGCTGTGAGAGGGGACAGTGTCTGTGCAGACTTGGGCTGTGAGGGACGAACATGTCACACTATCCTGGCCTGTGAGGGACCGTGGTCCCCCAGGGTTTCCAGGGACTGTCTTCAGGGTTTTGGGGAGATCCCATGCCAGGAATGTGTATCTGCTCAGAGATCACCTAGCCCCGAGTTGAAACCCCCAGACTTCCTCGTACTCCATCTCCTTTCTTGGGGAGGGGCTCATGTTCCAGAATCAGAGACCTTTGCATGGCCCCAACTCTTGCTTCCCTCAGCCCCCTTCACCCCTCTAGGCTCAGCCCAGACCACTGCCCTGTTAGGCGCCTTGGATGCAAAATTGTTTGAGAGATGGGGAACAAGGAAATATGGGATGGGGGGCAGTGAGGGAGCCGGCATCAGCCACCCAGGGCACCAACTCCTTCCCCTGGTGGCATCTCCAGAGTGGCTTCCTGCAATTCCCATGAGAAGGCCCCGTGGAGGAAATGACAGCCCCTGCCCGGGGGTCTTTCAGACTGCCCCCTCCGAGCTGTGCACTCGTGGCACTGACCGCAAGATTTGCTACTGGAGGCAGGACCCTCTGAGGTCCTCACAGATTCTGACTGGGAAGCTCAGTGGGGCAGGGTCAGTCACTGGTGGACCAATCACAGAGGAGAGCTGTCACTGAGTAAACCAATCACAGAGGAGGGCCAATCACGGAATAGACCAATCAGAGGAGAATTATTGCTGAGTGAACCAATCACAGACAAGGGCCAGTCACTGGGTGGACCAATCACAGAGGAGAGCAATCACCTTGGGGGAGACCCAGTCCCAGCATAGAGCCAGTTATGGGGGATACATGACAATGGAGCTGACGTTTGGAAAGACTCGTTTGAGGGGGCAGCGGGGAGCCACTGGCTGGGAGGGCGCATTGTGGGCTGTTAGGGCTTCCTGATCTGCATGCCCTCTAGTTTGCTCTTTCTCCAGAGCTGGGGAGAAGACGACTCCCAGGTAGTACCATGAGGATGATTGAGGGAAATTAGAATTGAGGAGGAGGTGAGATCAGAAGTTGTTCTAAGGGAAAATGGGGCAGGAGAAGGCAGGAAGGTTGGGGGAAAGGGGCTGTTGACAGGGAAGAGCTCTGGACCCTTGGCAAGGCTGCCAGGCAGGAAGCACTATTCGCTCGCTCTTCGAGCTCCTCCCAAGACTGATAAAATGTGGGAGCCATCAGAGACGACGGGAGACCGCTTCAGAGAACTGTCTCCGTGAGGCTGAGAGTCGGGGTGCAGCAAGCAGGCTGGGGCTCATTTCTATACCGAACAGCTGGAAACAGCCTCAGTGCCCGGCCTTCACAGCCAGGTCACCCCCACCTGGGCCCACCGCCCCCGCGTCCCACCACGTTCCTCTCTCCTGCGACACCCTGAAACCTGCCCTCCCTTCTGAGACCAGCCCAGCACCACCTCTTCTTTAACTGGGGTGGTATGTCTCTCGTTATGCCATCTATGGGTTTTTTTGCACCATTATTATTTAAAATATTATTATTGTTTATGTTGTGCTTATTTTCCGTGGCCTCCAGTGGAATGCCAGCAAGCCAGTATGCTTCGTTCATCTCGAGAGCATCTCAATCTTCGGTATCTCGAGAGCACAGGATAGGTTCTGGAACATTGTGGCACACTCACTAATGTGGAGGGAGTGAGTGAGTGTGTATGTGTGTATGTGTGTGTGTGTGTGTGTGTGTGTGTGTGTGTGTGTGTGTCTGAGTATGAAAGTTGTGCACCAAAAAAGTATGCGGTAGTCATCTCTGTGCCATAAGATTATATGGGTTATTTACTTACCTATGTTTTTCTAATGGTGCTGCAATAAACATGTATTATATGTTACTCACAAAAGGACTCAAAAAATATCAAGGGAAAAAGGAAAGACTGCCATTCAGAGAGGGGAACCATACAGTGTGCTGAGCGCACCAGAGCGAGACATGATTCCTTACGACCCACACACACTGTCCTCAGTAGAGACCCAGAGACAGAGCCACTGATGCGGCCACACAGCTAATTAGAGGCAGAGCTGTGATGCCAGCCAGGCTCTTGCGTCCTGAGCCACTGTGCCCTTTCCAATCAGAGGCTTGGCTGGCTTTCTCCTGTCACAAAGCCCTGGATCCAAAAAAAATGGTGGCAAGTCCTATTTGGGGGTGAGAGAGGGGGGGAAGAGAGAGAGAGGGGGGGGAGGGAGGGAGGGAGGGAGGGAGGGGGGAAGAGGCACAATCCTGAGAGCACTGACTCAGAGCTGGAATCTGGGGCTCCGGGACCAGGTCTGGGCCCTCATGTCACAGCTCCAGTCTCAGCAGATGGCCCATGCTTGCCCTTCTCTCTACCACGTGCTCTGGTCTGACCCCCAACAGCCAGGATCTGCGCACTTTTGCCTGATGACTGACTCTGGCCCCCTGGACCGTACCAGGTTCAAAGTGCTAGGCAGTTGTCTAGAAGTAGCTCCAAAAGGACTGAGGGGTTGGTGGGTGAAAACTCAGCTCCCTTGCCCCTAGGCAGTGGGACCCAAGTGTGTGCTCTGCACGGTCTCCCACCCCTAGAGGCTCACAGTGGTCCTTGGTTCCATAACACACACCTCTTATGGGTTGCCTTCCCTGCCCTGCCTAATTTTCTACCTGCACTCAAATCCTTGTCTCAGGCTCTGTTTGGGGGAAATCGAAACCAAGACCACATAAGGTCCACGCAGAGGATGGAGGCCCCTAAATGTGTCCCTTCTGTTCTCTCCTGGTCTCTGTTCAAATCACGAGAAAATCTCGAGTTACTCCCACAGACATGTACTGAGCATCTGGCATCTGTCAGTTATTTTCAAATGCAGAAAAAGGCAAAAAGGACAAAACGAGACATGGATGCCACTCTCAGGAAAATACAGTTAAGCTGGGATTATGTGACGTCTGCCCCTCAAAGGAGAAGCCGCTGCCCAGCACAGGAAACACCACCAGGCATTCCTTACGTCAGTATTCACTTACTGATTAGCCATCACATACGCATTTATTGAGGATCAAACTGGGCACCAGAGGCTCAAAAATGAATGACAAGACCCCAGATCTCGCAGGGGTCCCAGAGGACATGAGAATTATGCCCATTTAGCCAGTTTCAGATATGAAGGATTTGAGGCAAGGTAAATTCAAGCCATGCCTGTGGGAGCCCAGAGACGCCAGATGGGTCTCTGGTGGTGCTTGGCCAGGAGACCGAGAGCAGCGGTTCATTTTTCCTCTGTATTACCTCTTTGCTGCATGATTGAGGATAGATCTTCACAATATCTCTGCCGGGCCTCCACGGTCCTGGGAGCGTAGCCCGGCGTGGCTATGCAGCTTCCCGGAACACTCACACGCACACCAGCTCAATTTTAAATTATTAACAATGAGGATTAATGAGATAATAGGTATGAAATGCAAGTTACATGAGTTGTATAAATTCAAGGAGTAATTATTGCTGTCATGTGTGATGCATCCACTCACGTGTTCCTAATTGCTCAATTCTGCAGCATTACCAGAGCTCGTGCTGTTTTCTGAGTTCACTCCCCCTTCCCCACCGCAGTCTGAAATGAGCAGACTCACTTTACAGCCCTGTCTCGATAGAACACCTGGCCTCTCTCCTCGGCACCCACACAGGCCCCAGTGGGGAACTTTGCCCAAAGCTCATGGCTTGAATAACCTGTGCCACATCCCAAGAACTGAGCCATCTTGGAACCAGCCTGGCCAGAAGGTTCCCTCCTGCCTGCTGGTCTCCCTGCTCTGCTCTTTGGGGCCATCACAACCTCCAGAATGCCTTGGTGGTCCCCACTTTTCTAGCCACTGTGAACAAAACAGCCCTTAGGAGGCTAGTGCCCATTTCACAGCAAGAGAACATGTATAGGAGGCTTCCAGTCAAGATGGCGAAGCAGGTAGACACTGTGCTCACCACCTCTCACAACCACATCAAAATTACAACTACAGAAGAGCCATAATTGGAACTTACCTGAAGTCTGGCTGAACTGAAGTCCTACAGCTACAAACGCACAACTCGAGACTGGTAGGAGTGGTGAAGACGCTGAACTGGTTAGTCCCACTGCGAGTGGCAGTCAAGAATTGGGAGGGACCTCTTGGCTGCAGGGGTCCCCTCCCCCAAGGAGAAAAGGGTCCCAACCCCACACTGGGCTCCTCAACAAAGGTACTCAGTGCAGAGAAGTTCCCACATCTCTGGCTGTAAAAACCAGTGGAGATTGTGGCCAAGTGAGACATAAAATCTCTAGAGCCCCAGGTGTCCTCTTAAAGGGCCCGCACGTGGACTTACCGCTGATGGACTCGCTCTGAGCTCCAGTGCTGAGCTGTGACTCAAAAGGCACCAGAGACACACAGGGAGGAACTGAGTTGTCTGACTTAAGGGCGAGGGCTGGAGGGGCAGCTTCCTCCCAGACAGAAGTGCTGGCAGAGGCCATTGGCCCTTGGTTGGGCCCACCCCCTGCCCGGCGTGCAGACGCAGGTGGGAGCCATATCTGAGTCTCCATCCACCTGGCTGATACCATCCACCCTGCCCAGGTGATTCCCTGAGACCCTCCCATTCCCCACGTGCAGACCCACCCAAGCCGCTTCCAGTGGATTTTCTATACAAATGGCCTATGTTGGCTCATGCCGTGGACTTTTACAAAATCTCTCAAAGGTTTGCAAAACCCAGACAAGCAGCGTTTGCCCTCAGCATGCCCCATACCTCTTGCTGAGCCAACTCAAGCCTGGCACTAGTAGCAGCTGGCCTCAGTTCCCAGGTCGGCCTCTCGAGGCGCATCCAAGCCCAGCATGTGTGATGACCACCTGTGGGTTGCTTGTGCCTCGTGTCTGCGAAGCTGTCTGTGGGGGTGTCAGCTCTGAGGAGGTTAGGACAGGGAAGCTGTGTGATGGACCTGGCCTCTTTCACCCTCCGCCTGCCCTGATTTTACCTGTTAAGTGCCCACCTCCTCTGGGAGTTGTCCAGGGACAAGGGCGGTGCCACTGTGGTCCTCAGACCCCATTTCTAGCACAGGCACAGGACCCATGCTGAGAAGATGCTGGCTGAATAGACACGGGTAGGTGAACGCAGGGTGTACTGAATAAAGTGGGACCGGCCCAGCAGCTGGGGGCTGGTGGCGTTGGTCCCGGACGTACCCAGCCCCTCCCCCTGCACCCCAGCCTGTTAAGCGAAGCAGCGAGGTCAAGCCCTCCCCCCACCCGCCTCCGAGAATCCTCCGAGGGAGGAAGCACGTCCTATATAATCCTCTCCTTTCAAAATCAGCTCTATTCAAGTCAGCATTGTGTGTCAACCATAAGAAATTGGGCAGAAATGCTTATCACTCAGAGCTATTTTTCAGACCGAAGTCCACATCCAAATAGCATTCATTGTCAGCGCTGGCAGGGCACGGTCAAAGGCACCATCCCGCCTGGCGCTTCCGGGCTCTCACGGCGCGCGCGGCCGAGGTCAGCTGGACGGCCTGCGAGGGCCCTTTGTGCCCCACTGGGTGCTGGGCACCCGCCAAGCGGCCCACGCAGTCCTCACAAGCTTCAGAGGTTCCTACACCCTCCTGGCGGTCCAGAGGCAGACGCCCACGCTCTCCTGGCTGGAGCGACCCCCCAGCGGTCACTGAGCGCACTGCGGGGCCCCCTGCCTGCACTGCGGGATGGCGGGGGGCACCTCTGGCACGCAGGTGAAGAAGGTGCTCGCTCTCAGAGGCCTCCGGCTGGGCCCCAGGCGTCTCCCTCGTCTCCCCTTAGTATTCCCTTCCACGTAAAACAATCCTGCAAGCCAAGGATGACTGTGCTCAGCACCTACGGATGAGGAAGTGTTTCAGAGAGATGGCTCAGCTCCCCTGAGGGACAGACACCTGGGGGTGCCCGAGGTCATGCTGCTGGCGCCTGACGGGGCTGACGACCCCAGGGCGCTGCCGCAGGCTGCCCTGTTGCACCTGCGCAGACGTCCACCTGAGCCAGGAGGCCTGGCTGGCCGCAGTGCGCCTGCTCCCCGGATGGCGTCTCCCGGCTCGGTCTCGGGGAGCCGGCGCTGGTCCTGACGGCTCCCCCCGCGGTGTGATGGGGTAAACGGGTGACGCACAGAGGCGCAGCGCTGCCCCCTGGGGCCACGTGGGGGCGCTCCGTGGGAGCTGTTGGCGCCTGCGGCAGACAGCTTTGCTGCAGTGCCTGGCGCCTCGGTCCCTTGGCGTTAGACACGTCACGTGACGTCTCTGAGCTGCAGTACACCCACCCACGTGACGGGAGCGAGAGGGTCGCGACAGCGCCGTCGCAGGCGGACGCGCTTGCCAGCGCCAGGCGCTCTGACGGCCGCCCAGGTACTGGCTCTTAGTACTTGCCTAATAAACATATATTTGACCCATATGGTATGAAAATGTGAATTAGAGATCAGTACTTACAAATCAAGGGAGTTCGTGTAATAACATGGACTTCCAGCTTTTCATGTAAATCAGGTGTGTGGCCAGTGCTGGGTAGCTGTGTCCAGATGGTCAGCAGCTGCCTCCCGCCGCAGGGACACCCTGCCCCCAGTCTTCGCCAACCTGGACCACTCACCCGCCTCCCCGGGGCTCCTTCTCATCTGGTGTGTGTTCCCCGTGCACCGGCGTCGGGCCTGGCAAGATACAGTCCCTACTTCTGAGATGAAGCAACAGGAGGAAAAGCAGGTTAGGGTGTGAATCTGGAGAGTGAGACCCAGGATGGGGCCGTGGGGGTAGGGGGAGCAGCGGGGTGCTCTCACCAAGGCTGGACAGAGGATGGAAGCCATCAGTCTCAGCCCAGAGCCGCAGCCGGAGACTGTTGCCAGCTGATGGAGCCGTCTGCTCTCGGACACGTCTCACCCGATGTACAGAACTTAGGGCCATCCGAGCACGTGTGCACACGCCCGGCCACCTCTCGGTGACAGGTCATGCAGGGAACACCGAAAGCAAGCCCAGGCCATCGCCTGGCACAGGGCCTCGTTTGTCCAACTAATGGAATGCAAGCTCTTCTTCACGGCCAGGGGCCCTGCCAGTCTGGCCCCTGCCCATCCCCCACCTTGCTTCCTCCCAGCTTCACTCTTCTCTGCCCATAGCCCGCCCACCACGCTGAGGCCCCCCCTCCCTTCCCCTGCTCAGGAACTTCCCAGGCTCCATCGCTTTTCCTTCCCACTGGCCAGACTTCCCGCACCCTCAGGGCCGGTTCCTTTTCAGCTAAAACGTCCCCTCCTCAAACTCCCTGAACCCTCGAGCGTGGTGCCCTGTTCACTGATTGCCGTGTGCATAGACGTACAGACCCATAGCGGGTGTTCGGCAGACAGGGTACCGTGACGTGCTGTGTAACCACATGTGGATGCATGAGCCCACTGAAGAGCTTCACCGGGCACACGTGTCCAGCCAGTTAATGTTAGGAATTAAGTGCCACATGAAAGGGACAGAAGGGTGGGAGGGAGCATGGGGGGGGCAGTCACCTGTTCCACCCAAGAGGACAGGGGCTTCCTGGAGAAATGGGGTCTGGATTGAGGGAGATCAACCGAGAGAAGGTGGCAAGCCAAAGCTCCTTGGGTCAATGTCACCGAGCAGCTTTTGGCCTGCCCAATGACGCCTGTCAAAAATCTCTTAAGAGGACCTTCCGAATTCCGTGAGTTGAAAGAGTGCTTGTTGCCTGGTGGCAATGAACACAAAGCAGAAATGGAGACGTCGGGCGACTCTGCATACTCCTCTGCCGTTTGGAAACACATTCAATACAGTTTTACGCCATCCATTATCACATGACTCTGCTCAGTAGATTTATTGTCCACTTTTGCTTCCTGTGCGTACAGGTGAGTCCTTTCTATTTGATTAATGGTTGGCTACAGGCGGCATTTATGGCCAGTTCTGGAAATTCAGGCAAGTCTGTCTCACACAGGAACCAGAACCCCTTTGATGATACTGCTTCTGTGAGGCGGCTGGATGCTGTCCTAACGCTGCTGTATCCTACTCGTTCCGTGGTCAGGAGCGGAAGGGCCTGCTGCAATGGCGACCTGCCTTTACTATCCCATGCTCACATGTGTGCACACGCACATGCACGCGTGACGAATGAGGAAGAAATAAATCCTGGTGTGAGATACCTCTGCCCTGCAAACTGTAGATGGATGATTTCTGCTGGCTTGTGACATACGATGGCTCCTGGCTTTTTCCCCATCTTAGGTCTGTTTTTCCTCACTTGCTGAGTCAAGGATGTGTATGCAAGAGACTTACTAAGACAGGTCACTCTGGAGAAACCCAGGGGGTAGGGGAAGCACGGCCTGGGACGGGACAATGCCGACGAAGGCGCTGAAATACAAGTGACCTGGGGAGTTTGCGGGTGTGGCATAAACTCCAGCGTCTCCTCTTGAACATGGAGTCTCTCTCCCATGAGGTGGGGTTCAGGCCGATGGAAGCCAAAGAAAGCAAAGCCAAGGAAAGGGGTTAGAGGGGACGCCGGGCAACTGTGGTATCCCTGACATGCCTCGTTCTGTCCTTTCCTTTATTTTTATTTTTATTTTTTTAATTTTGTGGGGCAGGGAAGTTAATGCCAATTGTCCTGGCTGCATCTGTGTTGTTTTTCATTTTCCCTCGAGGAGACTAACGGACACGATCCTCACTTTACTGTGGGAGAATAGGAAGCTCAGAAAAGCAAAATAACATACTTATGATAACAGGTAACAAAGTAACATACATGGGACAGCCTGGTGGCGAGGCGGGCCCACGGGCCTCGCGGTCCACCGTGTCGTGTGGTCTCTGAGCTGCGCTGGCCACACACACACACAGCAGCTCCATAACGCAGACGCTGCCAGCAAGGCAGCCGTTCCGGCCCGGCGTTTATATGCTCGGTGTGAACATTGCAACGCACATCCAATTGTGACCTGTTTAATGGTGTCACCTGCATGCAGCCCCTGGGACCCGGCTCGTGCCCTAGCCCAAGGAGAAGATGTGCGATCTGTCAGCTTCGCTTTCATACATCCAACAAAATTAAATGGTGTCATATAAAATTAAAGCCGTAATTAAAAATTGATTAGCACGTACTGTCTGCTGACCTCAGTATCTACTGTAGCATCTTAAATGCTAGTTATACGGCTTTATTGATTGGGAGAAAGATAAAGTGCGAACCAAGAGCGGTGAGCGAGCCGTCCACGGGTGAGAGCAGCAAGACTCTCAAAGTGCAAATGCTACAACCACGTGTCAGAGCTGAGGTTTCAGAGCTGCGTTTTGGCCAGGGGAGTCAAGGCAGAGGCATTGACCTGGACAGGCAATAGGCCTCGGGGAGCCCCTCACAGAAAAAAAAAAAAAATCTTTTGTTTTAGGCATGAGATGCTGGGGGTGGGGGTTTTTAACTGCTTGGGAAGGTGATAATTGCATAAACAACTCGATTTGTATCACCAAAAATGAAGTTTTTCCCCTTTCAGTGAGTGAGGGAGGCCAAAATTTACAACGCGCCTGGTCATCTCTTGGCAGAGGGTTTTCGCTAGCAGGTAAAATCACAGCACTTTTTTTTTTTCCCCAGATGAATGAAAAACACATCACACTATTTCCAGAGAGCTCATTTCTTTTCCATGTTTGTCAACTTTCTGCAGGGTTGGTTTTCAACGGTTTGATTGTTTTTCTGTGTGTTCCTAAATAAATAAGGCCATTTTTCTGCTTGTCATCATCAGTTCTACTAAGGTAGAAAGAAAGGAAAACATATCGTGTCTGCCTTCCAGAAAATAGTCCTTCTGTTGGTTTTCTGCAAATAAGGAGCTAGGAAATTCTAGAGGATGCTGGACCCTGGGTTTCCTTAGGGAGTCTGAGCCCTGACCGGATGGGGAAATGAGCAAATGGGAACGCAGTCACAGAAGTGGGCCACAGTCAGTTGAGTCAGAACCACCCGATCCCTCAGCCTGCTGGTAACTGCCACTGGAGGCTGTTACCGCATGAGGCTGAGACCTGCATGTCTGGTCTGGGGAGGTAGCACTGCCACTGTCCCGTGAAATGATTGATGAGACCAAGGCTCAGGGCGTGGGCGATGCTTCTTGTGGTCACAGCGTTAGTGAGGATGAAAACTGGGGGACCCAGTTCTCCCCGAGGGTTGCCCGTAGGTCAACTTCTGCTTCTTTTTCAATTCGGGGCCTGAAAACCGATATTCTCAGCAGCAGCTCTGAGGTCCTGGGATGAGACGCCCTGTTAGGGAAAGAATCAGGAATGTTCGTGGGGCTACCGCCACTCAGGTGGGCAAGGGGACATGCATGGCTGCCTCACTGCACTGAGCACCAGAGGATGGTCACTCCGGCGTTGGTACTGCGGTAGAGCCTCTGAATGTTTTTACATCATCCACTCGTTTGCAGCTTGGGGTCTGACAGCGGAGGACTAAGGCTCAGAGAAGCGCCAAGCACATGGCTGTGGTGACCCATAAGAGGCGAGTCCAGGGCTTGAACTGTGGACTCCTAGTGTCAGACATGGAGGTTCACACCTGGCACTTCCAGGAAGGGCGCAAAGACGTGGGAAAACCGCGCCCGCTCCGAACCCAAATGCTGGCTCACGTCTGATTGCACGTCTGGAAACCCAGGCACAGACGATGTAAATCTGAGAATGTGTGTCGACTTTCAAGGAGCTATTGGTCTAGCGTGGGGAAAGCTCGCCTACACCGTCCATCCACGTATGTACTTTCTCACTCTGTGGCAGGTATGGTGCAAAACTCCTTGGGAAGGCAGCAGTGAGGACAGCCACACAGGTCCTACCTCACCACTGGTGATCCGGGAAAGTGAGAGATACAGGAGTGGCAAGCATCACACACAAATCAGCTGGTATTGTTTGTTAAATGGCAAATGAGCATTTTTCAAAATGCTCCATGGGCAACAACTTTGAAAATTGCTCCTGGTGGTCTAGACTGTAATTCCTGAAATCAACGGAGATGGGCAGGGCCAAAAAGACGAGCTTAGGCCGGAGGAGGCGGGCTGAGGCCAGAAGAGGCGGAGCTGAGGTGGAGGGGGTGGGGCTGAGGCCGGAGGAGGCGGGGCTGAGGCCGGAGGGGGCGGGGCTGAGGCCAGAAGAGGCGGGCTGAGGCCAGAGGGGCGGAGCTGAGGCCGGAGGGGGCGGGGCTGAGGCCGGAGAGGCGGAGCTGAGGCCGGAGGGGCGGGGCTGAGGCCGGAGGGCGGGCTGAGGCCGGAGGGGCGGGGCTGAGGCTGGAGAGGCGGAGCGCAGGCCAGAAGAGGCGGGGCTGAGGCCGGAGGGGGCGGGGCTGAGGCCGGAGGGGGCGGGGCTGAGGCCGGAGGGACGAAGCGTGGAGCGTGGAGCGTGGGCCGTTTCCCTGTGCCGCCTGAGACTTGGGCCCCAGTTCCACCTGATTTCGGGGTAAATCTGTGTGCTGCCTCATCCTGTGCTTGGCACCCTCCCGTTTGAAAACGGTGCTCTTTTGGAGGCCGCAGCACGCTCTACTCTGTCTTTCCTGGCAGCCTGTGGCGGCTGCCAGTCCCCTTCCCATGGGTTTCACTCCATCTGCTGGCCAGGTGACAACGTGTCGTTTCTGAGCAGGTCCCACCTTAGGACGTCCCCGTAGGACAAAGCCATTCTGCATAGCCCGGGCTGGCGAGGGAGGTGGAGAGGCAGGGAGCAGCAAGCCCCAACCCCCTTGGCGGCTGGTCTCCAGCCCCATCAGGCGATATTCACAGAGTGACAAGCAGGAATTAGCCCCTATTGATTTTGTTGCCATAACATCTGAAAAACAATCCTTATCAAAGATGTCTTTCACACGTCTCTCTGGCAGAAAATACAGGGTTTCGTCTGAGGGAAAATATGTTTCTGAATACACATCCAAAACAATTTCTAAGAGAAGCAGAATCAAAATCAGTATTTCCAAGGTTCATACCATCGCCTGCCTGCGTGAAGATATGCAACTTAATTTGCAAGCATTTTGCCCTATGAGAGAACTTGCCTCGATGCTGACTGGATCAGAACCACTCATTTCAGACTCATTATACATTCATTGCACAATGTCTCAAATGTCAGTTCCCACCCACAAAATGGGGGAATGGCAGCATTTTCAATAATAAATTTCTTCTATTTACTTCAATACAGTGGGAAAAGAATTCGAAGCATTAGAAATTCTTTTGCACCTGAAGGCAATTACAAGAAACTATACTGAGCCCAGGATTGTGGCTAGCTTTGAAGACTTTAAAGGGATTTGAGGGGGGGGACGGATTATAAATATATAAATGAGAGAAGGAGAGAGAGGACGAGCAAGCAGGTTCTGAATGCTTCATCGTCTGGGAAACCAGTTGCTCTGCTTTTATGCTAAGACAATTAAAAATGCTTAGCAAGGAGTGTTTGAAGTCAAATAAAAGAGAGGAAGAAAAGGACTCGCTAGCCGAAGGCCGTGAAACAGGGGGAGTAGAGGTCTCTCATTCTATAGGAGGGGCTTTGCAACTCAATTAACTTAATTGGGAAAATATACAACAAAACATTTGACATGAGACAGACAAGCTGCAACAGTCTTGGAAAAGCTCCACGTACTGCCAAGTCGGGGGGTGGGGGAGAGGGGGGGCCGCAGGGTGCAGAGCACCCCATGAACCCTGAACGCATCTAAACAGGGGCAGGGGGCGTGGCAGAGCAGAGCTCGACAGGGCTGGGCATTTCCCCTGCAGAACCCCACAAAGAGACAAATGGCGTACGGGAACCAGATGCCTGGCCTGGAAGAGCAAATGAAGCATCCGAGAAGAAGTGCTTTGCAGGGTGCAAATCAAGGGCCCTGTGGGAGAACCAGGATAGGCACCTACTGCATCAGGCAGGGCTTGCCTAGCAACGCTGGGTAACACACATCCCCGGATCTCAGTGGCTTAGAATGACAGAAGTCTCTTTCTTGCTAATGTTCAGTGTCTAAGCACCAGCTGGCAGGGGACTCTGGGGCTGTGGGCAGCTTGGGGTCCACTTCCAGTCAGCATAGCCAGGAGAGACCGACCACATGGCCCACTGGGCACTGGGTCTCAACTCTGCTGCCCAAAGTCACCCCCGTCACTTCTACTCACATTTTATTGGCCAATGTGTGTCACATGCCACACCCAACTTCCAAGAGGTATGGGGACCTGCTATCTTCCCCTGTGCCCGAAGGAGGGGAGAACTGACTCAACTACCACCAGCCTTACGAGCCCCGTCTCTGGATAGACAGGTTGGCCAAGCAGACACCAATAGCCACTTCCGTCCCTGCCCTGCCCCTGGCATGAGGCGGAATCCCGAGTAGCCTCCTTTAACGTGCTATTCAGGATGACATAAATCTCACTCTCCAACAGTGGGGAAGCCCTTAAGTGAACTGAGGTACAGTCACATTATAAAATAGCATGCAACTCTTAAGTGAAGGCTTAATATACACTATGCACGGGGTTGTACGTATCTGACGACTGTACCCGCATCAAGACAAGACACACACACAGGTGCAGACACAGGGGGTCAACACAGCAAATCTCATTTTTCACATCTGTGCAGGAACCTATATCGAGGAGAAAAAGTATAAAAGGATATACAGCAATATTTTAATAGTGGCTATTTTTTGAGCAATGTAATCACATTATTTGAATTTTCTCTTTACACTTTCATAAATGTTAAAACATCTATCTCTTTTGAAGCCAGAGAAGGAGTTCCTTTAAACTTATTTCGTATGTGTCTGAGTAACCGGTAAACTTACAAATACTGAAGCTCTGCCACGCATCCTTGTCGTACCCCTTCTGGTGGCTCACTCCAGCCTCTGAGGATGGGGCGCGGGGCGGGGGGAAGTCCCCCTTCTGGGCTCTCGATGGTACAGGGGACTCTGCTCGCGAACCAGGCTGCTCCGTCCTCCCCAGCATGCGTCATCCAGAGGCCCCGAGCTGCAAAGGCTCAAAGCCGCCCGCCAGCCCAACAGCGCACAGACAGGCCACGTCCAGTGGTCCCGGCCACGCGCTGCGCATTTATATAACGGGTCAGAGCGGGCTGGGAGGGGGGCTGTGCTGGCCCGCACGCCATCGGCTCCCAAGCCACGGTTTTGTCATTACGGCATTTGCCGTGTGTCACAGTGGGCGAAGGTCGTGCGAGTGATCGATGGCGGCAGACGGGCCATTTATTCTGCTGTTTACTTTTTATGGCAGTGAATGTGGGAGCGAGTGCAGTCAGAGCGCGTGGCCACGCATCTGCTTACATCCTCCACTGGCTGAGACTCACAGGGCGTCTGTCGGCGGTCCGGGGACATGGCCTTCACACGGGCTGCTTGGGAGGCGGGCAGGGAAGGGGTGCCTGGGGCTGACCATCCCACGCCCACGTCTGGAACCCGGGTGTGTCAGCAGCAGACCCCGAACTGAGGCCGATTAACACAAACAAGCAAACGAAGTCGCACACAAACTGGTGAGGGAGTGGGGGGAGGGGAGCAGGGCACGGGAGGGAGGCAAGCCACACGGTCTCAGGGGAAGTCGCAGCCGCAGGCTGAGCCCGGGCTGGACCCGAGCACAGTTACGCCTCGGGGCCTGACCTGCTGGACACGACAGAACAGAGCTCTGTCGTCTCACACGCGTCTGTCACTGGCTCCGAGCCATCTTCGGGTATGGTGGGGAGCATTTCCTGGGCAAGATGACCCCAGCACCCACACGCACCCCCAAGGAAGGTCCAGGAAGTGCAGGGCGGGGGACACACAGCTGGTGACGTGGGTCTGAGGGGTGTGGGCAGGACACCAAAGCGATCCAAGGCTGGGGAGAGAAGCAGCCAGAAGGCGCAGCAGTGGACGACAGTGTGGCTGTCTGATGACATCACGGAATGAATGGGCCTGATCGAAGGAAGCTGGACGAACGTTGCCCAAACCACGCTTCACCGACGCTTCGGAGCGCCACGGACAGCTCGTCCGCAGAGGGGAGGGTTTCGTGGCCAGTGTAATTTGTGGAGCTCTGAGGTCAGCGAAGTCTTTCCGACGTCTTCACGGCGGGCGCTTTACAGACGGGACAAGGCGACGACACAAGTCTGAGCTCCACGCGCACTCGCCCCGCATCCTGCCCGGCTCCTCCTGGCTCCTCAGCGCACCCTGGCCGGGCGTGACGCGTGCGTGGACCGCGTGACGAGCGCGTGGACCGGGCGTGACGAGCGCGTGGACCGGGCGTGACGAGCGCCTGGACCGGCGTGACGAGCGCCTGGACCGGGCGTGACGAGCGCGTGGACCGGGCGTGACGAGCGCGTGGACACGCGTGACGAGCGCGTGGACCGGGCGTGACGAGCGCCTGGACCGGGCGTGACGAGCGCGTGGACCGGGCGTGACGAGCGCGTGGACCGGGCGTGACGAGCGCCTGACCGGGCGTGACGAGCGCCTGGACCGGGCGTGACGAGCGCGTGGACCGCGTGACGAGCGCGTGGACCGGGCGTGACGAGCGCCTGGACCGGGCGTGACGAGCGCGTGGACCGGGCGTGACGAGCGCGTGGACCACGCGTGACGAGCGCCTGACCGCGTGACGAGCGCCTGGACCGGGCGTGACGAGCACCTGGACGGGCGTGACGAGCGCGTGGACCACGCGTGACGAGCGCCTGGACCGGGCGTGACGAGCGCCTGGACCGGGCGTGACGAGCACCTGGACCGGGCGTGACGAGCGCGTGGACCGGGCGTGACGAGCGCGTGGACCGGGCGTGACGAGCGTGGACCGGGCGTGACGAGCACCTGGACCGGGCGTGACGAGCGCGTGGACCGGGCGTGACGAGCGCGTGGACCGGGCGTGACGAGCGCGTGGACCGGCGTGACGAGCACCTGGACAGGGCGTGACGAGCACCTGGACCGGGCGTGACGAGCACCTGGACCGGGCGTGACGAGCACGTGGACCGGGCGTGACGAGCACGTGGACCGGGCGTGACGAGCGTGGACCACGCGTGACGAGCACCTGGACAGGGCGTGACGAGCACGTGGACCACGCGTGACGAGCGCCTGGACAGGGCGTGACGAGCGCGTGGACCGCGTGACGAGCGCCTGGACAGGGGTGACGAGCGCGTGGACCGGGCGTGACGAGCGCCTGGACAGGGCGTGACGAGCGCGTGGACCGGGCGTGACGAGCGTGGACACGCGTGACGAGCACCTGGACAGGGCGTGACGAGCACGTGGACCACGCGTGACGAGCACGTGGACCAGGGCGTGACGAGCGCGTGGACCACGCGTGATGAGCGCGTGGACCACGCGTGACGAGCGCTGGACGGGCGTGACGAGCGCGTGGTCCATGCGTGACGAGCGCGTGGACCGAGCGTGACGAGCGCATGGACCAGCGTGACGAGCGCGTGGACCGGGCATGACGAGCACGTGGACCATGCGTGACGAGCACGTGGACCACGCGTGACGAGCACCTGGACAGGGCGTGACGAGCGCGTGGACCACGCTGACGAGCACCTGGACAGGGTGTGACGAGCGCGTGGACATGCGTGACAGCACGTGGACTGAGCGTGACGAGCGCATGGACCATGCGTGACGAGCGCGTGGACTGGGCATGACGAGCACGTGGACCACACGTGACGAGCGCCTGGACAGGGCGTGATGAGCACGTGGACCACGCGTGACGAGCACTGGACAGGGCGTGACGAGCACATGGACCACGCGTGACGAGCACGTGGACCACGCGTGACGAGCACCTGGACAGGGCGTGACAAGAGCGTGGACCATGCGTGACGAGCGCGTGGACCAGGCGTGACGAGCGCGTGGACCACGCGTGACGAGCGCGTGGACCACGCGTGACGAGCGCGTGGACCGCGTGACGAGCGCGTGGACTGAGCGTGACGAGCGCGTGGACCGAGCGTGACGAGCGTGTGGACCACGCGTGACGAGCACCTGGACAGGGCGTGACGAGCACGTGGACCACGCGTGACGAGCACGTGGACCACGCGTGACGAGCACCTGGACAGGGCGTGACGAGCGTGGACCATGCGTGACGAGCGCGTGGACCAGGCGTGACGAGCGCGTGGACCAGGCGTGACGAGCGCGTGGACCACGCGTGACGAGCGCGTGGACTGAGCGTGACGAGCGCGTGGACCACGCGTGACGAGCGCGTGGACTGAGCGTGACGAGCGCGTGGACCGAGCGTGACGAGCGCGTGGACCACGCGTGACGAGCACCTGGACAGGGCGTGACGAGCACGTGGACCGGGCGTGACGAGCACGTGGACCACGCATGACGAGCACCTGGACCACGCGTGACGAGCACCTGGACCACGCGTGACGAGCACGTGGACCGGGCGTGACGAGCGCCAGGACCATGCGTGACGAGCACCTGGATCATGCGTGACGAGCGTGTGGACCGGGCGTGCGGAGCGTGTGGACCGGGCGTGCGGAGCGTGTGGACCGGGCGGGCCGAGCTGGCCGCGAGGCCGGAGGGCAAGGCAGGCAGGTGCACAGCGCCTGCTGGACCACACGGTCAGAAGGCACTGGTAGCAGTGACGTGAAGCCAGCACTTGAAGCAGCACGTGGCTGTGGCTGCGGGCTCCATGCTGACGCCACGTTCGTGCATCTCCCGAGCAGCGTCCCTCATGTGTCCTGAGCCCTGACTCCCCACAGGGCTTGGCGCCAGCCCCGACGGAGTGGCCAGCATCTCGGTCAAACAGACAGCTTCTCAAGGGCAAGGTTATGGTTTTTTGGTGGGGGAGGAGGAATAGTTTCCATTTCATGAAACCTGGGATTATGACTAAAACAACTATGTCTCCAAAATCATTAGCGGACTAACAGGCCATAAAGTGATAAATCTTGCTTTTCAAAGCATGCATGAAAAAGTCTAATTAGCAATTTATCAAAGTTTAGGTGGCTGGAGTGGGTGAGAACACAAGACAATAAGGTGAATGTTCACACCCAGGCCTGTTAGGCAAACAGCAGATTAGAGAGAAACGTCCTCCGAACAGCACAACCCCGTAGCACAGACAGACTCACGTGAGAGTCCCTGAAAACGCAACGAACCCTTAAAAATGAAACTATCAATAATCAAAAACAGAGTGATGAGGTGCAAGCCTGAAAAGGCATCGTCATGTGTAATCCAATGAAAACGTGTTTCCGAGGGCGCGAAGCACACGAGTGAGGTAAGAGCCGCACTCGACACGCCGCAGAGGGGCCTCGTGCCTCACCGAGGACCCAGGCGCGGGGCGGCGACTCCCTCGCGGTCACATGTGGCCGTGGTCCCCGGCTTCTCTCTTCTAACCTTTGCCCTCAGAACTTCTGCGTTTTGATCGTCCAGGCACTTGCCAAATGGCCACTTACCGCGTGTGATAGTGCAGCCAGGCGGCAGGCACTCGGCCAAGAGACGAGGCTTCTAGCACGAGCCAAAACCCACCGGACACCAATCCACGGTTTCCTGCAGGTCATCGCACTGGGCACCATGAACTCCTGCGTGCCTGAGCGTCGGAGAAGAAACAGATTCTGGAGCTGGAGCGAGGTGCAAAGGGTCGACAGAGGGCTTTAAAATGCCACCTATGTCCTGTAACTTTGCAGCGGTCCAGCTAGAAACATAGAATTCACTAGAAACGTAGAGGACTCTAATGTCAACTTGCAAATCCGTCATAAGAATATCTGTAATTCCCTTTATATTAAATTTTCAAGTCATTCAAATCCCTCTGACCTGACTATTCTGAGATGCACACCTCCCCCCCACGGGGTGGGGGCCGGGGACCTGGCAGTCCCACTCCCTGGTGGCCCGCAGCGGTGGTGGCTCCGGGCAATGCTCCAGTCCAGTGTCCTGCCCACCCCTCCACAGAGCCCAGCAGGCAACGGCGTTAGAAATCTCTCGTTCGCAGCAACATTAGGACCTTTGGACCAGATATTGGCGATGAACTAAAACATTTCACGATTCCTATTAAACCCATAAAATGACGAATCAATAGTCACCCTATGCCACACAGCAGAAAGGCTGAAGATGACATGATTTTCCCTGATGCTGTTTCATTTTAAAGGGACGTGCAGACTCTTCAGGTGAGAACACTGTTCTCACCTGCAGACTCTTCAGGTGAGAACACTGCATCCCACCCCTGCTAAAATCCGGAAACGGAGTTTATCTGTGGCTAAAATGTGTTTTGATTTTATTAACCTGGCATCTGCTGTAGGGCCAGGAAGACTAATAATCTTTTGTGAGAAGCATAAAATTTTGTGAGGGAGCATAAAATCACAGCTGTGTCACTTACAGGGTTCAGAGCTCGGCCCACGGCGGGGCCTAGAGGCCCCAGCTCTCGGTTTGCAGATGTCTGCAGCGCCCGCCTGGGTGTTCTGTTCATCTGATTTCTAACAAGAGAAGCTCTTGTCTTGGGTGGGTTTTGTTTTCTTCTTCATGTGTCTGCAGTTAGCATGGCTTTAGCTAGGAAACGAACACTCATTAACTTTGTAACACCATAAATCACCACACCGCAAAAGCAAAAATTTGACCAAAATAAAATAATCTTACACTTTTTCTGCCTTAACCAGGGATGCCTCGGTTTTTATTGAAATGTAATTGATATATAATACTGCACAAGTCTGGGGTATGCAGGGTGTCGACTGGGCACATTTATGCACTGCAGTATGATTACTGCCTGTGGCTAATACTTCCGTCACATCAAATATGAATAATTTCTTTTTCTGGTGAAAACAATTAAGATCTAGTCTCTTGGCAACTTCGCCGTTTTATAACACAATACTGCAGACAGTAATCACTGGACCGTGATCAGCTCTACCTGCCGGTCTCCAGCTTGTGCCATGGACAGCACCCCCCAACCCCGCCCTGCCCACCCCGGTAACCACCACTCTATTCTCTGTTTTTACGAGTTTGGTCTTAATAGAGTCATACATAGTAAGTGATGGCAAACAGTCTTTGTCTTTCTCTGTCTGACTATGCCACTGAGCATGATGCCCTCCAAGTCCATCCATGCTGTCACGAATGGCAGGACTCCTTCTTCCTCACGGCCACTTAATACTCTACCACGTAACTGTCATTAGATGTACCTCTAGGTATCTTAGAAGCTATATATATATATACATATATATATTTTGATCCATCCATCCGCTGACGGACACGTAGGTTGATTTTGTATCTTGACTATTGTGAATAATGCTGCAGTCATCAGGGGACCACAGACACCTCTCCAAACGCCTGTTGCATTTCCTTTGGAGATCTACCCCCCCCCCAGAAGTGCTGGACTGCACAATAATTTTATGATTAATACGTTGAGGAAGCTTCTACTCTTTTCCATTTATATTCCCATCGACGGTGTCCAAGTGTTTCCCGCTCCCTGCAACCTCACCGGCATCTGTTATCGACCCTCCTGCCGGTCACTCCAGCTCGTGTGAGGTTATGTCTCACCGTGGTTAGCAGCGAGCATCTCTTCATGTACTTTTTGGCCATTTGGAAATCTTCTTCAGGAGAATGTCTATTTAGTTCCTATGCCCATTTTTTACAAACCTGAGTGCTCCTTTTGTTATCGAGTTGTATGCATTCTTTACAGACTTTGAGTGTCGCTCCCTTATTTGTTATATAATGTGCAAATATTTTCTCCCCTTCTGTGGCTTGCCTTCTCCTCCACTCCAGGTTCATTTGTCGGACGGTAATTTTATTCTTTTGTATGTGGTCATCCAGTTTTCCTGCTACCGCTTATGGGAGGCTGCTGTCCCCCCATTCAGTGTTCTTGACCCGCCTGTCAAACCTCGGGGCGCAGGTGTGTTCCTGGGCTCCCCGTGCTGTCCCTTCGGTGCAGCTGCCCGTTTTCTGGCCTGTGCAATGCTGATTGAATCCCTAGAGCTCTGCAGTGCAGTCTGAAAGCAGGAGGCGTGACGCCTTCCGGTTCGTTCTTTCTCACGCTTTTGCTATCGGGGGTCTTTTGGCATTTAGCACAGACGCTAGGACGGTTTCTTCTATTTCTGTAACAAAAATGCCGTTATCTGTTTTCGTGCATTTTAGAAGCCAGATGCCCGACTTCGTGAGCTGCACCCTTGTCACTCAGCAAGATCCCGATGGACCGTGGTTCTCATTCTGAGCCTCCCCGCTGCCACCACCCAGCCCCCACCGACCCTGCCCCGACGCCGGACGCTGCCCTACAGCGGATTGTGGTGCCCTGAAGAACTAATTTCCCCTCGCTGTCATTTTTTAAACTATCCTGCCGGGTTTCTACACATTTCCTCTTCCAGAAGAGCCTTGGAACTAGCCCCTCAAGTGCCATAAAAGAGTCCGTGAGGATTTTGTTCGTTTTTGCTTTAAGTCTATAGAATAACTTGTAAGAATTAATTGATAGCACCTGAATATATTCCTAGCCAGTGACTTGGCATGTCATTTCGGTCCTCGCTTCACATGTCCTATACAACGGCCTTTAGTACAACTCACAGGTTCCCACATATAGGCCTTGGGTGTCTCACTGTTAGGTGCATCTCTACGTATCTTAAAGACTCTTAAAATAGTTTGTTTAGATATTCCAGCTGGGGTTCTTACCTATCGTATTCTCTTAATTAATTACTGTTTACACAGAGGAAAGCTACTGGTATTTATGTTTACCTTGAACTTGGTCCAATCCTCTACTCTTACAGCTGAATCTCTTGGATTTTCTAGGTAATAAATCACGTTGCCTGCGGATAATGACAGAGTCTGCCTCTCCAAAGTCTACGTCCTTTATTCTCTCCTTTTTGATTTCTTGCGTTTGCCAGGACCTTGTGGCAATCCTGGGTAATACCGGTGGTAAACACAGTCATGGTCCTGCCTCGTCCCATCTCGGGTAGAAATGCTTTTAACACCTTACCATTTGCTGCGGAGCCCTACGACCACGCTTCATCAAGTTTTTGAGCAGTGCCCTCCCATCCCTGGCTGACATTGGGCCGGTTCCTGTGATCAGCCTTCTCTTGCTGCTTAAGAAGTGGGCGCCTCTCCTGGCTCTGAGCCTCTGGACCCTCTTCACAACAGACCACTGGGTAGCTACAGCCACCACACGGTAGGACCCGGGTAAATGTGGGTGTCATCCCCCCAGCTGCCCCACAGCCTCCTCGCGAGGCTTCTTCGGCATCCTCAACAGCGTTCACGCCCGGGGGCAACGGTTTTCTCTGAAACCTCCCTCCTCGTTAATACTTATGTCTGGGGTGCTGTCTAAAATACTTAACAACTAGTCAAGAACAGACACTGAGCCACCCAGACGGGCCCAGCCACAGCCCTGGAGCTGGGAAGCCCCTGCCGAGACAGTGGGGCAGGTGCGGGGCCCCGCCTGCTTCTAAATCGGGCGCGGTCGCCTCTCTTCTGCCGTGCATCTGAGGCAGCATGCTCTCTGATGCCCAGTCACTGGGCGGGGTGGGGGGGCACTCATCCTCTGTCCACCGGAAAGACAAAGCCTCTTGTCTGTGAGAGTCAGGTGTTAGAACGTATCCCCTTCCCTCCGCTAATTTACCTATGACACTGTCTTCCTCTCTAATTCTGCCATCCCCACTGCCTGCTGCTTAAAAATCTCCCGGCGAAGGTCGATCAGCACTGGGCTCTCCCAAAGCAAGATTTCGACTCAAATTAAGCCATGGGATGTGTGACTGTCATGGCTCCGTGGCAGAGGAGACGCCATTAGTGTATAAGCAATGAACGGTCCTCCACGTCAGGTATGAACTGCCAGGTCAGCCGCCGTCACAAACGCACAGGACCAGAAGAGTGCCTCGTAAGAAGAGCACGTGGCTTAATTCCAACACCACATCTGGAACGGAAAGGCAAATTCGAAGCGGGCATTCTGAGCGCACTCGGCGTGGGGCACAGCAGCAGGACAGAAAATGACGCCGAGCCCGCGTCTGCCGTGGGGGGTGCCGATGGCCCCACGCGCACGGTCTGCCCTCCTGTGGGCACAGGTCGTGTTTCCTTTTACTTCTTTAAGCGCTCTGCGCTGGGCTTGAATAGTCGCCCTCGCCGTAAATGAGAATTTATGGAAGCCTCTTCTTGAAAGACACGTGGCATGTGGCGGAAAACGGGCTGTGGAGCCCCAGGACGGAGTCAGCGGCTACGCATCTGTGAAGCTGATGACGTGCGTAACGGAAGGCCTGTCGTTCTCGTCTTGACTGGAAAAGCTGTTGGTTCTTCAGCGGCTCTGGGGACTGTGGACAAACCGTGGCCTGGCTGCTTGTCATAAAAGCTGATGAAGTAGAGACCCCTTCTCCCTTGACTTCAGCGCAGGCTGTGACATGTGAAGCCAAACCCGGAAGGGGTCACGATGTGCCAAGGTCACTTTGAAAATGCGTCTCCAGCTTAGCGTGAGACCAGAGTCCACAGTTCTGAATGGCTTCTAAGGAGGGCAAACGATGCCTGTCAGCCCTTTATTTACGGTGCTTTTTCATCAGCTCATAATCTACTTTACTGGCTGTGTTGCCCACATGTGCATTAATTTGTCACACATCTAAGATCGCACAGGTCACACGGGGTTTGTTTTGAAAACCAACTGGTGATTTATAAGACGAGCGATGACCAGGCTGTAGGCAAACCTCAAACTTGGCCTTAACCTCAGTGTTTGGCAACCCCGAATCCAATGTTTTCTGAAATACATCGGTGGCACTTCTTTAGTTTACTTGGAAGTCTTCCCAGCAGCCGGTTATGGAGAAAAGGGGACCCTCCCGGGTGGCCTGCCGCCCTGCGGGCAGCGGACTGGTGGTAAGGGACCTAGCGGGAGGACCAGCCCGGGCCCTCGTCAGTCCGCCTTCCGGCTCCCCGCCCCACCCCGAGCCCTGGCCCCCGGCGGGTGACACACATCTGCAGGAAGCGCGTGTGCATCTGTGGGCGTGTAAATAACACGCACGCACACGGGGGCTCGAAGCCGAGCTGCTCCGGGCAGGTAAAACGCGGCGAGGCAGCCACGGCGGCAGAGCCCTACGCAGCAGGCAGGGCCCAGGGCGCGGGCCGGCCGGGGTGACCAGCGCCGTGTGCCGGGTGTGACCCTCCCGCAGACACGTCTGTGGATCGTGCCGTCAGCTGACAGGCCGCTGGCTCTTCGGTGTGCAGGTGGCTGAAGGAGTTTGTGAACTACTTCTGAGCGTGAAGGATGTCTAGAGACAACTGACCCTTTTACTTGATCCCAGGTTGTAAAGGCAGAGAATAAACGTTCTTCCCAGGAATTTTAATGTTTGTGTCCCCCAGGCTGGCTTTAGACCAGACGTTTGGATGACCCCAAAAAGCGCAGCATGCCCTGTTGTTCGTTGAGTGCCTATGCCAAACCACATGCTGCTGTAGGCACCGTACCTGGGACGTTATACTCAGTGACACTGAGCAGGACGTTACACTCGGTGACACTGAGCAGGACGTTACACTCGGTGACACTGAGCAGTCCTCCCAACGCCCGATGAGGTAGATACTATTTCTGAGCCAATTACAGGAGAGAAGACTATGCCGGCGAGAGGCTAACTAAGCCGCCAAAGGTCACACGCCAGTAGGTCACGGATCCGTAGTCCAAACGCAGGCAGAATGGCGCTGCGGGGCGCAATCAGACCCTCTCTCTCACCCAGTGCATCACGAAGATGCTTTCGCTTAATCGCGTGCCCTTCGCTGTGTTCGGCTTTGGCGAACCTTGGCCTGCACGTCAGCTCCCTGAGCACAGACTTGGGGCTGCAGAATCTGGGAAATCACAGCGAACTGTAAAACCCAGCCTTTGACCCATTAATCCCACTTTCGGGAAAATAGCCAGAGGGAATACGTCAAAAGGAAAACTATTATCATCCATTAGAGATGAAATCATTGAAGAGTCTGGCCATTCTACAGAACTAGCCAAATTACCCTCAATAATTTCCAGAGAATTACATTTCTCAACAGATAGGGGCCACCTGGATCTGAAGACTGGAGGAGAATCGACTCAAGGATTTTCTTCTCAGGAACTTCCACGGGCTCACTCTGGGAGTCTCTTCTCTTACCGGTCTCCTGGTTGCCCAGCCATCTTTTCTCTGTTGAATTTGTTCGTTCTCCACTATCTCCTGCAATTCTTTCTTCTTTATACTCACTGACACTCCGGGGTCGCTGTGACCTCCAGTGGGAGTCCTTTCTTGAGGGGACCAAGTTCCCCGATACATCTTTAGAATAAATGCGCATTGCCAAAGAACCCGGTGTGTCTGATCGTAGCTGCAGAGGAATAAAAAGGCACACAGACGAGGCGGGATGCCGCGCCGCGCTGGTCCAAGGCACACCCTGCAGAGAACAAAGGCGCGTTCACGCTTTCTGTCCGCGGGCTCATCGGGCGCCTTAAAATGCACCTTGCGCACCACTTTGCTATTCCTGGCACCACGGGGACTTGTTCACTGGCATCTTTTTTTGAATAACAATAACGGTTTACGTTCAAGTGTCAAAATTCATTTAATTCAAAGCTAACTCAGAGCCGTGTACATTTACTCTCTACCTCCCGCCACCCAGGACAAGGGATTTTCAGAGTTAACTGTGCTCTTTATTTTTCTTGCCCGTGTCTGCTTGTGTTACTGTCATGTCATTTGTAAGAACTGCCCAGCTGGTGGTGGCTCGTCCCTGGGTGCTCAGAAACCCAGGTCCTGGTGACGCGCTTCGAACACTGAGAAATATCTTTGGCTCTTTTCATTGCCTTGTGGAACTGCCTCAGAGCCTGGGCTCTGTGCAAAGGACAGGCTTGTACCTCAAAGGGCGTCTGCTGGCTTGGTGGGGCCCAACACGCTCCAAACGTGAATGGCATAACACGCCTCGACTCCACTTCTCTCTTTTCTAGCTTATTAGTCTGGAAGCGGTGCCTTGAACTTAATTTTCAGCTCAGTTACAGCATTTGATAAGCTCCTACTGCATGCACAGACCATAACAGATCGACAGTGGTCACATCTGGCCCGGACACAATGCTGAACCCCCGGCTGCCAGAGGGTTCCAAGGGGGAAATGCTTTTAGGTCAGGGGTCGATATGATGAACTTGGGACCAAGCCCCACGACCTGACGGTGCCAGTCTCCAGAGAATTAGTTCCTTGGGGGGGGGTGGGGAGTGGGGAGAGGCAAGTGTCCCTAGGAAGCCCGACTGCATTTCCCAATTTCACATAAACACATTTTTATGATACTCTCTTAATGATCACACAAAATGTGTGTGCGTGAGTATATGTGTTGAATGCATGTGTGTAAGAATATGTGTATGCGTGTGAGTATATGTGAGTGTGTGTGTACCAGTGTGAGTGGGTGTGAATGTGTGTGCATTTGAGTACATGTGTGTGTAAGAGTATGAGAGTGCATGTGAGTACGTGTGAGTGTGAGTGTGTGTGTGTGAGTGTGCGTGTCTTTCATAAAATGACGTTTTTAAAAACCTAGGATGTTTATCTATGGGAATATTCCACAATCTAGATTTTTCCAATTTTTCTGCCCTTGGGTTCGATTTAAACATTTCTTTAAGAATCCAAATGACGTGTAATTGTTTTTAACTCTCTGGCAAACGAAGCCGGCCTTGGGCCAGGGAGCCGGCTCCACCCGGAGCCCACGGCAGCCGCTTCTCTGACCTGAGCAAGGAGGGCGTCCCTCACACTCTCCTGCCTCTTACTTACAAACACACACTCGTCTCTACTTAGTGTTTGGTTCCATCTAGAATCTACACGTGCGGGAAGTCAGAGGTCAAGCAGACTTTCTCCTCTAACAGTTAAGCACTTTTCCTCCCATTTCCACTGATTTGCTATTTAACTTTTATCCTAAATTATTAAAAACACTAGGGACTATTTCTAGGCTTACTATTTTTATTCTCTTGAATAGACTTGTCTGTCTCTTCCTGGGCATATGTCTCAAAAATTTCAATAGCTAATTGCTCAAGTTCACCCTGGCAGGAATTTTCTTCAATATTTTCAGCTGTTTAATTTTCTAGATGAAGTTTTAAAAATTTCCCTGCAATAAAATAAAATCAACCTTACTGGAATTCCATTTGACCAATTAATTAATTTGGTGAGAATCATCATCTTTATGATTTCTTTTATGCGGCAGGAACCTGGGGTGTGTGACTGTCAATAAAATTGTGTACTTTTCACCCTGGAAATTATACACATTTTATTGTAACTTTATTTATAGGGTATCTGTTTTCATGTTTTCTCTTTCCATGAGATCTTTCCACTTATTACACCTTTAACGGCCATTATCTGTTCTACACAAAAACTGTCATTTTATTTGGCTCATAATTAGCCGCTTTGCTGAATTCTGCTAGTGCACCTCTGACCTCCTGTATGCGTCACCTGTCATGCGTCACTGTCAACAAAAAGCCTGTCCCCTCTGCAGCCACTGCCTGTGTGGCCCAGGGACGTGTCGTAGGCGGGGACCGACCGCATAGAGAATGAGGAACAGAAGAGGGAAAAGACGAACCCTAAAGATCGTGTGCGTCCCTCGACTGGTGAAGAGACTGCTCAGGAAGGCCTGACTTGGGCGGGGAGGGGAACCCCCACTTCCTGTCCACTGGTCTGATAGGTTTGGTTTCTAGGTCAGTCGGCTATTGCCACAACCGTCCGGTAGGAGGAACCAGTCCCGAACGCAGCGGCTCACAACAGCGCCCCCTGGCGGTCAGGTCGATTGTAGCGTCGCTGGGCGCCCGGGACCCGCCGGCAATCAGGGTGTCGGAGGTGCGAGACAGGGGCCCCTGCACGAGCACTGTCCACGTGCCGCGGGCGTCTCGTCTGTTCACATCCCACAGCACGAGCCAGCCCCACGGCCCCACGCAGTCGAGCCGTGTGACAATGGTACGGTTGAGGCAGGAGGACACCGCGGAGCCACAGGGGAGGGGGCGGGGCGGGAGTGGGGGCGGCCTCACTGGCTTCCTTCCCTCCCCCTCTAGCCGCTCCTAAAAGTCTTATTTCCTCACCAGATAAATTTCAAGTCACGCGCAGCTCGGGCAGCGACACCTGGCATTCCATATGCAGCCTCCTTCTCTGTCTGTAACTCGGTTTTCAGTAAAAAAACAAAGGAAAGAGGACGCGGGGGAGGGAGGCTCGGTCCCGCTGAGCTGTGGTGGGCACGGCGTGCGCAACGGTCAGTGAGGGCTTCGGTCCCTCAGGGGAGAGGGATGCTGACCCGGCGGCTGGGGAGGGGCTTGGCGCTGCGGAACCCGTCAGCCGGACATGCTACACTGTCTGCTAACATCCTCCTGGGGCGCGAGGTATGGCTGAGGTTACCATGGAAACCACCTCGCTGCCACGTGCTGTCCGGCAGGAAGGACCTGGGAACTGTGTCTGACACAGGACCTGAGGCTTGTCCCAGGGAGGGGTCTGCACCAGTCTAAGGCACTCGTCCCTTCGTCCAGCCTCCTCTGTCCCCAACTCTGCGGGCACTGGAGTGAACAAAACAGGACTTCCCTTAAGAGGTCCCTATTCGCTAGAGAGATGAGCCTCCCTGGCCAGCGCTCATTCTAACAGGACTCCTGCGTTCTATGAAATCTTGTCTTGTTTCCTGTCTTCCTGGGCCTGCCCAGCACCCGTGAGGGTGACAGGGTGAGGAATATCAT
This sequence comes from Eonycteris spelaea, assembly GCA_003508835.1. NCBI lineage: Eukaryota > Metazoa > Chordata > Mammalia > Chiroptera > Pteropodidae > Eonycteris > Eonycteris spelaea. The sequence continues at coordinate 7,454,552 of PUFA01000071.1, read as the reverse complement.
CCCATGGGATATGAAAACTGGGGCTCGGAAAATTAAAGAGACTTGTCCTTGCAGTGAACAGAGACCCGGGGTGTGTCAGCTGGGGGCGGGGAGGCGTCTGGATTCCGGGGAAGCTCTGGGTTTCAGCCCTGGCTCGGCCGATTGCTCCCAGTCTAGCCGGAAGCAAAGCATCTCTCGTCGCTGGGCCTCAGTGTCTTCTTTTACGAAATAAGACGGGGATAATTTTCGGGTCTCAAGTTCCCGGCTCCTTGTCAGGAGGTGGGGCCGAGGGTCTCAGGTCCTAGGGGCCTCACACTGAGAGAGAGACTGCACACAAAGGGTTATACTGAACCAGCAGACAAGAAGAACAGAGTCCAGCACGTGGCTGCCATGTGGTGAGCAGCGGTGGGGGCGGTTTCATGGAAATAGCTTTAAGGCTTTTCGAGGTTGTAGTGAGTTCCATGCCCAGCTCACTTATTCCTCATGGACGAGGTCAAAATTTCCCTCTCAGAAAAATAAACAGCCCCCTCCGAACCTCAGAGACTATAAACACCAAAACGTTAATTTAGAATGTACGAATCGAAACCCACAGGCAAGCAGCGGTCTGCGAAGCGCTGTGTTTGCACACGCCGGCGAAGCTGGCAGTTGGCTCCTTCGTCGGCACGTTTCTGTTGTGTTGTCGTTGTTGGATTTTTAATAAGGAAGTCGCTTTGGCCCGGGACCCAGGCAGACGGGCGAGCTCAACACCTGGTAGGCGGGGAACGGGTCTGCGTGCGCCAGACGCCAGTTGCCGCTACGCGAATCACGCGATGACGGGGTGCCCTGCGGCGGGGCGCACTGCGGCGGGGTGCCCACGGAGGGGACCCCGGACAGGCCGCCCCCGCGAGGCCGCACTGCTGACTCAATGGGCCGCTCACGGCTGGAAGGCACCAAGGTCCGTTCTGGGTCCGATTTTATTTTCTCCTTTTATAAGCCTATTATTCAATTCCATGGGAACTGGCATATCCATTCTGTGTGCTGATAATATCATTACGTGCTGATAAGTTTATAGATGGTATTTATGAGCCTCTGAAATCCCTTTCTGAGGAATATTCTGGGCCGCTTTGCGGGATAATAAATTAATTTTAAGTGCTAAAACTATTCAAGCCGGGCCATTTGGAATCTGGAGCTTTATAAAGGAGCATGGAAGCTGTTCTTTTTATCTGTCCAAAATAGCCTGGTGTTCTCTGGTTTGGTCATGAATTAAGATACACAGAAGAGTGGAAAAAGACCCCATAAACCCAAACAAAACACAGCCAGGCCGGGGGCGGGAGGCAGGCACCTCCCTGGCTTCCTGGCCGGTCCAGGTCCTCGGGCTGAGGGGAGGACCGAGGTGGATTAGCTTTGCACAGCTGCCACCCCGGATCTCTCGGTTCTCCCCACTTAAAATGGTCAGACCACAGACCTGTCACCCATGAGTCCAGCCCCACCTGGAGCTACCACGATTCTAGGTAGAAGGCGTCGCCCCGCCGCAGGCTCAGCGCCTGCCCATGTCCCGCGAACCATGGCTGCAGCTCTCCTCTCCCTGTTCCCTGCTACAGCCAGGTCGCCCCTGCTGTGGGTTCCGACCTGCCGCTGACCGGCAGAGGAAAATAAACCTCAATCCCTCCGCGTATGGTCAGTGCAGCTAAGAGCCGTCAGTGCAGCGCCGTGGGTCGGTGCCGGACCCGCCCGCCGCAGGAGCGCTGACGCCATGGGGGGCAGGGACGGGGTGGGCGGGGGAGAGCTGACGTCACACAGGGCAGGGATGGTGGGGGGGGAGAGCCGACGTCACACAGGGCAGGGATGGTGGGGGGGAGAGCTGACGTCACACAGGGGAGGGACGGGGTACGGGGGAGCGCTGACGCCATGGGGGGCAGGGACGGGGAGGGGGGGAGAGCTGACGCCATGGGGGGCAGGGACGGGGAGCGGGGGGAGAGCTGACGTCACACAGGGCAGGGATGGTGGGGGGGGGAGAGCCGACGTCACACAGGGCAGGGATGGTGGGGGGGAGAGCTGACGTCACACAGGGGAGGACGGGGTACGGGGGGAGCGCTGACGCCATGGGGGGCAGGGACGGGGAGCGGGGGGAGAGCTGACGTCACACAGGGCAGGGACGGGGTACGGGGGGAGCGCTGACGCCATGGGGGGCAGGGACGGGGAGGGGGGGGAGAGCTGACGCCATGGGGGGCAGGGACGGGGTACGGGGGGAGAGCTGACGTCACACAGGGCAGGGATGGTGGGGGGAAGGGAAGAGCTGACGCCACGCAGGGCAGCGGGCCAAGCAGCTGGGAAGGATGAGGGGGGCGGCTGTCGGGGGACGAGGCGCCCCCCTCACCCCCTTCTTCACCTCTGAGCTGCGTTTGGGTCCATTTTCCTTAGAAACGATTTTCTTCTGCGCCGCCGTGGTCCTTCGGGCGGGGAAGGGTAACCGCCCCATGGGCGAGGGGCGTGAAACTTTCAAGGCTCGAAGTGCGCGGCCCAGGCCGTGGCTCTGTCCCCGCTGCCCGGCTTCAAAGCTAAGCTCTGGTCGGGGTGGGTTTGCCAGCACGGTCAACGTCGGCTCAAACGGATCAAGGGACAAGAGCGATGCCCCCTGGTGGAACCGTCACCAGCCCCCCGGGGGGCTGGGAGATAAACCTCCGTGGTGGCCAGGGCCGTCTCCCCGTGACGTTCTGGGCCCTGACACACGGCCACCTCTGGGCTCGCACTGAGCACACAGGCCGCAGTGTCCAGGCAGACTGGCGATGGCTTCGTTTCTGCTGCACTGGAAGTGGCCTTTCCTGCTCTGCTCATTTCTTGAGACTCGGCAGCTTCAGTTCTCAGGGGGGACAGTGACCCGATCGCCGCACCTCCCCCGCCCCCACCGCCACCGCCACCGCCACCAAAGCGTGGCAGACACGCAGATCGGGCTCTGCTTCCGCCCGGTCTTTGTCCCGGCAAATGTCACCGGCACGGCGCAGCGAAGCCAGCGGTTCCTCGCCCGGGCCGCAGAGTGGCGAGTCCCTTCCTGCCGCCCCAGACTTCTCCGGAGGCCTCTCCCTCTCTCCAGCCCAACGAGAGAGGCGGTGGGGAGCCACGGAGGGGGAACCCTGCTTTGCCGGCACAGGGCAGAGCCCCAATGCCGGCCTCCCGAACCCCGGGAAGCATCGGGGGACCCGTGGGACCAGGTGCCCCAGGCAGCAGGCGCTCGGGGGGCTCTGCAGCTTGCTCATCCCCCGGGAGACTCTGGTTCCTTTAATAACAAAACTTAAATTCTGCTCACTGATTTGCGCCATTCATATAAATCAGGTTCATTCCACTCTGCAAGAAAACTCTTTCCATCCAAATGAGAACTTAACAAGGGGAAATAAAATGAGCTCGAAGCTTCCCAAGCCACTTGGTTCTCAAAGTGCCAATTTTCTCAAATTTTTGTATTCATCCAGGAACAAAGGCCGAAGCCTGTTGGGTTCGCAGTCGGCCACGGCCCCGTCCTGCCTGCCGCCCCGGCGCGCACGCGTGTGAGCTGGGACAGCACGTGGCCCGCTCGCCGCCTCTGCCTTTCGCTGTCCCGGCAGCCGACTGGCCCCGGGGGCTGACGACACGTCACCTTTACCCTCTGCTGGGAAGAAAGAGCAAGTCTCTCCTGATTCTCTGCTGTTGGGAACGAAGAGCAAGGATCAAAAGTGGAAAGCAGAGGGACTTCCGCAGCGACCTCCCCACTCCCCAGGCAGCGCCAGCATCTGAGCTGGGCCCCTGCCCTCGGGCTCGCCAGCCCCGCCCCGCCCTGCCCACACGTGGGGCCAGCCCCGCCCCTTCCCCGCCCACACGCTGAGAGGTTAGTGATCTTGCGTGCTGCCCGCTGGACACGTGAGCACACAGAGCACTGGACCCAGGGCGACGTCAGGTAGAAATAGGGCGTCTCGCCCTGAAGTGCTTCTAAGTGGTCTCTCCCATGTGGCCCCATTCGTTTTTACCCATAGCCCGATTTTCCTGGTGAGAAAAGGCACAAGCGTTATTCCACGGTCCCTGGGCCCCCTAGAGCATGATCCCATTTTCCTGACGTGTAGTTGAATTCTCTCAACATGAAACCACACCAACCAAGAGACGTAGGTGACAAACATTTGAGTAAGAACTAATTACCTCTCTTTCTCAAACTATGCCAAAAAACCCCTCCAAACTCATTCTACAAAGCCAGCAGGACCGCGTGATACCAAAACCAGACAAAGACGCCACAAAAGAAAGGAAATTACAGGCCAATATCTCTGATGAACGCAGATGCAGAGACCCCCACACGACAGCAGCAAACCGAGCACAGCGGTCCAGTCGAAAGGCCACACACGGCAGGACCCAGGTGGCGGCAGAGGGACGCGGGCACACCGAACGCACAGCGGTGTCCGCAGCTCCCGCTCCCCAGACCACTGAGGGAGGGACACCTGCACAGAGAGCGAGAGGCCGCGGAGAGAAGCGCGGGGGGCTGCGGGAGCTCCCCAGGACCTGAGGGAACCCACGGGGACCAGGGAGCTGGGGGCCCCACTGTCTGCACGGCCCCTGCACTTGGTGGCCCCCGCAGCCTTCGGGTAAAGGCCGCTTTCTGCTCCAGCTGTCCTGTTGAGGTTTCCACTCACTGCGGCCAGAGCATCTAAGCAAGACATGTTCTTGCCATGACACCAGGTGGGATTAAGGAATCGTGAGGATAAAATTATTACAGAAACATGTTAGGAGTGCAGGAAGACACACACAATTCTGACGGAGTGCCTCTCCAGCCCCTGGCACTTTATATTGCCTCCGAGCCCTGAGGCTGAGGGCCGTTTGTCACCTTGTTCATTCCATTGCTTATTGTCACACAGAGACTGGTCTCTGCAGCCACATCGCTGCCAAAGTGTAGACGTGAAAGACTGAGACGGTGAGTATTTCAAGAGGGAGGGGCCAGGCAGGTGACCGAGTGTCTTGTAGGAAGTAATCTTACACGTAAACAAACCGTGTTGTCAAAAGCCCCCTACAAAACATTGGGATAACTACAGACGGTGTCAGGGGCGTGTTAGACTTATCAGCGAATCTCTTCGTAAGTCACATAAATGTCCAGCCACCATGCTGTACACCTGCAAGTCCTATCACGTTAAACGTCAATGTTATTGAAACAAAGATCCCCATACAATTCTTCCCACGTGGTCATTTCTGCTACCTTTCTGACTACTGAGTTTGTTACACCTGACTCTGTGTAGCCCCTCACTCTACGGAGAGGAACTTGGGGCTCAGAGAGCAGGAAAAGGCGTCCCTGAGGTCACACAGTGCCTGGGAGCCAGACCCCAAAGCCCAGTCCCCAGCATCCTGATGGGAGCCCCCCGACCTGGAACGAGGCAGCGTAGCTGATGAGACATCAGTCACACCATCACTGAGGCTGATCAGTAAACAGTACACACACACACACATGTAAACACACGCACGCACACACACACCCGCAGGTGCTAATCAGAGAGTACGAGCTATGATGACAACAGTGCTTGAGAGATGCCTATTCTGTGGCCATCCGTGTTGGAGCAATTTCTGCTACAAGATCAGTGATTGAAAATCAAGCTCAGACAATTAGCAATTAGGCTGAACGGTGTAACAAATGATTGATTAGCTGTTGGATAATTATAGGTCTAGAAAAGAGAAATTAATCAGAATACTAGGAATAAACATTTAGTTCAAGAGCTCGTTCAAGGGGATAGATTTAGAGTGTTAGGAGAGGGGTGACGGCCCCATGTCTATGGCTTCACAGTGGGGGGCTGGAGAGGGAGGGTGTCCCGCTGAGCCGGGCAGAGGCATGGACATTGGTAGGGCAGTACTCTTTCTTCTGGACAGTGGGACACCGTGCCGTAAGGGCTCACAGCTGTTCACTGAACTTCTCTAGTCCCCTGACCATCTTTGCTGTCCTCACGCCCAGACACCGATGGCTTCACTGGCAGCCCCCTCCCGAGGGAGCTGGTCAGTGAGGCAGCCCCTTCGCCACCCGCCCCCCACAGACACTCAGCAACCCTGGACCGGTGGTGTCTATGCCGCCCGCCATCTGCCAGGCACCATGCTCAGCGCCGGGCCGTGGTGAGGAGGCCACCGGCACCTCTGTCCTCATCCCGTTAGGAAGATGAGCATCGAATAAATAATAACAGGTTTGTTTTAATCCCTTCAAGGTCAGCCTGATGGAAGAAATGAAAACGAAATCATCTCCTAGACAAGTCTCTTCTGAGGTAAAAACTCACCATGTTTGCCTCTTTGGGGGTGTTGGGGTTTTAAGAGATGCAGAAACTTAAATACATGTTACCAAGTGAAAGAAACCAGTCTGAGAAGGCCGTGTATTATATGACTCCAACTACACGTGACACTCTGGGAAAGCAAAACCATAGAGGTGACAGACCGGCGGTCACCAGGGGACAGGGAGGGGGCGGTTATGAATCCCCAAGCCACGAGGATTTGGGGGGCAGTGGAAATACTTCGTGTGACACGTGATGCCGAGAGCAAACCCAGCTCACGCTGCGGGCTCCGGCTGGTGAGAACGCACCAGGGCGCATCTGTCTGCTGTGACGCACGTCTCTCTGTGGCGTGGGATGCCCAGAGGGGCGGCCTGACCTGTGTGGGGACGGAGGTGGATAGGAAGGCCCCAGACTCTCTGCTCCACGTTGCTGTGAGCCTAAAACTGCTCTAAGAAAGGAAGTTTATTAATTTTTAAAAAGAGGGCACTGTTAACCCAAAGGCAGCGACGGGATCCGGGCGGGCTGGGTGTGTGGCATCTCTGTGATCACGCCACATGGAGGGCCGACCGTCCTCACGCCCCCTTCTTGTGAACGAGGAAGCAGACGCTGAAATCAGAGCGAAATGCTACGCTGGGTTTGCCTGGAGTTTGGTGGTGATTGGGGCGTCGCCCCTCGTCTCTGTCAAGATGACCTGACATTTTTCTCTCCCGTTAATATCCTACAGACTCTCTCCTCCCTTCCCTTCTGTGCAGTAGGAGACTGCACCAGTTAGAACCCTGGGGACATTTTTTTTTTTTAAGTCTCAAGCATTGGCTGGAGCCCAGGCAAAGCCTGTGACCAAGCAGCATCCAGTGTCTGCCCAGAGATTCCAGGGGCCGAGTGGGGCCTGGTGGTGCCCAGTCCCGGGACTCAGAGACCCCAAAGCGGCCCAGAGCTCAGGCCTCTATTCTTGCAAACCGTTTCCTCCCCAGCATTCCCACGGGGGAAGAAGGCGGGTCTCCTGAGTAAGAGCTTCCCCAGCCAGCCCGCTTTCTTGCCATTACCTTTTATATGTGTTGATGCGTGTGCTTCATTACGTTAAACTTCTCTCTTTTCCTATAGATCCTCACTCACCTTCAGGGTATGGAGCTTGAAGCCTTTAAATCAAGCAGATGTTTTTCCTAGGCTGGGGGAAAACGGAACTACCTTTTGTGCCAAAGATAAACTTTAACGACTTTAATTGCTTTGCGGAAAAGCATGAGATTTTCTGTGTCTTAAAGTGGATGGGAAACCAAACTAGCAGAGAATAAAAGTCCCGGTGTTTCTACTCGGGGCTGGTGGGCAGGAGCCACTCCGCAGGTGGGACCCCCTCCTGGCACCCTCAGCCACGACCGCTGCCGCCCCTTATCTCCCTCCCCCAGGACTTCTTCCTTGTTTAGTTGTTTCTAAAATGTGAATCGTGAAAAACCACCTCCCTGATGTTTGGGGAGACAGGGTATGTTTGTCCCGTTGATGTTGCCATGTCTCATTTTTAGACAGAGATTTAAAATCTCAGGGTGCTCGAACGGGGTGTGCGATGAGAAGTGCTAATTGAATCTAGCCGTTCGGCCATGTCCCGCTGGGCCAGCCCCAGCCCCTCGCACGTGACAGGGGTCATTGGAAGGAAGGGCTGCCAGGAGCCCAGTGAGACCGAAGTGTCCGGCCTCCTTAAGGGGGCAGAAGGCCGGTCGTAGCCGGAGGAACTCGCTGGAAGTCACAAATTCCATCTCTGGGGCAACGATGTGCGAAGCGCAGCTGGGCGACCTCATGGCTCATGCTCCTGTCTTCAGGGAAAGCGAGGTTTCTGTACCCCCGTCCCCAGCCCCGGGCTGGCTGTGGCTGGCCTTCTCCAGAGGGCCCCGTTCCTCCTCCTAAGCCGTCTCGCTCGCCCTGTCCCTCCCTGGGTGACACAGGGGTGTGATCTCGGGCGCACGGTGACAGCCGGAGCCACGCCGGGTGCCCGCACCCACTTCCTCGCACTGCGGAGGCTGACCCGGGCCAGTCTGGCCACGTCTCCCGCGTGTCCGCCCCCCTCGGCTGACACGCCAGAGCTTTCCAGACGCCTGGCTCCCGTCCTTGCGTGTTTCCCGGAGCTCCGGCGTGTCAGAACACAGCGTGAACTCACACGTTGCAGCGAGAGTGCCACCTGCCCCAACCCCTGTGGAAAATGACGCTTGCGCAGTTAGACACGCGGTTACCACGTGGCCCAGCAATTCTTCCTCCCGAAGGAAATGAAGACTTGTGTTCGCACGAACACCTGGCTGTGAATGTTTACAGCAGCGTTAGTCACGATCGCCAGAAGTGAGAAACAGCTCAGACGTCCCCCGACTGGTAAATGGGTAACCGAGCTGTGCAGAATGCCCACACGGGGGGACGTGCTCAGGGTGAGAAAATAACACACTGCCGACTTCGTAACCACGTGGGGGAGTCTCAGGTACGCTCCGCCTGGTGAAAAGAAGCCAGTCTCCAAAGGCGGCCTATACAATGGCCAAAAACCGTCCACGGACAGACAGAAGACACGTGGTAACCTACAGGATCACGAAGGTGGTGTCTGAAATCAGTGAGGAAAGGCGAACGATTCGGTAACGGTGCCAAGACAATGTGGTACCCATCGGCAAAAAAAATAAATTATAAGTAGAGACGGCCCCATACATTTGTGCCCATTTTAGTTCGCCATGGTCTGTTTCAAAAACGAAGCCACGAAAGACTAGAAGCAAAGGAGCTACGAGTGGGAAACGACGCTTCCTCCATGATCAACCCGGAAGCCCTGAAAGAAGGAACAAATGCGTTTACATAAAAATCTGCGAGAAGCCGCACGGACGCCACGTGCACTAACAAAACGTGCCGTTGAGCAAAGTCAAAAAATTAAAAACTGGGGAAGAGATGAGCAACCGTACCGGAGACAAGATTGGTTTTCCGGACATAAAGGAATTCCTAATAAATGGATTAAAAACCATCGACCACTCAGTGGAAAGATGGTTAAAGAACACGAATGGGCACTTCTAGAAAAAGAAACGTAAACGGCTCTTACCCACACGGGGGAGAAGCAGGGTTCTCTGCAGTGCGAACTGCGCGGGGCCCCCTCCCCGCTCACCCCGCCGCCTCCGTCCGCCCCGCCCGTCGGCCCTGCAACCTGGTCTTGTGTGTCCCCTGTCGGGGCTGCCCAGGGACGGGCTTGTCCTCCTCGCAGGCGGAGGAAACGAGCCAGGGAAGCCAGCGCTTCCACCGAGACCCGGGGCTCAGAAGCGGCTCGCCCGCGCCTGGTGCCCAGCCTCCGATGCCGGCTCCCAGCCCGGGCGAGGGGCGGGCACTGAGGACGTGTGGCCTCTGTCCCGAGGAGGCCGATGGTCCGTGGGAGGCCCTGGGGGACCGGCGTGGCTGCAGACCAGGGGGCCCGTCCCGGGCAGCAACACGCTCCCTCCACGCAGGACTCCTGCCCGCGGGGCCACGCTGACCCTCCCGAGGGAGGCACCCCGACGCGGACAGGAGGAATCGCTCGGCTGAAACCTCGGGGGCTGCGGGGTGAGCGATGGGGACGCTTCCTCACAACCGGAGCACACCGTCACGTGAAGCCTCGTCCGCTGCCCAAGCAGACGGAAAGGGACGGTCTCGCCCCACAGCCTCGAGCCCCGCGCACGCGGGAGGGTGTGCGTTTGGGCTGATCTGTCATTTCCTGTCTCACAGACGTCTTGGCTAAAACGGCCGGCCCTCCGTCCGTGGTGCGTAAACTGGCTGCCCAGGTGACGGGAATGAGAGGCACTCCCGTCGCGCCCACGGGCTGCAACCTGCGTCCGCGGCTCTGGGAGGGCCCCCCAGCTCAGCGAGGCACGACAGGGCGTCAGCACCACGTGCCCTCACTCCCCCGCCTGGCCCTCAAACACTGAGGCGCACGGCGGGCTCTCATGGTGCTTCCTTCCTGTGGGTCGAGACCACCCACGACCTTCCCGCCCCCAGGCAGCCTGGACGCCTCGCCACCACCATGTTTACACTTGAACGTTTCTCCCTCCACGAGCTGCGCCTGGATCCGCCTGTAAAACACCATCCACCGAATCCCGACACTTCTTCAAAGCCGCCCCTCATCCTGGGCAGGAGGCGGTCATCCTCACCCTGAGGCCCCAGGGCCTGTGCCCTCCTTCGCGCCTAGTCACCCGTCACAGAGCCGTACACGGCTCGCTGTCACCGGCCCGTGGGAGCTCTGGGTGCAGGGACGGCCGTGGCACAGGGCTGAGCACAGGGTGAGACGCGTTCGGCTCGCTGAGGCTTGTGACGCGGGGAGAGGCAGTCGACCTGACGTCCGGTGGACTGAATCTTCCACCGTGCCCAATGATGTGCACGTCACGTGAAACACAAGGTTCCAGGCACGGATGCTGCAAACGTCCCCTCCCCGCGATCACCCACTAAATCCACGTCTGTTCCGTCTGGAAAGCAAGTGGCAGGGAGAGGGCAGTGCGCCGGCCGCAGACGACCCCTGCGCTGGCGGCTGTCTCCGCGGCGGGGGCCACCGCCTTGTCACTCTCCCCTAAGCGCTTAGCCGGGCTCCTGCGCGGGGCAGTGGTGCACCCTGAAATACCGCGGCTCCCTAATTTCTTTGAGTCCCACCTTCCACCTGGCGTCCTCCCGACGTGCAGGGCGTGGTGGTGTCTTTGAGGCTGTAAATTCCAGAGGATGTTTTAGGACTGATCAGTTTGCAATGCCCACGTTTGTTTGGCGGGTGGTGGGGGTGGGGTGGGGATGCTCTCGGCAGCGCACAACCCCCCTTCTCAAAGGCAATTACCCTTTATGCACAGCTCTCAGCAGACGACCATAAACCTCTGCGTTCTTATTATTCTACTCGCAATGTACATACCACTGCACTTTGTTCATAAATAGCGATGATTTTGCTTCAAGGTTGGCTCACGTACTGGATAAAATAATTGCGAACACTGTTGAAAGCCAGATTGCCGGAATAACGGATGTCAAAGCGACTCCCTTCCTCCCTCCCTTCCATTTCTCCGTAACCGCCGAGGCAGTGAGGTGTTCTCCCTGCGCCTCTCTCTGGCTCTGCGTCTCGTTCTCCTGCTTTTCCCTTGTAATTTAAACCCCCTTAGTGACGTCTGTCAGAGTTGGGACCATGTTTGACTTCCGAGTCTGCCCTTCGGGTCTGTATAAAAAGCATCCCCTACTTCCCGGCCTGGGGACAGTCTCTGGTGACGTACAGACACTGTAGGCGCAGCAGGCTGTGGCCGTCTCCAGTACACATGCCCGGCGGACTTGCGTGGGGGCAGAAGGGAGGTGTCACTCAGCGACTGCGGGGACCCGGTTCTTGGTGGGAACTCACCAACTCTGCCAACAGCGGTGGGGGGTGGGCAGAGGGCGGAGGGGTACCGTTGCCAGGATTTCTTCTACAGAGCAGGAAGAGTTCAAAATTAATCTGAATGTAAAGGGAGGGACAACGTGAGCCATGTTCCAGGGAGCCACCATGTCGCTCAGTAACTCATATCGATTTCAAGAGAAATGGCTCTATTGAATTTGTTGAAATGGCTTGGCAGTTCTTCAGAAAAAGGGTAAAATATTTTGATTTGGTTTATTAAACTGGAAAAAAATTATTAAGTTTGAATGTGTATGCATTTAAGTCAGATAAATTTCAATTCATCTTCAAAAGTCCCAAGAATTCTAGGGAGCCCAGTCGTCAGAGCTGCAGCTGCTGATCACCGGTGCACCCTACGTGTCTGGGACGAGGACCCTGAGACCAGCACCCAGCCCACCCACCCTCCTGTGCATCCGCAGCTGGAGCTCTGGACGAATCTGATAACTGACAAAGAAAAGGAGTGTGGAGTTAGAAAGGCAGACCTGGGTTCAAATCCTGACACATAGTGGCCATGTGGCCATCAAGTTCGTAACGCCTCTAAACTTAATTACAAAAAGCAACAAAAGCAAAAATAAACAACCGGGGCCACATCGAACTAGAGTATGTGCATAGTGAAGAAAACCAGCACCAAGACACAAAGGCAACTACCAAACGGACGACACGTTCACAAGTGCCATATCTGAGCAAGGGTGAGTGTCCAAAATATAAAGAGCCGATTCAACTCAGCATCAAAAACCTCAAACAATCCACTCCAAGACGGGCAGAAAACCTGAATAGACATTTCTCCAAAGAAAACATACGGATAGACAAAAGACACATGAAAAGACTCTCAGCATCACACGGCAACAGAGAAATGCAAATTAAAACCACTGTGAGATGTCACCTCACGCCTGTCAGAATGGCTATTACCGAGAAGACAGACAAGTGTCGGCGAGGACGGGGGACAAGGGGACCCTTGACACTGTTGGCGGGACTGCGAATGGGTGCGGCCACCGTGGAAAACAGCATGGAGCGTCCTCAGAAAATTAAACCTGGAACTATCTTATGACCCAGTCGTTGCCCTTCTGGGTATTGATCTGACGAAGTCCAAAATAGTAATTCAAAAAGATGGACGCACCTGTGTTCACCTGTGTACGGCAGCCAAGGCGGGGAAGCAACCTACGTGCCCATCGGCAGGCGACCAGCTACAGAAGAGGCGCCACGGCGTGGGATGGAGTGCTGTGTGCGGAAAGGAATCTGGCCGTCCGCGACCCATGGCCGGACCCGGGGGGGCCTGAGCCGAGTGAAATAAGCCAGACGGGGAAAGACAGATGCCAAAGGCTTCACTCACCTTGAAAACACAGCAACAACACAGAAACGAACTTGTAGACACAGAGAGCGAACTGATGGCTGCCAGAGGGTCGGGAAGGGTAGGATGAGAGGGACAGAGGGGAGCTCACAAGGACGGACTTCCTGTTATCAAGTAAGTCGCGGGGTGTAAAGTACAGCACAGGGAACGTAGTGCCATCGTGGTGACTACGCAGAGGGGTGGCCAGCCTCCCGGGAAGTGTCGAATCCCCGTGCTGTACCCCTGACCCTGATACAACACAGCACGTCAATTGTAATTTAAAGAAATAGATGTTAAAAAAAAAAATCTTTGCCTCTTACGTTACTATGAGAAGAAAACAGCTGTTCACCAAAAAGGAAACATTCTTACCACGAGACGCCATTAACACAACGAGCCTGCGAGGGACCCGTCGCTCAGGCGGGCGGATGTGGCGCTCGGTTCCCGCGTTCGGAGCAGCGAGTAGCGCGGCCCAAGGGCCGAGCGGGACGAGCAAACGCACATCGTGCAGGGACGCCGCTCGGTTCTGCGCGCAGCCGGTTCTGCAGGGCGCCTCTGGCTCCCGTCCTGCGACGGCCCCCGAGGGGGAAACCAGTCCCCCCCCAGTTCACATCCGGACTTGTCGCTGCCTTTGTCCTGCCTTTGCCACACGTCAAACTTCGAGGGAGCGGCTTCGTTCCCTAAAAGCCACGAACTGGAGACAAAACAAGGTTCCCTCACTTGGAAAAGGATGCAAAATCGTCGGGTTTTCACACGATGCTCTGTTCAGGGCAACAGAGCGAACAGACTACTAAGACGCACAGAAACATGGATGTGTATTTAAAATACAGCTCTGTAAAAGAAACCGACGACCTGATCTGTACGAGTCCACTGATAGGAACTATGAAATTCGGCGAGACGTGTACTACCGAGGGCCGCGGAAGGGGGAACAGAGGTTAGCCCCAGGGCGACTGACGGGGCGGGGGAGGTGCTGGGGACACTGGTTTTCAATCTGGTTGGTGGTTATAAAGATGAATACCTATAAGAAAATGCATTGTTAAATGATAAACCTATACATTTACTGGTGTCTGTTCCCGGTTCCTGGCACAGAGCGCCTAAAACCCTTGGGATTTCCTGGGTGGTAAAAGTGTGGCGTGTTTTAACGGTGACTGCCGCAAGCTCCTGGGCGGCTGCGAGACGGGCCGTGGCCACCAGAAGGGCGAAGCCGCGACGAGGCGCTGGACCTTCGGTCCCTCTGCTCCCTGCAGGAAGGGGCGGGGGCTGGAGAGCCGAGCGAGCGAGCGATCCGGGTGCCTTTGTGACCTCACGCCACGGACCCCCCCGGGAGGGCGGGGCTTGGAGAGCTTCTGGGTCCAACAGGGAAAGTGCTGGGAGGGTGGCGGCCTGGGGAGGGGACAGAAGCTCCGTGTCCCTTAACTTGTGGGCCTGCCACGCACTGTCGGTAGACAGCGTCAGAGCCGAACTGGAACAAAGGACCCCTCGCGGGTGTCACACAGAACTGCTGGGTGCGTGGACACCGCAGGGCGCAGCCACTGCTGGGAGCGGGGAGCACAGTCCTCCGTCCTGTGGGGCAAGAGTGTTTACCCCGGGGGACAGCAGCAGCAGACCTGGGGGCCTAGGGCACAGGAGCAAATCCACTGCGGAGTGACCGAGGAAACGGCCGCAGGTGGGCGGGGCCACTTGCAAAGTCCGGCAGGTGGGCGGGGCCACTTGCAAAGTCCGGCTCCCCAAGGCCAGGGACAAAGCGCTGCCCAAGCCGAAGCCCGTGCTGGATCAGAGCGGCCCAGCGGCCCTGCCCTCAGGCCCGCCGGCGGCTGACGGTCGCAGGGTCACTGCCAGGAGACGCAGTCGGCAGCTCCCCAGCCAACGGCCCGGCCTTGGCACAAGATACGGACGGTGTGCAAGCCCGCACACTCACCAACCACGGCCACAGCGAACGCCGGCCCCGCCCGGCACACGCACGTTTCGGGGGTGCTCCGGGCATGTGGCCAGCGACGGGAGCAGCAGGAAGCGTGGTCCCCACCCTTAGGTGGTGCCGCCTTCTCTTTCCTGCCCTTTGCTTTTAACCCATCAGAGAGCGGAGGTGGCCAACAGGTCACACAAAGTCTGAAGCAAGAGTGCCACCTGCAAGGACAGCGGGGGAGCCGGCACCCACTGCCCGGGAGGTGGCAGCGGCCTGCGGGAACGACGGGTGGTGACCGGTGGGGGAGGGGCCACCGGAAACGCCAACTGCAGAAATGGAGTGAGTCCTCACTGCTTTGATGCCCTGTCCATGAATTCTAATGGGTATTTACAAAAAAGAAGGGAAAAATCAGAAAAGCCTTAAAGTTTCCATTGTAATGCAGACCTGGGGGAAGGGGTGACAGGCCAGCAGCTCCCGGAGCACCCAGAAAGCGCCCAGACCCTCCCTCCTCGCCTTTCCTGGGGGTGAAACCTCGGTCACTGGGGTGGGGGGCGTGGCTGAAAGCACTCTCGCCCACCCCCCAACCCCGGACTGACTGGTAAAGAAGTTTTGCAGAAGAGAAGTGGGGGCAGGGAAGACGTGCTGCTGGGGCAGAAGCAGGCCCATGCTGGACCCACCTGCCCTGGGTGAGTGGTGTCCAGGGCGAGCAGAGCACGACACCCAGAGCCAGGGCGGGGCCTGTCCCAGACCCCCGAGTCAGGAAAAAGAGGCCGCCCTTCCCCGCCCAGCTGGCTTTAGGCTCTTTGTGGGGGACTGGGGGGCACCTGTGGGCATAGTGGAGAAAGACGTGAAAGACAGTGAAGATTCACACAATTTCTCTAGCTCCCAGGGCCTTCCTGTGCCCGCTGGCCACGCTCAGCTTTCCCCAGGTCCTCAACTCCCCAGCACCTCCTCCAGCCCAGCAGGGCTCACGCCACCCCCCATTCCCCGCCCCCAACCCCACATGTGCGTTTCAGACCAGCTGTTTCCTCCAGTACCTCAGCTTCCTGACGGGCTCAAAAACTCGTCGATTTGAAATCTGAGCAGCTGAAGTATCTATATTAAAATGAGACAAAGTAGATTCTAGAACGAGGATACTTTTCTGATAAAGAAGTCATCTTTTAAGAAAACTTAACGATCCTAAACGTCTATGTGCTGGAGAACAGAGCGTCAACATACGTGAAAAGAAAAACAGGAAGAGCTTTCCGAGGAGCAGACATCCACAGTCAGGGCACAGACTGGAGGCCCGTCCCCACCCCCAGGAACCGACGGGCGGGCAGTCGGGCAGAGAAGGGCTGGAGAATGTCGGCCGGCTGGACCCGACGGGCCTGACTGAGCCCTCCTCCCAGTGACGGCAGAATACACACCTTCTGAGCGTAATGGACTGTTCCTGGGCCATGTCCTCTACTGCAAAAGACACCTTAGCAGGTGTAAAACAGTAGAACACATGCAACGTACATTCTTGGATCACAGTGTAATGACACTAAAAATCCAGTCGATGTCTGAAATGTCCCCAAATAACCGGTCATTCAGCACAGCTCCCCACACAACGGGATATTTTCCTGTCACGAAAGGGAATGGGGAACTGTTACATGCTGTGCTACGAGATGGACGAACCTTGAAAACACTATGCTGAGTGAAGAAACCAGAGGCAAAAGGCCACATATTACATGTCTCTACTTTTTGTGAAACATTCAGAAAAGGCAAATCTTTAGAGACAGAGAGTAGATTAGCAGTCGCCAGGGCCACGGGGAGCGGAGGGGGAGTGACAGCTGGCAGACGCATTCTCTGTTCAGGGCGATGAAAGTGTTCTGGGATTAGATAACGGTGATGGCTACACACGTTTGTGGCTACACTAAAAACCCTCCAACCGTATGCCGAAAAGATACAAAGTAAGCAAGAATACAGTTTAATGTGCAGCAATTAGGTTCATACACACGCAATCTTCCTAAGCAGGTCGTGGGTTCCTCAAAGGCATGTTTATCCTTGTGTCTTGTCTGGGGCTTCTTCCTGATCACAAGGTCGGTAAGAATGTCTCCTGATGCTGAGTGGGGGGCATTTTCATAAGTTAAACTCACAGATGCCCAACTCCAGGGAGACACGTGTTCTCTGTAGAGATCTCTGGGGAAGCCCAATAAATCAAACCTCTTCCCCTGCCCAACTTGTGAGTAAACTGAAAAACAAAGATAAGAAATGTCAGCAAAAGCACAGCTACCCTAGTACTACTATCTGAGGCTAAACTGGAGAATTCGTAGGGGGAAGAGCCACTAGGCGGGGAACTATGTCTTAGGGCTGGAGCGAGTGCGCTGTCCGGACGGTGCGGTGCTGAAGGAAACTGGGTCTCGGGACTGGAGCGAGTGCGCTGTCTGGACGGCGCGGTGCTGAAGGAAACTGGGTCTTGGGGCTGGAGCGAGTGCGCTGTCCGGATGTTGCGGTGCTGAAGGAAACTGGGTCTCGGGACTGGAGCGAGTGCGCTGTCTGGACGGCGCGGTGCTGAAGCAAAGTGGCAGAGCAACAGAGACCGAGAGTTTTCTTCAGGCGGGTCACGCTCAAGAAAACAAGGCAGGGATGGGCTGCAGACAGCTGATTTATCCCTCTCACATTTTAGTATCAGGTAAATCACAGCACAGACCTTGAGAAAGACTCCTGTAGGAGTGAGTCAAGGGGCAGAGTGCTGGAGGAGGGTGTCGGAAGAAGTGGACACATCGGGACCTCTGCCTGAAGCTTCCCCGTTATAAAACGAGGGACATCATGCTTTAGAGGGAATGAAGCTGGCAGGAAGCTATGGAGAGTGTGGCCGTGTTAGCCCAGGGTGCTGTGACAGCCCCTTCCTTTCAGGCGGCTAGTGCAGAACAGCCTCCCTCGTGCGGGAGTGAAACGTTACAACAGTGACGCGACACGCCTGAGAGCCTGCGAGCCCGCCTTTGTTGGCTTTCGGTTGCCTCTAGTTTCAGAAACCTTTCTCAGCTGGAGACACGAGCTTATCCCCGATGCCTGGTCTGCGTGGGGAGCTTGTAGAAAGGGTCAAGCGAATGAGAACTGAACCATGGCTTTTATTCGCTCTGCATTAAGACAAACGTGTATAAGTATCGGCTGCATGTGATGGGCATTTTCCTCTGGTCTTCTCTCTCATCTGCGAATTCCAGCATCTGTCACTTCTGAGTTTGTTTCTACTGATTTTCTTTCTTGTGTGCATAGGTTACACTTTCCTGACTTTTTGCATTTCTAGTAATTTCTGATTGGATACTAAGTGGTACGGATGTCACGTAGTCAAACGTCTGGATTTTGTTATTCTCCTTTAAAGACTGTTAATGTCGGTTTTGGCATTGCTTGTAGATCAGTGTGATCTTCTCACAGCTTGTCTTATGGTTTTTGGGGGAAGACTGAGGGTCGCCTTTATCTAGGATGGGCTTGGCCCTAATACAGAGGTGTGGCCTTCTGAGGGCTTTTGGTGTCCAGTAAGGACTCATCTCTGACTCACAGGAGTGCAAGTCCGAGTGGCTTCGTTTAGAGTTTTCTGATAGTGGTTCTTTGCCCGGCCTCATGATATAGATCAGTATACGCGGGAGGCTTCGGAGAACCCCACGAAGACTGTTTGAACTCTTCTGTGCGAGTCAATCCCTCATCTACGGCGCTCTGCCTTACAAACCCCGTGGCCTAATCCTCTCTGAAATTCAGACATTTGCTCCTCCACTCAGCATGGCCATCTCGATCTCCTTGGGTTTCTCCTCCCTGCACTGCAGTCTAGAAAATTCCTGTAGGCAAAAAGCTGGGACGTGGGGCTCACCACAGCTGTCTCCCTTGCATCTAGAGTCATACTTTTACGCTGCCTGCCAACGACGAAGAACAATTCTTTGATTTATGTTTTCCATTGTCCACAGTGTTTGTCACAGGACAGTGAGTTCAGTGTCCGAAACTCTCTCATGTCCCACTGCAGAGAGTGACAGTTCCACCCTCTCAGCAGTTTACACGTTGGTGGCAAAACAGACATAGACACCGTTGACACACGTTGCAACTAGATTAAATGCAAACAGATTCACAAACAGCGCATGTTGGAAGCTGGGGAACCATCCGTGCAGCATCCTGTTCCTTAATTGCATACGTGTGACAGGCGTTTCGATCCTGCCAGATCATGGGCTTCTCAGCCCTCCTCCCATTCAGTCTTAAATCAAAAATCACTGCTATGTCCACAGCAGAGACACACTGCGGGGGGGGGGCTGTCTTTGGGTCAAGGGGCCAGTCGTGCCATCCGGGGCTATGAATGGAGTCTGGCTTCTTTTCGACACTCGAGTGGATCATCCCCACCTTGGACCAGCAGCAGCACGGGGTCCAGGATGGTGGAGATTACGAGAGAAGCCCTTCGAGGTCCCGAGGAGAGTGAACAGCTAGCTGTCAAGCGAAGCCCGAGCACAGCCATCGCCGAGCGAACAACTGAACGCTCACTGGTCCCAGTCTGAATCCGAATGCGGCAGAGCAGCTGCTCACGGCCTCTTAACTATACACATCGCCGCGCAGTTCCCGCGGGGACGCCCCGCGCTCCGACGTGCTGGCTGAGAGAGCACCTCACTCGCGGGGGCTCCTTCAGGCACGGTGTCCCAGACGAAACGGTCAGGCCTCCCCTATATCTTAAAGGCGTTTACCCAGAACCTCGCCGCGTCCACTGCCCCACTTCCTTCCGTGATCAGCTCCGTGAGTTAGCTGGCCCAGAAGTGGTTACTTCTGTCTGGTTCGCTCGAGGAACACCAAGTTCGGCAAATTCAAAAGGCGAATTTAACCAGAATTAAGTCTTACAAACAGCAGAGAGCCTGGCTCCTGCGCCTCCTCGTGTCAGAGATGAACGGAAGGGGAGTCCGACATGAACCGACGGCTGCTGGCCGGCAACTGATTGATTCAGTGCCACATGGTATATCACACGCATATCTAGAGCCCAAACATCTGCTATCTCACTTGAAACTTCAAAAATCTAATCAAAATTGCTAAACTTTCTCCCACCACAGGAACACTTGCACCACAGCCAGATCACACAGGGGTGAACTAAGACAGACGTTAAATCGTCCTCTGTTAACGGTGTTTTAATGTTCCTCCCTGCGCCGCCTCCATTTAAACAGAGATCAAAATGAAAATAGGATTGAAGGGGATAGAAAAGCGAGAGACAGAAAAGTATAGGTCTCTCTTCTCACTCGACCTACTTAATATTTATGGATAGAGTTCACAAGAGTGAGAGAGCAAGTTGTAGCCTCCTTCCTGCACCCTAAACAGACAGACAGACGGACAGGCAGTGGGACTGCACTCGGACAGACAGACGACAGGCAGTGGGACTGCACTCGGACAGACAGACGGACAGACAGTGGGACTGCACTCAGACAGACAGACGGACAGACAGTGGGACTGCACTCGGACAGACAGACGACAGGCAGTGGGACTGCACTCGGACAGACAGACGGACAGGCAGTGGGACTGCACTCGGACAGACAGACGGACAGTGGGACTGCACTCGGACAGACAGACGGACAGGCAGTGGGACTGCACTCGTGAGAAACAGTTCTGCAGAGCTGCTCCATCCCTGGGCAGCTCGTGTGGAATTTTGATCCATTCCCCTTGCTGTAGTCTTTCCATACAAGGCCTGCAGTAGGATCTCAGCTTCCGGAACTCTGTCCAAGGTAGAGCTAAGCCTCCCCATCTGTCCACGGGGCTCCCCCATTCATCCCGCTGAGCCCTAAATTCTCAGCTCTGATGGGAGCGTCTGGCCACGTATTAAAGAGTGAAAACTTGCCTGTAGGCATCATCGTGTTCCTAGTCTGTGCCTCACAATTCTGGCTAACGCTCTCCTCTGCTTGCGGCAGACATACCGAAGTAACAGCTCTGGTTCTCCAGTCCTTCCAAAAGCAAGCGGGGCCTGCCCTCCACCCCCCGGATCTGAGAGGATCTTGTAATTTGCTCTGGACGATAGCATGCAGGGGAAGTGACATCGTGCCCTTCCGAGCCCATGCCTCAGGAGGCCTTGCACGCCTCCACAGCGAAACCACGCCTGGGCTAGCATGCTGGGGGAGTATGAGAGACGTACGAAAGGGGGCCAGGGCACCCCCGTCGTCCCAGCCGAGGCCACCCTGCACCAGCCCCCTGAAGAATGCACAGCTGACCTCAGACTCGGGAGCAGGCTCATCCAAGATCGGCAGAAATACTCACAGGACCTGCAGACTTGTGAACGGTAATGCACGGTTGCCGTTTTAAGCCACTGTGTTTAGAGTTGCTTGTTACACACATCCTTAATTACAGCAACAGATAACTGATATTCCCATCATCGCATGTGCTTAGAGGTTCATTTATGATTACGGGAATATGCATAAATCATACGGCCAATATGAGGAACTTCCTAATTTATCATACCCACAAATAAATTTACATTTAGCTATCATAGTTGTAAAACACACCCTGATTAAAGATTTAACTACCATAAATACGCACCGGGTCAAACAGGGGGGATTCCAGTGAACAAGACCCTCTCTTCCGATTTCCTGGCATTTATGAAGCCCCAGCCATGAATGAGACACCACACAGACTCTGTCCTGAATTCTGCGGAGGCTTCCGAGCCAGCACCCGTGACTTCGCCAGAGGCAGAGCTGAGTTTGGCGATGGAGAGTGACACAGGCTCCTTGGGGATGGAAAGGCAGGGGGCAGGGAGGGAACCGCTGCGTCCCACGGTGGGGGGGCAGGGAGGAACCCCCTGCGTCCCATGGCGGGACCCCATTATGCACTTCATTAGCTGGGTCATCTCAGCAACTCTTGAAGGTAGTAAAATAAATACCAACTCCTACAAAGTTAGAAGCCACTAGAATTAAAGAGCAACGAGCCAGCAATCAGAGGTCTTCCATCACAGAAGAGACTTAAAATACCTCAACACCTCCCCCACAAGGGAGCTAATGCATGGACTGCTTAAAACAGTTTTTCTTTCCCATGAGGATGCTGCCCTCTCATTTTTTTATTTTTATTTTTAGTTACACTTGCCATATGGCTGCTCCCGCGAGCTCCGAACGCAGGGCGCGTCCATGGGGGAGCCCTCCTGTCCGTTACATCTAGCTCGTACTGCCCGTATTTATCCTGCCCGCATGTTCCCTCCGCCACGCGCCAGGTACGGATAAACGTGGGGGTGGAAGCTCCCCAAAGTGTGACACACCGGAAGCCCTGTCCTGGTGGAAAGAGGGGGGGGGGTTCGGGTGGCTCCCAGACACGGGGGAGAAACAGCATCTCCCAATGAAAACATCCTCCTCGTCCAGCCGCTTTCCGCCCTTGGCATCACACTGAGGACAGAGTCGGCGTCAGTGCGTCACCCACCTTCCCATCGCTGGCTCACCTCAGAGAGAGAACACGGCCCCGTCACGGGACCCTGACAGGCCACAGGTTTCTGCTGCAACCAGGAGCTACTCCCCGATCACTCTGAGGCAAGCGTCCCCGGCACGTCGCCTGCAGAGGCGATCTTACGCATCCTCGGAAATGTTAAAGGCGACTAGAGAAAAGCATTAGGGAAGGAACAGGACCAGTGCAAAGCAGAGCTTGGACAACTCCTGAGAACCGGACCCCGAAGGCGCGGAACGTCACGTCAACGTGTTTGCAGGTCCGGGCGATGGAGGGGAAGACAGATGGTGAGCAAACGGAGGGCAGAGGCGGGAGGGGTCCAGTTTGGCTGAGCCCCCGGCCGCCTTGAAAAGCAAGGGGATACCTGAGCTCCAAGAGTCCACACGGACAGAGTTTCAGAAAGAAAGTGTGTCCACAGCACTGAGTGTCCCAGACGCTCTTTTGCACTGAACGCCTCTTACAGGAAAGTTCTGCTTCGTAACCGCGGCCACCACCTTCACTGGCAAAGCCCCAGGTGCACGCGTACGCCCCGCAAAACGCGACCGTTAGACCGGCTTTCAAGCCGGAGCGCGTACGCGCATCTCTGTGCGGTGATCTCATGGCAGTATTTCACGCGAAGGAGCCGGCGCTTCCCTCTGCTTGCAGACTGACTCACTGCATTCCTAGTTGTGTATTATTTGCTGAACACTGCATTAGCCTTTGCCCTAAGCCTACTTTTTTGCGATGAAAAATGCTCATAAGCTGGCCTGGAAGAGACCAGGGCTCCATCTGTTGCCACGTGACATTGCAGGACAGCTCACCGTGTCCTTGGTGACGCTCACATGGCTTCTCTCCCCAAAGTGGGGCAGTGAGCAGGCCGGCCTCAGCGCCCCTCAGAAGCCACACGGACGGGACCCTCCCATCACGAGCTAGACGGAGGACGCCTCGTGGGTTTAAAGAAAACACCGAGTTCCTCTACAATGAGAATCATCATAGCTACTGTCTCGTCAGAGGATCTCTTTAAGGACCAAGTATTTTGCTGGCTTTCCTAAACCACGATCTAGGCAGAAGACTTTCGGTTAAAAACGTTTTGATACATGACAGGGGGGAAGAAGCAGAAGGAGCCTAACACGTTTGAACGTGGAAGCGAGTCGGGACGAGCCCAAGGCCGCGGCGGGACGGTGTCCTCCAGATAAGGCGCCGGGCCCGGCTGCTGGAGCTGGCTTCCAGGGGGTGTGGCAAGGCGGGTGTGGGGGTCAGGACTCTGGGTGCCAGTCCAGATGCTACGTGGGAACCCAGGCCCAGATGAAGTCCAGGCTCCGGACAAGTGACTTGGGTCTCAGTCTCCTTGGTCTTTTAAAATGGGGGTGACCACACCTTCCTGGTGACCAAATTGTGTGAGGAGACCGGCACGGAGCCCTGCACAGCCAGCGCCCTGGGCCGTCGTGCTGGCCAGTCAGTGACCTCATGGCTGAAGGAGCCCCGGAGGTTCGGGGGAGCCCTGGAGGCGGCTACTCACAGGAGGGCGGCCGCGGGACTTCCTGTGGTGGTGGGTGGCCAGAGAGGGTGAGGCTTTGGCCCCTGAAGTCCTGCGGGGAAGAAAAAACCTCAAATCCCTAAAACCAGCTCACGTCCAAGAGGAAGATCCGAGCGCCTGGGCCCCGAGCCGCCGGTAAGACGACCAGGCAGCGCGCTCCAAACTTTCCCCCGAGCGACAGCACCGCCTGCAGATGGCCGCACGCCGCCGGAGACGGTGCGACGTCGTCGTGGCCGCCTCTGCGGACTCTGCCCTTTACGCGCCACGAACAGAGCCAAGCGGACGAGCAACACACCCTGCGCTAGCAGGTTCCCTTCGACGCGCCTTCCCGGACACCCGCGGCCGGCCGCCCGCTCCGAGAGTCAGGAGACGGGGCCCACCAGCCTCGGGGAGGCCAGACGCCGAGACAGCCCGGCTGAGCGCCGGGCGCAGGTCAGAAGCTCTGCTCGGCGACCGCGGACCGGGGCACAGCCCACATCCCTGAGGGAGGCGCGACGTGCCAAACCCTAAAACGTGAACAGCATTTCCGCGGGCAGGGAGTGGCAGAAGGGCGTGCCCACGGGACGGCACGGCCGAGGCAGGAGCGTGGAGGTGGCCGCACGGGGCAGAGGGGACGCGGCCGCCCCGGGAGCACCAGGCTCGGCCTCAGACGGTGGCGGGGTTCCAGATTGAAGGAATCACAGCGAGAGAGGCTCAGGAGACAACGCCCAGCAAATCGAAATGAAGGTCTCGTGTGAAGGTCTTTGTCCCGCCCCCGCACGCGCCTGGCACAAGGCCACACCTGTCCGAGGTGTCTCTCGACCTCCGTCTGTCCCAGGAGGCTGTGGGCGCAGCAGCAGGGGCTGTGCGGCTCTGCCCCACGCGGGCCTGCCACGTGCATCTCTTCCTCTCCCCCTTCTGCTGTGAGGCCCAGCAGGGGGCCTCGTCCCCCACAGACACCCGACAGCAGCCCCCGCCACGCCTGCCCCAAAATCTTTCGCGGTGGACACGGCCCGCGTCAGCACCGACTCCAAACCACTGTGGCCGGCCCCGCCGGCGGCCTCCTCTCACCCCGGACACGAGGGCTCCTGCTCCTCCTGACATTCTCTCCCTTCTGAAGATCACGTCCGAATTTCATTTTAAAGGCTCCTGCAGCTACATAACGCTCCAAGCCTTCTCGTAACAAGTGGAAACATTCATGCTGGTGGCACGTGCCTTGCTCTTCATTTGCATCTGTTTAAAAATGAATGAACATCGGGGGAACCACAGGCAGACAGGCCCCGGGCGGGAGGACAGGCAGGAGGGACCCAGGCCCGCGATGCTGACGCTTGCTCGTCTGGGCTCCCAGACCATCTCTCACCTGCACAGAGGGCCCGGTGAGAATCAAGGTTTTTTTTCTCTCAAAGTTAATCGCATGAATTCATAGGCTCTGGGTCGGGCCGAATCTGTAGGAAACAAAAATTCTGTTTTCTCTCTCTCTCTCCACTATAAAATACAACTTAGGAAAGTAATTTATGTCCTGCTTGAAATCCCACTCGTGTTGACAGTGTACAGGGCTGTGAGAGAAAAGGCTTCCAAAGGCAGGAACATGGCATTTTGGCGACAGTTCTTATATGTGGACGATCATCACTTAGGTCACGAGGGACTTGAAAAGATCCCAAAGTCGTCACGTGAAGTGCATGCATCTGCCTGTCAGTGTTCACGCCAAGGAGAAATAAACAAGAGAAACAGATCGGTTAATTAAACTGAAATGTCAGGAGTAGACAGGCATCGACGGAATTATAGCCTCTGAAGACGCAGTGACAATGTGGCTGCTCGATGACGAGGAAAGGGTACGTTTCTGTGGATGAGACGGATGCGTTTTCACGTGGATTCGCTTCCACTCGCATCCTGAAGGCATGTAAAACGTTAAACTGGACGAATGCTTGCAGAGTGAAAAACACCTGAAAATAAAACTCAGAGACCCGAGTTTTACAAGCTGGGGGACCTGTCCCTGTCCTCCGCCCTCCCGGCACTTTGTGACGAAGATGTGGCAAACGTCATTTGCACTGGGTCCCTGGGTGCAAGGGGTCCCCCGAAGCCAAGGTGAGCATCTGCAGCTCCTGGTCTCTTACACCCTTCAACGGCCTGTGCGGGTTTTCTTCCTGGTCTCTCTGGATTTGCTGGTGTGACAGTCAGGTTTCTGTCACACACATCGGCCAGGAAGTTCCCTGGATCTTTGGATCCCAGGAGAAGACCCTGGCCACGCTTCTAACGCAAGCAACGGGCAAGGAGATTAAATCACAATAGTCCCACGTTCTTAAAAAAAAAAAAATGTAAAGAGACTGTCTGGTTTTCCCTACTGGAAACCTTCCCTCAGTCACTCCTGCAGCTAAGGGTAATGAGTCTATAACATTTTAAATTACATCTCTGCAGTCACTCAGAATCATGCTTACTAAAGCTTGTAATAACGTGAAAAATGCCTGTCAAAACTTTCGAATTGGAAAAGAATGTAAAACGCTACACAAAATATCTCGCTATTTTAAAATATTTTGGGGGGGATGGTAAGAAGCAACCATATCTTTTCCTGTTCTCTGTACCACTTAAATCATTTCCATATTCTCCCCCAAATAAATACATTTTCTCAGTAAAGATGTAATACATTTTTTAAATCTATAGAATTTGGGGTATAAAGGAAAACATCCATTTTTAAAGCTGAATTTAAGTACTCAGAAAAAGTTATTAGGGAAACAAATTTCTAATTAGGACACAGGATCACTGCACTAAAAATAAAACCCCCTAAAATCAGACCCAGGGGCAGGAAGGTGGGCTGGACGGAACCAGGTGTCCCGAGCTGCCACATGTGGAGCCGCTCCCTGGCCCGCTCTGGGGCCTGGGCGTCACCTCCAACGTCAACATGACCGAGAGTGACTTGCCGACTGAGTCAGCCAAACAAGCGACTAATAACAAACATCAGCAGAAACCAGACTTCAATTTCGAGTTCTGATCGTGTCCTGGGCCAGCGATACGTAGTACGACACTCTCGTGACACTGGGCAGCGCCAGCGAAGAAGATCGTCCCACTGTGGGCTACGGTATGTGTTCTGAACGTATCAAGGTAGACCAGGCTAAGCTCTGATGCGGTGGGTTGCCTATATTAAATGCATTTTTGGCTCGTGATATTTTCAGCTTTAATGGATGTTTATCAGACGAAACTCCATCGTATCCTGGGTGATGAATATGTAACTCCATGTTTAACATATTATTACTATGTACTGTAGAACACATGTACTATGGATTCTATTATGCATGATATAGCACTATATACTATATGAGTGAACATACAGACATGTATATTATGCAATAATAATGGACTAATACGGGGGAGGTGAAAAGGCGAGGTAGGGAGAACTGAAACACTGGAAAACAACAGCTCGCAAGAATGAGACAGGCCAGAGACAAAGTTCTTCGTTGTTTAAGAGAAAGGTAGAAATAACTTTACCCTCTGTAATATTAAGTACGTATAATAAAAACTGAAAGGTAATTATTAAAAGTATTATTAGAATGTATAGCTTCTCCTTGATAAAGAAAAATAGAAAAAGCGAGATTACGGTATAGTTACAGCTCATCTATTAATTCTTTTTTTCTCTTCTGTGTATGAAATTTGAGGGGGAAGAGATTAAAAAGGGCGTTTTTCCTTTTCGGGAAGGGTACCATCCAAACCTGTTTCTACGTTGCAGGGCTGGCAGGCGCCACCTGGGGTGTGTGGAGGTCATGGGACTTCTCACTGCAGCCGCGGCCACACTTCCCTCCAGCGAGTCACAGAAAATGATACAACCGGAAACATCAAGGAATGTGACAAAGTATCTGAGGGAAGCACCCTGGGTTTCCGATTTTACTTATTATAAAGTATGAAGTGCCATTTGCCGTCAACTTGAGTTAGTCAAAACTTATTGTAGAGACAGGAGTCGGAAGCTGTGTTGGCAAGCTTTTTCCTTTCACTGTTTGCAGAACACAAAATGTAAAAGAGTGAGAATCTGTCCAGCGAGAGGGCT
Organism: Eonycteris spelaea; assembly: GCA_003508835.1. Taxonomy (NCBI): domain Eukaryota; kingdom Metazoa; phylum Chordata; class Mammalia; order Chiroptera; family Pteropodidae; genus Eonycteris; species Eonycteris spelaea. Next base: position 7,426,831 of record PUFA01000071.1, on the reverse strand, counting down.
AGGTGCCGCCAACAGAAGCCGTCCTTCAAAACTTGCCAGCTATGAAAATTTATCATCCCGCCACAATGGAAATATTATTTGAACATTTGGGTAAAAAATAATAACTTGAAAATCATATCGTAACCGGTATGTCATACATATTAACAAAGACCAATTTAGAACTGATTTGAATATTGTGCTTCCCCCCCCCTGCTTTTAAGAACCTTTTGAATAGTAGGCTTGTATAGTAACAAAAGACAAGGAAGAGAAAAGGGAGAAGTGTTTTTGCAAAGGAGTTCTCCTCCAGTGATGTGTGCGCCAGCCTCCTTTCGGCGGACTCCACAGTCTTTGAAGGATGCGGCACGCAAAGTCACTTGTGCAATGAGATGAGTTACGCGGACTAAGGACCTATCTCTTTGCAAAACCATCATAGAGTAGGAATCACACGTCCCATGAGCGGGAACAGACGTGCATCCTCTGCTCTGCCTCCCCCACCCCGGGGAGCTGGGTGGCGAGGCCACTCGCAGAGCCTCCGCCCCGGCGAGTCCAGCCCTGGAGGGCGCCCCACCCGCACAGACCCATGTCAGTGTTCTGCCTCTTTTGGTGGGTACCTAGCGTCCGGGGTTTGCAGTGTCAGGTCGCCCTTAAACCAGAAGGCGGGGCTATCTCGCCCTCCAAAGCAGGGCTGCGAACCCTGAATTTTACGAAGCATGTCTTATCGGCCAGAACACAAATCAGCACCAGGATTCACAGAGCTGCAGGTGGTTCTTCCCCTCATCCCGAGGGAGGGGGCGCAGACCGAGACCCCCTCGGACCAACCGCGCTCTCCGGCTCGTAGCTGTCTTCACACTGTTTCTGACTCAAAGAAAGCTGAGTCCCGGACAAAAGCAGAATCAGCCATTTGCCCGCGACTGCGGTTGCGCCATCCTATTCCTTTGCTCCAGTCACAAAACCAGGAGACGAGGCCGGAGGGCGTGGCCGCGGGGGCGTGGCGCGGGCGGGCGTGGCCGCGGGCGGGCGTGGCCGCGGGCGGGCGTGGCCTCCGGCCAGGCGTGGTCCGCACCGCGTCACAGTGCCATTCCCTGCGCGACCTCAGCATCGCCACTTCCCAGGGAAGTTGTAAGGCCAGGACAGAACGACGATGATGTCCCCGGGCTTGTCCGCGCCCCTGGGTGCGAGGCAACAGCTCGCTGGGCTGAAACGGCGCCGGTGGCCGCAACCCCCGAGCGCTGCGCGCGATCCAACTGGACAACGCACGTGACCCCGAGGCCGCGGGGTCCCGCTCCGGCGCCCGCAGCTGCCACCGCAGTGCGCGGCGGCTTCGCCGACCGTTTCCGGGCTCCCCGGTCCCTCACGCCGGCGGCCTGTGCGTGGGCCCGGCGGCTGCGTGCAGTGGGGACGATGGGGTGGGCCGAGGGTAGCAGCCCTCCCCAAACCCCTAAATCGCAGAGCCGCCGCCAGTGGGAACCCTGGGCACTGTCCTCCCCCGAGGGCCCGGCCGGGTCGGGGAGGAGGAGGGCCACTGCGAGGCGGCGACAAGCACAGAAGCCGCCGGCCCTGTGTGGTCGCATGCCGCACCCCCCCTCACCCCCCAGGCCCGGCCGGGACCCTCGGGGCGAAGCGACAGCCGGGCTGAGCCGCGCCCTCCGTCTGAGGCTCCGGCTCCTGCGTGTGACAGTGACGCTTCGTGGCGCTGGGGCGAGACCCTCGGGGCCTCTGCGCGCCCCTGGCGCAGGGCGGACGCAGCGCGTCCCAGAAACACCACCCCCAGCCCCCCCCCGCCCTCCCCCTACAAGGCCGCATGACTCAGACTCAGCCGTCAAGGCCCCGCAGGGCTGCGCAGGTCGCCACACCGCCAGACAGGCCCTGCCGGGTCACCGGTGCAGGCGAGGGGCGGAGCCTGCTGGCGGTGTGGTGCCTGGAGGAGGTGGAGACCAGGTCGGGCACTGCCCTGCGCCTGTCTCTAGTCCCCACGTTCTCTCCTCCACGCTTCTTGCTGTCACTGGAGAGTTTTTCTAATTAAAAGTTTTTAAATTTTCGGTTACAGTTGACATTCAACACTATCACAGGCGTGCGGCATCGTGGTTAGACACTTACACACCCTGCAAAGTGGCCCCTGATCCGCCTTGCTCCCGCTGGACATCACACAGAACTACTACATTATTGACCACATTCCCCGTGCTGTACTTTACGTCCCCATAACTGTTTTGTAACTGCCAATTTGTACTTCCTAATCCCTTCCCCTTTTTCACCTGGCTCACCAGCCCCTGTTCCATCTGACAGAGAAAGACAAATACCATATGATTTCACTTATCCATGGAATCTAAAAATAAATGACTGAACAAGCAAGGCGGAGGCAAACTCATAGACTCGGACACGAACGATGGTCGGAGTTTGGGTCTGAACCACGGATCTCATCACGGCCTGACCTCCTCAGCACCCTTCGCAGCCGCGGCAGCCGTGAGCTGGGCCACGTCTGAACGGGGAAGGGGGGTGCTTGGGGAGGAGGTGGCAGCTGCCCAGCCACGTCCCGTGCCTCACCGCGACAGGTGTGGCCACACCTTCTCCATCCCAACCCAAACGGGGACGCGCTCCTTACGAGGGAACAGCTCCCGGCTCTGGCTGGCCGTCGCGGCGGGTGTAAATGCACAACCGCCCTCTGCCACGTTTGGCTCAGGGGAGAACGTCCTGAGAACAGCAGCAAAGCCCTGATTCTGAAGCCTGGCCGCAGTGCCCTGCGTTTCTCGCAGAATGGGATGAAAAATGGTTGAGAAGCAAAACAGACCCGGCATCGAATTGCACTGAATTACAGAGCAAAAATATTTTTAGCTTTAAAGGTTCATTTGACCCTCTTTTTGTTACACTGGGAGAAGGTTTCTGTTTGAGCAAGCATATCTTTAGCAGCATTTTAGCAAACACAGGCTAACGGCTGAGCCAAAACCTGAGCAGCTTCACACAACAAAAGCTCCCGCCCCCTCGGCGAGGGTGCCTCTGGGTGCGCAGGGACCCCGGCTGCCGGGTCCTCCAGCCTGTGGCTCTGCCATCTCCTGGGGTCTCGGAGACTTTTGCTGTCCTCTCTTCATTCAAAAAGAGTGACCGCAAAGGACCACACAGACAGGTCGTTATGAGCCAGGCTGTCCCAGTCCACTGGGCGGGACTCGGTCACACGACCACAGCTCCCTGCACAGGTGGCTGGGGATGCAGCCAAGCTGCACACCCTGAGGGAAGGCTGCTTCTAACTCAGAGGTCCCCCGACCTTCGTGGCACCGGGGACCTGCTCTCCCATGAGCATCTACCGCCTGATGACCTGAGGTGGAGCTGAAGCGGTGACGCCAGCGCTGGGGAGCGGCTGCAGACACAGAGGGAGCTTCACTCACTCGCCTGCCACTGACCTCCTGCTGTGCGGCCCGGTTCCTAACAGGCCTTGGACCAGTACCGGTCTGCACCCCGGGCGCTGGGGACCCCTGCATGACAGTAGGCCCAGAGAGGGGCTTGTTTAACGGCGAGCTATCGGACCTCAGGCAGAGCCTGTCTCAGCCATGGGAATCTACCCTGGCTTTAAAGCATCATGTCGTTCCCATTCTAATTTTATGTTGTCCTCTCTTGAACAAAACTTGTTTTTCCATCTATGGCAGTACTATAAAACTTCCTTTCAAAGAGAATTTAAGTTAAACAAGAGAATCTATTTCAGGGGAATAGAAAGCATTTAAATAAATGAGAAGTACACGCGGAACATGGACGTGGCAGAAGCCGCTAAGGGAACGTGTCAATAAACAGGCTCCGTGTGGCCCCCCTTCGAATTACTTTCCCAGCTTCACTCTCAAGGACTCTGCGTCCACCCGGGTTCCCACGCCAGGCCTGTCCTCCCCATGGACGCTCGCCGTGAACACAGGTTTCCTGCCACCAAAATTAAAAGCAGTGACCTTTCTGCAAGTCTCAGAGGCAAAGCCCTAAGTTAATAAAGCAAATGTTCTCATTTTTTTATTTTACTCCCATAGATTAAAAAAAAAAAACAACCCACTTTGGCACTTGGCTGCAAGATCTAGAGTGAGACTTGGACGATAATATATATTTATTTATTTGAGATTATATTTGAATGTATCACGAGTTCACAGTATCCTACCCAGAAAAAGAGCCGGGCGAGCTGTACTCCGAGCTGGGAGCGTATGACTGTGTCCTCTGGGACTACACCCACACCCGCCCCGTCCCTCGGCTTCTCCAACCCAACCCACGCAGAGTCTTCCCTCGGAAAGTTGCCTGCGTCCCCACGTCTCCCTCCCCCACGTCGCCCCCCTCCGGATCGCTCATCGCCCTCGCCTTCCCCCCTGCCCGCCACGCAGCCATGAGAACTTTAAAATCCAAGTATCACACTCTGCCGCTCGCTCTGCCCACACTGTGGACAGTGGGCTCTTGATCCGGCCCACCAGGCCCGTGGAGTTTTGTCCCCGCTGACGTGTCCCCAGCCCTCCCAGCCGGCCCGCCTCGGCCAGCTCCCCACAGCCTCAGGGTCCCCTCCCCGCGAGCCACAGCCCAGGAGCCCCTCTCTCCGTGGACATCACTTCCTCCCTCCCCTGCTTCCTCCCCTGCTGCCAAGGAGCCCACTTCCACCCGGCCGGCGTCAGCGTAAGGTCGCTGCCCAAGCCATGCCAACAGCAGTCCCCACAACCGTAGGACGCGTGGCACCTCTTGTTCTGGAGAACTGCTCTGTCCCCTCCCGACCAAGGGGTCTCCAGAGGTGCCCACACACGGTGGCCCGCTGCACCCCAGCTCTGCCCAATCCAGGCCGCGCCCGTCACTGGACTCCCAGGGACTCGCCTGGTCGCCGCGGTGGCACAGCCGAGGACGGCTCAGGTGCCGGGAGCAGGCCCGGGGGACTGGAGGGAAGGCCATGCGCGGAGCAGCCGAGCTGAGGGCACAGGGTCGGCGGGCGACCTGGGGCCCAGCTGTGTCGGAGGCCCGACCTGCCCACCCCACCGCACCGAGCCGTCTCATGAACCCCTCTGCCGAGCCGTCTCGTGTGGCCGACTGGCCCAGAAAGGAACTGAGTCCTCTTCTAAAAGCCTCGTAGACGCTGAGCTCCTTCGGGGCGGAGGTGACCCTGACTCGGTGGCCCGTGTTGCTCCCCGCAGGCAAAGGTGATGGCGATGGTGTGCCGAAGCGAGGCCAGGCCTGCGTGAGCCCAGCCGCACACCCGGAGCTCCGCGTGGCCTCCAGCCGCTGCCTGGCTGTGCGTGTCTGTGCGCCGTCCGGGTCTGCTGCACGCGGACGCCAACGACAGCCATGGACGGGGCCATGACAAAGAGGTTAAAGCCTCCCCTTCGAGCTGTCTAGGAACAGGGTGAGCTCAGCCAGCACCGGAACCTAATCGAGCTACTGTGAAGTGGCCGAGCCGCTCACCGCATTCAAATACACATCTGCTGGGTCCGGCTTCGGAATACCTTAAAGTTTCCTGTGAGCCTGCCTCCCCGTGAGACCGAGTCTCTTGAGGCATAAACTGTCTTTAGTGTCTGCTTCACAGACTCCAGCTCCAGGCTGGGCACAGAGCTGGTGATTTATCAACAGACTCAGACAGAATGAGGGAAGGAAGACTGAGTGACCACAGTACCTCAAGCTCTGCGGCTCCAGAAGTAAAAAGAACTTCGCAGCTCAATGCAGGCGTTTGCCGCTTCTGAATTGCCGACCCGGGGAACCTTACTCGCGAACCCGGTTCCGTGGCCCACGACAGCCCAGCGCTGGGGGCGCCGCTGCTGCTTTCCGGGGCGTCCCTGGCCTCCAGACCCGCGCGCGCCATCTCTGTGTGCCCCGAATCGATCTGCGTTTCACACGCCAGCTGCCCACTGCTTCCACGAGGAACTCTCCGCCCCGTGCCCCGGGCTCTTTGCAGACTTCACCACGCTTTGTGGGGGAGTCCCCCGCGCAGAGCATGTCACCCGCACGCTCTCGTCACCTCCCCCCCCCGTCCTGCCTCCTCTCCAGATAAGGACTTCCTCCCCCTGAGTCATGCAACACACCTGCGCCCACATCTCAGTCCCCTCTACTTAGAAGCCTGTGGGATGTGCCGCCCTGCAGCGACCCAGGAAGAACGGCCTCAGCTAACCACGCGTTCCCCATACGCAACCCGGAGTTATGCTAAAATGCCTGTAGGAATGGAAAGTTTTCCCATAAAAGCTCCCTGGCTTTTCAGAGCCTGAACAACAACACTTGTGACAGAAAGAGCAACAGAACTCAAAGCAGCAAGTAAAAATATTTTTGACACTAATTGCAATTAAAGCAGAACTCTGGGAGATGAAGCGTTACCTAACGCGTATTATCGGAGTGGAAGGGAACCTCTCAACACCCAGTGGCTCTCGTGTGCTGCCGGGGACACGCAGGCAGGAGGCATTCGTCCCTGTGACGGACGCTTCCGGCCCGCCCACGCCACCTGTTCCGTGGCCGCAGACAGGACAGGGTGGCAGGCCGGGCGCGGGCTGCAGTGGCCTCTGTCTGCAGGCAGCGAAGCCGGCCTGCGGGGCCGAGGACACCCTGCGGCCAGCGACCATGGCAAAAGCGACCACGCGATGTTCACTCAGACAAACGAATCAGATCTCCCGCGGGGGCAGCCCAGGAAGCGTGCCGACTGCCCACACCCGCGGGCTTCGCTTTCCCTTGCTGTTAAAGACCGATGCTGTCGAAAACAACCGCCCGGGGCCCCAGCTCCGGCGACAGCAGCATTGAGCTCCGACTCCAGTCCCTTCTCCCAGGGAAGCTGGTCTCTGGGCCCCTGTTGGGGTGTGGGGATGTGTGGGGGACGGGGGATGCAGAAGCTCAGGCCTCCCAACGGGGTACAGCAGGCACTGCATGGAATCCAGGACCAATGAGCAAGCCACCCGCAGAGCTGCAGGCAGGTGGCTGTGCTCGGTGGAGGACGAGCCTGCCTGAGCCTCGAGAGGAAGCCGTCCTATGCCCATCAGCTTCTCGCCTGAACTCCTGTGCCCTGCCCGGATGGCAGGTGCCCCACACGCGCGGGATGAGGTTGTGCTGAGTGACATCCCAGAGGAGTCTCTGGCCTCCCCGGCCAGCGGCTTCTGTAAAGAACGCAGAGCGCGGGCCCTCTGGCTCGGCCACACCCTGCAACAGTCCTCGTGAGCAGAGGGAGCAGAACAGGCTGTCCCCAGAGCAGCCAGTTTACTCCTTGCTCTCCTCGGGGAGTCTCGGGGCTCCAAGGCTGCTCCCTGGGGAGGAAGCATGGGGAAGGACGGGGGGTGGGGGTTGCGCCCTGGCAAGAGGCAAGATGCAGCACCCGGGGCCTGGGGCGGGGAGGCCCGGAAGGTGAATTCCGAGAAGCCTGCATCACTTGCCCTTTTCAAGGCTCTGCCGCTGTCCCTTGGTTTGTCCCTTTGACAGAAAAGGAGGTCAGCAGGAAGAATGGGAATGCAGGAAGGGGCGAGAGGGGAAGGAAACGGCTGGGCTGAAAATACCAAGCTCTCGCTCATTTTCACAGCCCATTCTCTGTCTTACCCCCGAGGTGACTTTGGCGCCTCTGGCTGTCATTCTTCCTCCTGACCCTGCCCCATCTTGGCTCTGAAATATCAAAGTATCTGAAAGGTCCCTCCTCAAGGCCCAGCTCTCCACCCCTTCGTCCCCTGAGCCACCTGCCCTGGGCACACGCAGTCTGCACTGCCCCTTGGGCAGCCGCACCCCTGGTTTCTCTCTAGGGGACAGTCACTCTTCCGCCCCCCAGCACGCCCGTCGGAGCGGAGGGACGCAGACCCCCTCGTTAGCAGAACGCCCCTCCCCGAGCTCCAGGTGTGTGTGAGTGGGGTGGGGGCACACAGCTAGCTGGAGCTTCTACCCCACACGGGCCACTGTGCTTGGCCTGGGGCGGAGCCATGGCACAAAGCGGCTGGTCAGAAGGCCTCCCTGGGGACTTCTAACGGGAGCTGATAAAAGGTCCTTTTCCGCTCTGAGCATGACATGTGAAGTGAACTTTTTGAGCATCTGTTTCATCACGGAGGGAAGCGGTGGCTCCTGCTAACCCCAGGTGGCCTGTGTGAGTGGTGAACCGGACACGCATGCCAAGCACGGCCGCCGGGCCAGGGCGGTGTCTCAGCCCGTCACGCACTGCCCCCGAGCTGGGCCTGAGGAGGGGACGCGCTCACAGCCGGAGAAGGCGCTACGTTCCCAGGTCAGCCTGACGCTGCCCGTGGAGGACCCCCTTCGGGTCCTCTGCACCATCGTCCTCTTTCCAACAGGAAATTTTGTATTTTATTTTTTTGTTTTTCAGGAAAAAAAAGTCTGTCTGCCAGAATCCCCAGAACAGATTTATTTTGACTAACACGAAGCACGTTATCGATGACAGCCTGGCTTCGTCTAAATTCCCTGTCTGTTTTTAAGCAAAGAAAATCTCGACATCTTTAAGAGACCCGAAGCTAAAGTACGAATTATAGCTTTGGAGACATCCACCCCCCAGAAGCCTGAAGGAAACTAATGTGTCACATACTCCAAAACCGGTGTTCAGGTCCTTTCTTCCTGACACAGTGAAGTGATCCCTGCGCCTGCCCCCTCCAGGGGTAGAGCAGGTGTGACGGGGCCCGGGAGCCGGCACTGTGGGACACCAGTGTCGACTTAGACCATCCATTCGTCCTTTTCTATTCTTACCATTGAGTCTACAAGTCTTTGCTCATATCGTATGGTTAAATTCTTTCTAATGAGACACGTCCTTAAGGATTTATAGACATTTTCTCATGTTATAACAAATTACCATTCTTACTAGAGTTCTGCTAACAGCCCGCGGTGGAAAACAGTACCAAAATAAAACAAAAAACAAACAAAAAACCCCGAAAACCGAAGGTGCCAGCAAAGTCATCCCCGGCCGCTGAGACGGAAAGACACGCAAGTCATTTCTAGTTAGAATCGAAATGAAAAAGTGGAGTCACAGACAGTTAAGATAAAAGCAGGTCTGAGTTCCCTTCGCCCCTGAGCCACGGACACGGGCCGCCCGCGGCGAAGCTCGGCGGGAAGGGGCCGGCTGCGGCCGAGTCACAGCACAGTTCCTCGTCCTCACACGCTCTCCCTCTGCAGCTCACCAAGCCTGGGCCCAGGCCCCGCGAGACGCTCTCCCCACAAGCCGGCCGCCCGCGGCCAGGGCTGCAGGGGCTTCCCAGCCCAACCCGCCACTCGGACAACCAGGCGAGCTGTGACTCCGAGGCCGCGTACAGCTGCCATGGCCGGGCTGCCCGGGCACGGATCGTCACTTCCTGTGCACCGGGGCCGAGCACTTGCCGGACACTGCGCCCTTAACCGTGTCTCCCCAGTCCCTCGACGCGGAAAGGGCAGCGCGGGACGCCAGAGTCCCCCGCTCAAGGCGGCCCAGCCGGCGCCTGCCCCGCGGTCTCTGCCATCCTGCCTTCCGCCCCTCCCCACAGGGCGGCCGGGCCCTCCTGACATGACTCCCCTCTTTAAAAGGGGTTTGCTTCATTTCCAGGGGGTGTGGCCTGCAGGAAAGGAAGCTGAAAAGCCTGTGCGACTCCCCACAGGGACAGAGAGGAGCTGCCTCGCCTGAGGGGGAAGGACAGTAAGCCGTGCTGTGCGGGCAGGGACCAAGCCAGGGAGGCGTGCTGGGACCCGCTGCTCACCTCGTCCCATGGGACGAGCACGTCCAGGCCCCTCACCCTGCGTCCTGTGACGGAGAGAACAGGGCCCTGGAGAGCCCGGCTCGCCGCGCGCAAGGCTGACCCCCTGGGGAGGGGCCCCCTCAAGCACCTGAGACTTTGGAGGCATCGGCCACGTTCCAAGCGGATGGCGCCTGGGGGCGCCGCATCTCACTGAGAAGGAGTTGTGACAGTCGGCCCAGAGAGAAACGTTTTTCCTCCCTCGCAATTAAAAGCCACTCTTTTATGCTGACATTCCATGTTCAAGGGGGCAGTCACTGTCACGCTGAGGCGAACGGGGCCCATGGGAGGCAGCAGACAGGGCCACCCGGCCCTAAGTGTGCCTCAGCACGCGGCCAGGTGACGAAGGCCGGGCGGGAGCCACGTGGCCAGGTGACGAAGGCCCGGGCGGGAGCCACGCGGCCAGGTGGCCCGGGCGGGAGCCACGCGCCAGGTGACGAAGGCCCGGGCAGGAGCTGCTGGGCCAGCGACCATATCGAATCTTCGTTACTGGGTCAGCAGGGGCAGGGAGCAAGAACTTCTCAAATGGGAGGAAAGGAAATTACGAGTTTGAAGAAAATGAATCACCTTTTGAGCTTTCAAGCCTTTGCGAGTGGGGCTTTGCGTAATGTGGGTGACAGCCTTTTCTGCCTGCTCCTTGGCATGCGGTTATCAGGAGCCATTTGTAACACTCCCATTTTGTCTGTGAAAAGACATTTTAATTGAAAAATCATTTGCCCATAAAATTATTACCATCAATTCACATCCCACCAAAGGACTGCATTACGACCGTAAAACAATTTGAGAGTGGATCCATCTCGCCCACTAAATCACTTTACATTATGTCAGGAGCAGAATGATTAAAGCGAGTTAGCATTTTGTTGGCAAAATAATCACGTTATTATGCATTTCGTCCACACGGACACTTACACTGCTGAGTCTATCTGTCTTGTTGACAGGACACCTATACGTATCGGACAGCCTGCATTTTGTTTAGTTGACACAATTAATTTTATTCAACAAACACTTTCAAACTTAAGCTAGATTTTTTTTTGTCGCAGGAACAGACTTGGTTATGGGATGAAATTAATCCTGCCAACGCGACCTGTGCCCAGTGCCCCCGAGTCAGGCGCAGAGCGAGCGGACAGGCGCTCCGGCCGGGGACGGCCCCGGGCCGGCATCTGCAAGGCGCTGCCATGGACAGCACCCACCGCGGGCTTCCTGAACCTGACCGCGGGGACCAGAAACGGCTTGTCCTGTTCCACGGGCTTCAGGCCCCCCTGCCGGCCCCTGGAGGCCCCCAGGGTTCCCGCTGCTCAAGGCTGGCCTCCTCGTCAGGGACCCCAGGAACCATGGGGGCGGGAGTCGCCCCCACAGCACCAAGCTGGGCACACAGAGGTCATTCCAGAAACACTCTGGATTCGTTCAGGCATTATTCAGCTTACATCTTCTGAGTCCTGCTCTGCTTCCTAAGAGACCCGGGGTGACCGAAGCCCATCCCCACGGGGCTTCCGCCTGCAGGGGAGTCGGCCAGGTAGCCAGGAAAGGAGCCGTGTGGCCAGGGCCCCTGGCACCGAGGGCGGCTCTGGGTCTGGATTGTGGGGGTGTGCGTCCTAAGCCCTATGGTCAAAGAAAAATTGTTCACTCTCGACACTCATTTAGGCCGCCAGGCAGACCTTGCTCAGGGAGGCCAGCAGGGGGCACAGGACTACCCAAATGGCCTTCTGCGTAGGGGGGAGAGGTCGGGCTCAGCTCCGAACAGAACAAAGAACAGTGGGACGTGACAGCCCAGGAGCCGGCCAAGGAGGGGGGACAAGTCAGGGGCTGGAAAATGACTGAGAAGACACGTCAGGGATGAGGTGACTCGCCGAAGGCCGGCCGGCCGGACGTGACCCGGGGAAGCGGGCGGAACTCCGGTCAGACATCGGGTGATCGGATGTGGCGGGTGGGGATCTGGCTAGACTGACCTAGCAGGATCCTTGCAAAAATGGGGCTCCGGAGGACATGCCATAGGACGGGGCCCACTTGCAAAGGGCTCAGAGGAGCCTGACTAGAATGTGGTCAGGGCCTGGATCTTTGTCACCACACACGTGGCAAAATGCCACAGCACTACGCACAGAAACACACCCGAATGTGTGCGCGAGAACGGGTGAGACCCAAGCCCGCGCCCTCTCTGGTCACGCCCTGGCCAGCCGGCCCTGGGTCCTGGTTCCGAGGCTGCTCTAGGCTCCTACAAGACGTCGCCAGCAGGGGAAGCCGGGGACGGGTGTGCTGCTCTGCGCCGCGTCTGCAGCTTCTCTGAGTCTGTAACTATCTCCAAATAAAACCTTTGAAAATAACGCCGCGTGGGAGGCACCGTGCAGGGAGAAGGCAGAGGGTGCAGAGAGCGGAGGGACGCCGGAAGGACGTGGCATTGTCCCAGGGGCTGGACGGTCGCGGATCGTCCCAGGGCCGCGCGGGGCAGGAAGTGCGGCCGGGGCGCCAGGAGGCGGGAGCGGAGGTGACGGCGCATACGCCCAGCCTTGGGCACCGGGTCCCATGCTGCAGAAGGCCGGCCAGGCTGAGACCACAAGTGCATCCGGGGTGGGGAGCAGGAGAGGGACGGAGAGGTGTCCCGGAGGCCGAGGGGCGCGGGAGCCCGGGGGACGGCTGCGGGAGTGGTGCCGAGAACGGCGTGGGCCACCCCGCCACAGCCGGGCCTCTGCTCCCCACACCCCGCTCCCCGGCTCACGGGCTCCCCTGGGCTCCGCAGCGCTGGGTCTCCACGTGCCTCCCACCAGCCGCCTCACACCCCCAAGACGGCCGGAGGAGCCGGCTTCCACCCCCGCCGCCGCCAAGCTCCACGCTGGACGCCCGCCCCAGGCTGGTGGCCACGAGCTGGGCTGGAGCAGCTTCTGTCCCTCGACCCCCACCCTCCCGCCCAATTCGCACGCGCTGCCCAGACAACCGGCCCCTGTGACCTAACCCCCCCCCCAGGAGACTTGATTTTCATCTACCCTAGCGTCTCTGTCCTACAATGAAAAGCGCCGCGTGCACGTCGGCAGCTCGCCTGTACGCGGTAAAAGCGCGACAACCCTCACGGGTCCCCGGGAAATGCAGGGGGCTCGATGGCCCCGGACGAAGAAGAAACTGACGCGGCCGTGGCCGGGTGCGGGCGGGGGCACACTCGCGGGGCACACGCGGTGGCATCGCCGTCACGCGGGCTCCACAGAGGGAGGAGGCAGCCGCCCGGCCCCGAAGCCCGGCTGTCTGAGCACCGTCCCCTCCTCCGCCAAACACCCCAGTCCCCGGGGGCCCCGCAGACACGTCCACACGTGCCTCGCGAGTGCCGGCCACGTCCCTGCCTGGAGCCCGGGCCCCGGCGACCGGCCAGGCGCGTCTCCCTGACCCTCCTGGCCGCTGTGACGGACTGGGAGGCAGGGTCCCCCGAGACGGGGCCCGGGACAGCTCCCCTCCGCAGCGCGCGCTCCTCCTGGAGACGTGCGCGAGCTCTGGGCAGCCGCGCTCACGCTGTCCTCGGGGGAGAGTCCTCTCACTGAGGAAAACAAAGGGGGGGGAGGCTCTTACAGTACATTAAGATGCTTTAAATTACTGGAAGCCATTTTGCCAATGGCTCTTCCTGGCAAATTTGAATATGGATAAGAACATTTTACTCATCCGCCTGACACGATCATAAAATTCCCCGCAAGCGACGTGACCGCGAACAGAGGGCCCTGTGAGAACCTCCCCCGGAGCCGAGCCCTGCCTCGCTGGCACGCGGGATGTCCTGTCGTTGTCCTCAAGCGCACCACACAGTTCGTCACGACGGGTCCACTGGGCAGTGGTCAGCGTCCACTCACTGACCACTGAGGTTGAACATGGGTCTTCCCGGGAGTGGGGTGACAAGAAACACACTGGGACGAAGATCCTGAGAAATCTGTCTCCTCTTCGCATCATGGTCTCAGGGCTCAGACGCACGACAAGTGGCAGGGTGACCCCAGAGGCAGGAGCCCGGTCTGAGGCCTGCCCTGCGGACCAGGCCTCCTGGCCTCCCTTCTCTGCTGCCCCAGCCCCTTTCCACCACTCCGTCCCTTCCGTCCCACTGACCGCTAACACCGCCACAGACGCTTCCGTAACAACCGGGAGGCTGGCATGCTGCCAGGGACCCCAACCATCGATCCCGAAGTCCTAATCACTGAAATGCATTTTCTACCACTGAGAGGAAACCCCCGTCTCTGGCACCATCACAAGGGAAGCCTGTGTCCCAAGCCTTACTCGAACCTACAAACATGAAATTTACCGGCTCTTTCCCGATGGCGTGGGGGTGGAGACCGGAGAGGGTGGTGACCACGGCAATGAGACCTGGGACTCACTGCTGTAGGTTACCCCCCTCCGCATCTCACAGACATTTGGGGCTGATGCAGGACCCCGAAACCACTATCCAGAGATGATGGCCAGGCATGAAAACCAACCATCTCTCCCTGGGAACCGACCCACAGAAACAGCATTAGAAAGAAAGAATAAGGTTGAGCGTACACCCACACCGCTGTGTGATGTCTCAAAGAAAACAATTAGAGGGACGCTTGCCAGCTCCTGGCCCTAAATCCCCTGACTCCAAAGCATCCTCATCCCGCACACACGGCCCGTGGAGCAGGGCAGGCCCAGCTGGGTCAGCACGTACCCGAGACATCGGTGGAAATACATCAGCTGGCTTTTGCCACATAATAAGCCGGCCCCAAACTTCTTTTAAAACAACAAATGTTTGTCCTCCCTCACAATTCTGTGGTTGGCTGGGTGACTTTTCTGGTCCGGATTATGTTGGCTGGTCTCTGCTGGATCTCATCTGTGGGTGGTCTGGGATGGCCTCACTTAGGTTGCTGGCAGGCTGGAGACCAGGGACCCCAGTCCCCCTCGAAGTGCCCCCGTCCTCCAGCAAGCTAGCTCAGGCTCACGCACAAAGTGGACTCAGGACTCTAACGAAAGCGAGAAGAGGCGGCTCTCGGGTCTCTGCTTGTGTCCCTTTCTGCTAAAGTCCCACTGGCTAAAACAAGTTATATGGTCAATAGCGGGTACACAATTTGTGGACAGTGCTGCAATGTGCCACAGAGAAGGCTCAGGTCACCTGCTTCGGATTCGAAGAGACTCAGAAAACTGAAACATAGGCTGTTAAAAATTATTTGCCATGTAGACAGACAGGATTAGCAGAATCTGTGTCTTAGGCTGGTTTCCCCAGGCACAGACTGAGGCAAGGACTTGGGTGCTTGATTTATTTGGGAGGAAACCCCAGAAAATACCCACAGGGAGGAAGGGAAGTGAGGGCAGGGCACAGGAAGGTGCAGCAGGCAGCTTACCGCTCTGAGCGCCCCGGGCTCCATACCCCCGGATGCCTCTGGAAGGTGACAGACAGTGTGCCTTCGAATCCTCCAGCCCAGCGGGCGAGAGCCCTGGGGCGTGGCACCACCACGTCCCGTCCACTGCAGGACAGCTCCCCAGCACTGCTGGCCAGTCTGCACTTAGCCCCCTGCCGGCTGGTGGCTGAGAAAGCCCTCTGGCAAACAGCTTGCAGTGGGACGTTCTCAGCTGGGTCGGCACACGGGCACAGGTGAGACCCTGGCAGCCTCCGCTGCGGTGCGATGACCTGCAAGCGGCCACCGGTTTGCCTCCCGGCTTCGGTGGCCGCCGTGTGACCTGGGACAAGCTACTTCATCTGCCTGTGCCTCAGTTCCCCAAGTGCTGAGAACAGGGCCCGGCCCATGCGACGTGGTAGTTAATGCTGTCATCACACGCTTTTTCGACATGCTGTCAAAACCCACTGGGCCTGCCTGCCTGGAACAGAGTCCCAGAAAAGCAACTCGGGGGCCCAGAGGGCTTCTTGCTCTCTGAGCTGAAGGAAGTAAACTCTTAAGTACCGAAACTAAGACCATTTTTATTAACAAGTTTCAAAGCATAAGTAAATAAGTAGGAGAGAAAGCCTGATGCCAGGGGAGGACTTTAAATTAAATTTCAGTAAGAATCATCGTCTCGGCACGCACATCCTGGGGCCAGGCCGGCTCGCTGGACGTGGCACGGGGCGGGGGGGCTGCTGGAGCAGGGCGGCCCCCTGCGCCCCAACTCCATCCCATCAGCTCCTCTGGCTTTTCCCGCCCTTCCTCGATCCCCCCAGGAACGTGTCCCCTGAGAGCTGGATGCGAATCGTCCCTGCATCTCAGCGCCTTGCCCCACTGAACGGCCAGAGCCCCCTCCTCACCCTGTCCGCATTCACGTGGGGTTATGAGCATTTGCTGGGAGGAGATGTCTGCAGAGACGCCTAAGCCAGCGCCGGCACTGGACACACGAAACGGGCCACGCGAGGCACCCGGCTCCACGCGCCTCGCAGGCTCTGCTGCCCCCGCACCCCACCTCCCCTGCTCCCGGCCGGACGTCCGGGTGTGAGCGCCCCAGCCTGCCGGCTGTACTGACGTCGCTCTCTCTCGCAGAGTCAATCCCCAGGGCTCAGCGAGCGCCTCCCTCGTGCCACGGCCTGTGCCGAGTGCCTGCGTGTTGCCGCCACTGCAGCCCCGCCGTACAAATGGGGGGACCGAGGCTCGGGACCGAAGCCGGCAGCTAGGGGAGGTCCGAGCGCGGGCTCCGGCGGCCGCCTCTCCTGCCGGAGCCCGGTCTGCCTGGTTCCCGCTGTGCCTCGCTCCCGAGCACCTGCCTCGCCCCCTGGCCAGGCAGAGACTTGTCCGGAGCACAGCCCCAGAGACTCTGCAGGTGAGGGATTCCACCAGGTGAGCAGACTCTGCAGGTGAGGGATTCCACCAGGTGAGCAGACTCTGCAGGTGAGGGATTCCACCAGGTGACCAGATTCCACCCGGCCTCGTCTTCCGGCAAGGCCAACATGTCCCGCGTGCTGTCACTTAACCCTTGCTTGGACGGTACCAGGAAAGTCAGGCGCTCCTGCTGGTGGGCAGATCTCGCTTCCGGAAGCTTCTTCTCCACTCTGAGCTGAGCACCGCCGTCCACTCCCCCGCCCATGACAGCCCTGCAGGGGTGCGAGGACAGCAGTCTTCACGTCGCTCCCAGACTCCCCCGCCCCCCCTTCAGCTGCTCCTCGGCAGGCGTGTCACCACGTCCCCTTCTCTGATCTCGGACGTGTCTTCCTAGCAACCACTGGCGTTTTCAAAGCCCGGGCCCAGAACTGAACAAGCCAAATGCGGCAAGCTCAGGGCACGACGTGAGATTTTATCCACGGCGCACACCACAGCGACCGTCCCTCAAAACGTGGCTGCGCCCTGACAGCGCGTGAGGCCGGGTCCCCAACGCTCGCCGGATGTGAGGGCAGAAGGCAGCCTGGCGCCCCGGGAAGGGCCGACGCGGGGCTGTGACAACCAGGCCCCGCGTGCCCCGTGGCAGAGGCGGGAGCTGCCGCTGTCACAGGCGTGTGCTCCGCGCCGCCAGCAGCAACCGAGCCGTGCACATTCGTCTGTGCGCTGTGCGAGCAAGGCACGACCCGCGATGCACTCACAGGCAGCGGGACCCAGGCCAGCGTCGCGGACGGTCGATGGCCTGCCGAGATGCACACGCCAGGAAAAAGACGAAACGCCGTGACGCCTCTGGGGGAGAAAACGGGGCAGCACTCCAGAGGGGAGAAAAAGAACAAGGCCACGGAACCCGCCCGGTGCATGACGGTCACGGCGAAGCCCGCGACGTGGCCGTGGCTCGGAAGCCTGCGGAAGAGCAGGCAGCGGGACCGGCCTTCGGGGAGCGCACCCCGCGGGAACGCCGCGTGCGGTGACGGTGACGGTGACAGGGACGGGCCAGGCTCGCAGGGCAAAGACGCACCGCGCACGGCTGCCACCCACCCGCTTGGGAAACGCGAGCTTTAGGTCACATGCCTGACACGTAAACGGGAGCGAGTCCCAGACGCTGTGATGAGCCACGTGCACAAAGCTACGCCCGCGGCAGGATCGTGTTTCACGTTATGTCTTCTTGGGGTGTGAAACCCGGCAGGAGCCATAACAGAACAAGACTGAGTGACTTCATGATCGTTTGGAAGCTTGCATCCAGCGCGTGCGCCGGTATGACAGACTACTGTCATTTGAAATTCCTAAAACAGGCCTACGCCTTGGTCAAGCTTGATTTTACTGATGAAAGCTGAGGCTCAGAGAGGCTGGGGTGAGCCAGGCCCCCTCACTCACCCCTTTCACTTCAGTGACTGGTGACATTTTCTCAAAATAACTGAAATCGGGGTTGAGCAGCAGGAACGACAGCCGTGTGGGTGCCACTGTCTTGTCAGAGAGTCTTCTCTGCCGTCACACGCTCCACTCCCAGGATGGCCCCGCGGTGGGGACACGGGGCAGCCGTGACCCCTCCGGCTCACAGACGAGGAGACGGCGGCGTACGGGCCGTGACGGGCCCAGGTCGCCGAGGGAAGCAGGGCTGTGGCTGGGCTCCAGGCCCTTAGTTCGTGATTAAAAGCTCTTCCCCTCCGTTCCCCGGCGTCTCTGGAGCGCCTGCTTGCCAGTGTTTCAGTGTCTGCAGCAGGGGACAGCAAACACCTCCGGTTCCCAGGCGTTGAAACGTGCACGCGACTGAGAACGGAAACCCCCTCAAAGCAACCCGAACAGCAGGCTCCTCGCTTCCCCCGCCAGCTTCACGCCTAATTCCACCCGGAATGCTGCCTTCAATGGCCGTCCGGGAGAATGTTCCAGCAGCATCTGGGGGTGAGTGGCAGGAGCTCGGGGACCCGGCCCCCAGGCTCACTATTCGTCGCATTGTGTCGCCATCCGTTTAAGTCCTTCGTGTTCACTCCTCCCGAGGCGCTCGGATAGAGCCTAACGGCTGGCGAGAGCAGCGGGCGGGGCGTGTGCACGTCCCCTGCAAGGGGACAGGCAGTTCCACTCGCTGTGTGATCGATTGTATGTCACCGAAAGACCCAGACAGTGCCAGAAGGTACCACTAGGTTAAGTGCTCTGTAATACAGATTTACTGTATTGGAGATAATGGAGAGAGACCGTCTCATGCAGATCACCACGAGGGCCCTTCCGCCCGCGTGACAGTCGGGCGCGGCGTCGTGAGACGGCGTCGTGCGATGGGCTGTGCTTTTGACATAAGGACGCCTTATGGACTTCCAAAGGCTCGCCCACCCGGAGTCCGCCGCCCACAGCGGCCCCGAGGTACCTGGCTGCAGCAGTGTGACGGTCTACTACGGGTTTCTGTGAAACGCAGAGGTGCTGGCCACAGCCCGTGGCCACGGGGCTGGAAAGGACAGAGAGGCTGCCAGCTCAGGCCCCGGGTCGCACACCGCCACCACGGACGTCCAAGGAGATGCCGGTCCGGGGAAAAAAACGTGTATCGCCACAAAGCTGTAAGTTCTTTGAGAACTCTGGCTTTACCAAAGGACCCTGCAGGGGTCCTCAAAAGTGGCGCTCGCGCGGACACGGAGCCAGCCCTCACCCCCACACCCTGCCTTCCTCCTCAGGGAAGTCCTCCCTCCTGCAGGGAAGTCCTCCCTCCTGCAGGGAAGTCCACCAGAGCCCCGGCCTTGGGCAGGCATGGTGAGCCCGGGACCCTGCCCTTCACCTCCCACAGCAGGCGGTGGCTGGAAGGCCTCAGCCCACCCGCTCCAGAGGCCTCTTCCGGGACCACAGCTAATCACTGCGGCTCGTCCTGGTACCCCGGGACCTCCCAGGGCCACAGCGCAGGAACCAGGACGTGACGACGGTGGCCGGCCATCTGGGCCAAGGAGCCATTTGGGAGACAAGAGCTGTGTTTAGTGCCCAAGTATGAAAACGCAGGGGCAGAGGGCAGAAAGCCTGAACAGTCGCCAGCTCAGCCGGAGGACCACGTGCCCAGCAGCCCAGCCCGGCAGGGTCACGCCATGCGCAGCCACTGTGCAGGCTCCGGGCCACATCAGCCAGAGCCCTCCTCGCTGACCAGACACACGGAGAATCCAGCAGGGAGGACGGGGAGGCCGGACGAGCACGAGGGGGTGCACGCGGGGGACGTGGGAACACACGGGGTGCGCGCGTGGTGGGGGTGCGTGGGAACACACGGGGTGCGCGTGGTGGGGGCGTGGGAACGCACGGGGTGCGCACGGGGGGGTGCGTGGGAACACACGGGGTGCGCGCGGGGGTGGGTGGGAACACACGGGGTGCGCGTGGGGGGGGCGTGGGAACACACGGGGTGCGCGCGGGGTGGGTGGGAACACACGGGGTGCGCGCGGGGGTGGGTGGGAACACACGGGGTGCGCGCGGGGGGATGTAGGAACGCACGGCGACATCTAACGCAGGCTGACGGAATCGGCAAAGCCTGTCGAGGGACGGGCGTCTGGGCCGGGAGCGGGAGGAGGGGCTCTGCTTGGAGGAAAAAGCAGGGAAATGTGGGCGCCCGCCTGCCCTCCCTCACTCAGCAGCTGTTCCCGGGGGCCACCTTGAGCCGGGCAGCAAGGGAGGAGCAGTGAGCGGGCCGGACGCCGTCAGAGAATTCACAGAAAACAGCCAAGAGTCCAAAAACAGAAAAGTCAGCTGCAGATCGGGGTGAATCCTGTGATGACGGAGAGAGAGAGGGGTGGGTGCTCGCTGAGACGGTGGCAGGGACATGTGGGGCGGAGCCGGAGGAGGAGGACCATCATCCCTGTGGGGCCGGAGTGCCTGGGAGCCTCTGCGAGGCTTTAAATGGGGGAGACACAACCCAGCTTAGACTCTGGACGGACCCCCTGACTGCCTAGTGGAGAGAAACCTGCAGGAAGGTGCCGGGGCCCGGCGGGAAGTGACAGTGGCGTGGGCCCCGTCGGCGGTCGTGAAGAGAGGCGGCAGGAGGTGTGGAACCCGCAAAGCCGGCAGCGCCGGGTGAGGGAGGGGTGAGGGGACCGGAACGGCCCAGGTCCCGGTCCGGGCTGAGCCGCGGGATGGAGCTGTGGCGGGGCACACGGCAGGCGAGGGGTGGGGGGTGGGGGGTCGGAAGCCAGGGCTCGGGGCTCCGCGGATGATCAGTGAAGGAGCTGCTTTTCCATCGTGGGGCAGCGGGAGCCTCCGAAGACTTCGAAGAGACGATGTTTTGCTCTGTTGTTGTACTGGAAACATCACTCTGGAGCTCGCTGAGCGGACAGGAAGGGTGCGGAGGGAGCTGGGCGCGGGGTGCCGCCGGGCCGAGGCGGGCGGCGCGGGGGTGCCCGTCGCGAGCTCAGTGGGTGCCTCGGTGCTGCTGTGGCGACAGAGGCATGACGGGCACCGTGCTCCCGGCAGGTCACCCAGGTGCCTGTCTGGGGCCGAGCGGGGTCGGGGGTGGGGCGGGGTCCCGGCAGTGTCCCCACAGCCCCCCCAACACCACGAGCTGCCAATAGCAGAGTCCTCCTCCCAGCACCACACAGGACGCGACCTCCTCCCCAGCGTGACTTACAGCACCACAAAGACTGCGCCCCAAAGCCACGTGGGGCGTGGGCAGGGGTAACTCACACTCACCTCAAGCGTCAGTTCCTTATCGTGTTTTCTTCAGCAATCGAATCGTTCTTCTGAAATACCACATCGCATTAAACGCAGGGCGCGTGCTCCCCGCTGTCACCGTCAGGCCACGAGCAGAGGGTGCTCCTGTTTCTGGAGTCACGGGGCAGGCGGCGGGGACGGGCTGGACAGGCCAGCCCTTCACTGGCGGCCAGGCCGGCCGCGGCCGCTCCATTCCAGCCAGGGGCGCTTTCCCACGATGCGCGTGGAAAGCCGGGAGCGTTCACGTTAGTGCGCCAAGCCATGCTGGATCACGCGTTGGAAAAACGATTTGGTTTTTCTTTCCTTTTCTTTTTAATTCAATCAGCGATTTAATTATGAGAAAGCGAATCGTGTTAAAGCAACACGAGGCACCACAGTCCAGGAGGCCTGAAAGGATAAACACAATTACGCGCTGTAATGAAACCTAGTGGAGCGCCTTCCAGCCGCTGGTTCAAAGCCCCCGCTCGGCTTCTGAAGAGGCATAAACAATGCAGAAGCCTACAATTGCTGTGTCAGTCACGGCCTCCACGCAGAATACCAAGTGCCACGCCGAGCTTCCCGCCCCTGGCTGGAAGGGGCACACAGCTCCCTCCTCTGCTGGGAGGACCCCAGGGACTGGGCGGCCGCTTGTCCCAGTGCCCTCGAGACCCCTGCCCAGGCCTCCATCACCCCCGCCCTGGGGAAGCCAGCAACGCCAGGCCACCCGCCCCACCTCCCGCCACACAGAACTGGCAGCGGTGGGCTGAGGGTGGCCGCCTTCCCAGCTCCACCCAGGGCCCCACCCGACGGCTTCACGGCGGTCACTCTCCCCAGAGCAGGGCTGTCGTCAGGAAGAAATCCGAGGGCCACATGGGTAATTTTAAACGGTCTCGTAGCCACATTACAAATAGTAAAAAAAAAAAAAAGTGAAATTAACTGTAATAGAATGTTTTATTTAACCCAGTATATCAAACTATTCTGGTTTTTAATACCGTAATAACTGTGAGGTGTCAGATGGGTTCTAGACTTATCAGGGTGATCACAAGTTACGTAAATGTCTAATCACTATGCTGTATGCCTGAAACTAATATTGTGTGTCAACTATAATTGAAAAATTTAAAAATTTAAATGTAATTTCAACACAGAATCAATATAAAAAAGTATTAATGAGATATTTGACATTGTTCGTACTTTTTGAAACCAGGTGTGTTTTAGACTTACGGCCCATGCTAATCAGATCAGCCACATTTCAAGTGCTCAGCAGTCCAGCCTAGGAACCAAACAGACCCCTGCCTGAGAGCCTGGAGGCCCCGCCTCACCCCCCGCGGGGGAGAGCCAGAGGCTGGCTGGGCACCTGCCACCACCGCCTGCTTCCCGCAGCAGCCTCACTGTGCCGAGGCCTCTCTCGGCTGGAGAAAGTGGCCACAGGGCCTGAGGTGGCCCTGGCCATGTGCGCTGGGGGTTGGACGAAACTCCTGCCTATGCCATGGCACAAGCGAGGACCCACAGGAGACCAGAGATTCCACAAAGCCGCGGCCCCCCTCCCCGCGGCCGCCGCCTCCCGTGGCCCCGCCCACAGGCTTTTCTGCCCCCTGCTGCTGGCAGACACCCCACATTCCCAGCGGTCGGCTTTCCAGGTGAGAGGAAGGAGCTGACGACCGACCGCACACACTCCAACTCTCACAAGCCGACCAGCCTGAAGAACAGCCCCTTCCTGCCGGACCTCGGGACCGCCCAGGGCGCGTCCTCCACAGGAACACAGGGAACTGTGGCGGGTGGGCGCCTTGGAGGCCGGGCGGCCCCACGCAACAAACACCCAGTGCCAAAGACTAGGCGCCTGTTTGTACTGGCCCCCCAGCCCCCCTGATCCAGCCTGGGGCTGGAGACAGGGAGGGGTCTGGCCTGACCGGGCCTCCTTTAGCCCCGAAGTCAGGCCATCGGTCAGCCCTCCCGACACTCTGCCTCTCAGACCGCTGGGCCCCGGCCGCACCCTTACCGGGCCAGCACCCTGCCCCGCCGAGTCTCACCGGGTCTCCCCTGGAGAAGGTTCTCGTGCGACAGCATCCGTGACCCGGAAAGGTGGCGCCGGCACCCCCCGACCTGCATGCACCCATCTGCACTCTGTGAAAAGCCAGAAGTGAAAAGACCTTTAAACAGTTGCTCCCAAGGAAGAGGAAAGTAGAATCTCTCCTTTTAAGAGCCAAGAAGGTAAATAAAATACTTGCAATCCCATAGAGATGTTTCCACATTCCAAATAACATGAAGGAGGCTAAAAATGAACATTTTGGCCCATTTGCCCAGCACTGAATGGAGTAATTGAGTGATCGCTTCGGGAGGCAGCCCAGAGGCGGTCACACATGAGGAATCTGGTAACCATGGCAACCTGCGGACATCTCACCCCAACTTTGACTCAATGGTTACCTGAATAAGAGCAAAGGCAATAATTATGGGATTCACTATAACATCACGTAACAAACGGGACGCTCTTGACCTGGAAATAGGCTTTTGAAAGCCCCAAAAGGGACACGGGGAGTTGGCTTTTATGAGACTGACCTCAAGGACAGACATTTTTTGGAAGGAAAAGTAGGACAATGGCGTCACCTGCGACCTGACCCTAGCGTGTCAAACATGCGAAGCATTTCAGCCCCTGCCGACCGCGCCCTTTGCAGAATGTCCCAGGAAACCGAAGGGGTCCTCCAAGGGCGCCCTCCTCGCCTCAGGGAAAAATTCAACTGTTTCGGCATCAAAAAAGAACATCCTGAATTAACTGCTTGGCACATTCAAGGGATTAATTTTCCAGAGGAAAAATAACTCGGAAGGCTCTTGCGACCACGAGAAAGGAGCCTGTCGTCTCAGCTGGCCCAGGTCCCGTGAAGTCTGTTTCTGGCTGGGCCGCCGGCGTGACAGGACAGCGGCCCGTCCGCCCGCACGCGATGCCGGCCACCACGGTCCCCACGGCTGCTGGCCGAGGCCGAGGATGAATGCTTCCCCTTGGATTTGCTGTGCCAAGGAAAGATAATGCCACGCATTCCGTCACCATTTGTCACCGAAGCAGCGTCCCCTCCAGGGACAACATGTGGAAGTAGCGAGGATCTAGCGCTTCCAATTAATCAGGCCCAGGGTTACTCATGCAGGAAATGAAAGGGAATTTTTAATATTTGGAAGTCGAGCGAAAGCAGTAGCCAAGTCTAATTAGAATACACTTTCTGCTTTTAATCCACTTGGCGGCCCATTTGATTAGTCACCTTAATTCTTGTCACGTTGCTCTTGCCCCAGGAACCATCCCAGGCAGAAGTGCCCAGGGGTCCACACCTGTTCGGGCTGGTGTGTCTCGGGGTCCCCACATGGAGCCTGAAGGCAGACCTCGTCAAGGGACGTGGGCTCCGTGGCAAGCCTGCCTGGCTGGTGGCCACCTTCTCCTTCTTGTTGGGAGAAGCATGGCCTCAGATCTGTCCTCCATGCCCCAGGCCGTCCCCTGTGTCCTGTGTATCAAACATCGTCCTTTCTCCCAGATGCAGCCCCTGGAACTCTGCTGTGGGTTTCGAGGGGTCGCCCAACCCCCTGAAGCCGGGACACAGCTCTGCTTGTGATCAATCGGTGGCTTCAAGCAGGCTCTCACTTTGAACGCTGCACTCTTTCGTCTGCACTCCGGGCTTTCGTCTAGGTGGGGTAAGTCAGCCCTGCCCACACCCTGGGGACAGTGACAGCAAAGTCATGCCACAGCCCAGAGGCTCCTTCCAAGAGGCAAACTAACATACAATATGTAGTCCCGAGCAAACTAGGCATAGACAGGATTTGTCATGGCTAATTAGTTTTATTACTTCATAAAAGCCCAGGTCCCTGGTTTTCAGGGAAATAATTATAATTGCAAATGCAGTGGCATCACTAAGGAGAAGGTCTTCAGTGCAGAAGTAATGGCAGATCCCACGCGTCACCACCACTGCTTGGCTGGCAGCACGTGGAAGACCCACGTTCCCCAGAGTGCACAGCACACACGGCGCACAGCACGCACGTGCACACCCGTTAACTCACAACAGACATCTCAGAGGGTCGAATCCTTCCTACAACCTGGCCCAGGTCCCCTGGAGGATCCTGGCGGGTCCCCCAGAACCTCAACACACACCAGGAACCCAGAAACATGTGCAAATGGAAGACACCGGCCTCGACCAAGGTACAGAAATCCCTGTCAGTCATAGGCCAAGGCCGGGGTAGTGTGACTTCCAGTGTGACTTATGAAGGGTCCTGAACTTTCGGGGTGTAAGCGGCAAAATAAGCAGACTAACGGGAAGGGGAGAATGGGTGGGCCTGCTAAATCCACACACTTCCCTGAGATCGCTTCTCAGGAGGAAACAGAAGTACGACCTGGAGACTGGAGTGTGAAATTGGACAATGGTGAAGGTCGCCACCCCTGCTTGCTCCTCACACTGACTCTGATCGCAGCCACCTGCGCCCTCTCCACCATCCGGCGTCCGTGTCTCCCTGGGAAGGTCCTGTTCCGCAGTGCCACCGAGACTGACGAGTTGCCTGTCCCCTCAGTCAACTCGGCCAGACCAGAGTGAGTGTGTGTTGGGGGGGGGTGATGCGAGGCAGGGGAAGGGGGACGGGTGCAATCGAGGCAGACAGAGTGGGCAGCGGGGAGTCGATTTTGAATATGGTTCTTCTACCAGTTCATTCGCTCACTCAGCAAATATGCATTGAGCACCAACCACGTGCAGAACTGATCGGGGTCCGGGAATGAAGGACTAAACGAGGGAAGTTTCTTCTGGCGATTTCTCTGCATCTCTACGGGCTGATGAGACGCAGGCGGCTGCTTCCTGTTAGCCAAAGTCAGCGCCCAGAGCGGACTCGCTGGCCTGGGCCGAGCAGCCCCGGCGCCGCGCACACACGGCCCAGTGTGGCCCAGCAGGTGTCACGGCCACTTCGGGAGGAAAGGGCAGCTGAATATCAGTGAACGCGGCAGAGCACGAACCTCTGAAAATTCGCTCCTCCACAAAAACAACGAAAAACTGGCAAAAAGGGTCAGAACCAACTTTTTCAGAACGCTGAAAATTAACCAAAGGCTCGTAGCCACCCAGCGAGTGTTTCTAGGAGAAAAACGGCTGAATCCCAGCAGGAACAGGGAACACAGCAGCATTTTAACGTGGCTCAGCCCCACCCCCCTCTCCCACCCGGCGACAGCCTTGAGAACATCAGGCTCCCTCGGTGCCAACGGGGACAGGGCAGACCTCACTCCCGAAGGATGGTCACCATGTGACTGCTGACTCCCCGGAAGACCCGACCAGAAAGGCTGCTCTCTAACCGCGGCTTAGTGCTGAAAGCCTTGGGGAGGAGAAAGCGTTTGTCTACAACACTTCCTGGTGAGTGTTTTAGAGGAACGGCTGCTGGAGGCGATGGAAACCAATCGAGCAAACAACAGACTGATCAAAAAAGGTTAAAGGAAAAGCCGAGAAATCAGATCTCCATAGGGGCTTTGAAAAGCCCCTCCAGATCCCTGAAAATCTATGAAACCCTGCAAACCTGCCCACAGGGCTGTGGATTTGCCCAGGAAACCCGAGAAGGCCCCACGCTCTCCCCTGGCCTTGAACCTCTGCACAGGGCAGGTAGAGGCCGAGAGGCCTGTAAGCTGCCCGGCCGAGTGCCGGAGGTGTGCTCCAACACCTTCTGTAAAGGCTAGGACACCGTGTGGCTCCAGGAAGGTAAAGGAATCTCTCCGCAATTATTAGCTGCCCAAAAAACTGAGCAGAGACGTCAGTGGTGACTCATACAAGAAAAATGAAAACTATAGAGAATTAGTTGGGGAAAGTCACTGGCCAACCAACGAACAACCACAACGAGCCACAGCAACCAATGAATTCTAGGGTGAGGGGGAAACCTGATTTTGCCACCTTATAATACATTATTTTAAATTTCCAATTTTTAACAACAACAAAAAAAATAGAGACATATGGAGAAATGAGAAAGTAAATCCATAGAAATTGTTCCTAGGGAAACTCAGATGTTGGACTTACTAGACAAAGACTTCAATGTATTTAAATTTTAAATGTATTTTAAAATCTGAAGAAAACCATGTCAGAGAATTAAAGGAAAGCATAAGAATGACACCTTCCTGAGTAAAGAACATCAGTAAAGACACACGACAAAAAGGAAACAAGCAGAAATCATGGAGCTGAAGAGCGAAGAGCAGGGTAGCGGAGCGGGGCCTCTTCCTGGAAGCTCTCAACGGGACCCGCGGAGGCAGGAAGAGCCAGCAAACTGGCAGAAGCGTCGACTGCGAGTACCCAGTCTGAAGAAACAGAAAGGGGGGGAAATTAAGGAAAAAGTGAAGAGAAACTCAAGAGACCATCAAGTATTGGTTTGAAGTGATGAAAATGTTCTGGAATTAAACAAGAGTGAAAATACTAAATGGAACACTTTGAAATGGTGAATTGTATGCTATGTGAATTATAAGTCAAAAAAAATAACGTTTAAGAAGGAGCGAATCCTTTGACTTACCAACACCTGCAAATGCTGAAAGACGTGATGGCAGGTGTGCCCTCTCCTCCCCACCCTGCAAGTTCTCCAGCTCGTAAACTTATACGACTGATTCCTCGTGTATTGCTGCTGGTGGTGTTTTTCCTTTCTATTCTTCTTTCTTGAGAATTAGGTGAGAAAATGAAAAGGGAAAGGTCTCAGGAATAACGGCAACTACGCTTTGCATCAACATAGCACTGGCAATGACGTGGTGCCTTTGCCTTTATTGATTAGCTTAATCCTCCTGTGAGAAAGATGCATTATTCTTTTTTCAAAGGCAAGGAGCGACAGCTCAGAGACGGCTTGTGGGGCCCGGGGTCGCACGGCTGGTAAATGTCTGAGCAGGGACCTCCCCGGGCCCACTGAGTCTCAGCTGACGGGGTCTCGTCACGCCGCATCTTGATAAGGCAGAGTGACGAGCACAGCGGGCCATGCCCGGGAGGCTGGTTCTGGAGCTGTAGGCACCCGAGAGGCACACCCAACCTGCAGGAACGGCCGGGGGTCCCTGGGGTGCAGCCCCTGCCATGGGAGACAGGCCGGTCTCCATAAAAGGGGGGTCGCCTTATCTTGCGGTTTGCACTGGCGGTCGGGGGCACCCCGGCAGTCGCTGGCGTTCTCTACAGACTCCCAGTCCTCCCACGGCGATGCCGGCGGGGTGTCAGGCGGGACAGGACCATGGCCTGGTGGCCGGCTGGTCCAGGGGTGGAAGGGGTCTCCCCGCGCCTCACGGCAGCCAGCTCCCCGGGTCGGAAGATGACAGACGCGCAGCTCACTGGCGGCCTGGCTGCCACGCTGGCGGCCACTCCCACCACCCGGGAAGCGCGGGGAGCACCCTGCCCTGCCCCAGAGCGAGCCCCTGGCGCCTCCCGGAGCTCTCTCGGGTTGTAGCACCACAGAATCTGGTGGGCGGGGGGAGCTGCATGTCTCCTGGTTTGGAGTGAAAGCAATCCTTCCTTTTGAAAAAAGAACTTCTAACGCAGCAAAGTACTGCTTAACATGGCAAAAAAATAAAAAATAAAGATAAAACAAAATTTTAAAAAGGGTCTCAGTCGCATCCTGCGCATCTGAATGGGGACCGAGAACTGTGCACGGTGCAACAGTGCCACCAGGCGGCCGCAGGGGGGAACCGAGCTAAGAGGGAGCCGCCAGGCCGACGCGCTGGGACAGGAATTCCCTCTGCCCCTCTGTCCCTTCCTTTATCGACCGCTCCGTGTCTCCAGAGGCTGTGCCCCGCCTCACTGCAGGGCCTGGCAGCTGCTCATCCTCACTCAGATGCACTTTCCGCGGATCCCCATAATTCGTCATGCGTGTCACTGCGACGTGGGCTGGAAGGCCACCCTCTCCGAAAACCCGCCTCCGTTCGCGCCATCTAAAGCAGCCGCCCCACCGCTCAGGTCACTCTCGCGAGACACAAGCTTAATTTTTAGTCACAGCCCTTTCCACACTCGGACATTACTTCATTCATTTACGTGCTTGCTTCTTCTCAGCCTTGCTCACACCCAAACGCCCCAGAATAAAATTTCACAAGAGGACGGTCTTGTCTGTCTTCTTTACCATCCTACCATCTGGAACAGCGCCTGAACGGGAGGGGTCTCCAATGCAGCACGTGCCGCTGGGTGGGTGGAGGGAGGGAGGGAGGGATGAGTGGAGGGATGAGTGGATGGATGGATGATGGGTGGATGGATGGATGGATGGATGATGAGTGGATGGATGGATGATGGGTGGATGGATGGAGAAAAGGAGGTCAGACAAATGCGAGAAGGAAAAAGCCAGTAATACTGTGGCCAACATTTTGTCTGTTTTTCACAATGCAGTGATTTTAAAAGCAAGGACCGCCTGTGTCACCCACCCTCGGTCAGAGAACGCTTGCAGTCTCTTAACTTGGCTTCAGAAACGCTCGTCCCTGGGCAAGGCGCGGCACCGCCAGGCAGTGTGTGCGGGCCGTGCTTCCCTCTGCGCGCCTCTGTGTTCACCAAGCTGCCGTTGCCTCCGAAGTCCTTCAGTGGGTCTTTCCTGCGTGAATTGAGAGCACGTGTGCTCAAACACAGAGGGTCTGACAACGGAAGAAGAAGGCGCTTGCCTGAGGATGGCAAGTTCCTCGAATCGAAGGCCTCCCTCGCAACAGCGTGCTGATGTTTTACGCCCGTGGCTTGAGCCTGCAGATGTGAGCTCATCAGTGCACCCTGTCAACCACAGGCGCCACTGAAATAAAATCAAGACCTGCACAAAGCCACCGGAAGTGGCGTGGGGGGACATTTCTCTCCAGAACAAAAACGAAGTGACTGTTGATGCTGGCTTTTGTTCTTATTCACATATAAATAGCTATGGCAGGTCGCAGGGGAGGTGACATTGCTAAGGAACTCGGCAGTGCCTCCTCAAATTGTCACGCCACTATCTTAAAAGACAGGCAAGCGTCTCCAACAGCCGTGAGGAAACCTCACACTTCTACTCAGGCCCTCAGCCACAGCCCCAGATAATTAGGTGAGAAACTCTGCCCTCCAATGCAGATAAAATTTTCAAACAGCGAAATTGCATGGCGAATCTGGGTGAAAGCTTCCTCCCAAAGTGTCTAGTAATGCAGAGAAACTCATTTAGACCTGCTACTGTGCAGAGCCCTCAGGAAGGATTTGGAGAAAGCCATGCAAGCCTACACGGATGGCATTTGCAGCCCAGGGCTGGACCGCAAACACTCATGAATGGCGGTTTCGCTTCTATCCGAAACCACAATCACCTGCCCGTTCCGTTCCCCACCCCCCACCCCCAGCTCAGTGTGGACTGTGAGTACACCCCACCCTCGTGTCACGGATCGGCTGTGCTAGGCAGTCACGTGTGTTCTTCCCCGCGAACGTCTCTCAGCGCCAGCTCAGCGCCCACGCCTCCCTCCCCGTGCGGGGTGACTCTGAGGTGCTGCCCCGCCCTCGCGGTCTGCAGGAGTCACAGCCCGAGGACGAGTGTGACGGCAAAGAAAGAAACGCAAAGCACAGCCGCTGCGCGCTCCCCGGCCACCGCCACACACGTCCGGCAAGTGAACGAAACTGTGAGCCGGGGTCTCCTCGCCCACGAGCCAGGGAGATCGCAGAACCTACCGCCAGGGGCGCGGGGTCCGCGTACACTGTCAGGGCGGGTCCCGCAGCGAGGAAACACCAACGACCCGGAGCTTTGGGGGTGCAGAGCAGAGAGTTCCAGGCAGCCATGGGCACGCACGTGGCTGGTGAATGAGGCAGAAGTGCTACCTCGCTGCCTGGCTCTTCGCGTGAGTCATTTTTGGCTCCGACACTCAGTTTCCTTGTTTTTCAGATGAGGGAGCTGCATTAGAGTTGACCCCACCTGGCTCTCACTTTCTGCTGTTTAATCTGGGTCGTGGAAAAAATGAGCAAGATTCGGACTTGAAGAGACCAAAAGAAAAGAGTATCCCCGGTGGAGACCGGAAGAGGGTGTCCTTTAGTGAGAAGAGTCTCCTTGTGGACCACTATCCACGGATCATTTAATTCAGCAGTTACTTCCTGGGTGCCCACTGCGTGCCCACGGGAGATGCCTAAAATATTACTTAACGACCAGGCATGGGCCCCCACAGACCTACAGGGACGGATGCTGGACAAGAGACGGCAGGGTCCAGGAGCCCCTGCTGGCCAGCATCACCCAACAGTGGGGTTCGCAGAGGCTCTGGGACAGGAGCAGTGTCACCTGGAGAAGGAGGGGCGAGACGGGACTTCAGTAGCTCAGGGCAACAGCCCATTACAGGCCAGCAGGGAGAATCCCAACGGCCACCCTCCCCTCCTCAGAGTTGAGCAAGGCCCAGCCCCTGTCCACAAGGGTCTCTCACGCAAACGATGTTCCCGTAGGCTGTGAAGTTCAGCAGTGGCGATCGTGACGAGGTCCAGTGGAGCCAGCCAGCCAACAAGAGGTAGGGGTCAGCTCCCTACACTGCCACAGAAGTGGGCAGTCGTCAGGCACAATCGTCAGGCACAGTCGTCCCCTAAAGGTGCACCTGTCCCCACGTGGATGGACTCTCCTCCCCTCACTTGTCCAGGGATGAGCACATGGCCCAAACCAAGCCAGATGGCAGTGCCAGGGGTTCGGTCCTGAGCAGCACCCTGTCCCCACACCCCGAGACGGTGGAGCCGCCTGCGAATGGAGCGCAGCAGCGAGCCGGGGTGACGCTGAGCGCCGGGCGTCTGCGGCTGTGTTCGCAGCTGAACCCCCTTTCGTGCTTTCTCCTACACGTTTCTAGAGTGTCTGCAGGACAGTCTGAAAGAGCTTCACGTCACTTGCAACTTAAAGAGTCTGAGTAACAAAATTTCCAAGCAAGTTGAATAGAAATTTCAGCCAGCAATGACTCACTACAAAAATCACCCTCTCTTTCCTAAAGCAACCTCAGATGGTGAGCATCATTTCACCCTGCAGCAGGTCACGGGCGAGGGCCTTTTGCACAGAAGAGGGACCGGAGGCTCAGAGGGGTCCCTTGGTGTCAGTTACAGGGCCAGCCTCTCGCACGGCTGCTTCGCCAAGCCGTCCTCACCTCTACGACTTCTGCAAGCCATCACCTTCGAGCATCGCAAGGTCAGGAGGAATTTATTCCTTATCAGTAACGCTACTCAAAGCACCATTTTTATGTCATGGGAGCTGCGTGGAGATAAAGTGCAGGTGAAATCTTTTCACGAGCAGCTTCTTTCCCGACATTTTTGCCCCGATGACCACGTGTGCTCTGCAGTGCTGAACTCACGGGCTTCCTGAACTGGCTGGGAGAATAAGAGGATTAGAGAGAGATTAGTTTAGACATCTTAAATCTCTGTAGAGAAAAAATAAGTCATTCTTTACACCCCGCATCTGGGGAGGGAGAGGAGAGTCCGATCCCTGCCCAATGCTTTGTTTTGCTCCCCTCCTTAGCCTTAAACTTGCAAGAGAAAAGATTTTTCAAATCTTGGGCAACTGATTAATGTGTTTTGAACTGTGAAGTTTAAAACTGGTCTTCGGGGAACTGTGTTTTCTGGGTTTCCAGGCTCTGGGCTTCGCCTCTCTAGAAATGAGGGAGAAGCTCCAGGGATCACGCGGTCGGTAATGCTAGTTGCTGTCATGTGTGCTGTCCCATCTGGGGTGGCCCAGGTTTTGCTGCGGTGACAAACAGCCTCAACGCCCAGGCCTAACGCGGGGAACCTTCATTCCTTAAGCACACCGCAGGGCGGGCTGGCCACGCCACTAGCGGTGACTCGTCAGCCCGGGCTGGCCGGCAGATGACTCTCACGTGTGCTTCCACCATCTCTGCAGCAAAGGGAAGCAACGTGGCGAACAGGGTCCTGGCTCTGCCACTCCACCCAGAGATGACGCACGTCACTCATGTGGGCATGTAATCGGCAAGAAATAGATCAAATAAGATGAAACTCACTGCTTCCAGGTCATTCTGCAGATGGAGAGAGCGAGGCTCAAGGTAATGAGGAGACGGCCCCCCAGGAGATGAGGGCAGAGCTGGGGCTAACGCTCGCCCGGGGCACGGCCCGGATGGGGAGCAGGACCCAAGGGCGTGCGCCTCCGGGAGCCACTCCCTGGCTGTGTCGACACGGGCAAGACGCTTAACTGCGCTGAACCTGTCTCCTCCTTTGTGAAACGCGCATAAACACGTCCGCCCTGCCGACTGCCATCAGGTGGGAAGCACGGAGACACGGCGGGCTCCGCGACGATGAGACCGCACGCGAGGACGCCAGTGGGCGGCACGTGTCCACACTGCATTAGCAGCTGAAACTGGTGTTTCCTATTTCTGACAAGCGCGCAGAGACCTGGCACATGCGAGCCAGTGTGCGTGCCGCTTGGAAAACAGTCTGACCTTAAAAATCAAAAGCCGTTAGGAGTGTTCACACCCTCTGCCCTAATCTCCACTTCCAGGAATTCATTTTCTTTTGGGGGGGGGGAGAAGAACCTTAAGTACCCAAAATTGTGTGCACTAAAATACCCTCTCCAATAACGAAAATTGGAAAGGAATGAAATGTAGAGTAAAATATAATAAGTCCATTAAAAGCTATGACTATGCGGAATATCGGAAAACACAGGTAAATGCTGATAGTGGAATGTTCCACAGAGAAAGTAAGATTCAGACTGATTACAATATAACGAGAAGGATGCATTTTTAAAGACTACATGGAAATAACGGAATATTGTTTTCTTTTCCTTTTTCTCTAGTTCACAAATGTTCTAATATGCAAATAAATTGTTTTCATAGTGAAAAACAAATAATAAAAGTATTCACAATATCTGCCCTGCTGTGAGAGTGACTTGCAGGAGCAAATTATATAATTGGTGTGAAAGTGCTTTGTCTTCCTTAACTCGCAGTCTGCGGGTAAGAGATTATCATAGTCGATGCTAAATTAGGTTTGGTTCCAACCTATGTCCTCGCAGCCCAACACTGCCTACTCATTTTTTCTTTCCTGGAATTAAGCTAAAAGCATAACAGGGCAGATTTTCACCCAATTCCATATTTAATTAAGCTTTTAGGAGACATTCTTCTTTTATAGATTTGATTAATGGCAATTCACTCGAGGCTTATCCTTTTATAGAACAAAACACAGGAGATAATTCTTTATGGTTACAACACGTGTGATTAAAAAGATCTGTAAGTAACCTTTGCATTCACGGCACCACGAAGAGAGTCCTGCAGGCAGGTCCCCCGTCAGGGCTCATGCACGGGGCAGCGCTGTGAAATCGCTTCCTGACGTTCAGAAAGTCCAAACGATTGTCATGGCCTCCACGCTGTGGAAACGGAGAAGATAGGGGAGCGAGCCTGGTACGGCTGCCAGGGGCCCGCGTGGGGCTGCTCGCCTGTCGCCTGGAGAGTCTCAGCTCAGGGGGTGCTCGGCCTTCTCCCTGTCACTCACCAGTCACTCTTCCCTTTGCTTCCAAGCATCCGAACAGCTTTATTTTTCTCATTACAGTTTCACTTTCACACAAATAATGCCTAAAAATTGCCTAAATACTTAGGTCTTCCTATACTCAGGGAAGCCCGGAATGAGGAAATGTATGAATTACGGCCCCCTTGCCACTCCCACCCACACAGAATTCACGCTGTTTCTAATGGTTTACACCAAACACAGTCTGGAATGGAAGCATTGTGTTTTACACACCTACTTGGAAGAGATGCTGATACGTAAGTCAGCTACTGAGTCAGCACACATGCACCGAGCTACACGTCAGCACTGTGCCTACTGCTGTGTAGGCTACAAAAACAGGACGGTGCATGGTGTTCTCTTGCCAAGAGTTTGTAATTAAAAAAAAAACACGTATAAATAAAAGGAAAGAATATGACAAAGAACTAAATGAAAGAGAGCTGAGCAATCTATTGGGTAAAAAGTTTAAAACATTAGTAACAAAGATGCTCAATGAACTTCAGAGAAGAATAGATGAACTCAGTGAGAACTTCAACAAAGAGAATGAGAATATAAAAAAGAAACAATTAGAAATAATTTAATAACAAATGGGGAAAAAATCACTAGAAGGAAAGAAGAGATTAGATAAATCAGAAAATTGAATCAGTGATCTGGAAGACAAGGTAGCAGGTGCAAAACAATTCGAATATTAAAAAGAAAAAGAAATCAAAAAATTAGTGAAGCTTAAGGGTCCTCTGGGACATCAAGCATGACAACATTCATATCACAGGGGTCCCAGAAGGAGAACAGAAAGAGAGAGACGCAGAAAACCTATTTTAAAAATAATGACTGAAAAATTCCCTAACCTGGTGAAGAAAAACAGACATACAAGCCCAGGAAGTGCAGAGAGTTCCAAACAAATGAATCCAAAGAGGCCCACACCAAGATACATTACTATTAAAATGCCAAAGGTTAAAAACAAAGAGCACCTTAAAAGTAAGAAAAAAGAAGTTAGTTTCATATAGTGGAGCTCCCATAAGACTGTCAGCTGAATTTCAACTGAAGTTTTGCAGGCCAGAAGGGAATGGCATAATACAACCAAAGTGATGAACAGAAAAATCGATGACCAAGATTATTCTACCCAGCACAATTATCATTCCGAATCGAAGGAGAAGGAGCTTCCCAGACAAGCAAAAGCTAAAGGAGTGTGCACCTCTAAACAAGGATTACAAGACTTTAAGACAGAGGCTGTAACAAGAGACAAGGACATTGCGTAATGATAAGCGGATCACTCCAACAGGAAAATGTGACTCTCGTAACCATCAACACACCCGAATACACAAAGCAAATGTTAACAGAAACGAAGGGAGACATCAGAGTCCTCGATAACACCCCACTTCCATCCATGGTAGATCATTTGGACAGAAAACCAACAAGGAAACAGTGTATTAAAGGACACGTTAGATCAGATGGACTTCATAGATATTTTTAGAACAGTCCACTCAAAAACAGCAGAATATGCTTTTTTTTCAAGTGCATGTGGAACAATTTCCAGGATAGGAAATTGTATTAGTCCCACATATTAGGCCCCAAAATGAGTCTCAATAAATGTTAGAAGACTGACATCATACCACAGTGAGATACTACGTGACACCCCCTCGGGTGGCTCTAACCAAAAAAAGAGAAAGAAAGCAAAAAAGATAAAAAGCGGCAGTTGCTGACGAGACTGTGGCGAACTGGACTCCCCGGACATTAATAGCGGGAACGTGAAATGGTCCGGCCCCGGTGCAAGACAGTCCGGCAGCCCCCGGCAAAGGCCGACACAGGGCTACCGCCTGACGCGACAGCCCCAGCGTCCCCAAGAGCTGAACACGCCTGCCTGCACAAGAGCTCGTCCGGGAATGCTGCCGACGACGCTGCTCGGGCTGGATACACAGAGGAAGCAACCCGGCGCCCGTGAGCCGACGCGCGGGGAGAACCGCGGTGCGGCCACGCGATGGCTCTCACGCAGCCGCAACGGGGTCACACTCGGATGCACGTGGCAGCACAGAGGAATCTGCCCAACCCGGCGCGGAGTGAAAGGGGCCAGGTGCAGAAAGCCACACACTCATCGTTACATATGCGTACACAGATATGAGAAGTGTCT
This sequence comes from Eonycteris spelaea, assembly GCA_003508835.1. Classification (NCBI taxonomy): domain Eukaryota; kingdom Metazoa; phylum Chordata; class Mammalia; order Chiroptera; family Pteropodidae; genus Eonycteris; species Eonycteris spelaea. The sequence goes on along the minus strand of PUFA01000071.1, from coordinate 7,390,293 downwards.
ACATATGCGTACACAGATATGTGAAGTGTCTACGATAGGCAGATCCATAAAGAGACGGAAAGCAGCTTAGTTAGTGGTTCCCGGGGCTTGGGGGAGAGACAACCCGGGAACGACTGCCTAACGGGGGTGTGACTTCCGCTGGAAGTAATGAAAATATCCTGGAAATAGGTAGTGGTGGTGATGATGCCACAGTGCGAATGTTCGAAAAGCCACTGAATTTTCCATTTAGAAATCATAAAATGGTGCATGGGTAGATTGGTTATATGAATTTTAACTCAATTTCTTGAAAAAGCAATAATCGTGCAAGGTTCCCCCCTGCTTGCACACACCTCTCTTTAGCCCGTGGCTGCCAATGGTGGTTTTCGGGGGAGAAGTGAACACGCACACAATGCGATTCGCCTCCTTTCCCATTAAAGACTCATTTTTTTTTCTTGTCACTTGCTAAGGAATCCAGAAGAAGGCTATAAACTCGGCAGCAAATCACTTGTCAGGCTCCTGTCAATATTTTAAACAATATCTTTGCTAAGGACACTAGAGGTCAAGAACCTACAGAGTCAACAGCAGCCCAAAGGAGCGCCTGTGACCCGCCACCCCGCCCCTCAGGCATAAACATCCCTTGACTTTCATTGTGTGAATAAACGACTGCAAGGCAGATGCTGCTGGGAGGTGGACAATTAAAGCGCCCTGTATTGTTAAAAACATAATTAAATAATGCTTGGATTTAACATTTCTTTGGGGAGGTGGTGCGCAAAAAAAATATTAAAATCTCAAATGACACCATCAGAAAGCCATTCAGTTAGAAATACTTTCTAATTATCACAGCTAGGCACACTGCAATCACGTCTGCAAAGTTTAGTTGTATTTACAGAAATTAAACTGCAAATCTAGTTGCGAAGCTCTATCCTCTTATGAGCTGTCCAAAGACTATTAAACAAAACAGAATTTAAAAACAGCATGGAGCTATAAATAGCCTGCTGTTTGGTATAGCTTGTCAATCTGTTACCACTCAGATATTTTCTCTAACAGCCCTCTAATTAGTGCTCACTTTTGATACTACTGCTCCTAAACTGTTTACATTGGAAGTTACAAATTACTGTCTAATTATATTGGCTACTTTGTTTTGCATAAACTATAAACAAAATCTCATTTATGCTATAAAAAAAGGTGTTGTCATCACCTTTTCTACAAGCTGACTAATAAAGTTTACCAGTTTTACACTGGATATTGGCAATGAGAAACTTTAATTAAATTTGGCAGTGTAAGAATTCATGAGTTTACATCCTTGGGAGTGAATCACTTGCAACTGTGAAAAGTTTGCGTAAATGAAGCCAAAAGATGTGAACCCGGTAGAGCAGCAAACTCAGCATCTGACTTTCGAGTACCGGGAAAAGCATTTTTCTTTTCCAGCCTTTCTCAGCATCCCATCTCTTGCTCCGTGCTGAGGAACGTGGAGTATTCACACCTCTAAAAGTCCTGTCCGGGTGAACCTGGAAATCGGCGCTGGGAGGGGCCAGAACAGGGGAAAATCACTATTTCAGCAAAAAAAAAAAAGAAAAGAAAAGAAAATCAGAGCAATGCTGTTGATAAAACGCACTTCTTGGCAGATCCATTCAAGTTCTTCACACGCCAGGAAGTCTCCTGTGAAATGACTGAGCCGTTCATCGACGCCAACCATCCTGTCACGGGGTTCTTCGCCCGAACGCTCATGCTGCCAACACTGACGTGAGCTGCGTCATTTAAGCAAAACACTCATGTTCTGCCACCCTAAAGGGGGTCACAGGAGGATGGCGCCGCTCCGCGGATGCCAGAGGCTGCTGTGACTTTCTCTGACTGCTGACGCGGGGATGGCTGCTTCTCTAGCACAGCTTCGAGAGGCGCCCACGGTCTGTCACGGCTCGTGAAGCCAGCACGCAGCGGGTGAAAGCTGCCCCTCTGCCTTGGTCTTGGAATGACCGTGATGCTGGAGAGCCGCAGCCAGCCCACGGCGGACACGGGCTTCAGACGAATGGAAACATTGGGGGCCGTTTGTTACTGCAGCATAACGTAGCCTGTGCTGGCAGATGCATTTAACCACCATGAGCGGTGTTAGTATTTAGTAAATATCTGATAAATCACAAATGGACGAATGAACTAACGGACAGGTGGAACGAAAACTGTAAAAATTATTATTATTATTATTATTATTATTATATTTATATCTACCTATTCAAATGCAGATTGCTCCTGTTTAAAAATGGTTTTATACTCTATTGAACCGCTGCATTTTCTGGGCACAAGGCCACACGTCTACATTTTAGCCCAAAGTCAAACACCGCACGTGTAACTGCGGGCCGCGCCCGAGGCCAGCGCTCCTCCCTAGCCCGGGCAGTGGCCGCGGCCGCGCCCCGTCACCTGCTCATGCTTACGCGGTACGCCTCCGACACAGCGACGTGCATCTGCAGGACAGGGTCGTTTGGATTTGAGAAACCATCGGGGCACGACTCAGGGTGACCTGCCTCCGACATGCCCAGTCTCCTGCTTCAGCCCAACGCGCCCGGTGTAGCTTGCTGGAATGCTGATCGTCAGCTCCTCTCGTAAGGACATAAAATATTAATGAATGCCCCCTATGAAATCCCAAATTGCACCGTCCCCAGCAGTCCTCAGTAAGTGCCACGTATTGTGGAAATTATTCGTTCTGGTCTGTGAACGCTGGCCACCGTGACTGGCTGGAAGGCCCACTCTAGAGCTGACTCTGTTTCGCACGCTCCAAGCCCAAGCACAGGCCGGAACGGAGAACGGCTTCTTGCGGCCCCAAAGCCCGCGCAGAGCGAAGCACTGGGGACTGCGCTGCTGGCTGGGGTGGTCTCCGTAGGAGTCTCCATCGCGACCGGCCTGGAACGTTGTGAGAATGGCAGAACGGACAGAGGACGGCCGCTGCTTCCCGCCATCCCCCCGTGACGTCCAACACCTCACAGGAAAGGGAGATCATTTTTCCTATCCAAACCAGAGCTACCTGTGGGGAGCAGACAGTCACAGAGACGTCGGCCAATAAAAATCGAAGGCTAAGTTCTCCAGGGGCCTAGGGCCAGTTGTTCGAGGGGCCCATGTAACAGCTGAACGGCCAAGTCAGCCCTTGGGAAGCAACTACCCTTCCCTTCTCCCGCTGGACGGCTGTCCCACGAGCTCCTGCTGAGCCCCAGGCCTGCACTCGCTGCGGCAGGCGGAGCCGGCAGCAAAGCGGACACAGACCTCCAGGCCGAGCCAGCGCGAGTGGCGAGGGCGAGTCAGCGGCCCTGTGACGGAGAAGCCCCAGGCTGCCGCGGGGCCGGACGAGCCTGGCCCAGAGGCCGGTCAGGGACGGACGGTCTCTGTGGAGGGTGACAGTGAAGCTAAATCGTGAAAGGTGCCTGTGAGGTAGCCAGGTGAAGGGCCAGGGGTACGGAAGCCTCCGACGGGAGACACAGCAGGGCGCAGGCCTGCAGAGGAGGGCGAGCACGCGGCCGGGGGAGCAGAGAGAGACCGACCGGTGCGGCACGGACTGCAGAGAGAGGGGAGGCGGAGATGAGGCTGCACAGCAAGCCGGCCGGAAGGGCCTCCGCCAGATGCCGGAAACTTTGAGCTTTGGCACGAGGCAACAGGAAGTCGCTGGAATCGTTTAAGCGGTCATCACATTTACACGTCGGTAAGTCTGCAACGTGGCCGCAGTGTCGAGGACGTCCAGCGCGGGCGCAGGCGTCCGGTCAGGATGCCACCATTCCTAACGCCGCCGTCGAGTCGCCATCCAGGACCACAGACGTCTCACGGCTCGACTGGGAAAGAATGTGTCAAGGTTCAGCTGCAGTTGTTTGCAGCTGTTGAACCAAGGGCCTCCACATCCCACGGACTGCCGGCCAGAGCGGGGACTCGCAGAACGGCAGCACGCCTCATCAGAGCGAACAAGCAAAGAGCCAGAGGGGCCAGCACCTCGGAAGTCAGTCTTTCATAATCCAGTCTCACAAGTGGTGTGTAATCACTTCTGCTATATCCTGCTCCTTAGAAACAAGTCACTGCACTCAAGAGAGGGACATTACATGAGGACACAGCCACCGGGAAGGTCGGATCAAAATTAGCCATCTTAGGCCCTGCCTGGCACTAGAACCATTGTGATGATTCGGGTATGAGATGCTACTGGCCATTCTGAGGTCGTAGAAGCAGAGAGAAGCCAACAGATGTGACAAATATTTAGACGGTAGAATCAATGGGATTTAGGCACTGGGGTCAGGAAGAGATAGAAGTCAAGAATGACTCTAAGGCTCTGGCTTGAGCAAGTGGGGGAAGGCGATGGTATTCACCGACATGAAAACGCTTCAAGAGAAATAAGATTTCTAGTTAGGAATTTTATAAGTTTTGTACGTGTTGAGCTTGAATTGTCTGTGAAAAATCAAAGCAGTGTTGTTAAATGAATTCTTCCCAAGTCTGATCTGGAAAAAGGAGTTTTGGGTCATCCCTTACTTCTGGTAAATTTGTTATGAATATGTATATTAAATTGGAATCTCCCTACCTGGTACTCTGGTTATACAAAGCCATGCATGGATGGATGGATGGATGGATGGGTGGGTGGTGGATGGATGGGTGGTGGATGGGTGGGTGGGTAGATGGATGGGCGAATGGTTGGGTGGGTGGGTGGGTGGATGGAGGGCGAGCAGATGGAAGGGTGAATGGTTGGATGGATGGTGGATAAATGGATGGATGGACGATGAATGCACAGATGATGAATGGATAATTACCCATTCAGGAAAAACACAGACCAATTCAGAAAATGTTTCCCTGATTGCAATGCATGGAGAGTGTACAGACCCCTTCTCGTCACACTGCATATGACAACAGAGTTACCGAGCTGGTGCTTAAGCCAAATTGTACGTTGTCAGGAACCAGCAAGTCCCCCAGGTGCAAAGGACTGGAAGACAGAGCTGCTGTCCTTCAGCTGCCTCTGACCAGGGGGCGGGGACAGGGTGGGGTCAGCGGGTTGGACGGGCCAAAGTGAGGCCATCTCCCTGCAGAGATCCGCAGAGCTCCCTCAAGATGACTTGGCCTGGGGGTGAGAGGCCGGCTGCCCCCTCGGAAGGGGCAAGGACCTGGTGGGAATGGGCGACCTGTTTCAGCTCTGCCGTTCATCTCTTTACCGTAGCTTCCCCAGAAGCATTCGTGAGATATGACCCTGAAACTTCGTTATATGACAAAGACGGAAGAGGGCTACGCTTTGCAGGAAAAGCTCCTGAGAAAACAGGGAGAACTATTTTGAGCATGCAAATCAGACCCGTAAAGCCCAGGCCTCGCTCAGCCTGGTGACAGGAGGGGAGGGCGCGGGGGCTGAGCGCGAGCAGCCCCGCAGCCCCGCAGCCCCGGGCGTCCCTCCCCAGGCCACACCCGGACCCGGGCCCTGGAGCCCGTCAGTCTTCCAGACGGTGACCAGAGAGACAGGCCCTTGGGCCACACTGCTTCTTAGACAGAAGCTCTGGAGACCAAGTCACGACCTCTTGTTCCCACCGATAACAGCAAATCAAACACCTCCTTTTGCTTCTGCGTTTCGAAAACACCTACAAATCTTTGCTAAGGAGAATTCTGGCAAAACTGTCATCAGAGACACGACGGGAAATCGCAACCTCTCCAGTTAATTAGTTGGGGAAAATCAGTTAGTCGTGAAGGGGGACTACTAACTAACTAACCCACTGACCTAGGCTAGGTGCAGCTGTAAATTGCAAGAAGCCACCACACCTGCTGAATGTCTAGGTGAAGGTCTAAGAACCAGGTGCAGTATTCTAATAATATAGTACAATGCTAATTATTATTAATTGTTAGTTGGTTTATAATTAGTCTAAGCAGTTGGCTTATTATTAATAAATATTAAATATTTATTGCGTACTTAGTATGTGCCAGGCATGGCCCTAAGCAATTTACATCCAGCCTCACAGCAGCCTCACGAGATGGGCATTCTGTGCACGAGGGAGCAGACGCCCCAGCGAAGCGGCTCTCCCAAGGTCATTCAGCAGGGGGATGGCAGATTGATGATCAGATGTGGCGTGTCTGAATTCAGAGCACTGGATTATGACTTTCGTGTTCATTACGGGACTCAGCCCTACGCGGCAGGCACTGGAGTCGTGACGTTATGAATGTGAACCGCTGCTCCGAGGGAAGAAGTCACACCGCCAGCAAATGCGGGGAGACAGCTCAGGGCCGCCTCTGAGAGACGCACAGCCCCCCGCCCTCTGCGCCGCCGCCTGCGCGAGGCGAAGCATCTGCTCCCAGCACAAGGACGTAGGTGCGCCCGTTACCCCACTCAGCTCAGCGAGCACAAGAAAACAGGTCTGTCCACACGGCGACGTCCCCCACCGCCGAAGCCCCCCCAGGGGAGGACGGGTCGCAGCACCGTGCTGTCGTGCCCCCGGGGTAACTGGGCCAAGCTGACCGGCCTGACGGGGTTCACGCACCCACCAAGGACCCTGAGGTCCTCCCAACCTCGGGACTCGGGGCCACACGGCTGAGGCCCCTGTTCTCTCGTGTCTGGGAGACTTGTTCTTGTATTCTGCTCTTAACACAAACTTAAAGAACTATAAAGAGAGGTTAGGACCATGAAACTCGCTCTACATTTTTTCTATGTGTACATCTGACAGAGTTGGAGCTCAGTGAGGAGACCTGGAAATTTTCAGGAACCAACCTTCAGTGTGGGACGCTCCAAGGAGCAAGGCCCGTCTTCAGGGCAGCAGGCACCCCGTGTGAGCCCAGCAGGGGCGTTTCGTCTTCCAGCTCCCGGTGAGGTGATCCATGTGGCAGAGACAGAGCTGTGTGCAGCCTGGGTGGGTGGCCCGAAGCAGACTTCACGTGCTTGGCTCGGGTGCTGGTTTTGTCCTGGCCATAGATGAATTCCTTTAAAGGTTTTTGCACATTTGACTCAAGAAGACTTCGTTGCGAGACAGTGAGTGTTAGGGACCCATCTTGGCCTCTGAGAAACCACACAGGCCCCCGAACGCTGTCCGCATGCTCAGCCCCTCAAGCGCACCAGGCTCTGGGTGTCACAGTGCTTTCTTTTCCAAGAACAAGCTTCTTGTCCTGCCAAACTCATGAGGAGGGTTATCTCCAGCAAGGATAAGAGCAGAGAAGAGGAGCCACTGACGATCTGCACGTGCTCAACTCGGCGTCTTCCTCTCGTACCCTAAACCGGTTGAACTCAATCCTTCCAGACACTGGGCCCTCGAGAAACACAAAGTTCGCAGGAAAACAGGAGCCACTAGACAGACATTCTCTCATCGTCCCTTCACCAAACCTACGAACCTTGCTGCACCTGTGCCCTTCTGTCCTCTCACCCTTGAGGACACACGTCCAAGGCCACCCTCTGCTTGTGCTGTGAGCCTCGACGCTGTGTCCTTCCTAGGGGCCCCTCTGACTCCGCTGTTCCTGTTCCTCCTACAACTTCATCATCCGCATTTTTGTGTACATCCCAGAAATAGTCAAAAATGCTGTGGTCTCTCCATTTTTTAAAAAGGGAACTCCGTATGCGCCACGTTGCCCGTCCAGAACCGGACCTGTTTCTCCCCTCTTCACACTCTGCCTTCGAAAGGGTGTGAGTGGTCTCCGCGCGCGGCCTCCACCTCCTCCCGCCCGCTCCCACTACCAGCCGGCCTCGTCATCGTCCCTCGGCCAAGGGCACAGGGGCCTCTGTGGCTCCAAACCCAACGGCTCCATCCTAATCCCCACTCCACGTGGCCTTTTGGAAGTATGTGCCATATTTCTGCCACGCTCTCTAATGCTGGCATCTGTGACTTCACGTTCTCCTGGCTTTCCAATGATTTCTCGGCCCCTGTCTCTTGGGAGAGACATCTCAAAGTCCCTCAGGGCTTAGCTCTGTCTGGTAAAGTTCCTTCTGGGGATGCCTGTGACTCTCAAGGTGTCAAATGCCACCCACGTGCGGGGTCACGGCTGTCCCGTCCATCATAACCCACATGCGCAGTCTCTCCATCATCCTTGCTTAATTAATCGACTTGAAGCCAGAGGTTTGTCACGGAGGAAAGTACAGCAAGTGACAGGGAATAAGGAACGAGGGTTAGAAGTGTCATCTTTGGAGTCAGAGCTCGGGTCACAGCCCAGCTCTTCTTCTTAGCAGCTCTGTGATTTGGGACAAATTACTTATTATTTTTCTTTGTTCCTAAGATAAGGCTAAAGATGACAGAATTTTTCTGAGAATTAAATTCCGCTAGAATTCAAATGTCTTAAGGGCAGCGGTTTTTATATATTTTGTTCAATACATCATCCCTCTCTCCCACAGGCTAGGTGAGGTCAGTAAACGATACCTAAATCCAGCCTGTTTTTTCTATGGCCCAAGAGCTAAGAATGGTCTTTACATTTTAAACGGTTGTGGGAAAGAAAGGATAACATATGAACAAGAACTCTCTGCAAAGAACTTCAAGCAACTCGCTGGCTACCAACACCTGTCAAAACCACCTGAGAAATGAAGCATTCAAAGTAGCTCTCCATTTTTCTAATTTAACACTATTCATTTGTGCTGCCTTTTAGTGCTTTTCCTAAACCGAGAGGTTGTTCTAATAATTTCATATCTATTACGAATGATCCTTCCTCTGCCAGTGAGTCGAGCATCATGGTCCCCTCGCCCTTAAGTACTCGTGGTTTCTAAGTACGCACGATCTTCCGATTACATTTTCTAGGCAAAAGACCCAGAGATGGTGAGGGGACATATGTTGTTTTCGAAACCCGATGTTTATACATCTGTTCTCCCTGCCGTAATTCGTTCTGTAGGAAAGTGCCCCTCCCCGCTCTCAGTCAATGGACATCAAGCGGAAGGGACACCGCCCTTGGCTGCAGGAGAGGGCGTGGGACGCGGGACTGCCCAGCCAGAGCGTCCCATTCCCCGGGCCAGGGCAGCTGCGGAACCCCGGGCCTGGCCCGGTCGGAGCCTCTCTCGGGTGCCTTCGGGAAGCCAGGCACACTCTGCCTCCCAGCAGCGCGGGGCCTGGGACAATGACAGACCTGGGCCACGCACAGCCATCTGCTGTTCCTGGAGTCTGGCCATGTAGCACACCGGAAAGGAGCAGCCAAGAAATGGAGAGAAACTGACCCGCGTGACATCTGTTGAACCTCTGGAGTTCACCTGACGCTGGCCTTTTTGGTCATCATGTGACTCGGCAGAGTCCGTCTCCCGCCCAGGCTGGCTGGGTTGGAAGGAATGAGCAAGCTCAGCGACACACCTGTCTGCTTCTCCCCGCCTGGCTTCGTGCTTAAAGCCACCCGAGTAAGGTGGAACCGGTGGCCTTGGATGAACAGCCTCTGGGAGCAGGTGTCCAGCCCAGAAGCACGGCGTGGGGCCCACCACGTCAGAGGCTGCAGGTCCGCGGGAGGCCGGCGGCGGAATCTGTCCAGCTGCAGAACTGCGAAGGCGGACGTGACCTTGCGGAAGGCCACATACTCAGGGCGTCGCAAAGTCAAAAGCAGGCAGAGCCAGGAAGGGACGTGAGTGAGTGAAGGGGTCGGGGGTGAGAAGGGAAACACAGGTAGGAGGGAAAGTGGCCGGCGACACTCGGCCTCAGGGACCAGGAGGGGGGGGGCACTGAGCAGCCTCCGCTCGGCACCTGCTTACCTCTGCGTGTGGGAGTGGACGTTCAAGACGCAGACGATGAGAAATCTTTTGGTCTTTAAACATCGCCAAAAAAGTTCCTTTTTTTAGGACTGTGTGACTCAGACAGAACACAGAGTCAGGCCACAGGCAGGACATGAAGTGCCAGAATAGCTATTGTGCAGATGGGGTCAGGGTGACGGCAAGGGAGGAAACTCAACCCCCAAACCAGCACCGTCTTAATCCAGCATCACCCAGGTGCCAGCAGGAGGCAAAGACTGGACTCGGATCTGTCTTCTGACTGGTTCCCGCACCGCGAACAGGCTGGGGAGCAACTTCAGTGAAAGTCACCCTTCCCACCCAGGGCGCAACGCCAGGTTGCAGAGTGCCTCGCACGAGGTGAAATTTAATTCTTACAATGACCGCTGGAATTAGGCGCTCCTTCTCTTTCTGCTTCTTAGATGAGGAACCTGGAGTCCCTGCAGTCAGAGTGAGCTCCCTGAGGAGGAGCCAGAACTCGCGACTCCCAGGGCTCAGCTCACCACCTGGCCTCCTAACCGTACCCGCTTTTCCTCCCGGGCCCCAGGTCCCAGCAAAAGGTGACGCCAGCCCTCCCCCCACCGCCTCACACACGCACACGCACCAGCTGCTCTGATCCTGCCTAAGCTTCCTGTGGTCTGTCTTCTCTCTGCATCTCTGCTCACTGACACAAGCCCACACGCAGGTCAGGGCCGTGGGCTCCCCGGCCCCCTTTTCTCCCCGCCGTCCATTTCCTATGCCACGGCCGAAAGGGCTTCCCGAAATGCCGTCCCAGCCCCAGCCGGCACGACCCTGCCCTGTCCCCAGCTCCCTCTCTCAGCCCTCATCATCACTTCACATTGCAACTGTCTGTTCACTCACCCGTCTCCCCACCCCTGGACTGAGAAGTCTGGCAAAGAAGGGGTGTCTGCGTGTTCCCAGGACCCTGATTCATAGCAGCCGTTGAGCGCCCATGGAGGGAAAGAGAAGGGAGGAAAATGGGGGGAAAGAGAAAGAAGAAATAGAAGGCCCAGGCTTTTGGGGGAGGGGGTAAATTTAGAGAATACCTGGTCTCGCCCTCGTAGTTCACAGATGAAGAAGCAAGGCTGCCTGTCACGCGCACTGCTAAACAATCACACATCTACATGAAGGCTTCGCCTTGTCTAAAGGTTGGGCGTAAGTCCCTGCCATTTCCAAACCCGTTGCAAATTAAGAGCATTTGATGGTTACTTCCAAGTTCTCAGTCCCACCCTGGGTCAACGTGATAAATTATCCTTAAAAGAAAACTGTGACAACACTCAGTAAATACTACCTCTTCTGCCTCTGATTTGAAAATGAGCAATGCAGCATTAACTTGACAAAGCCGGTCGTGTTCATAGAAACAGGTGTGCACCAACCTGGTCCTCTGCAAGCCGCCCTCCCCAGGGGTGAGAACCTCTAACTTTTAGCTGCTCATTGCTTCTCAAAGGCAAAATCCCAGAATTATCTTCTTCATGTCCATTAAGCCATCCAGGCGGGGGGGGGGGGCATCCAAAACCAGACTTCTGCTCTCCTGAGATGTCCATGCCGAGAGAAGGATTTATTTTCACTATGAAACATGACATTCCATTTGGTCCTAATTCGCTGGCACTATCTTTTGGATGAATTATTGCTGAATATTTGTCTTGCAGATGGTTATATAATAGCAACATTGGAGCCCGGAGCATAATCCGTCGGGAAAAAGTGTGTCCAGCTCATGAAGTAAAAATCAGCAGCCCTTGGAACTGTGGCCAGATACTTGTATTCGCTTCCTGGACACCTGGAGGCCGGGGGTCTTCTCGCAGAGTTAATGAAAAGGCAGAGACGGGGTGAGGATTATCTCCTCCCCTTAGAGGTATTCTTGCTCCTTCCCAGTTCTTAGGATATGTGCTATTTAAAAAGATACACAACAGGAGTAAAGCTGGGTGGCTGGGTTTGCACACAGTTGGAGGACACTTCCCAAGGGGGACCCGCCACTGTGACTGAGTTCTCCCTGACCACAGCGGCCTGCTGTCTCCACTCTGACACTGCCAAGAGAAGTTACGTTTACGCGCAGAAAAAGCGGAGTGGGAGACTGAGCGGCTTCCAGTGTAGGACCCTGGGTTCAATGTAGGACCCTCTTGGCGGAGGCCCTCGCTGCCAGGTTGGTCAGTCTCATGGAGCTCTGAAAGATCCAATAAGCAGCACATGTAGAACTTTTACTCAGACAGCTGACCAGGACAAATCCCTCCTCAGTGCACCTCTCTTTAGGCACCTTACTGTACTTGTCGCTTTATGGGTCTGTCTGGGTTAACATTTGATTAACATCTCTCTCTACAGCAGAGATTGTCTGTGTCCTGCCCATATCCCTCCAACCCTATAATTTTAGGAGGCTCAGCCAATTTCTGTATCTCTGGTCCTGAGACCTTTTTTTGGAACCCTGGAAGCTTTGTCCATCAGGCCGAAGTGCCAAAGAAGTAGCCCTGAGAGGAGCCCTCCGCCGACGAGCCCCTGGAATGTGCACGCCAGCCCCACTCCCTTGCCCCTGGCGGGGTATTCCTGAGGCGTGCGTTTTACGTATCTTCTCGGTCTCCCACGGGCTCCGCTGTCTGTGGCGGTACCTGATTCACAGGACCCCTTACTAACTGCCTTCCCGCTCCACTTCTCTACTGCTCTGCCCGTCTGTCGCACCTTCCAGGTGAACTGCTGGCTCTGGGGCCCTTGTCTCTGTCTCATGTCTGCTTCTGAGGGTGTCCGAGACTGAGACAGCCCCTCTCCTGAGACTAAGCCGATGGCGACCCTGGATGACTCAGTCGCCTCTGTGACTGGTAACATGCTCAGTCAGTAATAGAGTGGAAAAAGAGGAAAACATTATTATTATTATTACTATTATTATTATTATTATTATTACTATTGTCATTATCATTATTATTGGTGTTGTTATCCAGCATAAAACACACAGCCCACCCTTCACTGAGCAGATTCGGCAATATATCTGACTCTTAGACACACTCAGGCTGAGACCGCTACATTTCACTAGGGAAAGTGAAGAATGGCTTGGGAGCTGGCCCTCTGAGGAAAGGTTGCCAGGTGAGAGGTGACGTCTGCCCTGCTCTGCGTCAGGGCCCCACAGGCAGAGAGGACTCGCTCTTTAGCATGCAATGCTCCAGGGCTGTCAGCTCTGTGACAGGCACTTAACAAGACTTCAGAAAGCACTGACCTCAGCCAGCACACAGTCTCAAGGAGGTAATTCTGAATTAAAGCCAAATTGACAAGCCGCTTCTATAATTGAGGCTAAAAGCAGGAGGAACTATGGATATAGTTTGTGGCATAAAGGACAGGCATGTCACCGCTGGAAAAGTACTAGTCGAGTCAGCATGTCACCTCCCACTGCTGGCTACACAGAGACTTTAATGAAACATTCTTGGGACTAATCTGCACCAAAGGCCTCACCCAGCTCCCGACAGGGGTAATTTATAGCTTAAAATGACGGTGTCAGCTTTAATAGGCTTCAAATTTCACCTTAAAACCACTGACTCCTCACAGTGCAGCAGCTCCTGTCTGCCCATTTCACCACATTCAGGAGTGGAATTGGGAGCAAAAGATTTTTAAAAAAATAAGTGCTCGAGCTTCAGTGCTGGAAAGGACCTTATTAGCCAAGGAACCACAAAATGAGCTGTCTGTTGTAGCCAGCAGGGAGTGTGGATGAGTGAAGAGGCTGGTCAGGCTTTGTCAAGGCCTGGAGAGAAGCCGCCGGCCTCAGGGGAGCAACCACTTTTCAGTCACGAGAGCTTGTTGCCAGGCAGAGTTCAGACCCAGTGTGGCCAGTGTTTTTATTATTATTATTATTATTATTATTATTATTATTATTATTTACAAGAGAAGCTGTCCATCCGGGTTAATAAGCAAAAATTTCCCTGGTCTTCTACATTGAAATAACCAAACAGTAATAATAAATAATAACAAAACTACTCCACAGGCAAGGCTGGTTGTCAGCTGGCACTCACCAGCGCTGCTGCAAGGGGTACTGAAACAGTAAACTCCTACTTAAACTGGGAAGCAGCCATTATCTCGGGCCCTCCATGCGACCCCCACCACGACCGGCACCCCTGGCCTCCCCAGAGCCTGCTCCCCCATCCAGCGGCGGGGGCTAGCACCTGCCCAGCAGGTCACCGCCAGGATCCCGTTTCAGCACCACGGCCAGCGTCCGCGGGGCTGGGGCCGGGTCAGCGCCTGCGCAGTGCTCTGAAGTTTCTGCAACGTCCCTGTGTGTGCAGTTCAGACAAAACACATACTCCAGGAACACTGATCCTACAGGAAGCCAGTATGGGACCTCTGAACATTCCGATTCCCCTTATGATCACTGGGGAACTTGCCGAGGGCCCTTCGCTTGCTCCCACTGCCGAGCACCGCCGCACTGACTGGGGGGTGGGGAGGGGGCTCTCCTAGACACATCCCGCTGCAGCAGGTCCTTCTGAGCCCTGGGCACCTCTACCTACGGCCACCAGCCATCATCAGGGTTTAGTCAGGGCTCCAAACAGACTGTGTCTCCGCCCTGTCGGAGCTAGTGACGGAAGACGAACAGTAAACAAGTAGAAAGTAAACAGGTATGGGATCACACACTGAGAACGTGCTCTCAAGGTAAGACACAGAAGACAGGGTAGGAATCGGGTGGGGACACACTTATGTAACCTGGATCGAGACGGCTGTCTGCGGAAGTGACAGGTACACGAGGGCTGTGGAAAAGAGAGGAGCCCACCGTGCAGAAAGCAGGTTTAGGGAGAGGTGACGGGTGGACACTCCAGGCCGAGAAAGAGCACGTGTGGGGAAGGCCCAGACGAGGACCTGGGCGTCACGTGGTCCTGGGTCACAAGGTCAGGGAGGCTGGAACACAGTCAGCAAGGGAGAGGCGAGCAGGGTTTGAAGGTCATGGTGAAGAGCTGGAATGCACCCTGCGTAAGATGTGAAGCATGGAAAGATTTATTTTTAGTTTTTATTTCTTTTTAACGTTAAAGGAGTTTAAACAAGGATGAGATGGATTTTTTTTTTTTTTGCTCCTAAAATATTACGTTAACAATAATTCTCAATACAGACAGTATGGCCACCCAAGGAAACATTTTAAAATGTGTCACAATGATCTAAAGGCACCAGTGGCATTTAGTGAGGCCCAGGGGTGCCAAACATCCTGCGACGTACGGGACAATCTGACTCCCTGGAGAACTGCACCGCCCCCCAGCCCCGGTGTCCGGCAGCTGTGTGAAGGGGAGGAAGGACGTGGGTGGTGGTGGGACATCGTCAGGATGGAACCGACGCTGTCCGCTGAGGAAACGTGGTGCCAAACACAGGGCCGGGGCCTCGGAGACAGGGAACAGTGGCAAAGCGGGCGTGTGGGCAGACGCCACCAGCTGACCACACTGCGCTTCCCAACCCCGCCACGGTGGCCCTCAGCACTGTTTCCTGTCGGCCACTGAGGAGCAGCTACCTGGAAAACACCTGATCTGGAGCAACGCAGAGACGGAGCAAAGAAGGAGCAGAGAAAAGGGATGGAAAGGAAGTGGGAAGAAGGACCCGTGGGCTGGCCGACACTGCATGACACACACTCGTTCAGCCTTGCGTCCAGAATGCGCTCTTCGAGTGAAAAAGGACCATGGCTTCTCCGTCGCTCAGAGGATCCCTCCGGGAAGCCCCCAGGTTGTCCCCTCGTCCCCACCTACTCCCTCCAAGACCTCACAGACGCAATTTGAGTGTTCTCCACAATTTAAAAAAAACTGCCCTAAAGACTCACCTATCACTCAGAAACCCAGCTGCCGTACACCGTTAGGTTAATCTGGCTCAACAGCCCCTGAGATGCAAACGCGTTACCCACGATGAACGCAAACGCGGAGCAGGCGTCCTCGCCCCGCTGCGGGCGGGCGGTCCTGCGCTCCGCACGCTCGTCCCGCCATGCCTGCCCCGGGAAACAAGGCAGCACGACTGGAAACATGTCCCCTCGCTCCAGAATCGCACCACAGCCCCCACCAGAAGCACGTGCGGGAACCGACCAGTCTGCTCGAACACGGAGCCAGCGTGCAGCCCGGCGCGGCCCCGACCCTGGGGAGATTCCGGAACGACGCCCTTCGCAGCAGGAAGACCGTCTGCGTCTCCTCGCCGCCTCGTGATTAGCCCCAACCTACATGTCCTGCAGGTTGACAAAGATGGCAGGCGGGGCCCTGGCGTGAGGACGTTTTCCATTCGCGAGTGGAAAGAAAGAGAGGAGGCGGGACACGGGAGACACGCGTGGGAGGCTTCAGCGTCAGGGATGCCGATTCGCTGGGATCTCCGCCAAGAGCAGCTTCATCACGGCACAAAGGGACGCGTCGCGGCCCTTCCTGGAGGCGCACTGCCCACTCCCCAGGCCGCGTGGCCCTGCAGCGGCACGCGCCCGGAAGTGTGAGTGTGAGTGTCAGCTCCCAGCCTCCCCGAAGCTGGATCCCGGGGGCAGCCGAGCGGGGAGCCGCGGCCTCCCCCAGCTCCCCGATCACCCCACTGCGCAGCGGGGTCTGCCTTTCACACCAGCGCACCTGAGAAGCTGTGCTCCCCACACGCCAGGCTCCTTTTTAATTTCTCTTAAGGATGTTCTCATCAAAAAAGCTTCCCTCATTACGTGCAGTCAATCATAACAGAAAATGGAATGGGGAATTCATGCATTAAAAGGCATTTTTTCCAAAGAAGACATACAGGTGGCCAGCAGGTACATAAGAAGATGCTCAACACCATCAGCATCAGGGAAATGCAAATCAAAGCCACAGTGAGACATCACCTCACACCCGTTAGGATGGCTGTCACCACAAACACGAGCGATAAGTGCTGGCGAGGACGCGGCGAGAAGGGAACCTCGCGCCCTGCGGGTGGGAATGTAAGTGGTGCGGCCCCTGCGGGAAGCCGTGCAGAGGTTCCTCAAAGAGTGAAACACAGGGCTGCCAGGTACCCGGCAGGGGATCACGAAAACAAACGATATTGCAGCATTATTCACGACCGACAAGAAATGGGAGCCAGCTCAGGGTCCATCAGTGGGTGGAGAAAGAAGGTGTGAGATATACATAAATACCACTTAGCCACGAGAAGAAGGAGCTCACCATTTGTGGCAAAGTTCCAAGCTATAAGATGAACGAGGTCTGAGGATTTAACATAAAACGCAGCAGCTGAAAACGCTGTACTATATAACTGAAATTGATAAGAAAGTAGAACTGTTAATTAACTATCATGAGCTTCAAACTGCACGCCAGTCTGAACAGTGTGATGAAATCTCTCATCCCTCCCCGCCCCTTGCCTGCCCCCCATCCCCACCACCCAGGACGTGAGTCACCACCTGGCTGGCAGCTCCGCCTGCCCGCCGCCCATTAGTCACTTAGTAGCCACCTGTCATTAGCTAAATTGTCAAGGCGTCACAGTGCTTGTGTTCAGGCGAAGCTTATTTTATTTAATAATGCCACATTCACAAAACTTCAATTATAGTGCATTGTTATAATTGTCCTATTTTCTTGCTAGTTAACCTCTAACTGTGCCTAACTTACAACTTCATCATAGGCGTGCTGTACAGACGAGGAAAACCATAGTGTGTGTGCTGGGTTAAGGTGCGGAGCATGCACACGGGGTCTTGGAATGCACCCTCCTCAGATATTGGGGAACTACCAGACAGCGAATTTTTTTTAAAGTCTGAGCAGCGGAAAGCAAACCCGGATCGCACGATGCGGTGCACACAGCAGCACTTCGCGCGTGGGCTGCGGAGGACAAACGGTTTCATTTAAACGGCTGACGGCTCCCGCCCCGCCCGCTGCTGGGGCCGTCAGGACATGTAACTCCGGGGAGGGCCGCGCTCTCCGGGTCATTGCGATGGTCAGACCCAGGGAATCCTGAGCGCGCCTCCCTCTCCGCGCAGTGACTGGAGTCAGAGCCCCATGCGGGCCACGTTGCAACGTGTGCTTCCTCGGGGGCCTTGGGAGGACGCTGCGGCATGTGATAACCCTGAAGGCCGGCATTTGAATTGTTTCCTATCAAGACCTGTGACGCGCCTGGTAGAAAGCGTGACCCTGGGGTGCAGAAGCGTTACCCATCTCGTGCTTTCCTGTTGTCACGAGTCCCAGGCTGAATATTCTGTCCTCCTTGTTGGCATTTTTCTCTCTGGTTCTTCAGACATGAACCCTGAGGCAAGGACTGAGGACTAAGAAGTGTATTTGGGGCGGGATCCCAGGAAGAGCAGGTGAGGAACCGGAAGCGTCGAGAAGGGGCGGGCAGTGACCAGTGAGGGCTGCGGCAGGCCAGCCACGCTCCGTCTTGCCGGGAGACTGAGGGCCCGAGGGAGCTCAGTTCCCTCGCTGCAGGGAAAGAGAGACCAGGGTGTCCTCATGCCACCTCCAGTCAGCCCTCGGGGGTGGGGGGAGAATGGCGGGGACTGAGCATCGGGCTTCCGAAGCGCAGGAAGCGCAGACGCTGGCCTCCGGAGGACGAGTACACCTCCTGGCAGCTGTAAGCCCAGACGGCGGCAAGACCCAAGGGGGCAGGGGCGGCCAGAGTCCCCTGCGTGTACTTGTCAGCAAAGGGCCCGCTACATTTCAGCCACCGGGAGGCAGTGAGTGAGGAGGGACTTGAATCTTGAGGAGGCTTTAAAGAACTTGAGCTCACGTCCCCGAGATGGCATCTGGGGCCAGAAAGCCCCCGACCCGTGCGCTGCCTTCCCCAGGCCTCTCAGCGCAAAGGGAGCCTGAAAACGTCCCGGCGAAGCAGCAGCAGAACCCTCTGCTGCAGCAGACCGCGGCGGGCGGGACGCGGGCCGCCCGGAAGGGGCCGCCGCCCACGCTCCGTCGGCTGGAAGGGGCCCCGACGCAGCTCCCCTGACGGCGGGTGAACGGCAGGAGCCGCGCCAGCACCGGGGCCTCCCTGGGCGCGCGCCTTGACGGAGACCGCCTGTGGCCATCTGACGCGGGGCGGGCTGCACCAGCATGGTCGTGGCACCTCCCCCGCCTCCCTCCTCCCGCCCCGGCCCTGCACTGCGTGCTCACAGGCTCTGTCCCTCGCCACCACTCGGCCACCGGGCAGTCATGGGCAGTCCCACTTCTGCCTCCAGCATCTCCGAGTCTTAATCTGGGGGGCGCTGTCACAGGAAAACAGGGTCCCGAGGGAGAGGAGGAGGCCCTCACAGTTCCAAGCTAGGAGCAAGGAAGACATAAAAACTCACGAACCAAGTCACTGGTTCGTAACTCACCTTGCGATGCCAGGTTTGGTCCACGGGAAGGAGGCGAACCAGGAGGATCGCTGATCGGCAGCTTCTGCCGTTCTGAATGGGGAGGAGGGCAGTTCCGGCTGCGGGGCGGCTGAGGGTGACAGTCCCCGCTGATCGATTAGCCGCTGTCCTCCACAAGCTGTCTGAGAGGCTCCCTTTGGGGCACTGGTCCTGCACTTCGTTTCACAGAGCACCTTGGTGGAGAGAGAGGAGCCTGATTTCATTGACAGCTCAGGCAGCAGCGAATCTGGGCTTCAAATCCTGCACGTTGCCTGTGTCTGTGCCTGGGGCACCTCATAACACAGGAGTCAGGCGTCAGGGGACAGGAGAAGGCGAGGCGGGCAGATTCTGGCGCAGAGGTCACTGGGAAATGATGAGGGGGAAAAACAAGCAAATGTGGAAACGTGCGACTTTGCTCTTTCACAGAAGACTAAAGCCACCAATCCCGTGTGCCAGGGCACATGCAAACACCCCTGCCAGGGCAGACAGCCAAAGGCTCCACCCGCGTCTTCTCCCGCGGTAAACTGGCATTCCTCTCCTCAGGCCTGCGTTTCTGTAAAATCCAGGAGCCCTGCGGGCGTAACCCTGCCCCCTCCAAAGTGTGCCACCAGCCACTCCACGAATCTGCCTGGCCTTTCGAGGACGTATCGGAGTCCTCCTCAAAGTGGACCTCGGCTTGCTGCTTTCAAAAGGTTCCTGCCACCCTCTCTCCCTACCCACCGATGAGACTGCAGTGCAAATGGGTTGCTCTGGGTCCTGTGACTTTGCCCTGTGTGTCCTTGCTGTCTCCTCCGACTGGGATGGTTGGTCCCTTAGTTCTCACCTGGGAAAGTGGGGGCTCTTCAAGACGCACCTCAACGGCCTCGTCCCCACAAAGCCGTCAGCCCCTCCCGTGCTCACGCGTCCTTCCCCGTCCCCTGGTGCAGGAGTCCCTGTCGGCAGCCTCGGCTGGGCGATGCAGCCATGATGCACAGAGGCCTCTTCGCTCCGCGTCCGCAGGTCCCAGACGCGGGCATCGTGCTGTTCAACCGTGTGCACGTGCGTGTGCCGTGCGTGCGTGCACGTGACCCTCCAGAACGAACCCCTCGCTGAGCGACTGCTGCGCCCCAGACACTGCGACGTGTCGTCCACACACGTTTTCTCGTGTGAGGATGTGGCCCCGAGGAGGAAAGTGTCTGCCAGGGGCTTCTCGCCGTTGGCGGGGCCCAAATTCACAACCAGCGTCTAGCGGCCACCACTGACAGGACCCGCCTCGCGCTCTGCATCTCAGAGAAAGGCTGCCGGGGGACCTGCCAGCCCCCTGCACTGTGGTCCTGCCGACTGAGACAACCCCGCAAGGGAGGTCCTGGTGGTGTCTTTTGACTAATGGACTGAGGCCTGCTCCGGCCAACCAGAACTGTGCTGTATCCTCATCTGCATCTATGCTGACCAATCAGAGCAGCTCAATAGCAACCAATCATGACGATGCTACTTGGACCAATAAGGTTGCAAATTTGGATTCTTCACTGCACAAACACGGACCAATCAGGAACCAGGGTGGGAACTGTCCCTACAAAAAGCAGCCTCCCCTTTGTCTCAGGGGAGCACGCTTTGTTTCCACCAGAGGCTGCATCCCCCTGGTTTGCAAACTGTTCACCTGAATAAAGTTTCTCCTTTTTATTGACAAAGGTATAAGACTTTCTCATCCTGATAGTTAATCCCACTGTGGTCAGTGTGAAGAATAACCTCAGTGTCGTCCAGCTATGCCAGTCTGCGGATGAGACGGCGGTAGCCGTTACATTTACGTTCAAACAACCTGCTGAGAGAGGAACATGGGGCCGCCCAATATCACTCCCAGGTATCTCTAAGAGTCCCCCAAGGACAGACTCAGGATCCAGCTACATCCCAAAGCCACACCGACCTGACTCCTTCCCTCCCCACAGCCAGACGTCCCTATCAGTGTCTGTGCAAAGTGCACTGCCTCCTGACACCCCAAAGCCACCTGATGTGCTGGGAACTGTGCCAGGTGGGGGGCTCCTGCCTCCACCCCAGGCCAGTCTCCATGGTCTGTGGACCTGAGCAGAGCGAAGCTGGGGACCAGCTCATAAAGACGTTTGCCACATCACTTCCCTGACTTCCGGTCCCACCCCCGTGTCCATGGGACTCACACCTGGCCCAGGGGCCGGACAGGGCACACAAGATACGGCCCATCATCTATGCTTGTCAGCCTGTTCCAACACCAACGACAATCTTCTCCCAGCCTCGCAGTCACAAACCAACCCCCTATGCATTCAGCACACGGGGTGGATACGGGAGCGGAGGGAGGGGGCGTGCGGGCTGGAGCAGCTCGAGTCCTAGCCCACCTGCTCACATGCTCTGCCAAATGAGCATCTCTAATAAGTTCCATGGTGCTTGCCAAGCTCTGGGCTGTGTGCTTTACATGCATTATCTCATGTTAACTCTCACCTCCATTCTGCGACGGTTATAATCGTTTCTGACCCCATCTCTGGATCAGAAAACCGACTGCAAGGAGTTAAATAAGTTACCTAAGTTCTCACAACTAGCGTCAGGGCTAGAATCTGAGTGCAAGCCCACCTTACCCCAAAGCCGTGCCCTTAATAATACGATGCCCGACTTCTCACGTTAGCCTTCCTCCTCTAATTAACCCGAAGGTTTTCTCCCAAGCCGTCTGGGTATTTGTGAACCTCTCTTGTTCATAGGCTTATCCCTGGGCTGAGCACAAATCTGCTGAAGTTAAAATCCTGACATCATCCTAAATTGCCATCACTTCTCTCAGGAGCTCCTAGCTCCCTCCTTTAAGCAGGAAATGGACATGAGCGAGACCTTTAATTAGCCCTCAGTATCAGCTCCTACATCCTGTAATCATTATCTCCGCGGCGTTGTCCGAACCCCCCGGGGAGCAGGGGCATTACGGGCTATTAGAGGCTGTTCTGAAAGCTGGCCATTGGTCTGATTTAGATGAGCCAATTACTTTCACTAAAATTAAAATTTGTCAAGGATGGTTTGACGATGAGTCTTGGCAGCCGAAGGGGCCCCTAACGAGCCAGGCGGCACTTTTTGGCAGAAGCCCCGTGCTGTCATCTCAAGGTGAAGGCTCTGGCTGCCCGTGAAAGGACCAGAGATCAAAGGGACAAAGAGCTCTGGATGTGCAGCCTTGCAGGCTCCCTGGCACCCAGCGTCTACTGCCACTGAGACCCAGCAAGCCTGTAGTCCTCTTCCAGGGCACTGGGGGTCCTCGATAAAGACCGAAGCAGACCGCACGGACCCGGTGGCCATGGATCTGACAGTAGTTGGTACACCAAACCTGCTAGTTGCCTGCCTCACACCTACCGCCCTCAGCTTAACATCCTGGTTTTGTTGTATCAGCAATATGACCTGGTAAGAATAAGCCTTTTCCAGTCTCCCGTAGGGAAAGCCAGCCATGCGACACAGCCATGCGACACAGCCATGTGACACAGTCATAGCTAATGAGACCTAAAAGGAACTGGGAGAACTTTATTTCCTAATAAAGGAATTGTTCTCTTTCGCCTCCTCTCCCTTCTTCCTGCTTGGGGTAAGCATGCAGTCTCTGGAAGTGCCGTTATCTTGAAAACGCAGGTGATTATAAGCTTAAGGATGAAACGCAACCTGCTGAGCATGGTAGAGCAGGACAGGACAGAGCGTGCGTCCTCGACGGCACGCGAGCTGCTGCGCAGCCCCCGGGCTGGCCACCTCCAAGTTCAGGTTTCCCAGTAACTTGCCGCTGAGAGCGTTCCCAGGAGGACGTGTGGAGAGACCAGCCGAGCAGGAGACACACTTAGGCCAGTCGAGCAGCAAAACGAAAAGCATGGTCGGTAGTTCCGTTTAAGACGTCTCACCAGGGGCCGTGGCTGAGTGTGGAAGGCGGGGCGCACCAGCGTCGCCACGGCGACCCCCTGCACACGGCTTCCGTGGCGACGCCCACTCATCTTCTCATTCTCAGCACGGAGCATCGCTGCGCCCGCGGGGTAGACGTGGGCCGTGTGACGCCGCGTGGCTGTTCTGTACCTGCTGGAAAACGTGAGTGTTCGCAGGCTCGCACTTCCAGAGCGTGTGATGTCCCACATCGCCACCTGAGCCGCACGAGCCCTCTCGACCCGAGGCCCAGAGAAGGCTCCTCCCTGCCCCATGGAAATTACCTATGCACGTGCTCCGCATCGTGGTGAGCACAAGAGCAGAACATTCCGGAACAGCAGAGCTTCCCGGGACTGCCTCCCACATCGCTGTGCCCAGAGCAGGGCGGGCCACTGCCGCTCCACTCTCTGTGGCTGACCTTCACGTGGCAACGTGTCTCTTAAAACCTGTTACACCGACTCACACTTTACATGTGCTGTGAGGATTTGCAGTTCTTACTGTTAAAATTAATCTTAATTTTTCAGAAAAATGAGCAAGTTTCCCCTCGATCCATCTAACTTTTGAAACCAGATCCTTGATTATGAAATTTTCATGCAAAAAAAAAATCTGAGAAAACGTTATTGAACTATTGTGCAAAAATTCACCTGTGACAAAGGCAGTATCGTCCCCCAACACTGCTCTACCTGCGGCCTCTCGTCTCAGTTGGTGGGAATTCACCCTTCTGGGTATTCGGGCAAAAAAAAGTGCTGTTTGACACCTTCTCTTTCCTTACACTCCACCTGCAATTCTCCAGCAAACGCTGCTGTTCTGCTTCCAAACACAGCCCGCCTCCCCTGCCGCCCTGGTCACCTCTCACCTAATTTCTATGACAGGCTCCTCACAGTTCTCTCTGCTCCTACCCTCAGGAAAGCCGCCATCCACACCCCGTTTTACAGATGAGGCAGCACGAGGAGACCCAGGCGGACCCAGGAGGAGACGGGGCCGCTCAGATTTCTGTTCAGGCCCGTGTTCGTGGGGTAATGGGGAGAAGAGGAGCTGGACAGGAGCCTAGGGGCACCCCGTCCGCCTATCCCGGGGGGCTTCCCGGGCCCTGCCCAAGGGTGCTCTTCTCCCACTCGAGGGTGTGCTGCCCTCACACAGGGAAGGGCTGACAAGTAGATGCTTCGGCTTCCTACCGGTGGGGACAACTCTGAGGTGAGTCTCGAGTGTCACCAGAGGCCCAGTTGCCCTCGTGGTGATCTGATCGTAACATACCCTTTTCTGTCTTTCTGTCCTTGCTGGTCCCGGGGTCTGCCTATGGGGCGCACATGACAGAGCGAGCATCAGGGTGGTGCATACGAGCAGCCCAGAGGAAGGCTCGGGAGAGAAGCCGGAGGGGGAAACCAGAGGCCGAAGCCTTGGCCCGGGATGCCCGGCCTCACTGGCCGTGGCCCTGAGGCAGAGCGGCCTCTCCACAGCCAGTGGGCACGGGCCTGGTGTCCCAGCTCCTAGCACTGCCCCGCAGACGTGGAGGGCGCCTCCAGGGGTCAGACGTGCAGCTGAGCCGCCCCCTCCGTCCGGGCTCCTGCGCTGCCCGCAGTCTGGGCCCCGAAAACAGCAGAAAAAACAACACGGTGTTCCCGTGGCAAAGGCGGGGCGGGGGCATGCCACTCCGCTCTTTTGATTTCCCGCCTGGCCGTCCTTTCATAATCTCCCATGGGTAGGAGATTAATTGGGGGCTTGAAAATGCAGCTTTCCCGGGGTGGCTGTCATAAAGCAGCGGGTGCCTTGCAGGGAGGGGGCCGTTTCCAGTCTCCGGCTAGGAAAATTCAGGGCCTGTTTTCTGCACTGTCTCTAAGAATCATTTGCCAATTACCTTTGAAACGCTTCACTGGCAGCTCTCCAAAACAAGCCCTCTCCCTGCTAAGGGGACATGGGGAAGTCTGTGCACAATGTCCCCTAAAACAAGCACTCCCTGAGGGATTGGAGAGCAGCCACCTGGGCTAATAAGGGTCCCCAGTATCACAGAGGAGCCCCGACCGACGGCACTCTTCTGAAGAGGGAGGGACAGGGGGAGGCAGGACGAGCCGGGCGCCCAAAGCCAGGGGGAAGAAAATCGTGGCCCCGTGCCAGGAGCTGAGGCGGGATGCTCTGTGTCCCTTTCTGGCTCCTTCTCTGCCCGTCTCCATCCCTCTCAGGCAACGCTTCCCGTTTCTCACCAGTACACATTTCGATAAGCCGGCGGGGCTCCCAGAGCTTCCAGGAAAAGCGCGCACGTGAGCTCTGCCACACGTCGTCGAGAGTCGAGATTCACACGCGTTGGGTGTTCGGGGCACCGCCCAGCAGAACCCGAGCAGGAAGCGTCTCGGGGAAGGGCGGGTGCAGCGGGGAGAAGCACCTTGGAGGACCCACCCCGTGTTTGTGGAGCTGGCTTACCCCCCCCGCCGCTCGTCCACCTGGCCACGGCCCCCAGGGCTCTGGCTCTGGGGGGTGCTGGGCTGATTTCTTCTCCCCGGACAGAGAGAAGCGGCTCCCATGGATGCCAGAGTCCGTTCTGCTGTGAGCTCAGCTTCCCCGGCCTTCTGTGAATGAGCTGATCGATCTCGCTCTACACCCAATTTTTGAAGGGCATTTTCAAATGAGAAAAGCCAGACATATTTTAGGATTTAAGCTGGACGAAAGAAAGCCCAACTCAGAGGAACGAAAGCAGATACTTGATGCCTGTCTGTGCACCAGTGTTCCCAGCAGCCAAAAGGCAAAACCCAGCCGTCCACCACTGGACAGATGAGCAAAATGTGCTACGTACACACAACGGAGCATCGTTCAGCCTGAAAAAGGAAGGACATTTTGACACGTTACAACACAGAGACCCTTAAAGACACTATGCTAAGTCAAATACTGTCACACAAAAGGACAGGTATTGCCTGATTCCATCTATATGAGGTGCCCAGAGTCGCCAAACCCGCAGAGCTGTCAGTGTCTAATCCCAGCACGCCTGATGTCTGTCTCGGGGCCTGCTGTCCACGGATGGAAGTGTTGGTCCAGAACCAGTCAGAGAAACCACCTCGACTCCAAATTCTTCTCAGCTGGACCCCCCTCACTCTCGCCAGCACTGGCCCATAAGCATCTTATCTGGGCAAAGAACCCGTACTGGGGGCAGGAGGGAGCTCTCCAAAAGCTTTTCTGTGCACGTGGGTGCCCAGCGGACCTGCCAGGACCAGCGTACTGGCCTCCAGGCCCCTCAAAGGACTGGAATGGTCATAGAAACAGAGCACCCCCAGAACCCCACTTATGCTGTCTCATTAGCGTGACAGCCCAGCAGGACGAGCAGCTTCGCCACCGATACTCCGACACTTCGAGGACAAGCGCTGACCACCGACAGTGAGACCGCGGAACGGCACTGTGGGGAGCACTTTGTCACGTGTTTACCTAATTAGCCCATTAGGCAGTGTGACGTGAGTCTTGCCTTGTCCCCTCATCAGTTTTATGAGACTCATTAGGAAAGACGGCGTCGGGCGGGAAAGCGAAGAGGCATGTCACGTCCTCCTCCACATGCTCCCTGGGTGGCCCGCGGCCACCCCGAATCCAGCGAGGTGCCGTGGAGCACCCGAGCTTGGCACAAGGGCTGACGGCTTTCACGGATCCGTGGAAAGAGGCTCCCCCGAGCAACGTTCACGCTCGCGAAGGTGACCCGGGGGCCCTCGTCGCTGCACGCTCCGGTCCAAAGCAGCTCGGGGGGGACGAGCGCTGACACAGCGCCGGGAAGACGAGGCTCCAGTCTCATGGGCGTCTTCAGCCAGCGCCATGACGCTTCGCTGAAACACCCAGCCTGGAGGAATGTCGTTTGTGCGACGGGGGCGATGCCGCCACGCCGCCCAGGGCCGGCAGCGTCCGAGCACGGGGGCGCGGAAGGGTCTCTACGGCGATCGCTAGGAGGTGTCGTGTCTGCCACAGGCAGGACACCCTCCCACTGATTTCTCAGTTTCGGCGTTAAATGATCGAAACCCTCATTTATTCTGGCTCAGTTTCAGAGGCAACTTCTTAAAAGCCACATCCTAGGGAGGTCTTCCCTAATCCTCCAAAATGGGCGTTTCTGCTGCTTTCTCATGGTGCCTGTCTTTCTCCTCTTCGCCCTTGAAAAACCCATAGTCGTGACTTACGTCAAGGCTTTGACTTGTCGAGGTCCTGCCTCCCCATGAGACCAGGAACTCCAGGAGACTCACCATGTGCGTCCTGCTGCCCCGGTCCATGCCGCGGGGCCTGTCACGCGAACAGTGCCGGTAGGTACCGGAATGGTGACTGCTTGCCTTCAGACAGTGCTCCCAGGAGACCCACGTCACTCACGTGCAGCATCCATGGCTCAGAAGAGGGCCGTGAATCAGGAGACGGCGTGTCATTCCAGATGTCCCAAACAGCACGGCTGGAGCCTCAGAGAGGACTCGCTCGCCTAACCTAGCAGAGGAATCAAACTTTCCGACTGCGTTAATTCTGTTATTCACTACTAACGCCTCTGTCAGCTAGTGCACTTTGTGGTATCAGCCGTCTTAGAACTGGCACCAGGTGTGAACAGCCCAGCACGTCCTCGTCTCACTCAGGCCACACGGACTGACCGAGCACGTGGGCTGCAGCAGGCATGGAGCTGGCCTCTGAGTTCCAGCTGGAGAAAGAACGGCTAACCTCATGCTGAGAGTTTCGGACGGTCTTCTGAGCACAAACGTCGCATAGCTCGTGCGGCCCGCCCCCCACCCCATTCGCACCTGAGGCCCTGCTCTGTGCGCTGAGTCCAGCCCCGCTCTGTGGTGAGCTGGCTGTCACCGCGAAAGGCGCTCTGCCCGTGCGGGAGCCAGAGGGCCCGAGGCGGCCCGGCCTCCAGCACTGGTTCCCGGAGTGAGCTGTCTGCTCAAGGCCGTTTCCTCTCCCAGCCTCAAATTCCTCAGCCGGCGACCAAGGCCTGGGAGCCGAGTCCCTCAGAGGCCCTTCCGGCTCTAGCGTCTATGGCCCTCCTTTGTCCCCTCTGCTTGGCACTGGCAGTTTACTGCAAGGCACCTGTCATGCTGGAGAGCCTGGTCCCCCATGAATGGGCAAGATGAGGTGCACCAGCGCCGCCACCAGGCTGTTAACACGTTACCCCAGGGGAAGAGGAATATTAAAGTAATAATTATCATTTTTATAAAAAAGATAAAAGATCATGCCAAACTGAAAAATACACATGGCAAACTGCTAAGTTAAAGTGTGGAACACAAACCTATATCAATTCCGCACTGCACAACAGGAAAAATCACGAACAGGTGGGTCGGCCACAGTTGCAAGCAGAAGCAGCCAGTAAGGTTCATTTAAAGAGGAAAATGATTTCCTAAGAGAAGACTGGGAAATGCACTGAAATCGCCAGGGGCCTGGAAAACCAAGATTAGAGGTCTCCGCGTTGCCCAAACCGCACTGCCACTGCCCTGAGTGACAGACAGTGGACATCGTCACTGTCATCGCTGCCGCTGCATCTCAGAGAGGTGCCCGGTGCACCTGTGTGGGTGGGCGCCCGCAGACGGCGCCCGAGGCACGTGGCGGTGCCCAGCGAGGGCGCGGGGAGGGCAGAGCGGGCGTGCGGTGTTCCACAGCGGCGGCGTGTCCCAGCCCAGGGGCCAGCCGGGCGGCACAAGGGAGCTCAGCTCCTGGGCGGCCGACAGGGTGGCCACTACAGACCACGCGGGCAAATGAGAAAGACCGGACGGCCACAGGGACAAATGGCAGCTTTTATTTCACCATTTCACGGGAACAGGGGAAATTTTGCTTTGTATTCCTGTGGTTATTCTAATATCATTTCTCCAAAATCACCTTTTTTCCAAAAAAAATAAAATTAGAAAAATGAAGAAAAAATAACCCAAAACAGTGAGCTGTGTGTTCCTTGCCCCTGAGGCCCACGGCCTGGCACAGGGCAGGCGCCCTCAAAAGTGCAGGTTTATCAGGTCAGGGACTGGATTACGACACGTGAACCGGCCGTCACAATGTGGTCACCACGCAGTCACGTGGATGTGAGTCAGTGACACTGTAATGACTGTGTGGTCCCCGGTGGGGACCAGGCTTAGCGGGGACCACCGTGTAACTTACACAAATGTCTGACCGCTGACACAGCCCTGAAACCCACGTAAGATTGCACGTCAACTATAGTTAAAAAGCGAGAAAATATTTTTTTATAAAAAGGCAGGCGGACGGCCGGGTGCAGGCGTCACGCTCGGAGCGCTCAAAAACTTCTGCGAGAGCCTGGTAAGCTTCAAGAAGGAGAAAAGACGGGGAGTTGGGAAAACATGACGAATGTTTTTTCCACACTCTCAAATACCAGAAGGTTCACTGACATGGAGCGCGGTCTCACCCCATCATGAAAGCAGCGGGAAGCCAGCTGGAGCGACACGGGCAGGTCGCGCCGCGGCCCGAGGGGCCTCTCCCGCAGCACCAGCGCCAGCGCCACTGCCCTGGGTCGGCGCTCTGGGGACTTTGGGAGCGAACTCCATTAACCTTCTCTCCTGGCTTCGCGTAGCCAAACAGAGCCTCTGGTCCACCTCCTTGGGTCCCAGCAAGCTCCGTGCCTCGGTGGCCCCCGAACACAGCACGGCCTCCTCCAGCAGCTCCCCCACCTGGAGCGGGCCTTCAGGGTCACCTGTCGAGCTGCACACGTGGGGGCCCCGGAGACGCCGGCCGACCCAGCTAGAATGCACATCTGAGGATGTGCGTATTCTCTGGCGCTCGGGGAAGGCGTCAGCGTCTTCCTGGCGCCAGGCACTCTGACGGACGGACACGCAGGCGTCAGGTGCGGCTAAGGCAGACGGAAGACTCCGTGAGGTGGCCGCTTCGTCGCAGACGGTGCGACAGCAGGGCTGAGGAAGGAAAACGGAGGCGGGCAGTTCCGCCCCGTCCCCTGCCCGCAGCAGAGGAAGGGCAGGAGGCTGGGCGGAGCCGCAAGGACAGGCCGATGCTGCTCGGGCCCCTCCAACCACCTGAGCTGCTCTGGGCAAGAAGCCAAGGCCTCTTTCTGTCCTCCAGGGTGCCACACCGTCCCAGGCCTGCTTCACGCGGCCTGCAGCAGCCCGGGCCTGGGCAGCGCACCGGTGCCCGCCGCCGGCAGAGAGCAGAGGCCCAGCCCCGCGCGGGGGGCCAGGGCACCCAGGGGATGATGCAGGCAGGGAGGCTGGGGCAGCGAGGGGCGACAGGAGGGAAACGGGTCCATGCGCACACTCCCAGGCCATGCGTCGTGTGCAGAACACAGAAACGGAGACCTACAGAGGCCACCACGAGGGACGAGGGACGAGGGACAGTGCAGAGGAAGGGAAAGAGAAATGGCAGCCCCCGCCACCCTGTGCCAGTTCCTGAGGTCACACTCCCTCTTGTGGACACTCCCCATAACGCCACTAAACATGCCTTTTCACGGCCAGAGGCGCGGATGAGGATCTCCATTCCACCCTGACCTACGCGGGAAACAAGTGAGTTTTTTCTTCAAAAAAGGCATGTTCAAAGGAATTAAAACGGGCAAAACTATAAAAACTGCATGGCAGAATGACACAAGAAATATGGGGATAGACTTGGTAGAATTGGTATTCTATTTCCCCGGAGAGAAGAGGACATAAAGCAGATCTTAACATCTGTGGCACCAGAAAGCTGGGTCTGAGTCACACCTTGGGGAGGCGAGAGGAGGACTTGGTTCGGGCAGGGCCAGCTGTGAGGGCTCCGAGGTCTCACCGGGATCTGCCTTCTCCCATCTGGGCTCCGCCTCCCTCGGGGCCACTTCGGGGGAGGGGCGGGGGAGGCATGGCGCCTGGAGCTCCAGGCTGCGTTTCCCAAACCAAGCAGGACGTCGCTTTCCCCACAGCCCCAACGAAGGCCTGGCTCGTCAGCTCTGGTCTAACCACGTGCCTGCGCCAGGACCAGCTGCCAGCCAGGAGGTCGAATGCCCTTGCAGGCTGGCCAGACTGGTCCCAGCCTACACCTGGAGCTGAGCAGGTGTGCTGAGCCCGCCCCGGCTGCAAGGGTGGAGGCTGGAGGAAGACGGGCCTGAGGAAAAGCAGATGCTGAACGAGGAGGGGGTGCCGGCGCTCACAGGGCACGCAGAGCTGCGGGGGAGGATGACGTGGACCACTAAGGCCGCGGTGATGGGGACGATGGGGACAGTGGGATTTGGAGCGTGGGCACCGCCACCCTCCTGTCCTGCGGGGCTGTCTGCAGGCCTTGGCTGTATCTGGTGAAGGGTCTTAGGGTGGAGCTGCTTTTTGCCTCAGGCTTTGTCACAGGCCTCGGGCTGGCCTTCCTGACCCTGGAGGCTCAGGCAGCAGACCCGCAGGGGAGGTGGGCGTGGGCGTGGCTGCTGCGCCGAGCGCCCTTCCACACTCAGGCCCCTCCCCAGGGGGCGGCCTCGAGGTTCTCCGCTCCTTGCCCACTCAGGAGTCCAGGTGTTAAATCAGGAGCCAGCAGCGGCTGTTCCTGGCCGAGTTCCAGCCTGAGACCTGCCTTGCGCGTCTCCTCTGCCTGACTGCTTCTCGGGCCAGGAGAAGAGCGACTGCCGAGCCGGAGGGCATTCCCTTCCCAGGCCATTCGGACTCGTGGGGATTGTGATCAAGGCTGAGAGTTCAGAGGGCAGGGAGGGGGTGGGCAGAGGTGGTGGGGACAGGGAGGTTGGGACAAGGGCTTGGCCTGGGGGACCGGCCTGGTCTCATACAGCAAGCCCCCTAAATCCTTGAGCCTCAGCATCCTCACAAAGCAAGGGGAATGGACTGACTTCCAAGGACATTTCTCTCTCAAAGAAGCCACGGCCACCCTGCATTCGGGCCCCCTGCGCGGAGCCAGCCTCTGCCCCCCAGGAACACAGGCCTGGGGACGTCAGACCCCCACAAGTCTCAGAAGCTAGAAATCCAGATTTTTACATGAAGTCTCCCCATCTTAAATGCCGGCCAATAATCATTTTCTTTTTAATAAACTAGCATTGTGAGCTAACTGTGTGCACTCAAGCCAAACCCCATCACAACACCAGATCTGGCCTCCTGCGAATCCCAGCATTTGCCAGCTGCAGTGAAACAGGGGCCTCCGTGATCCCCGTTAGCCTCTGCGATGGGGACCATCGGTACAGGAGAGCCTAGCTCGGTCCCTTGCTGCCAACTGTGAAATTCAAGAGTGAAGGGTGGCATCAGACGCATGCTGAGTTTCCAGCTGCAAGCATCAACACTTTGCTAAAATCCATTTGGTGCCTCTCCGTCCCTCCACCTGTTCCCTAACGACAAAAATAATTAACACATCCACAGGAAAGCGCAGAACAAAGAGAGTTTCGATTTATCCATCCATTTCGGGGTCATCCCTATTATCAGTATATGACAAGTTAACGGGTCTTCATTAAAAGCAGCAGGCAAGCAGTTTGGGACGCTGGGGCTGGTCACGGGCCTGGCCGTGGCGGCATCTGTGCGCACAGGGAAAGATGCCAGACCTGCTCTGCCTGGTGTCCCTGTGTGTCATCCTGAGGCTACCTGCTCTTGCTGGTAGAGGGACGTGGTCTTGTCTGCAAAAAGTGCCCGGGTTTGCCGGCTGCTCCCAAAGTGGCAGGCACAACGCGTTATGGAACCAGACAAGAGGAAGAGAACTAGGCAGGCTGGGAGGGTGTCAGCAGGCCTGAGTGTGGGCCACGAGCCGTGACCCAGAAGCATTTATAAGCCAGAGGTCAAGACAAAACTGTACATCAAGGCCATTCTCAACCCGGCCCTCCCTGCCCTCCCCAAACCCAGCACGTTTCTGAACAGTATGGATTCTACTTCAGAAATATTCCTCAAATCCAGGTCTTCTTTGTCGTTATTCTCTGGCCCCTGCCATCTCCTCCCTAGAATAGTTCAGAGGCCACTTCGCAACTGTGTCACGGCTTCGTCTGGTCCATGGCCATTTGGATTGTGTCCCTGCTTCCTGAAACACCCTGCAACTGCTCCAGCTGCCAAAGCGGAAATGAATAACTGACCATCTGACAAGCATCTTTACTTTGGCTCACTGAGTGTTCACTACGATGCTGAATTCATTTCATGTGCAACAGGGAGGCGCTGCATAAAAACAGGGATTTCTTGCAAGACTGGGTCCAGATTCCAGGGACGAGCAACGTAAGATGGAATTATTCCATTTCGGCAGCTCGTGGCTTACCAAGTGGCCACTGTCTCCACCACCCTGTTACCACTTACAACGACCATCTTCATTTATGTCACCTGCCTGGGCCCGTTGGCACAGGAGTTGGCAAGCCATGGTGGCAAGGAGGAGGCCTGAGGTTGGAAGAGCGGAGACCAGGAAACCAGGACACAGGATGCCCAGATGTTCCTTGCGAGAACGTACCAGAATGCTGGCACGTGAGCAGACCAGCGCTCCCCAGGGAGAACAGGTGCATGGTGTTCCCAGGGAGAAGGGCCCGGCCACGGGGGAAGGACTGCGCTCTGCATTTTGTCCCGAGATACGAAATGGAGCTTTCCTGAGAAAGAAAGCAGCACAGCATGTCCCACAAAACCAGGACATCTTTCACCCCGCCCTAAACGGCATCACGCAGGGGGCCCCTCAGAAACGCACGAGAACAGGGGAGACGGCGAGCGGCAGCCGGCCCGCCGCGCACTCCCGCGAGCTGGGGGTCCTGAAACGTGTGTGTGCGAAGCCCTTTAAAACATCTGAAGCAGAGCGTGAACCACAGCCAAGTTTCCGCCCTGCTCTTAAATGCTTTTAGCCCAACTCTTTTTCTGAGATTCCGGGGCATGTGACGCATCAGTTCTGGGCCCAGAAGCCATGCTGTCCCTGCCCAGTGGACGGCCGCAGCGACGTCTTGCAGGCCTGACTCGGGGTGGCATCCCGGAGCTCAGCCGAGCCACCTCTGACAGACAAAAACCGTGTGCGTACCCCCCAGCCTGGAACCCGGGTAAGACAGAGTGACACAGGACGGCGGCCCTGGGCTCCCTGAAATGCTCGTCACCTTCACTTGCCTCGCAGGACGGAGTGCCAAGGCTGGGAGCAAGAGCCAGAGGCTAATGCGAACGGAGCAGCTGTGGACCTGGCCGGCGTCCGAGTGAGCAAACGCCCTTTACACATGGTTTCCTGAGGTCAGCCCAGACCCCCGGCTCCCACCTCCCCTCAGCTAGCGGGGAAAGCACTGGAACGAGTGGAAAGAGATTTGCCCAGGATGAAAATCAGTTTGCACGACGGCAAGGCACAGCCCGGGCAGGAAGCACCACTGCAAAACCTGTGTCCTCTCCCCAGCCTCAATCCTGGCACATCCGTGGCTGCGCACACCGTCTGATCTCGGGTTCTGCTCCGTTTTGAACCTACAGTCTGCTCTACTCGCACGCTTACGAGACATGGCCTGTGGACGTGGTTAAACTTGACTTTTAATGTCAACAGTGACCACCTTCTACGTCTTCCTTTCTAGTCACTAATTTGATCTCTTCGCTAAAAGAAGTGCCAATAACTTGAGGGTTTTCAGAGTCAAGTGGCTTGAGCTCCTCCAGACAGCCAGGCAGCACGGTGTCACTGTCACCACTCCGAGCTGACAGGGAACACACGCGTGAGCCAGCGGCCTGGGATCAGTCGCCACCTGCCCAGAGCACGGGCAGAGCAGGTGTTGGCTGTAAGGGCTTCTAGACGCCTGCCACGGTCAGTTGAAAGTCAAGCCGTGAGCGCTGCCTGGCCGCAGTGAAACCAGAGACACAGACGCCTGTCTGTCACTGCCCGGCGAAAACGCTCTGAGGGGTGGGACGAAACAGATACGTACCGGGGGCGGGGTGGGCACAGCAACGCGCCAGCCATCTGTCAAACTCTGCTGCCTCTTCCCCCTTCCAAGACCAAAAGAGGCGGCAACTCTGCGAGGAGACGGGCTTGTCCGTTTCCAGAAGCGGCTTTTTCCTCAACCCTTCCAGGTCAGCAGAGCTGCTGTCGAGGATTTTGCATTCAAGGCACAGTTCTGAGCACGTTATGAAGACAGCACCTAAGGGTGCCTCCCTGGGGAGGCTCTTAGCCCTCTTTCCCATTAGAGAGTGGATGGCAAAGAGGCTAAGACCCCGGCCACGACCACGCAGCCAGCGGGGAGGCCGGGTCTCATGCGTGTCACATCACGCTTTGTTTACTGAACTGTCATCCGCCTGGTTACTGACTGAAGACAGGGCAGAAGAATTGAAAAGCATGTGACTTGTGCTTTTAGCAAAGTTTACTTCCAAAAAGAATCGTTTGGTTCTAAAAATCTCTATATTTATAGTATTGATAGCTGTGTACGAAATTATGGGCTAAGCCTGGTGTAAAATTGTAAAATGACTTAGGAAGTCTAAACTTTCATTTCTCTCATTGTCACTAAAAGGTAAGGTCAGACTCCCTCAGAAGCCTCTTGACTGGAAGGAAGGTTGACGGGGACACACACTGATGTGGGGCTGGGACCACGGGAAGGCGAAGCTTCTGCTCCCCAGGGGTGAAGCCACCAGCTTCTCTGTTTCTTACTGGGGAGGACAAAATTATTTAGACCTAGAAAAAAGTCCATCTGGGAAAACATCTAGTGGGAGGGTCCCTCTGTTGGGGCATGCATGCACACGAAGCCTCCCCAGGGTGGCAGGTCCCTCCCATGCCCTGGAATATTCTGAAACTGTGGCCACCCTACAGGCAGTGTGGGGGGTGGGGCGGGGGGTGGATGAGCAAGACACCAGAGCTCTCGCTGCAAATCCACGAATGTCCCCTAAGGGGTGGTCTCCGGTGCCAAGGGCAGTGTGCACCCCGAGGCTGCTGAGACCCCTCGGCACAGCAAGCAGGCCTGAGAGTCGCCCTGAACCAGCCGTGGGGACGCCGCCCGGGAAGCACCAAGGGGTTACTTCGCCGGCCGCCGCGCTGGGCCGTCCCTCAGTCAGAGGGGCACTTCCTACGCAGTCGCCACGCGCTGGGCGGCCCCCCGCGGCCCTGTGGTGAGGGTTCGTGGCAGGAAGCCTGGCCACCTCCGCAGCAGCACGCTCACCCTCGAATCTCTGCGGTGGAAAACCTCCCAGTCAGGTTCTTATCATACAAATCATGACGGTCCTACAGGGCAGCTGTCCCCCACTCAGTGACTCCCCGGTCCAGGTTCCTTCACACGGGTGGCCCCACCATTCCAAAAGCTGGCTTCCAGGTCACCACGGCAGGGGAGCAGAGGACCAGGGGTGGTGGGTCGCTTCTTAAATGCTTTGGTATTTCAGCTTATGGCCCACTGGTCACGACAAATCACACACACACCCATTGCAAGGAGGCTGGGAAGGGAACAGAGCACAGATGGAACGTCTCTGCCACATGTGGTCTGCTCCAAGCACCCTGCCCACGACCGAACCTTAAATTCAGAAACCAGTGCTGATTTTTAGAGACTTTTAGGTGATACTTAATTTGGTGTGTTATGCGTTCATGAAACTATACCTCTCCAATCACACTGTGCCGTTTTCTATAATCTTGTTACTTTCACATCAAATTAAAGATAAGAAATATATTTAAGCTCCACATCCATAAGCAATAAGATCATTAAATCTCTTTGGGCACTATTATTTTAAAAAAGGGGAAAAAAATCTGTCCAATTATTTTCAGCAGGGAAAATTTGCCAGAGCTTACAGCCGAGCATTTAATTGCCTTTTTTCTTCTTTTTCACATTCGTGAGTCATTTTGAGCTTATGATAATTTCAAAACAAATATTTTTCAAAGCCTCAGGGCATTCATTGTATAATAATCATTTGAAAGACTTCTTGGTTGTGGGGCTCTCAAAAGAATGAAAAGGCCGTCTGCAGCACCAGCTCGTTCTCCGTTAAAGAGATGAAATTGCTCATTAAGTGGCAGAAGTCAATTTCTCTCATCGGCCTAACTGCCCGTTTGAGCAGATTCAGTCCCTGTGTTGACCAAGGCTGAAGGTTTCGAAGTCAGGACCTAGTCTCTCCTCCCTCTGACGTGAACGTTTTAGCTCTTCCGAGACCGGGGCCAGCCTCTGAGAGGTCTTCTCCTCGGGAGACTGGAGGGGGGTTTGGCGGTGGCTGTCGCACAAGCTGCGTCTTTGGCTTCTTAAAGCAACACTTGGGTGTCGTAGCTAAGGTCCGACGAGTCGTGACACACACATTTTAAAAAGAGCCAGGCGACTTTGCAAAGTACACCTCTAGACGCACGGCCCACTTAACCATACAACGTAAACGTGCTCGCACTTGTCAGTCTGTTTGTGACTTCTGCGAAAAGAACTGTTTTTTGTTAAAACCAAAAGTCGACTGTCCCAGCCCCGAGGGTTTGTGGCCAATCTGAGGATAGAAAAACCTGGTGACCCTCCCACTCTCAAACTCTTGGAGCTAGAGGCTGGAGGAAGGGGCAGGGTCGAGGGGTGGGGAGTAGGTGGGAAGAGGTGACCTTGCCACATTTCAAATTCTGTAATGAACACAGAAAGTAATCAGAATGAGATAGCTGGAGATTCGATTCTTTAGAGAGAAATTCAAAATCATTTGTCCCTTACAGGAGCCAAAGGTGGGGGGGGGGGGGGGAAGGCCATTATTAATTTAGGCAATTAGAGAACTTTGAAAGCAATATCCAGTACTCAAAAAAAAAAAAAAAAAGCCCATCCCAGAAGGACAGCCCACGGCCTCGGAAAACTTAATTTTTATAGCGTTTAGAATGAAGAAAGGTCATTTCTTAGATATGCTTGACAGAAGACTGTAATTTTAAGCTGGTAATTTTAATGAGAAGTGGGAGCAAATGCTTGAGCGAGCTTGAAATGGAAGGTGTGTTCTGCCTGTCACGGCATTTCAGAGGCCATGAGCCCAGCGCTGCTCCTGCTCTGCCACTCGCCCTCGGGACGTCCCAGGGCCAGCACCTCATCTGTCAACAAGACGCTCACCTCCTTCCTCCAGGGGAGGCCTCCACATCCTGAGGTATCCAACCCATGGGCTCTTTCTCTTCTCTGGAGCATAAACAGAGGCAGCATCACTGGAGGGCCCTCCCCAGAATCGGGGCAGAGACAGGGCAGCAAGCTGAGGCGGGTCCCCAGGGAGCGAGCCCACAGCGTGAGGTTCTGGGGACTTTAGGGGGACTTGCCCCTCTGCACCCCACATGGATGGACACAAGAGGTCTCTCGAGCAGTCTGGACCGCCGGCACCATCCAGGGGGCGGTGCTCAGCCTTATCTGAATGTAGGGGTCAGACATGTCAGACATGTCTGGACCCACCCTTGCAGAGTCTAATCTCAGTGGCCCGGGGTGCAACTTGGGCCTTGGGAGTCTTTCAAGCTCCCCAGGTGATTCAAATGCCCGGCCAGGGCTGAGAACTCAGTGTCCGTTTCTGAGAAGAACATCGGCAGAGAGGTATAGGAAGAGCCCTTGGCAGGAGCCCGGTGAGTAAGGGGTGTGCTAGACTGAGGTGGGGCTGGAGGAAGGCCAGAGAGAGGACTGTGCCAGCGTGAGCCCCACGGCTTTGCGAGCCGGGGAGCCCAAGAAGGATGGAGCACGGAGCAGCGTGGCCAGCTCCTCACTGCCATGCAGCCAGCGGGAACATCGGAGGCTCCAGAGAAAAGCTAACGCCACCTAGAAACGAAAACTTATCTGACCAAACTCATTGAGTCTCCCTCCAGGTACGTGAGGGGTCAGACGCCACTCGTCTCTGTTCGGGGACAGTCGTTTGCTGTAATTCGAAGCCTGCTGCCACAGCCACGTCTCTGTCCCTCAGTGTCCTCCTTCCCCACCGTGGTGAGTCACTGCAGACTGACATGCTTCACTTAAAAATAAACAAACACCTTCTGTCTCCATCCTGGCACAGCAGCAGCGTATTTAGCATTACAGCATATGTCATCTGTCTCCCTAAACGACCGAACACGGCCATGGCGCGATGGGACTGGTAATTTGGACAAATGAGAAACAGCCTGCCATCAGCTCAAGCATAATGACGTTTGATAAGCTGTCCACAGACACTACCATGCGCTCCTTCTCTTCTTGTTCCTGGAAAATAAACACATAAAAAGATGTCCCACCCCTGGCCCTTCAGAAAAGCCCAGGTGACTGAAATGCCACTCGCCTTTGAATGCCCCATTCATTCGGCAAACGCCAGCAGATGCCAGCCAGCTGAGGCACACTGGGCCTGGCTGCAACGCGCAGACATGGTCCCTGGAGACCAGAGCATGGGACAGGTACATTCGATGACAGCTCGCAGGAGGAACAGCAGGAAAACCCACAAGACGTGTCATGGCCAGTCACCCCATCCTCCACAGGCACGGGAAGGCACGGCTTCACCGGGTCACCTGGCGGAAGTTGTCACTCACTCAGTTGAGTCCCCAAGTCCTGTCCCACCCCACCCAGACCAAGGATCTTCACAAGAGCGTCACAGCCTAGGGACGTTTCATTGCAGGGGTGATGGTCTCGTTGGTGAAAGGAGAGAAATACAGGAGCCGGGAGGCCCAACAACGGGCTGTGAGAAGGGACTGAACGGGTGTCCTGAGTCCGCTCAGCATCCGCATGCCGGGCACTCAGCCCTCCCTCCCTGGTTCTCTGCAAACCCAACACGGTCCCTTCTGGCGCGAGTCAGAGAACCCAAGCAGCCCGTCCTCAGACTTGCTTGCTGGCCCCAAACGGGAGCTGCCAGGCTCCTTGCCCTGGGCCCAGACGGCACTGTGAGAAAAGTGCTGGAGACGGGCGAGCCAGCGACTCTAAGATGCATCGCGGCTGCCTGGGAGGACAGCGAGCAGAGTCCGTGCATGAGGCTCTCCTCCCGCAGATGTGTTTTTAGCCCGTGGAAAACACTGGAAGAATGCGTTTGGTTTTGCAAGGGAAAAATTGGGGGTACAGGGTTTTGTTCAAACGTATTTTCTTGGTGCTTCTGCCAAAGGACATTGAATAAAAAGGAAAACTAAATGCAAGCCCAACGTGGGTGATAACGAGTGCTGGTTCATAATGTCTTATCTAACGACATCAGTTCATTAGCCATTTGGGGGGGGAGGGACTCTTAATTACAGCAGGTACCTAATCACCCCTCAGCGGATACTCCGGATACCCTAACCAGCGCCTGTGAAAAGAGGCTCAGACTTGGACTACGGAAAGCTAAGGTAATTTGGGAATCTGCCACGTTCCAAGGCAAAGGTCTCAGTGTCCGGGAGTGGCGAGGTCGTCTGCCGGGTTCCATGAATGTCGCATGCCACGTGTAATGATGCAGATAACCACAGCTCGCCCACGCCAGTGACGAATGGGCTGTGGCAGGCTCTATTTCACAGCTTCATGTGGAATTACTCAGCAACTAGACTTTATTTCGCTTCTGTTAGGGCCCATAAACATACATATTTATCAAAACCTTTGCAATTCTGACACCGTGCGCGTTAAGATCCTGCTTGTTTGTGAGTAATCCGCGATTCATGAATATTAGATTCCTGCCTTAATTTCGCCAGTGCGGCTTTTCTCGTGGCAGGGGAAGGTCAGGGCTCCGTCCTCTGAACGCTGCTTGGATGACATAGGACGAGCGTGGGCCGGGTCGGGACAGTGTGGTGGGTGGCGGGCCGAGATCGAGGCCCCGCTCTCCCCCGGGGCTGTCTCCACCCCCTGCCACCGCCACCCGGCCTCCCTGTCTCACCGCCCAAAGATGGGCAAATGGCTCGCTCACTGAACAGCAGCAGCACAGCACTGTGCAGGGCACAACTGCTTGTGACGCGAAAGAAATCAGACATCAGCTGTGAGCCTGCTGGCCGGAGAGGCCGAGTCCTGCACTGAGATGCCAGCAGACTGAGACCTTGCCGCCTCAGAGGCGCAGGCTGGCGTCACAGTCCCTTCCCGCGTCCCCCGTCGTCCTCCCGTCTCGGGTCACCGCTGCATTATGCCTCTGCATTTGTCCCATCACCTTTTACTTCAGACGATCAGAGCCCGGGACCGCTGGGAACCAGACGGAGCACCCGCGGCAGCTAGTTCAGTCTCTCCGCCCCCATCCCCGCCACCCCGCCTTAATGCGGGCAAGCAGAGGCTCGGGCAGGGGACGCGGCCAGAGTCTTGGGGTGCACCCAACACCTGGTTCCCCACCCTGCACTTGGGCCACCTGGCCCTGAGGGGTGACAAGGGGGGTCTCGCAGATTGAAAGGAAAGGAATCAAAACCAAGATGATCTCTCTGAGAAAGTATTTCCTGCTCACGGATCCTTTACTATTGATTTTCGAAACCGAGGCTGTCGTGCATGCCCTGTGGCTGGTTTTAAAACCTCCCTGGCTTCGGAGTTTCTCATTTATTCGGAAGCACTGTAACAAGCAGCACGTGACGATTTCTCCCGCCAGTGTTCCCAGTCATCAAGATAAATCATCTTGCTGTTGATGTAACTGGAATACGAGAATCGATGGCGTCCTCCCGAGGAGAGAAGCTCCCCGTCATGCTCACCGCATCGGAACTGTGCAGCAAAAATGCAGTCCCCCAAGCTGGCTGCCATCCGCCCTGAGTCGCCTCCATCACTGAGCAGCGAGCAGTCGCAGCGAGGCTCTGCTCTGCACTTCGCCTGGGCTACACGGCTGTCACACCTATGCCCTAGAGGGAACTGAGCTGCCAGACCCGTGGCGTCACCTGACACTCACGGGTCACGGGGGACGTGTTCACAAACTATGCGTGTTTGCTTACACTTCCCTTTCCCCATTGCCAAACAACCTCTCGCGAAGGTTCAGAGAACAACCGATCACACACGCACCTCCTGGAAACACGTGAAACACCGAAACACCTCTGTGGCATTATCCCCTCCTCTCATTGCTCCCTCCTCCGGTCCATCAAGTGCTCCTCTTTTTAGCCAGTTTTTCCCGTGCTGGTTTCTCTTCCTCCAGGAAGGCGCTGTCCTGAGCACTCCCACCTGCCGCAGCCTCTCTTCCTCCGCCCCCGCAGCCCCGCCTGCTCTTCCCGCTCTTCGTCCGTCCCAGGGACTGCACCCCACAGCCCTGCCGTCTCTTCCGTCCCCGGGGACGGCCCAGGCGTGCCTCCAGCATGGAGTCCTCTGGCAATCTCGGAGTTCTTTTATGCATTGAATCTCTTTCTGGTTTTGCTATTCAATTTATTGTTCTTTTATTCAGCGTCTTCGTTATAAAAGCTCCTTCTCTGCAGCAAGACGAGTCCAAGTTGTCTCTCAGCCATACCTTTTCAAGGCATTTCTTCCCAGCTTCAATCCTCCTCAGCTCGCCTGCTTAAATGAGAAAGGCAGAGAGGCAGAGAAGAGGATGGGGGAGGAGAACCAGCCTCGGATCCCTCCAGGGTGTTCGTGTGGTCACCGCCGAGTGGGTCGCAGGGGAGTTACTTTACCGCCTCTTTTTTGTTCTTCAGGATTTTACGAGTTGCCTAACATGAGTTGACACACTTTACTCTAGTTTCCGGAGAAGGCAGGGCCTGAGGCAAGCAGAGGGGACACGCCTCCCAGTCTCAGTGCCCAGCTCCTGTTGACTCGAAGCCCATCATGAGCCCATGTTCACTCCTGGTACGGCCGCAGTCCGCATTCACAGATCAGGAATTCTAACCCCAGACTTGTCTCTGGTCACGCCACGCGTGGGTGACAGACCAAGGACTCCTGATTCCTAGTGTTTTACTTACGGTCTGTGGGTTAAATACCGCTCCAGCCTCCAGAATGGGCAGGTGAATTTGGGAAGACGGGAACGTTCTGGGGAGAGGGTGGTGATGAGCACCACAGCACCAGTGTGCTCAGTGCTGCCAAATGCCACTTAGACACGGCTAAAATGACACGTTTTGTGCTATGCACGTTTTATTACAATAAAAAAAGGCAGAACTTTTCATGAAAAAAAAGAAGAGTGTGTCTGAACGGCGTGAGCGTACATCGAGCGGCCACTGGCAGCCTGGCCTCGAGAAGGGACCGGAACCTTCCATCTGTCCCCTCTCTCTGCGGCTTCTCCCTCGCTCTGCTCTCCCAGCCCCTTGCACAGCACCAGGTTCTCACCTCGTCTGGCGAAAGGCAGCTCCACTCTGAGAGGCCGTGTCTCAGACCCGGACGCAGCTCTCTGAGAGGAAGAATCTGATTGTTTCCACTTGGAACTGATGGAGGCAGGACCACAGAGGAGGGTCGCTTCAGACAGTCCCAGCAACCAGAGGGGTCCCCCGCCGGGGAGTGGCAAGATGGTGCAGATGAACGTAACAGGAAGGAAACAACTAGAAGCAATGAACCAAAGTACACAGAGCTTCTACTGCTGAGCAGAAAAAAAGCTGCAGACCAGAGCTTCTCCAGCTCGGACGTATGGACGAGTCACGAGAATCCAGGTAAAATGCAGCAGTGTGGGGCGGGCCTGAGGGCCCGCGTCCTGAACAGTCTCCTGGGATGCCGCCGCTGGTCCCAGGACCACGCTTTGAGGGGCCCGGCTCTAAGCACAGGCTCAGCTGTGTAAGTGAAAGACACGTGCCAGAAGAACGCCACCTCTTCGGCAAGGCCACGCGTGCCCTCTGGACGTGTATCGGACACAAGCCGCCCCGCAGGTGTGAGGGGGGCGAGGGTGCGGACGTGGACTGAGGATGTCAGGAGAACAAACGTCCAAAACCGGATCGGGCCTCGCAGCCGGAGCCGAGAGCAGGCTGAGGACCGAGGGTGCGAGCAGTCGGCGTCCGTGCAGAGGGGCAGGGGGACGGGAAGGGACGGGAGGAACAGGAGGCAGAGGCACAGGGAAGCAGCAGCAGTGGCGACGAGGTTTTTGGGCCCCTCTCCTGAGGTGGGGGTGCAGCAAAGGGCTGCCAGGGTCCCCACCACTAGTGTGCCCCGTTCGCTGGTGGCTCCCTGGCCCGCGGCGGCTTCACAGCTTCGCCCCGCCCATCCGTGCAGGCTTTCTGCTCCAAAGCCCTTCAGGGCCACTTGAAATGATGGCCCAGGTCCCCTTTAGGAAGATGGCTTGGTGAGGGTGGTGAGATTTAAAACCCACTGCTCTGTACTTCGCACACAATGGCATTCAACGTCTCGCAGAATATAGGAAAACCATCGGCTTAGATTTATTCTAACAATTTGATTCTCATACACAATGCAAAAATAAATAAATAAATAAAATCGACATCAATAATCAAGGAGACTAATTAGCAAATACATCAACCCTCTTCCCCAGGGTTTTCTAATAAAGGCAGAGAGCCAAGAGCCAGTGGCATGACGGAGGTGCCACCAGGCCAAGGGGAGGGGAGGGCGGAGTCCCAGAGCACATCCCAGTGCCTGTCGCTGACCGGGAACCTTGTGATGCATTTCCCCCGCCCCCAGACCCCATTCTCTCCAGTATATTAAAGAGACTGAAAGAGCCGCGCCTCCCCGGCAGGAAAATGGAAACACGAAATAACGTCCTTGTTGCACGAGGAGGTGCCGTGCTCTGCCTTCCTCAAAAACTCTATCAGACCCCTGTGTTCTCTTCACATTCACGTTATTACCTGCCAAGTGGGGAAAACGGTATTTCAAATAAATCATTCCATCCAAGGAGCAATTTTTCAGCTCATGGAGTCTCTCTGAAGCTGAAACATGAGCCCATATTCTGAATCACTCACATCCCACTGATTAATTCAGGTGTGAACTGATCCATCATGTTGTTACCTAACTCAGTGGCCTGAGTTCTGGGTTAATCGCCAGATGGGCACTTACTGAGCACCCGCTATAGGCTAGAGTGACAGGCAAGCAGTGTCGGGCTTAGGACTTGTCTGTTAGATACGACTATCTAGAGAGACAGAGCCTGCACACACAAAACAAGTTACAGCAATGAACTGTATCTCTATACATCACATCGTGCCCCAGGCATGGCTGGGTCCGAAGATGCAGCAATGATACCAAGACACGACCACCCCCAGGGGCAGGCTCCCTCAGCAGGAAGCTCTCACAGAAGGAAGCAGAG
Source organism: Eonycteris spelaea (assembly GCA_003508835.1). Lineage (NCBI taxonomy): Eukaryota > Metazoa > Chordata > Mammalia > Chiroptera > Pteropodidae > Eonycteris > Eonycteris spelaea. The sequence goes on along the minus strand of PUFA01000071.1, from coordinate 7,345,784 downwards.
CCAAGAAACACCAGGGGAAGCAAAGAGAAACACGGGCCGGTCCCGGCTGGGCTCTGTGCCCTGTGACACTGTAATACCAGAGAGAGAAAGGTCCCCTCCCTCTCAAGCCTACGTCAGGCCCCCAGTCTGATCTGCAACCTGCCTTTTCTCCTCTCCTGAACCCTGAGCTGGGAGCTGGACTGTGGGACACTCCGATGGGTCAGTCTGAAGGCTGCACCCACCCCCAAAAGGGAGAAGGAAGCCACCTGATTGGCAGGCCTACCAAAACCACGCGGAGCGGCAGAGTGTGCGTCGCTCAGGGAGAATCCGCCAGACGGACAAACCACCGGACGCGGTTGGGACGACAGTGACACTGGAAATGGGAGGCATCGCTGCGGGGTGACATAAATCGGGTGAGGGGAGTGTTTCTGAAGAGGTGCGACCGAGCGCGGGGCCACATCGCATCCGGGTCCCCTGGGCGGCTGGCAGGTTCTAGGCCTTTTGTTGCACATGATGAAAACCCTACGGTCAGGAGCGAGGAGGGCTGCACGGCCCTTTCCCGCCCGTGTCCCTGCCTTCACCTCCTGCCACCTGTCCCCACCCTCTCGTTGCTGGGTTTACTTCTACTTCTGTAATTTCCTGTACCTTCCCTCAGGGCCCTCACGCTTGCTTTTCTCCTGTTAAGAATTCTCTTCCCAGCGTGTCTTACGCCACCTCTACCCACCCTTCCATTTCCTTCACAAATGCCACCTCCTTAGGGGGCCTTTCCCTCTCCTTGATGGAGGAGGTGCACACAAGCAGGCGTGCACATGCGCGCGCACACACACACACACACACACACACACACACACAATACTGAGACCCCCAAGGCAGGGAATGGCCACCACTGTGTCCCCGTCCCACAGCACGAATGCAGTGGGAATCTGATAAATATTTCACTCATCCATCTAACAGGTGCTGGCTGAGCACTGGCTGTGAGCCAGGCACTGTGACAAGTCTTTAAACTCCTTCTGTGACCAAAGCAGGCAAGACCCTCTGCTCTCAGGAAGCATATACATTTTTCAGATCCATGAATAAGCTGAGCAGAGGCCTGAAAGCCGGTGACTCAGCAGGAAGAAGTGGGGCGAGCACGTTAAGCAGGGGGAAGACGCGGTGAGGAGAATCAGCGAGGGCCTCTGCCGTGAGCCCCGCCTCGCTTCCCGCTGGCCCACGGGCCGCAACGGGCGCCTCAACTCCCTCACGTCACGACTTGGCTGGCAGGTGCGTGACATGGCATGGCTCCCACTCATCCTTCCAAGAGCACAGGGGGTGAACCGAGAACCCTGCGTATAACACTCTGCAAAAGTCAAGTGTCATCTGACTGCTGAATCACACTTGACTTTTTGCTAAAATCAAGACAATTACAAGGTTGTTCCTCATCCTCTGAAGTATGATTTGATGGTCCTTGAACCAAATTAAGCCTAAGATGGGTCTGGGAAGGGGAAGATGAGATAGGTCCACTGGCTCCATGCAGGGTTTCACTTCTCAAGAGGCAACGCCAAATTTAAGACCAGGCGTCCGGCTGTTTTCCAGGAAATGGATCCACGGCCATTTAGATGCTAAGACATTCACGTGTAGCAAACAGTCCGCAGAGATGCCCTTTCACCGCTCACCCAGGACCAGAACCCTCTCTCCGTTTCAGAAACACCTGCAGCAGGCACCGCACGGTGACGTTTCGACGACGGGCCACATGCGCAGCGGCGCCCTGCAGGACGGACGGAGCTGAGCTCCCTGTCGGAAAGGGGGGGCCACATGGCTCACGGGGATTCTTCTTCCCTGGGGGGCTTGGCCACACCTTCCCTGTCACCCGCAGCGCCTCAGTTCTGAGGGCACAGTGTCGCCCCGGCCAACCGCTGGCTGCTTCGGCATGGAGCAGCAGCCCCCAGCGCTGCCTCCTCAGAGGGCACGACGGCCCCGGCCCAAGCTCCGCGGTCCTCAGAGAACACCGCCTAAGCACTCTGCTGGGGCCCGAGGCCCTGCGCCGGGACGGGGTCTGCGGCGCTGCCCCACGCGCTGTCCCGCAGCGTCCAGTGCCACCCCGCCGTCGGGGACGCTCGCTGTGGGGGGTGGCGCCAGCCCATCCCGGGCCCTTGGAAGTGTCTTCAGGTCGCAAGGATGTCACCCAGACGAGTTCTCTCTGACGGTAGCAGTCGGCCCTCTGTGCCGGGCGGGGCTGGGGACACGGGCCACACGCTGGGGCCTCAGCTCCACCGCCCCGTGTCACACGCCCTCCGTCTCACGACAGCCACCAGCTCCTGAGCCTGACACACCCCCAACGTGCCCAGCCAGCACCACGTCGCCATGACAACCCCGTGTCCCTCGTCCCTCCGTCTGGATTCCTCATCCCTACTGACCCTCGGGCCGCCTGTCACTCGCTCCTGACGGTCACCACTGTGGCGAGCTGCACGTCGCCCAGCCACTTTCTCCCCGACACTGTCAGTCACCCCCGCCCACGCCCCTGTGCCGTCGGAAGGAAGCGGGGGCGGCTTGTGGACAGTGCTGGCAGAGTCTCCGGTCGTGTCCAGTCGTGTCCGGCCCTCACGTCCACCCCCCACTGCCGACTGCGTCCCCCAGTCCTGCAGGCTCCATTCACGGGAAGCGCCCCGTGCAGGTGGCCGTTTTTATCTTTCGTGCAGTGTTTTTCTGCACCTGTCCTCTGCTTAGATGCACAAACCCTTCCCACGGGCTTGCGGCTGCCCACAGCGTTCCGCGCAGTAACGTGCCGTGCGGGCTGGTGTTCCCGGAGCACCGGGCTGTCCCGCAGAGCCCAGGCGCGCAGGGCGTAGCTGTCTCTGTGACGTTCACATGGCAATGGAAACGTCTCGTTTCTCAGAACGTGCCCCCGCTGCTAAGGGACACGTGACTACACAGGTACCAGTTTGGTGCGGGTTCATGCCAGGCTTTTCCTATGCATTTGCACACACACAAATGTCACCTTCTTCCTTCTTCGCTTTGTCTTATGTAAGTGACTCCATGTTGTACTTTCACAAGGCCAGGCACGGAGTGTCAAGAGAGCTCGCCCTGGGCTCGGGATGGGGAGAAGTGGAGACCTTTGGTGGCCGTCCATCTCTGACCCTCAGAACCGAGCTGCCACAAGCACCCGCTAAGTGCCCCCCGTACGGATGCTGCTGCAAGCGGATCCAGGTGCGTGCAAGCGGAATCGAATCTCCAGATCCTCGCTCCCCGAACCCAGGGACTGAGGGGCTCCGGGTGGCAAGGGGCCCTGCGTCTTAAACTCATGCCGCAGTCAAAGCGTCTGCGGACACGAGGGCCTCCTCCCTGCCATTCAACGGTGCCGATTCTCACAGGTCTCCCGAGTAGAATTCAGGGCGCTGCCAGCACCCCGAGGACAAGGTCCAGCCAGGAAACTGGAGACGCCGCAGACCCTGCTGCCCAGCAGCCCCAGGGGCGTGTTAGCCGGCGTCCAGCACGCTGGACAGCGTCCTTGCCGCAGGACTAGTCAGAGCGGGACACGCATGGCCATGTCCCCTTTGCTGACACCCCTGTCAACATCCTACTGAACGAGGCACGCGAGTCCCTCAAATACCCTTTCGGGAATGCAGCGTTGGGGTTCTTCGCCGACACTGTGCCCTAAGACCCATGCACCCATAAGGTGCCCTGGTGCAAGCCAGAAGACGGCACCCTCCCTCAGGTCATGCCGCCCCTCCCTGCCGGAAAGTCACGGTGACGATGCAGATGTCACTGGAACTGGCTCCTCTTAGACGGCAGATGCAACTCTTCTGCCATCTAGCGGAGAGCTGCTGAGCAGCCACCCCAACCCGCCGTCTGGCAGTGCGGCCCCGGGCCAGCCCCGCACAGAGTCCCGCACTGCGCCAGCCTCCCTTCCCCACGAGGACCCCACTTCCCGGTCTGGGCGAGGCCCAGGGGTCGGAATTCTCAAATGCCCCCGGGTAGCTCTGCGGCATAGCTCTGGTTAGGAAAAGCGTTTCGTGGCGTCTCGGCACACGAACCGGATGGGGGGAGCGGGCTGTGAGGGCGCGGTAACGTGCGGCAGCCAAGGAATGAGCTACCCAACCTGCTACCGCGGGTGGAAGTCTTTCTAACATATATATTTTTTAAGATTTCAACAAATGTGGGTTTTGGGGGACAGAATGTTAGAGTTCGGGGGATCCCAGCATGAAACACTGAGACAGAAAAAGCGCCAAACTCACATTCTTACTAACTGTGCTGGACATAGTCACGGAGGGGCTGGGGGCCGTGATTCTGGACTGATGTGGCACTTGCCTGCTCTGCAGTGTGACGCGGCGTGCCTGGCAGAGTGGGCCAGTGGGGAGGTCTAGCCCCCTCCGCACCTACCAGGTGGGGTGAGTGACACAGGCTGGTTCTGTCCCGCCTCCGCCTCTGCTGTGAAGCCAGCAAGACGACAGGGTTCCGCCCCACCCCTCCACCAGGCAGCACCTGGAGGCTGGAGGTCCCTGCAGGTGAGGCAGATACATGGGAGCTGGCTGAGGATGACAAGGTCGCCGTGGTCTAGGACCCCGGGAGAAGCCCTTCCCCTCGGCGACCTGACTTAGTGAGGCTGTGGAAGGAGAGATCTTTCTTTCCGTCCCGCCAGAGCCATCTGTCGAAAACGTGAGTCTGCCGGTGCTCTTCGGCCCCCTCACCTGTCTGGACACAGAGGAAATGCCAGTCCCTGGAGAGCCCACACCACCCCCGACCCCAGCCAGGCCCTCGGCTGCCTGCACCACCGCTGCCCTCCCTCTGCCTGCCCCTCACCACTGCTGCCACTTTGCTTTCCTGCTCCTTTTTCAGTCTCTCTACTCTCCAGAGGACGTGAGCTCCCCAAGGCAAGGGACAGCGTGTCCGTGTCACTGACCACTCTCCCCAGCAGCGGCCAGAGCGGCGCAAGGGGCCTCATGGGCACTCGGATGGCTCCGGCAAACCAACAGGATCTGTCTGCCGAAGCCCTTTTCCGGCCACACCCCCCGTCCACCCGCAGGGAGGGGTCCCTAGAAGCCAGCAGAGAACATGCTGTCAAACCGGGCTCCCGGCAGCTTCGACCCCATGGGAGAATTCTGGGGACTGTGTAGAACGTGCCTCACAGGCACCGCCCAGCCCTCGGGGTGCGGAAGCTGGGGATTTGTCCCCCACGTCCATCAGGGGCTCGAGGCGGCTCCCAGGGCCACTCACTCCATATCTGGCCTGTCCCGAGGATGGGACCGTGGGTGCCTTCAGAAACACACACGCCCTAGACCTGGAGGGCCCTGGCGCAGCTGCTCCATCCTGCACCCCCACCTCAGCTAACGGGACAGCGACAGTGGCCATCGGGGAGGGAGGTCGCTGCGCCAAACAGGACAACTGAATGTCACGTCGTGGAGATGAAGCATACGCAGAACAGTCTGTCTGCCTGGCGCCATCATTTTCTTTATTCTGATCAAACTGAAGCCAGCGCCTCCTCCTCCTCTGTGTTTACAACACCGCTGGAGAAAAGCCCGACTCAGCGAGCCTGCCGCCTGCGGCCTCCCCAGCCCCCGAGAGGTCCAGGCTGGGCTGATGCCCCTCAAGGGGACCCCTCGGAAGGGAAGACGCAGCCCTGCAACTTGGAGACAGCTGCTCTCATCTGCTGGGGTCCGCTTCGGACCAACACGTTAAGACCCTGCAGGTTCAAGGCAAATGGCTTCTCCTCACCGACACTGCGCTCCTTCCTGGCAGGCAGGGCCTGCCGGGGGGCTGATGTCACTCATCATCAGGACGCTTCATCCATGTGCTGATTCTCACATCTCAGCATCACTTCAAGGAAGCTCGCCCGATGTTCTGGGTATGTGAAATTTTCTTTACAGAGATACTCAGTTCTCTCAGCTGCCCGGGGGTCTCCCTCGACATCAGAATTCCATCCCTGACACAGCTCTCCACCTCTTCACAGCCACCAACATGTCATCAGAGAGCCAGTCACTCAACTCTCATCAGAGGAAAACGACAGTCCCAGGGCCACCACCGAAAGAGCCCTCGACAACCGAGTCCGGCCGGCAGACGCAACATCCAGCTCCAGACTCCTAATCCCAGCATCCTGTCCGTCAGCGGCCACGTCCAGCCCAGCCTGTGCCGCTGGGTGAAGCGCGGATGGCAGGAAGCCAGGCACGCTCCGTCTCTCCCGCAGCACCCCCAGCGGGGTGGGGGAGGGCGGCGTGACTGCGAGGCAGTGTGGCCTGTGGGGGGAACAGCTCTCTGGGAGGAACCCATACAACGCGGCTCCCCTTAGAGGTGCGAGGGGAGGAAGATGCCAGAACTCTGGCCTGGACGAAGAGGAAGGTGGAAGGAGAGCAGAATTGGGAATAAAGGGCAAGGAGCCTGCTGGGGCGGAGGTGGTGGGGGGATGGCGGGGGGTGGCGGGAGTTGCGGGGAATGGCGGGAATGGCGGGGGGTGGCAGGGGGTGGCAGGGGTGGCGAGAGCTCAGGCGGCCAGTCGTTGCTTCCATTCGGCGGGTGCCCTGTGCTGGGAACACAAGAGACCAAGCCAAGTACCTGTCTCTACGGAGCGGACGTCCCCCCGGAAGGAGAGAGAGAACAGACAAGGGCACTGGCAAACGCGAAGTTTCCACAGACTGTGACGCACTCTGCTCAGGCGTCTCTGGGGCGGTGACAGAGACAGCGAGGGGAGCGGGGAGCTCCCCGGTCACTGGCAGGAGTTCTCAGCCAAGCTTAGCTTAGAGTCACCTGGGGAGGTTTTTAGAAATACACCGTTGTCTACGAACTTATTAGTACGACACCAGAAACACAAGATAGGAGAAAAACAGTAAATTGGCCTTCGCAAAGATTAAAATTGTTGAACTTTAAAAGATTCCATCAAGAAAGTGAGGAGACGGCTCACAGAATGGGAGACGATATCTGCAAGTTACACATCGAGGTCCGTGTCGAGAATACGTGAAGAACTCTTACAACTCGATAAGAAGAACGGAAATTTTTAAAAGGGCAAAGTATCCGAAGAGACATTTCTCCAAAGAAGACACACAAGCGGCCAGTCAGCACATGAAAAGGGCTCAGCGTCCTCAGTCACTGAAGAAATGCACACCACAGCAAGACACCACTGTCGAATGGTACACTTTAAATGAGTCCATCTATGGCATACAATTATATATTAAATAATTTTTAAATACACATATCTAAGTGGCAGCACATGTCTGCGTGCACGTTTGGGCTTCCCAAACCCGGCAGCACAGCAGAATGACCTCGAAATGCCCAAGTCGCATCCCACGCTGATTAAATCGGAACGTCTGTTGGGGGCAGGAGTCTCAGGGTACTTCCAATGCCCAGCCCCACCCCCAGAAGACTCTGACTTAACTGGTAGAGAGAGCCTGGGGGGTCGGTCATTTGAAGGCTCCCGGAAACACAGCCGTGTTTTAACGAGCTCCGCGGCAGCCGCTGTCTCCCCGGCAAGAAATGGAAGTCGCTCTCTGGTCCCGGCGGGCGGGGCCGGGGCTCTGTCCACGGCGAGCAGTGCTGATCGCAAAGCGGCTCCTTGACTGACGTTATCTCCTCCTGGGCAGAAACCAATTTCAGCGAGAACTTTGTAATTTGGAACTCAAGGATATAAGATGCATTGTGGGAATCATTTTCCCTCTACAAATTACAGGTTTGTCATTTAAGAGTTTTAATGTCAGCAAAATGCCCTGCTTATCCTTTTTTTTTTAAATTCTGAAAACTGCCACATTGACGCTCTCAGCACAGAGGCTTAGAAATGAGATAATGGCCTGCACTTCCAAAAAACAAACCCATTGCTCTCTACAGAGCGGCGGGAGAATGACGCCAGACAACAAACACTTGCTCATGCCGCAGGCCCGGGGGTGTGTGGGCAGAGTGGCAGACCCACGTGTCCGGCACAGAGCTGCGTGCACTAGATACGTGAAGGAAGGACGGAAGGGAGGGGACAAACGAACAGGCAGAGCCTCTATGGCAGAAATCCCAAGCCGCTGTAGACTGTCTTTCCCAAATGCCAGCACACCTAATAACACACAGTATTTACGTCACCATTTTCCCGTGATGCACCAGGGACAATGATGGGGAGGAGGGACCCACAGGCAGCAAATGTCTGGAACAAGAACGGGCTCAGAGGCCAGGCTCTCGAGTCAAACAGAGTCAGGCTGAAGGCCACTCTCTCTCACCACTTGTGTGACAACAGGCAAAAACACGTCCTCTCTCTGAGCCTCGCTTTCCCCACTTAGGGATTACTGCTGTCTGGGTAAACACTGTCAGTTCACTCAGGACCCGGTCCTCCCCTCTCCTTTGTCCTTCCCTGCGTTAGAGCACAGAAAGCTCAGTATCCATGGCCCGACCTCCCCGCCCTGTGGGGTGAGGCGTGATGGGGGACGGCGGGCTGTGGCTTTGTGGGAATGCCACTGCCTTCCTGATAAAGTGAAGGTGCTGGTTTGGTCTAAAAGTGAGGCTCCTAAGAGCAGAGGCCATGTCCCCTCGTCCCAGGAGACCCGCTTGCCAGGCCCAGGACTGGGAGCACGGCTGGTCTTCCTGGAAGACCCGACCGGAAGCCAAGCGTGGCCTGAGCTGCCCTGGACTGTGTGTTTGTTCCAGTCACCATTTGACGCAAATGCCAGGTGACTGAGCGCCGGGCCGTGGGGGGTCGTGAGGAAGAGCTGTGAGGGGGCCGGTCCGGACAGAGCAGAGGTCACGAGACTTCGGGGAACACAGCGAGCGAGTCTGCAAAGACAAGAAGCAAAGGATGTGCCCCGCGCTCCACCCAGCAAACAGGCATTCCAAAAACAAACCAAACGAACCAGGAACTGGTTGGGTCTATTTATTGTTTGTTTTTAATTTCAAATTCCGCCACTCTCTCGAGGGCCCGAAAGCATCACAGTGCTCTCAGTGCTCTCAGTGACCACAACGGCGTGAGAGCACGGCCCGGCCCCCTCGCAGGCACACCTGGCTCCCCTGGCTCCGACGGGCGGGCGCCCGCAGGACACGGAAAACCCAGTGCGGTCCGTTTCTCCTCTGGACGCCCTGCCAGGACTGCCCCGCCCGACTGCTTGCCCCCTCGCCACGCGGGCCTTTCTTCGCCCAGGACCTTCGCACACGGAGCTCCAGCCTCCACCGCGGGAGACTCGCATCTTGGACAGAATGAAGATGTAGAGTGCGAGGAAGGGGCGCGAGCCCCTCAGTTTGCAAAGTGTTCCTGACAGATGTTGTCTCACTGGACGGATAAAGCACAACACAAATGTGAAGTCTGCTTGTTTGTTTATAACATGGAGCATGGAGTGTTCATTCTGGCCCTGAAGATGAGCAAATGCCTACAGATTAAGCAACGGTGTGACATTCTCCCCGAGTCGCCTTGACGCCCGAACACGTGTATTATCTTCCCAAAAAACTCGTCACTAAGAAGGGCGAACCCAGCTGCGGTTCACTGTGGGGCCTTCGGAATACCCGGTTACCAATTATTCTCCAGAAAACAGGAGTGGTGCCACTCAACTCAGGAGCTTCATGACATTTTTAAGCCCAACGCCACCTCTGCCTAAGTTCAAGCTAGATTGTCAAGCGCTTCTCAAGAACACTTTAATGCTTCGCTCTCATAAACTCCTGACAGTCTGGCGATTCGGATGAAAAGGAGCCGTTTGTTCGTGGGCACCGCACTAGAGCCTGGACGTGACGCTTCCAGCAAGTACCCTGCCATCCCTCCAAGACGCAGTGCAGCTGGGCCCCGGGAGCGCAGTGTCACGCCCCGTCTGCAGCAGACACCAGGGGGCCCCTAGCATCTCCATGGCCACCAGCCCAGCCCACAAGGGACCAGACCGCGTTCCTTTGCCACCGGAGCCCCATCTATGTGGCAGGCCAGGAACTCTGGGAACTCTCTCCAGGAACAACCCTCGACCAGCGACGGCCACAGCTGATGGATGCGTGCCCCAGCTCCCTCCCCCATCTGACAGGACAGCTCTGAGGTGCCTCCACTCCGCCTCCCATAGACGCTGCCGACAAGACAAAACGCCAGTTGCCTGCAGTGACGCTCGGCTCACTCCTGCTGACTGTCCTCCCTTTTCTGGCTCACGGCCATCTGCCCGTCAGTGCTCCCTGGGCTCGCCTCCCCAACAGATGCCTGCACTCAGATCCTTGCCTTAGGATCGATTTCTGGGGGGACTCAAGCTAAGACCCCGCCATCCTCACCGAGGCTTCGGGTGCTCTGCATCTCCCCCAGGCTGGAGAGGGGACACCCCCGTGCCATCTTCTTTCCCAGGGACTCTGACCCAGCTGTGCTCACCATGAACATGTGTGATCAGAGGTCAGATGCCAGCCTCGGCACAGGGCAGCAGTCGCCCGCGCAGCCTGCAGGCGTGTGTGCCCTGGGGCAGGGCATGCGGTATGAACGGGAGGTGGGGGTGCTTCCCAGCTCTCCATCTGTCTACAAGCAGCTCCCCTCTGGCTATTTTTCTTATCATCCTCTTGTCATCCTCTGTAGGCTTAGAGAGGAAATTGAGAGGAAAGAGAGGATCTCCCAAGCACAGATGTGTGAGCCGTGATGGAACCATAAAGCTCCCGTGAGCCCCACGTGAGAGGAAGCTTGCATCTTCGATGGTGACAAACACCAGCGCCGGCAGCAGCGGCCTCCCAGTAAACCCAGTGTCCACAATTCTCCCAGTGCGGGGACAGGAATGGCACTTATTTCATGGAATTGAATTCATTGCTGTCTCTTTGAGAACATGAGATCAAATCGTGCTGATGAACATTCACTGACTCCCCATTACATGGCCGGCCCTGTGCTGGGACTGGGGGTACGAAGCCAGGACAACCACGACAGTTTCTCACCTTGCAGTAGCAGGGAGACAGGCACATTGATAGATAACACAGTATGAAAACGGCTAAAACGACGCTCCCAGGCGCTGTGGGGCACTGATCCAGCCAGTGACATCGGTGGAGGCTTCCGGAAGTGACAACAAAACTGAGTCTTGAGGGCAGAGGTAGCAGGGAAGGGGCACGGCAAGCGAGACTTCCTGGCAGAAGGCCAGCACAGAAAGGCACAGAATCGAGAACAAGAAGTCCGGGTTTACAGAGAACATCGCCTTGTATCCAACAGTCAAGATTGTTGCCGCTTCAGTACAAGTACAAACGATCATCTGTTTTAACACAAGAACATTACAATTTAAAGTTCACAAGCAGAGTACACTACTCAGCAGACGACCTCGGCACCATCCCGGAGCCCCAGGCGAGCCTGCCCCAGGACTGAGACGAGACGCAGGCTCGGGCAGGCACCCGGAATCGCGGGTCACAGAAGTGGCACAGGCTTGGCTTTCTACAGATACCGGACTTGGGGTTCTCCTGTCCAAAGAGCATTCTGTGAGGAAACAGACCACCAAGAAGGTTCTTGGTCCCTCCACACACAGCTTCTTAGTATTGTTTGTACTTAGATGCAGCCAGGTGACTGCAGCAAGCCACTTGTCACTGTTGGTTCACATCCTCGAAATACGGGACGTGGAGTTTGTGTCTGAGAACCACACAGGGTTCTTGTCTCCAATCAAAATCAAACCCAAACACCCCCTGTGGAGGCAGAGCTGGCGTTGTTTCCTGACAATATTTCTCCCATGCAAATTCAGTTTCAGCAAGTGAAATTCAAGGAGATATAAGTGCAAGAAATGAGAACTGAGAATAACCTGACTTGCAGTCCTCTTAAAAACGTAAGGAAAAAACATTATCAATAGAAAGGTGAGAGAAACGCATGGAACTTTTACACATACTCTGGATCAAACCAAGCTTTTCCGATGGCAGGATGAGAAAACGAGGTAACTGAGCATTTCTCGGTTATCGGTCACTATTGCCTCTGTAGCACTTTTCATGTGTCATGTGACTTAATTCCTTAGAACAGCCCACGGCTCACATTGCCCCTGTTGCCCCATCTTACAGTTGGAGAAATCGAGGCTCGGAAAGATCAGGTCACTTGACCACGCAGAGGTAAGTTCCAACCCCAGTGCTGACTCACTGTGTGCCACGTCCCACGACGTGAACATTGCCAGCATTCTGACCCACCCCCACGAGGTCGCTGAACAGATGGATGGCTGGGAAGTGACGCGCCCGAGTCCTAGAGGCCGGTTCCCGCACACCACTGGGCTGTCCCCACAACGAAAATGATGAGGGGAAGAGGGGACCGAGGAGGGCAAAGAAGCAGGCAGAGGCGGGTCTTAGAAGGTCTTGGAGGGAGTCCGGAGGTATGACGGGAAGCCACTGCAGGATTTTTAAACACAGGAGTGACACTCCCTCTTCCTTTCCACCTTCTTGATGTTTCTCTTGAGAGGCAGAGGGAGGAGAATAAGGAGGAACATAAACTCCTCTCCTGGTCCTACACAGAGCAACAAACCTGCCCTCTGTCTCACCTCCTGCCTCCCGAGCCTTATCAACGAAGACCATGCTGTGTAATTTTCTCTCATTTTCTCTCAGTAGCAAGCACTCAATTTTTTTTTTTGAAAGAAGGTAAGTAAATTCATTCTTTTAAGACTCCACAGAAATGGAACCATTATGTAAAACTGTTTTAAAATGGGTTGTGCTCTTTCAAACTGTTAAAAAAATGATCACAGAGGTAGTTCAATGCCTTTTAAAGAGCAATTACTGTCAGCAGCAGCTGGTGGGCCGCCTGGTCATCGGAGCCGCTGGGAAAGAAAGGCAGGCGCCATGCCGTGCTAGTTTACCTGCCCCAAAGTGACTTAGTTTACCTACCGTCCAAAGAAGGTGACGTAGCCGACCTCAGATGGGGACCAGGGGCACCGACTGGGGAAGGGAGACCTGCTACAAAAGCTGTCAGAAGCCCCTTTGCCGGCTGGTTCATCCCATCTGATCTGGTGAGTCTGGGGCTCAGGGACAGGGTGGCGGGCCGTGGAGCAGCCACATCTTGGATTTTGAATTTCACTCTAAATTGGGATCTAGAGCTGCGGCCATAGAAAACCCCCTTCTCCAGGCTGCTTGTGCTTCCTTCCCTGATGGAACCGCATGTCACTCACTCGGCATCTCCCGCAGCGCCCACTGGGTGTCTGGTAAGTAACAGGCATTCATTATGTACTCAGTTACCAGCAAGTTTTACTAGACCGTTCCTAGGTGCCCAGCACTAGAATAATTGCCAGGGACCGGAGATAAACGAGACACAACGCCATGATCAAACGCGCAGAAAGAGCGAGAGCCGGAGCGAGAGAAACAGACGAAGGGAGGAATCACGCCCTGGGAGTTCTTCCAAAGACCGGCGTGGCTAACGGCGTCACAAAAAGACAGACTCGCGGGGAGACAGAGCCGTAAACCATGGGAGTCAATCAAAAGGTCACGGCCGGGCAGGGGCACGGCGGCAGCTGCTCTACACGTTCCGGGATCGTGTCATCTTAGGCGTGCGTGACAGTGTAGAAACGCGACGGCCTGCGCCGTGCAAGGGACCAACCCCAGAACGGCTTCCCGATGCCCTTCCCGATGCCCTCCTGATACCCTCCCCGATGCCCTTCCTTGCACAGTTTGGGCAACGTCAGGGCGGCCATCAACCTGTACGGAAACTGAGGACCCCGAACGCCATCATGTCCCCATGTGTCACTGACTGCGGGGGACGTGGGATGAGGCATTCCCTGGAGTCCTGGTCCAAGCCTGTCTCACAGTGGGTTCACGTGGCGGTCACTGTCGCTGCTCCTGAATTTACCACTGCAGTGGCTGTAGAGCCAGTGGCCGCACTAACGGTGGCTACAGAACCCCCCGATCGGCGTGTGGACTTACGCAGCAAGAGCTATTCCAGCGGGAGGGGCCAAGTAGAACACCCTGAGCTTGCCCGTCATGCCCCCACACACTCTCTTGATCAAAAGAACAAATCAAAATCAAGGTGTCACTTCCCGAGAGGAGGCCGAAGAGGGGGCGGCTCCGTGGCCTCCCCACCTGGGCCGCGTTGGTTCCCAGAGCGAGCTTCCTAAGACAGCACGGCAGCAGGGCAGGGCCCTTCTGTGTCTGGGCTCGGAAGTCGGACAGCGTCACTCACACTGCGCTCCCTGGTCAAGGCGCTCACAGAGGGGAGGAGGTGGGTCCAGCTGGAAGAAGAGCATGGCACGCGGGAGACCATCGCGGCCATCTGTGGGGAGCACAGCCTGCCACAGCGAGAGACCTGTCCAGCACCTCAGTGGTGTCTGAGGAGCTGGCGGCGACTCGGCCGCGAGGCACAATGCTACCGAGAAGCATGGAAGTCCTGTGCGTGGGCCGAGCAACAACGAATGAAACACAGAACTAAGATTCCCCACGACCTCAAACTAATGTGGTGTTAGGGATGGGGGTGGGAGAGAGTGGAAAAACGTCTTATCCATCTGAGGTGGTGAAATGTATAAAACTCTTACATGATACTATGTCATCTTAAAAGAACAGAAAACTTTAAGGCCAACCATTAGAAGATTAGAAATAAACTATAATTTCAAGCCACTAAAAGAATAAAAGTAACAAAAAACAATAAAACAAATAAGAAGATATTTTAAGTTGGAAACATAAAATAAGATAGTAATTATTCTAAGCACATCATTAAACATAGCATAAATATGGATTGAATCTCCCTTTTAAAGAGACAGATTTCTGAATTGGAAATTTCCGACTTCTCTCTCTCTCTTTTTAAAATTTATTTACAAGAAAACACACCTAAGTTTTAAAAAGAGAGAGAGAGAGAAGTTGAGCATTAAAGGATGGATACTGATACGCCAGCCAAACTCTAAGAAAAAGAAAGCAGGAATGGCAATAGTCATAACAGTCAAAATGGAATTCAAGGTGAAAAGCATCAAATGGGAAGGAGAGATTTTATATTATAAAAATTACAATCCCCAAAGAAAATATGATCGTTGTAAACCTTTATGGCTAGAGCAGCATAAACACTGATATTTATAAAGCTAAAATTCTTGGAAATATGAGAGAAATTGACAAACCAGTCTTGGTGAGAGATTTAAAAACCTCTCTAAGAAATTAAAATATCAAGCTGACAAAAAAGATTAGGCCATTAAGGATTTAAATAAGACAATTACTTAAATCTCTTGTACTTTTCTTATGAATTGTCCGTGTCTAATTCAATTAACTACACAGTTGTACTGTTAATACGAACCGCACCCAATAAAGGGACTGCGGTTATTTTCACATACCCATAGAATATTTTTTTTTTAACTGAACTCTCATCAGGCCAAAGAACATAAATCACCAGCTCCCAAAAGGCAAAAATTAGTCACTAAAATGGCTCAGTAAAACCAGATATCACAAATACCTCATCTGGAAATTAAAACTCTCTAAATAAATCTTGTTTTAAAGTGAGTCTCAAAACTGACATTACAAATTAATTAGAATTAAACAACAGTGAGAGTGCTAGAGATGGAATTCTACAGGATACGGCCAGAGCCGCAGTCACAGTTCAGGTTACAGTGGCGTTTACTGACACACGGGGAACCCCGAGAACAGAGGGAGGACTCAACTCGAGAAGGCACACGCAAACAAATCAACGAACCTAGAGAAAAAGCAGTGAATTCATACTAATGAAAGCGGAAACTCATGCAGCAGAAATAAAATTACTATAAAAGAAGAATCATTCATAACCGAGTGTTTTATCCTGGGAATGCAAGAATGCGGCATTAGGGAATTTACCAAGGTGATAATGATACATTAAAAATGGGGAGCCATGTGGTCACCTCAAGAGACAAAGTCATTCCAATTCCTTCTTTTAAAATATTTTACTATTTAAGAAAATATTTGAACCTCCTTAACTTGGTAAAAGGCAGCTTCCAAAACCTACATTAACCCACACTTCACATGGCAGCATTAGAAACAGCCCCGGGGTCCAGACACGAGACTCGGCCATCTAATAATGGTCCAGAGACCCCAGGAAACACAGCAAAGGAGAAACTAGACGTGAGTCTTAGTTGTTGAAAGGAAGAGATGAAACATTTTAATTCAATGACAGGACTGCCTATATAGAAAATCCAAAATAATCAGTTAAAAGTTATGAGAATCCATAAGAATTCAGTGAGGTGGCCAAGTAAGAGGACCAGACTCCAAAACCAAGCAGGTTTCCTCACACCAGCAGGAACCAACTGGGAGAACATGGGTTTTCGTAGTCTGTGGTCTTCAAAGAAGGGTCCGTTTCTTCTAAGTTGAAGTTACGAACGTAACGTCATCTGATGGCCAAAGGACCGGTAGGTACCTCCTGTTTCATTCCTAACACTGGTGACTTGTGTCTTTTCTCTTTTTATCTTTATCAATCGTGCTAGAGGTTGGTTGATTTTATTGATTATTTAAGAATCGGCTTTTGTTTCATTGGTTATGAAACACTTGGTTATGAATGATTACTCTTTACTATTTCTTTCTGCTCGCTTTGGTTTATCTGGCTCGTCTTTCTCTGGATTCTTCGGGCAGGGGCTCTGACACGTCTGGCTGCAGCTCTAGCACAGGTGTGGGGCTACCTCTGGGGTGGAGACACCTGAGAGGAGAGGTCTGCCCCAGGCTACAGCACGTGTGGTTCTGAAGCTGCAGGTGAGGTGAGAGGTGAGATACAGTTTTGCAAACAGGGCCCAGGACAAAGCTGCAGCATCTGCGGTCTGGGGGTCAGCAAAGGAGGCTGAGAAGGGGAGGAGAGAGTCACAAGTGGCATCGGGGAGCAGCACTTTCTGAGAATGAAAGAGTGACCTTCTGCGGATGGCTGCTGAGGGATCAAGTGAGACAGCAACACAGAAGTAATGAGAGACCTTGACAAGCCTGCGCTGCAGAGAGAAGCCAGGCTGGGGAGGGGGCGGACAGTGGAGCTCAGGAGGGAGGGGTGTCACATTTTAAAGAAGAAAAATCTCTCTCATTTGCATGAGATGACACCCTTGAGGTGCTGCACGGTGTCTGGTGCACGGCAAGCCTTGCCAACATCTCCCTTTGGCTCACTTCCTCAACTTCCGTTCATCCACTAGGAATGTCAAGGTTGCTTCTCTTTTTAAAAGTGGGTCCAGGTGCCATCGCGGCTTCTGTAACATTTTTTCTGTTAGAAAAGCAGACATGACTTATTCCCTATGAGTGGAACTCCCTCCATTTCTAGAAAGAGAAGAGGCCACAGTTTCCAGAATCATCGGATTGTCATAAGTCAAACCCTACTTCCACTCCTGCTGAGCTGTGCGGCCACGTTTGGGGGAATTTGCATGCGCTCTCAAGCCTCGGTTTCCTCATCGTCAATCATTCGTTAAAACTGTGCCTGCCCCATCGATGCACTAAGTTCAAGAACTCCCCTATGGCATGTTTTTCAGAGGAGGGTCCTCTGCAATAAAATAAAAGAGCTCACGCCCCTGGACAGGATGTGGGTGCTCTCGGCGTGCGGACACGTGGGCTGAGCGGGGTAGCCAGGCCAGTCAGGGGGACCGACAACACTCTGACTACAGAGCGTCAGGGCCACTTCAACTGGCAAACGCCCCCGCTCCCCGCCCCGTAAGTACCAGCACCCCTCCTTCCCTAGCTCTCTCTCTTCCCCAAGAATCCCTGGAGATCCAGGCTTAGTCTAACGAGAAGACAGTCTGACTTTTTAGGTTATGGTCTCCCCCCAGACACCAGCATGTGGTAAAAAAGAAAGACAAAAGAAAAAACCTGTAACGATTGCTGCCTAGATGGATGGCCTCCCGGAGGAAGCGTGCCGGCCCCTTGGCCCAGCACTGCCTGACAAGTGCAGCAGTGTCGTGATTAATACGGCCATCCCCAACCAGGGAGCCTGGCCACTCAGCCCACCACACCCGACTGGGTGACTTAGGGCTTTACAGTTTTAAATTGGCCTCTCCAGCACCGTCTGATAAATCTACACACAAGTCATTAAATGGTTCATTATCCCAGTAATATGATTCATCCGTTGTGCCAAGAAATGCAAGCGATGTCAGGACACTTAGAAATATCCCATTTGAAGCCACGAGTGCCCCCCGCCCCGCCACCCATAACAGATGAGCTGCATGAGAGAGAGCGGTTGGACACGGAGGTCAAAGAGAAGTCTTGGCAGGTGGCAGTCCCCTCCCCCAGCAGTCCGTGACCTCCTGTTGGAAAGAGTAAGTCAGATTCCCACCAGGCTCCTGCTCCCCATACTTTTCTCGCTCACATGCTCAGAAGCCAATTAGGCTGACTGATGGCAGGAGTCCGGTAGAGAATTAACTACCAAGCACACTCAGCTGGACCACTTCAGTGGGGAGTCTCAAGTCCAAGAGCGGCCGGTCCTGCCATGGGTGTGGCACTCTGGGTGCCTCAGTTGAAATCACAACGGTCTGGTTTCACCCCCAGTCGCCAAGCAATTAGGTCTTCATGCTTCCCAACTGCTTTCTGCTTCCCAGAGTCTACGATTCCGGTGCGTTGGCGGAGGAGAGAGGAAGGGAGACTTCAGAGCTTGGGTAGAGCTGAGGCTCAAATACTTCCGCTTCAGAGAGAGGAGCCCCTTCCCACCCAGACGGAGGGCGCAGTCCATCCCAAGAGGGGGGGCAAAGCCCGCGTACTCTTCCCCGCCCCTGCCTGGCTGACTTGGCTCGTACTTTAAGAAAAGAAGCATGTGAGGTCAATGAAAGTCCAGATTTGAGGCTGGAGGAGTGAAAAGGCGGTTCCCTGCCCCCCACCTCACCCCCAGGGGACCACAAAGACCAGGGAGGCTGAAGAGCCGGAGGAGTTTGGGGGACCCCACTAGGTTGTTTATGACCTCCGGGCATCGCCCCCCGCTGAGTGTGTGTGGTTCCGACCCTAAACGGCCCACCGGGCTGTTGAGAACGAACCCGAACACGGACCACCGCCCCCATCCCAGACCGCGCGCGGCGCGGGCCCGGGAAGCGGAACCGACACCGAGACCGCGGGCCAGACGTGCGGCCCGAGCCCGCTGGAACGAAGACGTCGCGACGCTCCGCAAGGCTCAAACGCGACCTAGTGCTGCGCGACACAACGCTCAAAAGGTCCAGCGCGGGGCCCGGCATCGCACGGCGCGGGAGGAACCGCGGCCGCCGCCGGCTGCGCCTGTCCCCCGAGACAGAGCAAATCCTCCTAGAAGGGCACGAACGAAAGGCGGGCGCGGCCGCGGGGAAGATGCGGGAGACCCGAGCGCGCGGGGTGGGGGGACGCGCGGCGGCCTCGGCAGCGCCTGCGCCCAGGTCGGGGCCGCGTCCTACCTGCAGCGCCACCGCGCAGCGCGACGCCGACGCGACGCCGGGAGCCTCGGGCCTCCGCGCGGCGAGCGGGAGCGGGAACCGGAGCGGGCGTCGCGCACACCTGGTGCCTCGCGAGGGCGGCCGGAAGTGCCTGTCAGCGCCTGGGCGCCCCCGGAAGTGCCTGTCACTGCCCGGGCGCCCCCGGAAGCGCCCCTCGTGCCCCGGAAGTGCCCGCTCAGGCCTCAGGGCCGCAGGTGCCCGCCCCGCTCCAGGCGGGTCCCCCAACTTCCCGGCCGCGCGGAGGTCACGGCCACGCGGGGCCACGTGCGCCCCGCGAGCAGGAGACGCGTGCGGAGGAGGCTGCGGGGCCGCGAGCTCCGGGCCTGTGGGGCTTCGGGCGGGAGCAGCCGGTCCGCTCCGTGGTTTACGCCCCTGACCAAGCGGGGTCGCCCAGGGGCTCCAGCCTGTCCCCGAGGCCCCTACAGCGTGACCCCCATGTGGCCCCAGCCCTTCCAGCCTGAAGGAGGGAGCCGCAGCATCGCCCGCCTCCCCGCGCACCCACCCTCCCACTCGCACCTGCGTGTGCTTGGTGGGCCAGTGCCCCCGACACAGCAGACACTCATGTGGTTCCTGCTGGCCTGCCAAGCCACCCACACACAGAACTCATGCCTAGCCTTCTTAAACTACTTAAGAAAATTGAATAGGAAGAAACACTCCAAATTCATTTTTTGGTACCAAAATCAGATAAAGACATTGCCAAAAAATTAAATTACAGGCCAATATCCTCAGTGAACAAGAATGCAAAAATGCTCAACGAAATATTGGCAAACAAATTCAACAATACAATAAAAGGGTTACATGCCGAGACCCAATGGGATTCATCCCGGGAGTGCAAGGTTGGTTCAATATCCACAAATCAATCGATGCACTACATCACGGTAACAAAATAAAGGATAAAAACCATATAATCATCTCAATAGATGCAGAAAAAGCATTTGACAAAATTCAACATCCTTTTATGATAAAAACTGTCAACAGAATGGGTGTAGAAGGAATATATCTGAGCATAATAAAAGCCATGTGTGACAAACCCACAGCCAATATCGTGCGCAATGTTGGAAAGCTGAAAGCCTTTTGTCTAAGATCAGGAACAAGACAAGGATGCTCACTCTCACCACTCCTGTTCAACATAGCATTAGAAGTCCTAGTCTCGCAATCAGGCATGACAAAGAAAGAAAAGGCGTCTGAATCAGAAAAAAAAGAAGTAAAACTCTCATTATTTATTTGCAGATGACATAGTATCACACCACAGATCGCCAGGCAGGGAAAAGGTGAAACTTCGAAGTGTGGTTTCTTCTGAATGTGTGTCACTTTCACACCACCGTAAAAGTCAGAAAACTGTAAGTGGAGCCATCCTAGGTCAGGGACCGCCTGCCTGTCTCGTGGTTCTGCAGTCTCCGGTGGGCCCGGCCGGGTGGTTCCTGTGCCTGCTGCTGGCTCTGGAGTGTCCGCCACACACTCTTCACACGTTCACATGTCTAGTGCTGAAGCTGGTGGGGCTAGGACGAGACTAGCCTGGCGTCTCCTTTCCCCATGGCCGCACGGACAGCTAGTCTGTGCTGCCACCCGGCGTGATAATCTCAGGCTTCTTCCAGGAGGTGGAGCTCGGTGACGCTGGGTGAGAGGGCAGGGAAAGGGGAGATTTGCCCCTCCTGGTGCAGAGCAAAGGCTGAGCGATGGGCCACCTCAAACGCTGTATCCACAGCATCTTCTCTGGATCCCAACAGGCGGTTTTGCCCTCCAGGGGGCCTTGGGCCATGTCCGCAGACTTCTTTGCTTGTCACACTGAGAGGCCACGCATTTAGCTCTACGGTGCCCAGGACAGCCCACACCCGAGAGCGTCCACCCAAACGCCAGCAGCACCGGGGGTGACAGCCCTGTCCTGGCCACCTCTGACCTCCTCTTTACCCCAATGGAGCAGTGAGGGGACCACTTAGAAAAGCGCAGAGGACCACAAGGTCAGGTGCATGTACACATTTAGTCAAGTAACCAAGAAGGCCCATGAAGAGCTGGGTCTCAGCTTCCTCTCCATGATGGCCATCTTGTTTCCACCCTACGGTCCCTTCCCTCTGTGGACACTATTCCTGCTCTGCTGTGACAAGCGGCAACGATTGTGATCGCCTTTGACCTTTGCTTGCCCCATCCCCCCCCACCCTGCTGTCTTCCCTCCCCACTAACAGGCCCGGTTCTCTGTGAAAACCACAAGCGAGGCCAGGGACTCGTCATGACCGATTTTTCAATTCTCCCCCAGCTGACCATGGCATTCGGCTTTGAATGGTAGCTTTTCAGACGGAGAAGGCCACAGTGTCCTTCCAACACCATTCGGAGTGAAGGGTCTCTGGTAGGTGGTGCTTCCTTTCATTTATTGTTCTGCTGTTAGCACAGCAATAACGGTCATAATATCTTCATCTTCCCAGACCTATTTACCGTGAATGGAACGTGAGCTTCTGCCCATGGCTTCGTTGTGGGTTTTTTTGAGCTCCGAAGCGGTGGCAGGCCCCGCTGCTCACTACTGTGCCACAGGTGACGAGGTGGTTTCAGTGACACCTCTGGGGAATTTGATGCTTCGGAGGGTGGCCAACCATGACCTGGAGGGTGTGAGCCGAGCCCTGCCCTTCCCCCAAAGTGACGGTACTGACGTCTTCACGGCCGAGGGGGTGTGTCGCTCTCTCCCCACACTGCGCTGAATTCTCATCACCTGTCTACGTTATTTGAAATCGTGCCCAGCACTGGTTAAATAAATGAGACTACATTCATTTCTCAGAATGCTACAGACCTTAAATAAGATAAAGTATATCTATCCTTCTAAGGGAGTGAAATAACCAAGATATATGAAGTTCACAAAAGACTGTTTAACAGCATGCAAAAAGATCTCGCTTACAAATATTCCCTGTCATTAATATATTAATGTAGGCACAACGAGCGGCTGGAGGAAGAGTAAAACTGTTGACAAGGATTATCCCAGGACTGGTAGGCGGCGGGGAGGATCGTGGGGCAGGCCCCTCTCTGCGTTCTATAACGAGCACATTTGTACTGGCCGAGCATCCGTTCCTGTCCAGCATCCACCTCCCCTTCTTCTGCTAGAGCCTCCACCCCGCTCCTCCCTCTTCCTTTCCTCCTCCCCTTGTCCTCCCCACTGGCTTTCTGTCTTCTCATCCGAAAGTATCAAAAGGCCTCCTAATAATTTCCTTAGTTTCACACACAGATGGTATTGTAATCTCATCTCAAAGCCGTTGCTAAGTAACAACGAAAATACAAATGGAGAATGCTCATGAAGCAAAAACCAGGTGAAAACAGTAGAACAGCTCAGCCGGAAAAGACCTTGATTCCAGCATAACCCTCCGATACGGGGGATGTTACAGCCTTAAATGAAATATCTTCCCTCACATGGTCCTGGTGGCATGAAGCAAAATTGTGACTACTCTCAGCCATAAAAAGGAATGAAATTGCTGCTATTTTGCAACCCACAAGGGTAGAGCCACCGGAGGTCTTATGCTACATGAAATAATGTTTATCCATCCCTCTCCTCCAAATGATTCCCCAAAACTTTTAGAAATGAATGATTTTTAAGAGAAAATACTGAAGCCAATGCTTCTGGTGAAACAAGCACCTCTGGAACATTCCGGGGGGGGGGGGGGGGCTAGCTTGGACTTGGGACGTCTGTGGTGGCAGGAGCATCAGGCAGCCCTGTGAACTGCAGGATTCTGGTGCGGAGAAGAACCCTACAGAAAACTCCATGGTATAAAGTGGATACGCGTGGGCATCACGGGGGGCCAGGTCCCCGGGCCCCTCCTACTGGCCCGTTTCCTCCGCTACTCCTGGGAAGTTCAGGCAATTCTTTGTTAGGCAAACAGTTGGAAGACTGTTGCTCTAGCCTGTCCCCTCCTTCGATGGGAAAGGAAACGGAGACGAGAGGGAAAAAGTGTGTCTAGAACAAAATCGAATGGTGGGTTCCTGGCAGCACAGCCTGGGCTGACCAGCCTGTGTTGTGGTGCATTCAAATCTAAGACCCGCGGAGCCCATTGAGATTAATTACAAGCCTTTGTTAGCCGGCCGGCGACTGACTCTCCCCACTAGAGATCAGCCCCGAGCTTCCGGAGGAGGCAGCTCATAAAGCCTGAAACTATGTCTTGGTGGCCTTGATCAAGCAAGCAAGCAGATTACAGAAGCATGTTGGCGGTTAGTTTTGTTATCTATACTCCAGCGGCAATATTGTTTTATTGTTCTTCTTGGGAGCCTTGGAGCTATTTTCTGCTAGGCAGCTGGTGCCTGGAGATATCACTCCCTGCCCTGTCCTTGGGGCTGACTCACTGAGGAATTGGTACCAATAACCATGACAACTATTTTCCAAAGTGGTCACGGCCGGAATAAAGAGGGGAGATGTGAACAAGGAAGATGTTATTGAAATGCGCTTTTACACTGTTACACCTGTGGGTGGTGATCGGGCCCCAGCACGTCAGTCACCTGGTGACTTCTGACAGGCGTGATGCCCAGGTGTGAGCCCCAATGTTGCTCAATTTTCATATGACAGAATTTGTTTCAACGGCCTCGGACATTCGGGAGACCCACGAGATGGAAAGTAGATCCCAAGTTTTTCAGTCACAAGCAACAGAAAGAGCCTGGAGGTTTACGTGAAGGATACGGTTAGTTAAAAAAAAAAAAAAAAGTAGGAACCCCAAAGAACCCGGAGGGCCCACAGCCCTGTCGGTGCCAGAGCTGTAACGAGTGTCCTCCGACTGCAGCTTCGATCCTTGAGTCCCCCCACTCGAATGAGGTCCTTAGGCCCAAGCGCATCCCTGTGTGGCCAGAGAGCTTTGACAGACAGGTCCACCAACCAGGGGACCGTGTCCTGGTACCCAAAGCCAGGGGAGCTGAGCCAGACAACAAGACGGTCCGCCTTTGTCCACCGCACCTTCTTGTCCGTGTCCCTCGTGGCACAAACCTGGTGAGTCGAAACCCGGCCGAGAGGGAGGTGGCTCGCCCCCTCACAGGGTGGGCCGACACCGCGGATGCCGCATCTCTGAGATCCCACTGCAGAACTTCCGACAGGCCAAGCTCAGCACCGGCTCCGGGAGCTGTCCAGCCTGCCCCGGCCGCCCGGTCCTCTCCAGCGCCACTCCCATAGTGCCTTGCTCTTCCCTGTGGCCAGAGAACACCTCCGTTAACGACAGCAAGTCTTCACATGTGTGCCTCCGGTGTGACACAGGCCGCCCAGGGCTAAGAGCCTCCTGTCACACAGCCGAGACAGTGTATCAGTTTCCTGTTGCTGCTGTAACAAAGTACCTCAAATATAGCAGTTTAAAACAACACGGATTTCTTCTCACAATTCCAGCGGTCAGGAGTCTGAAACTGGGTGTTATGGGGCTAAAATCAAGGTGGTGTTAGGTTGGTTCCTTCTGGAGGCTTCTGGGCAAAATCCACTTTCTGCCTCTTCCGCCTTCTAGAGGCCACCCGCATCCCTTGCTTCACGGCCCTCCCTTCACATCAAAGCCATCAGAGAAGCGTCTTCACGTCTCGCCGTCTCCGTGCCACCTCCCCTTCCCCTGACTGTGACCCTCTCGGCTCCCTCTTACCAGGACGTGCGTGAGTACCTTAGACCCACCCGAACGACCCAGGGTGATCGCCCATCTCGCGATCCTAGTCACATCTGCAAAGTCTTTTTTGTCACCTTCACGTCTTAACGTCTTCACAGGTTCTGGGGATTGGGTCGTGGCCATCTTTGGTGGGGTGTCTATGAGTCTGCTCCCACAGAGGAAGATAAACTAACATTAAGTAGCAGAGCACCAGGCCAGGTGCTTCTCACAGATGGCCACGGACTGCCCTCCCCTCCCCCCCCACACACAAAGTGACAGATGAGCCATTATTATTCTCATTTTAGGTAATGATAAAACTGAGGCCTGGGTGGTTTAAATGACAAAGTCACACCGCTAATAAGTGACAGACTTGAACTCAGGACTGAGACTGAAGTAGGTGCCCTCCGCTTTGCTCCTTCTGTGTTAGCAGTGGCTGTGACTAACCCCAAGGGGCTCCAAGAGAAGGTGAAGCTTCCAAGGCATAAAGAATGAATTTCTCACTGTAAATAAAAGTCAGCCTTTGCTTGCTAACATGCTCCGTGGCTGGTGATCAGCCCTGCCCCTAGGGAACCCCTGGCTTAGTTATTCATTCTCGGTCATTTATGCTGCTGAGCGAACATAGGAATCTTCTAGACTCCGGGATGTGGTGCCAAAAGTGTTTGTGCGTTTACAGTTCATCCTCGACCTGCCTGGGCCACGTACACACGGATTTCTTCCAATAAACCCAGCCAGCCCTTCGTATCCGTGGGTTTCGCATCCTCGGATTCAATCAACTGCGATCGAAGACAGCATTTCCGCACTCCTGACCCCGATCCCCACGGGCGCCTCAAAACTACTGTTTTCGATTCACCATTGTTGACTCCACAGATGGGAAGGTCTGACTGTCGAGTCAAAACCATTCACAGACTTTCGACCGCACAGGGGGTCGCCGCCCTTCTCCCCCACGGAGTCCCAGGTCGGCCTGTGTAAATAAATTACCCGCTAACTTCAGAAAAGACCAACTTGTTTCCACTTTATTAGAGAGTGGACTGTTTTCCACACTGTTATTTAAAAAGTCAGAGGGAGCCAGACCACAGGAAGCAGATTTTTTGTAGCAGCTTAAATTCCTGCTTCACGCCTTAACCTGAACGGGGACTGTCCCCATTCAGCCGGTGGTGGGGAGGCGGGCTCTCCCAGAGCTGGCCATCCCCGTTTCACCACGGACCCAACGAGCGGTCCCAGCTCGCGGGCCACGTCTCCACCAGCGGAGCAGGGAGCCGAAGCAGGAGCCGAAGCAGGCGCCGAAGCAGCTACCCAGACCGTTTATTAGCCTTATCCTCGCGCCTCCTTTATCTGAACATGTCAGGCGAACGGCTGTTGGCACCCCGAAACATGCCGATGGCTGTCCCCTCGTCGATCCGGACGTGTGAAGATGCTTTGGGAACGTTGGCGCCCACTTCCGCCCCAGCATGCGTGTGACAACGCGAGGCGTGACAGCGAGTGGCATTTGCTGACCCTGGGCCTTGCCTTTCCAGGGGCTTTGCCTGCATCAGCTCAGTTAAGGCGCTCGGTACCCCCATCCTTACTTACAGAGGAGACTGAGGCAGTGCGACCGCTCGCCCAAGGTCCCAGAGCATGTACATAGCAGAGCCAGAATTCAAACTGGCGTGCGCGGCCACCCTTCACTCCGAAACCCGGCCAGCCAGGTAGTTTGACAAGCCTCGAGCCACGACTTGGCTGCCTCTGGACCTGGAACCGACCCCAAAACACAGCAGCCCCGAGGACCACCACTGCTTCTGAAGACAGCACAGTCACTTCACGCCTGCTTGCTGGCCGACCACTGGCCAATAAACCCAAATTAAGCACAGCTTTGGGACGGGGTCCCGAAGTCTTCTCTCCTGATCGAGGCCCTGGAGCCCAGCACCCCAGAAATGGCATTGCTGATGAAAGGCCCTCACAGCCTCCTGCTGAGACACGCTGCCAGTTCTGTTTTTATTGATATCACTTTGCACAAAAGCCTCTTAAATCAAACTCGCTAGGAAATTGGCAGGAGGAAGAAGGAGCGGGGGAGGGGGAGGGTGTCCTTTGTTTCCAGGGCTTGGAAGGTGTGTCCTTCCTTCCAAGTGGCCCAGGAGGCCAAACGATGTCCCGAGAGCGTTTCCTCAGCTCGCTGTCCTCCCTCTGCCACCCTTAAGGGACCCCCCTGCACGTGATGTCGCTGTCTCCCACCAGACACACGATTTGCTAACCCAGAGGACAGATGCTGCTGCTACATCTGCTCGCTCTGCTCCAGGCCAAGCTGAGGGACCAAGGGACCTGTGGTCTGAAAGACGGGGGCCCTCGTCTGAGCCTCGCCCCAAAGCAATGAAGTCAGAACCCCCGTGGGAGGGGCCTGGCGTCAGTGCTTTGGCAAGCCCCGCCCGGGCTGAGGGGCATAGCCTGGGGGTCCACACCAGACCGCCTCACCCCTCCAGCCCGGTGATGGATGGAAAGCCGGTGACGTCACCACAAACAAGGAGACAAGCCTTGGCGGCACTGCGCTGATGCCAGGCGATCGCTCCGAGGACCCCGCGGGCGAGCGCGCCCCAGAAGCAGAGCGGCACGGCACAGCTGGGGATCCTGGCGCCGGCTGCGCGGACCGGGGCCAAGGCCGGGCGGTGCCACTCGCTGGAGAAGCGACTCTGAGCAAGTCGCTTCGGGCCCCTCAGTGTGCCCATCTGTCATTTGGCGGAAACAAAGCCAACCTCTCCACCTGACGTCAGGCGGAGCCACTCTTGCGATTGGGGGCTGGGGAGGGGGTGGTCTGAGCTCCGGCTTTGAACGTTGTGACGGCTTTTCCCGTCGCTCACACGGCGGTCACACTGAAGGGGCCACGCTCTGCTGCATCTCCTCCATCGAGCCATCTCCGGGTATCGGACACGCTGTGCCTCCGCCCACTGTGTCAGCCACCCCCCTCCTTCTCCTCCGACTGTCCTGCACAGACCCCCACTGTCTGCGCAGGTGCAGTGTCCACCCCCCCCCCACCTTTGCTTCAGACTGTGGTTGAAAGGCGCTTCCTGAACATCCTCCCTTTAAACGCCAGCGCACCTGTCGGCCACGTCGCTCAGGCATTTCGGCTTCCTGCGGCTTCGTCCCAAGAGCCTCCTCGAAATTAAATGACGGAGGCAGCCTCAGAGCTGGGTGAAAACAGTTTGCTTGAGAGGAGATTGTACGAGCTCGTGCAGCATTTAGTGACGGATGTCTGGTAGCGAGATCTGTCTTAGTGGTTATGGGAGAAAAAAAGGAGGTGGATATGCAAGGATTTAGAACTGGGGAACAGAGAAAAATGAGCAGTTTGGTTTGGATAGATGCAAAGTCCACACACACACACACACACACACACACACACACACTCCCCAAGTTATACGAAGGTCACAGTGAAGATTCCTAAATAAGGCAAGCCAGCCTAAAACGAGCTTTCCTTAAAGACGTTTATTAGTTGCATCCAACTCTGTGACAAACCTCAAGACTTCGACTCCTCACACAGTAAAAACAAGTCCTCTTGCTCAGAAGGAACTCGAATGCGCGCTCCTGTCTCGCGACGGCCTCGCCACCTGACCGCACAGGTGCCCGAGCCCCATCCGGGCCACCTGGGCACAGTGTGGACACGCGGGCGAGGGGAGAGAGGAAGGGCGCCGGGTGCTGGGAGGCCCCGTGTGCCACCGACCCCACCTGCCGCATCACTCTGTCTGACGCGGGGTCTGCCAGCAGAAGGAGCCGAGCTACCCAGTGTCCCCTTTCCATTCCGATGCTGACGTTCACTGCCATGCTCACAGACATGCGGCCCCTGTGCTCGGGGCCGGCCCAGGCGGGGCACCCTGAGGCTGGACTGCACGGGTCCTTCTGACCGCGGAAGGCTCCGGGCCGTCAGCGCGATCTGTCTGCGCCTCTGTTTTGTCACATGTGCGGTGGAGGTGACAGGACAAGCAGACCGCGGTAAGACAGGAACCAGAGAACACGCCTGGAATGTACGCCCCGCCCGGAACCCCCGGGCCTCCTCCCCGTGCCGGGGCTAACGGTCCCCACGGGTCCCGAAGGTCCGTTCCACCTTTAAAGAGGGGGCAGGGAGGCCAGCATGTGAAGGCCAGGGCGAGGGGTCTCGCGTCGGCCACGTACCCCCCCCCCCAGTTACCTGAGACCAAACCCCAGAGGCTCAGGCTTACGGGGCTCACACACCAGGAGCCCTGTCACCATGGCCTCTGAAAGCCAGCCCATACTCTCGTCCTCGTCACCCTGGTGCCAGCCACGCCTCCCTGCCCGTGCCTCAGAGTAGGCTGGCTCACCGTCCACTGGTCTGTCCAGACAGGCGGCCACGGGCCGGCTTTCTCCTCAAGGACCCGGCCAGCGGTTACGCACTCGCTGGACTGCGGGGACCAGGTCGCCGTGTGGGCAGATTCTGTGCAGACAGATGTCCTTCCTTTGCTCAGCGGGGACCCAGGCCATCAGCATGAGAAAAGGCCAATATTGTCAAAAGTCACAACCACATGTGGTTTTTTATGTCTTTCAAAGCCCTCACACCAGGACAGTGTCATTCCCTGCAGCAAGGCGAACGCGGCAGGGAGCGTACCCCCCAGGTGACCACATTCCAGCAGGGGGTGGTGACTCACCCAAGGGCCCTGGGCAGAACTGCGCACAGGGCTGTTGGCTTCCCAGGCTGAGGACCAGAAGGGACTGTCGGCCTCAACTCAGGCCACTTTGTTGATCAAATTCCTTCTGGCCCATTCCACTGTCAGCGTATCTGTCCTCGGGGTCACGTACTCCATGATGTGAGAGGGATGAAAGGGGACCACCAATGTCCCACTAGACACAAGGGGAGAAGTCAGTGTAAGGTGGCCAGGAACGAGGCGCTGGACTCGGAGAAGGTCAGGCAGACATTGAACCCATCTCCCCACCCTGCCCCCCACCCAACACACCACCAGACATGAGGAAATTGAATTAGAAGTTCCCGTAGGTCCCCACTCCAGCCAAACGCTGATCCTTTGATTCAGCCAGGACCACGCCCAGCGCCGGGAACACAGGACGCAAAGGAGCAGGGCAGGCCCGTCCCTGGCCTCGTGGAACCTGCCGTCCAGCCGTTGTCGTCCATTCTCTTCAATCCTCTGTCACTGAATTGCCCACGAGCATCCGGTCAGTGCACGATAAGCTGTGTGGTCTTACGCGGAGTTCCTAGCAGAGCGTGGGAGTTCTAACATGATCATCCCCTCAGGCAGGAGTGAGGAGGCTACAGAGAGGTCAAGAGAAGGCTTGTTGGAGATAACTTAGGAGAGGACTTGGCACTCCTCCGATTTCCTGAAAAACAAATCAGGTACCGAGACCCTTTCAGATACAGCGAGAGCAGACCTGAGCCAAGACGGGCTTCCGCTTCTCACGCCCGAGCAGTCGGCCTCTCTCCCACCTCCATGCTGCCCCACGTTGGCTCTGCTCTGAGGCCGACTCTCCTTGGTGGCAGCAGCGACTCGGGAGCACCTGAGCTTCGCTGTCGGACACTAGAAAAGACCAAGGGCCTCGGTCCCGGAATCTTCGGTGCCTGGCAGCTGTGACTGGGTCCTGAGCCCGTCACGGCAGCTGGAGAGGCCGTGTCAGGCCTGGCTCAGGCCTACATCCCAGGCTCCAAGCCCCTGGAAACTGAGGTGAGGTCACACGTCCCAAAGGAGGGGAACGGGCTGGTCCCCCAGGGCCCCCCTGGAGCTGTGGGAGCAGAGAACACGTGACGGTCTGTGGTGTTCACACAGGGCAGGATGTGGGTCCGTTCAAATCTGTCCTCTGAATCCAAGGAATCTGGAACGCACCCCAACTTTCCAGGCACGGTCGTAAGGAACCAGGGCCGGTCGCAGCCCACAGACCTCCTGGGAGGGGGCACAGGATGACTGGCAGCCTCTACCCTCGTTCTTCCCATCTTCCACCAGGAGAAGGACCGCAGACCACCCTGCCCACCCCAGCCCTCCCCCAGGCTGCCCCGTTTAGCACATACACAACTGAGCCGTCTCTAAAAAGTCCTCAAAGCCCGGTAAACAGCCAAGAAAATCATAATTAGTTATCTGAGTGCTGGGCTGAGTCTCATTCACATCTCATAAAATGAAGTTAACTGTCTCAAAAAAAAAAAAAGAAAGAAAGAAAAAGAAGTCGGAGGCATCTTTGTCCTCTGGCGGCAGCCAAATACGATGAGCAATTAATGAAATAATTCCATTCAGACTGCACCTGCTCTCAGAATCCTCGCTCCTTCTGTACAAAACAGATTCACACTGGCTTGGTTTTTCTCTAAACCAATGCACGGTCTGTAATGACGTTCCGAGTAATTGCTGAAGCTGATGGTTGTCGGGAGTCTGACTTCCAGGTTGGCAGAACTGGGGCTTTTTCTCCTATCATGAGACAGCGCCCTTGCAAGGCCCCCAAACCCACTGTGAGGACGCAGCGAGAGGGTGGGTCCCACGAACTTCCTTGCTGTGGAGAGAAGATCGTGGGGAGAACGGGCGAAACGGACGAGCTCTAGACAGGAGACCCCGATTGCCGAAGCCAAGCGTGCGAGTCCCCCGAAACGCAGAGCAAGCTCTCCCCATAGCGAGCCCCTAAGCTCCAACTCCGTGAAGCCCTTTAATGTATAGAGTGATTTCTCAGTTTGTCTGGAACATAACTGGGTCCCAGCAAGATAAAACAGCACGTTTTCACACCAGCCTCAACGACTTACGGGAACCTCAACACGAATGCCGGGTCAAGACTGAACCGAATGGACGCGCGGGCTGGTTCCTTCCATCCCCGTTGATGAAGACGCACGGGCTGGTTCCTTCCATCCCCGTTGAAGACGACTGCCACGGCCTCTTTCGAGGCTGTTTGGCAAATACCCAAAAATGCTAAACGCCTTTGCCC
The DNA here is from genome assembly GCA_003508835.1 of Eonycteris spelaea. Taxonomy (NCBI): domain Eukaryota; kingdom Metazoa; phylum Chordata; class Mammalia; order Chiroptera; family Pteropodidae; genus Eonycteris; species Eonycteris spelaea. The sequence goes on along the minus strand of PUFA01000071.1, from coordinate 7,314,187 downwards.
TGCGACCTGGCATTCACATTTCATGAACGGTACCCCCCAGATAGTCTTGTCCATATTCAGGGGGAAAAAGTACATACACGGTATTTGCTGTAACCTCAGTGTCTACCCTGGAGCGCCCCAAGTCCCCATATTAGGGAGGCGAGGACTCCATCGCGGCACACCAGAACGGCCACACCTCCCGCAGCCTTTACAAACGGCGAGGCTGCCTGATGTGACAGCGTGGCTGGCGTGCACGCTCCCCAGATGTGCAATGAAGCAGAAAGGCCGAGCAGACAGACAGCTGAGGGTAGGGTCCTGGCATGTGTGGTGGGGGGGTGGGGGGGAGGGAGGCGGGGGGGGGCAGGGAGAGGGGAGGCGCGCACCCTTCATTTGCTTTGCAAATATAGAGCATGTCTCTGAAAAGATGCACAAAGAACCCCTTCCACGGCCCCCCTTTGGAGAAAGCCAGGAGACCAGGGGCCTGGGGCTTCCAGGGGAGGGTCCTGCTCTCCCAGTCTGCACCCCGAGATGCAGCCTGAGCTCCCCATGGACCGAACCAACTCAAACAAATAAAATAAACGGAAGAATTGCTCTTTCTTTGGTAAAAGACCAATACGTGTTTTAGAAACTATAAAATGCAGATAAACAAAAGAAAAGGAAAACTTGGTCAACGATCACCATCTCACATCCTTCTAGGAATTATTTCAAGGATTCCAGGAGTTGTTTCACATTCTTCCAGATCTATTTCTATGCACCTTTTAACAAAAAGTGGGTTTTGTTGGTAATACACTTCCATACAGTTTCATTAGGAGGATTAAATAAGTGAGTAAACACAGAGTATTATTATCTGCTCCAGGGTTCTAAACTGAAACAAATATAAATATACATATTTGTATGTATAAATATATAACAGGAAATGATTTTATAAACTTTTTCATTTAAAACATTGCCAAAAAATTTTAATCTTAGTAAATACTCATCTTAAGCATTATTTTTTAACTGAAACTATTTTTTAGGGATGTGTAGGTTCACAGCAAAATGGAGAAGAAAGAACAAAGGGTTCCTACACATTCCCTGTCCCCACACAGGGGACAACCACCCCGCTGTTGACAGCCAGCACCACAGTGGGGCGTTCGTCCTAATCAACGAACCTGCGTTGACACATCGTTGTCACCCAAAGCCCATAGTTTTCATTAGAGTTCACTCTTGCTATTGTACATTCCCTAGGTTTGAACAAATGCATAGTAACATCTGTCCACTATTACAGTGTCATACAGAGTAGTGTCATGTCCTAAACATCCCCCGTGCTCCGCCTCGTCACACTGCCGTCTCTGCCGACCACGGGCAACCGCCGAGCTTCTTCTGGCTCACAGTCTTCCTGCCTTTCCTGGAACATCGCTTGGTTGAAATGGTTGTCTGTAGCCTTTCAGCGTCTTTTCGCTTAGTGACATGCATTTAAGGTCCCTGGGTGTCTTTTCCTGGCTCGACAGCGCATTTCTTTTCAGCGCTGTGTACGATTCCGTCGTCTGGAGGTCCTGCAGTTCATCGATCCGCTCACACACTAAAGGACATCTCGGTCGCCTCAGGTTTGGCAACTAGGAACAAAGCTGCCGTAAACAGCCCCTGCGGGGTTCGTGGGAACATAAGTTCTCATCTCCTTTTGGGAAATACCGAGGAGCACAATCGCTGGATCGGACGGTAAGAATGTTTCGCTTTGCAAGAAACTGCCCACCCCTTTTCCGGCGGCTGCGCCAGCACGTTCCCGCGGGCAACGGGCGCGGCTTCCTGGGCCCCATCCACATTCTCACCGGCGTTCCCCGGTGTGTTGTCAGCGTTCAGCTTTGGGGCCCGTTTTTTTATTGGGTTTTTCGTTTTCTTATGTTGGGTTTTAAGAGTCCTTTGTAATTTTGGATAACCGTCCTTTATCGGACGTGTCTCTTGCATGAATTATTTTCACGGCTGCGGCTGGTCTTCTCATCCTCCTGACATTGTCTTTCACGACGCAGTTTGTAACTTTAATGCCATCTGGCTTAGCAATTATTTCTTTCACGGAGCCGTGTCTTTGTCATACTCCAGGTCACCTAGATGTTCTCCGATGTAATCTCCTAAGAGTTTCACAGTTTTGCTTTCTACCTTTCGGTCTATGATTCTTTCTGAGTTAATTCTTATACAGACCTCACACAAGGTCTGCGTAGGATCCCTTTCCTTGCACGGGGATGTCCGGTTGTTCCAGCAGCTTTTGTTGAAATCACTGTCTTTTCTCCAAAGCCTTTGTCAGGGTCAGGTGAGTGTATTGTGTGGACCAATTTCTGGACTCTGTTCTGTTCTATTGATTGATTTGTCTCTTTCACCAATAGCTGTTTAATTATGTAGCTCCACAGTAAGTTTTGAAGTCGGGTCGTATTAGTCCTTTGACTTTGTCATGTGCAATTCTTATCTTCGCTCCTCTGTAGGTAAGATGTTTTTCCTCTGACTTATTTCAATATTTTTTCTTCATCTTTGATTCTCCGACGTGTGGATATGATATGTGTAGGTGATTTGGGAATGGGGAGCTTTTGGAAGGCTCCTGCTTGATGTTCTCTGTGCTTCCCGGATCTGGAGTTTGGTCTCTGACATTGATTTGGGGATATTCTCTGTTATTATTTCTTCAGATCTGTTTCTGCTCCTCCTTTCTGTCTCTTCTCCTTCTGTTATTCCCCCGACATATAACTTTTTGTAGCTGTCCCACGGTTTCCTGGATATTCTGACCTGGTTTTTCCTTTTTCCAGTCTTTTTCCTTTTTTTGCTCTTCATTTCCAGAAGTTTCTATGGTCATACCCTCGAGGTCAAATATTCTGTCCTCAGCCACGTCCGTCTACCAACGAGCCCATCTTCGCTTTGTCACCGTGTGTGGACCTCTAGCATTTCTTTTTCTCAGCATGCCCATCTCTCCGCTGACATTATCCATCTGTGCCCACGTGCCGGCTACTTTTTCATTAAAGCTCTCACCGTATTCATCATAGTTTTTGTTGGTTTGTTTGTTCTTTCATTCTAGTCTGATAATTCCAACATTCCTGACATATCTGACTCTGGTTCTGATGTTTGTTTAGTCTCTTCAAACTGTGGTTTGGGTTTTTTGTTGTTGTTGTTGTTTTGTTTTGGGGTTTTTTTTTTGCCTTTGTGACTTTTGCTGAAAGGTGGACAAAAGGTACCGGTTCAAAGGAACAGTGGCAAATGGGCTGTTGGTGACGTGGTGGCGGGTGTGTGTGGGGGGGAAGTTCTCTGGCCCAGGACTGTGGTCTTTGCCAGTGCTTCTCGGCATTTTCTGCCCCCTTAGGCGGAACAGGACGACCCAAGGGAGTCGAGCTGGGCACCTTTCTTCCCCAGGTGAATTCAGCTCTGATAAAACAGTTGGTCCTGAGGGAGAAGGCTTGTTGGCGTGGTTCAAAGCGGCTCCTTTTTCCTCTCTCTCGGAGAAGCACGAGGGGACTTTTCTCCAGGATTCACTGTGAGAACCTGGTCGAGTTCTTGGAGGTAAAACTCGCACAAGCGCGGGGGGCGGGGGCTCCCCCATGACCAGGTCCTCCTGGAGTTAGGTCTCAGGACCATCCGCTCGGACCCCCAGCACTTCAGCAAACCACAGTCTTCCTGTGGAGGTTTCTGCCCCAGGACGCGGTGCCTGCCCATCCGTCCCTCCAATGTGGGGGGCACTGGTGTGCCCATGACCTCACTCCTCTGTGGGACCTATGAAGAGCTGTCGGTTTTTCCTTTTGTTCAGCTTTTTACTCATCAGGACGAGGCGGTGATTTTTTTAAGTGCCCATGTGACGGCCTGGAAACCAGCAGTCTGAAAAGCATCCTCTTGAATTTAAATACTGTATTTCACCCACTTCTCTTGTACCTAATGGAATTATTATTTTTTTTCAACAAATACAAGGGCCACTGGGTGATCCCAAGCTGACCTGGCTGAACTTGACTCGCTCACCTCTTATCCTCCCTCCTGCTTCCTCAAGTACAATCAATTTAATTCGCTTCTGAAGGCTGACCTCAGAACAGAAGGCTTGATTTGGAGACTGGGCAAATAGGTCTCACCAAGGAGCTAGAAGATTTAGTTAGCAGCCATTAAAATTCAATACATCTTACCTTTCTTGATTCCTAAAATACTTTAATGTTCCATTGATTGCCAACTCAATTGTTTTAACCAGTACCTAGCACCTACTCGGCAGAGAGCGAGTTTTGCAAAATACAAAGCCATTAATTGCATGATAATTTTATGTTCACGGTGGCAATATAAATGAGGCAGTAAAAAGCACTGTGCATGATTAAATGCCAAGGACTGAGGAAATAGTTGGCAGGACACTGAAGCTGCCCCCTTTTGCGGGAAGCCGTTCCTGACGACGACGAGGGCTCGCTAGCACCCCCGGCCGTCCAGCAGGGCGCCCAGAAGGCAGGCGGGCATGCTAACGACCCTGAAGACTGCCATGTTCGGCAGCTCTGTGGTTGGAGCTGGCTCCTGCTGTGAGGAGGGACCGTGACAGACAGTAATTTTACTGACAAAGCACTAAGCGCATCACAGAAGAAGTTCAAAATCGATTCCTCCCTTCCCAGCAGAAGCGGGTCTGACGGGCCGTGAAGCATAAGCCCGATAACGCAGCTGTTCCCAAAAAAAGGAGGAATTCACGGGCTGCCCACGAAAGGGTCTGGTGCGACATCCTTTTTTGTTTCTATTACCCTGATAAGGACTTAAAATCCCATTTGTATGGAAATAAACTCAGCTCTGAGGTTATCTCCCCATGGGGGCCGCCTGGGGGGTCTGTGCGAACCCCTCTCTGCTCAAATGGGATCTCAGGAGCTTCAGTGTTTGTCGCTCAAAAATAACACACCCAGCAGCCGCGGCCACGGTGGCTCGGTGGCCCGTCAGCGGCTGCCTCCACTAAGGTTCTTTGACGGCAAACAAAGAAAGCCGCCTCTGAGCAAAACGACATCCTTCCAGTAAGTTCTTTTTCCATTTGAATTACGAGTCGGCCCAGCTGGAGGACAAGGTTTACGGGGTTGGACACAGTGTGTGTTGGGCTGGCAGAGGTGGCAGGTGACAGGTGACGACTCTGTCAGGACCGATTCTTTCCGACCGCAGAGCCCTGACATCCTGCATTCCGGCATCACTTCCTTTAGGAGGCAAGGTCCCCAGGTGTCCATGTTTGGGTCACGTGCCCACACTGGACTGACCACCCCAGCACCATCCTCGATGAGCAAGGAAAGAGTCCTTATGGAAATCCGAAGGCGCTGTGGCCGGCGAAGGGGGCATCGGCGATGGGCGAGAGGCCAGGACCACAGAGAAGCCAGGCCGCGGTTTACGTACGATGAACTGGCGACATCCTCCCGAGTGCGTTCTCGCAGCGTGGGAATCGTTTTGGGAAGCGCTTCACGCATTGCTGTCTTCGTCGTCATCACCTTTCTCATCGGCGGATGTGGATTATCTGGAGGGCCGGGAGAGCCTCCGTGAGAGGGGGAGGGACAGGGTGGGCATCTTCGAGTGACTTATTTTTTCCTCGGCACCACACACACGCACAGGTGAACTTTCCCACCATGGACTCATAAATACACTAATATTCCAAATCACCAACTTTGCCTGTTGCCAGGGTAACCGGCAGTATTAAACCCTGCTGCGAAAACTTCAAGAGCAGATGACATAAAGTTTATGTGTAATTGCATCGTATAAAGACAAAGAGCTTTTCTTTCATATAAAAACATGAGCGTGTCCTAGATGAGATGGGTGTTTATACCACATTGCAGCCACGGCTCCCAGTGCACGTGACTTCCAGAAGGTGGAAAGCAAGTCGGCAAGTAGGGGTCTATCCCGCGGGGCGCCCCTGGCCCGCCTCAGGCTGCAGTCAGCCCAAGGTCCATCAGAGGCTCCTCTCTTTACCTCCCCGGTCGAGTGTGGGCTGACACTTCCGTTTCTACTCATGTGAGCTCGTGCTGTACCCCATGGTGGCCTGATTCCTGAGCCCCATGGTCATCATATGGGTCACACGGAGGGGACAGTGCATGGTCATCGTAGTGGGGCACACGGAGAGGACAGTGCATGGGATCAGAGCCCTTTGTTGTGCAGGCGCAGACTGAGAGGGGTCACAACTGGGTGTTTCTGGAGGACAGGGGCGTGGCCAGTGGCGTCCCCGCCCCCGGAGGGCCTATGTGAGGTCGGCATCCGGGCACATGGATTCTGGCCCCATCCGGGGGGCTTTCTGCTGATATTATAATGCTGTTTTCAGTCTTCCTGCCCGAGCCAGGCTGGGCAGTCCCGCACCTGACAGTGACCCCCTGCGGCAGGGCAGGGCGCCAAGTGTGGTCAGGGTCTTAGCGAGTGCGACAGAGAAACCTTCAGTCACCTGCATTCGGTCCTCACAATCCGGGCCGGGAGGAAGAGCCTCACTCCTACGTAAAGGGGCATCGTTACGTCTTTAATCGCCTCTGTGACGAGCTTTTCTAGGAAAGGCGAGGTTCTAGGTGGGGCGCACTCCTCCGAGTCCTCCCCACCTGCTTTCGGGAAGACGCGGATTTAGAGTGCAGGGCGATGTTTTACCCACGGGGTGGTCCGCGAGCACAGAACCCCAAACGCTGCGGGTGGGCGAAGAGGGGCCGCGGAATGGAATGGAAATTCACCAGTAAAATTCACACAAAGATTGAAGATGAATGAATGACGGATGAATGAAGAGAGACAACAAACGCCATGGACGGCCTGAAGACAGGAGGAGGGCTGAGCAGCGAAGGTCCTGAAGGAGCCAGGCAGGTGGCGCCACCAGGCGGAGACGCCGGCGCTTGTCCCCCGCCCCGGCCCGGCCGGGCGCGCTCCGGGGCCGCGGCCCGGCGGCCTCCGCTGCCGCCCTCAGCCCTGAGCCTTCACTCGGCTGCGCCGCGTTAAAGCGCCAGGCGGGGAAGCGAGGAAACAAACGGAACCGGCATCCTACGATCTCCGCCGCCTCAGTGGGACCGACGCCCCGGGGGAGCTGCGGGTCGCGGCTCCGCCCTCCCCTGTGCACCTGCGGGGGCTGTGGGGGCTGCGGCCCGCGGAGGGCGCTCCCGGGCTGGCCCCCACCTCCTGCCGCGCAGACCCCGCGCCTTTCCGGCCTCCCCAGCCCCCCAGGTCCCCCCCCCCACCCCGGCGGTCACGATGGCCTCCTGTGGTTCCAGTGGCATCTGGTCCTAAAGCGCCCCCAGCTCCGGGCCCCTCGTCCAGGGCCCCCCGGCGTCCTCGCGGGCGGCTCTGAGGGACGCGGCTCTGGGTCCCGGCGGCCCAGGCGCTCGCTGCTCCGCGGACCGCGCGCCACGCGGCTTGATGGAGGAGCCGCCGCGTCCCCTTGAGTAAGATGCTCGCCGGCCGCTTCCCTTCTGCGCTCGGGATGGCGTGAATCTTCAGGAAAGATACGCGCTGGCCTCGCCGGGGCATTATTCCTTCTTTTGAAAGTCGTGTCCTCCCTGCGGTCGACACGCGATCCCCTGCCGCCCCTCCCCCTCATCCGTCCATCTCCTCTTCCCTTTCGGTCTCCCCGACCCGACCTGCGCGCAGCGTCGGCTCCGCCTTTGAGATCAGGTGCAACCCGGTTCGGTTCCGAGCGGCCGGGCCGCCCGAACGCATTTGCGGTGGGGTCCAGCAGCGCGTTCCTAAGCTTTGTGAGCTGGCGTCGGGACGGACCCCCACACGGCCCCCAACCCCCACCCCACCCCGCACATGGATGGGGCGGGCCCTGCTGGCGGGTTCCGCCTCCGCGAAGCCCCACGCCACCCACGCCGCGGGCACGCGGTCTTCCTTTAAGCCCCGATCCTCTCCTGGCGCCCCGGGGAGGAGGCGCTTCTGGGCGCTGGACGTCTCTCTATGCACCTCGATTCCGTCCGTGTTCTCTGCCTCTCCATGTCCCCAGCGCTCCCCTCCCCGGGGAAGAGCCCCTGCTCACCCCTCCTTTCTTCAGGGAGACCGCCTGAACCCCCGCTGCCCGCGTTGGACACCCCACTGCGCGCTGGTTCACACTGGTTTCTTCTTTCCTTCGTTTACAGAGCTGACTTCCTCGGAACCGGCAGGAGCGAGGCCCTGGGACCCAGGCGGAGTCAGGATAGAATTGGGGCTGCCGTCCTGGGGGCGGGGGGAGGGGGATTCCACTGCCATCACGCAAACGTCTTGTTACGGTGTCTGATTATAAATGTTCCCACGCGAAAAACCTGAGGTGCGGCCCCTAGGAGTAAAACACCCCACGTAAGTGCACACACGCTTTCTCTCCCCAGCCCCGGTCCCTCCGACCGTCAAAACTTCCGTGACCAGGGTCCCTGTGCCCGCAGGTCACCCCCGGGGGGGGGGCGAGGCCCAGCGGGGGGCCAGCGAGGCCGGCCCTGCCGCCCCACGGCCTCCTTGGTGGGAGAAGGGACCCGGGGACCTGAGCTCGCTCTTCCCATCCTCCCCACCCGCTCCCTCATTCCTTTCTCAATAATTAATCCGTTTGACAAGTGAGAAAACTATTTTCAAAGTAAACGAAATAAATCGAAACGGCACTGCCTTCTCTCACTAACGTCCTCCATCCATCACGGACGCGGAGGGGCGGGGAGCGCACAGCGCAGGCTTAAGCTCCGCGGCTCCCCAAATCTGCACCACGAAGGTGTTGGGATTGATTTGTCATTAAGGCGAGAGCGCCTGTGCTTTACGTGCCTCGAAGGGGTGGGGGGAGATTGATTGGGAGAGGGGCCAGTCGGTGGGCGGGGACGAATTCCTCATGGATTCAGGATAAAGCGGAGTCCAAGGAGTCCAAGCCTCGATTAACGCCTCACTCAGCGCTGCACAGGGCGGGGTGACAGCACAGGACAGGCGGGGTCAGGTCCCCGGACCCCAGGGAAGCAGGGCAGGTGGGGGTGGGGGAGGCTGCTAGTGTAAGATTTAGGAAATGTTGTAAATATATCTGTACATACCTTTTCAATCACAGAAAATGTTATAAAATTAAATACTACACATACACTTTGTATCAAGGCCTAATCACTAATTTTATCCCATCTTAATTTCCATAGAAGTCTGTGACATTCTTTCCCTAGAAAGGAATAGCAATAATTAGTGGGATTATTCCTAGGTGCTCGTCAGGATTTTTTGAGATTCTTTCTCAATCCTCCTCTCAAGAGCTGGATCTCAATAGTAGATATTTCATTATCATTCTACAACTAGCTGTAGAAACGTGGGATCGAGTGACCTCTAGCTGAATGAATGAAAATACACCCAGGGATATAGCTGGCATAATAACAGAATAAGAAACTGTGAGAAATAAATCTAAAGACTCTCAAATAACTCTCGAAACACTCAAATCAAGGTACAGAACACTGCTGCCAGCCATAAACACAAGGTCACACTAAGGACAGACCAGGATAGGACATGGTGACTTAACCAACACAGAAGACAGCCCTGTCTCCGTGTTGGTGTTGACATCGCCATTGACAAGGCCACGTCTGTCCTCCAGGTCCTCCCTGTACTGTCACCTGAGACGATCAATGCTTCACAACAGAGGCAACTTTTTAAGTGCCGGGGTCCCCAACCCCCAGGCCGTGGACCAGTACCAGGCCTGTTAGGAACCAGGCTGCACAGCAGGAGGTGAGTGGCGGGCAGGCAAGCGAGCGAAGCCCCGACTGCATTCGCAGCCGCCCCCGAGCACCGGCATCACCGCCTCAGCTCCGCCTCAGGTCATCGAGCCTTAGTTCTCATGTGAGCACCGGTCCTTGGTGCCACAAAGGTTGGGCTGCTCTATGCAACTTAAATAAAAATACATTAGGCCTATTCGCTGATAAGTGATGACATGAATAAAAACATAAGCTTAGATTTAAATGAAGATGAAATCTGAAATCACTATAAAAAGGAACAAAGAAGGTATAAACCTTACTTCCCCAGCTGCTTGTCATTCCCGTGACACTCCAGCAAGATGTGAGAGAACACACAATCTGAACTCCACAATCAAGTGGAGGTTCAACCGGAAAGCCAACCTGATTTTTTAAATTTTGATACATGGTTTTTAAGGCAGTATTTGGCTCAAGTTGAAGCAGGATTAATTAGCATTACTTTTGCAACAGGATTTTAAAAGACTTCAAGAGGTTATTATGCTGAGTGAAATAAGTCACACAGAGAAAGATAAATACCATATGATTTCACTCACATGTGGAATCTAAGGAATAAAAAGAACCAAGTAATCAAAAACAGACTACAAATATAGAGGACAAGAATGGGGTGAAGGGTTAAAGAAGCAGTAATCGGTAGTTTATAGATGGTCACGGGGATGGGGAGCACGGCACAGGGAATGCAGTCAGCATTGATATGTTGGCCAGGTGGAGGGTCAGGCGAGGGAGGCAGCAATGGGGGGATCGTTTTATAAACTATATAGATGTCTAACCAATGTACTGTATACTTGAAACCAATAAAATTAAACTGGAAAATAAAAATTAAAAAATAGAGTACAAGAAAAATGCCTCTCAATGGTCCAAAACTCTAACATGAATCCTTCCACATTTAGTGCATCTGAAAAGTAAAAATTATATTTATTCACTATAAAAAAAAATCACACCAAAGAAAAATTTAACACTGACACACTGCAAAGTCATCAAAACGTTCGTGTGCTTCAAAAGACCACACAAGCCACACGGACGCTGGCCCAGATTGCGTTTGAAAAAACAGAACGCGGTTCATGGCTTCATCAGTATAATTTTAATCAGCAAGCTTATTAATGTCACATAATACTTTCAATATAAATACTTTTAAAAGCTGTGTTTTACATGTGATACGCAGAGCTGATACAGTACGTACAGGTTATCATGGACTAACAGAAATCTGATGCGAATACTGTCAGCGTGGAGAAAGCCTCCCCTTGAACCGTTCACGCGCAGCCGCAGTGCGGACGCTCTTCCGCTCGGAACGACCCCCTCGGCTGGTGTCACGCCCGCGGAGCCGTCTGTCACCGCGTGGACGGTGACAGCTCAGCGCAGAAGCGCGCCCGCCCGGGCTCTCGATGACGAGTCTGATGAGGCAGGTGATGCCCCAACGCTAAGAGCTTTTGTTTTAAGACGAGCATCACGCAGACGCGGACGGGACTCGGACCCGCAGCGAAGGGGCCACGGGGCGAGAAGCACGCGGCCGAGGGCCTCTCGTTCCACACCCCAACCTCCGCCCCATCGGACGTGCTCGGTCACAGTGCGCGTGCACCCGAGGGCCACCCGCGGGCTCATCACGCGAGAACTACGTGTCAGAGGGCAGACTTTCGAGGAGAGAAACCTCCGAGCGCCTCCCCTTCGTGCGCTTTCGCCCCGGTTTGGCAGCGAGGCGCGGCGAGGGCGCGTCCCACCCGCGCAGAGCCCGCGCGCTCAGCCCCGAGCGCGCGCGGAGCGCGAGTCCGGGACGGGGCGCGTGCCACGTGCAGTCCTTGCTGTCTGTCTGTCTGTCTGTCCACGCCACGGCAGTCAAAAGAGAAACGTGCCGAAGCTCCCCTTCCCGTTCCAGCGGAACTGGTTCCCCACGATCGCCACGAACATCTCCTGCGACATCAGGTTGTCGTCCGCCTGCGTGATGCCCAGCTCGCTCAGCCGCTTCCTCCGGAGCTGGCCTTCTGCGTGGAGGCGGCCACCAGCTCGCTCAGGATCTCGCAGTTGCCCTCCACCTGCTCCGCCGGGCCGGCGCCCGCGGGGGCGCCACGCGCCGGGCCGCACAGCCGATCAGCTCCTCCAGCTCCGCGCCCGCGGCCGCCTCTCCGCCCGTCTGATGCTCGAGCGCCGTGTCCTCTGCAGGAAACAAACAGGGTTATACCGACGGCCTGGCCAGGCGCATGTTTCCGCAGAGCATCCCGGGTTTCCGGCGGGGCTCCCGCCCACGTCCCCAGGCGGCGGTCTCTCCCCTTGCAGGGGGGCAGCTCAACCCTTCTCTGTCCGCCTCAGAGCCTCCTCACTCAGCAGACCTCTGCTGACGGCCACTGTGTGCTGAGCACCGAGCGGGGTGCTGCACGCTGCCGGGGTGCTGCTACTGTCCCCACGGGACTTCCCAGAGGCCGCTGGGGACACTGCTCGGGAGCAAGCGCCTGGTGGGGCTCAGGTGGCTCCCCGTGGTGCTCCTGGATGGCAAAGGGTTTCTCAGGTGTGATGGGGCGACTAACCAGGTGACCTTAAGGACAGTTGGAGTGTAGATGACCTTGTCACGAGCCTTTGAGAGCGGGGTATACTGGGCTGGGTGAAGGCCGGGAACGCACGGGGAGATTCAGAGCACGTGACACATCCCGAGCATGAGAGGGACGTGCCCTGAGGGAGCCTCTCTGCTGCTGTGACGAGGGGGTGACAGCAAGGACCCGAGAGCGGCTTCGGACGCTGAGCGGCAGCCAGCGAGGCAATGCGGGCTCCAGTCTGACAGGGCCCACGGCGGGGAGACCCTCCTCAGAACTCCCAGGTAAGGGCCCTGCTGGATGACACCCGAGGACCCCGCCACGCCCCCCGGGGGTCCCGACCTCCCGCCTGGGAGGAGGAGCTGGCCAAGGCCAGCCGGGGCAGAGCCTGGAGGGGAGGAGGACTCCGCTGTGCCAACGCTCGGCCCTTCTCTGAGACTGGAGGGTCAGAGCGCCTGGGGCATGGCCGGGCATTCATGAATTCCCGAGGTAGCTCAGCTGACAGGGAGCATTTACTTGTGGCAATAAAACATGGAGGCGAACTCCACGACCCCCACCAGTGACCGCGACCGACCTTCACCCCGGGAACTCATTCCTCTGCCGCCATCCCTGACAGGCACCGGCAGGAACCACTGCTTGGCCAGAGGTCCACCCTGACTCCAGAACGTCACAGGAACTTCAGGCTAAGCAGGGGGCTGCAGGGGACACACGGCACGGCCTGGAAGGAGCGGCCAGCTGACCTTGACGGTTGCTTTCACCCTGAGATTCTACAACGTTACAGCTTCGCCAGGCTTCTTGGTCCCCACAACCAGGCACGGGCCAGTCACCTTTTGTACACAAGGAAGGAGACTCGGCCCCTTCAGCAGCGTTTAACGCTAAGATAGATTAAATGGGATCTGTTATTCACTTTAAAACTACTAAAAACAGCTTACCTTCAGTTCCATCCTGGGCACTTTCTTGCAGGTCAGAGAAAATCGTAGGTTTCACCAAGACCACGCCATAACCTTCGTTGTTGTGTATGACATTATTCACCATGGATATTTGGGAATGTCATAATGCTCGTCTAAGAAGTCCTGTGAGGTTGAAAACAAAGGTTAGAAGAAACTGTCGCATTCAGCACTGCTGGCTTCTAAAATCTCACTTTTTTTAGGCTTTTCTAAAAATAAAGTGGAAAGCTATGCTTACTGCTAGGTGGCAGCAGCCTGAGCTGTGACATGGCTTTCCTGTCACTGTCACAGACCCACAGACGGCAACGCATCCTCACAGGTGACTCCCAATCCCGTTATTAACAGTGCTAAAATTCACAGACTGTCTATGCATTTCAAGGGCAGGCAACGGCAGAAGCCAACGTGGGGATTTAATGGAACGTGGCCGTGCCTCAGGGGTCCATCCGGGCTGGACGGAGGGCGGGTCAGGGCGCTCACCTTGATGAGGATCCCCTCCTTGCAGTGGTGGATGCCGTTGTCGCTCAGAGTGCACTTACTCCCGGGATAGATCTCTATGCCAGCTCCCTGCGAGTCACAACGCAAGGCGACGGCCGTCAGGTCTGAGCAGGTGGGACAAGAGGAGCCTGGCCCGGCTGCTGCTCAGACTTTACCACGGTGCACACGGAAAGGGCCCGAGGGGCTTCACGGGATTCCCAGTGAACAGCGCGGCCGGCTCCACTTCCGGCAGGTTGTGGGTCATGCAGCACTTTCAGAAACCGCACACCCACCCACCCACACCCACACCCACACCCACACCCACGCACACCCTGGCTAAGAGCATCGACACCCGATTCCTGTCCACTGTCAGTCTGGACGAGTCAGTTTTCTGATTCTATCAATTGATCAAACACATATCATGTGATCACATCAAACAATGCAGAAAAAACATCTGACAAGAGTCAACACGCATCCAGCTAATACCTAAGGGCAGCGTACTGAGCACAGCCCCAACCCATGGGGAGACAAGCCAGGCTGTCCCCTCAACACTGAGCACGGCCCCCGACCCGTGGGGAGACAAGCCCAGGCTGTCCCCTCAACACTGAGCACGGCCCCCGACCCGTGGGGAGACAAGCCCAGGCTGTCCCCTCAACACTGAGCACGGCCCCCGACCCGTGGGGAGACAAGCCCAGGCTGTCCCCTCAACAGTGACCACAGCCCCCAACCCACGGGGAGACAAGCCCAGGCGTCCGCCACCACGCTCACTCACTGTCCCGCTAGAGATGCTGGTCGGAGTCGTGAGAAGAGAAAAGGAAACCAAAGGCACACGGATCAGAAAGGCACGAAACTGTCCCTATTCGCAGATAATACGACCTGTCTAAAATCCCAAGGAATCCACAAAAATGCTCCCAGAAGTCGGAGGAAGATGTGCAAGGTCATGCGGTATAAGACAAACATACGAAAATTCCTAGATGCTAGCAATAAACATAAAAGAAACCGAAGTTAAAAATACAATATCACAATCACTCCAAAAAATGAAATATTTAAGTACGATAATAAAACACATACGAGATTTGTATGCTGAAAACTATACAATCCCACTCAAAAAACAAAAGTCGAAGACTGAAACAAACGGCGAGACAGACCACGTCCACGAGACGGGCTTCAACGTAAAAAGACGTCCGTTCTCCCCGACCTGACAGACGGTGAGGGAATGCCTAGCAAAGTCTCGGCGAGACTTTTTGTAGACAGAGACAAGGTTTCTTGTCTCAAATTTGTATTGAGAGGCAAAGGAACCAGAATAGCTGAAACGATTCCCAAAAAGATGAGTCACGTGGGAGGAGTCGCTCCACCAGATGCGGAGACTCCCACGCGGCTGCAAGCTCGGGCGGAGGGGGCAGAACCGGGAGCCCAGAAACCGACCCCGAGACCCTCGCGACCCTCCGCGAGGCGCGAAGCCCGTCTGTGACGGAGAGCGGCCTTTTCCAGACAACTGCGGTCAGAACTGGACATGCATGGGCCAATAAATGAAAACCTTAACCTCTAACCACAGTCTATATGCCAAAATCCACTCAAAAATGCATCACGGCCTGAAACGCAAAATGCAAACTATAACATTTTGCGGAAAAAAAAATAGAAAACCTTTGAGTTCTAGGGCTAGGCAAGAAGGTCTTAAACTTAACACCAAAAGCACAGTAACTCAGACAGGAAAATTAACAAATTGGACTTCATCAAAACTTAAAACTTAACTCTACAAAAGCCCACGCGAAGACGACACCAGCTATGGAGCAGCGGGAAGTGTCTGTAAACCCCACACTCCCCGGCATGGGCCAGCGCCCAGCACGGACGGGGCCCTCAATCCTCGACCCCACACCCCCCCGGCGTGGGCCAGTGCCCAGCACGGACGGGGCCCCCAACCCTCGACCCCACACTCCCCGGCGTGGGCCAGCGCCCAGCACGGACGGGGCCCTCAACCCTCGACCCCACACTTCCCCGGCGTGGGCCAGCGCCCAGCACGGACGGGGCCCTCAACCCTCGACCCCACACTCCCCCGGCGTGGGCCAGCGCCCAGCACGGACGGGGCCCTCAACCCTCGACCCCACACTCCCCGGCGTGGGCCAGCGCCCAGCACGGACGGGGCCCCCAACCCTCGACCCCACACCCCCCCGGCGTGGGCCAGCGCCCAGCACGGACGGGGCCCTCAACCCTCGACCCCACACCCCCCGGCGTGGGCCAGCGCCCAGCACGGACGGGGCCCCCAACCCTCGACCCCACACTCCCCGGCGTGGGCCAGCGCCCAGCACGGACGGGGCCCCCAACCCTCGACCCCACACTCCCGGCGTGGGCCAGCGCCCAGCACGGACGGGGCCCTCAACCCTCGACAGCACACAGAACGCTCGTTAGAACACGGCACGAGGCAGGAATGAGACATGTCACTGCAGAGCAGGCGCGGACGGCACATCAGACACCCGCGTGACATGAAGAAACGTCCCGCGTCCCCAAGCACCAGGGAAACGCAAACGCGAACCGCCCGCCTTCCAAACTGACTGAGATTTACAAAGCGGTGAAAACGGCGACAGGCCGGCGAGGACGTGGAGGAGCCGGGTCGCCCGCCGCGGCTGCTCTGGAGAGCAGTTCGGCGATTTCTCACTTAAACGGGAGCGACGCCACGAAAGAAACGGCAGGGTCCTCACCTTCCTCCCCAGCCTCTGCCTTGAAAATGCCCGAGGAGATGAACCGGGCCGGCGGAGCCCGGCTGGCGTCCGGGCGTCTCTGGAGAAGGCCGGAGCGGGCACATCGGGCGGCCGCGTTGCGGTCGCTTACTTAGAACTTCGCCCTGAACTACGCCCTGGAAGGACGAGGGAGCCGCATACCTTGGCTCCGTATAAATCCGAGGTCTTCATCAGAAACTCCGCGGAGGTCCGCACAGTGACCCCGGTTGTCTCGCACTGCAGGACACAGTTTTCCAGCGTCGTCTTGCCACGGTGGATGACTGCGGGACAACGGCCACAAGTGGTGAGGAGTGACGGGCTCTTCCCACGAGAGAAATGGCCCCGAGCTGACGGCAGCTCATCTAAACACCTGAGCAGCCACCGCTTAAACTCAGTTATCGGAGCCGCAAGTGCGTGATGTTTAAAGCGACTGGTTTGAGTCATTTTGTGAAATCTACAAGCAGCGTTCCGACATGAAACGGACCCCTTTCCAAGAACAAGCTGGACTATTCGTCACTTCGGAATCGGCTTCCTGAGCCGCCACGCTGTGTCCGCCGTCCGGACACTCGAGAGTGGCATTTTCCTCAACTGCAGCTTCCCGGGAGGGTAAAGCTTTCGTTCGAGCCTGGGACAGACAGACACGGCACGGCCGGACACTCACTCAGGATCCCTTCCACGGCGTCGTGCTGCACGAACTTGATGCTCGAGATCCTGACGTCCGCGCCCGTACAGTCCACGAAGGTGTCCCCCTTGCCACACTTCTCTATCACCACGTCGTCGGGCAGGCCGTACCCTGGGGTGGGGCGGGGAGACCACTCAGGACGGCCACGGCAGACGGCCTCGAGCGACCCCAGACGGTAGGAGACCCGCCAACCCAGCTGCGTCGAAGTAAAATCTGATTGTCCCCCACGTGTTTAGCTCACACCAGGGTCGACGACTTCCAACAACAGCGCCTCACCTGCTGCCGTGGCAGGACTGGTTACCTGACGACCACCTAACCAGCTCAGCCGCGAACCCACTGAGGACCCGCTGTGCACAGTAAGCGATCCCAGGTCCTCACAGCTGGGCCAAAGCGCCTTAGAGCATTTAACACTAGTGACATTTTTCCGACCCTGAGCCTATTATTCTAATCTAAATTAGGTTCCAAAAAGCCCAAGCATTTTTCCAGATTACCTCACTTAATATTCGCCTAAACAGATTGACTTAAAATCTGAAACATGAACTTAAAACCGTTTTAGCCATTAGGAAAATAGGGTCTACTGAAAGACGCCGGCCCTTTACACGTCTCGGTCAAACCAGCGGTGGGGGCCGAGCCCCCGAATGGCTGTGACCTTCCGCACGCACCTTCCAGCTCGATGGAGTCGGCAATGGAGAACGTGCCAGGCACCATGTAGCGGCCGGGGCAAACAATAACGGTGTCGCCTTCGTAGCAGGCATTTATAGCAGACAGCGGGTCACTGTGGAACTAGAAAGCAACAACACACGGACAATACGCACCCCCGAGAGCAAGCTGGGGATCCCTCCCGGCGCCCTCCCGGCCCACTGTCGGGGGAGTCGGCACCTCCTGCGCACAAAAGGCCGTGCCGGCCCCGCTCCCCGGGTCACGGAAAACCCGCCCGGGGCGCCCTGTGACCCCCCTGCAGCATTCAGGAAGCCCCGGGGTCAATCCGAAGGGGGAAGCCACGTGGAGCAGGAAACTCCTCCCACCTGAATTTCTGTGTCGTCCTTACAAGGCTCCTGGCAAAGCCTGTCCCTGAGCAGAGACTGCAGCAGACCGGTCACCATGGCGGGGGAGACCACGTGGGTGACCTTCTGGCCATTTGCTCGGATGCCCTTTGCTTGGATATTGGAACTCTTCTGATAACCAAACACGTACCTTAAAGAAACCAACAGGCCGGGGGTCGGCTCTCAGGAGGACGGCAGGTCAGAAGGGCCGCCGACCGGCTGCGGACGGGGACGCGCCGGCCCGGGGCAGATGCACCGACCTCAGCAGAGGGTTCTCGATGAGCTTCAGCTTCTGTTTCAGCTGCTCGATCTCGGAATACAGCTTCAGCCCCTCCACCATGGAGAGGTTCTCCTGCTCCGTGTCCGCGTGGCAGCTCGACAAGCTGCTCCTCAGGTTCGAGAACTTCCGGTAGCTCTCCTCGCACTGAGACAGCAGGCTGCGGTAGTCGACCACGAGGCCCGACGGGACGCGGTCCTCAAGGATGTCATAGTGCCTGCGAGGCGAAAGGCAGCTGACGGCCCCGCCCGCCTCCCGGCCGGGTGCTCCAGGCGCCACCGCGGGAAGGTCGTGGACTTTGCTTCCGCGAAGTCCCTATTCTTTTCCCTTAGATCCGAGCCTTTGTGCCGTAGAAACACTGAACGTTCGCACCGCAGCTTGTGATCATTCTTTAATAAAGAATTATTTCCCCGTGTATTAAAGCTGAAATCTTAAGTGGGTCATGGGGGGCAGTCAGGGGTGGGGATGGGAGGGAAGTTTCATTAGAGTGTTTAAGATTCCTGCATTTACAGAAAACCCACAGCAGAAGCGGTTCATGTAACCTAGTCTCCTTTCTCACATGTAGGCACTAGGGCACACTACTCCCTCAGGAAGAGTACTGAGAGTATTTCAAAAACATAAGTCTTTTGAGATTCTGAGAAAAAACCAAAGCGTGATTAAAACAGAATAATCTGCATTGGACAACCTTTTTGGCACTTAAAATTTACTGCTGATTTATATACATACAGAACAAAAAGTATTTCTAAATGCAATAATCTGAGTGTAAAACCAAGTTTTTGAATGCAAAATTAATGGATCTGAAAATAAACTGCCATATGACTGCCGTTACCTGAAGCTGTAAAATAACTGCTTTATTTCTTAGTTTAAAGGCTATCGTCTTAATGTGCCTGAGGCCAGGGCGCCTCAGCCTTGGCCACAGGAGAATCACGGGGAGCTCTGAGAGGTACCGGCACTTGGGTGCCCACCCAACCAATTAAACCTGTCTCCACAGAGGGATTTTTTTCGAAGTTCCCTGGGGACTCTAACGACAGCCGGGGTTGAGAGCTACTGCTCAGACGATGTGTTTTAAACTTGGTCACGCTCAAAATAAGATGAGGGGGAAAAACGGAACCACATCCTTAACAAATTAACGTCAAATTTCAGTGAACATTCAGACAGTATTTAAAAAAATAAAAAATACATTTTTTTTCCTGCTGTTTAAGCAAATAAATTAAGTGAAGCTTGAAAAGCAAGGATGTTTTCGGTTTGGGTTCATCCACGGCCACTTAAACACACTAGAAATCTCCTTTGCAAACAGGAAATGAAGGTTTGAATGTGTTTAGGTGTTTTGAAAATTTGTATTCACCATCACTATTTAGTATTTTCATCTATTTGTCAAATATTATTTGAGGACAAGACCTTGACAAAACCACCTGAGATAAATCTGTTAGTTTAGACTGATGTTTTCCTGTAGGAACTGGAGGCCACGTACTCTTGAAAAAGTTAAAGCAGAGAAAGTCTTCTATCATTCCATTGATTTCACTGTTTTTCAAATAATTATTTTTGAATCTAACAAAGGGTTTTTTTTAAATGTTAGCTCAAGATTTATTCAGATTTACAAAACATCGAGCTGTTAGATGTCCTTGAACTCTTAGGCTCAGTTTATAAAACACAGAAAGTAGGTTTCTGTGCACGAGTTTCGCGGGTCTGCCCCTGCCTGCGGGCCCTGGAGGGCACCCACACGCCACACCCACACGCCGCACCCACACGGCGCACGCCACACGCCACACACCGCACCTGCACGCCACACACCGCACACCACACACCACACGCCGCACCCACACGCCGCACGCCACACGCACACGGGTGGGGCTAACGCACAGACAGCCGCCCTCCCGCGCCAGGGTCACTGGTGACACTCACAGCCTCAGCCGAGGTTCCACGCATCTGACGAAGTAATCATCCTCGTCCTCGTCCTCCTCATCCCAACTCCTCCAAATGTGCTGGTAGAAGAACCTGGAGCGGAAGCGAGCGCCGTCTGCCTCCGTCGCTGGCGCGGGGCCGCGGGGCGGGGGGCCGCGGGTGCGGGGGCTCGAGAGTAAAGCGAGCGGCTCCCCCGGCTGTGGTGCCGACGCCGGGCGCCGCTGCGCGTGAGTCACGGCTGCACGCGGCCTTTTTGCACTGGCCACAGAAGCCTTTCTACAGCACTGGTTCTGTTGGGGCCTTCTTATTAGAACTATTTATGGACTATCTGAGTGGGTGGCAGGGCCATTTGCTGAGACAGAAAAGATTGGGAGAGAATCAGGTTTGGGGCTAAAAACAGAGAGCTCTGTTCTCGCCACGCCAGGGCCCAGACGGCCCCTGACCTCCGGGTGGTGGTGTCGAGAGCAGATGATCTGTGGGCTCAGAGCTCAGGGAAGGGGCAGGGCAGAGGTCACTGTGGGACCGGTGGTGTGCTGTGACGTTACAGCGAGAGATGAGAGCATCTGGGGACATCCGAGGACACAGTTCTCAACCCCGGCTGCACGTCCGACTCCCCCGGACGCGCCTAACAACTATCCCCAGCCCTCGGCCAGCTCAATGAATCAGAATCTCTAGAGGAGAGGGGTGCAGGATTCAGATTCGTGAAAGCTCTCCACGTGATGTAACCATTTCTTTATTATGGAAAATTTCCGGCCTGTGCAGGAGCGAACAGGATCGTGCGCGCCGCAAACCCGCGCGGCGGGCAGCCCAGAATCGCTGCGTTCCTGGCCTCCTACCTGACGTGCTCCACGGCCAGCGCCGTCTGGTCGAAGGCTCCCGACTCGTCGAACGCCACCCACAGCTCCTGCAGTGGCAGCCGGTGTCCCTTCAGGTCGAGGAGCTCGCTCACGCTCTCCACGGTGAACGAGCTCACTCGGGACTCGCACAGGTGCGGGCGGGCGAGCCTCACCACGGCCTTCAAGGCCGCGAAGTCCACATCCGTGACCTGGCGGGTAAACGAGGCGACTTGGCAGGCGGAAATCTAGAGCCACCTGCACAGGTGGGCCCCGCGGAGAGCCCGGTCGTTTCCAGCGTGACCTGGGGCGGGAGCCCCCTTCCACAAGGCAAAGGCCAACACGTCGGGCCTGGCTTTTACCCAGCGGAGCTTACACGGTGACCGTGGAAACCAACCAACAAGACTGTGACAAGGTTGGTGACAAGGGCGTGTCAGAGAACAGCTAGCAGGGGTGTGGTCAGCGCAAGTCACTTCAGAGCCTGGATGAGAAGGGTGAGGAGGAAGCAGCCACCCCAGGGCAGGAAGGTGCACAGGGCCGGGGGACAGGGGGCGGCTGGGCAGCCGGCGGAGTGGAAAGGCGAGTTTCCTGCCGGAACCAAGGGAAGGAAATGGCGTGGCGGGGGCAGGATGAGGAGCCAGAGAGCAGACCCCGGCCCCAGGAAAAGCGCTGGAGGCTCTAAGCAACAGGACGGCCGGTTCTCTGGGAAACCCAGTCTGGCGGCTTCCGGAGACCCGACTCGGGGGTGGGAGGGCACGGGGTCCGCTATCACCGCCGAGGCTGAGGGGCCTGAGCCACGGGGAAGATGCGAAGATGGGGCAGGAGCCAGCAGCACCCCAGGGCTCGGCCGGAGGCCGGCGCGTTTCCCAGGGGGCAGAGCGAGGAGCAGATGCTCCCCGACTGAACATTTCAGTTCGACAGGGTTTGTGGGGTCCACGTAACAGACACGGAGAAACACGCACGGCTGTGACCAATGCAGCTGTAACGGAGAAGGCCCAGCGAGCGCAAACCTGTGGCTGTTTCTTCTGCCCGCACTGGACGCGGAGATTAACCCACAGCGACACATCTGTCAGGCAAAACACGGCCAGTCCTACAAGGCCTCTTTGGCCTGAGCTATTAGCTGGGCTATGACTGAGGTAAAAAATTAACCAAAGCTCCGGTGACTTCACGCTCAGGCCTCTCTGTTTTTCCGATGGCTTAGGACCCACATCCCTTCTCGAAGGGCTCCGATGCCCGGCCCTCTCCACCCTCCTTGGCAGACTCTAAGGTCCACGGAGCGCGCCGCGCGCCACGGCAGTGAGGGGGGAGAATGCGCTGCTTTCAACCGGCTCATGGAGCGTCATCCAAAATGAGCGCTTAGGCTGCGACAGTTGGACGGACGGCTTTTAGCTAGAGACAGGTGTCTTACCGAGAGAATGAAATTTACCTCAACCAGCACCTCGAACACGCTGGTGTGCCAGACCGCCCGCCAGCCCGACGGTTCGAGGACCTTCTCCAAGAACTCGGCCGTGAACTCCCTCACCTCGGAGGCCTTGCAGTCAGCTGTGAACGAATTGGACAGCGCGGGAGGTGGGCCTGCTTGCTGAAGCAGACGAGCCCGCGAACCCACTTTCGCCTCCCTGCCCGGAGCCCAGAACTGGCAGCTGGGGGCGCGGGGCGACCTCCTCGTGGACTAAAAGGACGGAAGAAGCAAGATGCGGAAAGGACGCACCTAAAATGTAGTCCTGATAGGCTCTGAATCGCTCGTAGAACAAAAGATGACTCGTTTGGAACATTTCTGGGAAATTCGTTTTTCCTTCCAGCACGAAACTGGGTAAATTGGTCCCTGGCTTGTCACAGTCACCACGGTCACTGCACGAGTCTTCATCCTGGAACACACCTGAAACAACCACCGAAGTGAGCAGGCCCGGCTGCCCCAAAGTCCCAGCAGAGCGCAAACAAGGAGCTGGGTACGATGCCGACTTGGCTCGCCGTCGTCAGAAGGAACCGGCGTTACTGAAAATATCTCCGAATCCAAAACCCTGAGAACTGCGAGCCCGTGGCAGGTTAGGCTTGTGCCGTCCTGTGAGGGCTCTCGTGAGGCGGACGAGGGGGACCACGACTTAATCCAGCGGAAACCACCCAAGTTCTGCCTGGTCAAACATCTCAGTCTTTTTTTTCCCCAAATAACAGTTCCATAAAGCTGTATTAAAACACACTCCTTCCCAAAGGAGTGAAGCCTCCTCTTGCTGTCTACAATGTCGGCCTGCCAGGGGCCCCACAAACAGAGAGGAGAGCCCCCTGATGACGCACGGCTTCCTGCGCCAAAGCTATAGGTTCCTCCTCACTAATTTTAATGACTGTGTCTGCGGAAAAAAATCAGAAAACGCCGATCGCATCAGGCTTGGCTTATGTGCTTATGCGTCATCAGGTGCAATCCGGCCAGAGGCGCATCCAATTCTGTGTAACACGACGTTTCTAATGGACATAACGACCACTAAGCGATGCTGAGGACAGCACCTGGACTGGCGCAGTCGCTCCCGGGGTTCCGGGGGGGTCTGAGGCTGTTACTAGCAGCGATCTGCCGTCTTTCTCCCCCTGCCCGTCACACATTCTCCTTCCTTCCACTTCTCTGCACCTGTTCCGGCCACCAGAATTACCTGACACCACAGACGACCAAAGCGTACTCAAGGGACCCCTGCTCACAGACACCGATGCACCTGAGCCTCTGAGGACACCGGTACCTCACTAGCTGTGCCACCATCTCCCCGTGTGTCCTCGCCGATAAGGGGAAGGGGAAACTAGGATGCCTACCTCAATTAAATCCCAAGAATTCAATAATGTGTCAATGACAACAGTATCCATCACTTAATGCATGTTTGTTAAAAAAATCGTACCTTCACCTCACACATATTAGGTGGCTACCACCAAAAAAAAAGAAAAGAAAAACTATCAAGAAAACAAGCCTTGGCAAGGATGTGGAGAAAAGGGAGCGCTCGGGTGTGTAAACTGGTGCAGCTACTATGGAAAACAGTATGGAGGCTCCTCAAACCATTAAAAGTAGAATTACCACATGACCCAGCAATTCCACTTCTGGGTAATACCCAAAAGAACTGAAAGCAGGGTCTCCAAGAAATATTTGTACAGTCACGTTCACGGCAGCTAAAACGTGGAAGCAACCCGAGTGCCCAATGGTGGAGGAATGGCTAAGAAGAATGCGGTTTATACACAGTGGAATATCACCGAGCCTTAAAAAGGAAATTCTGCAACATGCTACAATGAACCTTGAGCACATTATGCTAAGTGAAATAAGCCAGTCACAGGAAGAAAAATACGGTGATTCTACTGATGAGTCACTTAATAGTCAAAAATCATAAAGGCGTAAAGTATAATTGTGGTGGCCAGGAGGCTGGGGAAGTTAAGTGTTCAGTAGGTAGTGTTAATGTGAGAACATCTACACCAGGAAAGAATTTTGTATAAAAATTTATTTGAGCTAAACAGAGGATACACCTAAAGAGACCGAGAAAAATGCCTCTCAGAATGGCAGTTTGCAGCCTCTCTGTGCATTTAGAATTAAGGAGAAAATACAAAGATTACAGAAAGGTGGGAAAAGGCAAGGCAGGGACTGGATTCCAGGATAGGTAGAGTGTGTGTCCTCTAGAGGTTACTTTGAGAGAGAGAAATTTCAAGGGTGCGTAAACCTAGATGCACAGAAAGAAGGAACCGGCTGGCAAAAGGCAAAGGTGTGCCTGGGGTGTGACTGTCCTCCGGGAACTGCCCAGTTAGGAATTTCTGATCAGATCGCAGGGATCCTTAGAACCCCTGTTCTGTCCACAATAGTTTGTTTACAAAATGAAGAGAGTTATGGGGATGGATGGTGGGAACGGCTGCACAATGTGAATGAATTTAATATCGCCGAACTTTACGACCTGTGTTTTAACATTAAAAAGAATACCTTACTTCAGCACAAGTCTTTACAGTCACTTCCGAAAGTTTTATTGTCCAAACACGACTTCACTCCCTCTGCAGCATCTGGCGGGACCACTGGCTGGTTTCCCGATGGGAAAACTGAAGCCGAGCGACTGGAGCCAGTTCACGATTAGACCGGGGTCCTCCCCGAAACTGGCTCCCCTGACTGTGGGCCTGTCGTCCGGTCTCAGGGCCGCTACCCAGGCCGAGGCTCCTGTCCCTTCTCTCGGGAAGGGGAGCGCGGTCACCACCTCCTCTGACCCCTGAGACGCAGAGGAACCCTGAGCCCCGGAAGCCCATGCGGACGGACACCCGGGGCGGGAACTCCCGGCCCGGTCCAACGCCCTCCAGACCCCAGGACGCCGGGGTCGGACGGGGCGGGGAGAACGGGAATCGCCCAAGATGCCTCCCGACCCTGACGTCAGGGACTCGCGCAGCCGCCACCGCCACCCGGCCCCTGCGTCCGGGAAGCCGTAGGCCCCGCGCCGCAGGCGGCTCCCCGGGCCAGCCCAGCGGGCACTCACCTTCCTCCTCGGCCGCCCAGCCCGTGCGCTCCGGCCCCGGCCCCATCGCCTCGGACCCCAGGTCGCCAGCCGCCAGCAACCCGTCAGCCATTTCAAATTTCCGCGGGCGCCGCCAGCCCAGTAACGTGCTGACGCTCGCACTCCTGATTGGCTGGCGGCCGCGGCGCTCGGGCCAATGACAAGAGAGCTGGCGTGGCCGCACGCGCACGAGCCCCACCGCGCCGGCCTGCGTCCACCCGGGCACAGCGCCACCTGCCGGCCGGGCGGACCGCCGCTCTCATCCACGCTCCCGGTCTCTCGTTCCCGAGGACGCACCGAGACACAGTTGAATTTGGTCGTGATTTGGGATGATTTCCAAAACACTAACAAGCCATGCCTGGAAGTGGAGTGTAGCAGAAATGACACCAGATGGAAAGTCAAAGCCGTAGTATCCAGACTTCTTGGTGGTGTCACTGGGCAGTCACTTCACCTCTCAGATGCACCAGCAGCTGGTGTCCCCTGGCAGTTGGGTACTGTCCCAAGTGGCTCCCAACCTTTCATCACAAGTCTACCTTTCCCCCGCCCCCATTTCATTCACTACCTGCACAGGCACATGTTACTCTCAAAGAATGGCTAATTAAATGTAATAAGTAAAATGTTTTGCCTATATTTATCAATCAAAGCCAACTAACTATAACCTCCAATAATAATAACATTTATTGAGTACGGTGTGCGAGACACCCTCCTGCATGCTTTACCTGCATGATCTTATCCAAGCTTCAAAAGCCATTCTGAGGCCAGAAAAACTATTATTCCCATCATACAGACGAGGAAATGGAGGCACTAAGAAGTTACAGGCAGCCAGTTTAACCCAGCACAGCCAGCAGAAACCAGTCAGACTCCAGAGGCCGCCCTTGACTGCCTCCGCCAGGCCAGGACTCCAGCTGAGGCAGGCGGGGACTGCAGAGGTGAACGGATCGCCGGGGGACGAGAGCCTGGTGAATGCGGCTACACAGCCTCGTCACAGGGAAAACATCCACTCCACCCGCACTGCGCTAGTTCCTCTTACAAATCAAGTACGAAAGGGAGAAAGTCCAAAATTGTTAATAGCAACTTTATTCTCACTGGTGCAAAAAAAAAAAAATCATAATTGTATGATGCATTTCCCCCTAAATTTACAATAATGAAGGTTATACATAAATTATATAGATCACAAATTTTCTATTTTATACTATTTAGAACAAAATTATTTTGATAAATATGTCAGAGGACAACATAGGTTTAATGGATGGCCGAGTCCAAATATGCAAAATATAGCTTCTGGTTTTGACCATGGCGCTTTAAAATCCTCAAACATGCATTAATATAGTCTAGTTGTAGGGAAAATATTATACATGGCCTCATCTTGCATTTAGGGAAAAGCCCAAGCTGAATTTCACATACATATCCCTTTCCTCTAAATTAATCTCGAATTGGACTAGAGAACAAAGAGACAGACGCTTTCGGGTTAGTACCCCAAGTAATAAAGAGAATTACACAATCAACAATGAAACAAAACAGAAAAGGAAGGAAAGTTTCATTAGTAGCCAAGAGAAGTGGTTTTTAAGTATTTTTGCTTTGTTTTGTTTTCTTTTGTTTTGTTTTTTTTACAGATCATAGGAATTTTAAATCGCAAATCAATCATGCTACTTGGGGCGATCAGACAGGCCTGAACACTTACGACGTGGATAACTCTGTTAAGGTCTTGAAGGTGAGCGTCCGGAGGTGCTGGGTAAAACACATCGCAGGTAAGAAACGGGAAACCTACCTCAGCATTTCTGAAAGGCACAATCTATGGAAGGAAAACCTAGGATAGCAGAACCCTCACTGGATGTACATGGAAAGGAGTGTGGTGAGCCCGCTGCCTTCAAAGGACGAGACCTTCGTAGATGGGCCCCTCAGATTCTGGCGATTCCCGCCTCAAGCGCAGATGCTCCAGCGTGTTATGAAAATGTTTGTTAATCTGCTCTGTTTCTTCGCTGGACTCAAGATTTGGGAGGTCTTCTCGAATCTTTTGGATAAGCTGGTTCAAAACCTGAATCGTGACCTACAAAAAATATGCACAATTTCACAGTCGAGCGTGTACTACAACAAATAAAGGGCAATTTAATAAAAATGTTCTGAGAAGCTTGCACTATTCATATCAATTCCCAGAATAATTATGAAAAACAAAGCGATGAGAACACGATTGCTGGTTTAACAACTTTTGGCTACAACTTATCAAGAACAAAAAAATAAAAAATACAGAGCGTCATGAACCAGAAGATCAAAAGCAAAATTATATTTAACCTACAAATCTTGACCAACTCTGTTCTGCTAAAAGGAATTTGTTGTTTATTTAGGAATTATTCTAAATCTGTACATGATGACAATTTGGTCCACTGTTGAGCATTTGTACATTATTTTGCCTCTTAAACACAGAGCCTATTTTTATAAACTATTTCTAAGCAAAAGGAATGAGAACTTTCTTGCACGTAAAGAGTACTTCCGTTAGGGTGCATCTCCACAGACAGAAGGATTTGGGAGAAATAGAGACCAGTAGATAGATGGGTTCTCTCAACTCTGACCCTGTAAACGAAAAAGAAATGTCAGGCCTACAGCCATGCCACCCTGAACAAGCCCAATCCCATCTGATCTCAGAAGCTAAGCAGGGTTGGGCCTCGTTAGTGCTTGGATGGGAGACCATCTAGGAAAACCAGGTGTTGTAGGCGTTAACAAAAAAATTATTAAAAAAATAAAATAAAAAAGAAATGTGAGAATGCTAAGCTTTTGTGCGTATCGACTCTAAAAGCAGGAAAGGAAAATACAGTTCCCCAGAAACACTTTGTTAATTCACTTACCGCATCATTCTCCTTCTCATAAAAATAGATATATCTGTTCAGAATTTCTATAAAAAGCTGCACTTGTAGAGAGGGGTCCATGCACTGATTTGCTATTTTTAGGGCTTTCTTTAGGCATTCCATTACCCTCTTGCCTCCGTGAAGCTGGAATAAAGGGGAAGGGAGGAGCACCGAAGAGATGAATGAATCACGAGTGTCTCTCCTCACACAAGGGAACAAACAACACTACAGCGGTTCTTTCATGTTTTAAAGGGACATGACAAATTTAAATCCTCTTCATTTTTTAAGTACGTAGTTACATTTTAAAATAAATGTTATGTTTTATATACTTATATGCTAAATGTTTTATATTTACATACAGCCATACATAGGAGATATCGCAGGTCTGGTTCCAAACCACCACAAGAAAGTAAATATCACAATAGAGCAAGTCACACCGATTTTTTGATTTGTCGGTACATATGAAAGTCAGGTTTACATGTAGTCTAGTAAATGTGTAATAGAATTATGTCTAAAAAAAACCCAACGTGCACACCTTAATTTGAAAGTATTTTCTCGCTAAAAGACGCCACCCATCGTCTGGGCCTCAGCGAGCCGCGCCCTTCTGCTGGTGCGGGTCCAGCCCTGCCGCTGCCACCTGGCCAGGGCAGTGGCGGCTGAGGCCAGGGCGCCTGTGGCAAGTCCCTGAAACACAGTAACCGTGAGGTCGGCTCGTGACCTTTCCTTCCTCCAGCGACCGCTCTGCAGAGCGGACGCTGTCACAGCACTTTGCCCACAGAGCTACTTTCAGAACCAGGGACAGCGCCCCCAAGCCCGGCCGCGGCCTCAGCAACCGCCGTCACGCGGCATCCGGAGCCCCTTGCGGCCGCAGCCACGGTCTTCGCAAGAGACCACGTTCCGGGCGGCTCCTCGCCGCTCAGGCTCCATGGCGAGGTCGCGGCAGAGAGGTCCCACCGTCCGGCCCCACTTCCTGTTCCGGCTCCCCCGCGGCTTCCGCGTCCATGGTGACATCCTGCGCTGACGTCTGGGGCCCTCGAGGTCGCCCACGAGGGCTGGAATCCGTGTCTTCCACGCCCCTGCCAGTGCTGACGTTCTGACCTCTCCCCGGGGATCACGCACGTTCTGAATGGCTTCTGGCACGGGGAGTCCCTGCGGGGTTCCAACTGACTTCGCCCAGACCCATCGGAGGAGCCACTGCCTGTGGTGGCTGCGGCCTTACAGGACGTGCTTCTCCAATAATGAGACTCAGAAGCTAAAGTGGCTCCTTGGTCCGTGGGCTGCGGGATGGAGGCTGTGTCCTCAGACACGAAGGCTATATCAGTCTCGTGTGTCACCGTCGGAGCTCGTGGGTGACCAGGTGCACTGTCAGCGAGCAGAAATATTTTGAAAAGAACCCTCCGAGCAGCAGGTGTCAGCAGTGGCCTTAAAACACTCAGCAAGCCACACTGTGAACAGCCGTGCCGTCACCAGGCTTCGTTGTTGCATTCACAGAGCCCGGGCAGAGTGGGTTTAGCAGGATTCTTAGGGACCCGAGGATTTTCGGAATGGCAAATGAGCGCCGGCTTCAACTTAAAGTCACCAGCTGCACGAGCCCTGCCAGGAGAGGCGGCCCGTCCTCCGAGGCTCTGAAGCCCGGCACGGACTCCTCTCTGGCTACGGACGTCCTAGACGGCATCTTCTTCCAGCGCGAGGCTGTGTCATCTCATCGGAAACCTGTCGTCTGGTGGAGCCGCCTTTGCTCACGGCCTCAGCCAGACCTTCTGGAAAACCTGCTGCTCCCCCCGCACTTCCGTTACGGCGCCGGCTTCTCTCCACTCGGCCCCGGTGACCCAGCCTCTGCCCGCTTCAGACTCTCCTTCCGCGGCGCCCTCACCCTCGGCCTTCGTGGAACTGGAGAGAGCCGGGGCCTCGCTCTGGACGAGGCTGTGGCGTCCGGGACTGTGGTGGCTGGTTCCGTCTTCTGTCCGGGCCCCTGGAACCTTCTCCGCATCAGCAGTCGGCCGACTCGTGTCCTCGTCAGTCGTGCGATCACCGAGGAGCGCTTGCCATTTCCTCCGGGAACTTCTCTGCGTCACCGCGTGGCCCGGGCGCGCGAGGCCCCGCTGCCGGCCTGTCTCGGCTTCCCACGGCGCACTGAGCTTGGCGCGCCTGGCTTTTGAGTCCAGGTGAAAGACGGCGACGCTTCCTGTCACTCGAACACCTGGAGGCTACCGTAGTGTTATTCTCTGGCCTGATTTCAGTACTGTCATTGTCAAGGGACCAGGGAGGACCCAGGAGAGGGAGAGACAGGGACCGGCCAGGCGTGGAGCAGTAGAACACACACAGCACTAATTAAGTTCATGCTACACGGGTGTGGTCTGCGGCACCCCAAAACTATTACAACGGTAACATGTAGATCACTGATCCCAGACCGCGACCAGCACAACCATGAAAAAAAAGCTGGAAATACTGCGAGAATTGCCAAAATGTGAGACATGTGAAGTGGGCAAATGCGATTGGAAAAACGGTGCCGACAGACCTGGTTGGTGCAGAGTTGCCGCAAACCTTCAATTTGTAAAAACCGCAGCATCTGCGAAGCGCGAAAACCAAGGTGCGCCTGTGTCACGTGCATCTTTAAAGGCAAATGTGTAAACTCGTGATGTCATGACACCCTCGGAGCGGAGGTGTCACTACAGGACGTAACTATGCGTTCCTTTCCTTTCATTTAACATAACCAAGCAATTTTCCCCGTCCAGTCGCCGAGGACTCTGATGCTTTGCCTCCAGGGCACAAGCCCCAGCGGCCGGCCCTGCTCGAACCCCCGGGCCACCTACCTCCTCGCCGTTTCTGTCAGTGTTCCTGGCGGGCCAGAAGAGGTGGGCGCAGGTGCTCACGGCGCGGCCCTGGTCTGGCTTCTTGAGCAGCTTGGACGCAGCCAGGGCGCACTGCGTCCGCAGTGGCTCGTGGTTCTCCTCGCTGAAGCACTTCATCCTCTCAAACGTGCCAATAATCAGCGTGATGGCTGCCAGCTGCGCCTTTGAATCGCTGATCTCGTCTTCGTACAGAGAAAACGCCTGGTGGACACGGAGCAGAAGGGGCCTCTGGGTGTCGGGCACCAACTCAGGCGTTTCCCGAAGTCCCCACCAGAGCCCGCCCCGCAGGGCTGAACATGCGCCCTCCTTGAGACGCCGAACACCGCTGACACGGTGATGATGCCGACGAGCTGCCACGAGGACACCTGTCCTACCTGTCATTTACCCCGCGGTCCCCGGACAGAACCATTCCGCGACAGTTTTACCATAATCCACCCGAAAATCTTCAATCCCATTACCGCCCAGGCAGCGAGGGGTTTTCCTGCTCGGAAGAGGCAGCATAACCGGTTCTAAGAAGTTCCAGGACAGTAGGAAGGGGTGGTCAGGAAGCCCGGGACAGGAAGCCTGTGTGCACTGCCACCCGTCGGCACGGACGGGGACCCAACACAGCAGAGTGGCTTCCACAACCCGCACGGGAACGGGTCCTTACCTGGGACATAAACTCGTACGCGACCGTTTCATGATTCTCAAAACCGATCTCCCCGGCGGCGAGCGCCCCCTGCAGGAAGAGCCGCAGCGGCAGCTCGCCAGCTCCGCTTTGATCAACGCGCTGATCGTCTGGTGAGCAAAGGAGAAAATCTTCTGGCATTTCTTCTCCCACTTGTCATCCTAAAACCAAAAAAATTGTTTAATTACCTTAAGTTCAAGATGAATTTGCTCACACACACTTATTTCATATAAAACTTCTACAGAACAGAGAGCGATCAGGCTGAGCTCCCAGGTTCCTGTCATCTTTCTTCTCTGGCTCATGTACGAAGCACACCAGTGAACCGAACTGATGTTTTCTCGAAACAGCCATCTGAGATCGCTGGCTCTGCAATCTTTAAATATTAGGAATTTGTTTTTTTTATCAGAAAAGCAGCACAAAAATGTTATAAAATAAAAATAATTATTATGATATTGGTTACATGTTGAAACGACAGTATTTCACTTATGTTGTTAAATATATTATTTAAAAAGTAAAAAAGAAATAGAAAAAAAAAAAGCAACACATTCCCAAATTGGACAAAATGAAGATACACACAATCATCCCCAAATCTGTCTCCACCCGGCGATAATCACGGATTCCATTCAGGTGTCTGTGTCTTCCTGTCTTCTTCCTTTGCAGAGGTAACGTGGCTGCGATGTGTGGGCACAGGTTTGCTGTTTTAAGGTCGCTCGCTGAGGAGTCACACTGGGCTCCTGCTGATGCAATTTGCATCCAACTTCTCTTCTACTTACTTTGCCGTAACAATTTTCCTCATGATGCTAATGTTATTTGTTATTTTAATCACTAGAAAATATTCCACAAACTAGACAGAGCATAATTTACTTGACTCTTTCCTTTTGGAAAAGACCTGTAATAGCATAATGAACGATCTATATACACAAAGCTTTGCTGAATCCCTAATTACTTCCTTAGGATAAATTCTCAGCAGTGCAATTACTGGACCTTTTATGGCTCTAGTTACATCCTGCGGAATTTTCAAGAAAGACTAGTAATTCACGTTCCCACCACCACTAGACTGAGAATGGATTCTCACCATGCCACTGCTGTCGCTGCTCCTTAGCTGTCTCTCCTTCCACCAGTCCACGTCCTCAAAAGGTTCACTGCTGTGCTTACTAGTGAGGTTTAAATGTAACCGTGTCTGACCACCCACTTTCTTATTAAAGCGATCAGCTCTCTTCCTTTTTAGGAGAGAACAGTGAGACTGGCCTTGAGGACTCAGAGCAACGACCCGGGCACAGTCCGTGGTGCGGGCCGTGGCACCAACAGGAAGTGCTGGCTGTGTTTCCCGCTGCGCTCACAAACGTCTCCCCACATGACGTCGGAAGGCGGCTGCATGAAAGGCTGGCCAAAAGCTGCTAAGGCCAGCTGGCAGGTGCCCTGAACAAACCGTGTGTCTGCCTTAGCTGAAAATCAGGGCTACTGAGGTTCGTTCCTTAGCATGCACCTGACCTCCTGACGCTCCAGTAGTCAGACAGAGGGGTTTTCTACAAAGCTGCACCACTCAAGACCGAAGCCATAATTTGGCTGGGGAAAGGAATAAGCTCATAACAATGTATTCAACTGAAAAAGTGACTCCGTCGCAGGCTTTTGGAGAGAGGCGATGCGCCCTGCCGGGCCATCGCCAGGCGGAGGGAGGGGACCTGCTCTCACCCGGTGCATCCCACAGCCTACGCACGGGGTGCTGCACCAACCCCTGCAGGCTGCACCACGAGGACCCCAAGAACCACATCATCCTTTAAAAACTAAAGCTTCTCAGCCAGTTGTGTAACAACCTTGACAATGTCTCACGACGGACCTCTAAACGGGGAAAGAGTCCCGGCATAAATTCAAACTGTTCGAACCTTTTCGTTTCCCGCGTTCTCATGTGACCCCTCAGCCAGCACGTGACCCACCCACATGGCCCTGAGGACACTTAGCGCAGGGCGAGCAATGACCACGTTACTGAAACTGGGATTTGCTACCCTATTGCTTTTGTACGTGTTTGAAATTTTATATAATAAACTAAAATACACACACAAAGGGAGGAAAAAGAGAAAAAGAAGTGACATACTTAAAAGCAAACCCACCACTTTCGCGTTCTCCTTGTAGCGGAAGGCCAGCTGGTACGCGGCGAACACCAAGGGCGGCAGCGTGAAGCGGATCCGCTGGTTCCCGCCAGCCCCGAAGTGCTTTCGCGCCGTGTTCAGAATCTGATGGGAGGAAAAGAGACACCGAGACGATTCATCTTTCCTGCGCTGTGATTAATGACTCTGATCACACTGCTGCTACCAGCTTTGGGACACCACGCCCTGCCGGGCTGCATGGCGGGCGCTCTGCCTTCTTACCTCGCGAGGTCGCTACAGTCACCCTAGGGACAGAGGCCTGCGGTTCAGAGGCTGTAGAACCTGCCCAGTTACACAGCCAGCAGGGACGGAGACGTTTTCCCAGACAGAGGTACGAGGCACTGCGTTGCCAAAGACCTCTACAGACAGACTGACATTTAAAAGGAGATTCTAACACTCACTGCTAGTGTGATCACGGGCAAACTACTTCCCTGCCAGCAGGTCTCATCTGAAAAAGCGGGATGTGTGCTCTCCCCCAGGCTTGTCGGGAAGATGCAATGACACGTGCAACGTGCTCCTTGACACGAGAGACGTGTTCGGAACTGCTGGCTACGAAAACAGCCATGCGCGAAAAGCAAAAATTTCAAAAACAGCTATGTGCACGTTGCTGGTAGAGCGTACCTTTGAATTCAGAAAAAAAAGGTTAAGACCGTTTAAGTAACAGATAAAGCAATACACTCTTAAAGCCACTGTGAAACCCATGATGGATTGTTTCAGAAAAACCACGAGAACTCGTGAACTACTTTTTACGTGTGTGTGACACAGCGTGCGAGCCTGGCTCTGAGAACCCCTCTGACACAGCAGGGCAGAGGCTGTTCTCCCCAGTGGGTGGGGCCTGAAAGGTCCCTGCACGCAGGTGACCACTGGCCGCAGGTGGAAGGCACACCTGCTAACCACTGCATCCATTACAAGACAAAAAATGAAAACACACGTAAATGTGTGTGACACATACACATAAGAGAATCAGGTAAAAAGAGGCACAATCGGCCAGTCACAGATGACACGCAGGCAGCGAGAGGCTGCAGTGCCTGGAAAGTGTCACTAAGGCAGGTCCAAGTCTCCACAGCGCCACCTGAGATCAGCTGCTTTGCACACTGCTTAGGAAGCAACACTAGAGTGTCAACTGTGACAGGGAGGGACTGCAGGAGGAAGGCAGGAGCCTCCTTGAACCCAGGTGTCCATCACAGCACCTGACACTCAGCCTCGTGGGCCCAACAACGGTTGGACCACTTCGCCCCAGCAAGAACGAGGCGGCATCGGCACCCCCTTTCCTTAAATTCCCCGCTAGCCGTCCCAACGCTCAGGCAACAGGTTTCTGTCTGCTCCACAGAGGTTCCGGGGACCGTGGTAAAAAGGGCGGGAGGGCCACATCTGACTGTTCTGCACCAGGAAACGGGGTTAAGAAAAAGGCGACCTGACTTCTCAAGTCTTTTCACACATCTTCAATGTGCCAACCACACAGGACCTACATGTGCAAGCCTCGGACACACAACTCAATTGAACATAAGAATGGTTGCAGATTCTTTAAAAGCAACACAGTTGGGACATGGCTCCAGAGTATAGCGAGTGGGTAGCACGTCTGCTTTACACGCAGAAGGTCCTGGGTTCACACCCCAGTGGAGTCACGGTCCATGGTCTACAGTCCACAGCCCTGCCACCCTAAGCAAGCCTGATGTCTGATCTTGAAAGCTAAGTAGGGTCGTGCCTGGTTAGTACTTAAATGAGAGACCACCTAGGAAGACCAGGTGTTGTAGGCATAAATAATAATAAGTAGTAAAAAAATAAATAAGTAAAAGCAACAGTTTTAAAAACGAGCATGGAAATGATTGCTGGCCACCCAGCTGAAGGACAGGCTTTCCCGCAGTCTTGAGGAAGCCTTCCGAAGGAACCAGAGTGACCAGCTTGTTCCTCCTGAGCTCTGGAAGTTCACACTTGTGGACTTGTAGATACAAAGCCACAGTCCACCGAATCTCTCATTCAGCTGTGATTCTTTCGAACCCTTCTAAGCCCACAAGCCACGTGAGACTCCAGAGCCCCAGCAAACGGGGTCTGGGATGCGTGAACTCGTACCAGGTACTGCTGGTCAGGGTCCTCGGACCGCAGAAGATGGATGGCTCGGCCCACAAGGCCCTGCTCGTCGGCGAAGTCCTCGGGATCGGGGTCCTCTACGGGTTGGTCTGGCTGGTCCTGAATCAGCGTGGACACCAAATTCATTATGGAATCCACCTGTGGCACAGGGGACAGAAACCCACTGGAGTGAAACCATCGATATAGGAAGCCACTGTCAAAAGCGTTTCTAATTACATGAAGCTACAAAACAGTATCAGTATCAATAATGTAACTCTTCTATTTATAAGAAAGTATATGCATATTGATACAAAGACAAAAATCTGGAAAGAGATGCAGCAAACGTCCAACATCCTTCTGGTGGGATTACAGTTGTTTCATAACCTCGTCCTTACACACCTCCAGCTTTGTAATTTACATAATGAATAAGCTACTCGCAACAGTATAACGTGCTGCTATTCTCTCACCTGGTCTTGAGAGACGATCTCTGTGTTGTAATCCAGAACGTTGCTAAGCACGTAACAACTCATGCTCTTTCTGGACTCATAGTCAAAGTACTCAAAGAGCGGGTGAAAGTGCTTCAGTTTCAAGACGGTCAGAATGTTGTTGTACGTGTCAACAGGTATCTTCAAGAGCCTGGTGAGCTCCTTCGAGACCGCACTGCTGGTAGCAACACTGCAGAAAGGGAGCAAGCCGCGCTGTGATGGGTCACGCTGACTTTCTGTGCCCGTTTCATAAATTTGGAAATTTTCATTTATACATTAAAGAAGTGAATCACATCGCCCCAAAATACTCCAACGGCCTCCTCCCAAGATGCCTATCTTAAACGCATTTATTCATCTGTCAATGCCCTAGTGATCCAAAATGAGATGTAACAGACTCCGACTCATGAACAGGTCACAAAGCCCAGTACAGTGACTGTCTGGGCTAGATGTGTCCACGGGAAGTATTTAAGCAGAGCTAGGTTCCCAGGATGGCCGAGAGGTACTGTATATTCAGGATGAAAGTAAGTGGGAGGAAAAACCCACGCAAAACCAGCAAGTCAACATGACAGGAAAAGCACAAACAATTCCTTCTGCACTGGATGTTGGTGACAAGGAACAGCGGGCTGACACAACAGTGTGGTGTCTTCCTAGGAGCATTCTGTGGACGCCGAGGGCTGTCCCGCATGTATGACAAGTTGAGGGGTCGGGAATTCCAATCCTGTATTTTGCCTAATTTTACTTTAAAACTAATTTCACGGGGGAAACTACAGACACATCGTTGTTATTCAAGATCAAGAATGTCTTTTAGTCACAAAAAAAATAGGGGACCAAAAGAAAAAAGGGGACGAAAGAGGGAAGAGGAGGAGAAAGCTTCCTGACACGGTGACATGGCTGGAAGAGCCGTGGAGGGGAGAGACACGACGTGAGGTGAAACCATGAACCACGGTCGGAAGGGCCTGGCTCCAGCCCCGCTCAGAAGCAGGGGACAGTGAGGGCGAGAGCACGGGAGCGGGACTGCCCACAGTGGCCACTAGAGGGCGCCACAAGCCTAGGGAAGCACAGCTAAGGGCGCTCTGAGCAGGCAACAGAGCATTTTCATTTTCCTTGATGGTATCAAAATCAAAAAGGTATTTTAAACCAATTTCATTTTCATGCCTTCAATACACACATGCCCCTAATTTTTCATGACTTACTCATCAGTAGTAAACCACTTCTTATGGAAATACCACTGATGTAAACGGTTTTCCTACCTGTTTAAAAACACATTCATGCATACGAAGGGGTCAGAACTGGGGCCACTGGCCCCTGAAGACTGCTTACGGTCCACGAGTGCCACTACTTGATCAATGTGCACGGCCAGCAACTGGCTGTCACTCTGTCCTGATTAGCACCAAGCATGCGAACCCAGCAAATGTTAAAATCAGATAAATGCGAACATTTCAGAAAGGAATTGACGAAGAAAAACAATCTGGAACAAAAAAGTACCTTATGAGGGTTTTTTACAAAAATGTGGCTTTGACTCACTGTTCAAGGTTGAGCTTATTAAATATCTCCACTGTCGTTTCTAGAACTTTGTCGACGTAGTCCACGCGGTCGGGTAGCACTTCATGGCGAGATTGATGAGAGACACCTGTAAGGACACGACGTCCTCCGAAGGCATGTCCTGTCTGGACTGCAGAGTTTAGAAAACCACAGAGTTTATTTTAAACCGTTACAAAAGCATCTACCAGCTGAAAAGTTTCAAAGTTTTGAGAACTTAGGAGAAAAGCCACATATACCTGTATTACCGTAGCCACCTGCTGTGAAAAGATATCGAAAAGCTTAATATCTGCTGGGATTCCGGGTCCATCTTCACGGTGAGCGAATAAAGCTAATCTGAAAAACAAAATAATCCTTACTTAAAAAAGATACAGAGCAGCGGATCGCAGATGACATTTATTCTTCTTGCCGCTCTATATTTTCTACGAGTGTACTGCTCCTGGAGCATTAAACGAGGTTTTTAAAAAGGACACGGAATGTAGCTGAGGATCCCCGCAATTCCTTTTAAACTAGTTTTGCCAATGGTGCCTTATTTCCCCGCATTCTCACTCTATACCACAAGTAAACAGATTGTCAACAGGCAGAATCTGCCAAATTCTTTGAAGCCAAGTTAAGCAGATATGGACAGAAATGCATTTAAGTGGCAAGTGTATTCGACAGCCCTGATTATAAAAATAATCTTTAAGAGCTAAAAGTACACAGACGACTTTGAGACTGCAGTTCCACTACCATAGAGTTTAAGACACAACTGATTCCAAAGCAGTAAAGTTGACTTCTGTTTTTCTTAAAAATAACACCTTAAACTGTTCTAAACAATGTCTCTTCCATCATCATTCCCTTTGTCATGGCTCCAACTGGGTGCACACTTGGCTCTGCTCAGAAGAAACGCCACTGACAGGCTAGCTGGGTGACATCGCACCCGACACAGGAAAATCAGTTCTTAGCTCCCGTAAGACCACGGCCAATTAACATAACGTGGAGATTCTGCTGTATAAATCCTCAGACTTCAAAACTGAAAACTTAGACATTAACAGACAGCCGAGGTCTTGTGGGCACAGACCAGCCTGGGCGCCCGGCCTCCTGTCAGTGCTCGGTGTTCACAGCGGGACATGTCACGGGCTCGCACTGGGCACGGCTGCCAAGCAGGTGCCCACGAAGGCCACGTCGAAGGCCCGCTTTCACACTTCGACACAAGACCAAGGGCTACGGAAATAAAAGGTGAAACCAAAGAGAGTTTACGGACACACTGGTGCCTTAAAAATGTGATGATGGCGGTTACTGAACGCTCTTATTCCCCTACAGCTCACGGCTACTTGATAAGGAAGACTCCAAACCGAACCGGTGCCCACGGAAAGAGAACTTTCGTCTTGGGGAAAAAGCAAACTCTGTTCTTTAGTGATCTCTGGACTTGTAAAGTTTAAATGATGGGCCTGTATGACGATGTCTGCAGATGGTCGTTAAATGGATGGATTAAAACTACCCATTATGTCCATGCCGCCTGCCCGATCCAATGCTAAAGTCCTTCACGCCTAAGCGAAGCAAGCACCTGGCAGATGCTCACATTAAAGTATAATTACACTAAAATTATTAGTATTATAAAGATGTAACAGAAACGAGTAATTCGTGAATTTTTTTTTTTAATCCATTATTCTGCAGTCAGGATGTTTGCCCTCCAGTGCCGGAAGCTCTTACCTATCAATTAAAGCAATGATGATGTTTTTCACATTTACATTTTGGTGTAACTCAGCACAGGCCCGAAGAAAAGGATTCAGAGTTTGAAGGTGGAATTCATCGGGAAAAACCTGAAAGTCAAATAATAATTGACTGATACAAGGAAAAGCATTTTACATTACATTTGGGACTTACTTATGGTACTTAAAGTTCCTATTT
Source organism: Eonycteris spelaea (assembly GCA_003508835.1). Classification (NCBI taxonomy): domain Eukaryota; kingdom Metazoa; phylum Chordata; class Mammalia; order Chiroptera; family Pteropodidae; genus Eonycteris; species Eonycteris spelaea. The sequence continues at coordinate 7,274,226 of PUFA01000071.1, read as the reverse complement.
GTGGAAACAGTCTTTTTAATCTCATACAACTAAATTAAAACACAGTATTTTTAAGCCTCTCTAAATGTAAGTCCAGAAAGAAATATTCCACTAACCAATGTCCACTTAAAATTATACTAAAACTAATGAGACCTACAGAACTTGGAGGTCACGCTTTCCTAATTTGGGGGAGAAAAACACATCAATACAAAGATCAAGCTATTAGTGAGAAAAAGGAATTCTTTATTCAGGGAAAGCTTATTTTCTACTCTAGCAAGATTTTTCTCAAAAAATGAAAATTAAAATGAGTCTTTTTTAAATGTTCTCACCAACCTGAATGATACACTCCATGAGATACTCTTGAGCCAAAGCATCCTACAATTCACGACTTGCTCCAGTATGCCCGTCAAAACAATCTGAGAGAGGGAAAAAAAGGAAGAGTTAAAAGATTATTTTAAAAATTTCAAGTCGTTTTTCTAATAGTCCATTTGGACTATTGTTTTAAAAATCGTGTTTTGGAGTTTTCTCACCCATATTTCTAGGTTAAAATTTAAATTTTTACAGAAGCCTTTTTAAATAAAAAATTCTGGCTTTCTATTTCAAAAAGTCATTCAGGAGGAGGTCCATTTCATTAATTTCCTATCTTTAACAGTTTGCACTTTTTGTGTCGTAAGAAATCTCTGTCTAATCCAAGGTTGTAAAAGTTTCCTCTGTGTTTTCTGCTAAAAGTTTATAGTTTTAGATTTTATATTTAGGTCTCTGATCCTTTTTCATTTGTTTTTCTACAGCATGACGATGGGTCACAGTTTAGGGGTTTTGTCTACATACAGATGTCCGACTGTTCCAGAACCATTTGTCAAAGAGGCTGCTTTGCACCTTTATCAAAAATAACAGATTATATATATGTGGGTGTGTTCCAGATTGTCTATTACAGAGGTCAGCGAACTGGCCCAGGGCCCAGTTTGTAAATCGCTTCCACGTTGTCTGACTGCATCGGCACCACACCTGCAGAGCTTGGTAGCTGCGGACCACATGGCTTGCAAAACCAAGAAATATTTACTGTCTGATCCTTACAAAAAAGTCTGTCAATGCGGCTTTATTCTCCTCCACAGATTTATGTGTTTATCCTTTTCACCAATACATTACCTTATGTAGCTTCAGAGTAAATTTATTGCAACATACAGTACATCTCAACTTAAGGAAAACTGGTAATATTCAATCTTCTAATCCACAAACACAAACTCAAAATATCTTTCAGTTTATTTAAGTTTTCTTTGATTGTCAATGGTTTCCAACGTAATAGCATTTAACAAAAATATTTCTATTTTAAAAATCAGACTTCAACTTACAGCGTCTGACATAAGAAAAGGCAACGAGTAAGAGCAGCAAACCTGTTTGTAACGCTCCACATTGACGCCTTCCAGCTGGCTGAGGCGCACCAAGTTGGTTCCCACCAAGATCCTCAGCTCTTGTCTCTCCCGTTCTCGTTTCTCCCTGTCCCGGCTGTGCCCCTGATGCTGCATTCGCACCCAGAGCTTATTCATTTCTGCAAAGTTGAGCAGCACGAAGTCCATGGAGTCACTGATATCGCCAGTTGTTTCTTCACTGCAATGCAACGGTTAGAAAAACCTTTATACACAGTATTTACATGACAGGACCGACTCACCACGACCCCTCTCCTGCGGGCACTTCCTTCTTATGTCTTTAATACACCAATACTTATAAAAGACACTTTCACTTCACCGGCTTAGTGTTCAGTTTCAAGGGGAACAAACTCGAGAGAAAAAAACACCAGGAAGAAGACACTACACAAGTCTAAAGGGAAAAGTACTTTCCCCCGCTCCCTTCTCTGGGCCAATGAGACTCGTAAAACTACTCCATTAATTCAAGAAGCCTAAAACATCTGACATAACATACTGGTAACTATTACATTTTATTGTTAAATATTTCACGTTTTCAATTAAAATGTAAGCTTGGTGAGGGAGGGGAAGACCATGTATTTCCTGCTTATTTTATATCTCCTAAGATGGGGAACTTAACAGTTTTCACAAACTTTTACCAATTGCCTAATTAAATGCTCAAAACTCAGAGTCAAATCATAATAGAGCAAAAAACCTCACAGTATTCTCTACACTGCTTAATGTTTACCTTTTCTATACCAGTAAATCTTTTTGTCACACACGTGGTAAAATTTTATTATGTTTTTCTTTTAAAAAGGAACTGATGCAGATATACTAAAAACCACTGAACTATACATGTTAGAAATAAATGAATACGTAAACTTAAAAAAAATTAAGGTCTTCACGAAACAGGAAGCTGTCACATGAATACAGTTCACCCAGTTGGCTGAAAACCCGCTGGCTGACCTTCTGCCACTTTTCTAAGATAAAAGCACATTAACTTGGACGCTGGAAGGCTAGTCACAGAGAAGACAGGGCTCTTTCTGAATGGCTTTCGTTTTTTTTGTTTTGGAATTAACATCTAATATGTGTGCAGGTCATCAAAATCACTTAAATTCTAAGGTAACTAACTAGCAGTCCATAACTTGTAAAAACCGATGGACATTCAAGAAACAACATGAAAACTGGACAGCTCATGGAAAAAGTGAAGCACACGTCATTATTTCATTGTGAACAAAGTTTCAAAAAATAAATCGTTTAAACGTCCTGTTTCCAAAGAATGGTTAACGGAATGGAAAAACATTCTCAATGAGGTTACGCGAAAACAGCAGGTTCTAATGATCCAGGGGCATCACTTTCGTGAGGGTTCACGTGCATCACGCCACGTACCCCGAGTTCCACATCACAGGGGAAATCAAAAAGCGAAACGCTACCAGTGACTGACGTGAGTAGGAGACACTGATTCGCAGATGTTTTTAAGTTCGATATACTTTTTTCCATACTTATCATGTATTTTATGACAAAAGCATATTACAGCTAAGCCAAGAGAGAGCAGTGCTTACTCTGCGGGCTCGCCTTCGTCGGGCAGAATGTTCCTGGTACACTGAAGAAGGTAGTTCCGCAGAAAGAGACCTCGCAGGGGATGCTGCACACCCCGGCACATCTCCACCAAGTCCTTCAGAATATCCTTCCTGGACTGAGGGAATGACTTGACATACACAACTCCAACCGTGATCAACAGGTAGCTAGGAGAATTGAGGAAATGCTTGTTAGAAACAAACTAGTCAAGTCGAGAATGTGATCATGTCCAGACACAGTGAATGCAAACGTGTTAAATAAATGAGACAGGGACGGAGTTCTCTCCTGCACAATTAAGAAAGTACCATTTAATTTAAAATAGAAGCATTCATTGACACCCCCAATTTATGTGAAAACATCAAGTATCCACTATATCCAAATATATACAGAATCATCACCTTATTACCCATTATTGGGAAAAGAACTGTCATATTAACTTTAATAGTAGTCAAGATATCACACACAATATGTCCATCTGCTTCTATTTCCAAAATTTCTCAATAATTATATAAAAAGTAAAACTACTCTAATAAAACTCTTAAAAAATCAGTTCTCTCCCCAAACAGTCATCTCTGTTTATTAAGAAACGACCTAAACACTGGTCTCCAGAAGCTGCTGGCTGCACAGGACAGGGCGCAATGCGGGCCGCAGGGACTCACAGTCTGGGGATGATGTTCCCCGCGTACTGCACCAGCTCATAGAGATCCGCCACCTTCTTCCCTTGGCAAACTCGTCCGTCAGGTAGACCTCCAGGTAGTGCAGCTCGTCAGAAATGGCCATATCTTTTCAGTGTGATTAAGGACTCAAACGAAGCCGGTGAGCGACACTCGGGGCCGGTCAGTCATCGACCTACTGGGCAGAGGGCTCAAATGCTAGTCCTTCGAGAGCATGCGTTTAGGTGGAGCCAGACTTCAGCTGGCCATTCCATACTTCACGGGTTGAGAAGGACATCTGGTGACGCAAAGCAGGAAACAAGGACCATGCGTCATTGGTCCACTAAAGGGTCTGGGACTGGCAGGTCACTGAATGCCCTTCCACTTCGGGGTCCACACCAACAGAATCTAAGCATAAAGAACCAACGGCCTGACGGCCTTCATGAAGGGTCTGAAAACGAGATATGACAACCCACTTCAAGAAGTTTAAGCAGAGAAAAAACAGGTTTCTCATACTCAGGTTGTCTTTTTCTGGCTTAGCGCATTTGCATGGAAAAGGAATACCATTCAGTTAAGACAATGAAGAATAATATAACTCTGGAAAAACTTAGTAACGAACAAACACAATATGGCCTTATCGAGAAAAAATTATAGTCACAAAGTTCGTTCTTCAACGTTCAAAAGATACACAGCTCATAGTAGCTCTTTGGTGACAACATGGAAGTCCGGAGCTCACCGAGCATGTTGGAGGCGTGTTTCAGAGCATCCATAAGCTTGTTTTTGTCCTACAGAAATACCAACAGAATTGATCAGAACGCTTATTTCAAATAAACTCTTAACTTGGTTATATAAACTCTTCCATCAAAGACCGGATACAGTGTTTTAAAGGATACAGCACTTCAATTATTTTAATCTCATGAAAGTCAAGTTTAGTTTCACCTTGTCTTCTCTCTACTGAACAGAAAGAGAGGCCTGCCTCACGGCCAGGGCCGCAGAGCTCGGCGAGTCTCACGCGCCTAGGACCATGAGCCACCTGGGGCAGCTCTGATGGTCACAGCCCCCAGCGGCTGCAAGACCAGCCATCAGGAGAGCTGCCATGCGGCCTGTTTCGAAGCAAGATACTATCCCGACAATGGCTGTCATAGGGTAAAAGTCTTCAGAGATGTCTGGAATGGCGACTCTTCTAGATGCAGGAAACACTCGTCGTTCACAGAGACAGAAGCAGCTCCATGCCCACCTGCCCCTCCGTCCTAAGACTTTTCCTTTTTTGCAAATTTGTTCGCAAGGAAAGCAATACAGTAAATACAGGTGCTTAGAAGAGCATCCCACTAAGCTTTAGGCCGAGAGACATGCTCATCATTACAGCAACCTGTAACTTGAAGTGACAGCCTATGTGGTTCCATTTCTTAAATTTTAATCCTAAGACTCTCTAGTTTCTACACAGATTACTCCTACCCTAGCTTTTAGAATATGAAAATATATAAATGGGTAGAAGAATAATTTTTAGTCTAGTTTCTACAGAAAACATCTATTCAGGATGGGAAAAAAACGCTTCAAGACAGAAAAAAAGCTCAATAATTCAAATTAAAAGCATTTAAACCCATTCACTCAATGAATATTTATAAGCACCCACATATGTTAAGTACCCCTCAGGCTGGAGATAGAGAACCAACTGGGCCAGTAATTCGGGTCGGATGTCAGTATGTAATTAGTACTGCTAAGCAGAAGGCAGGGCCCCTTGTCCCGGCGCTTAAGTTCTGATGTGGCAGACAGACAACCCCAAACCACAAGAATAAACCGAGGCGCACGGGCGAAGCGCTGAGGGAGGTGGCGTGCAGCCAGGCGCCGGGGGCACCGCGATGCCACGCGCCTCTGGGAAACGCAGCAGGCGCGCCCTCGGGACGCGCGCTGGGCCTCCCTCGTGCCCCCTTACCAGGCATCGCTTCATCTGGAACGACTGGACCTTCACGGCCTGTATGGCTTCATCCAAGAGCTTCTCCTGCTCATCCTGAGGCGACTGCTGCGTTGCAGGCTGGAAAATGAACACACTTCCACTGATGTCTCAGGGGCACTCTCTTCGAGCAACTCTGACCCGTCCGCGGTGGCGGCCCCGTCCTTTCCCACGGCTCATCCAGTTCTCCAACGCACACCCATCTACCAATTTTTGACAACCGCTGGACAGACAGCTACGCCCGCCACTGACGCCAGCCTGCGAGCGCCGACAGGGGGCGCTGGCGAGCACAGAGCATCCACTCTCAGAAGCTGACTGTTCCGCTAACACCTGGCCTCCAAGAACCACGAGGTGGTGGTGTGTGGCTGGCCACCTGTTCTGCTGGTACACACTGGGTCAACCAGGAACGCAGCCATCCACCAATCCCTCTTGTGATAAGTACTGTCTACCCAAGTCTCTAAAAGTCTCTTTTTCTCTAGACTGCTTTTCATCTGCATTTTAGTCTATTCTTAGACCAAGGAACTAGCTCAGGACAACAGTGGCCCCCTTAGGTAATACGTAACAAGGGACCAAACAGCTTAGAAATGAATGTCTGGAATTATCACTCCTGGAGTGCAGTAGACCACAGGGCACTCCCAGGTACCCAGCCCACCATTTCAAATTCAGAGATCTACATCAGATACTCTTCCCTTTGCCATCAGCAAAAATCTGCTCGCAAAGTGCATCAGCTCTACCTGTGAGGCAGAAGGAACCACTCTGTCCTTTACGTTGTATGAACACTGTGTCTACACCTCCACCACAGCAGCATCACGTGATGATCATGGCCACTTTCACACCCTTGGGACCCAACACACTGCCTGACACATAATGGATACTTCATACATGTTCAATGAACGAATGAATGTTCAGGTTATGTATTTAATAAAAAGTGACTAAAGAATCAAGAGATGAATGAGTAAACAAACTGTGGTATACACAAGTAATGGAATATCATGCAATCATAAAAAAGGAAAAAAATATTGACACATGCTACATGAATGAACCCAGAAAACACACGCTAAGTGAAAGCAGCCAGACACGCAAGGCCACACACTGTGCGATGCCACTTCTACACGGCGTCAGGCACAGGCCAGTCCCCCAAGGAGACAGAGCAGAGTGGTGGTCACCAGGAGGGTGCATGGCGGGTAACCGCGCAGTGAGCATGACAGGGTCTGCTGTCGGGGTGACAAAATCGTTCTGAACTAGATAGAGGTGGTGGCTGCACAACACTATCAACGTACCAGATGCCACTGAACTGTTTACTTGAAAGTGGTTAATTTTACATTATGTAAATTACACTTTAGTAAAAAAATGACTAAAGACAGAAAGCCTCCTACACGATGAGCTGGAAAGGTGGAAGGCAAGGACTTCCATACAAACATGGAAGTTAAATCTAGTCTGTTCCATTACTGAAGATAAGCAAAACCACGCTGAATTCTGAGATTAACAAAAACCCATAAAACCATTTCTGAACTAGAGTACTTTATAAAAATTGAAAACTTTCTTGGCCTAATTTTGGAAAGAGAAAAAAAAATGTTAACGAACTATAACCAATGTCAAGCATCTTTATTTTTTCCCACAGCAAACTATAGTAAAATGAGTTTCCTTACGACCATACTTCTTCAGAAGCATACTAAATTTCAAAGAAAAAGTTAGAAAAAGTTAGAGGAGACATTAATACAGCAAAACTACCACGTCGAATGCCGGTTTCAGAGGCCAGGACCATTCAGTGGCGTTAAGCACATTCACACTATTTACAGTTGTCACCACCATCCGTCTCCAGAACTGTTTCATCTTTCCAAAAGGAAACTGTGTCCTTTAAACAATGACACCCCTCCCACCCCTCCACGCCTTCCCCAGGAAGCCACCATTTTACTTTCTGTCTGTGTGAGTCTGACTTCTCTAAATAACCCATATAAGAGGAATCACGCAATATTTCTCCTTTTGTGTCTGGTTTATTTCACTTAAAATAACCTTGGTTCATCCATGTAACATGTGTCCGAATTTCCTTCCTTTTTAAGGCTGAATAGTGTTCCACCATACGTATACACCATATTTTGTTTATTCATTCATTTCTCCCACCTTTTGGCTGTTCTGTATGATTATCTTTACATAGCATATAAAACTGTGGTTATAAAGAGATTACAAACAATTCCAAAAACATTTCTATAAAACTGACTAGATTCGGTGATCTATAAACAAAGAAAATTTTAGCAAAATATTTCCATTTTTGTATCAACTGGCTTTAAAATAGAAGAAACAAATACAAACTGTAGAAAATTACACTCATTGTGAAGCAGGCTACAAACAAAAAGAGCTATAATGAATTTTTTTTACATGTTACTCATAAGGCAGTGTAGTAATTACGCAAATGGCTGTTCTAAGGGACTGTGCCGATGGCCTTCCTGGGGACTGGTGCACAGAGCAGGAGTGACAACATGGACATCTTATTAAACAAGCCAGGTAACCAATGCCTTCCCACCTGTGAAGCTGCACTTAGCAGCTACATGAATCAAGAGAAAAAATGGAAACGCTATAGACTGGAGATCAAATCACCATTTGTGATTAGGCTCATTTTAGCTTGAGACCCAAGCCGAACATCCCTCCCAAGTCTACACAGTTATGGGGTACAGAGAACAGCAAAAGTCATCATAAACTTACCACTTATAAAACTACTCTCCATTCAAACGACGTGCTTTCATTTCCTCCTCTGGCAAACAGGGAAAATAAGAGTACTTACGATATAATGAAACGACACTGATCAAGCTCCAGACTTGCCGAGCACTTGGTAAGAAGCACTCCCTACGAGTGACCATCATTACAACCCGCGTGTACCGGCCGTGATCGCCACTCCTCCCAGCAACTGACCGGTTGGTCAGTCTCTCCACTCACGCTGCAGATGCGATCAAACAGCACGACGCAAATCAACTGCTATATGAAAATGACCAATCTCACCACACGGAATTTCATCGGGTTAACGAAAGCGCTATTTAAAATATGACAAGGCACGAAGTAACAACTGAAGTAGGGGAAACTCAGGATGATGAGGGCGGGAACTTCACGAGGGGAAGACATAACCTGAATACCAACTCGTCTCCAGCTTCATTCACCAACGCACTTCCTTCCCTAGGGGCCCCTCGACAGCGCACGCCAGGAGCGCCCTGCTTCTCCCAGCTTCATCTACACTCAACACCCCTTCTTCTCCACGTGGAGAATCTCTGCTTGGTTCCCACGGTACTTCCTCCACGAGGCAGACCCCTCCCTCCATGGCCCCACAGCGCTGGGCTGAGAAAACAAGCCTCCGCCTACATCGCACTAAGTTCCGCGCGCACACAACTCCCCTCCAGACTCCTAAGCTCTGTGAGGAGCGAGGGCCACGTCTGTCTCCAGTGCCCCGCGCAGTCCACGACACAGAAGGCACACAAGATGCCTGCTGAACCTTACTGGATTCTAGAACTTTAGCGATCGGAAGAGCCAAAGAGTCCAACATTCGTTTTCAAGTGTGAAAGTGAGACTCAAGTAAGACCAAGTGTGTTGCCCAGATCAGAGACAGTGGCTATGATAAGACTGATGATACTCAAGTTTTCTCTCCCAATAAAATTCACGAGGACAGGACCCTGCGTCTGGCTGGCTGCTCCGAACTGGGTTACCCAGCACAGGACTGGGGTATACAGCAGATCCTGAATTAAGTCCTTTCATTACAAAACACTATAAAGGTCAATCTGCAAATATTGAGAAACAGACAAAACCGAGTTAAATTTTTGCAACGTTCTTATAGTAATTCTCAACTGTAAAAATTCTGAGAAATAAGCAAGATCACCTTGTATAGTATACCATAGTAAAGCATATCATAGTAAAGTGGTATATGTCAAACATTTAATCTTGCTTTCTGCCATCAACACATTTCAAGTGAAGCCCCTTCCAGAAGCCTGTCCACATAACGTGAACGAGATCACTAAAACTGAAATACGGCACACCGACCTACAAAGGCATCATTTAAACATTGCAGACTCTGTCAAACGCTGATGAAAGACAAGTGACAACTTGCCTTTGTGGAAACTAGACACGAGGATTCACATTTTGAGGAAGTTCCAGTTTATGGGCCAACAGCCACACCACAATTTGCTGCCATCAGACAGGCGCCAAGGAGAATGCCTACTCCCGGCAAGTGAAATACCTGGATTTCATCAATGGCGAGACCAGTAAGGGAGCCTGGCTGCCCAATGAACAAATGTTCATGGAAACAAGCAGTCTCCCTTCCATCTGTCACAGTAAATAGGTATCGGGTAGCATAGGTCCTTCCAGGAAATTCACGTAAGTGAATCCCTAGAAATCGCTGAAAAGAACTGCAGTCCACGGGGCCAGAGGCCGGGAACGGCCAGGGCACCTCTATGGCCCCTCCAGGAGGCATTTCCCACACAAAAAAGGCGTGGGGCCGGCAGAACTCTGCCAGGTACAAAGGTGGAGACGCCAGCTCTGGGTGGGTCCCGAGGCCACCCTGAGCCTCAGGGCCTCCGCACGCCCCCGACCCAGCCTGGCGCTCACCGGCCCTCGGGCCCCGGTCAGGGCGGGGGTGGCCGACTTCATTCGGAGGCTTCCGCAGGCCTTCACGGACCCCAGAGTCTACGGCCGAAACACCCCCTCAGAGAGGCCGCCTATCTCAAAGCAACGGCCGCGGCCAGGAGCCACCGCCCACCCCGGCCCCGATCGGACAGCCTGCGGCCTTCCCCGGCCCGTCCCTCTTCCCGCAGGCCGAGCCCGGCTGGTCTGCGCCGCGACCCGGCTGCGGGCTCCAACTCCGCCTGCAGCGCTCTGGGGCAGCCGGACAGAGCGGGGGCGAAGAGAGGGCCCGCCCGGGGCCCGCCGCCCCTGCGCACTCACCATGGCGACTCCCCTGAACCTGCGGCAATCAGCGCCCACCGCGCGCGGAGCCTCCCGCGGTCAGGTGACTCTGCGGCCCCTCCAAACCCGCCCTCTCTAGCCCCGCCCCCGGACCTGCAGACGGCTCCCCGATTGGCCCGCATCGAGGAATCCGAGTCTCGCATATTTATTGGTCCCTGCCGCTTATCGCCGGACTGACGGACCTAGGCGCCAGCCAGTCTCTCCCCGGCGTGGGAGAGGGCGGGGCGGCGCCGAGTAAGGGGAACTCGCTCGGCGTCAGCAAGGAGACACAAGAGGGAACGGCAGCGTTTGTCGAATTTGTCAAGAACGGAGAAATGGAAAAAGTGGGAGTCGCTCATCCACGTTCCCCCTCTTCCCGGGCGTGTGCCCTCGGACTGCGCATGCGCAGGAGGAGGGCCGGGCGTGGTGTACGGGGCGGTCCCACGTTCCCGTCCAACCAATCCAGTTACAGAAGGGGGGCGGGGCCTGGCCCTCACTGCCGGCGCGGCGTCGGCGCGCGGGTTTCGTCGCTGCTGCTGTGTGCGCGCCTCTTCTCGGGTGCGCCATGGAGTCGGGGCTCATCCCGCGCCTCGCGTCGCGCCTGGGCATCGCCGAGCCCGACGTGCTAAGGTGAGTCCGGCCCCTCGCGCCCCGGGCCCTCTCCAGGGAGGCAGCATCTGCGCACGGCGGTAGGCCCCATCTCGAGAACCTTCCCAGGCGGCAAGAAGCGACGACTGTAGACGTCCCTCGGAACCACTGGGCCCGTGGGACGCACGGTGGCGGGAGGAGCCTGAGTACCTCGCGCATCCCCCAGATGCTGGCTGAGGCTCTCTTTGCGGCGGTGACCCGTACAGACCGGGCGCAGACCCCGTGGGGACCCCCGCCTGTGAGGGCAGCGACTCCACGCAGCGCGAATCGGGGTGTCGTGCTGCGCGGATGATGGAGCGTGCCCGGGGTGCCATTAGGGCTGAGACCCGAGAGGTAGAAGGTGCCAAGCAGAGGCAACACCTTTGCGAAAGCCCTGGGACGGGAGGGCCTTCACACGGTCCGGGCTGGAGGAAAGCCCTCGCGGCTGCGGCGTGGGCAGCCGGCCGAGGCCCGCCGCCTGGGCGGTCGGGGGGACGGGGAGGAGGACCCGGGAGGGGCGCTTCTTAAAAGATAACAAGACTGCTTGGCCTCGCTGTCTTTAAGGACGGCGAGTCCCCAGGTGCAGCCCCTGGACCACGGGCTGCAGTACAACTTGACACCTGTTAGAAATGCAGCTTCTCCGGCCGCCCCAGCCTGCTGATCAGAAGAAACTCTGGGGGTGGGACCCCGCCATTGTTTTCACAAGTCCCGAAGCGATTGTCTTGTACGTTAAAGTTTGAGGACCACCGATTTAGGGGAAGGGGTAAAAGGAAGGAAACCCGGTGTCACTTGCCAGCCTCCGTGGTAGTTCATGATTGTTCCCTAGTGGAAGAATGGACGTAGGGTTGTTTTGGGGGGGAATTGAGGGACGTAACTTTTTCCCTGAAAGTCCTTGAGCATAGTGCTGTCTGGAGTCCGCGAACCCCAACCTCTCCAAAGGCTGCGAGTTGCATTCCCGGCCCTATAAATGTCCACGGGAGTTGGGCTCAGAATGAGGTCGCCAGGCTGCATTTGCTGTTTACCAAACCATTGGGCCAACTTCTGGAAAAGGGTTTTTGTGAACACGTTGCCCTCATAACCAGGAAAGCAGAGGAGTACTTGCGACTGTCCCAGGTGAAGTGTGCTGGGCTGTCTGCACATACCACGGAGACCAGCAATGCCGTCATGTGCCTGGACCTCGCGGCTTCCTGTATGAAGTGCCCCTTGGACAGGGTGAGTGGGCGCCTTCGAATGTCTGACCCAGGGCAGCATCAAGGCGTAATCACACATTTTAGTTTCTGATTGGATGCACACCATCAAAACTCTTGTGTTTTAAAATCTTCATGGCTATGATCGTGTGTGGTTTTGTTTATTTGTTTGGTTTTTTTTGGTGCCGAAATCTGGGAGGAAATATTATCACGTTACTATTCTAGATAAACTTTAAAACCATTTTGTTGAGTTGGAGAGAAAAAATTTTTTGCAGCATTCTCTTTCTAACTTTCCCTGGACTCTGCCTCACTCCGTCCTTTAGGGAGAGTGCTCCCATTTCTCCCCGTTTCCGCCTTCTCTGTCCTCCCCCTTCTACCCGCCGTGCCCCCGGCCCACTCTCCATCCTGCCATTCCCCAGTGCACTGCACATCGCCCCTCTGTGGAAACATGGTGGCTCTATATGCGTGTCCTGAGTTTCATATTCACAGCCAGGCTGTGGTCACGCTGCGCTGTTTTCTGAATCGTCTGTGCACGGGCCAGGCTGCCTTTCTAAAGTAGCGCTCGTCGAGAGCAGCACTTTGCCTGACGTGACTACTGGTCTTTGACTAAACGAAGTGAAACCTTAGGTAGAGCGACTTGCCACAAAATGAATTTTGAAAAGTTGAGGCACTGTATATAAAACTTACGTCTTTTATGATTCATGTGTGTTTTCCTTTCAAAGGCTTATCTAACTAAACTTTCTGGTTTGAACAAGAAGACGTATCTGAGCTGCCTTAAATCTTTCGAGTGTTTACTGGGCCTGAATTCAAACATCGGAATGAGAGACCTCGCCGTGCAGTTCGGCTGCACCGAAGCCGTGAGCACGGCTGCAGCGTTACTGCAAAGGTCAGAGGCGTGCGGAACCACGCGCGAAATTTTATACTGATACGTAAAACACAATACCCAGTGTCGTGTTAATTAGCTGACATGCTAACGCGACAGACTGTTTATCTCATACATTTAAATAGTGTTGAAGTTCTGCTTTGCGTTTTCAGTCTCTTCGAAATAGTATTTTCTAACAAGTAACTCTGCAAACGCTGCCTCCCCTCAGCTACGAGTCCAGGCTCCCACAGGCGCAGCAGGAGGGGCTTGACCTATCCAGGCCGCTGTTCACCGGCGCGGCTGCTGTCCGCGTGCAAGTAAGTGCGTCTCCTCACACTCGGAAGCCCCGTTGACACGTGGTTCGCTCAGTCCCAAGTCACACTTCTGGTTAAGTTCGTTTCAACTTAGCATCTTTTCCCACATAAATAATATTAAGAATAGTGGCCAAGTTACCACATTCTCATTTTACCCCACGATGCAGCTTGGAACTGTTGTCACCGGAAGTCACTTGGCAAGTGGCAGCTCTTTGTATAAGCTGAGTGCTCTGAGTTCAGGGTCCGCCTTTTATAGTTGATGGAGTCTGTCACCGAAACGCCATTTGTGATTTTCCGGTAATTAAAAAAAAAATGTACTGGTCTTCAAAAGAGTCATTTATCAAATTCTTTTGTAGGATTTTAAAGCTAAAGGTGGATAAAAATAAAATGGTAGCCACATCTGGAGTAAAAAAAGCCATATTTGATCGACTGTGTAAACAATTTGAGAAGCTCGGGCAGCAGATCCAGAGTGAGTATCCACCCCACAGTGCAGCGGTGCGCCATGCGAACACGCAAACCCACTGGTCAAAGTCCAGTATTTTCAAGTTTGCAAAATGGCTGGTGTCTGAATTCTGTTTTATTGTGGACCAGAGAAGTCTTTAGTGAGAAAATGTTTTTTTTTCTATTCAATTAAAGTAGCTTAATTTTTTAAAACCTGTGATTCTATGAATCCATGCCTGGGAAATAGATTCTGAGTTAACACGCTTCCATGTGAAGTGCCAGCCTCCATTTACATAAGCTAGACCAGAAGTGATTCTCAAGTCTGACAGGACAAGCCAGAGAAAAGAGAAGGCCAAGGCCATTTGCCTTCTCATCTTAGTCCTAGTATTTGGTCAGTCAAGGTATCCAGTTTTTGTCATCCAAAATAGACCCAAAAACTAAAATTGAGAATAGGAGACAAATTAACCTGATGACACTCTTTTTCTTAAAGGAGAGTCTCAAGATTCAGCTGTTCCACCACGGAAGAGAAGGAAGGCAGGGGCTGAGCCTCCAGCAAAGGGTGAGATGAGCTCACGCTGGCCGGACACTGGGGTTGGCGCAGTGGGGTCCGTGCAGGGAGCGGCCCTGTGCTGCTGCTCTCCGAGAGGCCCGCAGGGTTTTGTATCAGTAAGATACATCTGAAGCCAAACTGAGGTCCAGATCCTGCTTCCCCACTTACTGGCTCTGTAATTTTAGGAACATCACTTAATTCCAGTGAGCCTCAGTTCCCACATCTGTGCAAGGTGATTAGTATTAGCACCCACTCCATAGGGTCGTGAGCTCTGAACGAGATAACACTCTGCAGGGCCTGGTTCAGTGCCTGTTGAGCACCAGGTAAGTGCCCGACAAATGTCAGCTCTCACCAGGGTGTCTCGGAATGCTCGAAGCAAAACACGGGTGTGTTAGCCGCTCTTGCCACTTTTCAGTATCTTACCCTCTGTTACTGTAATAATTAAAGTAGACATTTTAAACTAGCTTTTTTCTTACCTCATTTATAAGCAGGAGGATTTTGAAACCCTGTTGAAAACTTTCTCTCACAGAAAGAGAGAAGGTAGTAGAGATCCCGCATGAACCGCAGAAAGATGAAGACCTGGCACAGGACTATGAAGAGTGGAAGAGGAGAATTTTGGAAAATGCTGCCAAAGCGCAGGCGGCTACCACAGAGTGACTGCGGCTCCCAGGCTGCCGCGTGCCTCGCGCCGACAGTCGTCTGCCGCCGGGGCTGTGTTTGAACTTCATGACGAGGGTCTGAAAACTGTTGCCTCGCTAGCAGGAAGCCAGCTCTGGGGCCGAGGCCGTTCGCTCAGCCACAGTGCCCGGCTGGAGCGGCCCGGGCACCGCAGGTCCACATCCTGCACAGCGGACTTGGAGCCATTTTACTTTCATTATTTTACTTTATTTTAATTACTCTTGTTGTAAGCGAAAGCCAAGTCTCCTGTCCTGCCCAGGCCATCCTACCCTATGGCATTCAGGCTGGATGGAGCCTCACAGATTTAATTTTCGTGTAAAGTTTTTGGTTTGACTAAAATCGACACGTTGTACAACTTAAGTTAATAAACGTTTTGCTATGTATTCACTGCCGTCACCATCGGTGGGCTTGGGGTTAGGCGCGCACCCTCCTCCGGCAGGTAAGGAGCCCAGCGTCACTGGCCCTGGCCCACTGCTCGCGGGGTGCAGGTGCTGGGCCCGCTGGGCCCGCACTGCCCGCGTTGAAGCCCTGCTCAGCCCCTCACCCTGTGAAACCCTGTGCAAATTCATTGGCCTCTTCGCGCCTCTTGCACACAGACTAACAATGGTGTCTCCTCATTTGGAGTTCTGAGCAAATTTCAGGTGAGCATTTAGTACGGAGCCGGTAATGGTCTTCGTAATAAATATTAGGAGAGAAAAAACACATATGGATGTCCCACGTGATGAATCACTTGGACCACATCAGAAAGTCACATGGACCAAGGGTCATTTTTTTTTTTTGATGTCCACCTACTGAATAATGTAACCCTATTAAATATTGCTTATTTTAGAACCTTGGGAAAGGGTCACTCCAAGCACCTGGCACCCGCCTCTGCTTCTGTCTCTGCATTGGACATTCTGCATACTTTTTTTAAGTGGAATCACAGTATCTTGTCTTTTTGCGACTGGCTTATTCCACTCAGCATAATGTCCTCAGGGTTCATCTGTGGTGTAGCAGGTGTCAGGATCAGCTTCCTTTTCGAGGCTGAGAGTCCACTGTGTCTATGGACCGTGTTTTGTTTACTCATCACCTGTCAGTACAGGGCTGCTTTGTCCTGGCTCCTGCACATAATGCCGCTGTGAACGTGGCTGTCCAGATGCCTCTGCGACTGTTTCCGGTTCCTCTGGAGATTACCAGAAGTGGCAGGGTGCATCATACGCTGATGCTACTTCTAAGTGTTAAGGAACCACACACTTCCGCGGCAGCTGCACCGTCTTCCATTCCCCCCAGCAGTACACGGGCTTCCAGTGTCCCCACGGCCTCATGAAGACTTGCTTTCTGAACACTCACATTTCCTGGGTTTTGACAACAGCCACCCTAATGGGTGAGGCGTGGTCTCCCGGCTAGGACTTACGTTTTTCTGGTGACCACGGAGCATTTTCACGTGCTTTCAGCCATTTGTACACCTGTAGAAAAATGTCTATTTGAGTCTTTTGCCCACGTTTAAATTGGGTTTTTGGGGTTTTGTTGAGTTAGAGGAGTTCTCTGTATAGTCGAGATATTAACCTCCTATCAGATCCTTGATTTGCAAATACTTTCTGCCGTTCTTGGGTTGCCTTTCCACTGTCAATTCCATGAGAGTACCTGTAAGTACTCTGACTCTGTTTCCCTCTATGCCTTAAAAGTAGGTGGCAGTCATTATTTTGATGATCTGGAACGTAGCAGGTAACTGGGTTATTTCTGAAATTAGTTGGGGGGGAAGGGAAACTGCCTTTATCTTGTCCAAATGTCCTCCTAGGGCAGGAATTCCTTCTACGGCGATTTCCAGCACATGCACACTCCCGGCAATGGACGTCACTGCGTCCATCTGTTTCGGGACTGTTGGAGAGACTTTCTGGAAGCTCGGACAAGCTCTAACAGCTCCTTGGTTGAACTGATTTTTAAAAACTTTTATGAAAGTTTTCAAATACAACAGTAAAGAGGACAGTATAATGAAACCACACACCATCACCCGCCCCCAGCAGTTAACAAGGACTCGCCATACTTGCCTAACTACGTATCTGTCTTCCTGAAGTCACTTGACCTACATGATAACCAATCACATCGCCATTATCATACCCGACACAAGAGACATTCTATCATCAAATATGCAATTTAGAATTACATTTCCCTGGATGTCTCTAAAGTATCTTTTACTTGTTTGCTCGAAGCAGGGTCAAAATAAGGTCCACACTTGATAGTTGGGTTGCTAATTTTTAATTATAAAAGCAACACATGCTCATTATATATAAAAAAGTTCAAACAATTCAGAAAGATAAAGTGAAAAGTAGAATTGCCCTTGCTTCATCACCCACTTTCCACACCCCACTGTTAAAGATCCGTGCAAATCCTAGAGAATCTTCATGCACATAGAAGCACATGTCACTCCACAAAGGGGACGAAGCTATCTATGTTCTGCAGTGAACAGGTGACTGTCAGTACCTCCACATCTGTCTTCAACAGCAGCAAGGTCTTTCACTGGTAAGGACCCGGCAAAATTTAGTTAACTAAAGCCCATGCCAATTGGCCTACGTGGGTTGTTTTATTGAACCATTAGCAATAGTGTTAGAATAAACATTTTGCATTAATTCTGTCCACTTGTTTGAGTATTGCTGGGGGATAAATCTTAGAAATGGAATTGCTGCATAAAAGTGGGCGTGACCTTTCTCTGGATGCAAACCCAGAGAAAGTGGACATTTTCCATTTCCCCACGTTCTCATTAATCCGACAGGTGGGAAAAGCGGGCCTGACCACCTTGTGTGGGTTCCCTACCCAGCAAGCAGTTCCTATGCCTGTTCATTCAAAGGGAAAAGGCCCATTAGAAAAAGCTGATACCAGCACAGTTGCAATCTTATAAAAACTTCTTGAGCTAAGTACACACCAGCAAATTAGAGAACTAAAAATATCCAGAAAATTAAAGCTTCATAAAAGTTCACTCGAATTTCAGAGAAGGGAGGCTAAAATCCACATTGCCTCTCGCTTGTATGAGCCTGACCTAAACAAACCCTTCAAGGGGACTTTGGGGAGAAAACGTGTTTCTAGATGAAGAACAACAGTATGTTGGGGGAAGGGAGGATTAACATCTGATAAAGATTCTTTTCATATCTGCCCTGTCTGACGTGGAAGCCACTAACCACATGCGTCTGTTAAAATAATGTGGATAATACAACCACAGAACAGGATTTCGAATTTAACTTTAATTGAATGTAAAAACGGGTACTTAATTTAATTATTAGAAAATGTTTAAGATGTTTCAAAAAACTTCAGTATGTAGTCTGTTTTTCCACAGCAAAGTTTATGAAATCTAAATACAAATTAAAGATGCCTTATGAAAACCTAGCATCTGAATTGAAATGTGTTTTAAGTGTAAAATATATACCAGATTTTGGAGACTTAATATGAAAAATATATATAAAGTATCTAAACAATTTCTATGCTGGTTACATATTGAAATGTTTTTGACTTACGTCAAATTATTAAAATCAGTTTCAGCAGGTTTTTGTTTGGGGAGGGGCTATGAGAAGCTTTTAATTATGTCTCTGGCTCACATCATGTCTCTGTCAGACAGCGGTGCTGCACGTCTGGGTTAAAAAGATCGTCTACTTTTCAGCACTGAGGTACCCCCCGTCAATCACTCTGTCAGTCAGTCAAATGGCACAGAAAGCGTCGCACCCTTCGTGACGTGGCAGGCTGGCGGCGTCCCTCCCTTACCCTGAGGCGTCCTCCTGAGTCACGACAGAATCACGGCGTCACACGCGGATCCCTTTCCCACATGCATATCGGCTGCCAGACCTCCTCGGCCGTCAGTGTATCACTGAGGCAGGGGGATCCGAGGGGTCCTGCCATGCCGGGACAGGGCAGGCCAGGGCAGAACTGGGAGAGGTGCAGGTGGGTACAGATTTTAAACGCACGTTCAAAGCGGTCATTGTCCTTAGCTGGGACGGTGGCATATTCTGAAATCTCAAAGACTATTAAAGGATGCACATTTTGAGTCTCAAAAGGGAGCACAAGTTAAAATGAGGCTCACTGCCCTGAACCCACTGCAATAAAAGGTCACCCACACCTGAGCAGGTCAGAATTCTAGGAACTCTCTGTACTGAAGGCGGTAACACCGCATGGCCCGCTCCTGCCTAACAGTCTCTCGTGTTCTTTAGTCAGAGTATGTCTACAATTTGATGGATGCAAAGCCGCAGCTCCTCACCTACCTACAGCGTGCGTACACTCATCACCAAAAGCAGGTACACTTGAAAAGCAAACACAGCATCTCAAACTTAGTGACCTCGAAGGCAGGAAAGAAGTTCTCAAGTCACTCTCTTTACAGACACTTTCCATCCCCAAGGAAGGCAACGGCCACAGCCTTTTCTGTGAAATAAGTGGACTCGATCTCGGCGAAAGGCCAGATTACTTAACCTCTGGCATCATCATGTCACCACTGGTCTCAGTCGGCCCTCGCCCACGGGGTGGCAGAGCTGACAGTCACGGGCAGGTCGGAAACTTTCGTAACCTGTTGGCAGCAGTCACCACGTAGAAATGTTTCTTGAGATGAGAGAAAAAGGAAAAAAAGCATATTTTTAGACCGATTGTTTAAAACAACAACAACAACAATAAAAGGATTTAAGCAAGTTATGCACTTGAGTTTGTTTAAAACTGATAACCTAAAGGGAAAAGAAGATTCTAGCAAAAAATAGTGGAATGGTCACATGCCCTTCAGGGCCCATCTGGAGCAAGTATGAAGTGAGAAAATACATTATCCTTTTCACAAGAAAAACAGAGCGCCCTAGAGAGGGGTTTTTCCAAAGGTGAGTCGCAGCCCACAGGGGTCATGAAACCAGATGGCTGGGTTATGACCAGGATTGTTTTGAATGAAACCCAGTGTCATGGGCTAGAAAACGGCAGAGTGCATCACGCTCTGTGAAGCAAATGTGCTCCCTGCGTGTCACACGCGTGTGCCTGCGACGCCGTGTGCCGGTTCTCCAGGGAAAGCATTGTGTCTCTGTTCATCAGCAAGGATCTGAGTCAATATTAAAATGTCGGGGGACATTTTGGGGGACAATAGTTTCAAGACAGATGTTATGTCCTTGGTTACCAAAGAGTTTCTGTAGGAGACAAAATGACTCAGCTTTCACACAGGGCTGTCCCAGGCCCAATCTCTGAAGCCTGCAGGAATCAGGCCTCAAGCTCCACACAGTTCGCTCCCAGCACGTGGCCACCACTGTCACTGAGAACAAGCGCTCTGACGTCATTCTTCAAGTGCCACCTAGGCACAAACTAGATGCCACTTTTACGGCGGTCGCTTTGTTGTCTGTAGTGTTTTTTCACCCGAGCTAACATTTTGACATGAGAGGGTTTTTTCCCCTTAATGTATTTAGAGTCAAAATGTAAGTAAGACCTTGGCCACAGTTCTTTCAAAGGACATGTTAGGAAGACAAATGCTGCTTTTACTGAAAAACAAAAAGATACCTTCCACTTCCGCTGAGCCACGTACTTCTGCAGCAGTAGCTGCGATCTGAGACAAACTTTGGATTTCGAGGCCTTGGCGGGCAGGTCATTCAGCCACTCGTGTTTCAGGCACTGTGTGGCGCTCATCCTGCAGCTGGGAAATCAGACACAGTGGACACGTTTACGTGGACACGTTTACGTGGAGCCACTGAGTAAAAGTCAGCTGTCCAGAGTCAGTCCAGAGGGGCAGGAAGCCTGAGTCAGTGGAGCAGGGGGACCCGCGGGCAGACTCCCGCCACTGCCCAGGAGGTGAGTTCCTGGCGTCTGAAACGCCCCTCCTTGGTGGTGCAAGGGAGTCGTCAGCAAACCGTCCCTGTCCCCTCGCGCTGTGGAGGGGCCGCATCCCCGTGATGGGTCGCTACTGGGGGTGGGGACCCAGGCAGGGCTGGAGGAGGCGGCTGTGCCTGGAGTCGCTCCAAGGAGTGAAAACATGAGCGTGGAAGGAAGCTCATCTCTCCTTCCAGGGAAGATAGTCGCCTCATGTGTCCGAATCTGAAATGCTTTTCCTCCCCGACTTTCACCGCCAGAAAGAAACGAGTGAAGGCCAGGGAGGCAGGGGCTCCCGGAGCCCAGACCTGGGGCCTCAGTCCCGGGTCATGCGCGCTGCCCCCAGTGTGCGGGCCAGACACGTGGGAGGCTGACACGCGACTGAGGCAGCCGCTGCGAACCAGGCCGGCCTGCCTCCCTCCCCGAGAGGCGGGTTCTCCGCCGCCACTCTCGAAAGCGACATCTGCGCCGCTCAACGTCTTCGTCAACATCAGCCCGTTAAAAGTGATGACTTGGAAATAGGGCTGCTTTGTCAGCATGGTCCTTTCT
Organism: Eonycteris spelaea; assembly: GCA_003508835.1. Classification (NCBI taxonomy): domain Eukaryota; kingdom Metazoa; phylum Chordata; class Mammalia; order Chiroptera; family Pteropodidae; genus Eonycteris; species Eonycteris spelaea. The sequence continues at coordinate 7,252,753 of PUFA01000071.1, read as the reverse complement.
ACAACCCTCCAGGGTCTGTGCTCCTAGTTTTCGGCTTTTCTATTACCTCCTCTGTCACTGTGCCTGCTGCATTTTCGCTCTAGAGGAGCAGCAGGGTGAGGGATCTGGACAGAAGCGACCCCGGGGAGAAAGGGCCTGCCCGGCACACCTGCTCTTCACGGTCACCAGTCAGCGGTCACCACGGGGTGGCACACGAGGGACAGGCGACAAGGCTACCTCTTCTCCTTGACCAGCAGCCGGGACACGAAGTCCTTGGCCTCCTCCGACAGCCCTTCGAAGGTCTCGGCGTCGAAGTCCCAGCTACAGTTCACAATGAAATTCATGGTCTCGGCATCTGTCTCCCCTAGGAACGGGGACAAACCGCTGAGCCTACGGAAGAGAGAAGGACCGTCAAGATGGGGAGCCACGCCGCCGACACGTGCTGAAGGCAGAGGACCCACGTGTTCCACCGACCAGACGCTAGCATTTCAAGAGAACGATGGCCTGTCCCCTCTCGGGAAGGGAGGAAGCGGGAGGGATGAAGAGTTGCAGAAAGGAAGTGCCCGATTCAAGCCGCTGTCACGTGCACCTCTGTCCTCCTCCCCAGGAGCAAACAGTAACTGGGGTCCCCCAGCACGCCCACACGTCAGGTGTGTGTCATTGATTAGCGTGTCTCTGAGACAGCCAGGTGGGCACAGACACGCTCAGGCCCCAGGGGACACAGGAAAGCTGGCTTTATTACACTCCTCCAGAGCAGCGCGGTCCCCAACCTTTGTGGCCCCAGGGACCCGTGCTCCTGAGAACCTAACGCCTGACCACCTGAGGTGGAGCTGAGGAGGCGATGCTGGTGCTGGGGGTGGCTGCAGGGACAGATGGAGCTTCGTTGGCTCACCCACCCAGTGCTCACCTCCTGCTGTGCGTCCCGGTTCCTGACGGACCACGGACTGGGACTAGTCTGTAGCCTGAAGGTTGGGGACCCCTGCTCTAGAGTGAGGGCAGACAGGCAGGACTCCCTAAGCGGCCGGCCGGGCACAGCACAGGTACACAAAGCGTGGGGACACAGCCGCTGTGATGCCTCAGTGACAAGGGTGGGAGCGGAGCGTGACCTTGTTGGGTGGCTGCGGGACGGCTGGGGGACGCCCCGCAGGGGAAAGTGTCAAGTCCACGCACAAACTCTCGCCCACCCGCCTCCGCTTCCACTTCCTCAGCCCAGGAGACAGGGTGGATGACGTGGCCGCACCCCCCTCACTGGCCCAGGGCACTCCGGCCCGCCTGTCCCGCAGCACCACGTTCCTCTGCTCAGGAGCTTCCTCTCCCCTGAGTCCAAAAGTTTCAGGCCGTTAACACCCCCGGGATCGGCCCAGAAGCAGCAGCTGATAAGAACTGGTGTGTGAGCACCCGACGCCCTCACCCCTGGGACCCCTGGAACGGAATGGCGGAGGGACTGTGCTGGGATGGACCCCAGAGCTCTGTGGGGACCCAGCTCCAGTTGCCGGGTGACCGGCTGGACACACACTCCCCGCTAGCGGCCCCCTTCCCGCCCACCCCCGGTGTCGCCTGGGCACACCTCCCACTCAGTGACCCGCACTTGACTGTCTGCTGCTTATAGGCTTCTGGGATGGTCAGACAAAGACGGGGGCCAGGCCGGGCACTCACAGCATGTAGGTGATGACCCCCACGCTCCACATGTCCGTGGGGAACGAGACGAACTCATAGTTGACGACCTCAGGGGCCAGGAACTCGGCAGTCCCGAAGTTCACCTTCAGCTTCTCCCGGGGCTTGTACCTGGGGCAGGCGGGGACCACAGCAGTGAGCCCTGGGACACCGGGAGATTGCGGAGGCCGGACTGGCCCTGGGGAAGCCAGGCATTCCAGGACTTCCTGTCTGTGTGCCGTCTGGACCCCCAGTGCCACTGCACCTCTGGCTGGCTGGGAATCGTCACTGCCCCAGGCCCCGACCTCAGGCTGTCCCACGTGACTGGGGAGAATCAGGAGCCACGTCCCCTGCTCTGGCATTCAGAGAGGAGGGGGACCACACACCCTGAGCTCGCGGCCCGGTACACGGTCTGCTCTGTGGTTGGACCTGGGTGCTGATGACGGGCCCGTGTGGGTTCATCGATGATGCCAATGGGGACTTTGTACATGTGTGGGGAGGGGACGTGGGCCGTCTGTTTCTTCTCTCAATTTTTCTGTGAAACAAAAACTGCTCTAAAACATAAAGTGTTAATTAAAAAAAATTAAAGGGCACTTCCTGCTTGCCAGACACCAGGCTAAAATTCTAAATACATAAACGTCTCATCCTCACAACAGCCCGCGAAGCAGGTACGATGACTGTCCCCATTTTACAGGTGAGGCCGTGGAGAACTAGAGAAGGATGAAGTGGCCACGCTGCCAGCGAGCGTGCCCCGACTTCCTCAAGCCGGGACGTGAGTTTTTAAAATGCAGTCTCCTCAAACAAACAAACAAGCAAGCAAAAAAACAAAAACAAAAACAAAAACGCAGTCTCCTCTCTCGGAGTCCGTGGAGAGCCAGGCACAGGCGGACGTGGCGCCGGCTCAGACCATCCGGGTCTCCCAGCCGTGGCCCATTCTTATAAGATATTATTTGGTAAAACATAGGGCAATTTTTTTACGTCACGGATCAAACGTGATTGTTAAGCTTTAGGGTTGGAGACTTGGGTGTTGCTCACGAAACACACACACGGCGTAACGGGGATCCTGAGGGCGCAGGGGGGTGACAGGAACTGCCGTTTCTCTAATGACAGTACGCATGGTCTCCCGCCCGTCAATGTGGCACTGCGCGTGCGCCTTCCACCTCTGCAAAGAGGTGGCATTTACCACTTCAACCGTGGGGCGCAACCCAGGCACGGCCTTGTGGCTTTGAACGCCACCTCTGTCAGGCAGGTGCTGGACACCAGAGGCCGAGCTCAGATGAGCAGCTGTCCCCACAGGGACAAAACTCTGCTTTCCTTCCCCTGAGGGTGGAGTGGAAGATGCTGCAAGGCTCATAAAGTGACAAAACCTCCCTCGTGGAGAGTGACTGCCAGGACTAGAAAATTCAGCCACGATGTGAAGAGTTCCCTGGAAAACAGGTGTTTTCCAGAGAAGCGTCACTCTTTGTGGAATGGAATTTATCAGGAGGCCTGAACGATGGGCATGCAACTCTTGCCATGTTTATAGACTGTGGGTGGCTGAAGGGTTGGGACACCATTCTGGGGACCTGGAGAACCTGAGTGAAGGGGAAGAAGCACTGTGGGGTACCATGGCCAAGAGCAACAGAAAGAGTCTACACCGTGCCACCCTGAATGAGCCTGATCCTGTCTGATCTCGGAAGCTAAGCAGGGTCAGGCCTGGTTAGTGCTTGGATGGGAGACCACCTAGGAAGACCACCTAGGAAATAAAAAAATCAGGGATTGTAAACTGACAAGGTCCTCGCAATCTGTGAGGTCAACCAAGGGTTGTTGCCTCTCTAAAGATAAAATAAAGAGAGAGAGAGTCCCCAAGGAGTTCTATCAAAGTGCCAAAATACAACCCCTTACCTTCTGGCCAGCCCGAAGTCAATGATCTTGATTTGGTGTCCGTCTGAGTGACACACAGTATGTTCTCTGGCTGGGGAAGAAAGAGAAGTCCGCTTAGGCTCAGTCAGCAGCTGAGAAGGTCTGTAACTCCCACACTTAAACTGTCAAGAGGCCTCAGTTTCCCAGCCTCCAAGGGAAATGGACAGCTCAGGGGGGTCTACAGGGACAGGTGGGTGGGATCCCAGGCTTTTAAATGTTGACAGCTAAATCCTTGCCGAACTGGTTTATTAGTTCTGATAGTGGAGGGACTATCGGACAAGCTCATGCCATCTGTGAACAGTTTTACTTCTTCCTTTCCTATTTGGATGCGTTTTATACCTGTTCTTGCCTATTTGCCATTGACAGAATTTTGAGGACGATGTTTAACAGAAGTGGCAAGAGCAGACACCCTTGTCTTCTTCCTGACCTAAGGCGGAAGCATGCCACCTTTTACCAATAAGTATGTATTGTCTGAGATTTTCATAGATGGCCTTTATCAGATTGAGGAAGTTCAGTATCTAATTTGCTCAGCATTTTCATTATGAAAAGTTGTTCAATTTTGTCAACTGTGTCTACTGAAACAATTGTGTAATTCTGTCCTTTATTCTTTTAATATGTCATATGTTAAACCAAACTTGAAGGATAAATCCCACTTTGTGATGTGTATAATCCTTTCTATATGTTGCTGTATTCCATTTGCTAACATTTTATTGAGGATTTTTGTATGTACGGTCTATAAGGGGTATTTCTCTGCAGTTTTCTTTTCTTGTGAGGTCTTTGTCTGGTTTTGGTAGTAAGATAAGCCTGGCCTCATGAGTCAGGAAGTATTCCCTTCTCTTCTGCTTTCTGGAAGAGTGTATAAAGTTACGGTGTTATTCTTGAAACATTTGGTAGATTTCACCAGTGAAGCCGTATTGGTCCAGGCTTTTCTACCTGCAGAGTTTTTTTTTAACTAATCTAATTGCTTTACTTGTTATAGGTCTATTCAAATTTTCTGTTTCTTCTTGAGTCAGTTTTCAGTAGTTTGTGTCTTTTAGGAATCTGTCCGTTCTATCTGGATTATCTAACTGGCACACAATATTTCATACTATTCTCTTATAATTCTTTTTATTTCAGTAAGGCTGGTTAGTGATGTCCCCTCCATCATTCCTGATTTTAATAATTTGAGTTTTCTTTCTTTTTCTCTTGTTCAACACAGCTAAAGATGTGTCAGTTTATTGATCTTTTCAAAGGACCAAATTTTGGTTTCATTGATTTTCTCTACTGCTTTTCTATTCTGTTTCATTTATTTCTGCTCTAACCTTCATGATTTTCTTCCTTCTGCTTGTTTTGCGTTTAAATTCTTTTTCTGGTTTCCTAAGATGGAATATTAGATTACTGATTTGCAATCTTTCTTCATTTCTAACATAAGTGTTTATAGCTACAAATTTTATTTCTGGTTTAGATACATCCAATTAGTTTTGGTGTGTTGTGTTCTCATTTTCATTCCTCTTGAAGTGTTTTCTAAAATTTAATTTTAATGATATGTTTTATTTAAACTAGTGTGTATAAAATATTATAATTCCAATAGGTTATCGATATAAAATATTATTGAAATATTTTCCATTCTTTTTTCATATTAAGTCTCTGAAGTCCAATGTGTATTTTACATTTATAGTACATCTCAATTTCAATTCAGACACACAATTTTCATCAGAAGTATTTTAGATGTAGTCGGTTTCATGAAATTTATACTGTGGTCACCTTCTGTCTATGAGGGACAGGTAGGTCCAAGACCTGAAGCAGGTGCCTTGAAACCAGGGGACAGTGCTAAAACCTACATTGTCGTGTTTTCATGTACAACATGCCAGTGATCAAGTGTCTTTATAAATTAGGTGCAGTAAGAAGATGAACAAATACTACTGATTACAAAGACAATATGAAACATACTGTTAAAGTTAGGGGGACCTGCGCGCGCTTACGCCCTCGCTCTGAGGCCCATCTGATGGCCCAGACAATATGAGAACTCGTGGGCGGATGGCGCAGAGTTCCACCATGCTAGGAGAACGGCCTGAGATTCAAAATTCAGCAACAGTTCACTGCTGGATTTCCCATTTTACTATTTTGGACCATGGCTGAACATGGATAAAAACAGCAGACAGAGAGATGGGACTGCTATAGCCAAAGAGTGAATTTACGCATCGAGATGGTTCCAAATATTATTATCCCCCATTTTGCAATTGATGAGCTTCTGCAAGATCAATTAGTGAAATCCAGGAACTTATGCAAGATTCGTGGCTAGGAAAGCCCTGCTTCTGGCTGGGAAGTGGGCCACAGCAACGACGGCCTCCTCTTGCAGAGTCACCCACAAGGCTGTCCTTGACCCAGAACCACGGAGCAGGATCCTGAGCTTCCCCTGACTGCCCGCCCCACGAGCGGCTGATCCAGAAGCCCTGGAAGAGCCGCAGTGAGCAGGGCAAGCTAGAGGCCAGTTCTCCCCATCTCCACCATTTTCCTGAGCACCCCAACCCTACGGTCAGCTGTCAATCAAGAAAGATGATCAACAGGAGCAATGTGCATAGGCAGAGAGAGGTCTGGCCAACCTGCTTCTCGTCTTCTGCAGCGGCCACTGAAAGTCCTAAAAGGGACAGTACAGAAACAACCTCCTCCTGTGCCGGCAGACTGGATAAACCACAGACGCCAATGCCGTGCAAGTGAAAACCACCGCGAGATGCCCCTCGCGTCAGACAGCACGGCTCTGTGGAGGAAAGGGAGCCTCGTGCGTTGCTGGTGGCAACGCCATGGAAAACGGTGTGGAGGCTCCTCGAAAAGTTAAAATAAGCTGCCATGGACCCAGCAGTCCCGCTGCTAGGTCTGTATCCGAAGGAAACCAAGTCACTACTTCACAGAGAGATCTGCACCCCCGTGTGCAGCGCGGCATTGTGTGTGAGAGTCAAGACGTGGAAACCACCTAAATGTCCAGCAGCAGATGAATGGAACAGAAGACATGAGATAAACACACATGCATACATGCATGCACACAACACACACGTACACACACACATACATACACACGACACGCACACATACGTACATACACACAACACACATGTACACAACAGACACACACAACAACACATACAAACATGCAACAGAGACACACATACATACATACAAGAGACACACATACACGTACATACACACAACAGATACACACACACATACAATGGAATGTTACTGAACCTTGAAAAGGAAATCCTGCCATTCGCGGCAGCATGGGCAGACCTTTGGGGCAGTGTGCTAAGTGAAATAAGTCAGACAGGGAAAGATACTGCCCATATGCTCTCACTTATATGTGGAACCTAAGAAACAGAACTTATAAAAACAGGGAAGAGATTGGTGGCTGTAAACTTCCAGTTATAAGATAAAAAAAAGTCCTAGGGATGTAATGCACAGCATGGTGACTATACTTAAAAATCCTGTGTTGAATATTTGAAAGTTGCTAACAGAGGAGATCTTACAAGTTCTCATCACGATAAAAAAAAACTGTAACTATGTGAGGTGACGGCTATTAACTAAACATTGAGATAATCATTTTGCAATATATTCATATATCAACTATTACCTTGTACACCTTAAACTAAATCTTTATCTAGACTTAACATAAGAGGACTGAAATAAATAAAATTAGAAAATTAGAGGAAATGTTACAACGGAGACCATACGTACATACATAAAAAGTCAGAAGAGACTACTATGAATCATATGCCAACAAATTGGAAAACCTAGAAGAAACGCATGCAGTTATGGAAACACAACCTGCCGAGACCGGATCATGAAGAACAGATCATCTGAACAGACCCATGACTAGCAAGGAGATTGAAGTGGTCGTCAGAAATCTCCCAGCAAACAACAGTCCAGAACCAGTCAGCTTCGCTGGTGAGTTCTACAAACATTTAAAAAAATTAATACCGAATCCCTCTCAAACTCTTCCAAAACAACAGAAAAAGAAGAAACACTTCCAAGCTCACCTTTATGTGCTGGCACTACCTGAGGCCAAAAACAGACCAGGACACCACAAGAAAAAAAAATGCAGACCCAGATCCTGATGAACACTGGTGTGAGAATCCTCAACGAGGTGTCAGTAAACCGACTTCCACAGTGCTTTAGAGGACCATACAACACGACCACAGGGGATTCATTTCAGGGAAGCAAAGACCGGTCAACATATATAAATCCAATCAATGTGACCATTAACAAAGATAAAGGATAAAACCATGTGATCTTCTCCACAGACGCAGAAAAAGCCTTAAGAAATCCAACATCCATTTCATGACAGTGGGGATAGAGGGAACATACCTTAACATAATAATGGCCCTCCGTAACATGCCGCAGATAACACACCCAATGGTAAGAAGCTGGAAGCTCTTCCTCTAAGATCAGGAACAGGCAAGGATGCCCACCCCCACCGCTTCTATTCTACATAGTACTGGAAGTCCTAGCCAGACCAATCAGGCAAAAAAAGAAAAAGAAAAAAGAAAAAGAGCATCCAAATAGAAAAGGAAGAAGTAAAACTCACTATTTGCAGCTGACATATTATACATAGAAAACTCTAAAAACGCCACCAAAAACTGTTAGACCTTAAAAATAAATTCAGTACATTTTTAGGATACAAAAGCAACATACAAAAATCAGCTGTACAATCCCTCCACTGGGTATTTACCCTAAAGACTGGAAAACCCATATCCGAAAAGATATTTGCACACTGATGTTCATAGCAGCATTATCCACAGTGGCCCAGTCATGGAAGCAATTGAAGTGTCCTATGATAGATGACTGGCTAAAGAAGCTGTGGTGCATATATATAATGGAATATTACTCAGCCATAAGAAGAGATGAAATACTGCCATTTGCGACAACATGGATGGACCTTGAGATAAACATGCTAAGCGAAATAAGCCAGACTGAAAAAGTTGAAAATCACATGGTATCACTTATATGTGGGATATAAACCTAAAAGCAACAAATGAATGAGACAAACAAACAGAGACTCATGGACATGGACTAGTGGTTACCAGAGGGTAGGGGGAGGGGAAGGGGTTAAAGTGGGTCAAATATAGGGGGCCACGGGGAGAGTGAAGTGGGTAAAGGGCATCAAATACATGGTAGCTGAAGGAAACTGGACTTTGGGTGGTAATCACACATTAGAACATACAGATGTCAAGTTGTAATGTATACCTGAAAATTATATAATTTTAGTAACCAATGTTACTAAACTTAATGTTATTTAGTAACATTGTTACCCCAATAAATTTAAAAAGGAAAAAAATCAGCTGTATATTTAATAACGAGAAATCTATCAGAAAGAGAAATTAGGAAAACAATCCCATTTATAATTGTATCAAAAAGCATAAAGTGCTTAGGATAAATTTAACCAAGTTAGTGAAAGATCTTGCACTAAAAACTGTAAGACGTGGATGAAAGAAATTGAAGACAGAAATAAATGGAAAGGTTTTTCATGTTCATGGGTTGGAAGACTTAATATTGTTAAATTGTCCATACTACCTAAAGCAATCTACAGATTCAATGTAATCCCTATCAAAATTCCCATGCCATTTTTCACAGAAATAGAACAAACAATTCTAAAATGTATATGAAACCACAAAAGACCACAAATAGCCAAAGCATTCTTGAGAAAGAACGAAGCTGGAGGCACGCACATCCTGATTTCAAACTATATTACAAAGGTATGGTCATTAAAACAGTACGGTATTGACATAAAATCAGACCGTAGATGGGCGCAACGAAAAAAAGAGTCAAGAGACCATAAAAAAAGAAAAGTTGCCATGTATCAAGTGCTTACTTTTTGTCAAGAAGACAAGAAAGTGGACTGCACTCATTCAATGGAGTATCACGCAGTCCTTAAATGAGAGAAGACGTACAATGTGCTGTTTACAACAGAAAAGGTAAGTTTATGGATGAGATGCATAGTCTGACTCCCTTTGTGTGGTCATATGCCTTGTCAAACAGCCAGTGCAGAAGAACCCCGAGCACTGAGCCTTGGGGAGGGACGGTTCTGCACTGTCTATTTTATGCATTTGTATGTTGTCTACTTTGTTACCACAAGCATATGTTTCTACTTTAATCTTTTAAAAACTAATGTTAAAAACTAATCTTTAAGAAGAAAAACATTGTATCACTTCATTCAAATAACACTTAAAGAGGTAGTGCATGGAGGAACTGAGGTTCAGAAAGGCAACGTGACTGCCCAAACCACAAGGTGGCAGGGAGCCAGGAGTGGGGGCCAGGGCTGTCTGCCGAGCGACTGAGCTCTCGAAGACAGGAGGGCAGCAGGGACTCAGACACCTGGGGCCCGACCCTGAGCGGGAACCCTGGCCGCCCCCGCGGGGCCTGACCTTGAGGTCCAGGTGCAGGATGTAGTGCTGATGCAGGTAGTGCACGCCCGTGCAGATCTGCTTGGTGAACAGGACCACGTCCAGCTCGGTCAGGTGGCACTTCTCATCTGTGATCCTGTCGAAGAGCTCGCCTCCTCCCACGCTGCCAAGGCAAAGGGCGGGCCAGGCCTCTGAGCTCCGGGTCCCAAAAACGGGCCAAGCCAGGTGAGCCCGCTGTCATCGCTTGTCACTCCGCTCTGGCCCATTCCCAGCCCAGGTGCTGCTGGCAAACAGGAAGTGACAGGCCGAAGGGGAGACCGGGACTGTCATCTGTGTTGATAATCTAGGCTTGCCCCGGATGTCCCGGGCCGAGGCTGTGAACTCATTTTCCTAAATGGAAATGTTGGCACCTACATGACAAGAACCCCAAGTGGGAAAAATCGACCCATTTCCAGCTGGATCTTCACATCTGCGAGAAAAGCCAAATAGCTGGGTTCTAATGTGAAATCTCCCCATTTTCCAGCTACCAACAGCCAAATGAAAATTCCCAAAAATTGTTTAGGCCAAACTCACATACACCTGCAGGTCAAGTCAGGCTCACCGGCCGCCAGTGTGTGACCAATGGCTTTGTCCCCCGTGCCCCATGCTGGAGGTCAGGCGGAGAGGTGGCGACATTGCCCGGGTGTCCCGGCAAGGGGAAGGGAGGGAGGGGCAGCCACCCCCCGCCTCCCGGACACTCACTACTCCAGGACCAGGGTGAAGCTGCTCTTGCCCTCGAAGGCGTCGTACAGCTGGATCAGGTTCGCGTGGCTCAGCTGGTTCATGATGTTGATCTCGTTCATCACGTCCTCCTTCCGGGGCCAGAGCGGGGACGAGTTTCCAGGGAACGAGTCAGGAAGACGCGCCAGCCGCGCCTCCCAAGACACATGCGTGTGCGCGCGCACGTGCCCACCTCACGCCGTTCCCTGCTCACACCAGGTCTCAACCCACCACCCAGACTACAGGGGACCCGCCCACTTCACAGGTGGGAAGCCGGAGGCCGGGAGGGCCCTGTGGCCCAGGGTGCAAGTGACCTGCTTACTAGGGTGTGGGAGTCTAGAAGGGAGGCGGGAAAAGTGGCCGGGTCTCCTGCCCAGCCTGGCGGGCTGGGGCAGTGTGGGGCCCCGGGGGGCCGAGAAAGAGTCCTGAGCAGGAGTCCTGAGCTCGGCCAGGGGCTGCGGGGGCCTGGGGCAGACGCCTCACCCGGTCCTTGGTGCTCTTCACTTTGATGACCTTGGCGGCCAGCGAGAGGCCTGTGGACTTCTCCGTGCACCTGTGGACCTGACCAAACCGGCCCCTGCAGACACGACGACACAGCAGGCTGAGAGCCCACGAGCCTCGCCCTGACGCGCCGGGCCAGCCTGTCCCCCGGGCCTTCTGGTCCTAACCCTTCTCCTTACACACCAGAGTCCCCATGCCATCACCCTGCTCCACGCAGGCCACCTAAAACCTAGGGGAGACCCACTTCACCCCACGCCGCATGGGCTATCCCGCACCCGGGGAACGCCCTCGCCCCGCCATGTTGGCCCCCGCCACCTCCAGGACATGGTCCCATCTCCACACCGCGTGGGCCCCCCTCTCCCGCTCCTCCCCAGAGCGGAAAGCCCACCTACCCTCCCAAGACTTCGTGCTGGCACACAGTGTAGCCCGCTGAGGCCGACGTCTCCTTCACGCTCACCACCCGGTGCTCGAAAGGGGCCGGCGGCGCCGGGCTGTCATCTGTCCAGGGACAGAGCCCCTGAGCCTCCGCTGTGCAGCCTCCGCCGCACCGCCCACCCTGGACCCGCTTGCTTCAAGTGACAAGCCCTTTGCCCTTCGCAAAGATCATCTCGTTTGAGTCACCCAGAGCAGAGGAGAAAGCTGAGTCCCGGAGAGGGAGGTGACTGGCCCAAGGTCACACAGTGAGTCAGTGACAGATGGGATCCTGAGCCGGGTCTCCCGGAACCTAAGACAGGGCTCACTGCAAGACGGAGAGGGGGGGGAGGGCGGGCGGCGCGGCCGCGGGAAGCGGAGGGCACATGGGACAGGGTGACAGGGCACAGCGTGCGGGCGGGCTATGTGAGGGTACAGGCCGGGCTGCGCAGCCAGCAGGGGTGGCGTGCCAGGGAGGCAGCTGGAGAAACAGACACCCACCCGCCTCTCCTCTGCCCTTGGGTGTCCGGACAGGGCAGGGAGCCCGTGAAGCAGCCCCTGGCGGGGGTGGGCAGCGACCGGAATGGAGGGGAAATGGAGGACACAGCACTTGAAGAGAGAAAAATGGTTTGGGTTTGGTGTTTTTTTAATAAAAAACAAAAAACAAAAAACAAACCTTGTCCTTCAGAGGTGATGGGAACCCAGAAATGTTACATGAGACAGAGCGGAGGGAGTAAACAGAATCCGGACCCACACGACGGCGTGAGCGTGCGTGGCCAGCCGGGGGATGCCCTGCGGGAGGCCCGTGGCTTGGGCCGACGCGGGTTTGGCGCCTGGCACGGGAGCGCTCTGCGTTCCAGGAGCTGCTCCAGCGCCCCGAGACCGAGGACACGCCGGTCTCTGCCTGTCAGCATGAGCAGCTTCCTGCGCCCCGCAGACGAAGTCTGCGTTCGCCCTGAGCACGCACCGCCCGTCCTCTTTTGTCCCTGCGAAGTCAAGCCCTGGACTCGGGGGTCATGCTCGTGGGATCTGGTTGATTGTCCCTTTGTCTGGGTTCCCAGTAGACCGGGAGAACCTGGGCTCAGGCGTGTGTAGCACATTCCAAATCGAGACCATTCCGGGCTGAAGCCTCCTGCCCCTGCTCTGAGGGGCGGTGAGGCCGTGAGGGCACGTGGGCAGGTCAGGCCCCGGCCCCTCCAGCGCTGCCGCTGCGGCCTGAGCGTCTCAGCCTCCCCCGTGTGTCCGTTTATCCCCCCGAGCACACACGCACACACACGCGTGTGCGCACACACATGCACGCACACCCAGGGGGGGGCCGGCACTGACACGTGCAGCCAGCACGCCAAGTCCTCAGTCGGCGCTGGCTTTGCCATCGTCCCGGGCTCAGAAAAGCCTCCCAAGTCACGGCCGCGCTCAGCTGCGTTACAGGAACGAAGAGAGGCCACGCCCACAGCTGGGCCGAGCCACACTGGGGGAGCCGGCAGCCGGGATGGCGACGTGACAGGGCGGCGTGGAGCCCGGGGCGGCAGGGGCACCAGGGCTCGGGGCACAAGGACACAGGACGCCTCCCTCAGCACGGGGACAGGAGCCGGGCAGCACCTGACCCTCCCCACCCCAGATGAGAGCGGCTCACTGGGTGCGAGGAGCTGGCCGCGGCCTGCCCTGCCCTATGCAGGACAGCGGCACTGGTGGTGACTCAGGCGCTTTGAGAGATGCCCCGGGGAGCCCACGGTCCCCTCTGCTCGGCAGCTGCACCTCCAGCCTGTCTTGCACCCCCAGACCTGCACCATCTCTCCCCGAAAGCTGCAGGAGGCCCCCAAGAGCAGCCCCTCCAAACCCGCTCACCGGGGGCACAGGGCAGCGGCCACACTTACCCAGCACCAGGCTGCCCGCCTGGGCTCCCAGGGACGCCCTCTCTCCCGCCTCGGCTCCGCCCAGGCCTCGGGGCCCCCTGCTCCTGGGCCTTTGTGGGGCGCGGGCCCAGGGCCCCAGCATCGTCTCCCATGTCCGTCCCGGCCTCGCGCCGTCCCGTGGCGGGATCGGCCACAGGCCCGTGTCTCCTTGGCGTTGCGCCCGCGTCACTGCTCTGCTCACTCAGTGGGTTGGTCCGCCGGCTCCTTTTGGGATCTTTTCCCCAACTCGTTCCCAGGGGTCTGGGGGCAGCACCTGGGCCCAGGCAGGTCTTGCTCATCTGGCTGGGCAGCTTCTGGAGCCTCTGCAGGGGGCATGGGCGTGAGGCTGCCCTCCTGAGTCACGAGCAGCTCCCCAGGTGTACCTGTCTCCTGCACGTGGGTAGATCCTGGGGCAGAGAAAACATGACCCTGAGCCAGAAGAAAGTCTCTGGAGTCAGAACAGACTGATTCAAACACCTGCTGGTGCCACTCACGGCCCGTGCCTCTGGGGCCTCGGTTTTGTCATCTGCAGAAAGGGTCAGTACGGTTGGAGTCAGCAGATGCCAACCCCTGCCTACCTCTGCCCAGACAGGACAGCAGCGAGAAGTGGCCTCAGTGACCAGTGGGTCCACCACTCTGGGGATTCCCCAGGGGCCTGGGGACCTGCTTCCACGCCAGGAGGCCCCGCCCCCCACCCCATCCCCCGGGCCTCAGTTTCCCTCTCAGTTAAACGGAGAGGAGAGCGAACCAAGCCCTGCAGCACAGCGGAAGCCCAGGTCAGTTTTATTAAAACTGGGGATCGCTCATCAGTCTGGACTCTGTTTCTCTCTGGCTGTGCTGGGCCCGCCCAGCCAGTGGCCGCTGTCCACGCCCCGCATGCCCCACTGCGCCCTGGGCTCGGATCCAGCTGGGGTCGGGAAGGACCCTGACCCTGGGGACTGTGACCCCTGCATTCAGACCCTGCCTCTCAGAGCTGCCCCTGCTCTGACTGCCCCTCAGCCCCGCTGCCCGGGCCTGTGCGTGTGCGGCGGGGCCGGGGCGAGTGTCTGGCATGGACTGAGTCCCGGGAGGGAGCCTGGAGCCCTCCGTCCGGTCGCGGCTCTGCCACCGGGTTCCCTCCTCCGTCAGACAGATGGAAATGCCTCACGTGTGCTGAGCGAGTCACAAAGAGAAAGGAGCACGTGGGACCCAACACGGTGCGGCCGCTGTGGAAAACAGCAGGGCCGTTCCGCAGAGCTCTAAAAATAGAACCGACAGATGGTCCGGCCACCCCACTCCAGGGACCGGAGCCAACAGAGCCGAAGGCAGGGTCTCCGAGGGACACGTGCACGCCACGTCCACGGCAGCGTCATTCACAAAGCCACGAGTCCACTGACAGGCGACGGCCCCTCCACACGGTGGACTGTCAGCCAGCCCCAAAGTGGAAGGCGATCCTGGCACCTGCTACACCATGGACGAACCCGAGAACACTACGCCGAGTGAAACGAGCCAGTCACACAGAGACACCCACTGCGTGGTTCCGCTCACACACAGAGGCAGGCCCTGCCCTCCCGTCCCCGAGGCTGCAGCAGGCCTGGCAGCTCGAACCCACGTGGAGGCCCCTCCCCTCACTCGGGATCTCCTGGGAGCCACTTCCGTTCGTGGCAATCTCCCCATCCCGACTCCACACTCAGAACCAGCCAGGATGCGGACCCCTGCCAGGACCCCGTCCCTCTGGCTGGTCAGGTCTCCTGGGGGGCCCCACTTCCTTCCAGACAAACGATCTGGCTTCTCTGCCAGTCGCCACAGCGTGAGACACCAGGTCCCCTCCCCGCCAGGTCCCCTCCCGGGGCCAGGCCTCAGAGGGAAGGCTCAGTCCCGCGTCAGGGCAGCCCAGGGCAGGCGCGTAAGGGCCCCAGCCCGGGAGAAAAAGCCAGCGGTGCCCTGGGCTGGGTGCGCCGCCCCTGGGGAGCCAGCGGGCTCTGGCTCCTCATTGTCCAGCCCGCGTCTGCGGAGGGTAGGGCCTGAGGCCATGTCCTGAGGGTCAGGTCACCCCCAGGACCAGACAGACCAGGCCTGGACCTCGCTCCAGATTGAATAAGCTAGAATCTCTGGGCATCCGTATTTAAGACACCCTCCCAGGTGATTCCCACGGGCGCCACGTGAGAACCAGTGCTCTACGCTCCCGAAGCAGGGTCTAGGCCTTTTTGGTCCCCTCCTGAGGCCGGCCCTGTGCTGTGCGGACAGGGGCACACGACCGTGCCGCAGCCGGGGGCTCGCTCGCCGCGCCCTGGCCCAGCTTGCACCTACCTCGAGTGCACGTCGCTGGCGCCCTCAGCTGCCTTGGCCTGGGCTGCGGCCCTGGTGCCAGCTTCGTAGCCTCCTCTGAGGCGCTGGACGGTGCGCTTGGTCCCTCACCCGGTGCAGCCTCCTGGCTGGGGGGGACCTCACAGACCCCGCTGGGTGCCGCAGACAGTTTCAGGCCAGTCTCGGGGTTCTCACCAGATGCCCCAGCAGCTTCGGCTTCTGCCCCTCTGGGTGACAGCAGGTGGCCAGGGGACACCTGGTCTGGGCCAGGAACTCCGTCCTCCTGGCCTGGCAAGGCCTCCGGCTGGTGAGGGTGTCAGATCCCATCCCCAAAGCATGGGCGGGGGACAGCCGCTCCACTGTGCCCTCCGGGTCGGCCTTCTGGCTCCCTGCGGGAAAATGCGGGCGGATGAACACGCACTGCCACCTGGCCGGCCATGTGAAGGAGGATAGAAACCTCCACGGGCAGCTGCGGGGTGACCTCCAGGTGCACCGGGAGTGAGAAGACGCCAGCGGGAGAGGGTGAACGCTGAGCTCGTTGGAGCTAGGACGTGTGCGCGCGCTCGTGCACGTGCATGACCACTTCCAAGGTGGTCTGCAGACACCGGACCTCGACGGACAAGGCAAAAACCTGGTAAAACGGTTTCCTACGGCGGGAGGAAACAGGACACGGGAGCCAGGGTGGATGCTCGACTCAATACATCTCGTTGTGGCTTTGGAATCGTGTCGATATGATGCAAGGTTATAAAAAAATTAAACTTAAAAAAAAAGGTCTCCATAAAAATGTAAACAAAGTGGAAATATCTAAGGATCGAGCTGGTGGCATGGGCTGCACAGAAGGAACTAGTCCAGCGACTTTAAAGCAGCGGCTGACGGCTCATCCCTGGCGGGGCGGACACGCACAGAGGGCAGAAAGAATGGGGGGGCGGGGGGGGCCTCGGCGGGGTCCCAGTGATCACGCCGCCGGTGGTGCTGGTGGCGTTGCCGTTCTCGGCGCAGCAGGGTGCGACGGCGGAGGAAGCGAGCGGGCGCACTCACCTTCCCCGGGCCCCGCGGCTCTGTTGCTCAGCGCCCGCTTCGGCCTCGCCCCTCCTCGTCCACGCGCTCTCTGTTCTGAAAGACACCACAGAAACTGTCACCGCCACCGCCAACGGCACCAGCGCCGCACGCCGCGTGCCTACCACGTGCCGGGGACCGAAGGTCTCAGGTTACGTCACGCAGTCACGGTCGCGCCAGAGGGCAGCTACTGCTGTTGTCACTTCAGAACTAAGGACACGAGGCTTTCCCGGGGTCGCCTTTCTACAGTGTCACTACGTTCAATGCTGGTGAGGGCAGCATGACGGGGGCCTAGGTGGGCTGGGGGTCAAAGTACCCAACCAGGGATGGAAAACGGAGTGAGCCTTAACATGTCAACTCATGTCGTCCGTCATGACCACGAGACCGTAGGTTTGCCTTGGAATCTAAGTCCAAGGGGTCCAGGCTTGCGGGAGAGGCAGAGAGGCACGGCGATCAGTAACAAGGTGGGTAAGGGCCGGGCGGGGCCGGGTGGGGGCCGAGTGGGGGCACCCGCCTCCCTCCGGTCCCAGTGCTGCAGTGTGGCCGAAGCATAGACCCTGGAGCTCCCCAGCCACTCTTGCGCACTTTGACCCCCACCTTCACCGCTCGGCCAAGACCCTGACTTCTGTGCTTCTCACTTTCCTCCTCTGCAGGAGGGGGAGCATGAGTTCATCACCCACAGAGGCCCCGGCAGGCTTGGGGGTTCATCTGTGCAGCTATGGGGAGAGCCGGCTCGTGGCGAGTGCTCCAGAGCTCCGTACCCTCGTCCTGAGCCAGACAGAGGTCTGTCTAGCCGGCCGCTGTGTAAGGGCGCTTGGAGCTGGCTCTCGCCTGGTGGGCACGTGCCTCTGCTCCCACGCAGGCCAGGAATGCTCAGTACTTCTAAGTCTTTCTAGATGGCCTGACCCCTTGCTGGGCCCCCAAGGCTTCCGGGGATTCTGAGCCTTTGGTGAGAATCCTCTAAAACTCCTCCTGGCACCTGTCACAGCTGAGCCCTGCCCCCGGTCCCAGGGCCCTTCCCTGCTGGCCCTTTCCCCACAAGGCCCTGGAAGGCCAGAGGCCAGATAGAGACCGAGATGCATCCTGCTGGGCTTGCACAGCATTTAAAACTTTTTCACATCACCATTTTACTTCTGGATTTTTACGCTGAGATTCTAAGTTCCCTTTTGGGGTAACAGAATTGTTCTATATTTTGATTCTGATGGTAGTTATTGGGGTGTATACATTTGTAGAACTGTATATTTAAAATGTGCATATTCTGTGGCGGGGAGGAGCTTATGGTATGTCGGCGGGAGGGCCCCGTGTGAGTGGGGCGTCGGCTCTCGCGAACGCCTCCCTGCCACGAAGGGCCAGGCCTGGCTCCACCGTGGCTCCGACACCGGGCCCCTCCTCTCTCTCGAGTCTATCACTGCCGCGTCTTTGGGACTCCAGGACCACGAGCTTTGCTCTCGCAATGTGACAGCACGACACGCAAGAACACACAGCCCAGCGCAGGGCGTGTGCCGGGCACTTAAATGCTAGGTGCCGCCATCGCGATTGCCACCGGCATCATCAAGGTGACCCGGGCCCCCGCTCAGCCAAGACTCTCCCCTTGGCCTCCTTCTGCAGACTCTGTCCTGCCACCCCCGTAGCTGGGGGAACAGGCTGCCTCCCCCCACCAGCAGAGAGGGAGCCAAACACGCTGTCCTTTGGCAGACCTTGTTGGGCTCACACTGTCCTCTCCTCTGCCTCCGGGGGCAGGTGCGCATGCACCAGACACACAAACAGATAGGTTTTGTCGTCAGGGACAACTCTGTGGTCCCTGCCTTGTGTGGTGCATCCAGAGAAAGAAGCAGCCACCCCAAACGCCATTGGAGAGGCCTGACATCTCCGAGCAACTTGACCATGATCTGGGCCCGCCCTGGCCGGGCCTGAACCTGTCCTTCCTGAGCACACCTGGCTTCCAGTAACACTCTAATTCGTTCTTACAACTAAACGAAGTGTCACTACGTGTTCGGACCTAACGGGTGCCCTCACGAAGTCTTGGCACAATTTTAAAATGTAAGGCTAAGATTTAATTCAATTTCACAAATGGATGCTATGCCCGCCTCTCTTGGGAAACACAGAGGGTGTCCAGAAAGTGTCCGTAAGACAGCTTTCAGCACTGACAGAGACAGACCGCCGGGGCTGTATCTCCGTCCACCACCTGTCCTCGGACCCGTCCTGTGGGGCCAGCCCGGGGCCGCAGCGCACAGAGGGAAGTCGAGGCCTCCTGCCTGGGCCTGACAGCCTGACCGGGAGCTGGGACCCAAACCTATAGACAGTCACCGACATGCGTGTTCGACACAGAGACCAGAAGTCAGATCAGCCACATGCCGGTGGAGAACTGGCAAGAAATGGTGAGAACTCGGAAGAGAGAAAGTTCTGTGACTTCCCCCCTCCAGATACGCCTGACTATCTGTGACATGTGTGACGGCTAATTTCACTAAGATGGGAAGAGACCTCACAAATTAATATGAAAAAGGTAAAAAAACTGACAGAAAAGAGGGGAAAGGACACAGGCAGGCAGTTCACAGAAAAACGCAAAAGGTTTTAAATCTGTGAGAGAGACTCAAACATCTAGTAAAAGGAGAACAAATTAAAACTACAGTGAGATATGTAATTCTGTTTCGGTAATGTTTAAAATTTCCCATAAGAAAGTTTTAAATTTTTTTATGAATTAAAGGAAAGATATTAGCTTTAAGAAGCATATATCTCATGCATTGTATTTGGAGCTTGACTCAAACTATAAGGGAAAAAAAAGAGCAGGAGATGGTTCAGGAAAAATTTGAACCTTGACTTGGTAATAGAAAGTTCCTGTTTACTTTTTAGGTATGATAATAGCTAAGAAGCCTTTATCTTTTAGATATAACTGCTGACATGTTTATGGAAAAATGATCCAATATCTCAGATTTTTGTTTCAAAAGAATCTGGAGACAGGGAAATGGATGGGGAAAACTGGCCTCCAGTTCTGGGGCTCACAGGGCTTATTATGCTAATCTCTATTTTTTATAAACGCTTAAAATATTTTATACTAAGATGTTAACACACACACACACACACACACACACATACCACACAAGCACACACGTACAGTAAGATTTCAGTTCTCATGAACCAGACAGGCAAAGAATCAGAGAGTTGGATAATATGCTTCGTTAGCAAAAGCAGAGGCAACTAGCATTTCCATGTTATGGACAGGGCGCCACATTAGAAAAACTTCTCTGAAGGTCGGTGTGGCGTTTTCTGTTACACAATTTACCCTTTGGCCTGACATCGCCGCCGCTATGAGTGTACCCAACAGGTAAAACCACACGTCTATGAATATTTGCTGCGTCGTTTAATAACAGCTACACATGAGAAGCAACATAAACCAACGATGACGTGGGACTGGTTAAGAAATTAAGACTGCCCCCGAGCAATCTGCACCTTCACAAAGAACAAGATGCTTTCTAGGTGTAAATGTGAAATCATGTCCAGAATACATTACGGTAAAAAAAAATCGAGTCCAGAAGGTGAATGATAATTGAGGTAAACTAAAGCAAAGAGGGTGGTGTGCGCCCCGGTGCGCTCAGATAAACAGACTATTTCTGGAAGGTTTCACAGGAAACTGGCACCTACGAGCACCGAGCACCGGAGGAAGGCTGCCTTAGGGGCTGGCGGATGGAGGGGGAGGGAGACCGTGCCCTTTCCCCAGGAATGTGTCACCACGCGCAGATACGAGGTGAATTCCCTTTTCAAAGGCCGAGGTGGGTTATCGAGGCGAGACCCTCAGGTCCCATCTCCCTCGCCGCCAGGCTCACAGGGAGCCCAGGGCAGGGGCAGAGGGATGCACTCCCCTCACAAGCTGCAGGGCGGGGAGGGGAAGGGGTCAGCCGGGTGAGCTGACCCAGCTGCAGTGGGAGGGGAGGCGGGCTCGGCGGCCTGCATGGCCAAGGACAAGCTCCTGAGGACCCCAGCTTTTCTCCTGCAGAGGCTGGTGGGTAACAGGGATCCATCCAGTCAGTGACCTCAGGCCATCTGAGTGTTGCTAAGTGGCTGACCCTTAGCTGTTCCCAAACAGAGTGTTGTCTCTACACACCTCACACACACGCACACAAACACCCCCACCCCAGCCAAACTTCCATTAGCGGCTTTGATTATGCAACCCTTGGGAACAGCGGCTCCCAGAAATGTCACACCCCACCCCAGGCTCCGGCCTGGCCTGTGTCCCCCATGGGTCACTGTCAACACTAGTCTCCACAGGCAGCTGCACACTCCACCCACTCCGGGACAGGGCACAAGGCTGGGGACAGGAAGAGGGGGGCCGGGTTTCTGAATGGGGGCTCTGTCAGGATAAACCGGTCCCCGTCTGTGTCCCACCCAAGATGTGAAGGGACAGAGGGAAGTAAATGGAAGTCGCTGGATGTCCAGGAAGCTCCACGGTCTCTCTCCCCCTCAGGGCCTGTTTGTCCCCCACTTCCAGGTGCCCTGGAGCTGCCCAAGGCCACACAGTCCCCAGGACACTGCCTCCTCTCCCTGAAAGACAGTGCCCTGTCTGGAAAGCCACCTGTGACCGTTAAGGCTCTGTCTCTTTTTCCCCATCAACAGGTCACACAGGAGGAACAAGAGGGGACACAGCCCCAAACTCTCCTGAGTCATGCCGCCTGGTTGGCCTCCCCACCTGGGACCCTGGGCCGCCCGTCTAGCCAGACGGGCACCGGGCAGGGAGGCGGGAACCAACCTCCGCGGGCCCTCGGCGTCGGCCGGGCCTCCTTTCCTCCAGGGGCTCCCCTGCATGATGAAGTCCACCACCTTCGAGTTCTGGAACACAGCCCCCACCAAAGCTATGGCCTTGTCCACGGCCACCACCATCCTGAGGAGGGCTTCAAGCCTGGCGCCGTGCTGGGCAGCATCCTGCCGCACGGCCGTCACCAGCTCCAGTACCTCCGGCCACCCAGCCTGTGTGTCGCCTGGAGGAGGCCGGTCTGCCCAGCCGGGCCGGGGCCCCGGAGGCCTCCAGCCGGTGCAGACCCTGCTCCAGGTCGCCCATGCCTCGGTACACGCACTGCAGCTTCTCCGTGACGTCTTCTTGGAAATGCAAGAGTTTGTCGACCTTCTCGTTCAGCACGTTAAGCTTCTTGTCCATGCTGGTGAGGCAGGCCTTGCCCGCCGCCGAGAGTCCCCGGGCCCCCGCGCCGTCCTTGGCGGCTCCTGACATCCTGGTGCAGGCTTGACAAGGGCGAGGGGTCAGAAGAGCCGCCGAGGCCTGGTTCTCACTTGGGCCGCGGCATCTGCAAGTTCATTGCTCCTGGTGGTTCACAGCCTCGTCCCCAGTGCCAACCGCAGGGACAGCCGGTCACTCAGGAAGCCCAGGGGCCAGGCAGGCCGTCTTTGAGCCTTTGCCTTCGCTTATCTCCCACCCTGCCGTGCGCCATGAGTGACAGGCTGGGTCTGGCCCAGGCCCTTCTCCTTGGGGCCCCTCTGACATCACGGCAGCACTGGACATTCCTCGCTGAGAGGGTGCTGATGGGCAAATATTTTAAGAACTCACCCAGGGCAGGCGGGAGTTGGTGCAGCTGAAACTAAAGGGTAGAAGAAAGGGGTCTTTTAGGGGAAGCGCCTGAAGGCTGGACCCCAAAAATGGCCTCAGGAAGCACAAAGCACTGAGGAGTGGCTGGTGGCCCACCCGCCACTCACAAGCCAATTCACAATAAAAGGCAAGACCAAAAAACACACGTGAGGCCGTGCCGACCTGTCCCATCATGAAAAACGTGATGCTTTTGCAAATTAAAAACAAATTTGAGGG
This sequence comes from Eonycteris spelaea, assembly GCA_003508835.1. Classification (NCBI taxonomy): domain Eukaryota; kingdom Metazoa; phylum Chordata; class Mammalia; order Chiroptera; family Pteropodidae; genus Eonycteris; species Eonycteris spelaea. The sequence continues at coordinate 7,230,134 of PUFA01000071.1, read as the reverse complement.
GCTCCTACTTTGCAGATGCCCCAACATGTGTGCAGGCTGCTGGAGGGTGAGTCTGCAGGCCCCTCCCCACTCCAGCTCCTCAGTCACTCGTCACTTGCACCTAAAAATAGGAGTGAGGAACAATGGCCTAGGCTACTCGCCAAGTGCCATCCCGCAGGTCATGGTCCTCGCTAAACACTCTGGGGCACATTTGCCAGTGGCCCCCGGCCCCAGTGGTGACCACACAGGTCCTGGGCTCCCAACCTCTGAACCGGAGCAGACACAGGCTGGCCTGGGGAGCAGGGGGCCTGCGCCACCCCCGGCATTTTCACCTCGAAACCCGTGGTTCACATGGAACTTCTACAGAGGCGACATTAAATAAAGCAGACACGAGGAGATGCTCAAGCGGACGCTGAGGTGGGCGCGAGGGCGTGCCACAGGGTCCCGGGACCCAAGGCCACCGGGCACTCGGCCTCCCGAGGAGAGTCCAGCTGCAGTCGATGCTGGCATCAGGGAGAGGGACGTCATGTCCGTCTGACAGCAGCAATTATAAGAATAAATTTAGATCTGATAATCTGACATCCAGAAGCACCTTCAGATGCTTTTGCTATTCTAGGCTCCAGGCGGCCCTAAGCGCAGTGTGCCTGCTACGCTGTGCAGCCGGACCCCTCGCTGCCCACCCGCTGCCCACCACGCAGAAAGCCAGGCCCACGTCCGGGGCGCAGTCCTGGGTGCCACTGGTGGAATGGCCCAGAGCCTGCTCACGAGAGGGTTGCTATACTCGCTGTCAGATGTTGTCTCTCGCTGTGATTTAAAACAAACACACACAAACTCTGCTTGAAAAAGCGACTTGGAGAACGCCGTGCTCCAGCCTCTCGGGGACTCGCGGGCACCGCGGTGGACCTCACCTGCCCCCGGCATCCGCTGTTCTCCCCACACCTCCGTGTCACCCTTCCCCATGGAACAGGGTTCCCTGGAACAAATTTTGAGAAGCGGCTGCCCAGCGAAACCCCAGGCAGTCTGATACTCAACCCAGTGTCTGTTCCATAGATGTTGTGAAGTCCCTGCCAGTCTAAAGGGACAGACCCAGTCCCTAAGAGAGTCACCAGTGTGCACCACGGGCCATTCCACTACGATGGCTGCTATGCAGATCTCGGGGTGTCCGGCACCCAGGCAAGCCCTGGCTTCATGACGCCTGGTAAGGAATCGAGAAAGTCCACGTGCACCCGAAAGGAAACAAACGAATGTCCCAGACGCGAGACCGACACCGAAAGCTAATCATCTAAAGTACAAAAGGGTTTGCCCCAGGGCTCCCTGACGCAAGGACTGATTGCAAGGCAGCTGGTCTACTAGACATGTGACTGCTGTGTCATCCGCTGTTCCAGAGCCACCTTCGAGTTCCCCGAGGCCAGAACAGTGCCCCCCAGGCTCGTCTCGATCCCCAGGGATGCCAGCATGCCCCGTGCATGTGGGGGGTGTTCAGCACAGGTGTGTGAAGGAATGAATGAAGGAGGCTCTGGCAGGGCAGGGGGGTGGACGGCCATCGGGAGCCCTGCGGAAGGGGGTGGTAACTGGGTCCCCCTGAACGTCAGATGGGTACAGGGCAGGAAAGCTGACTGCTCCCAGAAGCAAGCTGGGGCCCCCTGGGAGACAGCTCAGAATGTGCCAGCAAGAAGCCTTGAGGCTTCTCTCATGGCAAGGGGCGACCAGGAGAACCTGCTTTCATCCCTTCCACCCACAGGAGAAACGGGTTCAAGAGCTGAGGGCTGATGTGGCTTCTACTCAACTCTCCCCAATGCCCGGGCGCAGCGAGAGCCACGGGCGAAGGGGAGATTATAAAAGCTTCCGAAATGTAAGAGAAGAAAAAAATCATGCATCAGAGGCTGAAACCAGAAGAACATCAGACTTCTCATGCTAAAAGAAGGGGATGTCAGAAGACAGGTTGGATGAAAAATTTAGATAAGAATGTGAAGGCATTGCGCCATCATCAGAGGACAGGAGGAAGAACCTCAAGACGTGTGAAGGTGTAAAAACGGTATGCACTCTTCCTAAGGAAGCTGTTTTGAGGATACACTCCAGCAAAATGAGGGACGAAACGAGTAAAAAAACTTAGCTCCAAGTTCGACTCAGGCCCAAATTTGAAGCAGGAGAATGAAGAGCCCCAAAAGGGAGGATGCCAGGGGCGGATACAACATCATGTAATTAAGATGTAATGAAACGTTAGGAGCGAGTGGCCTGGCGTCCGGCGTCTGGACTTAATTTCTGCCTCTGCCGGTTACCACAGGCAGAGCTGTGGCCGCTGTGCTCAGCCTCTCCGAGCCTGCTCCCTGGGCTGTCACGGGAGAGTAACAACGCGACACGTCCTGGGGTTGTTGGGAGGGTGACTGAGGTTTATAAGGCACCAGAAGAGCACCTGGCGCACGGCACATGCTCGGATTTAGCCGCCAGCATGATGCTGCTGCACAGGGCAAAACGGGAACAAAGAAATCAGAGACGCCAAGAAAGTCACAGTTCCTCCAAGCAAGAAGGAGACCGAAGCACATAGCTGATGTCAGTGAAGGGCGTTCCCAGGACAGCGGTCACCGTGATGGCACGACGCGGACCCACTCCACGAAGTCATAACCGGACGGGGGAGGGGGAGTGGGCGTGGTGAGGGAGCTAAACCTTCATTTCTCCTAACAGGAAGTCCACGGACAACGTTCAAGTTGCTGAGGAAATTGGAGGCAAACCCAAGAGAAACAGCTGAGAGTCCGGCGTGACGCCTGCGGGACAGGAGCAGGGTCTGCAGAGGTCAAGGGCACAGCACCTTAGCGGGCACCAACACAGACCGGGCCTTGAAGGCTCTTGTTCCAACAGCATCAGACTTGGTGACCAGCTTCCGAGCGGTGGGGCCAAGCGCGTGGGGACAGGAACTTCTCCACCTCCACGAAGGGCGTGTGGGCTGGCGCACACCTGGCACGTCCCCTCCCATGCGAAGGGCTCGCGGGCCTGGGTATCCCCGTGAGCGTGCGGTCACTGCAGCGCCTGGCACGTGGTGCGCTCACGCCAGCTGGGGTCGCCACTCACCGGCCCGCCCCAGACGGCCGGCCAGCAGGACGGCACGCGCCCGGCCCCCTCGACGTGGCTGGGGCAGGGGGCAGCGGGGGCATCTCCCCTGCCCGGCCCCCCGCAGGCCCCGCTAGCTGGTGTGCGCCCAGAAGGTGCAAACATGTCCTCCCTGAGGCTGAGCTTCCTCAGGAAAGGAAACCAGGGGGGACGCAGAAGCCCAGGGTGCCTCGCAGGGCTCCCAACCAGCCCCTCTGGGCCTGTGCCCACAGCGCCCGCGTTCGCGGGAAGGCTGACCATCCCCAGGCAGGACCTGCCACCCACGGCTCCCACCGACTGAGCTCCAGGTCCAAGAGGGCCCAGGCCTGGGGGACAATCGTCACCGAGGCTCCCGCAGTCCCACGATCCTCACGAGTGCTGCTCGGGCCCCGACTTGAAAGGCGACCGCCAGGAGCTGTCCTTACCGCAACTCTCCCGGCGCACCCCGACGCCCGCTGCTGGCCTCTGGCGCCCGGGCCGCGCGGCGCCCTCATCCCGCGGCCGTGCCAGCCCGTGCTCGCCCTGCCTGGAGACGCCCGCGCGCCCGGAGCGCCGGGGAGGAGGGGGCTGGCCGGCCAGGGTGATTTCTCCAGGGCTCAGGCAGCGATAAGCCCGGCATTTCCGCTTATCTCCGCCCCTGCCCGGGCCCCAGAGGCTCCCAGAGCCGCCCGGTTATCTGCGGTGCTGGGCTGTATCTGCTCCCCGGGGGCCTACTTCCTGCATCACTTAGCAGGGCGGCCAGTTGTGACACACACACCGTGTGGTCCAGGGAGGGAGGAAGGGGGGAGTCCGAGGGCAGAGCTGACCCGCCTTCCAAACGCACTGGCCTGCCCCTGGGAGCCCTGGCCTGAGGCGGCCCGCCTCGCCAGAGGCACGGAGGCTCAGTGAGTCTGTGTCCTCACTGGGGCTGGCAGCCCGGTGATCTCCTGGCTGGGAGGGGGCTGGCTAGTGCCTCTTCAAGCCAAACTAGTCAGGGAGCCACAGAGACATTCAGCGCCCCAAAGACAGGGACGTGCAGCAGTTAGGGACAGGCAGTGCGGTGACCCACGGCTTCTGCTGAGTGAGATGCCAGCTCCAACTCTGTGCTTGTCCTCAGGGCGGCTCCCTGGCCAGATCTCCCCAGGGTGCCCTGAAGAGGGGAAGGCCTCCCTACACACACACACACACACACACACACACACACACACACGTGCACACACAATCACTCGTCCGCCGTGGGACTCAGAGAAGGGGCTGCAGGCGGATGTCGGCTCCCCTCTGAGCTGACAAGCACTTTAACCCTTGCGACAGCTCTATGGGGCAGGTCTCTACTGACCATCCCTGCTCTACAGAGGGGATCAATCCACAAAACGCAAGCTGCTCACGTGAGGACAGTCACAGAGTGCTGGCGGCCGGAACTCCGACCCCAGGCTGAAAGCTCACACCGCTCTGCTGCTCTTAGACACGCAGGGGCTGCGGAGACCTTGGTGTCAACGTTTTGTAGCTAGAGAATCTGAAGCCCAGAGAGCGGAAGGGACTTTGTGAAGGTCACACTGTATGTGCACGGCACCAGACAGCAAAACTGTCACCGTCAGATTGGCCATGGAACTCTCTGCCCTGCCCTGTGGGTCTGAGAAGGGGCTGTGTGTGGCAACAGTGAGACGGGCCTCTGCCCCACAGGCGTGGCCCTGACAGCTGTCTGAAATGAGGGGGCAAAAGTCAGGAACCCGCAGATACAGTATTGCTCATTACGTCACAGAAAAATGTCTACAAGCTGTCTCACCCAGCAACCCACACAACAGTCCTGCCTAGACGAACCCAGGAACTGCGCCTGAGGATAAAACCAAAGTCAAGCTGGCCTTTCTGCAGAAGCCGACGGAAATGGGAGCCTGGACGTGGGGGGAGCCCCCCGCTGGCTCGCAGCTTTGCTCCCAAGGCCCCACTCTCGTCCGAGGTTGGCGCGTGGACCTCTGGCAGAGGAGTTTTTATTTCACCGATTCCTTTCCCACATACGGAGTCAAACGTGTTCCCTAAGCAAGGTCAGACGGGATCAGCCTGAAAATACCAGGGATCAAAAAGCATCCCCGATCGACAGCCACGCCACCCTGAACAAGCCCGACCCCATCTGATCTCGGAAGCCAAGCAGGGTCGGGCCTGGTCAGTACTTGGATGGGAGACCACCTAGGAAGACCAGTGCTATAGGCATACAAATAAAAAATAAAAAATAAGAGATTGTAAACTGACAAGGTCTTTGCAATCTGTGAGGTCAACCAAGGGTTGCCTCACCTAAAAAAAAAAAAATGCATCCCCAGGGACCGAACCCAGACCATCAGCCATTCATTCATTCATTCGTCCAGCACTGACTGACACGCACTGGTGTTTAGGGAGCACTCTGTGTCAGGCGCCGTGCTCCACCTTTACGGAACGACCCTCCACCTTCCCAGCAGCTCTGAGGAAGGGGCTGCCATCCCCGCTGCACAGACATGTAAACTGAGGCTTGGAGTGAGGAAGCCACTTTCCGCAGACGCAAACGCAGGCAGCTGGCCCCCGCAGTCCACTCACACCCAAAGGAAGGACTCTTGACGAGAGCACCTTGCCTAGAGCCCGACGTTGTGTCTGGGGCTGCATCAGCCGAACGCCAACGCAGACACACGGTTACATTTCCAAACTACCACCTGGCCAAGCAGGTTTACGCCAGCACCCGGCATCGCCGGCTCTTCTACCAACTCACACAGGTCAGGCGCCCCCGCCTGCAAGGCGATTCGACATGCGCGTGTATCCACACTCCTCTGGGGGATGGGTCGCGACGCCCACCTCACTGACGCGGGGACTGCGCCTCGCACTGCCAGCCCAGAGCTGGGCCTCGGACCTGGCTCCAGAGCTCCGGGGCCCGTGCTCACTGTCGCTGGCAGAGTTTCTGGATCCCTCCCCCACCACCCCCCACACTTCACTTTGGGACCCCTGCTCACCTGGCCAGACTGAGGGGCTCAGAGAAGGGGCTCTGGGCTGTGATGTCAGCTCCTCCCGAGCCGACTGCGGGCAGACCCCGTGGGAAGCACTTCAGCAGCCAGATCTCATTTAAACCCCTTGACTGTGCCGACTCTTGGGAGCTCAGACTCATCTGTGCTGTGGGGAGCCCAGAAGTCTGGGGGGGGCAAGGTTAAAACCCACTGGAACAGAGGAGAAAGGGGACAGTCACCGGCTGCTAAGCACAAAGGACACGGGTGGGAAGGGGCAGTGGCGCGGCACGCCGGCCTTTGCGGCCCTCCTGTGTCTGACGAGGCCCGTCCTCGTCTGCTCCGGTTCTCTCCCTGAGTGAGCCCCTGCCCTCTGAGAGCCTGGTCCCAGGGCGTTTTGGTGTCAAATCTGAACAGATGGCAAGGTGGGACCTGAGGCCTGCGGGAGAGGGTTTGGCTGAGCTGGGTGGCAAAGAGCCGAAAGCAGGGAAGGAGAGGAGGCCGAAGGGCGCGAGGGGCCTGGGGCTGGGGAGTGGCAGAGCTGCGGTAGCCCCAAAACGCAAGAGTAGGGGAAAAGAAAGGGTGTGGAAAACAGCTCCTGCAGGGTGTAGTGGTCTCCTGGGGGCGGAACTGGGAACAGCACAGTGGCTGGGCTCCTTGGCCCGAGTCTCTGCAGAAACACAGGCCCTTGGTGTCAACTAAGCCAGGGTGTTAACAGGAAGGCGAACAAATTGGAAAAACTTTTGGCAAAGTGGGAGGACTTCTTGGAGGAAACAGGCTTTGAGCAGAGCCTCGAAGAACGGATGCGATTTGGGGAAGCCGAGGCGAGGGCGGTTCTGTAAGAACCACTCTAGAGGGAAGAAAGCTCTGGAAGGAGCCTGGCAGGTGGGAGCAACAGTGCAGACCAGCCTCGGGCCAGGAGGTGCTGACAGAGCCCAAGAGGTTCCGCAGGCAGGACCCTGACCAGAGTGGACCAGGAGGCTCAGGCAGGGGCATTTCGACCCGAAGCGGCAGGATACGGGGACGGCCCCACAAAGTGTCTTTCGGTGGGAAGCAACACGATGAGCTACGTCAGGTGTGAGAACGGACGACATGATCATCCAGTAAAGGGCACTGGCTCGGGGGACGCAGAGCCACGTCCGGATGGTGGAGACGTGTTCTGTTCGGGGGTGGTCGCGTCTGTGCACAGGGGTCCGCACACTTAAGTCAGTGGCTTAAGACTTGCGCACGGTACTGTACGTAAGTGATGCCTCCGTCAGGGGGCGTCTGCGGGAACAAACGGGGGCGGAGGACGGACGGAGCAGACGGCAGGGTGCCAAGGGGCCGGGAGGGCACAGGCTCATCATCCACACGAAAGCTAAAATCAGCAAGTGCTCACAGTACTGGGACATGCCGCCGCCAAAGCACGGAGCGCCCAGGAGCCGGGGACGCGGCGTGACGGCTGGAGCAGCGGCCTGGAGAGTTCTCTCACAAGCGCGCTGACCGCCACCTCTCACGCCCACAACAGAGGGACCCTAAGGATCCATGATGCTCTTCCAGACCCACAGGCGAAGACCTCACCCCAAAAGGCAGGTCATAAAACAGCGAGTACATACGAGATCCCATCTTTTTAAAAATGTCCACATATGCCAGTGTGGCACATTCCGCAGGAGACCTGCAGAGGATCTGTGTTTTCTGCATTTCCTTTATGTAACTTCTAATTTTTAAATGTTTATCATTTGTGCTATTAAACGAGTTTTTCTAGCATAGTCACCATTTGCCCCGACTCACAGGAATTACTCTACGTGAACAGGTACCAGAGAGCCAGAGGTTCCATGAACCAAGGCCAGAGCGACAGACCCCTCAGGGCCCCTGACGACAGAAAACATTCATAACCTTCTAGGGAAGGCCGAGGTCAATGGCTTGGCCTTAAACGAACAGAACACAGGTACGAGCCACAGACTCGGCCTCCAGGGAAATAGCAAACCCCAGGGCAAAGAGAGAGCGTTCTCTTCACACTTTGTTTTTAAACCAGGTTGCTACCCCCTCCCGCTGGAAACAACTGCACCCCTTGTAAATGACACGCTAGAACTAATGTGGGAGTTTCGGGGAAAGTTGGCACACATTTGGGAACAATCCCCAGCTACGCCACCTCCAACGGTTTAAGCACCTGTTAAGCATGACGAAGCAGTCAGTTCAAAACCAGTTCTCAGTCAGAATTACACACACGGTCCCCCAAACCTGCACAAACGCGAAGACGAACCCAGGCACTCAGTGTTAGTTTTTGTCGCTGTTTATGATCAGACTCTTAACAAGGTTTTCCGGAGGGTCCACGTGCCCCTATGCGCCTGCTGAAAACACACGCGCGCGCACACACACACTCACACGCACACACAAGCACATTTACCGTCTGCACTTACATACCACCTTCCATCCATGGGTCCCAAGTGGCCTGTCAGAAGTGCTGTTTTCGTAAATCCCCAATGAGATGCATAAAGAGCGTCACCTCCATCTTACGCACAGATAAACTTGGACATGGGGGCGGGTCGGTGGCTGGTCGACAGTTATAACCACCACCACCCCCGCCCCCCGCGGACAGCCCTTCCACCCTCCTTGGCCCCCGTTTCAAGCACGCAGGCAGACCATTGTTGCCTGGGGATGGAGGTGGCCTTCTATTTCCTGCCCTGAACCTGGCCCGGGGCCCTGGCTACACTGCATTTAGCCACAAGTGCCATCAGCCCTGTGTGAGCAAGGACGGCTCAGCTCCTTGGAAACCTGAGCGGTGTGTGTCAGCTGGCCCTGCCACCAAGAGCCACTCCAGGCCATGCTGCTAACTCCTCCATCACCTTCCCAGAGCAACCCACGGGCGGCGGCGGGCGGGGGGGGGGCAATGACGTCTCTCTAAGCTGGGTGACAAATGGAAACAGCTCAAAGACACTCTCTGGCCCAACTCCAGTTGGGCAGCTCGGAGACAACTCAATTCCGCCCCCCTCCAGGGAGGGAGTGACCGCTGTAGATGACTGGGAGGGGACCCGACCACTGCTAATGGATTTGCTTATCTGCGTCTGTCTGTCAGGGGATCAGGCTGCTTATCTTTTTAATTTAGATAGGACTGCGTTTCAGGGGTTGCCTCGTGAATGTGAACTTGGCTGCACTCCTGGGGTAACTTTTCATGGCAGCAGACCCGTCATCCTTTCCCCTACTGGTTGACATTTTAGCTTACAGGTTTTCTTTTTCTAAAAAGGCAAAATCTACTACTTTCCTGTTTCACTGACCCTTAGCACACTTTCCACCCAAAGAGAGAATCCTTGTCATGCCTGTAAAGAATCCCAGTGGATTAAACTTAAAGACCTAATTAGATGAAATATAGCAAGTCTAATTAGAAAAGCCAACTTCCCTTACACTCCACAGGCTTTTGTAGCCACATTTTTATAAGGAGCATGTTTTTATACGTTATTTGTGTACTTTTTAAGCAACAAAAAATAATTTTAATGGCACTATTACATTAATTAACAGTTCTTTTGCTATTAGTTGTGGGATAAAAAACCAGTAAATGAACCAGACACGCGCCCTGCGCCAGACTCTCTGCGTTAAAGGAGAAGTGCACGGGGAATAAGCCGGGCCGGAACGGGGCGCCAGGCAGGGTAGGGCGCCGACACGCACGCGGAGGCTCCTGGGAGAAAGTGAACAGAGCGCCCGGGACAAGGCATGAGGGCTGTCGCTCACCCTGAGGAAAGCAGCAAGCTCCGGTGGTGAGTCACAGGTACCCACCTGCTTCCCGCCACCACCACTTAACCGCCCCAGTCCCGCATGCACACACCTGGCAGGTACAGGCGGTTGACATCACCCTGGAGCAAACGTAAGTCCTTCCCCACTGTTCTCTAAGACGACCAACAATCGTGGCGGCGAATCTAAGGTTCCAGTCATCAGCGCTATGTCACACAGTGAAATTCCCATTCCAGCAGTTGGGTGGCCTTGGCCTAAAAACTAAGTTCCCATCCCACGTCCAGAGCACCAAGAATTCTCACTGGGGCGAGGCCGACCCCGCACCCCCGATGCTGGACCTCCTTTCCCAATGACCAGACAAGCGAGTATCACCAAGACGTTAGAAGATCCAGCAGCTGAGAGAGACCAAGATACACAGACGTGAAAAACTCTGGTGGAAACAGATAATCGGGTGTATTATAGAAAACTTGACTCAGATTTAAGAAAGATAGAAAAGCAGAAGACGGTGCTTTGGGAAAAAAGGGAATAATCAGAATAATCAGAGAAGTGATTAGAGACTTAAAATGAAAGCTGAAATAAAATACTGAAAAGAAGAATTGTAAGATAAAAGAGAGGAAATCTCCCAGAGCACAGGATAAGAGAAAATGTGAAAGCACATAAACCCCACGAGTCCAGCGCTAGGTGGAGGCCCCGGAGGAGAGGAGGCGGCTGGCCACGGAGGGGAGCACCGAGCCAACCCCGGCCACTTCCCCATCCTCGCATCGCTCATTCCCAGGGGAGCTCTGACAGGAGCCCCCGGGACCTACCACGTGAGACTAGGGGACGGTACACTCTGGAAGTGCTGAGGGTGGCCTGATCGCGCCGAGGAAGCCAGGACCACACAGCCCCCGTCCCTCCGGGAGGTGGAACACGGAGAGCATCTGTGGGAGTGGACCTTGCGGACGTGGGGTCCTAGGGAAGGAACGTCGCGTTGGGTCGGGCTGCGGGTACTGACGTGGGACCACGAGGCAGAGATTCTGAATTCGGTGTTTTAACTCGAGGGGGTGAGAAAGGGACCTCACAGTCTGGTCAGCGGAACCACCGGCTCAAAGGGCTGGATGACACAGCGCGGGGCTGCCGCCGGCCTTGGTGTGCGACACGGGAAGGAGTCCCAGGCGGGGGGTCCTCCTCCCTCCCGTGTCTCCTTACCGCCTATCATAAGATGTGCGAATGGCAGTTAACCTTCCATCACGGAACCCAAGTTCCAGGACCAAAGGAGAAAGGGGATGTCGCCCGAGGCCTCTGCCGGCCCTTCGGGGTGCGGTCAGGGCGCCTCGGGCAGACGGGTCATGTTCATGGACAAGTGACTTCGTTATTGCCTTTATCTGAAATTAAGTACAGCTCGAGGAGAAGGGTACAAGGCAAGGAGCAGACTGTGCTCTGTGAGTCACCTGACTAGGCTACGGTCCCCAGTTATTCGAACATTAATCTAGGTGTTGCTGGAAGGTTTCCTGTGGCTGACAGTCCATAACCAGACTTCCGGTTTCAGCTCCGACACGTAAAGAGCTTAGAAGTCGCCACTTCCATTCTACTGCTGAAGAAACTGAAAAATCCATGACTTTCCTTGGACCTGTCAGAGGACTGAGGTCGTGGGGCAACTGGCACCCTGAAATCTGGAGATGCGCGGGTGCAGAGAACCGCAGTGAAGACCTGCTTCCTCGGGGCAGAAGCCTCGGAAGCAGACGGGAGCACTTACGTGGCGATGCTGACGAATGCTGGCGGCCGCATGGGCCGGTCCGAGCGAGAGGCTCCCGGGCTGCAGTCTCGGCGGGCAGGGGGAGGGGCAGGCTGTCGTGGGCACTCCCAGCATCCCACCAGCTCTCAAGGTTAAGAACCACGAAAAGAAATCCCCGCGTGGCTCTGGCAATAACCATCGTGAAATACACCCAGATCTTTCTCCACAAGAAAAGCCTTTTCCAAAGCCTTAGCCACCTGGAGGGAAAGAAACCGGTTAAACAGGTGACATCGCCAGCAGGGGGCGCCAACCTGTCCCCCTGCCAAAGAGCTTCTTAAATAACGCCAATGAGGTAACATTATGGGCATCTGAAATAAATTACTTTTTTGCATGGCAAGCTCCAGCCTAGTCACCAGTCTCCTCCCTTACCCAATGGCTATTTTAACATGACTTCCCTCCAAGGGTCTTCAGTTTTAAAGGGACAGACTCTGGCATGAATAATTCTTGAAGAGATGCCTGCTCAGTAAGCTGGTCTTGCTTTCTCTGAGGATGTACATATGTCCACAAGCATTTTTAGATATTAATCATTTTTGTTTTTCTCAAAATGAAATAATCTCCTATTATGTTTCAAAGATAAAATAACATTAGCGTTCTCAGGAGTAAACTTTATTACTAGAGCTTTAAAATGCATATAAGAAAATTGTAGTGGTACCTGCACATAAATATGGGGATTGAAAGAATAGGAATTCTTAGAAAAATCCTGTCCTACCTAGAGTATCTCTTAAGCTCCCTCTGCTGGCTACCATTTAAATAAAGTAGGAAAAAAAAATAAACCTTTTCTCTTCCAGGAGGTGACAGTACAAGACGACGTTGACAATGCTATTGCTGAAACCGAACAGGAAATTCTCTCCAGGCAAGTCTAACTGATGACTGCTCCCCCTCCCCCACCGAGCCTTCAGGACTTCCTAACAGATTGCAGGGGGAGGCGGGAAGAGCGCGGGGGGGCCAGGGCAGTAAAATAAGGGAAGTTCTTGTCAAGTATGAATGTTAATCATTAAGTCAATATGCAAAAATACAAAAGCATTTAGTATAAAACAAAGCAACTATAGAGAGTTATCATTCAACACTAAAAAATTAAGAATTTAAATATATTTCACAAATATCACTAGAACAAAAAGCTTATACCACACTAATTAATCTATTAGTTTCAATATTAAGGTTTATTATTTTTTTTCCAGAGTGAGGTTAAGTAACAATTTAAATAATTACCAGGATGTATAAATGAACATCCGTTCAGATAAAACATTACTGCTTAAAAGTGGCTATCTAAGAAATATTTTGCACGTAATAAATATATTTTATGTTTAGGTTTACAGGCACCATCTTGAGAGCAGAAAGTGTTTTTTTTAACCAATAAATAAATTACATTCAAGAAAACAAGGTGTTTATATCCGAAGTATCATATATCCTTAAATGTTTTTCTTCATATAGCACCCAAACTTCCAAACCGTCTAGAAAGTATCTCCCAAAATATAACTCATACCTTCAGTCATAAAAATAAAGGCCAAGAAAAAAATCAATTTAAGACAAAATTTACAATTTACATTCTTAATTCCCCATTCAATAAAATATCAATTGCCAATTTATTAAAAGTAAATGAACTGTATATATGCATCCGTTAGTGCTGAAAATCTGAAATATATATTTTTAAAAGTCTTTCTCAAAGTATTTAAAATATTGCATCTCTGGTGGCAAACCTGGAAAAGTACCCACTTCTTACACCCCGAGTGCTCGTCCTCCCACCCCCATCCCTGCCCTTCACGCCGCGACAGCCTCCAGCTTTGCCTCCGTTTTGCTTTCTGTAAATACACTTACTTCTGTCTCAAACACAAAACACTGACAATACTCCTTGGTTACCAAGGAGACCCCAGAACAGTCCAAGCCTACAGCTTTGCTCTCAAAGTGTGGACAGGCTAAATGACAGGAAAAAACAGTCACTGGCCCTCCGGGACGCAGGCGGGGCGCGCTCCGCAGAGTCCACAGCTGAGAATCTGCTGCTGTGATCCCGAAGAAAGTCTCAGCACATTCTGCACACAAACATCAGAGAATAAGTCTTTGATTGATAATTTTTCTATTTATTTCTGCCAAGGCGACTGAAAACACGAAAGCCTTTTCATCAGAGAGGTTAGCATAGATGTCAATTTCCTTTTCCTGTTTCTCTGTTAAAAGAAAAAGGGAAAGTTCAGTATACAGGAGGCAGATGCAGTAATTTGGCTAAAAATTTTAAAGCTTTTGAGTATTTCAATGAGAATAATATACATAATACAATGTACATTAAATGTCATAAAGTATTATACTACTGAACTGAATTGTTAAAAGTTATACAAAGGAGTTATTGAAATGTCATGAACTCAATTCGAAAACTAAACAGACTCCATATTTCTATACAGTCTAACGTCTACATCATATCCGTAAGAATCTCAAACATTTCTTTCTCCCCACTAGTACGAGCCAGCTGTTTCTATCAAAATGAATTTCTCGCCCTCACAATGGTCCCTTCTGAACATTACTGGTGCCTTTATGAATGTATTAACTTCTTCACCTTAGCCCTGCTACCAAAAATAATAACCAACATTTTTCCCCTCCTGATTACAAATGTCATCTAAGTTCTTGATAGAAAATTTTTTACATACAGAAAAATAAGAGCTCACCTATCTCACAGTAAGTCAGCTAAAATCGTAATTACCATCTTTGTGTCCCTTCTTTCAAATTCTTTTTTCAGGCTCTACTATGATTCTAACTTTTGTCCTTTTTTTTTTTTTTGCTTTGACTTTTTCATCAAATTTAAACATGCACATAGCTAAGAGTCAAATCGTTTTTACAAAACTTATCACCAAAACCCCCTGTGCACTTCCTACCCTCCAGCTGCAATGTCTTCTTTTTCGGTTCTTCCTTTTTGTTTGTACCTATCTCTAAAGCAATGTTTCACAGGATGCTACTTCTTGGTTTTCTGGGGGCAGGCTCTGTCAACTGCCTCTCCGCCGGGGACGTCAGGATTTCACCCCCATGGCTCTTCCCCGCAGCTCCCCACGGCAGCTGTGTCACATTACTGGTGAGAGTCATATTTAAATGTTCACATTATTCTGTGGAAGTGACTTCACTTGCTTTTTGCAACTGCTTAGTTTCACCACTAACTGAGCCCAAACTCTCTCCCAGTTGTACGAATCTTTCCGAATGTTTGTTCGTATTATTCTATCCACTGCATCTTCTTGAAGGACTCTCTCCAGGCCTGGTCCGCTCCCATTCTAGGCCTGGTACCATCGCCATCTTGAGACCTCTCCTCCACACCACGCTGGAGAGTCTCCTCACGTCCCAGGACCGTGTCCCAGATCCCAGGACACCTTCTCGGTTTACATCTTCATTCTGATGGCATGTAACTTGCAGTAGCTTCCTGAGAAAGGGAGCATGGGTAGCAAACTTTTTGAGGCCCTGAATGTCAGATAATGTCTTCAGTCCATCTTCACGCTGGTTCACAGATGGCTGGCTAAAGGCGTGCAGATTTCCTCTTAGTATCGTGAAGGCAAAAACTGTCTTCCGACATCTGGTGCTACTCCTAAGAAAACCCGATACCCTTTTTTGTAGTTATTTTCTCAATTATTGCTAAATTCACAGAAAGTGAAATACAAAGACCTTAAATGTACAATCGGAGGCGTTATGACACACACCCACGTGACCCACGTCACACTCGGCACACAGCAAAGTCCTCAGGGCTCCTTTCCGGGTGATCCCTCCCCACCACGCCAAAAGTGACTGTTCTGCTGCTGTCACTGGCATCATGCAGTATGTACTGTTTTGTGTCCAGCTTTTGTTCAACACATTTTTAAAAATTCACTGACGCTGTGCATGTACCAGGAGTTTGTTCTTTGCTGGGCAGGATTTCACTGTATTAATTCTAATACCATCTTAATTCTTTTCTCTGTCTTTATCTGAACACGTAAAAGGTTGCCCTTTAACCACAGAGATATAATTTAGGGTAATATGCTTTGGTATAACTGCTACTTTTAACCATCCACTGGGCTGGGAGTTTAGCAAACCATTTCAACTGAGAAACTCAACGGCCTTCAGGTTTGGGAAAATTTCCTGAATTATCTCACTGATGACTTCCTCCTCCATCTTCTGTGTGCTTTTTCGGCAATGTCAACTATTTATAGATGTTGACCTCAAACTGGTCCTCTAAATTTCTCACATTTGTCATTCTATTTTTTCATCTCTTTTTCTAAAATATACAGACACTTCCAAAGTAATGCTCTATGTTCTAGTACATTTCTTCAATTTTGTCTGTAAGACTTCTGTTATGGTTTTTCATTTCTGAAAATCTTCCAGGTACTTCCTGACATCTGCAATTTCCTTTTAAATATCATCTTATTCTTATTTCAAGACGACAATATCTTCTCTAAGAATATTTATAACAGTCTTAATTTTTTCTTCGCCCTGCAGAAACTTGTTTTATCCAACTTTTTTCCTTCCCTGGCGATCTGGCCTCAGCCTTCCATACTAGACGTTTCCTTCCATGTACCTGGGTCATACTGAGTAGCACGCTCACACTCTAAGAGTGGGACCAGGAGAGTGCACCGGCTCCTGCACGCACGTGAGCTTGACCGGCCGCTGTGACGGGGCCGCTTCTTTGTGAAACCCTTAAGGAAAGCTTTACTTTAGGCCTTTTGTCTCAGGCTCTTCAGAGTCCCTAGAGAAGATGCTTCTACTCTCTTACCTGGAAGATTTAAAGTCAACCTGGAGAACTCAGGATTTACCATCCGATTTTCACCTAAGCTCCCTGACCTTAACAGAGTCCCCAGCCAGCAGGGCGGCCTGGAGTCCCCTAGCCAGAGGCTGTTCTGTCTTACCTTTTTCAAAAGATAAACTGGGAGAGTGAGGAGGAGGAGGTAAACATCCTTAACGAGCTATTAAAACAGACTTTCAAACAATCTCCTTCTTAGCCTGACCTACCCCACTACACTTCCAGACATAGCTGATGCACACTCTCTCATCTTATGGCAGTTGTGTAATAAAAAGCAGCTTCTTTCTTAGCTTTCCCCAAAGGAGCTTACTGTTTCATGAGTGTGCTAAAACAGTTACCAGTTTCCAGAATTCTGCTGCTTCTCTCCTTTCTTGTCCCTGTGGGATTTCGCCATTTTAAAAAAGATCCTTTTACTAGGATCTGGGGAGGATGCAGAGCTAAATGTATTTATTCAATCCACCATCTTTAACTTTAATTCTATAGGTCCATTAATAGGATACTCAGAATTGCCCAATATATTTTAATCAGTTAAAATGTCACTACTGCATGACTAACATCCAGAATAATCATATAATCTTCCCACATATCAAATAAACTTATGTTAAACCAATCAAAAATTGTTAAGTTTAATGGTTTGTTCTTATGATTTTATAAAGATTATGTTGTTATCTAAATGTCTAATAGCTTTCCTTTCCATTCTTTCTTCTTCCTATTCTTTTTCAAACTCCAGAAAATAATAAAGTCAATTAAATGTGTGTCAAGTTATCCTTATCAAAATAAAAGTAAAGCCTGCTTCAGATTTTTCAAGTGACCTATGAGCAGGGAATGGATAAAAGCTGAATGGAACTAAATAGCTAGTTACAGTAAGCAGCGTATCAAAGAAGTCTATTCTAAAATATACGGACACTTCCAAAGTCATATTTCCTCTCCGTATTATATTGAGAGAACACAGTCTGCCTCGAGGGTTAGCAGAAGGCGCCACCTGTTTTGATGAAGCCCACCTGGACCCCGGCCGTGCCCACTCATCCACACGGTGTCTGTGGCTGCTCTCCAGCTGCCGTGACAGAGCAGGGCAGCTGTGACGCTGACTGTATGGCCCATGAAGCCGAAAAGACTCATCTGGCTCTTTAGGGAAAAAGTTTGCTGACCGTCTTCCCAAACCACTGCCCCCCAGTATACATTAAAAGATTTATTCTGCAAAAACTGCTTTGAGCACTTTCCCATTTGTATTAAAAGTAAATAAATTAAAAGCATAATTCACTCTAAAAATAGCTTTCTTAAAACTTTTCTATAATATACTGATAATACCTGAAAAAAAGTTTATAGCCAAATAAATGCTGATTTTTTTCAGGTTAACATGAAATAAAAGCTCAAACCTGCTGATGTGGAGTCCGGGCACACCTATACGGAACTGGCCCCGACTGCCTTCCCACCCGCCTCAGCCTGGACCAACGGCATTCCTTCTCCCTTCTCTGGGTTACGTTCCCTTGACTTCAACTGAAAAGAATGTTGTTTTCTGGGCCGAGCAGTATTTTCCTTTCTTCTTTTTAATCTGCTGACTTTTCTTTACCTAGCTTCCTTTCTGAAAGTCTCTAGCACAGATTTTCTGATCATCCCGCTGTTAACACAGCACATACAAATTGAGAAAAAATAACTCAAATTCTCTGGAAGAGCACAGCGACAGAAGGAAAGAGAAAAAGCAGTAAAATATCCCAAGGAATTAAGGAGTATCTAAGTGCAGTCTTCACAGAATACGAACACAATGTACACCGTATTCCTTTACCCACACAACATGAAGACATCTTTACCTTGATAAAAGGTAGGGGCAGCTATACCAGTGAAGTCATTTCCCCTAACAGTAGTAACTTTATTCAAATAAAAGCACACAGAGCAGAGAGAAGCTAACAGGTAAAACATTCCCAATGTCTAAAATCAGGAAATTTATATTATGTTGAGTACCCTGGATACCTAAGACTGAATACCTGAAAAAGCAAAGCATAACTCACAAATAACAAACTATACGTGCATTTGGCTGAAGACGAATTATTTTGATTGAGGTTTTTAAATATAAAGAGCAACTGGCCCCTTTTTTCTTATTACTGGCTTTAAAGTTTCAATTCAAAAAAGATATTTATAGGCATATGGGGATTCATTATACTATTCTCTCTACTCTCAGGTAATCTTTGATATTTTCCATGATAAAAGTTTTTCTAAAGGTATGTAAATCAAAGGAAAAGAGAAACTCAAGTTTCAGTTAATGATTAAAAACAAATTACTGATAGACACACTCAGTATCAGAGGAAAAGAGGTCTGTAAAGAGAAACATAAACACGTTTTGGGCAGGGAAGAACTCACCTATCCAAAAGCTGCCTCAAAGCAAGGCGCGTACAGTAAGTAATTTAAAAAATTCACACTGAAGAGTATTTCCAATAGTAATTTTTAAAACTCACAGAATAACAGTTTGAAATAAGTCTTAACAGAACTCAGATTTATCTTTAAAAAAAAAAAAAGTACAACCATTTTCACAGGCTTCTCCAGGATGTCATGTATCAATTATTACCTCTCAGCTCTACTATTGTCAGTTTACAGTAAGGTGAATTTTACCTAATTTAAGCCTTTAGTTTTCCAATAAGAATTAGATTTCTGTTTGTTTGTTCATTTAACAAGCATCTACCATAGAGGAAATGCTTTCAAACTAAAACATAAGTGGTCATTTTAAGTCCAGTAGTTCAATGCCTGCCAAACACTTTCTTCACTATTATCTAATTAAGATCTCAGAGAAATTTAAGACTTGGAAAAAAACTGCTTGGATTTATTCATACCTCTTTCTTCCTCATGTTTTTTGGCAGATGCACTTTTAGGTCTTCCTCTTCCTCGTCTGATATGATCTGAATGGCTGTTACTTCGAGACCTTTCTGTTTTCTAAATCCTTATTTACTGTAGAATTTATCTTCTCTCTCCTAACTCTCTCTGTTCGCCTCCTCTTGGCCTCATGCTTGTTTTCTGTATGGATGAATAAAAGTGATATATTTTAGGGCTTAGCAAGAACTGTTTGCCCAAGTTCTCACTGTCTTCTTTTTTCTTTCTGAATAGCACTAGAGTTTGCTGCCTGGCAAATTTTATAAAACTACCACCATCATATCTATGCCCCTCGCGTCCACACAGGAAAAAAAGAAATTCAACAGAATTCAAATGATCCACATTAACACATGAGGTAGAAAGAACCTTGTAACAGAAGACATTTATTTACTTGGCACCTTTCATTTTAGCCCCTACAAGTTTGCACAATTCCACAGCAAACTTTCTGCCTTTTTCTCTGTTTGCAAGCTAAAAATGGTGAAGTATCAGAAAAGGAAAATAATTCCATTCCTTTTTGCCCCTACCCAAATTATAGCTTGAAATATGTCAAATATTCAGAAGCAAAACTGACCTTAGCCATAATAAACTAAGGTCACCAATTAAAAGCAAACAGAAAGCATCTGTAGAAAACATAAAAACACTAGGAAGTTAGGAAGCAGTTTCCACTTCAGCCACAGATGAGGTCATTTCTGACATTCTAAGAGCATGTTGATCCCTAAATGGAATAGCAACAGGGAAACTTTACTCAATATGGGGATTTAATTACCACAAGAAGCCAGCCCTCTCACTCCAAACAAATTAAAATGCTGAATACGTTTTTTAAGAAAGTAAAAAAAAAAAAAAAAAAAAAAAAACTTGTTTTAATACATACCTGAACTCAAAAGCAAGATAGAGAATACCCCAAATGCTTGAAATCACAGTGGCAGAGAGGCAAAATAAATAAGAAAATTCACATCCCCAAAACTAAAGAGAATAATTTAGTGACACTAATGTTAGTAAGTTCTGATAACCCAGTACCATTGGACCAGCCTGAAGAGAACGATTTAAAAGATTGTATATAAATATGTTTGACAGGCTACTGTAAAATTTTTAACTAAAATAGTAATAGTTATTTCCAAACACCATATCTTTAGAGAATGAATTAATTCCAGGTCTCAGGTTAAACACATACGAGATGATACAAGAACATTTCATTATTCCAGATTGCATGAAAGTTATCAAAGACAACCAGCCTTATTAAAATTCTCAAGGACTGACTTAAAGAGGCTGAGCATCAATAATGACTATAATAGAATGAAACACAGCAAATATACTTAGAGCCACAAGTACATGACATTAAATACAAAAGCAAAAACTACTTGGCCACCATAGGAAGATGCTAAAGAACCAACTCACTATTTTTAAAACTTAAATAAAGAGAAAAAATACAGCATTTACTCTGCCTTTTTTATTCAAACTGTACCACTCACTGGATAACCAAAGACCAGATGAAGAGAGGTTTCTCATTTTAGAATTACTGCAGCTAAAAGATGAAGAAGGAATGATAAAATCAGAGTATCTCTATTTTCAACCTGAAATGAACTAAATTATCTAAGTGCTAAATACCACATACAAAATACCATACACAAAATTAACTCACAATGGATTGAAAACCTGAATGTACCAGCTAAAACTATAAAATACTTGGGGGGGGCGGGGAAACAGGGGAAAAGCTTCGTGACATTGGAATTGGCAATGATTACTTGAACATGAGACCAAAAATATTAGCAACAAAAGAAAAATTAAAAACTTTTATATAAATTTTGTATATCAAAGGACACTATCAACAGAGTAAAAAGGCAGCTCATGAAATCGAAAATATTTGTAAAAATGTATCAGATAAGGGATTAACATCCAGAATAAAAAGAATTTCCACAACTGAACAACAATGAACAACCCAATTCAAAAGTGGGCAAAGAACCTGACTAGGCATTTCTCCAAAGAGGATAGACAGATGGCCACTAAACACGTCATGAGATGTTCGGCATCCTTAATCGTTAGGGAAATGGAAACCTAAATCACAAAGTATCACTTCACACCCATGAGGATGGCTATTATCAAAAGCACGTAAAATCAGCAGTGTTGGTGAGACGGTGAGGGAATGAGAACCTTGTGCATCGCTGGTGGGAAGGTAAAACGGCACAGCCGCTGTGGAGGGCGATATGGCAATTCCTCAAAAAATTAAACATGAAATTACATGATCCAGCAATTCCATTTCTGGGCATATGAGCAAAAGAAACGAAAACGGGGACTCGAACAGATACCTGCACAGCCATGCCCACAGCAGCGTCACTCACAAAGCCAAGAAGAGGAAGCTATTCAAGTGCCCATCGATGTGTGAATAAATAAAATGTGGTATAAACATACAACAGACTCTTGTTCAGGAAGGAAATTCTGACGCGTGCTACAACATAGCTGAACTCTGAAGACACTATGCTAACTGAAATACGCCAGACGCAAACGGTCAGAGACTGTACGGTTCCGCTTGCAGGAGGTAACCGCAGCAGTCAAGTTCACAGGCACAGAAAGAGCACGGCGTTCGCCCAGCACGGCGGGGGTGGGGGGGCACAGAGTTTCAGTTTGGGAAGATGAAGAGAGTTCTGGAGGTGGGTCGCAGTGATGGTTAAGTACACAATATGAATGCACTTAATGCCACTGAACTGGGTACTTAAAATTATTAAAATTACTAAATTTTATGTCATGTAAATTTTACAAGATAGGAAAAAAAGATTTGATAAAAATGAAATTAGAAAACAAGATGAACTGCTAAAAATGAAAGTGCAAGGGGCTAATGGACATGTCTGAAGACAGAATTATACCTCAAGAAAGGGAAATCAGCCAAAGTCCCTGGAGCAAAGCAAAAAGACGAAAAGATTTTTAAAATGTGACAGTTAAGTGAAAAGAAAGATCCAAGAAAACTCGTACTACTCATTTATGACATAACTGCTAATTATCTACCCAATATCCATTCTCCCCCTCTTCGCTGAGTACAGAACCCCGTTCTGTTCAAGAAGGCGGGAGCTCAGCTAAAATAAACCCACACGCCAAGACTCCTGCCAGCGAAGTGGCCCTGAAATTTACTTCTGGCCAATCACATGTCAGTGGAAAGGGGTAAGAGAAAGTTTGTTAAGGGGACAGCTGGGCCGGCAAGCCCCTCTGATGCTCTGACCCCCTTTTCCTGCCTGCAGGGATAACCGCTGCCTCGCCACAGTGAGGGTGACAGCCCATCTTCTGACGGAAGAGAACTCAGGTGCTGGGTGGTACCACTGAACCACCAGTCTGCAGGGCTGACTTCACCTTTCTTTACTAAACAAAGGAAACTATTTGTCCGAACCTGTGTCAGGTTTTCTGTGGGTGGTGATCCTCATGGATCACCCAGTTAAGTACGCCAGAAGGGAAAAAAAGAAAATGGGGAAAAAGAAATAGGAAGCTGAAAACTTGAGCCTTCAGTTGGGAAGGACCGAGTGCCAAGGAAGACTGGGAGCTTTTAAGTGTGAGTGCAAAGTAAAGGCGTTCTCCACAGTGCGAGACAGGAAATATTCCACCGTATGCCCCGCGTGAAAACTTCTCCTGGTCTGAAACAATTTCTGCAAGATTTGTTCCAGAAATAAAAACCATGGGTTTAAAAAGTGGTATATAAGAAAAACTGGAGTTAACCCTAGTATACAACGGGAAGAAAGCTGCCTAGTACGACAGCCATGCCGCAGACCCAAACTCAGTCTTAATCGGAAGTCAGAGGGCTCTGTGAAAAAGGGCCTTAGAGATGAATACAGACATCGCTACAAAAACTTCATGATTAAGAACCTAAAGTACAGCACAGAGGTGAAGGTACGCATTACTTCATCAAAAGGCCAAATAAAAACTATATAAAAGCTATATGCCACATGTGACTGTTCAACAGTTTTAAGTGATTAACATGTTCTAAACAATGTTTTCTGAAACAACAAAACCAAATCTTTGCTGTCGAGAAATTCAGAGTTGAGGAGGAATGTTCAATCACTCTGGGTGTATAAAAGGTACTGGTGATAATATTTCTTCATTTTTGTTTTCCTTAACTGAAAATGAATTATCATTTACAGATTTCTTCCCTATTCATCAGCCTTTGCCTGTTAACTTATCTTAGAGAATAATTTCAAATGTATGTTTAGGTTAATTTTTTTATTCCTTTTTTCCTTTCCCCAATAAAAAATGAGGAGGTTGTTACATATTTGACTAAGCTTAACTTAAAGCATACACCCACTGAGAAATATAGTTAAATACTAGTAAACAATTCTAATTTCTTTCTGTTTTAAATCTTTTTTTCTTACTTTTAGAGCAAGCCTTTTATGAACTAGTACAGTAAGTTCTCATTATCAGCAATAGGTTCTGCCACATTAAGCAAATGCTGTGTAATGAGCCCAATTTTACTATAGGTTAATTGATATAAACGAGAATAGCTCCTACAGCATCTCGTCAACATTAAAAAAAAAAAAACTATGTTATTCGAGGACCTGCTGTATCTCATTTAGATTTTCAGTTTACTTTTTCTTTGTAGGTTTAGAATTAAAAATTTTAAAGGAAAAAGGTATATCCATGATTATGAAATGTAAAACGGCACCCTCGATGTCACCAAATACTCAGAACACCCATCTGGAAAACTTAAAGATTCAAAAACTGCTTATCAGTATTTGGTAACTCACCAATTATTTGAATAGGTAACTACTACAGTAGTCAAAGTGGGGTCTACGGTAGAGCTACAGTCAATTTTTAAAGAAATTTAAGGAAAATTTTAAAAGAAATATCTTCAAATTTACAGTTTAAGGCTTACTCTAAAGGCTAGTTTTTAAACTCTCAACCATTCAATGAAATCCTACATGAACTAGACAATTAACTTTTCAAATTTTATCTCCATTGAATACCAGTCACCAAAAAGGATAAAAGAAACAACACACACCAAACTCATTTGGAAAGGTGTCAAAGATTGTCTTGAGGGTCTATGTACTTGTACAAAACACTGCACATTTCTTGTTTTGAGCATTTCTTAATACAGTTTTAGTTGTAACACTCATCTACTTCCTATCACCTTCTAAACTTGTAAAAATCCCTTAATTTCCATAATAGATTTTATTTACACATATTTTCAGGTAGACAAAGTTCGATATAATTCTAGTGTCCTACATCTCCCTATTTCTATGTATGTTATGAAGCTATAAAGATTAGCATATGTGAAAATGTGTTTTGAACAATTCAAACCTAGATAAATTTGACTTAAGTATTTTCCTCTTGCATGTCAGTTACAAATAAGAGGTTTTGACCCACTGAAATTTAAAATGATCTTTTACAGCTTTGATTTCACTTTAAAATAAGTGCAATTTGAGCTTTAAAAACGTTCTCTTTTTTTTATTTGTTTTAAATGTTAAATTATGCAAATAAAAGTTTTCCTTGATTCCTCCTTATTATCTAGTGAGCTACCTATGCATTTGCCGATTAGTACTACATGGAGAAATCACTTTGTGGGGTCTTAAGAACAAACGAAAAACAGACCTACTATCTGATCCCAGCAATTCTACTTCTGAGTATTTATCTGAGGAATACAAAAACACTAACTCGAAAAGATACATGTTACCCCTGTGTTCATTATAGAATTATTTACAACAGCCAAGATATGAAAACAACCTAAGTATCCATCGATGGATGAATGGATAGAGTTAAATGTGGAATATTACACAGCCATAAAAAAGAATGAAATTTTGCCATGTGTGACAATGTGGATGGACCTTGAGGGCATTATGGTAAGTGAATTAAGTCAGACAGAGAAAGATAAATACCATATGAGCTCACTTATATGTGGATTCTTAAACAAACCAACCAACCCTAAGCTCACAGATACAGAGAAAAGATCGGTGGCTGTCAGAAAGAGCGGAGGAGTGGGTCAAAAGGTCCAAACTTCCAGGTGTAAGTCACGGGAATGCAATGTATACCGTGGTGACACTCGTTAATAATACTGCATTACACATTTGAAAGTCGCTAAAAAAAAATTGTAAAAAACAAACGAGTTCATACAAGTATTATTTTGCACTTTTTTCTTAAAAGTATTTGAGATTTTTTCCATGTCAGTAGCTAAAAATCTGCATCCTTCTTTCTAATTAGCACATTAATGTTCTCTAACCATTCCCCTGAAGGTGTTTGGCTTAAACACTTTTTGCTATTATAAACAGCATTGCCTGAAAATCCTAGTAAATATTGTGTATTATAAACAACGATACCTTTAGGCTACAAATCTACTGATAAAGAAGCCTAGATTCTAGGTTATGCGCATTTAAAACGTCTGACAACTCCTGTCAGACTGCTCTCCAAAAAGGTGCCAACTTACACTCTCACCACTGGTACAAGAGTGCTCACTGTGCCACACTCATGAAAGCACGCAGGAAGCCTTTACACTTGTGTCAGACTTGGGCAAAAAGAACAGTATTTTATTTGAACTACGTTTCTCCGATTGTCAGTGAAGGTGCTTATCTTTCCAGATACTCTGTATTATCTATTTTCATTTCTTCTATAAATTCTCTGCTCACTTAAACTGAAATGTTCTAGATCCCACTGACAACATTCATCAAACACTTGATAAACTAGAGATTTTTTAAAAATTATATTCTTCTCAATTCCATACATCCTACGGATTATCCAAGGCCAATCTTAAGAAACTGTTTAAATGAATATTTCACTGAGTACCTATAAGATGCTGAGCTTTATGTTAGACGTTTTCATGAGCACTTCACCTACTCTGCAATCCTCCCAAGGCCGGTACTATATACACCTACCTCCCACACAAGCTGCTCACAGAGGTTACCTGACGTGTGAGAGTGTGGCGAATCTGGAAGCCATGAGAGCACTCCAGCAAGCTGCTCTCCAGGACCTGAATTCTCTCACCCTTCTCCTCAAATCCCTTTCCTCCTCCAGTTTCCATGGGACAGTCTATCCTTGCTGCTCCTCTGTCCTCCCTAACTATTCTGTTCCTGTTGCTACTTCCTCTTCCTCCCCCCTTGGATTTCTAAACTTCGATGTTTCATCTTCACTTCAAGGTCACAAGGCCACTCTTATTAAACAACAGAACCTTAGGAAACTCCAAGTGTAAAATAGTAACGAGCTGCTTCTCACTCACCACCACGACTTACAGACCACCGCTCTCCATCGGCTGTTCCCCACTGACCGACTTTTCTTAGTGGGCCTGACGTCCCTACCCCCCTCAACCCTTTAAGACTGGAGCTGACCAGAGTTCAGTTCTTGACCTCCTCCCTCTTCGTACCTCACAGACTCCCTTACACAAGTTCATCCATTTCCACGTCCACTACCATCGAGCTGCTGATGGCTTTCCCTCCAGCTGAGGCTATTCCCTGAGCTTCAGACTACATGTCCGATGAGGGGAAAAATCCACATGGATCTTTCACAACTACATCCAAAAACTAAATTCTTCATCTTACTCTTAAAACTTGTCTCCCCTTTGATATTCCCTTTCTAACCATAAGCCAAGTCAGAAGCCCGGGAATCATTCTAGATTCCTCCCTCTGACTCCAGTGATCCTGACTTAACATTTGCGGCATCTGTCGCCTCTCTCCCCTGTTTCGTCCTTACCTCGCTGCTTGCCTGAATCACTGGTGTATGTGAGGGGCTCACAAAAGTTGTTGAATAAAAAGAATAAACATGCTTGTCCCACAAAGGGCACAGAGCATGTCTTATTCACGTTGGAGGCTCAGGACCGAGCTGCCGGGCCGCTCTGGCATACCTACTAAATGAATCACTTCGCGGTTCCCATACTTAATCGAACTCTTAGGAAATAAGATCCAGGAGTCCATTTTTCCCCTTCTTATAAGACTTTTATTAATGCCAGAAATGGACTGGTAAAAACAGTTTTCAAAATCAGTGTGACTGTGGGTGCAAAGATGGTATAAACAGGGACTGACAGAAAGGAATCCATTTTTAACAAGCTCTCTAGATGACGCCTATATAACCAATCCAGCGACAGCTTTAAGAACCAATAAATTAAGTCCATTCTCACGATGAAAGGAAGCAACTTCAAAGAGGCAGAAATGAGATTAAACAATGTCCTTGCCACCTCTACACAGACGGAGAACTGAGAGCTTCAGACATAACCAGCTCTTGCATCCTCCACGAGCCCAGCCCCACCGTGTCTACCTCGACCTCCTCACGCAGCCCACACGCTGCAGCGCCCACTGCCACCTTGTGCTCCCACGACTACTCTCTAGCCCGCAACCAGAATCTTTTTAAAAGGCAAATGGGAACGTGCCACCCTCCCTCACCCCATCCCACATTCTAGCAAGAGTTTCTCCCGACATCTTAAGAACAAAATCCAAACTTCTTACTCTGGTCTCATCTCCCACGCTCCCCTGCTGACTGTCCACACTGCAACCACACTGGCCTTTTTGTTCCTAAAATATACCGATCTTCTTCCCGTCGTAGAATTTTTGCATTTGCTGTTTCACATGTCAAGAATGTTCTCCCTGATCTGATCACGACTAGGCCCTTGCTCCTGTTCAGCCTCACCTTGAATGTCACTTCTCAGAGAGGCCCTCTCCTACACTCGATGAAAAGTCGCCTTCTAGTCACACACAAGGACAGCGCTCTATTTTAATTTCCTACAACGCATTCATCACGAGCTGAGATCCTCTGCCCGTCATCTGCCCACAGGGATGTGAGCCCCATGACAGCAGACAACCCGCCCTGACAGCACAGTCGTTATTTTATGCCTGGGGCTTGGACCAGTGCCCAGCACATGGCGGGTGCTCAACATATATTTGTGATCAATCTACTCTTATTTGAGGATCATCACTGTATAAAGTTCTGACTTTATGAAAGAATAATAAAATCTCATCCTTTAATAGTCATTGAATAAATCCAACTTGGCTAATGGGAAAGTAAAATTAAAACAAAATTTAGATATTCTAAGTCAGAAAATTATAAACAATAACCAGTATGTCTAAAAATTATAGTCACATCAAAACCAAGTTACATTTTTCCAGTCCCTAGTTTTAAAAAACTTTAAAGTTGCTTCAAATTTTATTAGCACAATGAAAGTAAAAACTCAAATTCTGCCAACCAGGAAACAGATAAATTGTGGCATATCCATACAAAAAATACTACTAAGCAATAAAAAGGGATTAATTCTTAATTTACATATACAACCACACAGCTGAATCTTAAACTACGCTCAGTGAGAGAAGCCAGGCAAACGAGTAGGCATATGATTCCATTTAGATAAACGTCCAGAACAGTGACAGAAAGATCAGTGGCTATCTGGGAGCGGGGGGAGCGAGGAGAGACCACAAAGGGGAACTAGAAAACTGAGAGGAACGACAGACAGGTTCATTATCTTGATTGTAGTGATTATCTGATTGATGTAAACATATGACAAAACTTACCGAACTGTACACTTTAAATACATCTGACTTGCTGAATGTCAATTACACCTTAAACTTTTTTATTTTTAAAAATCAGATAGGTGCACTCCCTTACTTAAAACCCTTTAATGGCTCTCCATCCTCCAAAAAACATAGAAAATGTGTTACAGACTTTACCAGCATTATGAGGGAATTAACATCTAAATGGAATGAACAGCAAACGAATTTCGTAATCTGATTTCCAAGAGCTAATAAAAACCAGACAGACTTCAAAAGATATTAATTTTTAACTTCAACAAAAATGTAAACAGTAAATTCACAAAAATTAACTTTAGATTTCTACATCGAAAAGCTAAAAAAGTGGTAAACTTTCACAGTTACCTGTAGAAGATGATGATTTCTCTGGGTGCTTTGCATTTAAAAGTTTTCTGCTAATAAATATGTAACCACAGGGACATGATTTACATGCAACAGGAACCTGTAGGAAAAAAATATATACATATGCATTATTACTATTTTTCCATTGTTAAACATCTCGATGTCCATGTAGTCTCCTGAACTAAATAAGTTACCTGAAGTAGGAATCACAGATTTATTTGAATGCCACCTTCTTGCAACAAATTATTTGAGATGGGTATTGTGTCCTCTATGTCTTCACGATACAGTAAATGAATGAAAAACGTGCTGACGTGAGTGACCAATACAAAAGCATAATATGGTCGGAGTCAGGGGAAAATGATGGGGGGAAAGGTAGTATTTCCTAAAATATTAATTTGATTAGCTGTTTATATAGAACAAATTGGAAAAGGGCACGTGGCTGGGAAGTCATTAAAGCGATACCAGGGTAAGATTATGAGGGCCCAACTGGAATGAATAGTGAGAATAGAAATGGAAAAAAGGTGGATCTATCTGGCAGACATTTCAAAAAGGAAAAAGAACTCTAAATGACTCAGGTTCTAACATGAGAAGGTAAGATGCCAATTACCACTGACAAAAAGTAAAGAGTTTACAACCACCAGTTTGAGAGGCAAAAGTATAATACAAACAACAGAGAATGCAGGAGAAAGTAGTTGAGATCTGGGATTATACAGTCTCAGCTCCAGAAAGGACACTGGATGAAACACTACGAACCCTGAGGAAGAAGATACCTACTAAGCAGGGCTCCTGACGGCTAACCGGGCTCAAGCGTAAGAACGGAGCACAGCAGCCGTTTCGACACGGAGGCCTCTCACCGCAAACTGCGCTCCAGGGAGAAGCCCGCCCTGCACCGCCCGCCGGCCCTGTGTGCCTGCCGGCTGGGCCAGCTCTGAGAAAGGAGCTCCTGGAATCGTATGGCCACCAACAGGACTGAGGCCTTCCCCGTCCAAGTGGAGCTACAAAGCTGTATCACCATCAGCATCTTCATAGACTCGAGTGGCTCCCCTCCTACCCATCAGGACAGTGCTTCTCAGACGCATCAGGCTGTGAGGATCTGGAGCCTGGACCAGTCAGGGACCAGGGATGGGGCCCTTTCTCCGTATGTCAGCTCCCTCGCTGCTCAGAGAGCACTCGGCCCCTTTCCACTCATGAGTGAAGACCAGTTTCTCTGGCTGGAGCTGAAACACCAAAGGCATCTTGCCAGATCAGAGTGGAGAACCAAGCGGAGCAGAGCTGTCAAGCCAGAGAGGGGCTTTGCCCCAGGGCCACCCACCAAAGTGTCTTTCTTCACAGCACCCCAAATTGGGGATGCCTGGTGGCAATGAACTGGCATCGGTGACCATCAATTGACAACACTTCAGCTCTTCAGGCTTCTGCTTATAAATCTGTGTAATACAAGTGGCTCCATTCTCCCTTTCGAGTCCATAAATATTTTTTAAAGCGAAAGTTATTGAAAATCATAAGAGAAATTTTTACATTTCCCCCAATAATCGTTTCATTACTATTAACCTTAATGATCCTTGGAATCAAGACATGTTAAACGAAAAACAGAAATTAATCTCAACATAAAGTACTCAGAGGACAGTCAGAAAACTGCAATTCCCTCTATAAGATAAATTCCATTTGCCATTGTTCTACTTGTATAATAAGTTAGTTACAATAAAAAGCTCTTTATCCATGTACGAACAGGATGCTTCATGTCCTATATTATAAATGCTTGATAAGTAAACTAAGTTAAAATTTTGGCAGAATTCTTTTTCTCTGCTAAAAATACTGAACAAAGGATCTCGTTTGTATTTAAGAAAGATAACAAATTCTAAAAAAATAATCAAACTCTAGATATGTCTAACAGCTTGCTTTATTAAAAATGTGATGAGATTCTTTCCAACCATGACAGAAAATGTAACATTTCATTCTTCAATGGCGTAAAATCTGCCCAAAATAGATGTTAGTCATTTTTTAAATTCCACATCTTCATAGAAACCAAGCTCAAAGGTACTGACTCATTTCCTTTATATTTAAACACAGCATTAAGATCATCTATAATAATATAAATTGTTTTGAACTAATGCTATTCAAAAACATAAAAAACATGATGTTCTTATTCAATAGATCCTTTGCTGCTTAGCGAGCATTTTCTTCCGGCTACTAAACCTCAACAAATATAAATTTAGGCCTCTGATGATAACAAGAAAATTACATCAATCCATATCCAGAATTAACAGAGAGTGCTACAGTTTGATGAGAAATGCACATTTGGCTTTGGGATGAAGAATGCACAAAGACTAATTGATAGGTTGGTTTTCACCCCTTAATGCAAGTGTTTAATGCTCAAGAAACATTCAATGCGCCTGAGCTAAGTCATCCCAAAGGTCTTTTTAAAATGGAAAGTTCCTTCCTTCCATCCCAACTCTGAAAAAAAAAAAAAAAAAAGCCAACCCAACCGCCACAACCCAACTGCTATAAAAAGAATTATTAAAGAGGGTGGACAACTTCAATATTTGTGTCTCTAAATTACAGCATAATCTGGATTTTAAACAAACAGCCAAACTTCCTTCAATCTCAGTGGTAATGCCAAAGATAATAGTAATGAAAATTCTAATGTTCTACTTTCAGGAATTCAAAATGGAAAAAAAAAAAAACAGTTTTGTTTACTGATGGCTTGTGCATCAATGTATTTCTTGAAAAATATATTTACGTTGTATGTTTTACAAGTAAAACAGGTTAAAAAAAAAAAACCCTGCAAGAAGTAAAATCCTGGTCCTATATTGTTTCATTGATGTAAAAAAACTCAAAAATAACCACATTGTAAAGAACTCATTTATAATCTGCACTGTTAGGAGAATCAGTTACCTATAGTGGACATGTTCGCTATATGTTACATAAAATGTCCTATAAGTGAAAATAAAATAGCTGCTCTATTTTTAAAAAGACAAAACCAGAAACATACACAAAAGATACCAGAAACTAACAAGAATCATGAATACTTCTTCACACAAAATGGCTCAGTCATTTGGGTTAGTGGATGTGAAACCTCCTTGAAAACAAAAAATGTTGTGCTTTAGATGATTCAGATCAATAGAGGCACGTAAAGGGAATGTTATAAAGCAACTAAAAATCTAGGTCTTTCTTGTTTCCTGCTCTCTGTACCTATTTTTAAACTTACACATGCACAAAACATGGGGCAATCTCATATATGTAAAGATTTTACATTTATAAACTAAATTCTAATATTTGTCAGGCAACTTAGCCTATATTAGCACTATTATGATGTTTAAAAAATGGCTTTCTCAATTATAAGTTTGCGTTTTCAAGTAATGAGAACGCTAAAACATCTATTTTTTTTCAATTCAGTTGCTATTAATAAAAGATAAATCACTTTTAATAATCGCCAAAAGTTTTAACTAGTCCTCATGTATGTTATAGTCTCCTAAGTATTTAAATACAAAGCAAACCAACATATAGTAGCTTGCTACTGACTGAATTATGTCCGCACCGCACCCCAAACTCATATACTGAAACCCTAATCCCAAGTGTGATGGCATCTGGAGATGAGATAATTAGGTTTAGGTAAGGTCATGATGTGGGGCCCTCAGGGTGGGATTAGTGCCACTGTAAGAAGAGACACCAGGGAGCTAGCTCTCTCTTTGCCAAGATCTTGCACATCCAGCCTCCAGACTGCGAGAAAATAAATTACTGTTGTTTGAGCGACCGATCTACGGCATTTTGTCATGGCAGCTAAAGGGGGGGATTGTGTAAAAATTATTATGATCTTTCCAAATAAAATGCTGGTCATGTTTTGTTCAACAGTTACAGGGATTCCTACAAGTTTATTATCCGTTCCTCTTTCTTTAACCAGGATATCAAAAACAGGTTATTTTCCCAAAGGATTACTTTATGCCAAGTAAAACAAGGTCAGGATTTGCAATAACTTGTGTCCTACAGAAACTGGAATGCATAATGCATACCAAGTAAACTTTACACTTCTGCACAATTAATTGGAACAAATGGAAATAATTTAAGTATTGAAATAAATCCCTAGAAAGACTTCAATCGCAGTCTAATTTTGTCAGAATTTAACAAATTTCATTTATTGGTAAGAATGGAAGTTTAACTTTCGAAAACATGACTATTTTTATAATGCATACTCAAATCCTAAAATCAGTCAACTGTAATTCTCCTTGCACAATCTTCCTCTGATCAGCATTTCTACCACTGTACATGAAAAATATTAAATAAAACATCCATGTAATATCTTGTTACAAGATCTGATCAACTTATACAATTGCTCCTTAAAGAATGCACTAAAATCAGCTTATTAAGTCTCCAGCCATTTCAAATTACTCCTGACAAGAAAAAAAAAAGAAAAAAAAAAAAAACAGGAAAAGGGGAGGAGAGAGGTAGTCATTTTGAAAAAATTCTCTCAGCAGAAAAGGGAAAAACACACCCAGATCCGCATGTGGGCATGAAATAAGAGCCTCACGAATGGTTTTAATTGAGAGTTTTAACTCATTAGACTGTAAAGCCTTGAGGAAAGTCTATTATTCTAGTAAAGAATGAAGCATGTTTAAACTAAAAAACAGTAAAATGAGAATTTCTAAATTACAGCTCCGACACCATTAATTGTGTATCGAAAGCAGTCAGTTAAAATTCATGAAACCACATATGTATATATATATTTTAATCTGGAAGCAGAAACGCCAAATTTGTAACGGTGGATGCCGCGGAGGGTGGGGACGGAGCGCCGGGCAGGGGAGGGCTCGGCGGGGCGTTATTCAATAACGTTCCACTCAACAACGTACGGAAAGAATTCCCGAGCCTTCACACCGAAAACATAGTTAAGTGCATAATAGGATTTTTTTAAACCTCCAAATTCGCTGAAACATAAAACCATTACATTGAGGCCCCTTTTTGTCGCATTCAGGCGTCCGGTGGGGACAGTTTGGGGTCCCCCGTGCGCGTCCGGTGGGAACAAAGCCACCCCGCGCCGCAGGGCTCTCGGCGCCGGGAGCCGGGGCCCGAGTCCCGCACGTCGGGCGCTCCCGTCGGGGCCGGCGGGGCCGCACGGGCCGCTGCCCGCACACTCCCGCCTGTCACCGCCGCCGGCCCGGCCACTCGGGGACAAGCCCACGCCCCCTTCCGCGCGGCCGGGCCGCAGGACACACGCGCGCCGCCAGGTGCGCGCCGGCCGCGCCGCGGGCGTCCCCCGCCAGCCGTCGCCCCAGCGCGGCCCGGGCCGCTCCCTCCGCGGCCGCCCAGCCCACGGCCCGGCCCGGCCCTCGGCCCCGGACCCCGGCCAGGCGGCCTCTCCGCAGCCAACGGCCCCGGCAACCGCCGCCCCGCCTGCGCGCCCGGCCCGCCGCCCACCTGTTGGTCGCACTCGGGGCACGATTTGGTGGCCATCTTCACTTTCTTGGCCCGAGTTGCGGACATGCTCCTCTCCCGCGGCGGCGGCGGCACCGGCGGCGGCGGCTCCGGCTCCTCCCCTCGTACCTCAGCCGCCCGGCTCCGCCCGCCCGGCCGCGCTGGCCAGACCGAGGCGCTGGCGGGGGCGCGCGCGCGTGCGTGAGCTCGCGCGCAGCCTGCGTGCCGAGGGGCGGGGCGCGGGGGCGCCGGCTCCGTGGGACCGCGGACGCGCTGCCACCCACGCGGCGCCGGCCCTCGCGCGCGTCCCGATTCTCACGAGACCAGAGGCCGGGACCCTCCGGAGGGACCCTGGCCACGCCTTCTCCCGGCCGGGCTGACGGCGCGGGCGTGGCTTGGGCGGGACCTGGCGGTGACGGGCGTCGAGCTCGACAAACGAGCGCACAGGACGCAGCGCGGGGGGGCTGGGCACGCCCCCTCCCGGGGAAAGGAGAACGAAGGGGGTGGAGCTTGGAGCGCCCAGCACGGGTCCTGGCGTTGGGTTAACTTGGGTAAGGGGTGGCAAGTCCAATTGTTGAGGGGTTGGAATAAACATCTGATGAGTCTGCTATATCCCAAGCCCTGGGCTCGGCAGTACGAGATATATAAAATTCGTTATGTGAAATATTGAGGGCCAATTCTGCCATACAAATGGAAACTACGAAGTGCTGCTCTCAAATACGCTGTGTAGTTGTGTAGAAGGCCTAACATTCGAATACAGAGGAGTTGAGTTTTTGATGGGAAG
Organism: Eonycteris spelaea; assembly: GCA_003508835.1. Taxonomy (NCBI): domain Eukaryota; kingdom Metazoa; phylum Chordata; class Mammalia; order Chiroptera; family Pteropodidae; genus Eonycteris; species Eonycteris spelaea. The sequence continues at coordinate 7,195,063 of PUFA01000071.1, read as the reverse complement.
AGTAAATCTGTTGACTAGAATGTTATCAAAATTTAAAATCTACCTAGCCTTTGATCTAGCAATCCCATTCCTATTTGAAAATCTATTCTCCACCTGTGCCCAGTCCATTTGTGCAAAGATGCACTTTGCAGCAGCAGCCCCCAACCTTTTCCGTGCCAGAGCCCAATGTTCCCATTGGTCAGAATCTAATGCCTGCTGATCTAAGGTGGAGCTGAGGTGGTGATGTTAGCGCTGGGGAGCAGCTGCAAAAACAGATGAAGCTTGGCCTTCAAGCCGTTCACCTCCGCTGTATGGAGGAGTTCCTAACAGGCCTTGCACAGTAGCATCTATGAGACCCCAGCTTTGCCGCACTGCTGGTCAGAGCAAAATCAGAAGCAGCTCACGTGTATTTCAAACTGCTTGAGCAAATTAAGGTATGGACACAGAATATCATTGCAGCTCTTCAAAAGAATAAATCTATATGAAATGATATAATGATCTCCAAAATATTTAATTGAAAAAACAAGGTACGGGACATCTTAGAATTGTTCATAAGTAACATAAAAATTATACTTATGCTTTCATATGCATTAAGAAACTTGAAAAGGAACCAGAGAGCAGGGATAAGAAGACATTTTTCATTCCATATCCTTTTGTATTACTTGAATTTTCTACCAGCTCCACCTACTATGGTCTTTCCCTCCAAAGAGAGGGATTTGTACACAGCTATTGAGGAGGCCACCTGACCCACTGTTGAGGGCTTTCTAAAAGAGTGGTCTCCAAAGCTGATTCCCTAAAGATGTCAGCTGGGACCGCAAGCATCTGGCGCTTTGCTCACCAAGCCTGTGTCATAGCACACGGCTGCTCGCACCCAAAGGAGGGGACATCGCGTTTTGCTTTCTGCTTTAATTTGCAGTAAAGTGTCCCATAGTCCTTACTCCTTGAGCTCAGTCAATTCTACGCCAGAGGATTTGCATTCCTCTCCCCCCTCCTTTTCTGTCTGTCCTTCCCTTCCTCCCATTCTCCCTCTCCAGGTGAGATCCATCCAGGATGTCCTCTCTTACTTCTTACCTTGTAGGTTCCTTCACTTTCCTCTCTTCAGTAGAAGATACAGCAGATGTCAGAAGTGAACCATCCCAGTACCTTCACCCCAACTTAACCCCTGCATGTCACAAAGAACAATTGCAAGCCAGCTACAAAATCATTAAGAGGTCAAAATCATTAAGAGACCAATTATGGTCTCTGATCAGCCACTTATACTTTTTAAAAATAGAATTAGAATGGAAAATATATGGAAGGGGTTGGCTGTGTGTGACACAGTATTAACTCAAAGCTTCACTGAGACATGTCTAGCGGGTGCGTGGCTTTCGGTGTTAGAAACATACTTTCATTTCTTCAAGACTATTTTCTAAGCTCCTGAGAGCCTTCAAAGAGGCCACTCATCTTCCTGAAACACTCTTTACCTAGATCTTTGCACGGCTGACTCCTCAGCCTGTCTGTCTGTCTGTGTCTCTTCCCCATTCCCCCAAACCCCTACCTCCACCCACCCTCTCCCTTCCTCCCTCTCTCCCTCCCTCTGGGTTGCTCCACATTCCTCCAATGAAAGTCCAAATCTCAGGAGAAGCATGTAGGTTTCCAGTAGCTCAGGAACCTTTCGGTCTTCATGCTCTGCCAGAGTGTGGGAAGGCATGAGACTGAACCATATGACATTGCCTTCTTGCAGGTCAAAATGAAAATGTTATATTTTTGAGAAAAATAAAAGCTTTATTTAATCAAAATATGCACTATTAGCATTAACTGATTTCCCGAAATGATACATTTTCCCCAAATATCAAGTGATATACACCATATTATAAAATGCAGTTTGTTAAAATTCATTTAAATCCTTCAATCACCGCTTCCTAACTGGCAAATGTTGTTGCTTAGAAATGGTGGCCTCCGACTTCTGTGGTCGACACAGCTGTCATGGAAAGTAGAGGTGGCATCAGCTAACCAACACTGAGTACTTTTAGATCGATTTTTGATACATAATTTCAACTTCTTGACAATAAGATGCTACTGTTAGTTTAAAACAGTAAAAGCAGTTTGGATAAAAAGCAGTAGCACAATGCCCTTCTGCACACCTCCATAGGTTACCAGACCTTCTCTTGGTTGCAATGATGGTTTTAACACATTTGGGAACTTCATCAACATCCAACCACTGTCCAGACCTCTTTCAATCCCATGTTTTGTCAAAGTCAGGATGCTCTCCAAGGCAGGTCTCAGTTCTCGCGACTCTTATACGCACCTCTCTAACCACCTCAGTTTATGAGCAGCCATCAACTGCTGTTACCCACCTGTCCAACTTTTTCACCTTTCCTATTGCTGCCAGGCGCCGAGAAATCGTGGTAGCAGAAACTCCTAAGTCTGCCACAAGGCCTCGAATTGCTGCTTTGGGCTTGGCTTCCACCATGGCTCTCAGCTGATCTTCATTTAACACAGACCTGGGTCTCCTCGAGGCTCGTTTTGCAGACTCAGATCCCAGAACGAAATTTTCCAAACCACCACCGGATAGTCCTTTCACTAACAGAGTCTTCTCCAAAGACAGAAATGATGTTTCTACTTGCCGCGGCTGCACTATGTCCTGGTTTAAATTCATATAAAAAAAGTATTCGCAAATCTTTCGAAGATATGATATTGTTCACTTCTGTGGAGAAAATAAACAATAAAAACAGTCATCAAAGGAAAGCCAAGCGCATAAATATCATCACGAACTCTAAACACCACCACTGAAAACGGACCTGATGTGACCTTCAGCGATCATGCTTAGGTTTCCACCTGCCTAGCATCCGCCATCTCATCTGGAGGATGTGTTTTTCACCACTGCACGCAGATCTGCCGCCATCAGTTTATATCAGGAGGATGTTACTTTTCAGTCTTTTGGTTTTCCAATAGGAATACAATTTCCAATAATTTTATAAATTTATAATTTTATAAATTTCTTCTACCACGGAAGAAATGCTTTTGACCTAAAATATGAGTTGTGCTTTTCAATCCCGGAACTCAGTGCCTACCAAACAATTTTTTCAGTACTATCAAAGAAAGATCTCAGATCAGTACAATGCTTGGAATACGCTCTCATGACGGGTTGATAAATCTGTTTATGTTTGTGACAGAAGTACTTTTTGGGTCTTCCTCTCCGTCTCATTTGATCTGAATGACTGCTACTTCAGAGCTCTCTGTTTTCTAAGTCCTTATCTACTAAGAATTTATGTTCTTTCACCTATTTCACTCCTCTTGGCTTGACACTTAATTTGGGGGTAGATGAAGAAAAATGACGTATTTTAAAGATGTGAAAGAACTGCTTGCCTAAGGTTCTCATTTCCCCTCTGGCAGGCACGTCCTCTAAAGGGCACTAGAGTACACTGCCTAGTGTATTTGTTAAAACAACTGTAACGTGTTTCCTAACCCCAAAAAAGGAGAGAGATTCAGCAGAATTCTGAACAATCTTGGGGGAGTCAGGGGAAGGTTTCTTTTTCAGCAGCTTTAATTCCAGCCCCTTATAAATATTAGGAGAGTGAGTGGCTTTATTTTAGTCCCTAATATACTGAATGCGATTTACCCTGTTGTTCTTAAGTGAACTGGAAATCGAGAGAAAGGTCTCCCATCGATATTATAGATTTAACTGTGCAAGGAGCCACCTCTTCCATTTCAAACATGCTAGTTAAGATATGACCCACAAACAACAGCTGTTTTAAAACAAAGCTAAATCCAGAAGCAAAAGAGAGAATTTCCCAAATGCATAAAAGAAGGACGGGGGCGGGGAGGGGGCTCAAAGCCACTGTGGTTAAGGGACACATGAACAGAATTCATATCTCAGAACTACATACAAGTAATGGAACAAACTGAAAAAGAGACATTTTAAGACAGGTTTAGACATTTTAAAAGATGCCTTAAATGTTCAGAGAGAAAACAGAAGTGAAATCCATTAGGCGAGAACAGGCCATTGTAAAGACGGAAACCCCACATTACCTTTAGCTGTGACGCCTCCTTCTCGCTCCCGGTTTCTGACAGCACCTCAGCCTTCCCTCGTCCTTCAGGACTTTTTCTCTTTTGAAGACTACTGATCAGTTGTTTTGTCAAATGTACCTCATTTGGGTGTGGCTAACGTTTTCTAATAACTGTACTCAGGCTATGCATTTTTAGCAAGAATCTCCCAAAAAACATGCATGTTAGTGCATCATGTCACAAATTCATGATGTCAATATTTTTTTTATTGTGATGTTCACCTTGATCACAGTAGTGATGGTTATACGGCACTGTGGATATATTTAATGCCACTGAATTGAATACTTACGAATGGTTACAGTGATAAATACTATGTATATTTACCGTAATAAAAAAAGAAAGAAAAAGAAAAAAGGTCCACTTGTGCCATATACTAACTTTCCATACAAATCTGGGTCTATGTTTATATTGGCTATATATTTTACTGACTGGTAGGGTAGTCAACCCTCATAGTTTTTAAGTGTTTACCTGGCTATTTTTTAAATTAGTTTCACTGAAATATAATTCACATATCGTACAATTCGCTCATTTATAGTAGAAAATTCAATGATTTTTAGTATATTCGAAGGGCTGTAAATCTAATTTTGAAATATTTTTGACCTCCGAAAGAAACCGAACCCACTGAGCAATTCCCCATTCTCCCCCTATTCCCCACCCAGGCCTAAACCACTAACCTATTTTCTGCCTATAAATGTACCTATGTGCATCTTTCCTATAATTGGCATGGTACGGTATGTGATCTTTTGTGACTGGCTTCCTTCAGGTAGCACATCTTCGAAGTCATTCCTGATGTGGCGCATGTCACTACTTCCTTTCCTGTCACTGTCACGTGACATTCCATTCTATGGATACACCACGTGTGCTGATCATCAGTCCATGGACATCAGGGCTGTTCCCCGTTTTAGATCTTATGAACGATGCTGCTCATGACATTCACGTCCAAGGTTTTTGCGTCAACCTGGTTTCAGTTCTCCTGGGTATGCACGCGCCTCAGCGAGGGCCCGCTGGGTCATACCGGAACCCCACGCTCACCCACCTGAGCAACTGCCAGATGTTCCGCCCTCCTACCGGCAGCATATGAAGCTGTTTCCCATTTCCTCACCAATGCTCATCACTTTATTATTGCCACCTTGGTGTGAAGTAGCAGCTCATGATTTTGATGTTCATTTCCTTGATGACTAATAACGTTGAACATCTTTTCATGTACTTATTGGCCATTTGTATATCTTCTTTGGACAAATTCTACTCAAATCTTTTGCCCATTGTTTCAATGGGGTTATTTCACTTATTACTGAGGTGTATGAGTTCTTTGCATATTTTCAGTACGAGTCCCTTATCAACTACTACAGCACTGAACCTGTCTTAGTAGTAGCTTTATTGCTGTGTGAGCAAGACACACAGTACCTGGTATATGTTAGCCGCTCGATAAATGTAATAAATCTACTCCCATTTGGGGTTCACTTCTTATTTCTTTTAGCATAGGAAAAAAATAAGAGTAACAAAAACCTACCTTCTCTGAATATACTTACTGAATAAGTCTAGATTTGTCAACTTAAAGAGAAAGATACAAACTCAAAATTAAAATTAGCAATTTTTTGGATAGCCTCAATTAGTGGATCGAACAAAATAACTAGTACTTTAAAAGATTATATCACTACTAAAACCAAGCTTCCCTTTCTTCCAGTTAACAATTTCAAATTAAAATTTCTCATTAAAATGTATTGCAAAGTTTATCAGTATTATGGTGTTAATTTAAAGTGGATAAAGAACAAATCAACATCATAAATTGACTTATTGTATCTAATGAAAGCCAAAGATGTACTTCAATAGATTTTAACATAACTTCAACAGCAGAACTTTTTAACTCATGAAAATTAATTTTTAATTTCCATAACAGATACCACAAAGATGGAAAGTTGGTAAACTCGCAATTACCTGTATAAGGTGATGATTCTCTGAGTGTTTTACTTTTAGAAGTTTCCTATTAATAAATACATAACCACAGGGACAAGATTTACATGCAACAGGAAGCTGGAGGGGGAAAATATATATATATTACATTTTACTGTTTATTAAACTTCTCAAGTGTTTCTGTGGTCTCTTCAACAAAACAATAAGTAACTTGAAGGCAGAAAGCCACACTTATATTTAAACTCCACATCCTCACAAAAATCATTAAGAGATAAAAATCATATCTATTTTCCGAGCCCTCTACAGTTCGTGCACGCAGCAAATATTTAATAATGCTGACGGGAAAGCGAAGCACAAAATTATTTCCTACAATGTCAGTCTCTGAGCAGTCGCAGCACGGATTAGACTAGAAGAGAGGGACTAATTTAGGGATGATTCCGTTAAGCCCAGGGTGGGAGGCTGTTGTCTGCTCTGCTATTCTGGCCGAGGGTGGGACTGAAACACCCATACATCTGACAGACATTTCAAAGGAAGGAAGGAACAAGACTTGCTCACAAACTGATTGCTGACGAAAAAACAGAACTGAAAAGGAGTCTAACAGTCTGAACAGGAGAAGGGAAGACGACCAGACACTAACAGGTTGAAAGCATAGGAAAAAGAACCCACTATGCAATAAGAAAGAATACAAATTCATTTGGCCTCTGCCCCGCGTGCCTGGCACAGAGCACCTGAAAGCCTTGTAAGTTCCTTGGTGACAAGAGCACTAGGAGTATCTTCTAATATCTGGTCTTTGAGCCCAGTTCCTGACACAGAGGTCCTAAATCCCTTGGAATTTCCTGGATAATAGTGATGTCTTTCACCTTTCAAGATGAAACACTGCACGAACAGGAAATAGAAGGGAATTTCCACGACACGATAAAATGCATTTATGAAAAACCCACAACTACCACACTCAACAGGAAAAACTTAAGCTTTCCTCCCAAGACCAGAAACAAGACAAGCATGTCTGCTTCTACTGCTTTTATTCAGCATTGTAATGGAAAGCCTGAGAAATCGTCAAGAGAAAGAAAGAAAAGGCATCTGTATTTAAAAAAAGAGAGAGAGAGAAGTAAAATAAATAAATAAATAAAAAACAAGAGCAATAAATCTATCTCTATTCACAAGTCACATGATCCTGTATATAAAAAACCCTAAAGAATACACACACACACAATATTAGGGCTAATGAAGGAATTCAGCAATGTTGCAGGATACAAGATCAACAAAAAAAAGTCAGCTTTATTTCTATACAGTAGCAATAAACAATCCAAAAACAGAACAAAGAAAATAATTCTATTTATAAGATCATCAAAAGATAAAATAATTAGGAGTAAATTTAACCAAGACGTAAGGCTTGTACACTAAAAACTATAATCATTGCTGAAAAAATTAAAGACCTAAATTAATGGAAGGACAACAATGTTCATGGATGGGAAGTCTTAATATTGCTAAGATAATAATACTTCCCAAATTGATCTACGGATGCAATGAAATACTTATCAAAACCCAAATGGTCTTTTTCTCTGGAAATGGAAAAGCTCATTCTAAAATTCACATGGATTTGCAAGGCACTCTAGAAAACCAATCTTCAAACAAAAGAACAAAGTTGAAAGACTCACATCTCCTAATTTCAAAAAGATACAGTAATCAAAACACTAAGCACTTCTGGTTTCCAGTTCCAAATATAAGAAGCATGAAAGTCACCACTTAATCCCAACAAGTAAAATGCTGAACAAACTGAAAAATCAACAACTCTTCTTAGTAAGATCTGTAAGAGAAGTACGGTCCCAGGGCAAACCACTGCTCCCAGACAGGTGAATACAGAGAATCTCGTTTTACCAAAGCAGAAATTCACATGCAAAAAACTCTATGGGAACCAGTGCCAGGGTAAGAAAAACTCATTGTAACTGACAAATTGCTAGAGGCACAAGTGGACAAGTCTGAGAGTTTAAAATTCCAGGAAGACTCAGTCATAGGATGTCCTGGTGCTTGCCTGCTTCCGGAGGGAAAAGGAACCACTCTGAAATACATTGCAGCACTCCATTATTCTTAACAAGCCCTGCCCTCAGGAGGCAATAACCAAAGCCTAAACTCCTAGGGTTTTACCAGCCCCTAAGTGACCCGGGGGAAGCAATATAACCAATCCTAGCACACTCTAGCCATCTAAGGAGAGGTTTGGAGGGGAAAACCCACTTAGTAGGGGGACCTACTAAGAAGCACTTGTGAAGTTCACAGTCCAGAGGCACAGGCTCACCAAAAGGCTGAGACCTGATCACAGGACTAAAGAATACTTTACCACCTCCTACATCTTAACGCCACATTACTAAAGTCCTGTTTATAGTGATTCCTTTTACAGCAATTCCTTTTAAATAGTCCGTCAGGCCCAACTACCAAAAAAAAATCACAAGGCATACTAAAAGGCAAAAACGCAGTTTGAAGAGACAGAGCAAAGCATCAGAACCAGATATGCTGGGATGCTGAAACAATCAGACCAGGATTTTAAAACAACAATGATTTCCAGACTAAGGGTTTTAATGGATAAAGTACACAGCATGCAAGAACGGATGTGTAATGTAAGCAGAGAGATGAAAATCCTAAGAACAAACCAAAAATAAGGCCAGAAATCAAAATCACTAACAGAAATGAGGAATAACTTTGATGGACTTATTAGCAGACAACACAGATGAGGAAAGAATCTCTGAACTTGAGGATCTATCAACAGAAACCTCCAAAACTGAAAAAGAGGTAGGAGACAGACAGACAGAAAGAAAGAAAAACAGAACATAATATCCAAGAACCATGGGACTCCATCAAAAGATGTAACATACACGAAATGGGAACACCAGAAGAGAAAAAGGAATGGAAGATATATTTGAAACAACAATGACCAAGAATTTCCCCATATTAATGTCAGACACCAAACCACAGATCCAGGAAGCTCAGAAAACACCAATCAGAATAAATTACAGAAAAACTACACCTGGGCATGTAATTTTCAAGCTAAAGAAAATCAAAGGTAAAGAAAAAACCCAGAAAGGAATCAGAGGGAAAAACATCTTATTGATACAGGAACAAAGAATTACATCTCCTCAGGAGCCATGGAATGAAGACGACAGTGGGGTTTAAAGTGTTGAGAGAAAAAAACCCACCAACTATAATTCTATACCCTAAGAAATTAGCCTTCGAAAGGAAGGAAAAGTAGACTTTCTCAGAAAAACAAAAATTAAGGGAATTGTTGCCAGTACACTTGTCTTGCAACAAATGTTAAAAGTTCTTTAATGAAGGAAAATAATATAGGTCAGAAACTTGGAAGTATATAAAGAACATCAGAGAAGGAACAGTGAAGGTAAAATAATATTTTTTTTTCTTAATTGATCTAACAGACAAGTCTGTTAAAATAACAGCAACAACACATGCAATTATGTATGTTATGTATGTATCTTCCATGTGTATGTATATTTATGTATATGTAAATGTATGACAGCAATAATACAAAGAATAGAAGGGAAGAATTAGAATTATTTTGTTTTTATAAGGTAATCACACTTCGTAAGCAGTATCATGTCATTTAAAAGTGAGTTGGATTATGTGTAAATGTATATTTCAAACTATCAGGCAACCAATAAAAAAAGTATAAGTGGTGTGCCGAGAAAGAGAGAAAATGGAATCACATAAAATGCTGCATAAAAACCACAAAAGGCAGAAAAAGCAGAAAACAAAAATAGGAACAAAAGAATAGGGGCAACAATTAGAAAACAGGAAAAATATAGTATATATTAACTCAACTAAATCACTTTGAACATCAATGGCCTAAATGCACCAATGAAGAGGTTGGAGAGTAGATCAAAAAACAAGACCCAACTATACAGTGTCTACAAAAAACCCACTTTAAATATAAAAATACATAAAGATTACAATTAAATGGATGGAGAAAGATAAACTACAGTAACGCTAATCAAAAGATAGCAGGAGTAGCTACATTAATTTCAGACAGCGGACTTCAGAACAAGAAAAGCTATCAGGGATAAAGCTGGGCATTACCGAATGATAAAGAGGTAAAACTTCCAAGAAGACAGAATCCATAATGTGTATGTGCCTAACACCGGAGCATTAATCTACCCGAAGCAAAAACTGACAGAACTGCAAAGAGAAACAGACAAATCTATCATTACAGTTGAAGACTTCAACACCCCTCCATCAGAACGGACAGATCCAGCAGGCAGAAAATCAGTAAGGACACAGTTGAACTCCACAACACCATTAATCAACTGGACATAATGGACATCCATCTTAATGTGTTCAGGCTGCTATAACGAAATATCACAGACTGGGTAACTCATAAAAAACAGAAATGTATTCCTCGCATTTCTAGAAGCTGGAAATTCCAAAATCAAGGAAACAGCAGTCACATTTTTGGGGAGCACCTTCTTCCTGGTTCATAGCAGGCTCCTTCTCAATGAGTCCTCACATCGTGGAAGGGCTGAGATTTTTGAGTCACGTGTTATTGTGAATTGTGCTGTTTAATCTCCATGCATTTTGTGGCTTTCCAGTTACTATTATTGATTTCTAGTTTAACTCCATTGTGATCTAAGAAAAGGTATTGTATGCTTTCTACTCTTTTAAATCTGTTAAGGTATGTTTTACTAACCAGTCTTTTTAAAAAGTCCTGTAAATCGGTTAAAGAAAAAAAATCCACCGTAGGACTGGTGTAAGAACAGACATAACCCAACCATCATCTATGATCGACCAATTTTCGACAACAGTGCCAAGACGATTCAGTGAAGAAAGAACAGCCTCTTCAACACATGGAGCTGGGGCAGCTGGAAATCTACATGCAAAATAATGAAGCTGAACTCTCACCTCACACCATATGCAGAAATTAACTCAAAATGAATCAAAGATACAAATATAACTAAAGCTGTAAGACTCTCAGATGAAAAACAGATCATCTTCACGACACTGGGTTGGACTATGGCTTCTTAGTTATGACACCAAAAGCACAAGCAACGAAACGAAACAGACACTGGACTACGGCAAAATGGAAACCCTTCTGTGCAGCAGAGGACACGATGAAGGGAATGGGGACACACCCCGCAAATAGTCTTCTGCAAATATTTGCAGATCATGTATCTGATAAGGTTCTAGTATCCAGAATATACAACAACTCTCACAACTCAACAACGATAAAAAAAAACCTAATCTAAAAATGGGCAATGAATATGAATAGACATTTCTCCAAGGAAGACATATAAATGGTCAACAGGCACATGAAAAGATGTTCAATGTCTGAATTATGGAAATGCAAATCAAAACCACAAGGACATCCTACTTCACACACACTTAGATGACTACAGTAATTTTTTTAAAACAAAAACGAGTGTTGGTGAGGACACGGAGAAACCAGAACCTCCAATACGGCGCCGGTGGGGATGTAGCGTGGGGAAAGTCAGGCAGCTCCTCGTAAGTTCCACGGCTGCCACGTGACCCTGCAATTCCGCTCCCGGGAAAATAATTAAAAATGAAATCCGGTGTGAAAAAACAGAGATTTGGGCATGCATGGGTGTGCATCCAGGTGCGTCTGGGAACCGCAGCCGAGCCCACTGTTCACAACAGCCAAAAGGTGGAAACCACCGAAACGTCCATCAACGGGATGAATGGGTTAACGAACGTGGGGCATCCACACAACGGGATGTTACCTGGCCATAAAAAGGAATGAAGTCCTGACATGTGCCCCAAAATGGATAAGCTAAATGCTAGAGAAAAGATGTCAGATACCAAAGGACACGCACTGTACGATCCCAGTTGCTTGGAGTATCAAGAAGAGGAAAATCCATAGAGAAAAGGAGCGAACTGGCTCAATGCGACAGATACGCGCCTTACTGTTAAATGGTGCACCTGAAACTTGCTGGATGTGGTTAACCGATGTCACCACACAAAAAATAAATTAAAAATAAATAGATAAATAAATAAATAGCGAGCGATCTGGTAGTTGCAGGGGTTCGGGGGGCTGGGATGGGAGCAGGAGCAGTGACTGCGTCATGGAAACAGGCTCTGGTTCTGGCGTGGTGAAATGTTCTGGAACTAGATGGTGGTACTGGTTGTGTGACGTTGTGAATGTGTTCAATGCCACCGCAGTCTACACCTTAAAATGGTTCAAATGGTGACCTTCGTGTTTTTTACCATGATAAAAAAATTGTATTTCTACATATAATTTTGACAAAATGAAAATTTTAACAATTCCAGTAACACTAGCACCCCAAAAATTAAATTCATAGGGATAAATTTAACAAAATACGTACCGAACCTATACACTGAAAACTACAAAACACTGTTGAGAGAAATTAGAAGTCAGTAAATTTCTCTTACTGAGGGAGGGAAAGTAAGAAGAGGTAACTATAGGAAAAAGAAATGCACATTAAGCCCTACATTTGGGCATGAAAGATGTCTTATGAATGGTTTTAACTGAGGAGGTTTTAAATGAATTTCTACCTTTTCCAGTTAAGAACAATCAACTTTTATGCATAAACAGAAAAAAAAAATTCCAATAGGTTATGACATGTTTGTAAAGGGCTAACAAAACTCCATTAGGGGAAAAAAAAAAAAAAACCCCTGGTGAACCTTCTAGCACTCTGAGCCTGTCACCTAGCAAAGGCAGAACCCAGCAATGTTACCAGGCTATACTGCTCATGGTAAACATGACACCTTGGTGGCCCCTGGACCGGAAGGCCCAGGTGACAAGCCATGGCTCTGAGCTTTCCTAGGCACAGAACCACCACGTCATCCCCTGCAAAACCCGGGCAGCTAGGGCTGTGCTCATGAGCTACAGGGCATTTCTACGCCATGGAGGCTCTTGCAAGCTCTAGCATGGTTGTTTCTCTACACCTGAGCTGTCACTTGGAGAGACAGAGCCAGCCCTGGGATGCTGTGACTCTCCTTACCGCCCACATTCCGAAGCTGTTCTGATACCTGCAACGTGCAGCCGAATTCTGGGCCCCGGAGGTCCTAAATCCACTGCATGGCCTGGTCACTGCGGTTTGGGAAGCCGGTATTAAAAATGCAAGAAACCGCATATAGGTAGGGATGGCAAATGCATCTTTTAAAAAGTTGGAATTATACACACTAAATTAGGGGGCAGCGCCTAGAAAAATGGGGCTTTAATAAACACTTCATGATCGGTACTGTCCTACAAAAAATTTAGACCCAATTAATAATTATTTGGAATAGGAAAATTATTTAAAAGTATATTAAGACCACCGATTTCCTGAAATTTAAGAGAAAATGTCATTATACTGAGGCTCCTTTTGTCGCATTCAGGCGCCCGCCCGAGGGGCGGTGGGGACAGTTTGGGGTCCCCCGTGCGCGTCCGGTGGGAACAAAGCCACCCCGCGCCTCAGGGCTCTCGGCGCCGGGAGCCGGGGCCCGAGTCCCGCACGTCGGGCGCTCCCGTCGGGGCCGGCGGGGCCGCACGGGCCGCTGCCCGCACACTCCCGCTGCTGTCACCGCCGCCGGCCCGGCCACTCGGGGACAAGCCCACGCCCCCTTCCGCGCGGCCGGGCCGCAGGACACACGCGCGCCGCCAGGTGCGCGCCGGCCGCGCCGCGGGCGTCCCCCGCCAGCCGTCGCCCCAGCGCGGCCCGGGCCGCTCCCTCCGCGGCCGCCCAGCCCACGGCCCGGCCCGGCCCTCGGCCCCGGACCCCGGCCAGGCGGCCTCTCCGCAGCCAACGGCCCCGGCAACCGCCGCCCCGCCTGCGCGCCCGGCCCGCCGCCCACCTGTTGGTCGCACTCGGGGCACGATTTGGTGGCCATCTTCACTTTCTTGGCCCGAGTTGCGGACATGCTCCTCTCCCGCGGCGGCGGCGGCACCGGCGGCGGCGGCTCCGGCTCCTCCCCTCGTACCTCAGCCGCCCGGCTCCGCCCGCCCGGCCGCGCTGGCCAGACCGAGGCGCTGGCGGGGGCGCGCGCGCGTGCGCGAGCTCGCGCGCAGCCTGCGTGCCGAGGGGCGGGGCGCGGGGGCGCCGGCTCCGTGGGACCGCGGACGCGCTGCCACCCACGCGGCGCCGGCCCTCGCGCGCGTCCCGATTCTCACGAGACCAGAGGCCGGGACCCTCCGGAGGGACCCTGGCCACGCCTTCTCCCGGCCGGGCTGACGGCGCGGGCGTGGCTTGGGCGGGACCTGGCGGTGACGGGCGTCGGGCTCGACAAACGAGCACAGGACGGAGGCTGAGCACGCCCCCTCCCGGGGAAAGGAGAACGAAGGGGGTGGAGCTTGGAGCGCCCAGCACGGGTCCTGGCGTTGGTTAACTTGGGTAAGGGGTGGCATGTCCAATCGTTGAGTGGTTGGAATAAACAACTAACGCCCTGGAGTCATACATTTATTTAATAAATAATTGCCTAAGTCCCACTGTCAAGCAAATACAAATAAAATGCAGCGGCCCGCCCCTCAAGGAGCACAGTCTAGCTATTTAGACCAGAGCGATTTATGTCCACAAGAAAGGACTAGTTTTTTTAATCCATCAGTCACTGATACTAAATTAAGATAAAAATAAGTTACTACTGAAGTAAAGTGAAACACTATATATACAAATGCAAGTTCATTTTTTAAATATTGAATTCGACTGAAAATTACACTCAACAAACAACAGAAACAAACATAACAGAAAATAATTTAAGAAACAGTACACTTTGCTCAAAGAAAATTTGCCAATCAACATTTATGACAGACGATGGCTATTACACTGGTAAATTTCGTTCCACAATTGTAACACAGGTATGAGTGAAATTTTTAGTCTGCATATTGTCTATAAGAACACTTCGAATACAATGTATATAAATATTTAAAGTTTTCAGTGTGACAAATGAAATTGTTTCTTTTTGGTCATTTATAGATTGGATTGATAAAAGCACTGCTTGCCGGAAAAAAATATTATGCCTCCACTAATTCTAAGTTATTAATGAAAGAATGTCCAAACTAGAGAAAAGTTTTGTAAGTTTTCATTTGAGCCAAGTTTTTGAGGACATGTCTGGAAGCAAAATCTCAACAGATTGAGAAGATGTTCCAGAGCAAGGATTCCTGAAGCCCCGGACCATGGACCAGTACCTGTCCGAGGCCTGTTAGCATCCAGGCTGCACAGAAGGAGGTGAGCGGCAGCTGAGCCAGAGAAGCTCCATCTGTGTCTGCAGCCGCTCCTCAGTGCTAGCATCACCACCTCACCTCCACGTCAGATCATCGCGTGTTAGATTCTCATTGGAGCACCAGTCCCTGGTGCCAGAAAGATTGAGGACCACTGCTCTAGAGAATGACAGTTTTGCAGTTCCTTTTACATACTTAGAATCATAGGAGAAAACCAAAGGAAGATACATGAAATCCATTGGTGGTAGATTAAGGAGATGGGAGAAAGCAAAATAGGGAAATATCTAGGATTAGATAAGAAGCAAATGAGGAAACACACTTCTTTCGCATCAGTGAGTATAGGATAGTTAATATTTACAGCACACAGAGATGGTATTTCGGCAATCAGATCACAGTGAGGGGTCTGTGGTGACGAAGAAGACAATGACTCTGACATTTCAAAGGTCTGTTATCCTAGATGCACAAGAACAATGGATGGGCTCACTTAAAGTAAAGGCTGACCTTTGCTAAACAAGCGATGGGCCTGGGATTGACTATCAGCTGTGACCTGCCCAGTTAGGATTTTGTGATC
Source organism: Eonycteris spelaea (assembly GCA_003508835.1). Classification (NCBI taxonomy): domain Eukaryota; kingdom Metazoa; phylum Chordata; class Mammalia; order Chiroptera; family Pteropodidae; genus Eonycteris; species Eonycteris spelaea. Next base: position 7,179,386 of record PUFA01000071.1, on the reverse strand, counting down.
AGACCAACCTGTGTGGTTACTTTTCGTCACTGAGCTTATCAGGCCTGCCATGTGGCCTGCACCCCCCTACACAGCTTGTCAGATTTATCTCGTAGCCCCTTTATCGCTCACATCATGGTAGGTATGTTAATGGGAATGGAAAGATTTCGAAGCAGTTTCAGTAATTTCATGGTTCATTCTTAAGCTTTATCCCAAATGAACTGATGATGTATTTTTAAAATTCATATTCAATCATCATAAGTGGCTAGGTCCAACAATTTATCCCATAAATATTAAAATTTTAAATATCTTTCAATGAAATATATGATTTTCAGATCCATCGTTGTCCTAGGCAGGGATCTCCTTTTCAGGAAATGTATAATTCAAATTGTTCTATTACATTTGTAAAATATTGAATTATCATTTTTCACAAATGTGCAATGTCGAATTCATTGCCTCTCATTGATAACTATTAAAATATTAAACATAACAATATGTAAAATCCCTGTTCTTCCAACTTTGACTTTAATTTTTGTTCTCCAGTCTTAATGCCACATGTTACATTCTTTCCTTCCATTAAAATATCAAGATCCAAAGAGCCTCCGTAAAACACTAGCAGACCAAATTCGGCAACATATTACAAGGTTTATACATCGTGACCAGGTGAATTTATCCTCAGATTGCAGGATGGTTCAGCATAGAAAAGCCATGCAACGTGAGTAATAAAACCACAAGAGCGATAGCAGCAAGATGGTGGGTTAGGCGTTTTCTACCATCTGCCCTTCAGAGAAAACTGATTTTGACAACACCACAAATGAGAGTTCCCTTGTGGGAGTTCAGTGCAGAACTTCTGGCACAACCTTGGGGCAAAAAAAAAAAAAAAAAAAAAAAAAAAAAAATCTGGGAGATCGCTGTGTTGAAGAGAGGAAGAGTTTCCCTGTCTCTGCGTCTCCCTCTTAAAGGACAGCGCAGCCCAGTGCCAGGAGAGTCCCCTCTGGCCTGCAGCTTCTCCCACGCCACAGAGTGGAGCATGAACATGAGAGTCCAGCTTCCCCAGCCATGTGGGACACTGCCAAAGAGGCCCATCTCTTCCCCACCCCATCCAGAAGACCATGGGTGGGTTGGGGTAGGGTGGGAGCGGTGGGGGTCTTGGAATGCATCAAAGGCAGTGAGTCCTACTAACTGCTTTCTGGACTGTCAGGCCCCCCATAAACTGCTGAAGAGGCCTTACCTACAGAGCCCTCCAACTGGCCCACAGGGACCCCCATACCGCCCAGAGGCACCCCAGTGCTGCCCACAGCTCACCCCCACAAAACTCCCTGCTTGTGGCCAGTGCATATGCCCCTGAGGGCGCTAGGGGCAGGCGATGGCAGAGACCGTGTGAGCCGGCAGAGAAAACTGGCTCAGCTCTGTAAGATGGTGAGAAAGTCCGTGAGAACTTGCCGTTTAGCTGCAGAGACCCCTGCTGACCCACCCTCAGGAGACACAGCGGGGGCCTGGTCACCCCGGCCTGCATGGGCAGCCCGCTCCAGCCGCTCCCGCGGGACAAGGCCAGACCTGGCTGTGTTCCCAGGCTCCCCTTTCCCTTTCCCTGGCGTCACCCTGCCCCTTAATAAACCTCTTCTACTCCAAACTCCATCTAGCGTCCCTCTCGGTCAGTCCACTGAGAGCCGCGTCGCGTTTCACTGGTGCCCATCCCCACGCAGACAGGTGTCCTCGCGGCACCAGATTCGTTGGCATCCCTTTACACGGATTTTTCAGGGTGCTCTTCTAACGCCCAGCACCTTCGCCGTGCTCAGGACGTGCTCCCAGGGCCGGCGTCAGCACGTGGCCCTAACCGCAGTGCAAGGTCCAGAGGGCTTAGTTAGTCCCCTCCTTCAGCCCCTTCCCCAACCTGAGCAGGGACTCGATGCCAGACCTTGCGAGAGGGAGCCCACCCCCTCCAAGGTTCTCCTTTGGGATCAGACTGCAGCTCCTCTCCCACAGCTCTCCTGGCCCTCTGGCCCTGATTCTCCCACCCCACCTCCCACCTGCCCCGCGAGCGCTTCCCTAGTGAGTCTCCTACACCTGACTCCTCCTCTTCCGGTATGCTGCTCAGGACCCAACCAAGAGCCAGCAGCTGGGGCCACGCACTTGTCAGGGGGCTTCTCCCACGCAGCAGCTCCTGCGGGGCCTCCCCTCTTTTTGCGCCATCAGGCTCGTGGGTGGCAGCTGCTTCCTCCGGTTGCTAACTCCGGCACACTTCCCCGTCCCTGCTTGTTTCGCAGGGTCCCTTCCCTTTGGGAGGGGCCCTGTCATTAACCTCTGCCCACTCACCCCTTTGGGGTGGGCTACCTGTTTCCTACCAGAACCCTGACCATAAATATGACTATTACAGAATTTAATTTTTTTCTATTATCTACTATCTATCTAGCCTATCTATTTACCTATCATCTATCTATCTATCCTATCATCTACCTATCATCTACCATTCCTCCATCTAATTCATAGCACCTAGAGGTTTGGAATGAGACACAAGGTTAAGGTTGTAGAATGACCCCTCTTTACCCCCATCCAGTCAGTTTGGTTTTGGGGCTGTTTGAACAATAAGCTAAATGAGAGATAATATCAAAAGCCTGATTCTGAGGTTCTTGCCAATGTGAAGGCAGAGATAATGACCTCCTGCAACGTGCCCTCAAAAGGCCTTCCAGCTGGAAACAGCTCGCAAACAACTGCAAAAGGTGACATCTGACACTAGATGGCAGCAGTGACCACCAGTGCTGTTACTCGTGGAAGCCACTGACAGTCTCAGCCTGCCTACCCAGGAGGTTCAAGCTTCACAGTCCAGAAGAGCCAGCTCTCCACTCCCCAGCCAGGCCTGCCCCACGTTCCTCCAGCACCAAGCCGCTTGTGGTTTTCCAGCACGTGGGTACATGGGCCTCCCTCCCCTGCCAGGGCTGGAAGGTTCCTATTTGTATCTCCCTCTACTGGCCATCATCCCTCAGTGCACCTGTTGCTAGGCAATCAAACATACATGCACCACCAGTCTGGGTCTCTGGGGAAGAGGCCCAGAATACGGAGGCTTAGGGGAACTCCCTCCTGGTGCAGAAAATATTGGTGTTTGGACTGGGCCCTTGCTAAATGCTTGAGCTGGTCTCCCCCACCCCCTTGGGATTCAGCAAATGAGAGATATTAGTTAAAATCAATGTATTAATAAAGACACTTAGTTGCAAGCAACTGAAGCCCAGTGAAAATGAGCTTAAGTCACATAAAAAAATGAGAGAACTATTAGTCAATGACTTTAAAAGCCATATACGTGAATTTAGACAGTTATATCCACATGAGTTTCAGGCATGGCTGGATCTAGGTGCTGAAAAAAAAATCATCAGGATTCTATTTGTCCCTATCCAGTCTCCCCTTCTCTCTTGAGCGCAAACTCCCAAATGCTAAAAGAAATACACGTCTTTCTTCATAATTGTGCCAAGACTCCCAGACTTGATTTGGGTCCAAATTCGTCCCTAGACTAACACATGGGAGGAGGCCTGAGAGATGACATACCCAATTTGGCTAGGTTAAGTGCCCATTGCTAGAAAGAAATATAGGTCAGGATGAGAATAAGGCTTGGCTCCCCAAGGGAAAAAAATTCAGGGCACCGTCACCTGAAGAAGGGACACAGGACAAGCTCAGTACGCGGATGCCCATGGCGACCAGGCAGCTGGCTGGCTCCCTTTTCCCTTCTGCTCTCCCATCCATGGACTCATTCAGCACACCTGAGGACCACCCGCCTGAACTCACGTCCAGCTCTGCCTCTCCTTTCCTACCTGTGGAGAGAGACAGCTGCACGGTGCCACCACTGTCCCACCCCACGAGCTAGACCCAGGCTCCAATGGAGGCTGCTTTCTGCAAACCGCCCAAGCCCTGAGCAACTGTCTGATCGTTACTGACGTTCATCCTGAAGCAAATCCTCAATCCCCCCACCCGCCCCCTGCTTTGTGCTGGAGCAGGCTGTTGTCCCTGCCCGGTGGAACACGTGTATTTCCTGTTTCTGGTGGCATTCACGCACCGGTACCCGTGACCATCCCTTATGCTATCTGATTCTTCGCCCCTGCCAAGCGGCATGGTGATCTGTTTCATCTTGCCCTTGCCCCAGACCTGCCTCATATAGTTTCCTATTAATCAAGTTTATTACCAGACCGGAGTGGCCAGCCTCTTCCTCTGGCCTTTCCTTGCACTCCACTTACAGAGGTAGATTTCAGTCTCCCAGGGCTGATCCCTGGGTCCCTGTACTAACTCGCCCAGGTAAGAGTCTTGCTTATGCAACCCCTTCCGCCACACAGTCTCCTAACGTCCTATTCCTTTTCTTCAAAGCACTGATCAGTCCAAGATGGTACAGTGACATGTGATTATTAACCTAGCGTGTATCTTTCCACTAGGTTATGATTGTCAAAGAGACTAGATTTTGGTGTCCCTAGAGCTTCTTCCAGTGACTGGCACATAGTAGGTACGCAGTAAATATGTGTCACTCATTCATTCGACACTTACCTCTTAGATACTGGGGTCGGTAAGTCCAATCAGACAAGGCTCCTGCCTGGCTTCTCCCTTCGTGAATGAGACGGGTAAATCAACGAGCACGGTCCAACTGCGAGGCTTTCTCCAAGAACAGTAAACTCAAGGAAGCCTGGGGGAGAAATACCTAAACCACAGGGACCCGGGAAGTCCCCGAAGGCCACGATGTTGGCCTAACTTTAGAAAAATGAGAAGGCAGAAGCCAGACGAGGGAGAGGAGGAGGACGCCCTCAGAAGCCTGTTGGAGAACGAGGAAATTGCCATAACCTGGTGCATTCTGGGGGACCTGAAGGCTACAGTCTCCCTGCAGAAACCCCGCAGATCGGGGAGCCACGCAGAAACTAGGTCTTTCACCTAAATCAATGCCTTTCTAGAGAGAGAGAGAAAGAGAAAGATGGAGGTGGGGGGGGGCAGAGGAGGAAAAGGAGAAGGAATCAAAAGTAGGATTTTTTGGACAAAAAAACTAGCTGAAGAGGATACGGGGAAGCCGTCTAATTATATCAACACTTGGCAGGGCGGCTGCCACATAGTAGGTCAGTGGAATCGCCAGATTTTTCTTAAAATAGGATAAAGCCAGCCAGGGATATGGCTCATTGGGAATCCAAGCAGACTCCTAAAACCACACAAAAGAAAGAAAGGCCGAAGGAAATCACTTTAAAACGGGAAGGTTAATAGAATCCCGTCTGTGTAGAATAAAATGTACTCGGCTTTGCGTGCCATTTGCTGCCAGGATCTGAGACTGCGATTCAGCAAGGGGCGGGGGAGGCTGCGAGGGCAGCCAGAGGCCAGGCCGGGACACAGGCGGGGCCGATGTTTGGGGCGACGAACGGGACACAGGCGGGGCCGATGTTTGGGGCGACGAACGGAAGCCCTGGAACACAAGTGTCTTTTGTGTTTCAGGCTTCTCTTAATTACCACGTTTGAGACCCGGGATTTATTAAGACAGCTCTATTTATAAGGACAGTTCACGCTTTATTAGAAAGAAAGTTCCATCCCAGTCCCCAGTTTCTCCTCTAGTTGTACCTGAGTCACTTGCGGAATGGCCGGGTTAGGCGGAGGGGACAACTATAAATGGTTTGTCAATAAATCAGTGTGTCACGTCACAGACTGAAGCAGCTGCTGCTCCCGGGGCTGGCAGTGAAATCGTGAATCAGAGTCTAAAGTCCCGGAACGATCTGAATCGGATCTCACAATGGGTTGTCCCTAGTGGCCTTCCACAGTCACGTCCTGACGCCCGCACACAGCTGCGTGGGACCCGGACGCTTCCTGTCCCTGACGAGGAAAGAGGAGCCCGACGAGCGAGCGGTGGCAGCGTCACTCCAAGTCACTGTACCTCACGGCCTTAGGCCGAAGGACCCCTGCCCTTCACTCACAGTGTGGCATATGGAGATTTTCCTATTCCGTCCTCAGGATCCACGCACCTTCGACAAGGGCAAAGACTTTTACCTAGATCTCGACCCACGCCAATTACTGTGCTAAGTGTCTCACGCATACGTAGTCGACTTCATGTCACGGCAATCTCATGGGGGTGTGCTATCATCCCCCACTTTTCAGATGAGGACACCGAGGCCCAAAGAGGCATGGTAACCGGCCCCTGGGTCCTCCCGTCACAGGAGAAGCTGCTAACCTCGGGCCGTGCGAGAGCCCGGGGGCCGGTCAGAGTTCCCATGACCCCAGCGATCAGCTCCGGGCTGGGTCTGTGACCCTGTCAGACCAGTGAGTCAAGACGGGGCTTTTCCTGGTGCCTCTGAGAGAAAGAGACCCTGTCCTCCCCTGGTTGGTGACGGAGAAGGTGGGGAGACGAGCTACCGCCGCCCATGCTCTGTGTGAGGGGCGCTGCCGAGCGGAAGTGAACAGAGAGGAAAGGAGGGGCGCACGGCGCAGGCCTCGGGGCGTCGCCCGACGTGCGGTGTTGGGCCCCTGCCATACCATGTAGCGGAGCCCCTGGGGCTGGCAAGGAGTTGACCGGATTGCCGCTCCGCGCTATGAGCCCCGCAGTGCCAAATGTCATCGTGCTGCTTGGTTCCGGGAGCCCACACGTCCCTTTTGTAAAAAGTGAGCATGAGCAGCGTTTAATGCAACTTGAATCATAACGCGTCCTAATTAAAACAGTCTCAATACAGCTTGTGACAGCCGAGCCAAAAAGCCCATCAGTTACCAAAGCTGTGAGGGAACAATGAGCTCCCTGTTCAAAAATGAAGCCAGGGCTTGAGGCCTCACTGCACAGAACAGGCAAGGAGCCACGTTTCTGAAATCCTCAGCCGTTCTCAGGTTTTCACACTTCCGTACAAAAGGACAACAGCACAGATCAGCCCTCGAAATGGCTGTTAGTGGATTCACCGCAGTAATTACATTTAACTCTGGTTAACGTTAAAATGCCTTTAAATGTCCTCTCAGCAGGGGAAAGGGTCATGGTCCAGGAGTTGAAGACAGGACAGAGTCAGCCAGGCATCAGATAACAGCCAGGGGCCCTGGCGTGGTGAGGAGGAGGCCAAAGAGGACTTTAGCCTTATCTATGTGTTCATCTCTCATAAAGGAACATATATGTAAGATATTCATAAAATCAAAAATTAACTTTGAACTAGATAGGGTTCATTAGGAGTGCCAGCAAAGCTTTTGTAAAAAGTAGTGGAACCCCTCAGATGAAATGCATGAAACATTTGTTGTATTTCTGCTTCTTTGGTAGAGAATTCAGAGACGTGATAGCTTGCTTCCTGGGAGCACCCCCTCCTACCCCCCACCTAGTCCTGGTTCAAGTACACAGCACAAGGTCCTGGGCTGGCCATGGGAGCAACCGCAAGAATTCACTTCCTGAGCTCTCCTGGCTCTTTTTCCTTCCCTAACAATTCTGGATAGACACAGAAGTGCCATAGTTTTTTAATCTCCCTGAATCCTCTCCCCATCAAAAGCAAAACAACAAACAAACAAAACCAGACAGAGCAACTACATGGTAAACCTAAAAACTATGGACAACATCCACAGCAAGGCCACATGATAAGGTGTCCCCCCAAAACCCCAAAATATGAGACAGTGAGGGCAATCACCACACACACTGCGAGATCTGCATGATATCCAGATTTGTGCAAAAAGCAGAGGGCAGAAACATGGTGTCTGGTGGCTGGCAAAATGGTATTGGAGGGGAGGCAGAGTGGGCTGATTTGAGCAAAGCGGAGAAGTTAACAGGGGTTCTGTTTGCTCCAATACTGGGAGAGGACAAGGGGTCTCTGATGACACTCGAAGGGGCTGGAGCAGCAGACACAGCATGGACACCCAGAGCTGATCGACCGAGGTCCCTCCCACAAAGCTGGAGCACGGTGTAAACTAGTTTTTCAAAACTAGCCGAAGTCATTTCGGCAGATATGAGAGAGCCGAGATGAACATAAATTAGAACATAAATTAGATGGCAGTTAAATGATAAAACTCAGGAAAAATTAGGTAGAAATAAGAGTTATTTTAGCAATGAAACTAAACCAGAAAGGAAACAAAAGTGAATGCATACTGCAGGTATCGCCTGATGAGAAATAGAAGGTGGAAACAAAAAGTTTAAAAATTAAAAAGAAAGAAAGAAAAAAGAAAATAGGTTGTTATAATGTTAGGTTGTTATATGTAATCCCCATGGCAACCGCAAAGAAAATATGTAACATACGGCATGGTAACTATTGCTAAGGACACTATTGTATACTTGAAAGTCGCTAAGACACACTGTGAGAAGCGTCAGATGTGCCGGCTGGTTTTAGCGTGGTAATCATTTTGCAACACGTGCTTGTATCAAATCATCATGCAGTGCCAGGATCAAATCACATACACAATGTCATATGTCAATTATATCTCACTAAACCCCGGCCAAAAAAAAGTCTATAGAACACACCAGAAAACAAGTAACAAAATGGAACAGGTAATTCTTTTCAGATCAGCAATTACTTTAAATGTAAATGGATTAAACTCCCCACTCAAAAGATATAGATGGCAGAATGGCTTTGAAAAAACAGGATTCAACTACAGGCTGTTGAGATACAACAAAAGATAGAGTTGGTCTTTGTTCCCAGTTCCAGGCACAAAGCTCCTAAAACCCTGGGAATTTCCTGAGTGATAGGAGTGTCTTTTGTTATCCGTGACAAGTGCCTTTTAGCCCTGTCTGAGTTCATGCTGACAAGGTGGCTCAAAGGAACCCTTAGATACTTTCAAGGGAGGGGCTGGCCCTGCTGAGATTAGGGGTTTAGAAGCTTTCGGCCTCACCCTCCGAACTCCCAGGAGGTCAATGAATCTAGAGATTGCATTCAATGACTCATGGTCAGTGACAGAATGGGTCCTGTCTGCGTAATGAAGTCTTGAGGAAAACTGGAACAAGGCGGCTCAGGGCGCTTGTGGGTCAATGGACACATGGACGTGCCCATGCCGTGAGGGTGGCATGCCTAGAGAGGACCTGAAAACCCTGTGTCACTGGTTCCTACTGTTCCTTGCCCTGTGCCTTTTGGCCGCTCCTGAGTCGTATTCCTTATAACAAAGTGTCATCTCCTAAGTGTAGCAATTTCCTAAGGTCTGTGAGTCATTCTAGAGGATGGCTGAATCTGAGCCAGGGGACATGGGAGCCCTTGAGTTTGATTGGAGTGGCCCGGGCAGAAGGGCGGGTAGCTCGGGGACTCCATTTGTGGCTGGCATTGGAAGTGGGGGAACTTCTGTGGATTGAGCCTTTAACAACCTTTGGGATCCTAAGTTCAAGTCTCAGCTCCGCCACTGACCAGCTACGTGACCTTGACGAGTACCCTAATCTCTCTGAACCTCAGGTTTCCTATCTGTGTAATGGGGATCACAGCAGCAAGTTCATGGCAGGGCCAATCTACGATAATGCAGGAAAGCGCTCAGCACAGCGCCAACATGGTAAAAATGCTTAACAAATATGAGCTATAATTTTAATAATATTACTATGAGTAAAGAAAGCTTAGTGCCAGGCCAGTCTGGTGCTAAACCCAAATCAGAGATAATGTTCCAGGCAAACATCTGTGCCTATTTCTCCAGTCACAAATCGGGAAGAGATTTCCTTTCTTATAGCACAGAGGGGTCTGAAGAATGAATCCAAGCTGGAATTCAAACTCTGAATGAGTAAACGAGAGCTACGAAGCATAAAGGCCTCCGGGACTGCATAAATATTGTTTTTCTCCCAAGTTCCTAGGGCCCGAAACTGTTCGCAAGCTTCTCTGGTTGAAAGATTATGCGCCTCCTGAAGAGACTATCCGGAAAAAGGCAGGGCGAAGCGGCTGGAAATATTGATTCGAGCCTTGCTTACCATTTTGTCCGGGCTGAACAGCTGCAGTCACTGAGTGGGCTGCCAGGGATTTTCTGCTAGTGGCCTGGGCCGTTTCTGAATTCTTTCCCAAATGTCCTGTATGGCAGATCTCATGTCAGAGTCCTCATGTGCCTGCGAGACTGGGAAGCGAGAAATCAGGCGTGGGGACATCACACACCAAATGGAAGAGGCTGTACCCGCTCCTGAAGGTAGACACGTGCTTTCTCCCCCACACCCCCCTTCTCCAGAACTTCCTGCACTTTGTCAGGTCGGCTGCCAAGGCCACAGTGTGCCTGATGGTGCTTTGAAATGTCACCAATGCAATGCCAACCTACAAATACTGCTTTATTCAGTTTCAATCTCCACAAATGACACTTAGGTCGAATATGCCAGTTGCCTGTGTCTAGCCTGGCTTTGGATCATGAGTTTATCTTTACCTCACTGTGCAAGTCATCTTGAAAGCCTACCAGATACATGTGTCCTGGCTATTAGCTCACTCACCTAATGTTTGCTTGTTAGAGAGGCAATTGATTTGCTTTGAAGAGACTCAGAGCACGTGACGTTTCAACGAGAACCCCTTAACTGCACCCTAAGAACTCAAGCCTGACTTTTTAAAAATGACGCCGTCGTGTAGAAAGGGAAACATGACCGGCAAGGATGCGAGTTGATTGTGTGGAGGAGGGGGGAGGCAGGGGAGAGATGGAGAGATGGTGGAGAGGCATAGAGACAGAGACAGAGACAGACAGACAGACAGACAGGAGAGCAAATGCCTCATTACCCCCCCCCCGAGTCGGCTCGGTGGCCACCTCTGAAACAAAGCCATAAGCATTCTAAAATTCGCATTGTTTCCTTTTTTAAAAATTTTCTTGGGTTACACAGGAAATCTTTGTTATTATTTTTTCTTTTTATGGTAAAATATAGGTAACATCGAATTGACCGTTTTGAGCATTTTCAAGTGTCCAGTTCGGCTGCATTAAGTACATTTACATTGTTATGCAATCATCACCCTCCCCCATCTCCAGAACTTTCCCATCATCCCGAACTCTGTCCCCCATTCATTAAACACTTACTCTCCATTCAGCCTGTCCCCCAGCCCTTGGTAACCGAGTCACATTGCTGTCTACAAATTTGCCTCGTCTAAGTACCTCTTACATAAGGGAAATCGTATAATCTCTGTCCTTTCCACGTAGCACAAGGTCTTTAAGTTTCATCTGCATTTTAGCATGTGTCAGAATTTCCTGACTTTTATAGGCTGAGTAATATGCCTTTATGTTTTGTTTATCCGCACCGTGTTGGGTCGATGCACAGTTGGGTCGTTTCTACCCATTGGCTGTGAATGTCGCGGCCGTGACCGTGAGTATCCGAGTACGTTCACTTCCTCTGTGTATATACCCAGAAGCGGAATCGCTGGATCATTGTGTTCGTATTTTTAAACCTAATTTTCTTTTTTATCATTATTTTCCAAGACACCGATACCCGATTAAGAGGTGGTGGGTAGGAGAGCCTGCCCGCTACCCATCACCCGCACCCTCGTGCACCTGAGTCCAGGCCAGCACTGCGCCTCGTCGATACCACAGTTCCTCCTCCCACACCCCCACCGCCCCCTCCAATCCAGCCTCTGTGCAGCAGGATTTCACACACAAATATGATCATGTCACTCCCCTACTTTAAGCCTTCCAGAGGCTTCTCATTTGTCTTAGGACGAAGACCAAAATTCTTACCTTCAGGACCTGGCCTCTGTCCTGAGACCGCTCACCTCTGACACCTGTCTCTCTGCCCCACCCTCCTTGTCTGCCCTGCGGTCGATAGCCTTCTTAGAGCTCCTGAGCCCTTCGCGTCTTCAGTGGCCCGGGGTGCCACCTGCCTTACCACTGAGACTGAGAGGAAGTGGGAGAGGCAGGGTGCACATTAGGGGCTAGCTCCTGTAAGGGGAAGTGGGAGGAAGCAGGATCCGGCAGGAAAGAAAAACTTTGCCGTCCAACCAGATCCTCGGCCGGCCAGCCAGCCAGCCTCACGGGGAAGCCATGGGGCAAACAGCACTCCAGCCTGTCCGAGTCTCGCCTGGTCACTGAGCAAAGACTTCTCCAGGCAGGGCGTGATGGCGGCCTCACGCAGGGTGCCTCTGTGCAGGTGAGGCAGAATCTGATGGCACTGACGGGACGGGCATGGGCCGCCTGCTGACTACACCCCTTGAGTGGAAGGCAAGTTCTCCCTCGACGGGTGAGGTCACAGTTATCCCATGTCATCCTTTCAGGTCTAGGGGCAGCTCCGAATTCCCACTCCAGGGACAGGCTGGTCCCTCTACCTACGAGCTGCAGCACCGGGTGAAGAATCACAGCTCCTGCTTCACCCTGAACTGTGCCACCTGAACGACTCACTTAACCTCCTTGAGCCTCATCTGTACAATGGGGACAATGAATGCCTGCCCTTTCTACTTCACTGATGTCTGTCAGGGTCAAGTGCAGTGATGGGCAAGAAGGTGCTTTGCAAATCATAAAGTGTGGTTCACAAGAGAGCAAGGGAGTGTTCTCATGCAACCATGACAGGGTGGCAAAAGCCATTGTTGGGACCCTAGCTCGTTTTCTGCAATGATGAACAGAGAGCCCTTGCAGATGGGCTGTGCGCTGGGCATTGTCGTTCCCAGGTGTATAAAGGAATGTGTACTCCCCTCCCCCTCCCCGCCCCCTGGCCCTTCTGATCACGGGTAGAGATGGCAGGAAATGCACTGACCCTTGGGTGAACAGTGAGGGGCTGTGCTTACGTCATGAGCAGGTCAAGGACTGGTGTGTTTAGAGGTGGGGAGGGGTAATGGGAGGCTGTGTGTCGCCCCAACTGGGCAGAGCAGTGAGAACATGACATCGATGGCAGCGGAGTCCTTAGAGAGACTCAGCTCCCGGGAGGAGAATCTTTCACTGAGTCCGTGGCCCTTGAGACAGAGGCTGGGGAGGAGATGGTGTGGACACAGGTGCTGGGGGCGGGACCAGCGGTGACAAGCTCAGATGACTGTCCAGGGCGCTGGGTGGGCCGCGCAGCTTGCCAGCACAGGAACGTTCACTCAGATCTTCGGTCTTGTTGGTCTCTCATCCCCTGTCCCCCTTCACTGGTAATCAGTTCATGGCACCCTCTTGACAAGGGGGAACAACAGCCACCCACTGGGTTCCAAACCCCTGGCTTTTACAGAGTGAACTCGATGAACTTTCCCCTCAGCCCCATGAAGCAAGGGTGTCACCCCATTTTACAGATGGGAAAACTAGGCTTACAAAGGCTACGTAAGCGATGTGCTCATAGTCAGCCAAGCGGGAAGTGGCTATTTACACCCATATTCAAATCTAGATTTTTCTAATACCTTCGCCCCCTACACTGCTGTGTTTTTGAAGCACCTTCTGCCCACTACTTTCACGAATTTAACGTGAGTGTGTGTTTGTTGGGGTGAGGGAGCTCTGGGGGTGTTTTTCTGCCTGAGAACACCTAGACACAGAGCTTCCAAGAAGGGGAGGCACCTTAGAAGTCATTTAGTGCAATGTATCTTGCAGAGAGAGACTCTGAGGCTCAGAGAGGCGAGCGACTTATCCCACGGGCGTCGGCGTCTCAACCAGGTGGATCCCCCCCCCCCCCGGCCTGCTCTGCTCTCTCTCTGGTTGAGCCGGGAAGCCTTTGCCTGTGGATGCCTTTGCCCAAAATGATAGCTACCCTGTGCCGAGCATTCATTCTTTGAGAAACCTTTACCGAGTGCCTACTGTGTGCCGGGAACCCTTACAGGCGCTGTGAGCACGAGGAAGGAGAAAGACCCCTGCCCAGCCGGAGCTCACGAGCTTAGACCGGGGTGCACCATGAACCAGACGAAGTGTCTAAACAGACGGTTCCAGATGCTTGGGAGGAAACGAAAGCAGGGGATGGAGGCGGGGCGGGCTTCAGGCCGGGTGGTCAGGTAAAGCCTGGCCGCCTGCTCTCTCGGCCCGGTGCTGCACCTTCATTCTCTCGGCGACCCTCGGAGGCTGTGGGCAGATCTCCCACAGCGAGGAAGCCCACGGTCAGCACGAGGAAGAACGGCGGTCCAGTCCCAGACTCCGGACCCCACATCCTGCCAGCCCCCGCCGAACGCCGCCGCCGCCCGGCCCTGGATGATGAAACTCGGGTGCAGGGCTGCACCATCCCTCGGCCTGCGTCCTCGCGGGGGGCGGGGAGCGAGGCGCGCCTCGGAGGGGAAGCCGCGAATAGCTCTGAATTCGCAGAAGGCTGATAGGACAGCCTCTGCCCGGCCCCCGGCCGGCCCCCGCCGGGTCCCCCGCGCGAGGGCGGGGACCGACGGCCGCTGGCGCCTCTGCCCGGACAAAGGGCCCGCCCCGCGCGGGGCGGAGCCAGACTCGGGGCTCCCGCCCCGCCCCGCCCCCACCAGGCCGGCGCGCGGCACAATGGGACCTGTAGTCGGCCCGGCTCCCCGCACCTGCTCCAGGCCCGCGCGGGGGAACCACAAAGCCCAGGAGCCAGCGGGCGGCGCGGGGCGGGCTCGCCGGCGGTGGGTGTGCGGGCGCGGGGGCCTGGCGGTGCCGGCGCCGCGCCCCGGGATGTGGGCGCGGGCGGCGGAGCGGGCGGGCTGCACCCTGCGTGCGCGCTAGCCGGGCGGGCGAGGGCGGCCAGGTGGCGACAGGCACGTTGCGTCCCTGCGTTAGGCAGAGCCCCTGCAAAGTCCCCGCGCGCGGCGCGCGGAGGGTGCGGGGCGCCGGGGGCGCCGGAGGCGTGCGGGGCGCCGGGGGCGCTGCCTCCGGCCGTGCGCGACGCGCCTCTCCTTCTCTCTCTCCGTGCCAGGGCGTCTCCGGCGGGCGCGATGCTGCGGGCGGCGGCGCTGGTCCGGCGGGCTGCGGCCCGCGCATCTCCGGCCCCTGGCGCCGCGGTCGGAGCCGCGCGGCCGCCGAGGCCTCGGCGGTGCTGCCGGCGCGGGGCCGGCGCGAGCGCGTCCTGACGCCGGAGTCCATGAACCCGCAGGTGAAGGCGGTGGACTACGCGGTGCGCGGGCCCATCGTGCTGAAGGCCGGCGAGCTGGAGCGGGAGCTGCAGCGGGTGAGCGCGCGCGCCGGGCGGCCGGGACAGGGGGCGCCCGTGGGGGACCCCGGCCGCTGCCCGCCGCCCACCCCTCGTCCCCCAGTGCCTGGCGCCCGGCTCCGCGCCCCCGGGTGCGGCTCGCTGAGGGCCAGGCACTGCGGGTCGGGCGGCCCGCGTGGGACCGAGGTCCACGGCGGGGCGGAGGGGCACAGCCGCCAGCCGTGGAGAGGTCAACGGGAGACTTTCGCGAAGTGCCCAAGTGCTTTGCAGAAAGCAACATGGAGGGGCGGCGGACGGGAGTGCGGGACGGGGATCGGGGTGCGGGACCGGAGTGGCGGGAAGGGGGTCGCGCAGACTTGTTCCCGAAGCTTTTTCTTTCTGCGTCTGAGAGCGTTTGGGTCATCCCGCCAGGAATGGCCCGCTGAGGAAAGCGGGAGCGGGGTGGGGCGGCGCCCAGGAGGGTCCCGCACGCGTCCTTCCCGTAGGACCTCTCTGGAACCCTGGCTGGCGGCCGCATTTTGTTCTGTCTGAGGACACGGTCACCCCGCCAACCCAGGGGGCCGCCCCGCAGCCGGCCGTGTGGGCCTTTGCGGTTGTGGTAGCTTCTTCGTGTTGGCGGCCAGCTGGCTGGCTCTGGGCTTGAGTTCACAGCTGTGTGTGAAGTGACACCCACCCAGGAGTGATTTCTGCCCCCCCCAACCAGGGTGGCCGCAGCGGGGGTTAGGGACGCCCTCGGAGGACACCAGAGTTCCAATCTGGGTGGACTTCTGGAGGGAGAGTCAAGAGGGCATCCTCAAGAAAGTAAACACCCCTAAGATTTGTAAGAACTGATGAAAGAGGTCAAGACAGCTAGCGGAAGGTCTTGCTCAAGAGGGTCCCAGCGCTGAGTGGGGGAGGGGTAGGAGGGGGTAGGAAGGGCGGGTAGGAGGGGGGGTCCTGGCTCTCAGAGGCTCCAGAACTGGATGTCTCAGTGAGTTGGTCACACGAATGCATGGGAAGAAGCCGTGGCGGGACCATGACACGTGGTCCACATTCACACGGGGACTTTGGGGGTTTGATGAGCTCATGGCCTGCGGAGCCTGTGTTGGGACACCCAGTTCTGCTGACTCAAAAGCAGTGAGCTGGACAAGTCAGAGTCCAGTGTCTGCCTCGGACTCCGTTCAGAGCTAAGTTTGAAGCTTGGCCCCGGAAGCCTGGCTCAGCTTCTGAGCCTCCCTGGCCTGGAGGTGGGCCCGGGGCAGAGGACACGATTCTTGCTGCCCTGCTCCTTGGTGACGTCTGGTGGGCTGGAGCCAGCCCTCCTTGAGACAACAGTCTCTCTGTTAGAACACAGCCGAGATTGGCTTGTTCCTGGTTTGCCACTTTCCAGCTGATTCCTCTGGTTCCAGAGCTGGCTGGGGTTCAGAATAAATCCAGCCTGAGCGTGGACTCCGTGAAGTACGTGGAGCCGTGCGCTGCCGGGGCGGTGGCTGCGCCTGTTCTGGCGCCGAGCCTCTCCTCCGGCGGTCTTTAAGGGGCCCTGGGACTTTTCTAGCAGGCAGAAAAAACTTGGGAGCTGAGCAGTGCGCAAAGACAGAAGGCATTTGGGGCATTTGGGGCAGGGGATGGCACTGCCGGTGGAGGCAGGTGGAGAATAAATGAGACTTGTGTGCGGGGCTCAGGCTTTCCGGGGCCGAGTTTGGCTGTGAAGTCCCAGGGAAAAGGCGTTCCAGCAGGGTATGGCTCAGTGACTGCAGGAAACACATGTCCTGGTCATTTGGGCCAGAGACACCCTGTGATTTCTGGGCTGGGTGCCCCACAGCCCAGTCCTATCCTGAGTCAGCCGTGATGTTCCTTCTGTCCACCTGGGGCCTCCGGTGCTGTCACTCAAGCTCATCCCTCTCGGTCATTTGTCCCCTTGCTGGAGCTCAGTCTCCTGCTGTCAGTGCTGGAGACCTGGGCCCCCGGCCGAGCCCACACAGCCTCGCTCCAGCCCCCGTCAGGGGACAGCCTCTGCCCCATGCTGGCCTGAGCAGCGCCCTTCTGAGAATGCCACCCCGCCTCCCCAGTCTTCTCCGGGGAGGGGGGGAGGGCAGGGGACCTGGCGGGCTTAGCTTTGGATTTTCCACCTCTGTTTTGAACTGTAGTGAGCAAAACTGGACTGATGCGAGAAGGGGTTCGCCATGGTCAGAGAGGGGGGCGAATCCCATCCCTCACCTAAAAAGGACAGATGGCCCAGTGGACCAGGGTCCCCCCTGATTGACGTCGTGCCTGCTTGGCCACCTGGAGGTGTCTGGGAGCCTGCACTGCGGGCGGTCCCAGGCCCTTCTCCTGGCACGAGAAGTGTCCCGGTGCTGCGACACAGGTGGGAGCATTCCCCAGGTGCTCCTCAAAACAGTGTGGTTGGACACGTGCCCGATGTTTGACTTTGGGGCAAGTCCTAGCCAGCCCTCTTTCTTCTGTGATAAGTGGAAAATGCCAGCGGAGGCTGAAGGCGGCGGGGCGGTTGGCCAGCCGGTGTGGGCGGGGTGGCGGCAAGCGAACCAGCGCTCTGGGCTGTGCAGCTCCAGGGAAGGAAGCCGTCAGCTTTCAGAGAGTCAGGTGTTGTGTCCCGTCCCCCCCCCCCCCCCCCCCCCCCCCCCCCGCAGCGCTTAAAAATAAGCTGCAGTCAATGGGAGCTTTGAAAAGATTGTCAGTTCCTCCTCAGCCTACTTCCCCCTGGCTCTGCTGGGGAGGGAGGCCCTTGGCACAAGGGGCGTGGCTTCGAGTCTTTGTAAAAGGCACCCCGTGGGGGTCTGCCCTTAATATCAGGGTGTGCCGCGCCCAGCAGGCCCACGGTCACCGTAAGCCAGGGACTGAGCTTGGGAACCTGGGGCATGCCAGCGCAGGGGCCGTTTTCTTTAGAGTTTAGGTGCTACTTTAAAAACGAAACGTGCGATGGAGGCTTCCAGTGGGACGAGCCCTCCACCCGCCCACCCTGCGGTCACCACGCACCTCTTCCTGGGCTTCGCCTTTCCCGGTCGCAGCCTCGGACGAGTCCGCGGCGCCTCGGCCTCAGTACATCCTCTGCAAAACGGGGGCAATTTATTTCTCCTAACGACTAGTTGGAGATGTTAGTGATGATGATGCTCGGGACTAGAAGCCGGTGAGAATCGGAAGTCTTTGTTCTCGAGCTAATGAGAGTTGCCTGGGGAGAAGGGGTGCCCAGCGCCCCTCTTTCCTGCCTCCCTGAGTCTCTGGGTCTGGGACGTGCCCTGCGGGTCTGCCCTTTCCTGCCTGGCCGCAGCCTCGCCGCTGTGAAGTACCCAGTTTGGAGCTCGTTCAGCTTGCGTGCTGCTTTGCCCTGCTAATCACAGTGCGTGTGGTGGGCGCACTCACAGACCCCCAGAGTCCAGGCCCCTGCAACATCTTTCCTTGCTCTGGTGCCCAGGAGACCCCGCCCCTGGTCGTGGGTGGGTGGGTGTGGCTTCAGCTCCAGGTCCTCCAGCTTTGCTTGTCTTTCCATCATGGTCAGGGGGGCCCCGGGGCCTCAGCTGTGAAATGTACCTGTTTTCAGGGACCGCGGGGACTATTGGGGTTGGCGTCTGGGGCCTCCTTCTGGAGCTCTCCCGTGCTTCCTGCCTGCCCCCCCTTCCCGGCCATCACCTCCGGTCTTCTCATGGCGTTCCTGGCCTGCGGCCCGCCATACCCTCTCCCCCTTCCCCTGCCTGCTTTCTTATTTCTCACTAGCCTGGGCTCTGACGCTCTGACGGGGGTGGCCTCTTCCTGTCACTCGTACGTGTCACGGGGCACGGGCGATCGTAAGTGTTTGTTGAATGAGAGGGAGGCTTTCTGGGCAGGACAAGAGCCCTCCCTTGCTCTGGGAAACGCCACATTCCTGTTAAAATCACCCATCGTCCCCTTGACTCTCAGTGTGAGCTCAGAGGGACAGTGGTAACTTTTTCCCTCTTCCCCAGTAATAACTTTCTGAAACCCGCCACCCCCAGAGCCTGGGGCTGTTCCTTGACCCCTTCATGGGCTGGAGCCCCCCCGGGTCGGAGCTCACCTCAGTGCCCCCAGAGGAGCTTTGGGTGGGCCGCGTGCAGGTGGATTAGACACGTGGGTGGTGGGACCCGAGAGGAACTGGTATGCTATGTGCCAACCTGCACGCTCCTGGGGGCAAGGCGAGGCAAGGTCCCCAGCAGCTGTGCCTGGATGAGCGACTGTGGGCTCCCTGGCAGACCTCAGTGCCCAGACCTCGGGCTCTCTGTGGCAGGCCGGCCCCTGTCATCGAGCCAGGAGCTATTCCCACCCCAGCTCATCCATCATGGCAGGTGTCTGGGGTCTGCGGACACCAGACCCAAGAAAGGAGCTCGGTGCTCCCGGGCTCCTCGTCAGGCCTGGGGTGACTGAGCGTGTGCGTGGCAGGCCTGGCAGGGCCCTGTCCCAGCTCTGTTTTCACCTGTGCTGGGGGCCGGGGCCCGCAGCTGTGTGTTGGCTCCCGGCCTCGGCTATGACAGATTCACTCCCCACCGAAGAATGGCCCATGTCCACACCGGGGGAAGTCACCTGCATGGCCAGGTGGCCAGGTCTCGGGCTGTGGAGATTCAGCCAGGCTTATGCGTGTGTGCCAGGCCCCACCTCTCTGCACACAGTGGCCTGGGTCACTACCACCAGCCATCTTGGCTCCCTTTGGTGGGGCAAGCCCTGAGGCCAGGTGTCTGGGTTGCCTCCCCTCCCCATGGCCTGGGCCCGGCACCGTGGGCAGCACCCCCTCCCCTGTCCTCATCCTCAGGACCTCTTGGCCTTCTCTGTGCCCCGTGGGACATCTTTCCACACTGGAGACCTGGGCAAAAGGGCATGGGGACTCAGGGGGCCTCTTCCCCCCAGAAACATAGTGTGGGGAGATTTATCAGGCCCTGTTTGTGAAGATCTAGGGCTATTTCTGGGGCACCCTCCTCAGCCCCATGTCTCCTCGCTCCAGAAGGAGCTAGAGAATGTCTGCAGGGGAGGGGCTCAGGGGTGGCAAACAAGGAAGGGCCAGCAGAACCAGCCAAGTGTCCTCCTTAAGCCCTGAGGTTGGTGTAAGGCGTTGTGTGCATTACGGATTAGAAAGGGGTTTTCTAAGTTTTCAAAAGTCGCTTTTATTCACACCTTGTGTGAAATGGAGGAAAACAGCAGCGTTCAAAGGATGGATTGTCTTGAAGTCTGTATTTAGGGCGTCACGGGGCTAGGGCAGCAGGGATTGGGAAGGTGGCCCGGCTTTTACCCAGGCCGCCCCACCTCCTCCCTCCGCCGCTGCGACCCTCGTGACCTCGTCCCTGGGCCAGCTTTGTCCATGACGACGTTTGCACTTGATCGAGCCCAAGCACCTACATAGTGTTCGTCTCATGTAGCCCTTCCGGCCGCCCGGGGAGGTCCTGAGCCAGCTGTTGCTTTGACTCCCCCAGTGGCTAATTTTGGATCAATCAGGGCGCCGGGTGGCGTTTCCACATTTCTGGACTCCCACAGTCCTCCATCCGAACCACGTTTTCGCCTCTGCAACAGCCGGGGTGTCCTCGTCCCCTCCCAGTGATGTCATCACCGGGGTCTCTGGGTCCCTCTGCTCTCTGGGATCTTTTCTGTGCTTGGGCAGTGGCTTCAGCTCACATTCGTCATTCTGCAAAGCCCAGGTTGCAAGGGAGTGACCGTGACGGGTCCCTGCTGATGAGTGTCTTCTGGGAGGGGCGTCCACAGTGCCCCTGGCCGTTTCTCTAGGTCTGTAGAGGTGGAGGTGCACTTGGGGCCGGGGAGCCGGGGGTTGTGGGAGCCTCTCTCTGACTGTCATCTGCTGCTGCTGACCCCACCCTCCAAATACCACATTTGTCCCAAGGCCGTCTTGTGGACATCTCTCTGAGGCAGTCATTGCGGGACACCTGGGAAGGCCCCAAATAGGGCTGCTTCGTGATCCCCCGAGGGTTCAGTGCCCGGCCTCCTGTTTCTAGGTCTGCGGTGTCTTGAGTAACCAGCTGTTGCCTCCTCTCTGCTCAGGGTATCAAAAAGCCGTTCACCGAGGTCATCCGTGCCAACATCGGGGCCCAGGCCATGGGCCAGCAGCCCATCACCTTCCTCCGACAGGTGAGCTGGCGTCGGGAGCAGAGGCTGCTGGGAGAGCAGGGACCGGAGGCTGGGAAGGCCAGCCGGCTCCTCTCACCTCTGCCTCCTACCTGTCCGGGACGCAGCAGCCACCGGAGTCCCACAGGGCTGCCCATGACGGAGCAGCCCCCGCCAGGGCCTGTTGGCCCTGGTTCTCGCCCTCAGCCTCCTCCTCTTCCAAAGTTATCCGAGATTCCTAAACCCCTTTTGGGGTTGCTCCAGTGTCCGAGGCTCGTCCCCGGCGCTCGGTGCTGCACGCCGAGCTGGGACCTTGGTTGATGAGGGCCCTGCAGAGGCGGGTGGCAGGCAGAGGGTTGGCGGGCTGGGAGGCGGTGTGTGGGCTCCAGGTCCGGTTCCCCAAGTGAGTGGTGCCGCTGCCACTGGCCAGCTGGGTGCAGCACTGCCGTGGAGGACTCCTGGTGGCCCTGAGGAGAGGATGCGTGGGCAGCCTCACCCCGGCCCCCCGGGAGAGCGTAGGGTCGGCGACTCGTCAGCTGCCACCTCTGGCCGCCTTGCTGATGCGACCCAGCTCACCGCTGAGGCTTCCAGGAGGCAGGTGTCAATGTTTCAGCCTGAGCATCGACCCCAGAGATGCTGCCTGGGCTCAAACTGCGGGGCGCTGGGCAGGAGGGGGACAACGCCGCAGGGGATCCTGGTCAGGGCCGGGCACCAGCGTGGCAAGGGCTTTTTCTCACAGCACTGGGGTCTCTTTTGAAGCCAAATATAGTCCTTGTATGTGGTTAAGGTTTGCGGGGTGGGGCACACAGGGCCTGAACGTCTGAGGCTGCTCTACGCTGCTCTGTCCTGGGCAGAGGGGCGTGGGGCGGGGGCCTCCGTCTGCAGCCCCTCACGGTGTTCACACATGGTGGGGGCAGCGGGAGATGGAGAAGAGCCAAGGCTGGCCCTGTGTCTCCTTCCTGTGGCCACTGCTGCTGACCTCGGGGGCCTGTCCGCGGCCCCGCGCTGGGCCCAGGATGGGAAGTGTGTCGGGCCGCGCAACGTGGCTCTGCCCGGGAGGTGGGGGCAGCAGGGCCCAGGGATCCCGGAAGCACGCAGCTTCGAGGGGACGAGGCCCAAAGTGCCTTTCTCAGAAGGTCCCCACACACACCGGGGCCCCAGGTGTGAAATGCCCGTCGCCTCGGCCTTTTCTGGCCGCCGGGCACATTCCCACACCCAGCCCCCGCCAGCCCCAGCGGGCCCAGCCTCTCCCGCTTGGTGCTGGCCGCCTCCAGCCTCCACAGGTGTCCCTGGGCAGAGGGGGCCGGGTCCCTGGCCATTGTATAAAGGAGGAAAGCTGGGTTCCGGGAAGCTGGCACTCACCTGCGGTCACCCAGCTGGTGACAGCCATGAGCCCCGCGTGTCCCAGTGTCACCTCTGGGGCCTGGCACCGCAGCTGGGCGGCCGCGTAGCCCGGCCGTGAGCCGGGGCCTCCCAGCACTGCTGCAGCATCTCCTCGCCCAGGCCTCTTAAGGTGTGAGCTGCAGGTGCCTTTCTGCCACAGAGGTGAGAAAGCCGCCCCCTTCTTCACTCCTGGCCAGGAGAGGGGGCGATGGTGAGGGCGGAGAGAGGGGCTGGGGAGGAAGGTGGCCCATGGCTGTGAGTCGGGAGGGTCCGCTGTCCAGCCAGCCAGGGTGCTCGGTCCCGGCCCCCTGCTCAGGAGACCCCTGGCTCTGCTGGCCTTGGGGTGTCAGCCGCTGTCTTTTACGTGAAGCCTTGGGGCCCGGGCTGAGCAGCCGCCTCCTTCTGTTCCCCAGCTCCTCTCGTGGTCCTACCCTCGGGCCTGAAGCCCAGGTCACGAGGCAGTGTGCCTCTCATCACGTCCCCGTCTGCTGCACAGAGCTCAGTGTCCCCCTGCCCACCCCCAAGCTCCCCCGGGCCCAAGCCTGAGTGGACTGGCCTGCCGGCCCCCCGTCTCCTGCCCAGGGTCCTGCATGCGCATCCCGGGAGCCCAGCCTGCACCTCTGTCCCCAGGTGATAGCTCTGTGCACCTACCCGAACCTGCTGGACAGCCCCAGCTTCCCAGAAGACGCGAAGGAGCGTGCCCGGCGGATCCTGCAGGCGTGCAGCGGCAACAGCCTGGGTGAGGCCCCGACCTGCCGGGTCCCGGGGGCCGTGGAATGAGCGTGCGGCCTGGGCCTGGGCCTCGGGTTATGCGTGTGCGTGAGCAGTGGCTGTGTGTGGGTGGCTGATGTGTTCCCCTCTGGTCCCTGCTCTGATCGCTCCTGTGAGCCCGGCCGAGGGGGTCCCACCACGTCTGGTAGCCTGGGCACCGTAGGCACAGTGCCTACCTCGGGCTGGGTTTGGGCTTTGTACCTGGGAGCTGGCCTCCCCAGCCAAGGCCCACGTCAGAGCAGCTGTCACCCCGTGTCCAGCCTCGTGCAACCTTCTCACCAGTCCGCAGCCCCCAGCTTGTCCCCGCGTCACCTGTCCGGGAGCTGGCAGCCCAGTGCTGAGGAAGGGAGGTGCTGTGAGAGGCCTCTGGCCCCCTTTTGGTAGCTTCCTTCTTTCTGACGGAGCCACCCCCACCCCCCATTTCATTGTGTTCCTTCCTGTCACCCAGCCTTTGGGCCTCTTTATCGGGAGCCCAGGCCCAGCCTCTGCCTCCCTGGGGAGGGGCCCCTGGAACTTGGCGCCTGTCAACGTGAAAATGATCTTTCTCGTCCCGTCCTGCTGAGACCGGCCTCTGCCCGTTTTTCTCATCTCCTGCGTTTTATTTTTTTTCCTGTTTATTTTTGCCCCATCCCTTCGCCCGGGAAAACAGTTGTTCTTAGAGCTTTCTTAGGACATGTTCCTGAATGTTCCGGAAGCTGGGACAGGAATTCCTGTCTCTGCTGTCTGCCTGCTGCTCCCTTCCCCTTTTCTGCTCTGTCCGTTCATAAAGAGCCCTGTGTCCGCCCTCCCGCCTGTGCTCACCCCACCAGCCCTCCGCCCTCCGCCCTGAGGCGTGTCTCTCTCAGGCAGAGCCCAGCGCCCCTTGCTTTTCTGCCTGCCAGCGTGGCGGGGTGCAGGCCAGCACCTCGGTGGCGAGTCCTGAACCACACGCTGGCAGAGAGCACTCCGGGCCCTTTCCTCCCGTGCCCTCTGCTCAGCAAGAGGGACAAAGGCACTTCTCAGGGTGGGTTGGAGTATAAGATCTAAAGGAAAAGAGTGGGAGGGCTGGCCTGCAGGACCGGGAGCTGCGCTGGGTGAAGGCCTGGGGGGTTTAAAGCAGTCGGGGAGCCAGAGGCAGGAAGCCGCGGAGGCCTGGCAGGCGTGGGAATGGCCCGGCCCCGTGCAGTGGGCACTGGAAGGAGACAGGGAAACGGGGGTTCTGGAAGGTTTCTGAGCATGGGCGCTTGGAAATATCAAATAAAACGAGTGGAGAAAGGAGTCTCCAACAGCAACATTTGTATCTCCCCACTTTAATTTACAAATGTTTCAAGTGCTTTAGAATGTCTCTAATAATGTAACAAAAGACCTGTGCCCAGACTTGATACATGTTAATGTTTGCCCCTGGAACCTTAGAGAAGTGGTCCACTTCTTCCCAGCTGGTCAGAGGGGGAAAGGGCAAGGCCAGTGCTGCCGAGAGAGGCTGAGGCGAAGCCATGAACTGCCTGGACCGATGCGCACCCGAGGCCCGGAGGACTGGCTGCCTTCCAGAGGCCCATGCTGCCCCAGTGCTGGCTCTGCCTTAGCCTGAGAAGGACGAGGCTGGGTTTTTAAAAATGTGGTATCAAATTCAAACAGCATAGAAGGATGCAGAGTGAAAACTCTGCCTCTCACCTCTGACCCCCAGAGACGTCACTTCATCAGTTTTCTGCTTCCAGAGAGATTTCATGCAGGTGCACGTACCTATTTCCAATTTTTTCTAAAAACAAATAGTGGTGTGACATTAATAAAAAAAAAAAAAACAAAAAAACCACACAAAAAACCTTTTTATTGAGGCATCACAAACATAGTAAAACTCACAAATAGTAATGTACCTTGTGCATAATTGTGCACATGCACACACCTGTGTAGCCCCCACCCAGACCTCGTGCACACT
This sequence comes from Eonycteris spelaea, assembly GCA_003508835.1. NCBI lineage: Eukaryota > Metazoa > Chordata > Mammalia > Chiroptera > Pteropodidae > Eonycteris > Eonycteris spelaea. Next base: position 7,154,421 of record PUFA01000071.1, on the reverse strand, counting down.
CCCAGCAGCACGAGGACTCCTCGTGCACCTCCCTGCAGCCAGTGCCCCCACCGCAGAGCAGCCACCACTGTTCTCGTGACCGGCATCTTAATCTGGCTTTGCCTGTGTTTGCACTACGTACGAATGGTGGTCCAGGTTTTACTGCTACATGGCAACCGGAGGATATTGTTGGCGTGAGGTGGGGGTCGGGGGGTCACGCCCAGCAGCCCAGGGACCTGCGGTTAGTTTTGGCCAGGTCTGGAGCTGGCGGGCGGTGCCGTTTCGGGGCGATGCATTCTCTCAAGTTCGGTGGAAGCTGGTGTAGGCAGCGAGTGGTAAACACAGCAGTCCCAGCTGCGTGATTGATGCTGTCATTGGACGTACATACGTGCCAGGGCAGCCGGTGACACGGATGGGCACCAGCTAACTGGTTAGAAGCCAGGGCGGAGAGCAGTGGCTGGCCCAGTCAGTTCTCAGTAAATCCTGGGTGTGGGTGGATGCGTGGGTGCATGGGTGCGGGGATGAGAGGTGGGGGAGGAAGCCTGGATGGGTGGCCGAGCTGCTGGCCACAATTCCAGAGCCTAGGGTGGTGGGAGTCAGGACCCACGGAGGCCACCCCCCTGCCCCGGGGAATCGCACGTGCGGGTGCCACCAACCCTGGAGCCAGACGTCCTGCCTCTGGTCACTGTCGTGCTTGGTCCCGCAGGGTCTTACAGTGCCAGCCAGGGTGTCCAGTGCATCCGTGAAGATGTGGCTGCCTACATCACCAGGAGGGATGGCGGCGTGCCTGCGGACCCAGACAACATTTACCTGACCACTGGCGCCAGCGACGGCATTACCGTACGTGTGAGGGTCGCCCACGTGAAGAACGGCCTCGCGTGCTAGGGCGAGCTTGTGAGCCTGCCGCTGGGGAGCTGGGGGCGGGCTGGGGAGTGTGTCTGGCCGCACAGCCTGGCTGGGAGGTGGGGGTGGGCTGAGGGAGGGCTGGGGCCCCAGCGTGCACACCAGCAAGGCCAGCTGCAGGGGAGCCCCGGGGCGCTCGAGGGCGCCCGTCTTTCTGGTGGCCGTGGGCTCTCAGCAAGCGCCGCGGACCTGCCCTGCTGGGCGCTGTGCCCGGTGCTGGGCCGGCCGGGGGCACCGAATGCACTGAACACGCGCGTTTCGGCTTCACTTACACACTGGTGCCGGATCAAACCGGCATTAAAACCCTAATCCCACGTCACTGTCTTCTGGGTGAAGAGGACAGGCAGGGGCAGGGGACGCTGACCTGGGGGCGGGTGGAAGGTTTCTCGAGGGAGGCTGAGCAGACGCCACAGGGAGGCCGCGCGGGTGCGCACATGGGCGGGAGTCCCGCTGGGCCTCGGAGGCCACACGGAGGGTTGAGAGCCACAGGCAGCCACCGGGGGGTCTGACGCAGGCCGGGGCGTAGAGTTAAGTTCTTAGGCTTTCACTTTGGCAGGGAGGGGTCGCAGGTGCCAGGGGTCACTTAGCAGATGGGACCTGCGGCCTTTCCGCCCCTTTCCACACGCCCCTCCCACTGCCTGGTCGGTGTGGGGTGCCGTCAACTGCCCCCTGCTTAGGACCCCTTCCTTTAGTGGGATTCTCTTCTGGCCTCCATGACTCTGGTTTTTGATGTTTGTTGAATACTTTAATCCCTTCCCAAAGCCTTTCAAATGCATTGAACGCGTCGCCCATGAGGAAACTGAGGCCCAGAGGTGTTGAGCCGGCCGCTTGCTTTGAGTCAGCCTCTGTGGCATTTGGGGTTCCAGTACTGGGGCTCTGGGCCCCAACCACAGCATCGTCCACTGCATTCTGCTGTCAGGGTCCCTCTCCACGCCCAGAGAAGCCAGGGTGCAGGCCGGGGCCCCGGAGGAGCGGGGGAGGCATCCTTGAGGTGTAGTGGAAGCACGTCCTTGTCCTTTTCAACCTGGTGACGTTCTTGCAGCAAGAACTGAGCCTGAGAAAGGCCTGCATGAGTTGGGGACTCGCGCAGAAGCCGGTTTTGGCTCATTGACTCAGTGAGTTGTTACCACCGCCCACCGCACCTCCCGGGTCCCCCACGCTGGCCGCCTCAGCTTTGGGAAACCGGTTGACGCGCCACTGGTGGCTGTAGTTGGGCATTTCATCCCATTTCGACAGTCTCTTGCTTCAGCCTTCTGGGCTGTCCAACCTTGGCACTGATGATTAGTGACAACATAGGGGCCTGGGCCCCGGATGTACCGAAGAAGGAGTTTCAGGTGAGGTCAGAATAACTCTGGGACAGGGCCAGTTGCAGACACTGCTTCAAAGACCCCTTTACAAAACACAAGTATCGTGGCTTTACGTGCCGCACACCCTGCTAAGGACTTCAAAGCAGTTTATTTTGCTTCTGCCTCACAGCAGACTTCACTTTACAGACGAGGACAAACAGCGACGTTAAGCAGCTCACAGGGGGTTGCCCTGGAGGCAGGCACTGGGGTGGCTGGTGAAAGGCTGGGTGTCTGGGGCTCTCCTTCTTGTCCACCCTGTAGCCTGAGGGGCAGGGAGTGACAGTGACCTCTGTAAGATGTGACTTTTCGGTTGCAGACCATCCTGAAGATCCTGGTTTCCGGGGCTGGCAAGTCACGGACAGGGGTGATGATCCCCATCCCGCAGTACCCCCTCTACTCGGCGGTCATCTCTGAGCTCGGTGCCGTCCAGGTGAACTATTACCTGGACGAGGAGAACTGCTGGGCCCTGAACGTGAACGAGCTCCGGCGGGCCTTGCGGGAGGCCAAAGACTACTGTGACCCCAAGGTGCTGTGCATCATCAACCCCGGGAACCCCACAGGTGCGTGCTTGACTTCCTCGCCAGTTTCTTGTAGGGCAGAGTCCAAGGGACTGGTGTGCTGTACATCTGGGCACTAAAGAGTTGAGAAATAACGCCAAGTCTCCCTTGCTCCGAGTTTCCTAGTCCAATTCCAGATCTGCTAACAAGAAAGCCCCAAAATTTGCCGCAGGCCACCCTAGGCGGTGAGCCGTCCAGGCATTTTCTTACAGACAGGGTTGTATTGTTTTAAAAAGATCATTTTTTCCCCTCGCATTTGCAGCCTCCTCCGTGAGGTCACCATGCGTGGTGGGGCTCATTTTACTGTCACTCCTGCTCGTTTTCCTGAACCGGTTTCCAGCATGCCGGTGTGTGCGTGTTTGTTTTCTTTGGCACAGCATTGCCATGGACCTGGAGGCCTGAAAAGAAAACGCTATATTAAACATAAAAGCACAAACAAACAAACAAAACAAAAACAAAAACAAAAACCCCACACACTCCAAAAACCTGTTTCCAGAAGCTGAAATTGCTTCTAACTTTGCAATTTTTTCCTTTTTCTTTCTTTCTTTCTTTTTTTTTTAAAGTACAGTCCTCCCTATTTCGGGCTTTCTGGGCTGCTGGCTGCACGGGCCCCAAGCTGGTCGGAACTGAGAACAAGGGCCCCTCTCTCTCCTCCTTTGTGAGATAAATTGGGTCAAAGCCAAAACGCCTTGGGCTTAATTGTGGAGTCTGCGTCCTAGGAACATGAAATGATGCTTCTGTCAGCTGAACGCACCACTTGAATTGCTGAGTGCCGACCGGGGGTGCAGCTGGCTGTAATTGGGGTGCCTGTTCCGGCTGGGGGGCGGGGAGGGATGAGCATTCTAGCCAAGAGGCAGCAGGAAAATGACACAGCGCTGGCTCCTCCATCCTCGCTGTGCATTAGCATCACAAAGGGAGATTTGAAAAATGCCCGAGGCCAGGGCTGCTCCCCCAATTTCTGGGGAGGGGGCCGGGCATCTCTTCAGTGCAGCTGAGGATGAGAAGCAGGGCCAGCTGTCCTCGGGCTCCAGCTCAAGAAACCAGCCGCTGGACCACTCTGATTCTCCAACACAGTTGGCTAGGGCGGGGCTTGAGGATGTGTGTTTCTAACCAGCTCCGAGGTGCTGCCACTTGCCCCACCCATGGTCTGGGTCTGGATGCCCAGCTTCTGTTAGAGGGCCCATAACTTCTTGGCCAGCTGTCTATGTAACTCTTCACCTGGCCATCTGGGAAGAAATAACTGTTTCTTATTAATACAGGAGAGACACTTCCCTGTGTGGGGAAAGAGATCATGTGAACCTATGTTAATATAAGCAGTTTCTGTAAAGAGTAACTGCGGGAGGGCAAAGGCTGGTCTTAACACGTGAAAATCAGTCCGCCGTTGGAAGGGGGAGCAGGGAAAACAGGAACCGCGTGCCTTTGTCGGGGCCACACGCTGTGACCACTTGGCTAGAAGGGGTCAAAATGGATGGGGACAGCAAGGCAGAGCTCTTTGGCTTTCAACATGGGAAACGCAGCTCAGGACTGAAGGGGGTGGACCAGGGAAGCGTGAGGGCTGGGGCTGGAGCCCCACACTCAGATCAGCCTCGTGTCCTAGGCACCGCGGCCCAATTCGTGGCTCTACTGTCCTCTGGGCTGGAGTCCTCCTCAGGGAGGACCTGTCCTGTCTGTCGGAATGGTGGCGGGTTCCTTGGAGAGGCCAGAGCCACTGCTTCCCAGAACCCCAGAACCCTGGGCTTCAGAGGAGGCTTTGTTGGCAGGGGACCCGTGGGCCTGTAGTAAAGAAATATCTTCATTACTTGGATAGTTCAAGGCCGAAATACAAGCTGGATCATAGTGTGCTTTTCTAAGATATATCTATGTGTTATTCAGACATTCCTGATATTCTCACATAGGCAAGAATAGAGGTCTTTATTTTTACTTTTTAGCATTTCATTTTACTTTATTATTAGTTGCAAGTATCCAGTACATTGCTGAGACATTTATATAATTTATGAAACGATCCCCCTGATTGCTCGCTCTGTCTATCCCGGCCGTGCACACAGCTCCTACCTGACTGCTGACTGCGTCCCCTGTGCCGTGTCCCCATCCCGTGACCATCTAGCACCTACTAATTCGTGCTTCTTTAACCCTTCATGGCTTTCTCCCAGCCCCCCGACCTCCCTCCTCCCCTCTGGCCGTCACCAGATTGTCCTCTATATTTGTGAGTCTGTTTTCTAATAGTTTGTTCTTTTTGTTCCTTAGATTCCACTTATAAGTGAAATCATATAGTATTTATCTTTCTCTGACTTATTTCACTCAGCAGAATAACCTCTGGTCCATCCATGTCGCTGCAATATGTCTTTATTGTTAACAAAAATGTAACATACTTTCTATACTGCTTTGCATCAAGATATATGTATATAAATAACACGTGCATGTATATACGTATGTACACATATAGATAATACACCTGGATCCATAGCTATACCTGTGTGTATGTAAAGAAATAGCCTTTCAGTCGGGCTTTGATTTCTCTCCTTCAGCTTATTGTCCTGCTCTCTAGGACACTTCTTGCCTTCCTGTCATCTAGCACAGACAGACAGACAGACATAACCCCCAACCACACACACACCTCCCATAAGAATGACAAGACCCCTCCACCCACCTGGTTTACCTGAGTTGGAGGGCTGGGGCGGACCCTCGGGCATCGCTGGAGGTTGACTACGCCCCCTCAGGCACAGCAACTAGGGAGGGTGGTCCCTTAGGGTCACCAGGGACCATAGGACACCCAAGTAAGTCTGGGTGGGCTTCTTACCTTGGGACAATTTAAGAAGCATTACAACCGACATCCTGGTCTTGTTGGGGCTTTTTTAGGTCAGGTGCAAAGCAGAAAGTGCATAGAAGATGTGATTCACTTTGCGTGGGAAGAGAAGGTCTTTCTCCTGGCTGATGAGGTAAGAGCTGTGGCAGCGGCCCCCGCACGTCCCCACATGGGGAGGGCTCAGGCCTGATCGCACGTCCTGGGTGGTGGAGGAGAGATTCTACCTAGAATGAGGATGCCCAGCGTTACGGCCTGTGAGACTGGCCTCAATCATCCTTGCATTGGTCTGGAGTCTTGGTTATAAATTTCAGCAATCTAACCCAAACCACTTAAACAAAAAAAAAAAAAAAAACGGAAGGGGTGGGGTTGCAGGCATGGGGCCGGATGCAGGGGCTCAAACCCCATCTTCCAGGTGCCCTCCCATTCCGTCCTGCGCGTGGGCCCCACGCACAGCCTGTCTTTCCAGCCTGAAAGGGGTGTGTGTGCCCGGTGGCCCCAGCCTGCTCTGCACGAGCCTCACACCCACTGCTGCACCAATCGCTGTGTTCCTGTGGTTGCAAAGTGCAAATGGCCGGCCCTGAGCAAGGGGTGGGGCCTCTGCCTGGTCCCCCGAAAACCTCCCACCTCCCAGTGAGAGCAGGGAAGAGATGTTCCCTGTGGGCAAATCTGGACCCTTTCTCAGCCTGGGGGGGGGCGCTGGGTGGGCTGGTGCTGAGACGCTGTGCCGCCTTGTGGTCTCACGTGGTCCTCACAGCAGCTGGTAAAGAGGGGGACCTTAATGAACCCCTTCGCTGTTGCTTCTTGAACCCCATCTGGAGCCAGGGCCTGCCCATTCTTTTCCTGCTTTGCAAGGAAGAAATTGAAGACCTGTCAAATGCTGGTTTCACGTCATCTTCATTTCTGCATGATTTCTGGTGAATCCTAGCTTTTAGCACACACTAGCTTCATTTCTCTGCTCCCTAGTCCCTGCCCCCTACACACACAGACACATGCACGCACGCATGCACACTTACCCACCAAATCGTGGCCTTTGATTTATAGCAGACGGGCCTAAAATATTCCTCCCTATGGGAGAGAAGGGGCAGCAGAGTGACCCACGGTTTTCCTTGTGACCCGGTGCCCCAGCTTTCTCCCCTCCGCGTCTGGGAAGAGGAGACTGAGAGGGACGGGAAGGAGAAAGGGGGGTTAGGGGAGCAGCGGGGGATGAAGCGGGACTCTGCCAGGCCCTCGCACTGGCCCCCAGCCCCAGAGAGCCTGGGGTGCCCTGCTCTCCCAGGTGGGCAGGGTGGGGTGCGAGGCTGGACGGGGAGGGTCGGGGCAGGTGTGGCCGCTGCTGCGGGGTGCCTGACAGTGACCGTGGATGAACAATGTAGCTCCAACCTGCGCAGGTGCCGTGAGGGGCCGAGAGCGGCGCGGTCAGGCTTTGGGTCAGGCCTTGGGTCAGGCGGGTCAGGCCTCCTCGCAGGGCGGCGGGGCGGGGACAGGCGCCCCTGGCTCACGCGGCTCATGGGCTGCAGGAAGGAAGGGAGCCGCTGTCTCGGAGGGAAGCCGTAGCTGCCAGACGGGGGTGCGACCTGCCGAGGCCTTGCCTGCTTTTTTTTCTGGAAGGTTCCTTCTTGCACGTGCTGTTGCCTCCCTGGAAGTAGCTGCGCAGCCTGCGGGATGGGTGACCCCAAGCAGCCCCCCACCCTGCTCCCCGCGGCGGCCCCGCCCCTCGCTGACGCCCCGCCCCCCGCAGGTGTACCAGGACAACATCTACTCCCCGGACTGCCGCTTCCACTCCTTTAAGAAGGTGCTTTCCGAGATGGGGCCCGAGTACTCCAGCAACGTGGAGCTTGCGTCCTTCCACTCCACCTCCAAGGGCTACATGGGCGAGTACGTGCCCCCCCTGCCCCCACCTCCGGGCTGTGGGGTTCCCCCACTCCCCGCCTCCACCCTGATGCAGGGTCCTGCGGAATGCGCCCGAGCCCGAAAGGAGCAGAGTGTGCGGGGTGCTAAACACGGAAGCGCCCCCGCCAGTTCCCCACGCGGGTCACGTTGCTCCGTGCTGACCGAGGTGGTGGGCCGCGTGGACAGGTGCTGCCACCTGTGGGCGGGGCTTCGTGGGCGCCTGGCCTCAGTCTGGGGCAGAGAGTCGGCCTCACTCCTGACGCTCACTGAGCACCTGCGGTGTGCCAGTACCCACGTGGGCTCCGAGGATGCAGCAGTGAGCAAACCACAGCCACCCCTGCGCTCACAGAACTTGTGTTCCACTCAGGAGGGACAGGTGACGGCCAGATGAGTAAAGGCAGATGTCAGGAGGACAGAAACCACTAAAGAAAAGATGGGAATGCCTGGAGGTCCGGGCGGGGGGCCTTGGCTTTTGAGTTAAGACCCACAGGAGGGGAGGGAGCGGCCATGCAGATACCTGGAGAGAGCGATTCAGGGCAGGGAACAGCACGTGCAAAGGTCCCCAGGTGGAGGCGTGCCTGGCATGTTCGAGCATCATAGGATTGGAAAGGAGTATGTGAGGGGACACGTGGCAGAAGCTGAGACCAAAGAGGTCACAGGAGGCCAGGTCACCTGGCTGCTGAGGTCACATTTTACTTTTACTGGATGAGATGGCGTGGTTGGAGGGCTGAGCAGAGATGCGACCTCACCTGACATGTTTTGTTAGATTCTCCCTGGGCACCATGTGGTGAGGGCGGGGACAGAAGCGGGACAGTCAGGAGGTTGTGGCAGCTCAGACACGCTGCCGTGGGCCAGGGGAGACACAGAGGAGACGCGGACCGAGTGTGTTGTGGGCGGAGCTGCTGGGAGTTGCCTGCCGGGAAGGACGGGTGTGAGACAGAGGAGTTGGATGAGTCCCGTTTTTTCCTTCCAACAGCAGGAAGGGTAGAGGTGCCATCAATAGATGAAGTCGTGGGGGAAGCCGTTTTGAGGGAGAGCGCGAGAGTCGGTTTGGGGTGTGTTGAGTTGGCAAACACCCGCTGGATGTGCAGGTAGACGTGGGTGTGAGTCTGCGGCTCAGGGCCCACATCCAGCTGGAGTCTTGGGTTCGGGAGGGAGATGTCACACAGATCCCTGAGCCTGGACATCTCACAAGGGAAGTCCAAGGACTCGGCCAAGGCCCACCGCTCAGACGCTGGGGCCGAGGGGAGGTGCCTGCGCAGGGGCCGGAGGAGGAAAGGCCAGCGCGCTGCAGCCAGGGGCCTCGTCCCAGCCTTTCAGAGGTTCCCTTCCATGCCAGGCGCCAGGATGGAGGTCTTGTTTGTTAAGCTGGAGGCCGGTGTAGCTGAAGCGTGAAGAAATATCTTGGCCAGGTCAGGGAGGCCGCCGTACCCTTGGGATGGTGACCCAGTTGTCCTTGGCTGTATTCGAGGTGGACAGGGGTTAATGTGTGCCGGTCTCCCTGGGCCACCCCAGTAGTGGTGTTGCCTCTCTGCTAGACCACACGTGCTGTGTAGCCCTTAAACAGATATCTCTGCTAACTCAGCTTTCAAACACCAGTGCGCTTACCACATGCCTCTCCGTCTCTCTTCGATCTCTCTTCTCACAGTCATTCCCCGGGAGGTTGGACACCAAATCAGGACGCATTGTCCTCAGATCCCAATAACAGGTGTATAGGCAGATTTCCTCCGCTCGATCCTCTGCTCATCGGCAGGCGATTAAGCGGGAAGTTCTTTCAACATTCGTTCATGGGAAACCGTTCTGAGATGCCAGAATTTGTCTTCTCGCCTCGGGAAGTCCGTCAAGGCATCGGATGGGGACCTGTCTTTGCCAGTTCAGTCCTGCCGCCTGATTCCAAGAGCATCTTGCTGAGCGCGCGCGCCCTCGCTTCCGGGGCTCTGCGGTTTAGGGTGTGGGTGTGCGGAATAGGGAGACCATGTCCCCGCCTCGGGTGCCTGCATCTGCACCGTCGTGGGTCTGAACTCGATCAACCGCAGCCCAGAGAACGAGGCAGAGCTCCAGAAAGTATGATGGGGAGAGCTGACTGCGTTCTGAAAGGTGTTATTATTTTAACTCATTCACGTCAGCTTCTTTGCACGCGATTTGACTTTGTCAGTCACGATCCTTCAGAAGTAACAGAAACGTGCCTTGAACTGGCCTACACCAAAGAGACTTAAAAAAAAAAAATCCATCATCGGTAAAAAGTGCAGGAGTAAAGTTGCATCGGGCTGAACGATGCTGGGGGGCTCTGTCACTGCGTTTTTGCTTCGTCTCGTTTTATTTCTTAGCTTTGCTCTCCTCTGCGTTGAGTTTGTCTTCAGGCAGCAAACAGTTCCAGGAAAGTCCCCGACGGACACTCACTGGCACCAGCGAGTCACCTGTCCACCCCTGGAGCCTGTGTAGGGGGGTGCAAGGCCTGCGTCATGTACCCCTTTAAAGCGGGAGCCAGTGTATTAGTTAACAAAAAGGCCCTGAAATGCAGTGGCTCAAACAAGAGGCAGGTGTACTCTCTCTGACCTAACAGTCCCAGGGTAGGGGGTCCAGAGCTCCACGGGGTCCCAGGGACGGGCTGGTGGCATGGCCTGCCTTCTCCACACACGGAGTCCGCCTCCAGCACCGAGGCTGCCGGCCAGTGGGAAAAGGAAGGAGAAAGGAGCGAGCATGCCTCTTCCATGGGAGGAAGTAATGTGGAATTTGCACATGTCACTTCCGTCCTCCTTGGCAAGAACTTGGCCACACCTGGCCACTCAGTGTTGGGCGTGGGGATGATTACAGAAGCTCCCAGCCGGCCGGATCGCACTTAGCTGAGGTCTCTCTTCCCCGCTTCAACCCTGCAGGTGTGGGTACAGGGGAGGCTACATGGAGGTGATCAACCTGCACCCCGAGATCCGAGGCCAGCTGGTGAAGCTGCTCTCCGTGCGTCTGTGCCCACCAGTGTCCGGGCAGGCCGCCATGGACGTCGTCGTGAACCCCCCGGGGCCGGGAGAGGACTCCTTCGAGCAGTTCATGAGGGTGAGTCGGCTGCGTCCCGGGCCTGGCCTGCGTCCCTGGGTCACCAGCACTCTCTCCACGTATCCAGTCCGGATGGCCGTATCCAGTCCGGATGGCCGGCCTCTCTCCCGGTGGCCTCCAGGGGGCGCCCTTGGAGCCTGACACACCCCCAGGATGTTGGGTCCGAGGATGGAGCTGGGCCATGTCTTGAAGTGGGAGGATTGTGCATACGAGTGGACGTGGGGACCCCTTCCTCACCGCGGGTACCCCGGGTGGCCGGGCACCCAGAGCGAAGGGCCTCGTGTGCTGAGAACGTGCCGGGGACTCTGTTACCAGACCGAAGAGTGTTACCCGGCTTTACCAGACGTCATCACAGCTCGAAGCGGTCCCGTCAGGCCCTTCCAGCTGCACGGGACCAAAACCCAGCTCTAACCAGTTTGAACACAAAAGGAGCACATGGGCCACGCAGCCAAGAAGTCGGTTCCCAGCCATTCCGGGCTCATGTCTTTATCTTGACTTATTTATTTTTATATGGTGGAAAAATTCACAACATAAAGTTTTCCATTTTAACGATTTTACACTGGGCCGTTTGCAGCATAAAGTACCTTCCCATCGCTGGGCAAGCGTCCCACAGTGAAACTCCGTCTGCGTGAGACGCCGCTTCCCGCTCCTCGCCCGCAGCCCCTGGCCCCTCTGTCCTCCTCCCTGTCTCTGAACCTGGCCGGCTCGGTCCCTCACAGAGTGGGGTCATCCCGCGGGGCGTCTTCTGGGCTCCCGTCAGGATGCGCTTCCTCGTCACGGCCGAGGAATGCTCCCCCGTGGTCGGCCCGCACTTGTTTACCCGTCGCCTGCGGGCCACCCCGTCGTGTCCTCCGCTCCAGGGTTGGGCTCACGTCCAGCTCGGAGCCCTGGGCACAGCACATGGAGTGAGAGTGGGGCGGCGTGGCCCCCAGACATGATGTGGCGAGGCCACCTCCTAGCAGCGTGTCCCAGGACGGTCCCTCCAGAGCCAAGTCTGGTCAGAGCCCGGGGCAGGGACTGGCTGCTGGTTCTCGTCGTCAGGAACGACGTCCTGGCAGAAGAACAGACCCCCGACACAGGCTCCCCGGGACCTGCCTGTGGGCTGGGACCCCCTGCGCCCGTGCGCCCTGTGCTGCAGGGCCTGCGGCAGCCCTGAGGGCTGAGCTCACACAAGAAGCTCCCGCAGAGGGGCCTGAGTCTCGCCCACGCCACGCACTCACGAGCTCGCTTTTCCCATCTGCCCCGCTGCCCCGGGGTGGGAGGGATGTTTCTGGTGGCCAGAGCCATTCCGCGATGTCCAGAGGGGCTGACTCCTGTGCTTCGTCCTCTGTCCCATCAGGAGAAAGAGTCCGTCCTGGGCAATCTGGCCAGGAAAGCGAAGCTGACAGAAGACATGTTTAACCAAGTCCCGGGAATTCACTGCAACCCCTTGCAGGGGGCTATGTACGCCTTTCCTCGGATCTTCATCCCCCCAAAGCCGTGGAAGCAGCTCAGGTCAGAGGTCCTGGGCTGGGCCGCTTCCCCTCCGGGTGGGTGCGGGGCTGGGGGCCGCCGTGGGGCGCAGCAGTGCCGGCCGCAGAGGCTCTGAACTTCGTGGGCCCCTCAGCCGGAGGACGTAGGTAGAGATGGCAGCCCAAGGCCGGGTGCCTGCGTGCTGTGTGTCACGTGGTGGGGAGAGGGTAGCCCCGGTGAGTGGTGCTGCCCTGTGTCCCGGTGAGGCTGGTGCTCCGGAGGCAGGTGCCAGGTGCGACCTGGCGCCTTTAAAACGGAAGGCTGGCTGGGCAAGCAACGAGAGCACCTGGGGCCCCTCACCGGGCCTTGGAGCGTCACTTCTCCAACCGGCTAAAATTCAGGGCGTCTGGAGGGTCCCCGGCTCCGCTCCCGACACGTCAGGCGATGCCAACGACCCTGCTTTCAAGGTCAAGGGCCAGAGCGGCCCTCACTCCCCACAGCTCAGCACCTCATTGAACGCGCAGAGTGTCCGGCCTTGGCCCCGTGGGCAGGGGAGGGGAGGCGAGAACCTGGTGCTCCCGTGGCCTTCGGCCTGAGTTCTCAGCAGTGGGTTTGTGCAGAGCCGGAGCGAACCCTAGTTCCGCCTGTTCCCTCAGGCCCATAACATGGCCCCCGACATGTTTACTGCATGAGCCTGCTGGAGGAGACCGGCATCTGCGTCGTGCCCGGCAGCGGCTTCGGGCAGCGGGAGGGCACCTACCACTTCCGGTACTGTGTCCCCTGGGACCTGGGCCTGGGGGGGGGGGGCGGCAAGGGCTGGGCCAGGGCAGGCGGGCTTCCGAGCACAGCACAGGCTGGCGGCAGACACGGAGGCGTCCCTGACGTCCCCTGACCCCCACCCAGCGTCACCTCCCTGGCCAGATGTCTCGGTGGCGCGTTCTCTCCCCTGTCGCCCTGACCCTCCTCGCCGCCAGCACTGCAGCCTGCAGCGTCCAGGTTCTCGTCCAGGTTCTCGGCAGCTCGTCCGCTGCTCCAAAAACCCGCTGCGGCCCAGCGTCCCAAACACTGACAGTGGCGACGCGCTTCCTGGGGCGTGCGGCTGCCTGGCGGGGCCGCGCCCTGAGGCCGGTTCTGTCCGGAGCACACCCCTCCGTGCAGGCGCTCTCGGGGGTCCCCCGCCCCAGACGCGAAGAAGGCGTGTCATGGGCTCGCGCGGAGTCAGCACGCGGCGCCGCCTCACCGTAGTCAGGGTCGTCCGGCTGGGCGGACACGTGTGGCCGGCGTTTCTGCCTGGTTGCAGGTGAACCCCCATCGAGGCTCATTCCGAAGCTGCCTTAGGGCTGGGAACCATGGCGACAGCGTGGTGGGGAGGACTTCGTCGCCACGGCAACTCGGGACTCCCCTCCAGAGGCAGAGTTGTGCCGGGCGGGCGGGCGTCTTCTCCGGGGACACGGCCTGGCGGAGGTGTGCCCGCCCGTCCAGCAGGAGCGAGTCTTTGTGGGAAACTCAGGGTCGCGCCCCGGACGGACGAGCCGCGTCCCCAGGCGGGAGAGCGCGGCCTCCGAGGTGACGCTGGCTCTCTCAGCCCACACGCGTCCCTGCATCGCTGCTTTATTAGTTCACGTGTGCGGCTCGGCTGGACAGTGTATGAACTGGGGAGGAAACTGGTCCCTCAGGGTCCGGAGCGGGGGCAGCGGGCCAGACGCACCTGTCCCCACACGCGCGGGCGGGGCCTGAGCCGCGTCCACACGCCGCCCGGTCCAGAGCAGCCGGCGTCCAGGCTGACGCTGTCCTCTCCCCTGGCAGGATCACCATCCTCCCCCGGTGGAGAAGCTGAAGACAGTCTCCAGAAGGTGAGGGACTTCCACGTCTCGTTCCTAGAGAAGTTCGCATGAGCGCCCCGTGGCCAGCCTCCCGGGCCGCGCGCGCCACCCCGCGGCTCTGCCTCGGGCCTTCTCTCAGTCGCTGTCGCTGTCACTTGACCCAGGACACTTCTTTCTTTGTGCCTTGATGCTGGGGACACTTCCCTTCCGAGCAAATGTGAATTGGGGATGTCTCAGAAGCCCTGTTTCCCTTTGATGCTACCAAAGTCGAGGACACGTGCCGAGCGCCTGTGGCGGCGTCTCTGAGTCCGGTGCCACCGGTGCTTTGTCTGGGGTGTGACACAGTCTGGCGCGCTGGGCGGGACGCTTCAGATCTGAAGAATGGTGTTGGGGAAATACGCAGCTTACACGGAGAGGACCAGAAGTTCCCAGGCCGCCCCCGTGATCTGTGAAATAAAACCCGTGGCGGTGTGGAGACCTGGCCCCTCCCGGAGCCTGGGAGTCCCCTGCAGCTTTCGCTTATCTCTCGGGCAAGCACGGCGAGGCCAGGAGCGCCCGGGGCGGCACTGGGTGCCGGGCCGGGTCACAGTGGGTCCTGGGTCCGCAGCCCACGCCCAGATGTCCCACGGGGAGGAGCAGGAGTGAGCCAGGCTTGTCTTGAGCATGCTTCGGCGGGGACCCCCATCTGAGAGGTCTCCCTGGGCTTCAGGGACGGAGGGCGCAGCCCCGGGAGTCCGCAGTCACGTGGAGGGTTCTGGCCGGCGGGGCCTCTCCCCAGGGCCGCCCGAGCCGGCGCCCGCGGGGATGCGGAGAAGGCTCGCCAGCCAAACCCCGCCCTCCGCCGGCCCGGTGCGAACGGGGTTGCCTCGTTTGCCTCCGTTTCTAGCTCGTCATTGGCCAAAGTGCCTGGCCGCGCGGCTGCTGCGGGCGAGGCCGTGCGATGCGGTTGAAGCTTGAAGCGTGCAGAAGGGTTTTAGCCTAGTGCCGTGTTGTGCCTCCGCGCTGGCTGCCGGCTCCCCTCGCAGACTCTGCGGCCGGTGCCCCGTCACATCAGCCGTCCCTCCTCCGGGCCGGGTGTGCAGCTTCCCGGGCCCAGCAAACGCGCGTGGGGCCCGGCCCGCACCCCCACGGAGTGGGCACCAGGGCGGGCAGCGGACATGGCTCCTCCTCCTCCCTGTGACCCCCCTGCAGTGGGCAGTTAGGGAACCCAGGGCCAGCTCAGGGGTGTGGAGCCCCAGCAAGCCCCAGGACGGGATGGATGGAGAGAGGTGGGAAGGGGAGCGAGCTTTGAAACAGCCTCCTGTGCCTCACCCCCGTGCTGGGTCCACGCAGGGAATGTGATTGAAAACCTTCAAACCGTCACCGCCCCGCCCCACCGCATGCCAGAGTCCCCGTGACGGAAGCAGCCACACTCTCAAGCAACAAGGGGAACGAACGTTTGGGATCTTTTCCTCTGTTAGAAAAACGGAGGAAAGTTAAACTTGGGCCCGTCGTGTATAAGCCAGGATGCGCCTCAGAGCAGTGAGATTTCTGGAGGAAAGGTTAAATAGAAGCTGGTCTATTTTTTATATTTTTGTAACGGTCGCTTTTTTCATGGAGGGGGCTAGTATTTATAGTTTTAACAGGTCCAGTAGTTTTTTATGAATCTCTTCAGGTTATAAATAACCCCTAAAAACTGCAACGTTTACATGATTTTTAAAAAGATGCCGTATGCTTTTGGTTTGCTTTGAAAATAAATCAACAAAAACATGAGGGGCACTGGCCTCGGACGTCAGCGCCCTCTGGACAGAAACGCTGATTGTGACAGATTTCGTTGTCTACAGATTCTGGCCCCGTGTCTCGGGTGGGCACGACCAGAGGAAGCCATTTGCCATTTGGGGGTCACACTTTAAATCTGCGCCTGTGAGGTTTCCTGTCCATCTAGGCCCACAGGTAGGGGATGCTGGGCTGTACCTTGAGGACTGTCGCCTTCCCTCAGGGCCGGGCTGGTGGTTGTCCCAGGGTGCAATATGCAGGGAGATAGCTCTGCTGGAAATTTCTAAAAAAATACATGTCAAAAATGGTGATCGTGCTGAGCTTTGCTTACAGTTTAGATATGAACGTCGCATGAACATCACTAATCGAACGTCTTCCCTCTCTGTGACTTGCGTTCGTTGCACAGTAATGAACGTTTTCCTCCCAAATACTGCAAACTTCAGCTTCCATTTCGTTTTAGGACCCCAAGGTGTTTTTGTTGCTCAAGGTGGAAAAACCTCGTGACTCTTCAAAATAGAACGTTGTTGGTAGGAATACAAACCACGACTTCCTAGTGGAAGTGAAGGAAGAGCTAGGAGCCTCTCCGCAGGGAGAGGGGGGCCGGCAGAGGGGCTGGGGGCACCCCGAGGCCGGTGGGGGCGGGGAGTCGTCCACATGGACCTTGCCAGAGCCCCATCAATGTCGACATGCGGTTTTGGAATTCAGAACAATTTTTCATCCCAAACTGAAATGTCTGTCTTTGTTAAAGAAACTTGGGGGGGGGGGAGGAGGAAGAAGAAAAAGCTTTGGAAAATATTAAAAGACAACACGAAGGAAAAATGAAGACTACTCCAAGTGTCTTAAGCAGAAAGAGGAAGCCCTGGAGGGGAGCTGGTTTGGTTCTCGGGTCCACTCTTACCCGCAAAGCCCGCTCGTCCGGCCCCGCGTCGGGAAGCTCGGATGGGCTGTGCTGGTCCACTCGAGCCCTTGCTGAGGCAGCCTGTGGCCCAGGAGAACTGGCTCTTTGGCCGGCCCTGCGCTGGCCATGGGGGCAGCAAGGGGCTGAGTCTCCAGCCTATCCGAGCGTCGGGGGAGAAGCTGCAACACCCCTCGTTTACCACGGAGGGTCTTTAGAGAGGCTAGGGGTAGGGGTGGCGTGTTCAGGGGGTTGAGGGTCGTTCTGGCTGCTAACCAAGGAGACTGGAGATGCTGTCTGCATCCCTCGCACACACACACGCGCACGTGTCTGGGGACTAAACTCGGTATATTTAGTTTGTTACACAGTTTATTAAATAGGGATTGGAAGAGACAGTTATCACTCATTCGAGATTGTTTTCAGTACGGTTTGCTGGAACACCGGGATTCGGTAGCTGCGTGCCGGCCCGGGGCTCGGTGACGGAACCAGCAGCTCGTAAGCTGTGGTCCGTGTTTGTGAGGCCGACAGCATCCGAAGCTTGTAGAGTGGGGAGAGAGCACACGCCCTGTCGTTGGGGTGTGGGTGTGTGTAACCTTTGGAGAGGCCATTTTGGCACTGTTAATATTAAATACACATCTAAAACAACAGCAATCTACCCCCCAAAAAAAAATCACAGTAATCAAGACCAGGTGGTTGCTGAAAGGCCAAATAATAGAACAGGACAGAGTTCAGAAACAGTCACGTGCATTTAGTGCTTTGGCATAAGCACACTACACACACTTACATCCATGTATACGCCTTTGACACACTTGTATTGACAAAGTAATTTTTGACAAAGCATAGCCACACAATGCGATGAGGGAAAGTCTTTACCACAGGTGCCGAAAACCTGGATGTACCTTTGGAAGTAAAAAAATAAACTTCACCTCTTACCTCACTCAAATACAAAATTTGAGTTGGATCACACACCTAAAATGGAAGAACTGAAATTATAAATCTTCTAGAAGAAAACTTATGCATGTCTCTTTGTGTCTGAAGTAGGTAAATATTTCTTAGGACAAAAAGGCACAAATCATAAAAGAAATAATTGATAAATCGAACTACATCAAAATTCAGAACTTCTTTTTCAAGGACATTATTAAGAAATGAAAATGCAAGACACTGACTGGGGGAGAGCATTTTTAGAAGATAAATCTCATAAAAGACTTGTATCAAGAATATATAAAGAACTCCAGAAGCAGGGTTGGGCCTGGTTAGTATTTGGATGGGAGACCACCTAGGAATTAAAAGAAAAAAGAAAAAGAAAAAAAAAAAAGAACCCAATTACGAAACAGGTGAAAGAATAAGTATTCCACAAGATACACAAACGGCCAATAAGCACGTGGAAAAATGCTTGATGGCATCAGCGATGGAAAGAAACGCCAATTAAAGCCACTAGAACGATTTATGGCAGGCCTTGCTCCGGGCCTCTCATAGTGCCCCATGCCACACACAGTCAGCTGTGGCCTTGAACCAGCCTGGCCTCTGTGCCCATAGGCTGCAGGCACTGAAGCAGGTCACACGCATTGGGGATAAAAAACAAAACACCACAAAACAAAAACAAAAACACGAACTCGAATGACTCAATTGAAAAAGATTGTTAACACGAATGTCAAAAACGGGAAACAAGCGATCAAAGTCTTGGTGGCAGGAATGAAAAATGACACGATTGCTTTGTAACCGGTGGCTCCCTGCACAGTTAGACTTCTGTTCTGTGACCCAGCAATGCCGCTCCTGGCCAGGTGTTCAGGCCAGAAACAAAATCAGGGCCGGAAGGCCTGGCGTGAGCAGGCTCTGGGGCGCCGCCCGCCCTGCGCCTTGACCTAGAGACTCGCTGGGCAGAAAGCTGGGGACGGTCTCAGCTCACTTACATGATCCCCGCCTCAGGAAACACTGCCTCATGCTGCCTGTGTTCCAGTGTCTGAAAACTACTGTTTCACAGGTTTTCTAGTTTTTTAGTTTTTTAAGGTGGTCAGTCTATCCCGTTTCTGTTAACCCCTCACGGCCTGGAGCAAAGGCTCCTTCTATGGTCTGCGTCCCGCTGTGGGCTACCCTGGCCTGTTTGCCAAAACTTACAGAACCGACCGCTTATGATTTGCGCATTTCACTGTATATAAATTACAACTCAACAGAGTTAATTGGGGCTGTGGGGGGCGCGGGAAATACATATGGCCTTTGATCTAGAAATCCCGTCTAGGAGTTCACCCTAGAATGTTTTCCCACACGTGAAAGATGCATGTACGAGGATTTTCTCAGCAGCATTGTTGGCCATGGCAAATGGGGGGACCCTAAGTATTCATTAATTGGGAATTGGGGTGGCCCTCCCGAGGAATCCCTTGCAATTGTCAACCCAGGTGAGGGCATCCATCCGAGGAAGTCGCAACAGCGTGGCCACACTATGCAGGGGTGGAATCCTGCAGCTCTGTTTGATCGGACTCACCTTGTCCATCCCCTGGCACGTTCTCCCCTCCCCCAAGTCGGGGCGCTGGCTTGCTCTTAGGCATGTCTGCACCCCCAGGGGGTAACTGAGATAGCAGTGTACGCGAATAGCCACATTGGGGTACAGAAATCAGTCTCTCACTTTCTCTTTCCCTGTCTCTCAGTCTGTGTCTTTCTCTTTCTCCAAAAGACAAAGGATTTTCCCCAGAATGTGCTCTGCCCTAAAATACCTAAGCAGGCAAATTCTTAAGAACTCTTTTAAGAATCGGTAAGCCTCTAAAATGCTACAAACCTTTATGTATCTTCAGAGCATCGATTGCAGGATCCATCAGATACAGTATTTAATTGCTTAATGTAATCAGCATATTCCTGGGGGAAATGTGTAAATCAAATGATTTTTATTTTTTTAATTGGTGCTTTTTAATAGATGTTATGTTGAAAAAAAAAAAAAAAAAAGAAATCATAGACAAGGAAAAGAGGGAAAATCGCCCTTGGCAATGTGAATATAATCTGGGTAGTGCAGAATACAAAGGGTCTCTTGTTAGTTTTGTTAGGTGTGAACACAAATGTCATTTTTAAAGATGCATGTTGAAGTGTGTAGGGATAAACTTCAGTATTGGATTTAAAATACTTTAGGAGAGAGAGAGAGAGGTCAGTTTTTTGTTTTGTTTTGTTTTGTTTTTTTAAAGAATAGATGAAGCAAATGAAGCAAATGTTGATAACGAATTGGGGCAATAGAGGTTCATTCTATTATTCTACTTTTGTATTTTCATAATGAAAACTTTTTAAACATCCACGAACCTCAAACAGAAAGAAAATTGTTATTTTCTAATTAATGTGCATTCTGTCAGAACAGTTACATAGGCACATATTTTAAAAACAGCATCATATCGAACACATTTTCTATTATATATCCAACATGCTATAAAACACTGCACCATTTAAAAATATATATATACTATGCATTGAATGGATGTAACAGGATTTATAGGGGATGTCTACAGCCACGCCACCCTGAACAAGCCCGATCCTCTCTGATCTTGGAAGCTAAGCAGAGTTGGGCCTGGTTAGTACTTGGTATGGGAGACCACTTAAGAAGACCAGGCCCTGTAGACGTAAAAAATAAAAATAAAGGATTGAAAGCTGACGAGGTCCTTGCAATCTGTGAGGTCGACCAAGGGTTGCCTAGCCTAAAAAATAAAAATAATAAAAAATAAGAATTTAGTTCGTTTCCAGTTTTTCACAGTCATAAACAACCTTTCAACAAACATGCTCGCATTGAATCTTGTTGCACAGCTATTGTGCATCCTTAAGACAAAGGTCTAGGAAGGCAATTTCCGGGTGAAAAAGTGTTTCAGCACTAGGGGGAGCTGGTCCCCTATGGGATGCCCACAGGAGGTGCTTTGAAAAGCAAACGCCCGCCCTGCCCCTTGGCAGCAGAGCCTGTCTCCGACGTCATGGTGCAGCTTTGCGTTGACTGCAAACACCTGAGCACGCAGCTCCTAAACGAGGCCTGGTACCCAACCCGTCTCCCCAACACGGACACTGGTGGATTAAATAGACGTTTATGGACACATGCCAATTTCGTGACTGAGGGAGTCTGTGCATCGAGAGGGGGCCTGGGCGGGGTGGCCACACGCTCCAGAGTATCATCGGGGGAGATGTCCTCACTCCTCACTGGGCAGGCTTTGGCAGTCAGAGGATTCTTTCTGGCATGTTCTGTACACAGCCTGGTGGTCGACCCCCTGATCGGCGTCGAGGGCCCTGCTAGGCTTTCACCAGGCCACAGGGAGGGACATCGAGATGGGGACAGTGGACTTGCCTCCGTCAGAGGTTGTCACGGTCCTAATTCAGGGCTCTTCGGACCACAGCACTGCCCAAGACACACATTTCTTCGTCAGGAAGGGTGCGGCAGGGCTGACCTGACATTCCAGCTGGTCACAGGTGACAGGGGAAAGGACAGACACCCCAAGGCCAGGAGCAGCGGGGGCACCAACTCCCTGCCTCCAGGTGGACAAGTGTCTCAGACACGTCAAATGCTGTCACCTTCCGATCCAGAGCCATTTCCAGATGGAAGCACTGGCACCGCTGGGGTCATGTCACTTAGGTGAATGGCCCCAGCGCAGGCTCCTCGTTGGGCATATGGCCCAGGCCCGGGGACCCTGGTCCCAGGCACAGGCTCGAGGATGGCATGTGACCAGCACTAGGCCAACGAGTCCCGTGCAGGTTTTGGCTGGAGGCGTGGAAAAGCAGGAGCAGTCGCAGGAGCCGCGACCCTCACATAGCATCGCCGTGGACAGCGTGGGCCTTGGGCTCTGGACTTGAACTGGCAGCCTCTCTTCATCGCTTATTGGCCATGTGACTTTCTGAAATTTTTAGCATCGCTATTTGGCTTCCTTGCCTGTAAACTGGGCCAAGAATAATTTCTACCTCACAGGGTCATTGTGGGTTTCACGTGACACGGCATGCTGACGCACTAGGCACGGAGCCTGGCGCGTCACTCCATGACGGTGGTGGGCGGACACTGTCCACACCCTGAGGTGTGCAGGCAGCGGGCTGGCATCTTGCTGGGCCTGTCGGTCCACAGCGTCACTTTCTCCGCGAGTCTGACTTGGGACGAAACACACAGGTCCTCATCAGTTTAGGTGTTGGTCACTGCATGTGGGCTTCTGATTGGGTGGGATCAGGGCCTGATGACTGTCACATTTGTAAAAAACAGTAACGCCTACACCACACGAACCCTGAAGATCCTCTCCAGGGTCACAGGTTTTAGTTAGATTCTTTGCCATCTAAAGCACAAGCAACAAAAAAATGGGTAAGTTGGCTGGAGGATGGACTGGCGGGGGCGGGGGGTAGACAAAGGGTTTGGGTGTTTTTTGTGGTGAAAATACTTTCAGGTAGTTGTGATCGCAAAACCGAATATATTAAGCCTCCCTCCAAATTGTTCACCTTCTTTAAAAGGTCTATTTAATGGTGTAGACCACATCACAGTAAGGCTGTTCGAAGATTCTTCGTGCCCGTGATACTGTATCCGCTCTTCCTGCAAAGCAGAACACTGAGTGAAACAGACCCTAACGAGGTCTGACCCACCCAGTCCCTACGGTTTTCTTGGCTATAATCAAGAAACCCAGGTAGAATTCAAAGAAAGACTGCACTGAACGACTGTTTTATAAACCTTTATTGGAAAGGCTACAAACTTTATATTGCCACCGCATTTCTTACGCTTCAAGTGGTTGTGGGGAAGTAACCTTGGATACAAAACTACTATGCTGTTGAATCTCGCCCAGGCTGGTTGTAAAATGTCTTTTGTACAACAGAGGTAGAGTGGACAGGACAATAATTTTAAACCTCACGGGCCTTGATTAATGCCAGGACACTTTTTCTCCCCATTCGGGTTCTAACAGACCTAGAAATAAACTACAAGTATTATATTAGGCTCATTTAAAATTTTTAGTTTTCAGTTTCCCCCACTTGTTCTTGTACAAATGTAAAATGTACAACTGATGTCTCTTTTCCCCCAAACTAAAGTGTGTTCTAAAAATATTCTGGGAATGAAAAGAAGGCAGTAGAAGATCGCTAGAGCAACACAACATCCTTTTCATAGTAGTTTCACCTGATCTTCCTCTTATCAGTCTGAGTCTTGTGTTTCCATAAAACAGTAGTAATAACCAGGGCTTCCCCCAATCTCGAATATTCAACTTAATGGAGACAGTATCTTTAACTATAACATTTAATGAAAACAGAGCATTTAACAGGTTCTATGCAGACATGGTTTTGATGTCGACTTGCTGTTACCTTATTTTAAAAGAGGGAGGTTGGGGGTAGATGCAGGCTGGGTCGCCCTGGGCCCAGTGCTCAAGGATCATGACTTAGGAGTTACAGGACTTGGATGTCCTTGACCCTACAAAGCATCCATTAAAGCCAAAAAGCCTGTTTCCAACAACATATTCAACTTTCTGTTGCTTTTTTAGAACTATAGAACGGGCATGTGCCTGAAGCATTAGCTGCAGGCCAATGGGTTTCTAAGAGCCGTTTAAGAATCAGAACTAAGGGTACATTCTCCAGTTTAAAGTTACATTTTACAGTTCAAACTGTGTTCTTCCTTCTAAAAATGTGACACAAAGAAATAATTTACACCACTGCTTTTTATTATCAAGTTTCAAAAACCTTTCACAAGATGGAAAAAAAAAAAAAAAAAAAAAAAAAAAAAAAAAAACTTTACAACCACAGCTAATGTAATTTTTCCCATTGTTCCCAGTCAGCTCCAAACCCATTGTGTGCAAAGCCCATTTTTTTCCATGCACCTAAATGATAGATACAGGCTATGAAATTCTTTATTCTATTTGTAGCAGCTTATGCGGGTGCAGCCAAACACAAAGCTTCAGGACAAATCGTACACGTACTTTACAATGTGGGATTTGAATTTAAAATATGAAACAAAAAAAAATCTACACGAAACCAATAAAAATCAAGCACAGATGCCAGGACTGAAACTTAAAACCCATGTGTGAAAGGGAGTCTTATTTCCTTTCAAGTGCTTTATTCTGCTACAGAACAGTCAAAATGAAGATGTAAAGCTCTGTGGTTAGTTTAAATTATACACTCTGTAGATATTATACCAATTTTAAAAGTTACACATAGACCAACAGATGTCCATCAGCTCATCTGGACTGACCAGACCCTCCAGCGGGGTCGCTGACAACAAACCAGGCAGACGTGGAAAGAAAATCCACTTGTGCAATTTGTCTGCAGAGTTTACTGATGGGCACATTGCACTCCGGGTCCGTGATGGCTGCTGCTCTCCTCGTCAGAGCTATCGTTATAGGCTTCACGCCGCTGGCCACCTCCCGAGCCCCGAGTGCTGTCAAATTCCTGAAGCTCTACCTCCTCCGTGTCTCCAATGATGTTTGGAACTTCCGGTCTAGAGGGCAGAAGATCTTCTAGTTCCTTCATTAAAAGGAACAAAAATAGGGTTAGTGGTAAGGTATCCGCCTCCCTCTGACACCATCTGAGGCAGAGGCCTCTTTGACAGTTAAAACAGATGTGTCTGTATTTTAAGCCAGATCACAAACTGATGACCCGGAGGCCGAATCTGCAGGCACCTTTTGTGCAATCCATCTATCGCTTAGGAAAAAACAAAAACAAAATCAGTTGCCAATGTTTAAACACTGGAAAATCTGACATCAGACACGCCTTTACTCCTGCATGGAACTGCCCGCAGATGCTGAGCTCCCCGGGGATCCCCAACCCTCCTCCTGCGCCACACCCAGGCCACTTTACCCTGCGAATCCCTGGCTGACCCCAGAAAGGCTTAACCAGCAACCCTCATTCTGATACCAGGACAGCCCATTAATCACTCAAATATTTAAAAAGCATATTATAAACTGTGATCTTAAAATCTTAGCACCAAAAATAAATGGAAAGTGACAAAGAAACATAATTATTATTAAACCTTAAGTCACCTGTTGTTTAAATTTAGAGAACACTTACAGAAAGCTTGTCTGGGTTGATCCAGTTGTTTTCAGGAAACTGTACATCGAACTTTATGTAAAGGTCACCTTTTTCAAAGGGGTTACGATACTGTGGCATCCCTTCACCTCGAACTACACGAACACAACCTGTTATTTGATAAGAAACAGGGAAAGTATTAAGAATTTTATCCAGGGAGAAAGGTGCTGAATAATATTCTTTTATGAGTCACCTACTACAAAAAAATTACAAATGGCAAAAGAGCACAAAGAACCCCAGATCGGACAGAAATCAAGACTTACCTGGTTCGATTACTTTGCCAGGGGGGTATTTCACCACAATCTGACGTCCATCAAGGTGCTTGAATGTGAACTGAAATCCACACAGAGCTTCGACAAGCCCGATCTTATACGTCATGTGCAAATCATTCCCATCTCTCTGGAACACCTACACATAAAACAAGTACGGAGCTGTACTCCTGTGCTGTGCTCTCTGAACTGATTTCAAAACCATTCACTGCAAAAGACAAAGTGCCACTGTCCCTAATCTCCTATATTTAAGTAAGGAAACACAGCTATTCTAGTAATAAGAAACTTCTACGAGGCAAATAATGGCTCATAAGGCACAGCCGAGGCTCCAGAAGCAGAAGCGGGTAGGTTCTGCCGGCCCATTTCCTGACCCTGCTTCCGAAGGCCCAGTGGGATTCTGCAGATCGGGCTCACCTGGAGCACTCCACAGACATGATTCTAGGAAGGGAAGGGGAGGGTCCAAGTTCAACATAAGAAGTGCAACCAGTAATGCTCAGCCAGTGAAGGTGCTTAAATCCCATGCTTCACACATGTACAAACAAGCTTTATCTCAAATAAAAGTCAAAACTTGCTTAAATGTAAATCAAACAGAATAGGTAACAGCAAAAGTTATTTAGTAAACAAAGAATGTTTCTGCTTTCAGTGTGTAGGAAAAAATACATCCAATTTCACACATGCCCAGATTGTAACTTTTGCTTATCAGAATTTACAAATATCTACATACTTAACTTTTGAAATTTAAGATAAAACAAAATGAACTGCAGTTAAAGGTCACCTGGTTTTTTTCTCAGTACGACTCTCTCTTCCAAAGAACGCCAGATGCTTCACGTAGAGAAGAGAACCCAAAAGATACCCTCTTTTTTAAAATTATCCTCCTAAATTTACCCACGAAGGGAAGTTCATCTCAAACCATGACCGTGTCCGGTGGTCCCGGCCAGCAGCCTCGGCAGCACCAGGAGACCTGAGTTACCCTTTACCAGGGGCAAAGCTGTGCCAGCAGCAAGGGCAGAGGAATACGCCGTTCTCCGACCGGAGAGCTCACCTTAGAGTGGCTCCAACAACAAATGGTATCAGGGTTGTTTTGGGGCCAAGGGGTGGTTAGGCTAGTTAATTTGATACTAAAACTCAGAAAACAAACAAGCAGGAACAAGGAGGGAATTTCTGAAGAACAACAAGATTAATGAGGTGCTACCAAGAACCAGACAATCAAACACTTAAAAGCTATTGTAATTTCTGAAAAATTTAAGTAGAGCACAAAAGAGGACTAGCATCCCCACTGTGGTTATTCGCCACACTAATGCACCATGG
Source organism: Eonycteris spelaea (assembly GCA_003508835.1). Classification (NCBI taxonomy): domain Eukaryota; kingdom Metazoa; phylum Chordata; class Mammalia; order Chiroptera; family Pteropodidae; genus Eonycteris; species Eonycteris spelaea. The sequence goes on along the minus strand of PUFA01000071.1, from coordinate 7,128,404 downwards.
TAGCCAGTGCAAACCAACACACGTGCGTACACACATGCACTGAAAGATGAACACACATGATACATAGCACTCCCAAAGTTGAATGTCTTTTGATCAGAAAATTTATATTGCCTTAGATATAGCACCCATCCTAATCTCATGGCCTCACAATTACTTTAGCACAAGTTTTGGGAGTGGGGAAAAAAAAAAAGGCCCAGATGAAATACGAGCTTTTTAATGAACTAGTTCAAACTAGCCATGTTTTCTTCAGAAGATCCAGAATATTTTCAGTGGTATAAGTTAAACTGCCTAAATCTCACCCTGGGTTCCAATTTACTTTACTGGTCATAATAAAGCCAAGAAGGAACCACCTTTGTCCTCTTCCTGCACGAACTTCCCTTCTAACCTTTACCAGTTCCTGCTTTCCACCTCAAGTAACAGCTACACATCCGCCGTCTGTCGGAAATTCCATACAACTGCACCACTGCCAACGATCTGAAGGGACTTACTTCCCAGCCCCAAAGAAAGCAAGCTGGCTGGTTTCTTACTTGATTCTGCACCGGCCATCTGGGAGAAGACAAATTTGGTTTTCAGTTGAGCAAGCCAAGCCCAGGGACCCACAGCTAGTCAATACGAGTCAGAGCGAAGTCCCGTGTCTCCAAACCCAGTGATCTCTATTTTTAAAACCCCCATTATACGGCAACATTGAAGACTGAACTTTGTACAAAGGTTTCACTGTCGGTTTGACATGCCGAAACACCAAAAACATCATTTCTACTCTCCTCCAAATAAGCATGACTTTTGAACTTCTTCACTGCCCCCTCACCACTGCACTGCCAGACATCATGTGACAACTGCCCTTGCACTGCCCGTGACGTAGCGACGAGAACGCCCTCACAGTTTGTACCTCTTACAATACGGCACACTCTACACACCCAAGTGGACTGTGTCAATTCCTGGGCTGTCTTTCTGCCTTGCAGGCCTTGTACGCTGCTGTGCAAGGAAGGCAAGGCCGAACAAATGAGGAAGTGGCTAAAATGCCAGTGAATAGATTTACAAATATTCCAACCTATGAGACTTTGAGGCGCAGGATACGTATCGTAAGTGCTACCTCTGCAGAGCTTGAGAGGTCTGACCGGGATGCCCCGAGAAAGCCCAGTGCGCGAGAGCCACGCACAACCTCGTGAGGGAATGAGTCTCTTCAAATTCCTAGACTGCATCTCAATATGGCTTTATTCTCTACTGGATGCTTGAAGTGATTAAAAAATTTTACTTTATTAGTAGAAATCATCATTAAATGGGAAAAAAAACTTGGAGTAAACTAAAAAGGTGGCTGACCTGTGATGTTCCTTTCAGAGGAACCTGAGTCAACGCGATCAGTATGGAGCCAGAACCCTCTCACAGTCTCCTCTGGTCCAGAATGTGGGTGCTCACTCCAGGCACGTTTCCTGGTGAGCTCGATGACCTTCATGGACAGAGGCCTACACTCCCCCCACGGCACATTAAACACCAGCAGGGCAGGGTACCAAGAAAACACTCACCCGACCGCATCATCAGACCAACTAACTCTGCCTTGTACGTAACAGATATATACATACCAATCAGAAGTGTAAAAATAAAAAAACCCGCAGAACCTTCTCTTTCAAGAAAAGCTCACTTGGACACCCAATATGTAAAACAAAGAGCAGCACTGAGGACAGAAGCCTCGTCCACCCACCACCCATCAGAAATTTCACCGTGAAACACAAGCTGTCTTAGATCATCTGGTCCAGTGCCCTCATCTTCATACACGAGGAAAGTGGGGTACAGAGACAACGGGACTACGTAAGGTTACAGTGCTGGTCTATGGCCACGCTGGGACCAAATGCGACTCCCCCCAGACCTTCTGACCGCACGTGCTGTGATGTACGAAACAAGGCAGCTCGCATGAGCTCGGCCTGACCAATGAGCAGTGTTACTCCAGGGAACATAAACAGATCTAACCTGTATCTTTCACACAAGACATATTGCTGAATAAAACAAAAATAAAGCAAACAAAAAGGAAGTTACCTCATGTTCTTTCTCTTGTAGCAAAAGAACAATGTCTCCTGGTTCCACGCCCGGGGCCTGGTCGGCTTCCCCAGTGAACGTAATTCTCTGCCCGTGTTTCATGCCTTTGTCTACGTGGACTTCCAGAATCTTGACTTCTTTGATCACCTTCTTCCCTTCACACTTTTTACAGCGGTCCTTTTCATTAATCACCTCTCCTGTGAAGAGAGGGTATCAACTTCCATGATGCTCCTAAGTCAGCCAGGTCTCCGTGACGCCCTTATTCATTAAATACATTTTCTGGACTTCCTTTGATAGCCACCTAAAGTTTTGTTTAAAGCATCATGCATAACAAAAGGTCCCATCTCGCTGCAGGTTACCTGAAGGGCCCAGCCACTCAGTCTCCTCTATGTGAGTAAAATGTATCTTAAAATACTTCCGTGGCTCCTGACTCTACTTACTAAAGAGAGCCTATGGGTCAAGGAAACAATGGGTGGTCAGACGCTGGCGCTTCTACAAACGCGTCTTCATTTTTGTTTTCGGTCTTAGTTTCCTGTACGTTTAACGATGGAGAGCACGAATAACATTCCAAATGTCCTTTCTGGCTCATTATTACACTACACAGTCGGTGCCGGGTGTCGTTCATGTCATGGACTGAAACCTGCTCAAGCGTCCTGTGTGGCTCTCGCCTTTACTCAGGTTCGCTATCGCAGAGAACTCCTGACACCCATGGGAGACGGCGGAGTTGAACTGGTGTGAGTGCCTCCATACCATGTTTACGGTGACACGGCTTCTTTCCTATGTATTTCTCTGAAAAGTCTGATCAGTGTATAATACAGTAAAACTGAAGTTGTACACAAGATTACGAATAAAATGGCGTCGATTTCTAATGACAGATTATTGGCATACTCTGATGCTTAGATGTTTAATTAATGACTTCAGGGGCTGTTTCTAGAATGCTTACTGCAATGTATGTTCTAAAAAACAACAGTTCCTCAAAACGGTTATGGTGCACGGGAAGATTTCGGTCAACTCTGGTCTGACAGCACGAACTGTTAGCAACTATAAGAAGGTAAAATGCCCCAACACTCCCTAGGATGGTAACTAAAGAATCTGCACCTTCTCCAAATTATCCCGTCACTTCCAGAAGCAATCTGGAAAAGGATGTTCTAAAGCTGTGCTGTCCAATATGGCAGCCACGAGCCATCTGTGGCTGTTTATTAAAATTAAAAAAACTTTAGTTCCTCAGTCACACTAGCCACGTTTCAAGTACTCACAGCGAGCGGCTACGGGCCTAGATGCTGCATATAGAGAACATTTCCGCCATCACAGAAAAATTCTTTCAGACAGCACTTCCCTAGGACAAGGGTTGGCAAACTAAGGCCCGCAGGCCAGGAGGGCATGCCTCTGTGCTGGTAGTGCACAACGGGAAGATGGTCATGCCCGCTTGCTTCCGTGCTGTCTGTGGCCACCAAGCCCTGAAAGGCGGAGGTGAGCGGCAGTCTCAGGAGCCATTCCGCCCGCCAAGCTTAGAACAGTCATGTGTGTGAGAAGAGCTTCGATCCCAGTATCTAGCTTCAAAAGTTAACTAGGCTTACGGTAAAATCCTCCACTGATCTGGATGGTAATAACCAATTTGCTGTTTCCCTCTTTATCAAATGCCAGCTTTTAAATATAAAAGGACAGAACACTGTCCGTTTTGGGAATTGAAAAGGAAGAACATAATACAAAGTTACTGTCTATCTGTGTCCGCTGGGCCTGCGCATGATAAAATAATTATTTTCACATTTTTCTCTTAGAACTCTGCAGCTTTTAACAGCAGTAAGACAAATAGAACACGATGAGAGAGAGACCCGGAGCCTCGCGGACTCCGGCACCCCGCCCCCACAGCGGGCTGGCGGCGCGCGTACCTTCGCCGTTGCAGTCGGCGCACACGGACTGCATCTGCTGTACCATGCCCGGAGCCAGCTGTCGGATCATGATGCGCACCCCGACCCCGGCAAGCACTGCACTTCTGAACAGCTCCAGACTTTCCGCCTTGGCTACAGCAAGCAAAAGTACCCATGAGATTTTTACACACAGACCACTCCAATGGTTCATGACAAGAATCACTCTTTTCATCTTCGAGTTTTTCCACCCCAACGACTAGTCATTTAGCTGAGTTCAGATGTGTCAGATGTTCTGTGTTGGGTAGTCACATTTCAAGTCACGAACAATTTTTATCTGGTAGAGACTCCTGTGCCGCTGAAAGCACAGAAGGTTTGGTCCATAAACCAGAACATGCACTTACCCACTGCACGCACTACAGAGTACGTTCTTGCTAAGTTGTAGTTTGGTTGTCTTGCCATTATACAGGTCTTCTAAAGATACTCTGGGGAGAAAAGAATTAGTTTCAATCAAGTTCTCTTAAGTACAAGATATAAACGACAGCTATTAGAGGGAGTTCCACTACAAGCTTTTAAAACATTCAAAAACACATTAAGTCAACCGACTGAGGTTTTATTTTGTGGATCAAATCAGCAGAGAAGATTTTAGGGCTATGAATAGTACGTGTGGCGCTCAGAGCCAGAACCTACAGCATCAGCGCCGCATTTTCTGATAAAGCCGATGGCTGCACAAACCCCAAGCATCGCAACCTTATTCTGGCCTCAGGCAGGAGCCATCCACCTATTCTAACCCTCTGAAGGAAGTACAATTACCAACCCCATTTGACAAGACAAAACTGAGGCACAGAAAGGTTAAGTAATTTGCCCAAGATCCCACAGGTAGTCTAGCTCCAGAGTCCATGCTGTTACAAGGCTCTGCTCCAAGAAAATTTAGAAAAGCAACAAAGCCATATTACAACTTATGGGAGGCACTCAGATTTCACATGTTTTAAAAGAAAAAAAAAAGTCGCCTTATCTACAGTGTGATAAAGAGGAAAAAAACAAGTTTTCAACAGTCAATAAGTTTTAGAGCTCTGAAGAACCCAGTGAGTTATAAGCAAAACTGTATATTGGATCTATTTTCCCTACATTTTCAAAGCGGTCTATGATGGATGAGTTAAAAAAAGTCCACTAAAAACATGCAACTGATAAAACCCAACTCACCTTTACTCATATGGCATATAAGAATTATAGGACCATTCATTGCCAAACTAACCTCAAAAAAATGTACATATGTCAAAAGTCTCAAAACTACTCTTCATTTAGAATCTAGGTGCAATGCATTTAGTTTGGTCTTTTGCTTCTCATTGTTTTCAATTCTACCTTAGTAGTACAGATTTAGTTTAGAACAAAAGAGAGGAACAAAAAATAGTTGGAAATATTTTGCAAACCACCTATACTATTTTGTGGTATTTAAACTTTATCAAAATTGTTACCTTAAGCTCTTAAGCTAAAACTTTATGCATTCTAGGCAGTATAAGAATAAAATACTTATGGATAAAACATGACTGGCACTTCCAAATACTGACACATTTATAACCTAAACTTAGACAAAAGCGCTTGGTTGCACCTGTCTTTTATATGTCATAAGAATTTTTAACTAAATTGTTTACAGAAAACAAACAGGTAGGTCTTTCCCCCTGATGTACTAAATTACGATCAGTATGCAAAACCATTATATGAGGCCAGAAAAATCCTCATTTGGACAACCGTGGACAAGGAAGGGAAAATGTGGGTGGTGGTCTGGCGAAGCTGGCACACTAGCTTCGCGCCAGTGGGATTAAGCCGGCAGACCCTTCATAAGACAATTTACTTGTATTTATCAGCCTCAAAACATTAACGCCTGCCTGTGAATTTGTGCCAAGGAGCAACAAAGTTGTATACAGAGATACACACAGCAGCACTATCATAGAAAAAACTGGCAACATCCCATAGAAAAGGTAGATGATTAAATAAATCATGGAATGGAATATTATAAAGCCACCCAAATGAAATGTTGTCATAACAAGGGCATTTAAAATAATGTTAAAACAGCAGGAAATAAAAACTGCATTTATTGTATAGCATAAAAAAATTTTTTTTAAAGAATATGAAGAACCATAAGGTACAAAAGCACTGTCTCTCGATCCTATTTACTTTGTAGACAATTTCCATATCAAAGAAAACAATGAAAGAATTCACACTGCATGACTATTATTCTTGGAATGATATCCAAATGATTATTTCTGAGGGTAAATTCTTTTAGAATACAAATCTAAGAATAAGACTCAAACAGTGTAACAGATTACGCTTTACCTTCTCTAATGTATAAACTAGATAATATGATTTATAAGTAAATATTTGAAATTCAGTCTCTGGCATTTGTTAGTAAATTCATTATTAGCTAATAAATTAGCAGGATAAAAGACATCACATATTTGCAAAGTAAAATAGCTATTTCATGGTGTAAAGGGCTCACGAGCTCGCAATCTAAGATCAAGGTCAGACATCATTCATATGCTGGCAGGTTAATGTCAGGCTCGAAGCCAGCAAGCTCCATGGAAACCACTTCAGGAGAGTTCACACAGAGGATCAAGTAATAAGTGACTATTACATGTAAACAAACTAGGCTGACAGGCATTCACTTTGTAAGTTTTTAAATAAAAGTAACTTGGAAGATTTTAGTACATCAAAGAGGTTCCCCATTCTTAAAATTTTAAATCATATAGTAACAAGCAGCTTCAGAAGCACATAACAAAATCACTTTCCTACTCAGTAAAAAAACCACCTTTAGCAAAATGCAAATGCCCAGGTTATCAAATTCAAATGAGAACAGTAGGGAAATGGAAGGATGAAGGATAGAACATTTTTTGATACTTTTCCTCTTCTATTATTACTATTTGAAAAAGAAGTACTTAAGTATTTTTTAAAAAGAAAAAAGATATTCACTTGAGTGGATGCATCATGTCTTCTCCTCTTCTTCTGCCATTCCGACTTCTACTCTGATTGCCCATGAAGCCGAACAATCCCCCACCAAAAATGTGAGAGAAAATGTCATCCATGCCACCACCTCCGCCGCTACCTTCCCGAAGACCTTGTTCTCCATATCTGTCATATAACTCGCGCTTCTCGGGATTTGATAGCACTTCATATGCAAAACTTATTTCTTTGAACTATAAAGAAAAAGGAAAAAGGAAAACAATTGGATTTTCAAATGGAAGAGTGGGGAAAGGTTTCAGGGATCCAGAATTCACATAATTCTAAAACACGCAAGTTGCCTTTGGTTTGATTCTGGTCCTATTTATTACCTACCCTTGCCCAGATGATTAGTATTCTTATGACAAAACAAATACTCTTAACAGAAAACTTGGCTCTGTGGGTTTACAACATTCCTCTTTTCAAGGAGGGCAACTTGACTTTAAAATGGGGGAAAATCTCAAATAACTTACTTTGTCACCGGCATTTGGATTCTTATCAGGATGGTATTCCTTGGCTAACTTTCTGTATGCCTTCAATAAAGGATAAAAAAAAAAGTTACATACAAAGACTGGTTTAAAGATTTGTAAGAACTTAATACCCATTTTTCTGAGAAGCACCAGTTCTAAAATCATAACCTTCCAAAAATTTCTTTAATTCATTGGGATTTGGCATTTTCCATCGTAACACTGTTCTCTAACTTAAAGTAACAAAGCAGATGGTAGCTACACCTGCAAACAGGTTATACTGAAGCCAGATGGAAACAATGAAACACCACCACAGAGAAAACCAAATGATTGAAAAAAAAATTCCGTATTTTCACTATTGTCAAATGTCCTTCATGGCCAGTAACCAGATCAAGAAGACTCCAAAACTCCAAAAAGAATTGATTATGAAGCTTTACAACCCGCAAACATTACTAACAATTGAGCACAGGTAAGAATCCCTTTCACGCGACTCCTCTAACCAGGAAAGGCCAAGAAGTTCCCAGGTCATGTTTTATTTTCACATGGTGGACTAATCTGGGGTCTTAGTAACTGGAGTGACCTCAGTCTTAGTGAAGTTACATAAATTTAGGCGGCTGAGACTTACGGCACTTAAGTCCTCACTCACAGACACATGAATTATATAATAGAGACTAGCGTTTCCGGTAAGGTGACAGGAAGTCCATTTTACTCCCAACTGTCCCCGTCCCACTGCCTAAGGACCATTCTCATTTTCCTCAGCTTACAAACCCGCATGGTCTCAGCCCCGTGAGGATGCTGTGGGGCCTCGAGGGCTTGGAAATCCTGAGATGACAGATTCCAGCCCCGCAAAGAGCGACAGCGAGGCCGCCCATTTATTTTTAGTCGGCGTGCACTCAGGTGTTTGGCCGGGGCCCACGGCTTCTTCTCGAAGCGGGTCCAGCACCCTCAGATCACCTGCCCACGGAACAATGCACCCGAGCACTGACCCACGGGGCCTCCGGGTCGACCGGCCCGGGGGGTGGGGAGTAGGAAAGGGGGCGGCGCTCGGCTCCCCGGAAACACCCCAACGGTCCCGGGCGCCGGCGGAGGCGGCGCCGACCCTCCCGCCCCCGCCGGCCCAAAACGCGGCCGGACTCGGCCCCGCGCCGCGGTCCGACCAGTTTTTCCAGGGTGGCGACCTCGGCGCGTGGGAGGGCCGGCCCGGCCGCCGCCTCCGGGGGCGCGTGGCCCGCGGGGCCCGCCGGGGGAGGGAGGAAGGAAGCGTCTCCGCCGTGTTTGCGCAGGGATGGCTTTATTTGCTGCATCTGCGCGCGGGCGGGGCCGGCCGCCCAAGGTCAGCCGAGGCCGGGGAGCGCGGCCCGCCGCAGGCCGGGCCCCGCCGCCGCCGCCGCGGCCCCGCAGCCCGGGCCCGTCGCCGGCTCGCGGGCCGCCCCGTAGCGCGGCGCGGCCGCCCCAGCCGCGCAGGCCCGCGCCCCTCACGCCCGGCCCGGCCGGCTCGCTCCCCGCTACCTTCTTCAGCTCGTTCTCGCTGGCGCCCGGCGGGACGCCCAGGATGTCGTACAGCTTCGTGTCGGCCACGTTCGCCATGACGGCCGGCCCGGCAGCGCTCGGGCAGGAAGGCGGCGGAGCGGACGGCGCGCACTGGGGCCCACAGCGGCGTCGGCGGCGGCGCAGGCCGAGGAGACAGCGAGGGGGAAGCGGGGCGGGGCTAAACTTTGACCCGACGCACGGCGCGCCGTGACGTCGCTGCGCGCAGCCCGGCCTCCGGCACTCGGCGGCGGCCGCGGGGGGCGCGCGCGCGCTGGGGTCCGGCGGGCTCGCGGTGTGCTCGCCTTCCCCGGGGCTGGGCGGTCCGCGGTCCCGCGTGGCCCCCGGGAGGCCGCGCGGCGCTGGCCGGGAAGTCGGCTCCCTCCGCACGGCCGTTACGGAGGGCGCCGGCGGAGGCCGACGGGTGCAGACGCCGCCCCCTCGGGCGTTCTCGAGGCCCGCGGGAGGCCCACCGGCTCGCGCAGGTCGCCCTGAGGATCCCAGACGCCGCCGCCGCCGCTGCCGGGCGACCCTTTGTGTCCCGTTCCCTCGGGGCTTACGATGAAAACCAGCACCTGGATGTGTGTCTGCGTCGTGTGTGTTTTGTATCAGGGGGTTCCCAGCAGTTCACCCGAAGTAATAAATTACATCCAAGACTACAGCAGTCACGTGCCACCAGTTGTGTTCATCTATCCCCCGTGCTCCCTTAGCGCCAGTGTTTTAAGGGAAGCCAGTTCACTTCCACACACCCTGACTGTATGGATCTAATAGATGACTTTATAAAGCATGGTCACATCACATTTAGTGAAATGAATTCCTTCTAATTCCTAGTGCATTCTTGGCTTTTCAGAATTGTCTCATGTCCTTTCACAATTGGGTTGTGGCATCTAGGGCCAAATCAAGGTCCACCTGTTGAATCTGGATTGTGTTTTTAAGTCTCTTACTTGAGAGCTTTAAAATTACCTAACACCACAAGTCCAGATGCTATGAGGCCTGGTTGGGCGCACAGTCGCCTGGGAATTGATGCCCTTTGGTTTATTTACAATGGCTTCAGAGAATGTTTGCCGTCACCTGTCACCTGCTCTGATGTGCAGAGAGTCCTTGATTGGGGCAGGGGAGTGTCGGGAGTGTTAACAAAGCATAAACCTGCCTTGAACCCACTGATAATTATGGACACAGAAAAACCAGATGTTCTAATCCTTTGGAACCCAAACTCGTGAGGACTCCAGCGCAAGCATCTTGGGATAATCTCTCCTTGGCATCTTAAGACCTGGCTGTGGAGGGCCTCGGGTACCATGGCAAGGGATTTGAGATGTATCCTGAAAACTCTAGGGAATAATTGATGGGAAGTCATGATGCTCCTTCCACCTGACTCTTCCCCTTTTCCTCAGATCCTACCCCAAAATGCCGCTCTTCCAGTGCCATCTTCCTGGATTTCACAACCGGTGAACACGGCTGTTGCATTTGAGTTCCCACTGCCCTTGGCTTGTGTCTTTTGCAGAGAGGCTTGATGTGCGACTTGATTAGTGCTTTTGGTGTGAGTCTAAACTCCATTACTCGGCTGCAGGTTTCTCAGGGGAAATTTCTGTGCCCCACGAGGTCTGGTTTTGAATGCATTAAAGGCCTCAATAATCTCAACTTCCCTACTTCCTTTTCACATTTTGAGACGTTCATAACAGGCAGTATAAAGGGGTGGTAGAGTTAGACTGTGTGGTTTGGTAGCGTGGCTCTGCCATTTATTAACAGCGTGACTTTGAGCAAGTTACTTTTCTGAGGCTGTTTCATCACATGTAAATGGGATTTAATAGTATTTATATCATTGGCTTCTTTTGAGGATTAAGATTAATACATACAGAACACTTAGAATCAGAGGTAAAACTAAGTAAGAGCAATTGTCTTGCGCCCTTTTGCCTATAGGCTGTCTCCATGTCTCTGTTCATTGTCTTTATTCATTTAAATTCCTAGCTTCACTAGTGCTGTTCCCCAATTTCCTCAGTCACCTGTGTGGACTGCCCCTCAGCCCTTTTTCATGATCTCACCTCTCCCAATCTTCCTGCTTGGCATTTACCAGATTCTCTTCATCAATTCCTGCTCAAGGGGAGTATATGAACTGAAAACTTGTCTTTTATTTTAAACTTGTCTTTATTGCAACCTTCATATGGTTTATTGTCTTCCGCCCATAAAGAGTCACAAAGAGCTGGACTTTTCTATTTGTTTCAGTTTTACTCAATTTTTCCTCCTCCTCCTCCTCCTCCTCCTCCTCCTCCTTCTTCTTTTTTTTTTTTTGCAAGGTGGGCGGGAAACCCTAGCATGGTTCAGTTTTAGCTTCTGATATTCTAGTAAAGAATAGCTAGAGAAATTCCCTCCCTAGCTTATGTTTTACCTGACTCTAAACCAGTCAACCACAGTTCATACATTTATTTTGTTTTCAATGATTTACAACGTTTTCTCCATTTCCGAGTGGTGATCGCAGTTGGCATTGTTACTCGCTCATTTTATAGGTCAACAAGTTGTTTCGGAACCTTCCGTGTACTTCGGCTGACACACTCTCCTCCCTGTCATCACATCCTGAGTCAAAGCTGTGTCAGGGTGAGCGCTGTAACACTTCAGCCCCTGACTGTGTTTTCGAGGTAGCTCACTTATTTGAGCTCCAGATTTAGTTAATGCTGTGAAGGGAACAAGATCTTTATCTCATTTCATGGTTCAGGCACCAAAATGCTGAGTCACGGTGCATCTGAGGGCTGCTCTCACTGGGCCAATGATTTAAAAGTTCGAGGCTGGAGTGACTTCAGATTTCTGCTGAGCTTCGGGCTTCTGTCTTTGTTCAATTCCTTTTTAAAAAGTTGGTGTACTTGTGTAACTGTGGGGTCGAGGTGGGGAGGAAGCAGATAAGGACTAGGGAGGGAGTGTGTGAACTGCAGTATTTTTAAGGACGTTCATACTGTTCACAACTCTCTAAATCTGTGCTTTAGACAGCCTTGTGGCCGTGGTTCCGGCAGGCAGCCAGCACTGTGTGACGTGTAACTAGTTCTGGGTGTCCAGAGCAGGTGATTCCATTTAAAGTATATTTTAGGGGTCACAGAAGAAGGTGCTAATGGTTTTTGTCTGGAGAATATTACCACCATAGAACTGATGATCGTTGGTTCTCTGGAAAGAAAAAATCGTGGGGTTCAGATCACTGGATAATCTCTAAATTCCTTGCAGTTCCTAAACTCGATGGGGCAGCATGGTTGTATATGACGTATACATACACATGCAGGTGTATGCATATGTGATGTACACACGTGTACATGTATACACATGCATGTGGTGCATATGGCATATACATATATGTGTGGACATGTATATGCACATATATTTATGCATACATGTGTATACATATATGGTTTATATAGTTGTATATGGTGTATACATATGCATGTGTACATACATGTGCCCATGGTTGTACATGATATATACATATATGTGTATACTTATGCATCCATGTATAGGCATATGCATACACGTATGGTGTGTATGGTTGCATATGGTGTATAGCCCCATGGCTAACCTGTCACACCCTTTCATGTCAGTTGGCACATTGCAAAGGTTCAGTTTGCTTATAAATTGCAATGGTATAGGAAGCAGAGACACTGGCTGGGTAAGTGTAGCTAACCAACCCTTTGTGTGGGGAAAGAATAGTGGAGAATATATGTCATGTATTTATTAATCCAATAAATCGCGGACCCATTATGTGTCAGGCACTGTGCAGAGCCAGGGATACTGTCATAAACAAGACAGATCTCTGCCCTCACAGGACCTACATCCTAGGGGAAGGCAGCCAGTAAACAAGAAAACATATATCAGGTGGTAATGTGTGCTCTGGAGAGGAAAAAGGGATAAGGCATCCCGCGGCTGGGTACCACTTTTATTTAGGGTATTTGGGAAAGGCTTTGTTGATAAGATGCCATTTCAACCTCATTCTAAAGGAAGTGAGGAAGTTAGCCACGAGGTTATTTGGGAAGGCTTCCGGCTGCCAGTGGGCCTGCTGAGGCCTTAAGGCAGAACATGCCTGGCTTACGACAGGAAGGAGGCCAGTAAAGCTGGAGGACAGCGAGTTAGGGAAACAGTGAAAGGAGAGGCTGTGGGAGACCCAGGCAGGCCCGCTATAAAGAGAGTGACATGGGAAGCCGTTAGAGGGTTTTGAGCAGTGCAGAGACAAAAACGAAGTTGCATTCTTAAGTATGTTGCTCTGGTAGCTGTGTTGAGACGTTATTACAATAAAACCCAGGCAAGAAATGACTAGGGCCAAGGTAGTCTAAGTGGAGTCGGGGAGGAACGGTTGGATTTTGGATAGAGCATGCTCTTGGTGATGATAGAAATAATTGTTGGGTGGAGACGGGAGTGGTGTAAAAACAAAAGAGTTCACGTCAAATCAGACGTGCTTATTAGACATCCAAGGAGAAGCGTTGAGTAAGCAGCCGAGCTTCTAAGGATGGAGCCGGCAGGAGGGCAGTCCGCGCTGGACGTGTAAATTTCAGACCCCCTTAACACATTGCAGGTGTGTAGGGTGATAAGGCTAGGTGAAGGGAGTTGGTTTGATAACGCAGGTCAGGGCCCTTGGGTGCCTTTTAAAAGTGCCTTTGCGGGGCCTTCCTTCCCAGAGGTCCTGGCACCTTCAGTCAGGAGCAGGGTCGGGCGTTGTAGCTTTAAAACAGTCTAGGGTGATTCTGTGTTTGAACACCTAGCGTCTTTACACATTGAAAAAATACTGTAGACAGTGCTTCTAGGGACAGCCTTATAGTCTATTGTTTTTCTGTATTTTTTTAGTTGTTTCCATAGGATACATTTCTAGAATATTGTTAGTATTTTTATGTTGTCGATTTCACACACGAGGAACACATGATTTTGTTCTGGTATATAATCCTGAAAGTGTTCTAAAGTTATGAACTTACTTAGTAAAATATTATGCTTTCAGTGTTGGAATAATTGTTATTAAACAATTGATAATATAGAACAGGAATGTCATCTAAAATCCGTAGTGACATTTAAGTGTCAAGTCTTGCCCTCAGACATAGTGCTAAGAGGGCTCAACGTTGTTTAATCAGAAAGAAAGGAAATCATGGCCAAGAAAGAGCAAAGAAAAAAAAGACCAGCGTGCCACGGTTCACTCAGTTCTGCCTTAGGGATTCAGTCAGTCTGCAGTTGCATTCCATTTTCGTACCGGCCGCCTTCTCTCTCAGAGGATTTCAGTACTTTGAAACACATCACGATATCAAAGACACAGAATGTAGGTGAATAAGGGCGAAGGGAACCAAGTGGGAAGCTCAGGTGCAGGGATCTGGGAGAGAGAAGTACAGGTGGGCAGCGCCAACGAGTCTGAAAAGGACAGAGTGACGGAGTGCGTGAAGCCTGGGGTGAGCTGGGCCAGCGTCATTTCTGTTTCCAGGTATGTCTCCCTCCTACATTCCTAAAAACGTTAAACTTCTACTCTGCAGTCACCCCACGACACCACCTGCTACCCCACCTGCGTTGTCGGTTTATTGATCCCTAGGTCATTCCCCCATGTTACTCGAACGTGTGAACTTGTGTCACACTCTCTCTCCAACTCCGCTACCGTCTTAATTCTGGGCTTGCAATGTGTGTGTAAGTGATACCCTTCCAACACCCTGGCCTCTCACGTGAACTAACGCCCAGTGACCTTGTCCTCCACTCACGAGGCGCCGCTCACTCCCACGGGTTCATGACATGGCGTTGCCAGGCTCTCCTCGATCCCGTCCACTGACTTCCGCGTACCTTTCTCCTCCCTCTAATACTCTGACACCAGCAGTCCTGCGGCCAGCACCAGGAGCGGATTTAGCAAAGTGGAGACCGCTAGTGAGAGTGGACCGTGTGCAGGGGAGAGAATGTCTACCAGCGGGGTTTCAGTGAGAACGTGGTGCGACCGCTAGATGCGCCTCCCGGTCCTATAGGCCTCGCCCATGGACTCCAGGTGGGTATTGGAAAGAGAAATGACAAGATGACGTCTAGATTTTTGATCCAAGGCGCTCAGCTGGTGGTAGCGTCATTTACAGAGATGAAAAAGACCAAGGAGCAGATTTGGCGGTCGAATGAATCATGAATTCCACTTGGGCAGAGTGACAATTACACTTGGGCTTTCGGAGTGCAGTCGGCACGTGGTGTGCGGTCACTCGGCAGCTGCCGAGGTGGGTGCTGCTCGAGGAGCGACTTCGCCTCTCGCCCCCAGTGCCCAGAGCTCCGAGTGCTGGCCGGCACCCGCCAGGGCGTGATTCCAGAAGCTTAAAATAGCCTGCGGCTGACGTCTTTATCACTTATTCTAACAACATGTGAAGTGACGACTCCAGGCTGGTGATAGCAGCTTTGTACGAGGTTCGAGGTTCGTTTCACTGCATATCTTTAGTTATTTCTCTTTATGATAACCTCAGGGAAATCATGTCAAGCAAGAAGGTATTTGGTAGTCCAGATCAGGACTTGGAAGTTTGCTTGGTGGTGGGGAGACAGGCTGGGGTCAAGCGAGGACTTACAGTCTGGACAAAGAGCATGGCCTTACGGAGGCGGCAGGGCAGCTGGGTGAGGACGTCCCTTCTCCGGCCCCGCCCACTGCCGCCAGGTGAAAAGGCGGGTCCACGTTGCCCAGGAGTGCTTGTTCAGGAGAACGCAGGAATCTAGATCTTCATGTGACATTACCGGATTTCTTTGAGTTTTGTGGGACCCACCCAGACGAACCTGTGTGCCAGCCTTGGGCTGTGAGTCGCCAGGTCCGATGTCTATCATAGACTTTCAGGTTTGTACCCCTTTTTTCATGAAAACTAAACAGTGAGGGCAGCGCTTACTGAAGCCATACAGACAGTGAGGAAATTATTTTTAATCCAGGAAAGAAAGTGAAACTTTGTCCAAATGGTGGCAGTATTGACACTTTTCAGAATATAAGAATAGAGAGGAAATTTGCACTGAAAGAATTTGCACGTGGAGCAGAATATTTTTGAGAAAAGGACATGACACAAACTACTCCAGGAACCTTTGGAAAATCTGAACGCTCTCCAGCCACTGAGTCCAGAGGAAATGCCTCTGAGGACGCTAGAGGAATCCAAAGTTTTTCTTTGTGATTCCCATTTAATTAGAAACACCCACTCCAGATCTTGGTGTATTAGCAAATGTAGCTGAATCGATTGATCATACCTCAGACTTGCAGGGACTTCACAGTCATTTCTACTGTTCTCTGAAACTGATAAAGGAAGGGTTCTAGATTCCAGTTTTTGCTTTTTAAAATAAAATAATCTAGTGCCAAAGTGTGTAAGACCATGGGATTGTGAGTAGCAAACGTTGGGCTACGTGGCCTCGGACCTCTTGAGAAAAAGAGTGTGATTCTTTCCATTAGAATTACAAAATAATTCCGTGAAGGGAGCAAGGGAGCTGAGTATACCTGAGCGCTGATAGGTGCGTCAAGTTATTTAAAACTTATTTTACTGTAACGTGGGTAACATGCTTACAGGGACTGAAAAATGGCTGACAGCGGGTACGTGGAAGGAGAGTGATAGGCGGCGAGAAACAGGCCCCGGGATTAATCAGCCCCGCAGTCCTCGCCGACGACCCCGACACTCAGATGACCAGCAGATGGCGCTGGTCACCAACTGAGCCGAGGTCCAGAAGGAAACAAGTATTTGGCCCTCCTTTCGTCAGGTAAGGGCGAGGTTAATGAACTGTTTATTTGAGAGCAGTTTTTTGATTTCCAGAAACGTTGCAAAAATAGTACCGGAGTTCCCATAAAGCCCCCACCCCACCTACCCCGCCGTCAGCATCTCACAGGGTACGTCTGCCACAGCCCCGAAAGCCCACCAACCGGTGGGGCCTCACCGTCAGCCAAGTGGGACTCGCGGCTCACCTTCCCGGCCTGGGCCTGCATCTCGTCAGGCCTCGGAGTGAAAAAAATAAAGACCTCCTTGAGAAGCGGAAACCCCAAACCCGCTCCACACAAGCATGTGGTCCCCCAAATCTCCTGCTGCTTGTTGTGGCCATAGGGAGCCAATGAATTAACACTGAAACTCATCACAGATGGGGCGAGCTTTGGGTACCTAGCACAGGTGACTCCCACCTATCTTGTGGGCCATTCCCGTATGCCAGCGTTCACAGGACACACGCGTGTGCCTGATCTCGCACGCGCTCACACGCACGCCTGGGTGAGACGGCAGGTGCTCCTCCACTTCTGCTCCCCTGCGGTGGCAGTGGGCGGGGGCACAGGACCAGAGCGTCCGCGGTGCAAACGCTGCCTGGGGACAGATTCAGTGGTGAGTCCAGGGCTTCCTCCAGTGCGGCGTCGGAAGGCTTCATCTGGAGCGAGGCGGCCGGGACCTGAGACGGCGGGGCTGGCTCCCTCATCGCGGGACGCGAGCGCTGAGATGGGGCCAGGGTCACGAAGGGGCCTCGCGGGGCCGTTGCGTCCGGGTTTCAGGAGATGCGGTGGCTCCTATACATGTTCTCAAACCTGATCCCAGACTTCAAAAGCAAGTTCTCAGGACTGCACCAGCTTCCCTGAATTAGAGGTGGAGGATGGGGCCCCGGTGTCTTGAGTCTGGGGGCCACTGGGGATCAGGGGGCACGGGGGGTGGGGCAGAGCGGGTCGGGGGCGCGGGCGCGGCTGGGCTCAGGCCAGCGACGGCCAGCGAGTCCGGCTCTGGCCGCCAGAGGGCGCGCTGGCCCGCGAAGTGCTCGGCGGCCGCGGGCGCCGCGCCGAGTGCCGCAGGGCAGAGGGTCGCGTCCTCCGTGCTGTGCGGCCGGGTCGCAGCGGGGAGCGCACCGCGGCACATCCCCGCTCGGCGACAGCGCGTGGGGACGAGGACGGTGCGCCCCGGTCCCCGTGCGGGGCGGCCGGAAACGGGGCGCGGGAGGGGGCACAGACGCCGGGGACGCCCCGCCGGGTGTGACAGCGTCTCCCCAGCGGGGGTCAGAGGTGACGACTCCCAACAGCGATGAACTGCTAAGACGACTTGGCTTGTTCCTCACAGCCGTCACAGAGGAGGCGGGCCTGGGTTAGTGTCCCATTTGATGGACCATGAAACTGTGACCTGCGGAGGGGGTACAGCCAGGGAGGGTCCTGTCCTCTGCCTACCTGGGGTGTGTCCAGCAAGTGACCCCAGGAGAAAGGGGGGCCTCAGGCAAAACTAACAGCTGAGCCCTGCCCTACCCTTGACCTTCCCACTGCTACACGTGACCTGGATTGGACCCGGATTTTAAAGAGAAGTCCAGCTGTGAGAAATGTGGGGGTGTGCTCCCCCTCAGGATGTGCTGCCCGACTATGGAGTGTGGCCAGCAGATGGCGACCTTGTCCCAGGTCATCAGTGCCAGGGAGGGTCTGGTCCAGGAGGGCCGTCCAGCTGGGCTTGGCTCCACACGGGGCTCCGATGGGCAGTTCTCTCTGCGGGCAGCCCGAGGCTGTCAGGCCGCGTGGCTCCTTCCTGCGCCCGGTCCCACTGCCTCCCGCCTCCTGTCACTGTGTAGGGGGATGACAAACATCACGCACCCGTCTCCGCCTCCAGGTGTGCTCCTGCGAGCCCAGCCTGCCACCCCAACTGTCAAGGACAGTGTCAGGCCATCAGGGAACCTCGATGCTGCCTAAGCAGCTCCCCATGTCCCGGACACAGGCGCAGACACCCACGTCTGGAGCCAGGAATACAGGAACCTGCAAACATCGGGGGCAGAGGGACAGAAAACAAACACGGGTCCCAGGTGACCTGCTCACAGATGCCCATGATCCTCTTTCTTCGACTTACCGTAGGTCTGAAAGTTTTCAGAGCGAACGCTGCGAGAAAACACGAACAGGTGTGGTCCCTGTTGCTCTCAGGTGGGGTCAGAGATCAGCGTGTGACCTCGGCGGGTCCAGGTGTCTTCTGGGGACTGATTCTGCCTCGGGAGTGAAGGTGGTGCAGGGTGCAAACGTGTCCTCGCCCGGTGGCGGGGGCCTGCCTGCCAGGGGAGAGGGGGCAGCACCGTGAGAAGTGGCCACGTGTGGGGACAGCTGGGGATGCGGGTCTGGGGGGCCCCCGGCAGCCCTGGTTCCCACGGAACTTCCGATGACGTGAGTTGCCCGGTGTTTTCCTGGCCACGTGAACGGCACACATTTCCACGTTTTGCTTAGCTGACTTGTGTCAGGCCGAAACCAGCGCTTCGTGCGTAAAGGTGACAAGGTGGTGCTACAACCATCTTTAATCTCGCTCGCTCCGTCTCCGGGGAGACGCTGGCCCTCCCCGCACCCCAGGGTCAAGGGAGCCCCGGGCTTCTGGGCCTGGCGGCGTGGCTCCCCGTCCCCGCTCCGGGGCTGCTCCGCGTGAACGGTTGTGACGTGCGCTGCAGCTCTCGCTCCGGAACGCGGGGCTCTCGGCTCCCGGGGTTATTGAAGAGACTGTGACCCTTCCACGTCTCCTGGTTTCCTCGGAGCCCACGCTGCCCCCTCCCATCCGCAGCTCAGGGCGGGCGCGCGGCCCGGCAGCCGGCACTCACGCGCAGCGCCCTGGCCTGCTCCCCGCCTCATCGCAGGCTTCTTTGACCTGTCTGGGCGGAAGGGACATCCCCAGGGGAGGCCTGTGCCGTCCCCCCCGTCCCCACCGTCTGGTGGAGGTGCAGGAAGAGGGCTGGTCACGTTTGGTCCGAGATATAACAGGCTCCCAGTTCCTGCCGGGGGGGACCCCCCGAGTCTTCCCATCGCTCAGGCCTGCCGCCCTCTCACCCAAGTCGTCCTCTCCTGCGGAAACGGGGTCCCTGTGCCTCAGAGGCCTCTGGCTCCACCCCCCCCCCCCCCGAGCGGGCACACCCAGCACTCGCCATTTCCCGCGTGTGCCCCGCTCTTCGTTCTTCGAGTCCCCGGCGCCTTCAATGGGGGTGAGGACGCTGGGGCGCACCCCGTGCTTCATCCGCAAGGTGGGAAACAGCCGGGCGGACCATATTTTGTGGGATGCACTTTCCCGGGTGGAAAGAGCTGCGACCAATTCAGGGGTTTCAGTTTCACTCAATTCCTAAGACGTAAAAGAAGATATTTTTTCCCTACTCATGAGTCTCTGCTCTCATCTTTATTATCTGCTTCACTCTGCTCGCTGTGGTGTCGTTTGTTCTCTTTCTAGTTCCTTGCTCTAGTCGACTTGGGGGTCGTTTTTTTACGTGATCATTTACAGCTACCAACACCCGTCCGAGCGCAGCTCCCCCCGCCCAGGGTCTCGTGGGCCGTTTTCGTTTTCACGCGTCTGCAGACATTTTGTCCTGTTCCTTCCGGTTTCTTCCTTGACCCACTGGCTGTCTTAACAGCGTGCAGTTTAATGTCCACATTTCTGTGGATTTTCCCATTTTCCTTCTGCTGTGGATTTTAGCTTCATTCTATCGTGGTTGAAAAAGAGGGGTTGCCTTCAAGGTTCTTAAATCAGGAAGTGTCTGGTGGCCTGACCCGTGGTCTGCCTTGGAGAATGTCCCATGAGCACGTGAGGGAACGTGTCCCCCACTGGTGCTGAACAGAGGCCCCGTCCTGGGCTCGAGTCAGGTTCTTCTGGAGTCTCACGTCCTCAGCCGTGGCATCTGCCCTTGTCAGGCACCCTCCCCCCCCCCCCCCGCCCAGGTGTAGCAAGAATCTGGAAAGAACTCACTGCCCCTGCCCTCGGGGTCTGTTCACCCTCGGTATCTGACCGAATCCCCTCCCCGCCACATTCCACGGGGGACGTGGGACTTGACGCATGAGAAAGTGTCACTTGTAGACTTGATGCGTGCATGGGCAAATGTCAGTCCGCCACACAACCAAGAAATAAGAGTATCTAGTCTAACCAGTGCATACATGGGAATGACAAACAGCACGCTCAGGACCTCTGGGGGACGGGGTGGGGAGCAGGGAGGGACACGAAACTGGAAGGGGTTAAGCGGGCGCTCCTCATGCTTCACGCCTTTTCATAGTGTGAAATATTTAAATTAGAATTCAACCGCTTTTGGTTATTTAAAAAAACCCTTTAATCTCTCTGTAGCTATGGTTCTTGCCTGGGGTTGATTCCGATCCCCTCCCTCTAGCCTGGAGACGTTTTTTGGGTCACGAGGGGTGGGGGTGGGGGGTGTGGGGGTGGCCCTGGAATCTAGTGGATAGAGATGAGGGATGCTGCTTGACACCCCACGATGCACAGAACGCCCCTCCCAACCCCCCCCCCCAAAAAAAACAAGGAATTGTCTGGCCCTAAATGCTACTAGCGCCAAGTTTGAGAAACCCCGTTCTTTAGCATAAGAAAATCTAATTTTCCAAAAATCAGATTTTCTCTCTCTCCTCTCTGTTGATAGGAAGTGGAGCTCCCTTCTGCACGTCCCGAGCCGCAGACACGAGGCTCATTCCACGGCGACCTCATTCTCTCTGCTCACGTGCAGTTATGTTCCGAACACCAGAACCCTGGATAGCGTCTCGGGAGACACGCGAGCTGCGTTGGCAGGCGGGACGATGGGTGTTTGAACGCGTCGCCTTTTCCTCGGGTGAACCGAGGACGTGGTGTGAACACAGGAGAACGCCCCGGGACCGTGTTCGACCGGCGTCGATGAGATGGAGCGTCCGCGACAGCCCAGGGCCTTCAGTCCCTCCACCTCCACGACAGGGACGAAGAGGAGCCCGAGAGGGCGGCCGTTTCTGTCCCCTCGCGTCTCGCTGGTGCACGTCGGTGCTGGGCGGTGGCACGAGGCTCCACGGCGGCGTCTGGATGAGGCCTCCGCGCGGCCCGGGGGTCAGACTGCGGGTCACAGTCCGAGCGGCACGCGCGCGGCGGGGGCTCACGTGAGCCGCCGTGAACAGCACGCTGGCTGCTGCGCCCGCCCGGCGAGGGCTGCGGGGAGCGAGCTGCTTCCCCGGGGTGGAGAGGCGGGGACGCCGGCGCCCGGACGTGGCCGCTGGTCAAGGCCGTTGCGCGGTGCCCCCCAGCCCACCACGGACCCGCAGCGCTCGGGGAGGCTGCCGCACCGTCCTCGACCAATCACTTTCTTCAGAGAACCTGCTTTGGCGTTGGAGAATTTACTTAAAAAAAAAAATCTGTGTTTGTGGTCATGGGAAAACAAAGGACTGGGTCCTCAAGAAAGCCGAGGGTGACGGCGGGACAGGAAGGGCCTGGCGCGGTGCCCGTGTGCGTTTGCTGGTTTAAACGTGACGGCGAGGGCAGCCACATGGCCCCCGCCCACTTCCCCAGCGGCCGGCAGGAAACGAAAAGCCTCACGCAGCGTGGCCGACTGCCACCTGGCGACGGAAGACGGCAGGATGACCGGCCGGCCGTCGGCTCCCGTCCTGCGGGGATGAGCCCGCGGGGGGCGCTTCCGAAGCGACGCGCACCACCCGCTCCCGGAGGCCGACCTGACGGGGTCCCCTTAGAAGCGGGCTTATAGGGCAGCTGCACCCCACAGGGCGAGACAGTGTCGGGAACAGCGGCTTCGAATGCAGAGGGAACACGTACACCCAGATGCCGCCGAAGAGGCCATTTCATCTTCCGAGCCGGTAGCTGAGGCTGCCAGCCAGCAGCGGAAAACGCTCACGGGAAGAAAAACCGTCCGGAGTCGGTCTTCGGTCCACTCTGACTGAAGCCAAACCAGGCAAAGCCAAGTGAACAAAGAACATTTCGTGTTTTCCTTTTTCATTATAGCAGAAATATGTGTCGACAGGTCTCGGCGACACATCTCATTTTGGGGTGGGTGGGGTGGGCTGTGTGCGCGAAAGTGACAGTCCCCTCCCACACGTGGAGGGAGCCGTGACCAGCCCCGCCGCCCAGGAAGCAGGGCGGTGACAGGAGTGCGGGTGACGCCGAGTTAGAGGAATTCCGTAGGGCAGCTGCACAGAACGTCACCCTTCGTTCATTCTTGGGGAATTTCGTCTTACTCAAAGGAGGCCCGATGCGTGACCTGAAAGGCATTCGAGGGCCAGGACTGCATTCAGCATCTTCTGCCATCCTCGGGGGAGAACGGGTTCGGTGGTGTCTGTGGCCGAGGGGCTGACAGCCGCCAGGTGCTCGTGCAGGGGACGACCAGGAGCTGGATTCAGGACGGCGCATGCGTGACGGTGGCAGCTCCCCTGCAAACGAAGCCTCACGTTGGGCCTCTGCCACGTGCTTCTACCCCGGGGTGGCGCCAAGGCCTCTTCTAGCTCCGTGTTAGTTACCTGTGGCTGCGTAATAGTTTATTCCAAAGTTTTAAGACAACACCTGCTGTCTCGGGTTCCTCAGCTAGTGCCCAGGTGTGGCTCCCCGCGCTCGCACCGACTGCAATCGGGGTGTTGTCTTGTGGTCACCTCAGGGCTCCACGTGGGGAGGGTCCCGTTCCACGTGCCCTCGGGGGATGCCGGCAGGATTCGGCTCTTCACAGGTGGTGGGACTGAGGGCCTCGTGCCCACGTTAGGTAATGTCAGTGGAGACATTCCTGTTCTCGTCTTACGGGCCTCACCACAGAGCATCTCGGAACTGGCAAGCTGGTGTCCTTTAGCACAGCTGCACCGGACCAGACAGAAGCCAGTTTCCATCACCTAATCTCAGAAGTGCCACGTCACTTTGGCCGTATTCTGTTCATTAAAGGTCACTAGGATCCGGCTCACACACTCAAGGGCGGGGACGCACCCAAGACACTGGCAACACAGCAGGATGGCAGGCGGCGTCCCGGGAGCCCCCCCCACGAGAGTCATTCGCTTCTTATATTAAAAGCGAACGGCGGAGCAAGTCAGTCTGCCCGGGGATCGGTTACGGACGCAAAAGGCAGACGTGTCTGAGCCAACGGCGGCGAGTTCGCTCTCTGCTCCTTGCACACGCCTTCCGAGCTGGATTGTCTGAGACGTCGCACGTCACACGGCGATGAGATGACTCGAGGGTCTAGAGAGGACCCCGCTATGACTCGCGTGGCTAGTTGTGGTTGGGTCGAGATGTGTGAACGCTCTCTGATACACCACTCGGACACGGCAGAACCAAGTCAGCCATGGAAGAACAGACTAGGGTCTGAAGAGCACTGGCTTCTGACAAGCAGTCCTGCCGGCGATCGGCGGCGCCTCAAAAGCGCTTCAGGGAAACAAGTACCGGCTCCGTGGCCCGCGGGCGCCAGATGGCACAGGGCGTGACGAAGCCTGGGCGGCGAGGGCACGTTCAGGTGCAAGCTGTTTCTTGGCCCCGCATGACGCAAAAGTAAAACGGCGCTCGCGTTCCGCGCGGACCAGCGGCGCCTGCCCTTTCTCGTCCTTCTTCCTTCGCTCCCTGATGTGCCTGCGGGACCGTCGGGCTCGGGAGCTTTTGCGTTTTGCTCTCTGTGTACCCGGTCGTGACGGCTCTCACCCACCCTTACGAAGCCGTGGCCGTGACCCGTGCACTCGGCGCCCCAAAGGTCCGCGTGTCCCGAGGGCCCGCTGCGGCCCCGCTTCTGAGCGGGAGACCCAAGACGAGTCGTCCTTTCTCTACGGTTTCTCTTCACGAAGATTAATTGGAAAAGGTAAAATGGTTTTCAGTGGAATAGCCAGAGGATGCATTTATTTTTATTTATTTTTTGTCATGACTCTGACGTTTACCTTGGAAACCACTGGGCAGGAAATGTGAGGATTCCTGGTCACTTCTACACACTTTGGAGGTTGAGGTTGAGCAAGGGAATCAAAACACCTTTTTATTTCCGGTACAAGGGTCAAATTCTTAACTGCGAAGTGTCAAATCCGGGATCAGCATGTGAGAATTCCTACGTGGTCTGGAAGTTCATCCCTAAAAAGAAAAATCTGTTGCTTTAAAAAAAAATTGTTTTACTCAAGACAGTATATACAAAACGTGCACACCAGTCATTAGTTTCTTGGGCTTTTATAGCCATTAAACCAATCACAGACGTGTGTCAGAAAGTTAGCAGGACAAGCAAATTCAGAATTTTGAACGTTATTAGTAGAAATACATAAGACGCGGACAACTGATTTTGCAGGGAGCTAAAAAGATACCCCAGGTCAACCTGTCACTTACAACGGTTCCAAACTCAAATCATTCTCCGAACTCAAGAGATACAGCACACAAACGTTTAATTTCTGGAGGATACATTGGTTTCCTTTAGACTGAAGAAAGGTCACAGAAGCGGAACACGCACGCCCTGTCTCGCGTCGAGCCTGCAAACGGTTAAACTTCTTTGCTAAGCAGGCAGCAGGCACGGTAATTGTCTTGCCAGCTGTGGAGGTGCCAAGAAGTCATGGCAACTACACGGCAGACCAGCAAAGTGTCCCAGGGTCAAGAAGAGAGAGTAAGCCACGCTTCGAAGAAAGCTGTTGTAAAATCAGTGACACTTCCAAGCAGAACGACGGACGTGCTCACGTGGAATGTCGGGGCTGCTGCTGAGAACGCCGGCTTCCGAAACGCGGAGTCGGCTGAGGCCGAGGGACAGTGGACCGCGGGGGAGAGGGCTCGGCCCGGGATGGGGGGCGGGGGGCTGCTCGCTTCTTTTCTCTGGGCTTCGGTCTTCTCACTAATAAAGTTGGACCAGATCGTCTTTCCTGGATCTTAAAAAACAACAACAACAAAACCCAAAACTCAAGGTGCCATCTGATTGGGCCGATGAGTCTGATCCAGGGCATGTGGAAATAAAGCAACGTGGATGATACAGCAGACGTCATCCTGCAGGAGAGGGGGGCTCGTTGGGCGGAGACGCCCCTGGACTCGGGCTCGGCTCGCCGGCGGGCGCGTTCTGGGACCAAGGACACCCCTGCCTCCGGCCAGCCGCAGAGGCAGACACCGGAGGCTCTCCGCACACCTGCTAGTTACGTGCAACGTGACGGAGACTCACACGAGAGCTGTCATCAAGTCAGTCAAAGGGGCCTTTCCGATCTCTTCTGTGATGAGAAAGGTGGAAGATCGTTTGCTTTTGGTTACACTTTCCGGTTGATCCCGCTTTGCTCCTGCGCCCGTCGGGCGCCGGGAGGGCCAGGCTTCCTGCGGCGCGGGCACCCAGAGGCTGGCATCCTGTGTTAAATCCGGGATCGGCCGTGTCGCAGGTGGACGGTGACGATGACAGGTGACGATGGTCGGGCCGCACTCAGCCGCTCCCTCCTCGGTGCCGTCCCCGTTTGCTCCTTCTGGGCACCACAGCCTCTGTGAAGGGCGCGACGCCTCCCAGAGCCGGCTGCCGTTCGCCTTCCATTACTGCAACTTACGGCTTTCACCTTAGCGGACGAGGTGTTCGGTTTTCTCGGCGGCCTCGAAGGTGAAAGGTGTTGGGTACGACAGTGAGCATCACGTCAGTGGGAACCCCTGGCTGACCAGTTCCGTCCTTCTCTCCCCCTGGGGTGCACCGCCAAGGGTCTGGCTGAGACGTGAGTGAGGCTGGATGCCCGTCTCCAGGTCCCGGAGGGCGTCT
Source organism: Eonycteris spelaea (assembly GCA_003508835.1). Taxonomy (NCBI): domain Eukaryota; kingdom Metazoa; phylum Chordata; class Mammalia; order Chiroptera; family Pteropodidae; genus Eonycteris; species Eonycteris spelaea. Next base: position 7,102,186 of record PUFA01000071.1, on the reverse strand, counting down.
GGGATGCGGACTGTCCGGGGCTGGCACGCTGCGGGCCACCTGGGGTGGCTCTGCTCCTGCAGACAGCCTGCTGGGCACCGTGTCCCCAGACCCGTGGAGAGGAGCCTCCGACTCACCATTATGACCTCTGTCTGCATTTTGCCTTTTTAAAAATTCTGAGAAAATGTCCTGTATAAAGACTCTCTCTCTCTTTGCGTTAAGAGGAAACTGGCCTCCGCTGCTGTTTGGGTGTTGCATTGCGAAAATCAGAAACTATCTCATCTGTTAGAGCAGCTGGAAAAATTTACGACCAGTTCTGTTTTCCGAGCTTTACTTGCTGAACTGCCTGAGATCATGTATTTCCGTGTTGCTTAAATGTTAAATGTGTTCTGCAAAGACCATATTTTATGGGCCTCTTCATGCCCTTTTGTAAGAAAATGGAAGATAAATTTCAAAAATTAAGAAGTTACAGGTGACTACAGATACTGTGCTTAAGCATGCTGTGTTATCTCCTACTAGATGTTAAAGAGATTTAACAGCTGTTGTTACGATGGATTTGGTAACTAGATGCTCGTTTTCCTTTCATCATTAAGAACGAGATCAGTTACTGTTACATCAAGTATTTATTATGTCCTTCAAACATTGGCTGGCAAGTCACCTGTCATTCTGCAAGGATTCAGCTCCCTGAGCTGGCTCTGCTTTGTTAGTTCACAGAGTACGACACTCACGGACTCTCTCTACCTTCCCAAGCTACATTAAAGCAAGAAATTATGCCGACTTAAAAAAACTAAATCATGAAAATACTGTTACAGGTTTTCCTATCTCCTGGATGTTATATACTTTTTAAAACCAGTGATATAAGAATCATTTTGAAGGAGAATTATATGTCTATCATTTAAGGTCAGTTTCCACGAATCTGAGAAAACACAGATGTGATACTTAAAAGAATGAACAAAATCCAGTGAAACTTAAACTCTCTCATTTCATTGAGAATTGACTACAAAAAAATATGGAAAATGAGAACTCATCTCGTTTGAACGGCATGTGTTAGTTGTAATTCATATATGAATTCCTTTTCCATATACATCTTAAGATCCGAAAACTCAGCGCCATAAATGACAGGATTGAAGAATCACGTAACAATGCACATTGTAATATGAGAGCTGTGTAGTGACTTAGAACAATAAATATCACGCAGTGAAAAACTTTATTATAAGCCAAACGCAACAACAAAGGAAACCAAAAGCTATGTACACATTACCAAGGTCTTCACAATAAATTATCGTGGGCACCCCCAGCAGAGCTGCTGATGGGAACACTGAGAGAGATCTGTCACGTCGGTCTTTCATCGTGATTTAATAAAGTTTGTACAGTATCAAATAATATCAAAAGTCTAAAAAAAACACAATGAGTTTTTATATCATGTTTATAAATTATTGTTTACATACCATAAAAAAAATAAGGTCAAAAGTGCAGTTTAAAAAAAAGGTGAAAGTAGTTTTTCTTGGTAAGAACTAGAAAACCGCCTTGTCCCAGGGAGAAGCCACCCGAAGGCCTCTGCAGGTTCAGGGGTCTTCCTGTGACTCTCGCGACCCTGGCTGCCGGCCGCACGCTGCAAGGGGCACTAAGGTGCGGCTCGGCACCCTTTCTGCAGAAGTAACAGGAGACGCGTCCGGGGAGGAGAACACGGGGAAGAAACATACTCACAGGCTCCCCCCAGAGGGACCCGCGACTCGCTCGCAGAAGTGAACGCCGCGCGCCTGTCGAGCGGGACCAGGTTTGGGGAGTTTCAAAGCGTTTCCAGACGTTTCCATCTTTTCAAGTGTTTAGTTAGACTGGCCGTGGTAGAGACATCCCAGAATTGTGAAATTTTCTAGCGTAACAGAACTAAGACAAAATAGACTTAAAGGCGATAAAGCATCTACTTCTCACGGACAATAAAGAGAAGGACGTCGTGATCAAAAGGCGACAGCATCGAGACGGGTCAGGAAGCAGCGGGCGGACGGGCCGCAGCTCCGGGTCTTCGCCGGCACTGACCGCAGCGATTGACACGCCGACCAATTCCGGAACGCCCCCACACGGGGACATACATGGGGCGCGTGACCCACGTGTGTTAACGCAAGACATGGCAAAGTGACTGGCTGGCAGAAGAAACGAAATTCAGAGGAAGAAAAATACAGGGGACGCCAAGGACAGTCTCGTCTGGACACTTACTGTGGGATGGACGTGTCGCAGCTGCGTCTCTCGTGAGCAGGTTCCTGTCGCCCGGCTCACCACCCCCGCCTTCCGCCTCCCACCGCGGAAGCGGACACTGGCGCTTCGTTCTCCGGCCACCGGACGAAGCTGCTCGCGGTGATGTGGTGACATGGGGGGGGGGGGCGAGTGCCTCGGTGGCTGCAACAGAAACCGCCCGCCTGAGGCCACACGACCTTGGTCACGGCAGGTGGCCGGGAGGTGACAGCCCCGGCTGTGACGGGGGCGGGGGGGGGGACTGTCTGCTGAGGACGGCGGGGGTGCTCTGTGGGCCGCGCGGTCGCGCGTGCCCCTGGCTGGGGCCCGTCAGAAGTCGATGGCTATGGAGGCCTGTGCGGGCTCGCCGCGGGCCCTGGCGTACATCTCGCAGGGCCTCTCCTCCATCACCCTGTCCTCCAGCGCCGGCTCGGGGCCCTCGGGCGCCTGCTTGAACGCGTAGCTGCTCTTCTTGAAGGTGCTGTTGAAAGTCTTCATCGGCTGCGGCTGCGCGAAGTCGTTGCGGAAGGGGAGGTCCACGGAGCTGAGGTGGGCCCTGCTCGGCTTGGCGCTGGCGGCCTGCGAGCCGCAGTGGTGGTCGTGGACGCACCGCGAGGTGGCCGACGCGCGCCGCATCTGCTGGTAGCTGTCCAGCTCCTCCGACAGGTCGGCCAGGTCCGCGGACACCTCCTTGTCCCTCAGCGAGAACAGCTCGTAGTGAGGCGGGTCGAACACCTCCTGAAACCCGGTTTTGTTGAAGGCGGTCTTGCAAGCCACCACCTTTTTCCGCGGCTGCTTCACCTGCACCAGGACGGAAATGACGAGCAGGACCAGGACGACCCCCGAGGTGATGCCGATGACCGTTCCGTGCGTCTTAGTGATCTGTTCAAACAGGCCTGCTTTCTTCTTCTCTGCAGAAAGAGAAAGAGAGACGCTGAGGCTTTCGGAGTTCACCAGGGGGTCCCGTCGCGAACCGTACGGCGTTTTTCGGGTAAAGCCCACCACAAATAGTACAATTTAAAACCAGGTTTTAAAATGAAGAATACAATAATCCTATTATGATTTCTGGTTAAACTATCTGACCCTAACCTAGCTAGATAGCTTACAAGACAGAGGAGGACTTGGTCTTTACTTAGGAGGCACACGATTTGCCTACAACTTGCCAATCGACTTCAGCACGTGGATACAGAAACTGCCAAAATGAATGCTCCTGCCCACCCCGCCGGGCTCTGCTCCATGGTGGGTCTGAGTCTCTCCCACGGTATTTCTGCTAAGGCCACGGCTTGGGCATGCTATCATGGCCCACTGGCTTCCAACTGATGACCTAGAAATACTCCATGTCACGTGCTTCAGCCAGCCACACTAGGTGACGTTCACTTCATGGTAAGAGGTCTATCGCATCCTTGGAGAGTCGTCAGAGGCAGATGAACTCTAGTACCAAGACGATGATCTGATAACCTGACCATTGCCACAGCCTTATTTATTTGTGCGGGAGCATACACCGGAAGTGAAATGTAGGCATTTTATGAAATGGGGGAAAAAAAAAAGCAGTTCTCACACTGAGAACGCTTTATGTTGTAAGACGAGCCCATCAGCTGATTTTTATGAAATAGCATTTCCATGTAATTAAAACATAACGATATTCTAGGTCACTCTCTAAATTATTTTGAGAACAAGGTATCCTCATAACACAAACGACTAAGGAAACAAGGGCAAGAAATATTACAAGAAACTTCTGAACCACTTAAGGTAAAAAACAGGTAAAAAAAGAAACAAACGCCAGCCGAAAACGTATGTTTCTTTGCCTTTGCCACGCGCTCCAGAGGACATTTATGGGACCCGTCTCCACGTCCGCGAAGCAGCGGTGTGAAGCACGGGGCGGAGAAAGGGGTCTCTTCGCGCCTTTCTCGGTGAGGCGCCGCGGGACTACCTCGGCAGCGGTTCTCGTCCCAGGGGTACGCGCAGTTCTGGACTCCGTTGCAGACCAAGGAGCTGTTGATGCACATGCTGCTGTGGCAGAAGAAGGTGCCGGCCGTGCAGGGGGCTGCGGGAGGAGAGAGAACGTGCTGCTGAGGGTGCAGAAGCGTGGCCGACGAATCCACCCCGATGCGTTTTGCGCTCACCGCGCGCGACGAGGTCAACGGCTGACCTCCGAGGCCTCCCCCGCGAACGGGAAGGCGGAGGCCGGTGTCCGGACGGGCCCCGCGTGCGTTTTTACCAGCACTGGGTGCCCAAAGTTCGTCTTTAACGCAATGACAGAGAACACACACGCAAAAACATCTCCCAAGGTCCTTACGGAGCTCGGGCACGGCCTGGACGAGCTTCCTCGGAATGCTGCAGGGAGGGCGGGTCAGGCCGCGGCGACGCCGAGCCCCTGCGCCCGGCCGGGGGACGGCTAGACGGGGCGGCCGCTGGGGACAGCGCGGCAGGTGCCCAGCGATGCGACCGCCACGTGGTCCAGCAACCGCCCCCAGAGGACGGAGAGCAGGGACCCAGATGCGTGCAGCCGGCGTGCCCAGCGGCGTCTTGGGGTCAGCGGGTGGCGACCGCCCCGGAGTGCCGACCGTGGGCGCATGGCCACAGCGCGGCGCGTGCAGACAACGGAGCATCAGACTGAAACCTCACCACGCGACCCCGACCCACGCACGACACCCACGGACCGAGGACACGGTGCCGAGTGAGGCACGCGGAGGCACCGGAGGACGACGCCACCGGCCACTCACGCGGGCGCCTGGGGAGCGAGGCTCGGAGACAGACGCAGCGCAGGGGTGACCGGGCCGCGGCTCGCTGTCTGGTGGGGACAGAGCCCCCATCTGGGACCATGAGAACGTTCCGGAGGTGGACGCCTGGTGCGATGGTTGTTACGTAGACTTTACCACAATAAAAAAGGAAAAAAAACCCTATTCTTTGGAATTTCAAAATAAATTTTAAAACAAGGACACGCGCCGTGTGCGCCACGAAGCCTTGTACTTTGCGTGAGGGGTCCCTGGACTGACACGCCCCCTCCTCTCCCCGCCCGGTGACCCCCTGCTCCTCTCCCGAGACCCTCACGACGCTGCCCGCTCTGCCAAGGGCCCCTCGGCTCCCCTGGGCCGCCTGTGACTCCGTGTGTCCGTCACACGCTGCGCCCTGTTCGGCACACGTGTCACCCTAGACTGCGACCCGGGCACCTGCCTCCGTTAGCCAGCGGGGTCCCGGTCGGTACAAGCACCACCACAGCATGGCACGTGTCTCCGGTAAGGACACACAGGACCCGAGTCAGCAAGTGGGGCGGCTTGTGCCCCCCTGGAAGAGGTGACAGGAACCCGCAAACCACCTAGCCACTCAACTCCCAAGAATACCATCCGACAAAATGCATTTACCACCTAAAAAAATTCTACATTTTTTACTTTCAGAAAATACATGTTTCATCAAGGAAGGAGAACTAAATATCACTCTATATTACACTGATAGACCTCAACTAATTTTTCTTTAGCATCTTCTTTTAAATATCTTACTATAATAGTTTTTTTTTTTTGGCTAAATATTATCTTCCTTTTAGTAAATATAAAATGAACCTCATTAAAATAATAGCCACGAATTTAGTGTTTCTTTCCCTCCCCCCCGGGGCACCCGCCGACCACCACCTCCCCACGTCAGGAAGGAAACCCCAGCGGGGTCTCCGCCTGCCTGGCCCCTGCGGTTTGCTTCCCCAGCCCTGAAGATGGGCTGGAACACAGGTGTTATTTATTGGGTCCCAGAAAACCCCCAAAAGTCATCTGACAGGTGTGGGTCAACAGAGAACTCCCGACATTGCTTTGCTGTGGAAGCGCAAGCACGGCCCCCCTTGAGGCAGAGCCCCCCAGGGCAGCGCTTCCCCAGGGTGCACCGCAGCGGGGTGGCGCCTCCAGCTAATCGTGAGGAGCCGCGTCTGCTCCCCCCACTGCAGGCCAGGCGGGGCGGAGACGTGACTTCCACCTGCGAAGGACGCAAACGTCTCCGCGCTCAACTTTACACGGCGTCTCTCCTGCGTGCTTCCCCAGGCGGTTCAGGTGAGCCCCCCGAGGCGACTCTTGTGACTGAAGAGTCTAAAACAGCCAAGAACGGGGCAGAACGGGGGGATGGGCGCCGCCAGGCACTCGGGACCTTGGCCGCCTCTGCGTGAGCTGCTGCTGCTGGCGTCTCGGACTCCCGGTTCCAACGCCCGACGAAACCGTGACGGTGGCCTCCCAGCCAGGCGGGTACTCCCGTTCTCAGTCTGAGCGCAACAAAGGTATCTACCGACTGAGAGGTGTACGCAACAGCCTGTCAGCCTGTCAAAAGCGCATCCTTCAAACCAGCAAGATGAGTATCACGTGATTCTTGAACGCTTGATGGTTTCGGAGCTCATCAGACAGTGAAATATAACCCATTGAATTAGGCAGAAAAGCCAAAGAAGGCGGGTGGTGGTATTTCATGTAAGCACAAAATTAGCCAGTGTGCCCACACGCTCCTCGCACACACGCGTGCCCTTTAAAATGTAACGCATGGCCTAGGGAACACGTAACGACTTTTGAACTCATTTCTAAAACCTGGAGATTCGTGGGTTTTTTGTTTGTTTGTTTATAGACCATAATTCTATTCCACACTGTATCATATTACATGTTGAATTCTAATTTAACCTATTGTATCCAGTTCACAAAGAGGGGTCGAGAAAAGAGAAGCTAATTTCAAGACAGGCTGAATGGGGTTATAAATAGCACAGTGGCTTCTAGGTATTCTGATCGTTCTGAGCCAGATGTCATTAGCTCTTAAAGTTTATCCACCGCACATTATGTGACTGCGTTTTGATGGCTCTTTATAGCTTCAAAAGTGGCAAAAAAAAAAAAAAAAAAAAAAAAAAAAGAGGTTTTCTGCTCAGTTTCCCGATGAGTAGCGGGTGGGAAGTACCCTCGTTCTACAAGTTTTTTTACAATGGCTCTCCACGTTATTTAAAGCAATTAGAAAACAGCACTGGTTTCTAGAAATACGTTTTATCTGCAATTACACATGTACTAAGCTTTATAGATTTTCAGTGGATAAGCTCAGCCGTTTACAATGTGGATCAAAAAGTATCAGTTATTCGCGTGGGATGCTAACGACGTGCATCAGTTCAAAGCTACAGAAAGGGACAAAGATAGGAGCAAAAATGAGGTCAGTCATGAACTATTCTCCCATGCGGCCTGAGGCCTTCCGACGCCCGCCTTTGACTTCCTGCCTGGCCATGTGGGTGTGGTGTGGGTGTGGGTGTGAATTCCAGCTTCAGCTCTGCTGGGGGGTGGCAGGGTGGCTGAAAGATGGCCCTGTCCCTCAGCTGGGCCTGCAGGCCCCATGTCACGGAGAGCCACAGCAGGTATTTATGCTAACGAAACGTCGGCGGCCGCGTTCACAGTTCTGGTCCCAGAAAGGTTCCCACCACGACCCCCTTTCTGAAAGAGCGCGGCGGCCCCGGCCCCCCCGGCCCTGGGCAGGACGGCGCGACCGCTGTTCTGCTTCACTCGCTCTCGCCAAGTCGTGCCGTTTCAGCCGCGGCTGCAGCCGATGACGGGCGGGTACGACGCGCCTGTCCCGCGGGCTCGTCCACTTACGCGGACCTCTCCGGAAATGCCCCTGCGGCCGGGGTGGGATCCCGGCCGCTACACACCACGAGCGGCTTAGAGAAGAACAAAGTCGTTTAACGACCTGTGCCCGCTCTGCCGGGACCTCGCCACGGAGCCTGAGCGGCGAGGAGCCGCCGGAACGTGGTTCTTGTGAAGACCGTGGCCGCCGGCAAGGGGCTCGGGATGCCGCGTGACGGCGGTTGCTGAGGCCGCGGCGGGGCTTGGGGGCGCTGTCCCTGGTTCTGAAAGTAGCTCTGTGGGCAAAGTGCTGTGGGACAGTCACGTCTGCAGAGAGTCGCTGGAGGCAGGAAAGGTCACGACGAGGCCGACCTCATGGCCGCCTTGTTTCAGGGACTTGCAGGCCCCGGCCTCAGCCCGCCACCGCCCGGCCTGGCGGCAGCGGCGGGACCTGGACCCCCCAGCGGAAGGGCACGGCTCGCTGAGGGCCAGGCGATGGGTGGCGTCTTTTAGCGAGAAAATACTTTCAAGTTAAGGTGTGCACGTTGGGTTTTTTGCCAACACTACTGCACACTGCATCGACTGCGGCCTAGTGTAAACATAACTGTCACATGTCACAGGCGACCGAACGACGTGCGACTGGCTTCCTTCACGGGGGTGGCCCGGCACGAGACCCGTGAAGCCTCCGAGGGGCGTCCGTACAACGCTGTTACCGAGGTCACTTCATTCCTGATTTCACACCACGTCCCCGAAACCTGCGAGGTGGTTTTATAATCGCAGCCCATTTCAGGTGACACTGGTCACGTGATACGTGCCAACAGCGCCATGCAGCTGACGGACGCCGTGCTGGGAAGCGCGGGCACCGAGCCGGTGGCAAATCCACGGAAAAACAGGAAGAGCCACGAGGCTTTCTCGCCAACCACGTTTCCGTACCAAGCACTGACATGCAGTTCCCCGAAACAGTGGAAGCCTTTGCATAGTTGTTTTTTTTATTTTGCAAGTCTGGCTAGTTCTTGAAAAAAAAATTTTTTTCACATAAAAACAAACTGAGGTTACATCCATGAGGCAACCAGAGGCAGAGTTTACTCATGGAAAATCCCCATTTTCCCAGTCAGTCAGTCAGACCCCAAACTGCAGGCCTCTTTGACTCATTCTCTGACGCTTTTCCCTCTTGCTGAGTCACCACGTCTTTCTGATGCTGCGTCCACAGCCCTCGAACCCGTGTCATGGCCCCAGTCCCAGCCTTGACAGTGAGGTGACCTCCGGGCTGGCCTCCGCACCCCAACACAGCGCTGGTCACGTCACCCTGCAGCACAAAACCCTTCACGACGCCCCAGCGCCGGTGACATAAAGTCTAAATCCAGCCTTTCACTTAAAGGCCTTTAAACTGGAGCCGTATCTACCCTTCCCGCCTCATTCCTCTGTGCCCCCTTCCTTCGCTACTCCTTGTGCCCCGAACCAGCTCTGGTCCATGCCTCCGCTTGTAATAAAAACCTCGATGAACATGTCTACCTTCTAGAATCTTCTCGCCCACAGGGACACACACAAAGGGCCCCCCCTCCAGGACCACGTGGGTCATCACTGTTACTGCCCGCTAGAAGTAACAGATATTTAATTTCCAAAAAAGCACTATTTTCTGCCCAAAGGTCTTCGTCTCAGGCAAGCCAGTATCTGCCTCATTTGCATATATGTCACCTTACGTAAGTGACTATAAGATCCTTTAGGACGGGGACTATTTCACCTGATTTTGCATCTTCACAACAAACACAGCACCTTGTATGATAAATGCTATAGGGACTGGAAGGCAGGAAGGCTGTCTGGCTGCATCAGCTTCCTAACCCAAGGGACCACCCAGCGTCTCCTAAAGTCCTTTACGATGGTAAATAAAGAATTCAGATGTGATAAATCCTGTACGTGGCCGCCACACCACGACTTAAACACTCTGGAGAAAGAAGACCAAAGCGGATTTCAAAACGCACTACGAAGCTTCGGGAATGACTCGGCGGGCAGCGCCGTGAGGACACGCAGAGACCACTGGACGAGGACAGAAGTCCCCAAGCAAACCCTCACACATGTAGGCTTGGACGAGGGTGCCAAGCCCAGTCAGCGGGTCAGGACGGTCATTTCGACAAAAGTCCTGGGAAAACTGGACATCCACATGCAGAAGAACGAAGCCGGACCTGTACCTTCTACCATATTAAAGAAATAACTTGAAACGGGTCAAAGACCTGCACGTAAGAGCTGAAACGATGAAACCCTCAGAAGAAAACACGGGGCGAAAAGCTTCATGGCATCGTCTCTGGCAATGATTTCTGGAGAATGCCACCTAAAGCCAGGCAAAGACAGAGACGCACCTTGTGCGTCAACGAGGACTCGGCGGGTACGTGCACTGGCGATTAGGGCCGGGGCAGGCCAACACACGGGTGGGGCCTGTTGACATGGCAACGGAAGTGAGGGCGTGACTAAAACCACGGTGACGGGCACGCCGAAGCGGGGCGGCTCGGCGGAGGGCCCAGGGCCGAAGCTGGGACTCCGAGGCACAGGTAATGGCCGCGCTGCGAATGATATAATTTATATGACTAAAACGCGCATAGTAACGGGACAAAACACACGGCCACAAGCTCACACTGGCACGAATAACTGAACAGACACGCGGGGGACAAGGGACCAGATGTGCGAAGGAAAGGCGGCCACGGATACGCCCCTCGGACAGCCGCCCCGGTGATGACCGTCACAGGCCCGAGCCACTCACGGAGGGGAAAGCTAGTGAGCCAGGGGACATCCGCGCAGTCTCGAAGGGACCCGGTGATCGGAAAGGAACAAAGGCGCCACTTCACGGTGGAGACCCCCGGCGACAGCCTGGCCGCAGGCGGGGGCCCGCCCCCCCAGGGCCCCCCCTCCGTGCGGGGCGCCAAGGTCCTGTGCGTTCCACACAGAAAGGCAGCGCCCCAGTGAAGTCCGTGCGGACGTGCCAGACCACCCGAAACCGACGGACGTTCTACCGAATAACTGGCCAGCTCTCCCTGAGGCCCTGCCGCCTGGAGGAAGTGTCACAGGTGGCGGAGACAGGACAAGCAGATGCAGCGTGTGGTCCCGTGACATGGGACACGTGGCTGAGGCCTCCGGTCGGTTAACGATATCACATCTGTACGGTTTTTAAACTTCCTGGAAGCTTAAATTATTTTAAAATAAAAAGTCCAAAAAACCCAAACCAAACAAAACAAAAAAGGCCGATCTAAATGTTTGGCGATCGTGGTTTGGTGGACTCGTAACTAACTATTCATTGAGCTCAATTCCTGCGAGCGACGATTATTTTTCAGCCTGTGACCTTGAGGCGGCTCCGCTTCCTGTGGCCCCCCTGCCCCGTGCACACCTCGTCACGAGGTGGTGCCGCGGTTTCTGCGTTAACCTGGGTTTTTTTTTTTTACCCGGGAGAGTCAATTCCTCGAGGAGAGGGCCTGAGACCTAGTTATTTTACACCTGTGACCCGCAGTCTTGTCAGACACAAACGCTCCACGATCGTGTCCTGCGGGAGCCCCGCGCGCAAGACCGGGGCGCGGCGGGAAGGGTTCGCTTACGCTCCACGAAGGACGTGAACAGCATCCTGAACCTGCTCAGTCCGGCTGCCTTCGTCGGCCCACATCCGGATGACCCCCACGCCGGTTTTCAGCGTCACGTCATTGGCCACCGTGCTGCAGAACTTGGCCTTCAGGTTCTCGATCGAACTGCTGCCGTCGTACACGGCGACGAAGTTTCTCTTGCATTCGTTGGAGTGCTCCATCTGGTAATCCAGGAACCTCAGATAGATCTGCAAGGGCGAAAACAAGACAACGCTTTTAAGCAGACGCAGTACGCGCGATTTCCAGTTCTACTGCCCGGCAACACGGCGGAGCGGACGGGGCTGTGACGGCTCACGGACGAGACAGACAGACAGCAGGCCGACGCCCAGGCCGTGGAAGGACCGGGGCTAATGGTCTGCTTCTCTGGCTGTCCCCGTTACAGGACCCAGCACGGAGCGGCCTGGGGTTTGCGTTTCGCCTCCGAAGAGAAGAACGTCTTGCTCTACGAGGCGTAACCATCGTGCAGATTTTCCCTATTCCAAACGCAATCTCGTTGGGCACATTGGGCAAATGAAATGCTCACGCGTGATTTTATTACTGAGTCGTCGTGGTGAACGGGTGAGTGCCTTTTCAGGTTTTCTTCGCCTCTTCACACCTCTGTTCGCCCGTAAGACGCACACGTCACGCTGTCTTCATCTTGCACGTGGCTCTCCACCCCCCCGACATCCTGTCACTTGCTTCCCCGCGGCCCCCCCCCGCACCGTGCGTGCCTGCGTGGTTTGAAGGCCTCACCCCGTAAGTAATTCTAGCCGTCTCGCGATCGTGCCACGGGCCCCCGAGGCCCGTGTGTTATCGATCTCGTGCTCCCGGCGCCCCCGACGGAAGCCTCCCCGGCGCCACCCTCACGTCGGCCGCTTCCCCCCTGCATCTCCGCCCTCCCTCCGGGCCCACGCGGTGAATGCGTTTCTCGAATCTTCCGATGTCATGCTTTTCGTGTGTCGTTCCAGGGTTCCTCCTCGGTTCTTTTTCAGAGTTTCTCTCTCTCCGCCGAGACGTTTCGCAGCCATCTCGGGACCACCTACCTGTCCCTCGCGGCGCCGGGAGCACTGCCGCGTGAAGATCTGATCATCCCGCCGCGGGGCCCCGCTGGCTGTTGTTTATTTTTCTCTCCCTTTCACCACTCATCGCATTTCCTCGGGTCGTTCTACACAACGTATTTGTGACATGCTGGGCATTCTGCACCTAACACTGCGAGACGCCGGGTCCTGTCGCACACCCTGGCGAGCACCTTGCACTGGCGTGTCTGTCTTGGCCGGCGGCCCGCCCGGGGGCTGCAGAGGGCGCGACACGCGTGGGGGCAGGGAGGCGGTGCCGGCCCCGGCCACACGCCGGCCCCGGGCGGTGGTCTCTCCTGTCTGGGTGTCGGCGCCTTCCCTGTCTCCTGTGCACGCAGGCTCAGGACCGAGCCCGGCCCCTGCTGCCCCGTGCCGCACGCCTTCCCTCCGGTCCCCTGGGGGACGCGGGTTCCTCTTCCCTGCCCCTCTGGCGCCCAGACAGGTCAGTTTCACTCAGAGCTGTAGCCTCCCCACGTGCTTGGAGTGCGGAGTGACTGAGAGGGAGGGGCAAACAGAAACGAGGGCTCCCTGAAAACCCCAGCCATCAGCATCTCCTCTCCCGGTGCCACCACTTAAACACCGGGGATTCTCCTGGGGTCTCGGTGCTGACTGCCGCACTGGGTCTGTGACTGTGGCTGCGTCTGGCCGAGCTGGTGGACAAGGGAAGCAAGTCCGGGCACCACCCCCACCCCCGCCCCGTTTGGAGGGGTCCCTTTGTTAGGGCTCTGCTTTCTCTGAGTTCCTGCTATGTGCTCCTGCTAGGAGCCCCGGAAATCAGCCCAGGAGACAAAGAAGGAGGAAAACAATTTCACCACACTCTTCATCGGTCGTTATTCAGGTTGTGACTTCCTTTTCGGAATTCTCTCATACGGCTTTGTACAGTCTACCCAGAATTTTCAGTTGTCAGAAATGAAGAGAAATAGGCCGCAGTGGGCTTACCCAACTTGGCTGATTCTGGAGGCTGAGCTTATTTTAATCCAGTAAAACTGATGAATTTCATATTGTGGTTTATACTATGTGTCGCCTGTGCTCGATTTGAATAAAACCGGTTCCTACCCAAAAGTCATAGGACTGTGCTGTATTTTCTCATATAGGTTTTAGTCTTAACATCTGAGAACTGAGCGTACGTCAAGCGTAGACAGGGTCTCATGTCACCAGGCAGCTGTCGTGCCAACGATCGGGCGTCTCCTGCCTGCAATGCGCCGCCGTGTGCGTCAGCGGCCACGCTTCCGTTCACGTGCACTTGTATTTTCACACACTTCACTCAGTTTTCCTAGTTTGTATATCCGAGGGACACCTGCAGACTGTCCAACGACCACACTTTGCGCTTGGAGAGTAAGCAGCTTCACTTTGCTTTTATTTGAAATTGTCAAGTTCTCCCGGACCCTTCAGCGTCCCTGTGAATTTTGGAATTAGCGCGCCGAGCTCCCTAGAAAGGGTTCCAGACCACTGCCCATGAAGCGAGAACTGGGATAAAGCGAGTATTACAAACTTTGTGGTTGCCCGGTGCATGCAAAAGTTATGTGGATACTATACTGTCATCCATCAAGTGTGCGAGAGAATTATGTCTATATGCACAATGTACATACCTTAATTAAAAAATGCTTCATTGCTAAAAAATGCTAGCCATCTGAGCCTTCGGCAGGTCGTAATTTTGTGCAGGTGGAGGGTCTGCCTCGATGTTGTTACTGTATTAGCTGCATCCCACACATTTTGAGGTGTAGTACTTTGTTTTATCGAGGTTTAAATATGTTTGTTTTCCAACCTGATTTCTTCTCTGCCCTATCGATCATTAAGTGGTGCGTTACTAAATTTCCAAACATACGGTGCTTTAAAGCTATCTGCGGTTGCCAGTTCTTGATTTAACTGCATTTTCTCCGAGGGTGCTCTGCCTGCGATAAGAAAGTTTTCACGGACTGACAGAAAACCTGTGCCAGAGGAGGATGTTTTCTCGCCTCCCGTTTCCTAACAGTCGTCTCCGTCTGCGGCTCAGTGCGGGGGATTCCGCAGAGGCGACGTGAACCCCAGGCCCTTCTGCTTCGGTCTCGCGTGGCTGAGACACCACCACGCCTTGCCACGTCCACCGGTCCCCCGTCCCCACGTCGGACGCATCTGTACCATCGACGTGTTTCGGTTTAGTGCTCTAGTTTACGGTTCTGTCTTCATTTCTAGTTTGCAAGAGTTACCTCCTTTCTATCTAATCTGTTACATTACTATAACTGTTAACTGGGTTTTCATAATTCGTTAAAGGTCTGTTCTCCCACTTGCACTCTCTTTTTCTTTCCCTATGTACGCATCAACTATAATTTTCACTCTGTTGAAAGTACGAACTAAAAGCAAAAAGCAGAAGCAGTGAGTACCCGGTCCAATCTGTCAGTTACTTACAACGGCCCTCCCTGCAGGACTGTCCGCCGGGAGCTCGGCCACGAGCGGAGACGTCACAGCACAGAACCGCGACGCAGCGTGCTGGCGTTTGGGTTTGACGTTGCTGTGACCGAGATCGCTCTGACAAGATGCTTTAACTCCTCGTGACCCATTTTTCCTCGTCAAACATCGTTTTTATCAATTTGTGGTCACCGTGATCAATATCTGCACTCTTTAGGAATCTGCAGATTTTAAGAATCTTAAAATTCTTAAAAGAAGAGTCATGATAAACTGTACACTGTAGCCTGTTTAACCATCAGGACATTGCGATCTTGGGAGGTGACTAACGTGAATGCAACAAGAGAAATTTAAGAAGTTGTAACAGCAGCTTATATCATCAGTTAAGTATGGGCGCAAACCGAAATGACACATCTACAAAGCACGTCTCGCGTTCTCCTCTGAAGGGACTCGACGCGGAGCTATTTATACCTTCGCTTTCGGAGTAGCTTTGATTGTCCATATGCAGTCGACGGCTTGGCCAGGCTTCGTTTTTTCTTCTTGTTCCACCTGACTGGAGCGTATTATCCCATCGGCTCCGAGAGCTCAAACTGGCAATCTAGAGAGAATGGATGCAAGACGTTCAGAGGCAAAGAAGACCCATCACAAACACCACGAGGAAAAACAGGTAATATACTAAACCTGGGATGGGATTTAAAATACCTCCTAGGTACGTGAAGTCTGGATCTGCAACAGAAAAGAGGAGACAGTCATTGGCATTGTGCGGCACCCTGGACTTCCTGCGCGACTTCGCGTTTTACGTCCGATGCTACGTTTAATGCCGAGGCACGAGAACGCTCCCACGGGCGTGGACTGCAGACCGCCGGTTACCGTCGAGCATACGCAGGCGCTCACTTACAGGATCAGCGTTTTAAAAATGATGGCGTTTATGCTTTGGCCCCGTCATGCATTAATCACTTGGTTATGCTACCGGAAAACGCAGGACTCTGTCAAAGCAGTAGCTAGTCCACTGACGGACGGAGGGGTTAACAAGGTGTGGTACACACAACGCGAAGGGGTCTGACTCAGCCTTAGGAGGGAAGGGAACTCTGACATCCGCCACAGCGTGGATGAGCCTGCAACACGCTAAGTGAAACAAGCCAGACGCCAAAGGACCAACACTGTAGGATCCCACTCTCACGAAATGACTAGAGCAGCCAGATTCAGAGACAGCGAGGACCAGGGCTGGACGGGCGGGAACGGGGAGCGAGTGCTTGAGGGCAGAGCTTCCGGTCGGGACAGCCAGAACGTTCTGGAGGTGAAGGTCGCACACACTGTGAACGTACTTAATGCCACTTAAAACGGGTTAAAACGATGAAGTTTATGTCGTATAAAATTGACCCACACGCAGAAAACAGGAGCAGCTAGTGAGGTGTTTTTTCTACAATGGCAGGGGATGAAGACGAGGTGATACACAGACTCTTCTGCCCCGTGAAGTGAGTTCACAGAAGACTGAGAACCAATAGTTTACATCAAAATAACTGCTTTAATTAAATTGAGTGGTGTTTGATTTTTATGAACTAAATGAATTAATGGAAGTAAAAGGGACTTTACTGTCAAAAAGATACGTTACAAAATCTTATACATGAATCAGACCTTTGCAAATGAGTTTAGAGTGCCTGAAAGAAAACAACAGACATTAAAAACAATGCCCTGAATGATTTGAATGTTTTTAAATATTAATAAACAAAGTGGGCAACTTTATATGTAAAGGTTCTTATTCTAACAGAATAAGAATTAGCTCTATTAGCTACCATGAAAGCAACTTCATATGGCTTACAGTTAAACTACTGACAAATTATAGTAAAATGCTTAGGATCCCTAGACCATACTACTTCACATTTGCATTTTCTAGAACTTCAGAATTGTTATATACATCATGTTTAATATTATGCCAATGAGAGTCATGTCAGGAGGATTATGTAATATTCTGTTTTATAAATGAGGGAACTGAATCGGAGAGATTGTATTTTCTTAGATGATGTAACAGCAAAGCCAGGGCTGGACTTTCATTCTCTAGACAGTTTTTCTTGCTTTAATGTAGGTGAGGATTCCACAATTTTAGCACTAAAAGAAATGTCAAAAAAAACAGGTAGGGCAGAATTAGCTAAATTATGGCTGTGTTCAGTTATTTAGAATCATATTTATAAATTGTTTAGGAACTGGTAAATCTGGAGAAAACCTATTAATGATGATGAGAAATTAGCATTTTTTTAAAATGAAATTCTCTAAGCTCTTGGTGATACTTGTTGAGGCGGAGGCTCTTAATGGATTGCTACTTCCTGTAAGTAACAGATAATTCTGGAAGTTTTAATGCAGTAATGGCAGTGTCCTAGAGTTTTTGCCTAAATATGAAGAAATTCTGACTCATCTGTCAGAGAGCTCCTGTGACTTTTACTCCAATGCCATTTAAGATTTAAATTTCTCCGCAAAGATCTCAAGTATAATTAATTGTCCCCCTAGCTGGGTTCAGTTCACTAAGTTAAAGAATTGTCTGAGATGTTTTCTAAATTAAGCTAAAAATCACCCCCTTTTTTCAATATGTAATTTAATAAGCTTAATATAATATCTGGAGTTGAAAACAATTTTAACAAGAATTGAGCACCCAATTATATACAATGAACTGCATTAAAATAGGTTTTAGTCTTATTAAAGATTCTGAGACATTTTAGACCAGTAATTTCTTTCCCTTGTGGCAATTTGGTATATATAGGTCCTATTTGGACTTTCAAATTAAGGTTTTTTTAGACACCTGTTTGTAATTTTTTAAAAATTTATTTTTACTGTAGTAAGATATATATAACATAACACTTACCCTTTTGAACATTTCTCAGTGTACAATTCAGTGGCATTAAGTACATTTCACAATGTTGTGCAAATCACCACCATCCATTCACACAAAAAGCAAAAATAAATTTCGGTATGATCCATTCATCAGTGGTGTTCCTTGGTTATTTACCCAAATGAGTTTAAAATTTCTCCACACAAAAATGTGCATATGGATGTTCATAGCAGGTTTATTCATAATGGCTAAAACTCGGAAGCAGCCAAGATGCTCTTCAATAGAATGGATAAGCAAACTGAGGTACATCCAGACAATGGAATGTCATTTGGTGTTGAAAAGAAATGAGTTCCGAGCCACAGCAAAACATGGAGGAAGCTTAAACGCATATTAGCGAGGGAAAGAAGCCGTTCCGAAAAGGCTACACACTGTATGATTCCAACTCTGCGACATTCTGGAAAAGGCAGAACTCTGGCGACAGTAGAAAGGCCAGCAGCCGCCAGGGGTTGGGGCAGGAGGGGTGAATGGGCGAGCACACACGGTTTTTAGGGCACTCGACACACTGTGTCATGACGTCACGACGGATTCATGTCGTTGTACGTCTGTCCAAACCCATGGAAATGTACGACGCCAAGAGCGAACCCTAATGCACACTGTGGGCTCTGGGTGATCGTGATGTGTTGACAGAGATTCATTGATAGGAACTAACGGGCCACCGGGCGGGGGCGGAGGGGAGGGCGTTGATTTGGAGGAGGCTGTGTGCGGTGCAGGTAAGGGGTCCATGGGAACCGTACTTTCTGCTCGATTTGCTGTGAACCTAAAACTATTCTAAAACATAGTCTATCAGGTAAGGTTCACTTTTTGAAAATGTTATCCTTTCGGCATTGAGAAGATAAATACTGAAGCCACACTTAAAAATTCCCATGTGTTTGGTGATGGGGGAAAAAGGCGACCTCGTTCAGGCCAAAAGCAGGTGATAAAGCAGGTGATACACCTGTATGTCCAAGATGCTCTCAGGCAAAACAAACAAACAAAACACAGAAAAACATCTGAGGGGGTAAACGCCAAATTCTCCATGATGGTTTTTTATGCACAGGGTGGTAAGATTATGGGTGTTTTTTCATTGAGATGTTTTAGTTCTTTTCAATTAATAAATTTCTTGCATGAAAAGATAAATAAAAGCCGAACTGTAAACTGTTATACTAAGTTGCTTTTCCATTGTTAGTTTGTAACTCTTTGAAGACGGGAATGATACCTTGTGTGTCTTGTGTTTCCATTTCTTAAAGGGTTAATGAGACTGAATTATCTCTTTTCTAGCCTGAAGAGTCTACAATCAGAGCGAGGCCCAACCACTGAATAAGACAATTTTGTTACCTGGAATAAATGAATATTTTGCTCGAAATCCCAGTCCTTCGAGTTCTTCATCAGAACTGAACTTAACCCACATGAACCGCCCCGTCGATCTAATTAACGGGGGGCTCTTCACGCCGCAGAAGCGATCTATGAGTGGAGAGAAGCCAAACGGCCCATCGCGCACTTCCAGGTGGTCAAAGCGACATTCGAATGACGGTTCTATGTAAAAATGCTCATCGAAGGTCAACTCTACCCTCTGACGTGGAGCGGCTGGAAGGTAAGAAGAGCGAGCAAATGAGGGCGGCACCAGCGAGGCAAGGCCTGGCGCTTCGCGACGAGAGCCACAGCCGTGCCCGCGATGGACGTCCCAGGGCACAGGAGCCACGACAAGGACGCTGCTCTGTGTGCCCGGCGGGATCGTTCCCTTCCGCCCAGGCTGCTTATCGAATTAGTGCAACGGACTTCACGGATTACTGTGAGAGTCGAGAAGCCAGTGCTCGGTTCATGAGACACGGCGCGTCTCACGAAAGGGACAACCAGGCAGCTGTGGACACGTGTCCTCACACAGCCCCGGAGGGGACGCCGGTTAGAGTCCGTGTCTCGCCAGAGAAAGTTCTCTGAGCTCCTGCTGCCTCTCGGTGGAATTACGCGTGAGGAGAGTCAGAATCCCTGTGTTATTTCAACTATTACACCTTGTTAACGTGTTCAGTATTCGAAGGTATTTATCATTACCAGAGTTAAATTCAAATACATGTTTAAGTCTGTTCAAATGGGTTACAACACAGAACTTTACCAATGCATCTAGTTTTCATAGTTAAGTAAAAATTCAGTCGGGAGAAGACAGAAATGGGTCGGATACCTTCCAAAATGTAGATGCACTCCTTGTTCGGCGGGTACGGGTCGGGGTAATTAGGCGAAGCGAAATGTCCCCCATTGCTGGTTCGAACCCAGATGCCACACTGGGTCGTAGGCACGTGCCTGATGCCAATGTTTTGTCCGTCTGAGGAGAAAACAGCATTTCAAACGTTCATTACGACAACAGAGGACAGCATTCTCTTCCCCCAGCTCCCCAAAGAGCTGCCCACTCTGCTACACGCGCACGCGCACGCACACACACACACACACACACACACTTGTGAGAACCACCGCCAAGTGCAGCGTGACGAACGGAACCTGGAAGTGGAAGAAAGTGGCAGTGGAGGCCACGATGGGGGGACGCTGCCGCCGGGGGACAAGCCCGCCACGCCGGAGGGCAGGGGCAGGAGACGCTCGGCCTTCGCGGGGGCCGCACCGAGGGGGAGAACCAGGTATGTCAGGAAAACTCCGTGCCACTCTGTCGTGACGTACACGAAAAGGGTCCCGGCAGTTTGTCTCGGCGACGGCATCTAACTTAGTTCGAGACACAAGTCAAGTCAGGATTCACAGATCACACGGGGCGTTTTACTGGACGACTGTGAGCTGGACACAGCCTGGCCGTGCCCCTCCCTCGGGGTCCGCTTCAACAACGGCAGACGAGCTTCTTTAAAGGACACCAGCCTCTGAGGACGCGGAGGCGGACGGTAACACTCGACGGTGACAACCAGCGGTGCCAGGAGGCGGGGCGGGGTGACGGCAGCGACACTGGGGTGCTGAAGAGGTGAGTCTGGCTTAAAAGCCGACTTAGAATCGATTTCTGTGCCAACGCCCGCCCTGCCCCACCGATCGTCGTGGCTGCTGCCGCCCGTGCTGGGAACGAGATTCTTCCCCGGGAGGAGAGAAAGCGGGGCGCCGGGCACGGCCGAGGGTGCAGACACCGACCTGAGAGCAGGGAGACTGGGCGAAACTGACGAACCCCACAACGACCCCGCCCCCCGCAACTCCCCGGGGTTGGGGGTCTCCTGGTCAGAGGCAGGGTCTCTCAGCAGGACACGGAGCGCTGCTCTGGGGAATCTGGTGAGCCCGAAGAAAAAGCCCCAACAATGCAGACAAAGGGGTTTGCCTGCATCGGGCCCCTCGGCAGTGGGGCTACAGCCAGCAGCACCCCCACTCGCGGACGGCGAGGGTCGGAGTTGATTGTTCCCCTTCTAAACACAAGCAGACACCCAGAGGTCACCAGACATCTGAGGAAAGCCTCTGCTATGAAAAGAAGATGAACGACGAATCAAAAAGAGCACCCGAGGAAACAGAATTATGCAAGAAAAAGTTTTTCAAAACACCAGTAACAGCCACACTCCACAAAACTATCGTCTCATCTCCTCAGAGAAAAAGAGAGTCTATCCACAAAATAAGAACATGGGTACAAGGGTACTTAACAACTACCCCAAGGAAAAAGGCGAGCTTCTAAAACTAGAAGTGACCAGCTGAGCGGAGAGTTGAGAGCAGAGCTTTGCAAACCAAGGCCTGAGCACGGGCTGAGGGGCCCCGCGGCCTGTCACACGTGAATCTGCAGGACGCCCACGGGCAGCCACCCACGCCGCCCACCACTGCCCACGCACACAGAGCGCGGAGCAAGAGGAAAAGGGAGAGGAGAATTTCCCAACTGACAGGCGAGCTTTTCATCTCGCAAAGGCTCCGCGGAAACTCTGCTGTGAGTCCCGGACACGGACGGAACCGGAATCAGGACGCCTCTGTCCCCAACAGGGTGGCGCAGATGGCAGGTCAAGGGGCGATCGTACGCAGCTGGGGTGGAGGGTGCGTGAGTGCGCGAGCTGAAGCCTCACCTCCCACGGTGGGAGAGCCTCGCGGGCACGTACAGCGGAGGTGACTAGGTGGTGACAGGAAGCGAGCTAGTCAGCGCCGTGTGGGGACACAGGCACCGAATGGTCGGCTGGGCGTGGGGGGCCCCGGGCAGCAGGAGGCAGGGTCGGCAGGACGGGGGCCTGAGTTTCCCTGACTTTGCAGAGTGCCTGGACTTCTGTCACGTGGACAAATAACTCTGATGAAAATGCAAGATGGATCCGGTTCTGTAAGAATCGTGCTGAAGTCCGATACGGAAATCTGGGTCAAAAATCATACTAGTCGATCTTCTGTCACAAACAGGGACCATCAGGGCAGGTCCAGGGGCGCCGGATGAGATGCTGATGGACAGGTTTCATCTGTCCACACTGGCAAAATGGATTTTTATTGTTGCTTCGTGATAAAGCAGCAACCTCATTTAATTTTTGGACAAAATCCATAGTGTGTGTGTGTGTGTGTGTGAGTGTGTGTGTGTGCGTGCGCGTGTGTGTTAGGAGCTACTAGTGCTGCCAATTTTTAAGATTCATTGGGGCGGGACTTCACGTCGACAACTGACTCACGTTAACTGCAGCTGAACCCAGTTACGTCGAGGCCGACAGGGTGACAGGAAGCCTCAGGTCCCTGGAACAGCCCAGAGGGATGACGGAAACAGTCCCCCGAAGTCGTAACCCTTGCAAATAAGCCAGCCCCACCCTGCACACGTGGCGCGACTCACCTTGGGTCTTCTGGGCCACGGCGATCCCTTCCACGACCAGCACGTCACTAACAGCACTAGAGAAAAACAGAAAAGAGACGTTAAAACACTGAATCCACGTTTCACTAAGTTTACCAGGACAATCAGATGACCGAAAAAGAGGAATCGAACCACTCGGTGTTGCTAACAGTCGCTCTGTAGACGTTTAAGGGTTAAACGTTCCATTCGGATGAACTATTTGACACCTCGACACCTCGGACGCCCCAAGAAAACACACGGTGGACGTCACGCTCATCTGCACAAGCCCGAATAGCACACGGCACTTGCAGCATCTTTGCAGTTTAAGATGGGCTAAAGGACGCCTTGTTTTGGCGACACGTTTTGCTGACCCCGACCATGCCTGTGCGTACTGCACGCATCTTGAAGAGTGGACATGCGCAAGGCCGGCCAGCCCTGCAATGCACATGTCAGTGAAAATGCAATGAACGTGTCCGACTGTTGTGAGCACGTGTAATAAAGGTGGAAGCAAGGGGGCAGCAGCCCCAGAAACCGATGCGGGGCGCTTCGCGGCCGCGCTCACCGCCTCCTCGCTGCAGACGCTGCAGCGAGGCCAGGATGCTCCCTGCACGCCCCGCCCCCCCCAGCTGGACATTTCTAAGACCCAATCAACACACGCTGAATTGTTTTACGTCTTGAAGATTCTCCGAAGCCTCTAATTTTTGTGGACGGCGCACTGGTGTCTTCTGCTCTCCCAGTGCCCCAAAGCCCCGAAACTGGCCCGGAGTCTGCAGCGCCCACCGGGTGGGCCGGCGCGGCTGCCGTGTGCCATCCTGGGGCCTCTGGGCTCTGCGTACGTCGTGTGCGCAATGGGGCTGTGGCAAACAGCACCGACCTCACGCGGCTGTCGTCGGGATTCAACACTGTGACACACAGGGCACTTTTCAAGTGCTAGGCACGCGGCTAACTCAATGACAGACGTGAGGACAAACCGCCACCCTTACGGAATCGCGCTGCTGTCAAAGGGCCAGCACGAGGGGAAGAGGCACCAAAGGGTCACACACGCCACACAAGGACGCGGAGACGGGGACCCCCCTCTCCCCGCCGCGGCGAAGAGGAACCGAGCAGGGTCAAAGCCAGAAGCAGCAAGTGCGATCTGCTCGGACCTCGGAGGCCCTCGGCCCAGGCCAGGGGGAAGGAGGCAGCTTACACAGAAGGCGGGCCCGAGCACTCGCCTGCGGGGCGACGGTCCTGCGGGGCGGGGACAGCGGCACGTGGTGCTGGAAACCGGAGATGTGCATGAAACCTGTAACGGCATGCGGAGGAGTCTGGACCTTGCGGCGGGAAGCCTCTGGGGGGTGGGGGCCTACCCCAGTGACATCGCCACGTCCTGGTTTCAGGCTGGCCACCCTGACACCCGTGGGGCACCTGCGCTTTTAAGAGGAGAAGGTCCTTTAGGAAGAAGAATGACGAGGCCTCGAGGCGGCGTGCTGGTGGGGAACGGGAAGGAGACGTTCACGGCAAGGTTCAGACGCAGAGTCGACCGAGACCGGTGACTGGCAGCGTGGGGGACATGGAGGCGTGGAGGTGGCGGCTTGTCAAGCGGCCGGCAGGCGGCCATGCCATGATGCACTCGGCCTGTGCTGAGCAGCGGCCGCCCGGTCACCAGGGTGTGCAGACGGTGGCTCACACCCTGTGATCTCATCCTCCGACCTCTTCACCTTTGGTCTCCGGTGCCCTGGCTGACCTGCCTCCTGGCCGCAGCTTCCCCTCCCTGCCACTGGTATGTCACGTGACGTAGGGACAACCCCTTCTGCAAACTCTTCGCATCTTTGCACTGGGTCAGAGTTAGAGGCATTAAAAAACAAAAGACAAACAGAAGGTTTATGGTCACAAAGGAAACGCAGGGCTGTATTAGATAGATATCTGACGATCCATCTGTCTCCACGCGTCCTGTGAGAGGACGCTGTCCACCGGGGCACGGCAGGCGGCCGGCGCTGTACGCCGCGCACCCTGTCCCCGTGGGCCACAGCCATCACGGCCCCCCAGCCGCAGCATTCGGCTCACAGCGCACACGCAAGCAACACAGCCAGGCGGGCACGCCAGGCAAGCAACCGCACACGGAAGCCAGGAGAAGAGCCGCACAACCACGGCAGGAAGACGAGCCGTGCCAGGAAAACGATGTTACGTGGCGACCCAAAAGCTTTCAGTTGGGCGAAACACTCCTGATTTTTAAAACCCGCGCCGCATACACGACGGAGGGAGACGCGTCTCGGTAGAAACACAATCACGAGGCCACGTGAACCCGTCGTTCTTTTCTGCGCGTTTGGAAGGCTGCTCATAACCGACTTTTACCCAAGTTGGAGAAACTTGGCGACTTAGCCAGCCCAACGAGCTGTGCCGTCGCATGTAAAATCGACACGTGAAGAGCGGGCCCGTTAGGGGCCGCGGATCGCTCCACATTCTGTGCCGCAAACGCAGCTCCCTCCGAGTTGTGTGACAGCACCTTTGTGCGTCACTGTCAGGGGCGGGCTGACACGGTGAAGTGAGGTCCTGCAATGCCCCACAGGGGCACCGTTTAGTGCTGTGGCGCTGTCCTGACGCACGCCGCCCCTGGAGGGCCATCGGCTAAACACGGACGCGCCCCTCCCAGCAGGCCTCCGCCAGGTGTGAGCCCCCCGTCACTGGGTCTGCGGCGCCCAGGCACCGGTGTGCGGCACCATCACGGGGTGGGGGGGAGCTAAGGAAAACACGCGTGGGGGCGGTCCTTCCCCAGACCGGAGCGTGTGGGGCGGGGCTTGAGAACCTGCATTTGAACGGGGTCCCCGGTGACGCCGAGGCTGCTGGCCCTGCGACCTTGACAGTGCACGGACAGACAGACACAGAGGCCGCTCGGCTCTCTTCTCGGGACGGACGGGACGGGAGCGTCTGGGCCCGGACGGATGGCCCGGCGGGGGGCGGGCGAGTGGGTTTCGGGAATGCTGGCGAAGCCCTCCTGCCTGTTCTTACACGTCCTGACGTCCCTGCAAACACTCCCCGTCTCTGCCCACCTGCACCTGCCCCGAACGCCCCGTGCTTCCGCAAAGCCACCTTCGCTCCGCCGAAAGCCTGCTCCCCGCAGGAGCTCTTCCCCAGGTCAATTCTACTCGCCAGCATCCAGACCTTTCCGTTCCGTGACTACGCAACGGCTGTGTCTGGTTGTGTTTCTTTCGCTGACCTTGCTCACTCCTGCAGGCTAAACCCGAGGTTTGGTGGGAAAGACAGAACACCTCGACCAACGGTTTCCGCAAGACGGAGAACATTTCTCTGTCAACCGAAGCTCGGGGTAAGCCGTCAGGGGCTGGAGCGAACGCGTCATGTCACCAGGGCCCGAACCGCCTCCTAGCTGACGGGTCAGTTGTTGTGACTTTCACGTCTGGTGTGCGCGGATGCTGGCACACCAGCCATCACATCGGCATCGCGGCTGCCGGGCGGGCCTGCCTGGGAGGCAGCAAGAGAGAAGGAAGGACCCGGGGCCCTCCTGCTCCCTTAAAAACACTGGCCCAGACGTCAAAATAAAAAGTTTAACCCAACACAAACATCGCCACTTCCCCAAAGCGGCGCACGAATCTGAGGGGCCGGACTCAGAGGGCTCCGGGAGGCTGGCGACTGACTGACTTCCCGCCACGGTCGCGTACGGTGCTCTGAGCTCGGCAGGCAGGGCCTTTCAAAACGACCTGCCAGGGGGGTCTCAGTGCAGCTGGGACAAGTCCAAGCCCCTGCCCTGACTTCAGAGGTGCCGCGAGGTGGGGCCTGAGCGCCCCTCTGAGAGCATCCGACTGTCCCCTCGGGCTCGGCAGGCCCCCCCCCCCCGCCAGGCTAGCTGCTGCCTACGGGACCGGCCGCTCCTTCCGCCTACATCTCTGCGTGGCTGGCTCCCGCCTGCCATTCAGGTCACGTGAGGCCCCCGCCGTGCACTCCTACAGAAGTCTGATACGTTCTCCTCCGTCCCGCTGCCCTGTGTAAACCGCATGTTAGTCGTCACCTCTATCACCTGGTATTTTCTTGCCTGTTTATCCATCTCTGCCCAGAAGAAAGAGGGGCCCGGTCCACGTGATGCATGGACACGTCTCCAGTGATGGGAAGCTTGCCCGGCCCACGGCCATGCTCAGTCCAAGCTGCGTGGCCACCGGCAGTGACCAAGCACCTCCCGCCGGGCCCGTGCGGCATCTGAGGCACCCGGAGCGGAGGGCCCGGCCCTGACAGCTGACCCGGCTCCTTTCCGTCTGAGCCTAAATCGGGGGCAGGAAGAGAACCGACCGCTCTGTTCGGGGGCTCGGCCGCCAGGCTCTTCTCGAGCTGGCTCGGGCTGCCCTGGCCGACAGCGGGATGCGCCCCTGGCGAAGCCTTCCCGTCTCAAGCACCTCAGCGTCAACGCGGGGTGTGCCAGCCTCTCGGGGGACACCAGCACGTGACCGTGCCTAGGTGGGCTCCCCTCTCCCTCCTGGTCTCATTCGAGTCCACACTCTACTTTAGGTCACAGTAACTTGTTTTTGAGGAACTACGTGCCCGAGAAGAAAAAAGTCCCCAAATCTGATCAAACCTGATTTTCATTCCTTGAGAAAGAAGGCGTGTCTTGGTGAAGCCGGGGCCCCTCCAGCGCCATACGCGGGTCCCACTGTCGGTCCCTTGGTGAGGGACAGTGGCTGTGGCCGCACGTGACGACCTCGTCGTGAGCAATGCTGCTGACGGGGCCGGCTCGTGGGCTCTAATCACTCGGGAGTCTCCCTCGGACACCCCCGGCCACGCCCGTCACCTTGAACGCAGCCAGGTCCCATCACGAAGAGCCTGACGCCTCCTCACCCACCCGCGCTGCGATTCCCACGTCACTCCAGGCCCGCCTGAGCCAACAGGCTTCGATGCCATTTCAGACAGGAGGCCTTGCACTTCCGGATCAGCACCCGAGGCTGTTCTCAGCCCCGACGCAGCAGACACACGTTTCCCGGGACCCTTCTGAACTGCCACGGAGAGGGCAAGGGGGCCCCCTGCCATCAGCGTGACCCCCTCCCCCGCCGGCCCGTGGGCGTCATTGGGGCCCCTCCGAGGGACTCCCCCCCCCCATGCGTCTGGAAACCACTGGGTTGGGTCACCCCTTAGGGGTCCCTTTCCGGCTCAAAGACCGTAGACGCCGGGGTCACACCGTGTTGATGTAATTGTTTTATGTCAACAATCACTCTGCAGGAGCACAGATTTAAGGATGGTAGGAGGTTCTGCTGAACGGGGAGGAACCATGAGCAGAACCTGGATTGCTGTTTTCGAATTTCAGATGTGAACTTTACCTACAGCCTTCTCTCTCTCGTACCAAAACGGCCCGAGAGTGCTCTAGCTGGACTTCAGTCTGTAATAACGCACGAGCGAGCATGTTGCAGGACTGAACGCGTCTGGCTTTTTAAAACGCAGACAAACTGGATTCCACTCGAGGCCTGACTACAATCCAGCCATTGTTTCACCGGGCTTTTCAACTGTCAGTATTTAAACATTTTCTCCAACTCCTGGCGGTGGGGAAGCTGAAAAGTTGTTTTTAACAAGGCTGTGTGTAAACACCTCCCTAGTAATGAGGTGACTTCTCGGTACTACACGGATGTCTGTGTCGCTTACTTTCTTGGATGAGGCTTTAGAATAAAGACAGGAGTTAGGATTTGTCACAGTCTCAGATACGATTTTTCAACTATAGTGCCAAGGGATATTTATGCTCCAAAACACAGTTTATACAGGTTTAAATATAACTGAGTCAAACAAGGTCCCCCTGCAGCCGGTGCGTGGAATGAGCAGAAAAACGATGAGTTTACAATCCCCGTGGAACAGTTCGTGTGACATGATGCTTCCCTAACTTTGCCGGAAGGTGAGTCAGGTTTTAAAGGCCTGCAGCGATCACTAAGATTCAAGGTGAATGATTTACTTTTAGCCACATAAGGAAGGTTTAAAAGCCTCGTGGAGCTGTCCTTCCGTTCCCGCTGCTGGGAGGCAAAGGAAAAGAATCCATGGCCCCCTGCGGAAAACCGCCTTCCCCCTGAAAGCTCCCGCACTCGCTGTGGCCGACCTGGTTTCCAGAAGCTGACCACGGCGTCCGAACGGGGCTTTCCGTGGGAAGTGCGTTGACTACGCGAGTGTGGAAGGCACTGCCTCCGACCAGAAGCCCTCTGTGCCGAAGCGGTTTCACCTTACAGGGGACTTGTCCCCGCTCCGGTGCACACAAGGACGGCGGCACAGGAAAAGGCCAGCTCGTTTGAAAAGAGCATCTTTTCAGCTTGAAAACATGGATTTTTGTATTGGTAACGCACACATTTGGTTAAAAAAAAAAAAACAAAAAAACCAAGTGATGCAAACGGGTGTGCGGAGCACTGTCCTCTGCCTGCAGCTTCGCTTCCCAGAAGCGACTTCTGCCCGTTTCCTGACTCTTTCCACACCAAATGTCCATCTTCAAGCACTTGAGAAGACTTAGAAGTAGCTTCCCTTCTGACCAGTAAGCCTACGATAACGACGACGATGAAAAGCAATTTAGCCTGAGCTTTAAAAATACCCCAGCATGACAAGATCGTGCAGCTTGGGTAACAGCGACAGAAAAGCCGGGGACTGCGCCGCTCCGGCCGCCGCCGCCGCCGCCCGCCCGGGCCGCCGCAGCGCGCGGGGAGGCCCGCGGGGCTGCGCCCCTGACCTTCGGGGCTGCGCCCCTGACCCGCGGAGCTGCGGGGCCCCGGCCCGCCCCGCTCAGTTCTCCGAGTTGTGCACCGCAGCTGCACCGCGCGGGTCTACGGACTTCTCCCCGGGGGTGGGGGGGGACTGTCACACGGGCTGTCACAACGACGATGACAAACCCGCCGCGGTCTGAGCCCCGAAGAAAAGCCGGAGGCGCGCGCTCCGAGCCCCGCCGGGCACGCTTCGTTTGAAAGAGAAAAAGGAAGCCTTCGCTTGCAAGCGCGGGCTGCGTGGCGAGGAGCTGCCGACAGGCAGCACTAGGAAAGCGCTTCCAGCGTTAAACATCTTTATATGGCGAGGGGCCCGCGCAGACGAGCCGCTCGGGGGCGAGGGCGCCTTGGGTTCCTTCCCGCGAACTGTGCGCGGACCGGCCGCCCGCGGCGCGCAGCTACGCGCTTTAAACCGCTGAAATCTCGGTTATGAATCTAGGCGGATCGAGAGAGAATACTCGTCCGGTGAAAGTTTAAACGCAGAACTACGCCGAATTTCCTAATACAACTCATTAAGGGAAAAGCGTGGGCATGACCGGGAGGAAGCGCCATCGGTCCCCGCACACGGAGCACGCGCCGCAGGGCAAGCGCCAGGACAGCGCCGCTGCCCCGGCCGCGCACCCGCGCCTCGGCTCCCGGTGCAGATCGCGGTCCTCCGAGCGCCGGGGGAAGCGGCCGATTCGGTGCGAGTTTCGGAAGCAACTTTGTGTCCCGGCGCGGCCGCTCAGCCCCGCACACGCCGCTGGCCCCGGCGCCGGCCCGGGCAGGGGCAGCGGCGAGGCGCCCCCGGCCGGCACGGCGCGCGGGGCCAGCCAGGCGCGGGGCCGGCGCGGGGCCGAGGTCCCGGGCGGCGCTGCCCGCAGCGGTGCCGCAGCCTCGGCGGCCGCGGCAGGTGGGACGCGGCGGGGCGCGCAGGCCGCTCGGCGGCCGCCCCGGGGACGGCGGGGGCCCCGGCGCCGCCCGTGCGGGCGGCCCCGCGTGCCCGGACCTCGCGCCGCCCGCTGTGGGGGGCCCGGGCCCCACGACTTCGCCGGGCGCCGCGCGGGGACGAGCCCAGGGCCCCCGGCGCGGGCGGCGGGGCGGCGCCGGGCGCGCGGGCTCCGCGCTCGGCTCGCAGACAAAGGCGCGGGCGCCGGCGGGACGGGGCGCGGCGCGGCCCGCAGGGGGCGCTTACCTTTGAGCACCGAGCACAGCTGCTCCAGGGCCATGGTCCCGGCGGCCGGGCGCGGCGCGAGGGGCCCCGGCGGCGGCGACGCGGCGGCGACGCGCGGCGCTCACGGCCCGGCGCGGCGGCCGCCCCGCTCCGGCCCCATCGCGGCCCCCGCGCGGCCTCCCCGCGCGCTGCGCTCAGGCCCCGCGGCGCGCCATCCTCGAGCCCCCTGGCGGGCGCCGCGCTGCCCGAGGCCCCCGACGGGCGCCGCCTCCGGCCCCGCGGCTCCCCGTCCCATCGACCGGCGCGGGCCCGAGCGGCGCGGGCGCGGGGCACGGCAGCGGCGCGGGCCCCGCTCGAGTGGCGGGCGCGGGGCGCCGCGGCTCATTTAAGCGGGGAGCGCGAGCGCCGCGTGCCGGCCGCGCCGCCTGCGCGCATGTGCCCGCCCCGCCCGCCGCGCGCCCTCGCCCCTCCCGGCCAATCGCGGGGGCCGCGGCCTCGCGCCCTGGGGGGCCGTTGGGCGGGGGCGGGGCCTGGCGCCCGGGCGCCGCCCCTCGTGCCCGCGTCTCCTCTCGGCCGCGATCCGCAGCTTGGGGAGCCCGGCGACCCCCGGAATCCGCCGCCGCAGGGCTCCGCGGGGGGCGGGTCCGAGGCCTCGCGGTCCCCGGCCGGAGGGAGGGACCCGGCGCCACCGTCCACCGCCGGCTCGCAGCCCTCGCCCGCCCGCCCATCCCCGCCCGGAGCCCCCCGCGCACGGGAACTGGGACCCCAACTCCTCAGCTTCCGAAGACCTCAGTTCAAGGTCAAAACTGCCCAGCTCAGCCCTGCTGCACTACCTGCCTCGGGCAGGAGGCGTGGATCTGGGCAGAGGCTCAGGGGACACAGGGGACCTGAGATCGTCACCTGCCCTTTAGCGCCAGGTGAGTTACCTGATGTAAGGTAATGATTACTAACACTCACCAAATGCTTCCTGGGTGGCCAGGCACAGTACCAAACACTCCACGTATCAACTCTTCCTAATCCTCAGACCGCCTCCTGCCAGGAAGCTTAAGTGATTTGTCCAGAGCCACAAGGCGGGGAAGGCAGGGTTGTGACCAGGATGGTCTGCCACCAGAATCTGCCCTCCTAACCACTAAGCCATGCTCATGGGGTCATGTGACTCTGCTGATAAAAATCTCCAAATTTGTGAACTGCTGCATAGTGTGTGGTATTAGTTATCCTGTTTTTTCTCCGTAGTGATTTGGTCACACTCAATATATCTTGCTCATCTGCTTATTTGTTCATTACTTGTATCCCACTCACCCCCATCTGTTAAAATATAAGGTGCCTGAGGGCAGGAAGGCTTCTATGTTGACGCACCACATGCCGTTAACCCTATGCAGAAAGCAGTGAGAGGCACAGGGGAACACACCTGTGATTAAGGCCTGACCGGAGGAGACAGAATATTTACGCCCGTATCTGACACATAGTAGGAGTTCCATAAATATTTGTCGAACGACTTATAGTTGAGGACAGTGTCAGGCAACCGAAAAAAAAACTTCCAGGGATGTCAAGGTCTTCTCGCTCCTTCTACCCCTCCAAGAAAGGCACGAAAGTCAGTATTCACCGGGTTTACAAGTGGAAACATACTTAACACCGACACAGGTCAAGGAGCTTTGCCCTTTACCAAGTGCGATGGGAGCTGTGGGAGGCGTGTGTGCGTGGATTCCAAGGACAAGCCACCTACGCTTACCGAGACTGCACACAGGAACCAACGAGCACGGAAAACACTGAAGGGCCTTTCCCACCAGTGTGACAAAGTGACACACTGGGAGACTAGGACAGAGACGAGAGCATTCCCCCGAAGCCACAGGAGATGGAGCGAGAGCGCGGGAGGCAGGGCCCTCCCGCCTCTGCGGCACCCTGGGCTCTTCACGCACAGTTGTGGACTGAAGGAAGAATCCATGCGTGTGAGGGCATCGGAGCGGGCGCGTGAAGGGGGTGACCCGTGGCGATGGAAAGGCTGCGGGTGACGGGAGGCGAGGGGAGGAGGCCGGCGGGGCGAGGGTCGCGTGGGGGGCAAGCCTTGTGTTTGGGGGTGGTTCAAGGTCAAGTTGACTGGCAGGCTTTGAGGACGGACATCCCCTCGAAGGCTGGGCCGAGGAGTTTGCGCTCGCTGGCTCGCGAGGCCAGAGGCTCCGTTTTTCATGGGAGCACCGAGTCCTGGGGGACTGATCTGGCGGCGGAGCGGAGGTCGGACACGGGGAGAGACGGGAGCGGCCGCGGGAATCAGGAAGGTGGCGCGGAGCGTTCTCGCATTCAGCGGTGACTCTGCTGGCACCATTTTGATGACACCTAACGCCTTTTCTCCTCTGGCATCTTGGCCGGGGAGCAGATTCCCAAGGAATAGCTTGGCAGTGTTCATCTCGTGGCTCCCTTTCAAGTAGTGTCATTGTAGCCGGTTTTTCCAAGGACCGCGGTACAGCACGAGCGGAGCTGCCACCGCTGTGCGGCCATATGTGAACGAAGAGGGAGGGAGCTCCGTGCGCACAGCTCTCGGCGGGGGCTTCCGTGTCCGAGCCACCGCCTTCCCGGACAAGCACGGTGGCACCCGGCCCGTCCCCAGGTGCCTGAGGACTCTGCCTTCCTCGCGCCCTGCCCGCTCCTCCTGGCACGGGCGGGGCGTCTCCATCCCCCGCGGTCACTCCCGTGGGGGCGGCGGGTGCGCCCTGCCCGGGTGTCTGTCCTGTGGCCCTGCAGGGCTGCGTCACATCGACTTACTCTTAGACTGAACTGTGACGAAAAAGCAGCATTTTATCTCAGTGTTTATGTACCGAACAGATTTTTCTCTCTCTCTTTTTTTTGCTGGAGTTCGGGAACTGCGGCGGTGTAAGTGACGTCCCGGGAGGCAGGCGGTGCGCGTGGGGACTGCTGTGGGCACGGCGAAGGCCCAGCCCCGGGCCACTGTGCGTGGGAGGCGGGGCCTCTGAGGGTGACCAAGTCCCACGAGCAGGCGGGGCCCTGGTGGGACAGGAGTAGTGACCTCAGGAGACCAGACACCGGCGGGCACAGCTCGGGGCCGGGCCGCGTCGGCTGGCGGAGAGCAGGCGGCAGGCAGGCTGCGGGCCGGGCAGAGGGGCCTCCCCAGACACCGCAAAGCCGTGGCCTTGACCCAGGCCGTCCGGCCTGCAGAACCGCAGAGCGCCGGCGTGTCTAAGCCGCCGGGTCGGGGGTGCTTCCTCAGGGTGGCCGCGTGGACTGCTGCGGACGGACCTGGGGAAGACAGTTTACCTGTAACCAAAACGCCCTGCAGGAAATCCACCTGTCAAGGCAGGAGCGTCTCACTGCTTTTCTTAGTGTGCCTGCGATGATGGCGAAAGTCAGTGAAAACCAAAACCACTTAGGATCTCAGTGTGTGAAGATTTCAGTTATGCAACTCTAGGGGTTTTTTTAGGGAAGGAAAAGTCTTAATTTTTTAACTCACTGCATTAGTCTGGTTTGGCGGCTGTGAACAAAATACCGGGCCGCGTGGCTCAAGCCACAGACGTTGGCTTTCTCGGGGCGCTGGAGGCTGGAGGCCCCAAAGTCAGTGTCAGGAGGGTCGGCTGCTTTCCCGTGAGACGTCCCTGCCCCGCCTGCAGACTGCACACTTCCTGCCGTCGGCCTGCGGCCCTTCCTCTGCCTGTCAGCAGCTCCTCCCGTGTCTTCCTTTTCTCACGAGGACACCGACCAGAGTGCGTCCAGGTCCCACCTCGCGCCCTCATTCACCTCATCACAGACTTAAAAGCCCTGTCTCCAAAGGCGGGCACTCTGGGGGCGAGAGCTTCCACGTAGGCATTTGTGGGGAGGGACACAGTTCCCGTCCGCGCACTCACGGACCCACATTATTCCGCGTCCTCGGTCTCGGAGAAGAGCTGCCTGCGGGGAGTCAGAACGGCTCTGGAAGCCACACTGCCACCTCTACTGGTTCCCGCCCAGCACGGTTCCAAAGAAACACAGTCTTAAAGAAACATTGCCTGCTGCCAGCACCAGCCTGTCTCGGCTTTGTCGGGAAAATCCCTGGTCACCAGTCACTTTCATGTCACTGTGAAAAACGAAGAAAGCTCCTGATTATATTTTTTAGAGTAACATTGCTAACATGTATGGTATCTTCAATGCTAAACTTCCTTTTTTTTTTTTTTTTAGCATTTTTATTATTAGTTTCAAGTATACAGTACATTGGTTAGACATTCAACATTCCATTTTGAAAGAAGTTTATGATTTAAAAACTGTTTTCTACGAGCTGAAATGCGTGCTAGTTCATTGGTACAATATGAATCCATGATGTTAAAGTGTAAAATTCTCAATAATTTGGTAATGTTTGCTTGATAGAACTTCCTTAGACACTCAACTTAAGGGCGTGACGGGCCGTGAACATCTGTGCTGCTGACACACCTACGCTATTTATTGACACTGGTGCCAAGTATCAGTGTCACCCGCCTCTCATTTCTGTCAAGAAGCAATATCTGAATTATTATGATTGTTAGCAACAAATCGCAAACTAGTTCTGTGCTACAAGATATATAATCGAGTAATGAAAGTCCCAGATATGTGATTTACAAAGGGGTCTTTGGGAGACTTTTATAAGATTTAAAAAATTGTGGACTATAATACGTATTTGGAAAAAATGCCTAAAAAAAATGTCTGTACAGTTTAATTATAAAGCTGAGTGCTGTGTACAGACCACCAGGTCGCAGAATAAAACGTCACCTCTGCCGGAGGCCTCCATGAGCTGGTGCCTGATCTCAGGTGCCAAGAGTCCTTCACTGTCCTGACTTTCCTCGTTTCTGTCCTTTATAGTGGGCATCGGGGGCACCGACCTCCCACTTCGCCGAAAACATGCGCGTGACCACAGCTGTTTTTCCTGTCTTTGCGGTTTCTGTGACCAGCCTCGTGCTGTATTTTCCTGCCTGGCTCCTTTTGCGTGAGCGTGCGAGGGCAGCCGTGCCGTTGGGCACGGAGGTGTCTCCCCAGCTGTCACGCTGTGCAGTACTTCATGGTGTGGAAACCCGCACACGTGGCCGCTGCCCTGGCCGCTGACCTTCCACATTCGACCAACCGTGCATCACGATTATCTGAAAAATGGGAGGGAGGCTCTGAACCCAGATTTGTCTAACCTCAAAGCCTTGTGCTCTTTTGAGATTTATAGCCTACCGTAATCAAGGGTGATATGAAGGTGTTTGTGTCTGATTCTTGATGTCGTGACTCGTTTTTCACCTGCTGGCCCCTAATAAATGGTATCGATGTCGCATTTGGCATTTCGTATCAAGATACGGAAACACAGTATAAGGTCGCTGAGTGCATTTTACGTCGTCACTAACATTTTATTTGTGTCGTTGACCCCAACTCCAAGTGAGTTTTAATATTCACGCTACATTCATCAATGGCCACTGAGGCTGACTGTCTCCAGGCCCAGTGCCTCGCGCTGGTGACTGGCCGGGCGACTTTCCCCCAGGACTGCGGGCAGGAGGTGTCCGATGCCCGTCCGCCCGGCCTCTGCCTCGCTGTCCAGAGCAGCAACTCAGACCTCACGACCTCTAAAGCCTCTCACGCTCTGAAACAGCTTCACAAACTCACCAAAACAGTTTGTTCCAACACAGAGTATTTATTACGACGACGTACTGACATGCTCGGACACGCAGAGCAAATCGCTGTACACGCGTGCCATTCTCAGCGAACTGCACAGAAAAAATAACATGAACAACAAAACTTTTCAGACAGTTTTATGTTTTATAGCCATTACATGTTCATTTGCATGTCGGAAAGTTACTAGTGCTGACATATGATCTCTTTTCCCGATCTCAGGCTGAAGTCTTTAAAGTGACCTGGTGAGATGAAGTCCACACAAATTTGCACTGAAGTCCGCACGTAAGCTAGAGGCGCCTCGCAGCTTTCGAGAGCAGCAGCGAGTGAGCGGCTGAGTCCCAGGTGCTACCTGCAGTGGCCCCCCTTCCAGGAACCAGGTGCCCTCCGTTGCCACATGATAAGGGTCAGTGCTCAAATGACGATTTTTAGGGCACTTAATTCCTGGTAGTAGAATAGAATCATTTTTAGTTAATATGAGCGAGTACTAAATCTTAACATAAAATGTCAACCATCAAGAATTTAGATTTTCCAAAGAATGTGACTTCCTCATGCCTGAAAAGAAATTCTGTCGCGTCTTTTCTGAAGCCGATCTACGCACAGTGGTCACGGCCACGCCCGCTCACTGAGCACTGCCTGTGCTGGACGCTCACCGAGCACTTCCCAGCCGTCATCCGTTTGTCATGTTTACAGTAAATGAGCCGAACAGCAGTGTTACACAACTTAGACACAAGGACGCGGAGGCCTCGGGAGAAGCCGTGAGCCAGGGTCCGCCAGCTCGTGAGCGGTGGGGCCAGGCGCAGGCGAGCGTCAGGCGAGCCTGCCTGGCCACGGTTCCGAAGGCCCAGCACCTGGTCTCTGTCGTGGGCTGTTGCTGAGACCCTGGCCCGCTGTGGCGAAGGTGAGGGGTTCACGACTCTGGCTGGGATACACTCACAGGCATGTAATTTGCAGGGTCAGAATGAGAAGCAAGGCCAATTCAAGTGGAACGTAACAAACCCTGCGCATTTAAATATTTTTATTTACACGTGCCTTTCCCCGTCGTCACTCTAGGATAAACACAGGCACCGCGTGCATGCAGCACTCGACAGAGGGACAAAGGGCGAGCAGCACAAGTGAAGAAGGGATCCCGATTACTGTGTACGAAGCACCTAGAAAACAGACCTGTGACACATTCAGACCATATTTATTTGAAGACTTTCCAGTAATTACCAAGAGATGCATCATTTATAAATAACATTCGGAATCTCCTGTTTCCTCTACCAGCCGAATTCCGTAGTCGGTCGCCCAGGCGAGCAGCGGCTCCGCGTGTCAGAGGCGAGTCACATGGCGTCGAAATGGAAGCGGTGGGCTTCTTGCCGCTTCTCCCTGTCATCTGCTTTCTGAAAAAGAATCGGAGACCCGCACACATGATGAAACGCCAGGAAAAGGCCCGTTCCTGGAATGTCAAGTGGTTCATTTAAAAACGCCCTCAACAATCGATAAAAGGTGTGATTTGATGTAATATCTAATGAAACGTGAATTTAAAACCCACGAGAAGCGTTCCTTAAATGCTTAGTTTGTGATTAGTATTTATTTGCAAGTAAGATTCTGTGAGGGAGCAACAGACGAGTCTAAGTTACTTATGTGAAAGTATGTGAATTATTTTGTGGTTAACCCACTGACTTGGCAGATCGTTATTTTGACCCTCTGGTCCCAGCAAAGTATTGTGCTTGGGGGAATAAAAAGACCCCGAGTTTTTATCTTGTTCTCAAGGAGTTTAAAGTCTAGAAAGAAAAAAGCCAAAAACACTGGGGAACTTATTTCAGGGTAAAAAGTGAAAAATGTTACAGCATTCTAAGGGTCACCTCTAGTGGAGTCGAGGAAGGGGAAGTTCTGGAAGGATGGTGTTTGGGGACACGGGGTGGTGGGGGCAGGGGGGCACCGTGGGCTGTCTGGTGGGAGCAGGGACCCTGGGGAGCACCTGGGGAGCGGCGGGAGGGCCAGGTGAGCGCTGGCGTCCCAAGGAGTGCTGTGGTTTAGGCAGGGACAGTAACCGGAGGTTTCTGAGCAGAGGGGTGGCAGGGTGAAGGCTCAACCTTGTGCGGAGGAACTGGGAAGGGGCCAGGGACAGCAGGTGGGCTGACCAGGGAGCCGGAGCCGGTGGGGGAGGGGCACGGGCTGCAGACTGTGCTGGAGGTGGCACTGGGCGGGCCACTGGCGGAATCTTGTGAGTGTGATGAGACACTAAGCTTTAGAAGCCATCTCATGGTGCCCGTGTGTGGTCTGGAAACGGGGAAGGGACCCCCGCCGAGATGCGGGCTGGGGCATGTGACCTTGTGACGTGGGCCTGCAGGCGCAGTGAGAGGCCCGTGAGAGGGGACCCCCGGGGGGTGGGGCGGTAGCTAAGTGG
Organism: Eonycteris spelaea; assembly: GCA_003508835.1. Classification (NCBI taxonomy): domain Eukaryota; kingdom Metazoa; phylum Chordata; class Mammalia; order Chiroptera; family Pteropodidae; genus Eonycteris; species Eonycteris spelaea. The sequence continues at coordinate 7,063,918 of PUFA01000071.1, read as the reverse complement.
ACGAGGTCGTGGGCAGGACCCCCGCACACGGGAGGCCCCCAGACCCCGTGGAGAAACGTCAGTTTCTAGCCGCTGAGGTGAGTTCCCAGTGCGTCCGCGCATTCAGAGCTGCTGAGAAGTCAACAGAAGTAACTCCCTCCCCGCCACGGGGCTAGAGCTGCGAACAGTCCAGACTCGGAGCTGACGCTTCTGGGTACAAGCGCGTCCTCATCCGGGATCTGACCTCTCAGGCTGCAATCTTAAAATGAACTGACTATGAAACTATCATTTTTGATAGGAAAGGAGCGATATCTTTGGAGAGACAAACCTACGAACGTTTATCAGAACAATGAACACGTTCTCTTTTTCATAAGTTAAAATAGCGAAGATAAAACTGATGGCAATTTTAGTTAAAGAAGAGATTAGGATGGGCGTGACAATATGAAGAGTAAGCGCAAAAAAGGACAGCACGGCGGGGACAGGAAGGGGTGCTTTCTGGGGGCCATCGTTGGGGCCCGATAGCTGTGAACCATCGATTCAGGTACCAGTAGAGATGAGCATTTCAATTTCTATCTTAACTACTCACATATTTGTACGATAGCCTCTTTTTTCCTCCTCGTAAACATTTTTGTTTTAAATTATTATTTAGGGTGTTATACTAACGAACAGAAGTCAGCTTAGTGTAGCGCTCAGGATACTTGCAGGTGGAAAAGATGTCTCCTGCTTCAGCGGCCACCTCCCCCAAACCCTGAGAAACACTGGGCCTCCCCGGCTGTAGTTCCTTTTCTAAAGGGACAGCTGTCGTTCCTGGAAAAAAGTGTCTGCGGCTCTATCAGCAGATGATGAACACAGACTCATTAAAATATGATTATTTTAGAGGCCATCATGAAAGTGTTTTTAATTAAGTTTTCCTATATACCCGATTCTGGGTGGTGACTATATAACTTGTATGGCATCCAAGTTTCGAAACAGGTTTCATCCAGATTTGGATGAATTCCTATGAAGCATAGAATTTATAGGGATAAGAGCAATTGTTATCAATAAGATGACATTATGGACAGAACTTGAAAAATCAGAAAATCTTAGTCATGTCAAAAAAGTTTAAAATACGCTGTTTTTAAAGAGTCACACAGCACTCCTATAAATTAGCCAAAGCTAATGTTCAATGAAAACGTGCAGACCTTTTCCTGCCAGTGCAAGATGCCGATTATGACCAGGATGAAAGCGCAGACGCCGCGAGAGCCACGGCGGTGAGCAGGATGGTGCTGCTCGGCGTGAGGCACAGTTTGGCACTCCAGCTGCAGAGGGAAGCAGAAGAATTAAAGTTTCACAGTTTTAACTGAGACCAAAACGCAAAGCAGCTTCTTAATGAATGAATCCATCCATCCATCCATCCATCCATCCATCCATCCATCCATCCATCCATCCATGCATCCATGCATCAGTCAGTCATTCGCCTGTCTGTCCATTCGTTAGGATCCTTCAGAGTTCAGATTTTTACTCAGTGAGCTGAAATGGAATTTTTGAGGCGATGCGATGTTTTCCTTTGCGCCCAGAGAACTGCTCCTAGGGCAACACATCAAGGGCATCCTGGACAATCTCAGCCATCATTTCTACATCCCGACTGCCTTGCCGCATCGGAACCTTGACCTCTAAGGCTAGGTAGCCACATGACTTCGGCAGGATTTCTGTCTCATCTTTCGCTCTGGTCCCCGTCCACCTGTGTCCTATGACCGACTAAAACACAACCACACGTCCACGCGGGTGTAGACAGGCGGTCTGCGCAGCACGTGAACCATTTCCGTGTCACAGGGGAGGGTCTACACTACCACGGCGACACCGAACTCCTCACGGAGTCAGTGCGAGTCCGTCTGTGTCACGGGCGATGCGCAGGCTTCGGCATCGATGGAACGGGCTCTTTCTCCCACGTGCCGCGGCACCTGCAAACCCCGAAGGGCCCACGGCTGAGCTGACGTCAGCAACAGTGCAGGCGGTTCTACGAACAGCTGTTTGTGCGCCCTGGAAATGGGTAATGGGCGTATTTTCATTTTAAAAGTGTAATAAAAGATCATTCTGATGACTAGCAAGTAGCGATGGACTTGTTTTGAGATAATTAAAATGTATTGATCCATAGTAGTTTTTACTCAATAAATCTCAAAATACACCTCAAACTAAAATCAATTTAGTTGTTATTATGTACATAAATTCGAAAAGAACATGTCTTCAGAAAGAGCGAGGGAAACATGAAAAATGTGGAGGTTATGGGAGAACGCGCTCACGGAATTTTCCAGAAATTCAAGAGTGAGAAAACAAATAGAGTTAATTAGTTGAGGTTTGCTATTCTCAGTACCTTACCTCATACTTAAAAAAGTTCTTTCATGAGATTTTTTTGGGTTGTTCGATTTTTTAAATGGGTTAAAACATACCCACAAATATAGGAATTTTGGTAAGAAAAAAATTAGACAAAAGGCAAATCCTCACTTTTTTCCTTAGAAGCAGTCATTCTTATCAGTTTCTTGCATATCCTTCCGGAGATAATCTATACATATATCAACGTGCACAGACACCATCTTTTAAAAACCACAAATGGTTGCTTATTTTACATACTCTACATGCATTTTCCTTTTAGTATCTTTTGATACTGCACCATAGAGATGTATCATAATTTATAGTTTTCTACTCATGGTGCAGATTTTCTGGTTGTATGAATTTCCTGTAGAGAAAGCTTAATAACCTTGACTCATTTAAAAAAATGTGAACTCAGACTATTTCTAAACATGTCATCTTATTTCGAGGCCCATGCTACAATAAAGCTGTTTTCTTAAGTAGTTTGGTTTTCAAGTCCATAAATCCACCCAGTGGTGTGCTGGCAAACGAAGCAAACTGATCGGCACTCATTGGCAATTTTCGTGGTATAAACACGCCCATCCTAGCTGATTTTACTGTGACCTTGGTGATGCAGGCAGCTACGAGGTGGCATGATGGTTCTAGCAAACTACCGAATACATCCCACCTAAAAACTGAATAATGAGCAATACAGCCTGTATTTTGAGGAGAACTGTGACAAGCAGGACCCCAATGCTCTCATATTTGCACACACATTATGTTGCTTCTCTTTGGTTATATTTCTTATTGCGATCAGACCAGCCTTAAGAATGTGTTCTATATATTCTTCCCAAGGAAATTTCATGTGAGTGGATACCGTTATCATCTACTTTTCGCCCCACCCTATAAGGTAGACTGTCCCCAGTCTACAGATGCAGACAAAGGACTAGTCTTGGGAAGTTCAAGCTGTTAACCGAGGCCTGCCTGTCTCCAACCCCGTGACACACATGCCACTGGTCCAGGCTTTTGTCAAAAAGATCCATGCTCACTAAAAAATTCAGCATCCTGAAATTTTAGAATGTATAACTAGTAAACTGAAGATCAGTTTAAGCAGAATACGTTTAACCCCCTAATTAGCCAACCTGCTGTCTTTCTAATCAGGTCTAATTTGTTCTTCATGGCAAGTGTCAGGAAACTTGTTTAGTCATTTAAGCTGCCTCAAGGAAATGAAGAGACGGCACTCACGGGAACGCGGCAGGACCAGAGGGAGTTTTAAACAGATGTAACTGTCTGTGATTCAGAGCTGACACTGTTTTCACCAAGCTCAGTTCAATCAAGGCCATTACCTTCGCGGAACGTCGTGAGGGTAGGGAATGACAATTAGCTGGGAGTTGGGAATGATTGCGGTCCACTCCTGCTTCCGTGTGGACTGCAAGAAGCATGAAGAACATTTAACATCCAGCACACTTTGAAACCACAGTTACTCTAAATCAATCAATCAATCAATCAAGTAACTGAAATCCTGGGAATGGAATAAGCTCAACTAACGTATGTTAAGCCCCAAATAGGGCTCCTGTGCCCTGCTGACAAACGTTCTGACCTTAAAGGGTAAGACTGCATTTCTGTCTCATGGATTCGCTAGTTCAACAGATACTTATTGACCACTCCTCTGTAGTAGTCAGTGTTCAAAGTGCTATGTATGATGCTGCTTGGAGCCGAAATTAGAGTTGAGGTGGAGTCCGACGATAAGCAAAATAAATGCACAGTATGTCAGATGGTGAGAATGGTAAGGAGAAAACGCAGGACGGAGGGGTAGGGCGTCGTGAGGTTTACGGGAGAGGAGCAGAACACGGCATCTTCAGTTACGAAGTGCTCTGTGTAGGACGAGCTTAGATAGGTCACTACGATCGGTTTTGAACTCTTAAAAGGGAATCAAAAATGACCGAATTCAAATATCTCAAGAGTCAACGTTAAATACAGGTTAACTGTAAACAAAACACACTTTCACTCACCTTCTCTCCAGATGGGCGGGGAATACCCACGTACAGATGGTCAAGAAAGTTGGCGCTTCGACCCAAGCCAAGCACGTTGTAGGGCAGCTGCAGGGCCAAATGTGCCGACTGGCTGAGCTGTCCCGCTAAGTTCATGAAAAAAGAAAAGACGTCTTGGAAACAGCTCTCGCCAAATAGTAAAATAATAAAATGTCAAAAATTTAGGCGCTCGAACTTATTCTTTGAGAATAAAAATTTGAAATGTCTGGATTATTAATATTGATGACACTTTAAAGAAACTGTTTTATTGATATAATTCACACGCTAAACACATGTTTCCAAGGCTCATGTAACTTGTGGCAAGTATCAGTACTTCATCCCTTTCGATGGCTGAATAACATCCTTGTACACATCTACGCTGATTCGTCTATCCATTGGTCCGTTGATAGACCTTGTGGCTCGTGCCTTCTGGCTGTTATCAGTAATGCTGTCAAGAATGTGAATGTATAGATACCATTTGAGATCCTGCTTTCAGTCCCTTTGGGTATATGGCTGTATACCCAGAAGCGAAATCGCTGAGTAATCTTGTGTTTAATTTTTTTGAGAAATTGCCATTTTCTTTTTCGCAGTGGCTGGACCATTCTACGTTTTCACCAGCAACGTATGAGGGTTCTTGTTTCTTCACATCCTCACGACACTGTCGTCTCTGGTTTTTTCATTAAGCCGACCTAGTAGTTGTGGAGTAGTAACTCTGGTTTTGACTGGCATTTCCTTCGTGATGTTGAACATGTTCTTTCGTGCTCATCTGGCCATTTGTCTGTCTTCTTTGGAGAAATGTCCAGTACTTGCCCATTTTTAAATCGAGTTGTGTATACAGAATCATGGCATTTGCAAGTGCAAATAGTTTTACTTCTTGTGCGATTTGCATGCCTCTATTTCTTTTTCTTGCCTAATTCCTGCGTCTAGGAATTCTAGTCAGAGCTGAGTAGCAGCAGAGAAAGGGGCCATCCTTGTCTGCGTCTTGATCTTGCGGGGAATGCCTCCAGGCTCTCCCCATCGAGGATGACGTTAGCTGTGGGTTTTTCCTAAGTTCTTCATCACATAATGGAAGTTCTCTTTCATTCCTAGTTTGCTGAGTGTTTTTTATTATGAAAAGGGGTTGAATTTTGTCATATGTTTTTTTCCTTCATTCGATTACTGTGGTTTATGCCACTGATTCGGTTTCCGATGCTGAAGAACCTTGGGACAAATCCCACTTGCTCGGTGTGTAATGATGTGCCATTAGGTTTGGTTTGTTGGCATTTTGCTGAGGATTTTTATGTCAGTATTCCTAAGACGTACTGGTCTGGGGTGTTCTGGCTTTTTGTGGGGCGTCGTTTGGCCTTGCTGTGGGTAATGCTGGCCTCACAGGACGGGTGAAAGAGGTTCCTTTCTCTATTTCTTGGGAGAGTAAGTGGGACTGATGCTAATTCTTCTTTGAATGGTTGGCAGAGTTCACCAGCGAAGCCATCCGGTTCTTGCTTTTTCCTGTCGGAAGGTTCTGACTCCTGATTCAATCTTGTTACAGGTCTGTGGAGATTTTCTATTTCTTTTTGAGCCGATTTTGGCTTGTGTGTGTTTTTAGGAATTCGTCCACTGCATCTACATTAACCTGCTGATGTGCAGTTGTTCACGGTGTTCCCTTCACTTTGTTTCTTGGAAATCCCAGGACTGCCTAGAAACGCAGGGCCTTTGCTTGGTTTTCTCCTCTGCCTGGAATATTCTTCAAAAGGTAACTACGTGTTTAACTCCCTACCTCCTTCGAGTCCTTGTTCAAATGACATCTTCTCAGAGAGGTCCTTCTGACCCCCTTATATAAAATTGATGACCCCTTCTCTCCCCTTCCTACCCACTTTATCTACCCCCCCCAGTACTTATCACTTTCTAGCAACCACATAGTATCATCTAATTTACTTATTATGTTTATTGCCTCTTTTCTCTACTAGAATGCAATCTCTTTGAGGGCTGAGATTTTGGTCTGTTTTATGCACGTCTGTATTATAAGAACCTGGAACAGGCCTGGCATCTGTTAGGCACTCAGTTCAGATTTGTTCAATGAATGAATGAATGAATGAATGAAATTTTAGCCTCCAAATGTATCAGACCTGAGACTTGTACCATATTCCAGTTCAAAAATGCACATAAATTTAAGCCACATAGATACCAATAGAGAGAGTCTACCTAAAGAGCAAGCATCACATAAGTAAGAATGGTGAACAACTTATAATAAATGCATAAAGGCATTTGTGATGTCAATCAGACATCCAACCACCTGACTCAAATGCCTGAATGTCTTTGTTTAGGGCTGTATCATCTGACTTTCCCCAAATAGTTCAAGCACCTATTATTTACGTAATAAGATAACAGCTCTTAAAGTTGATCTTGTTCTTTAAGAGAAGACGTACTCGCACGCAGTTGCGACTGGGGAACCCACCGCAGAAATCCCCATGCGCTGTTTTTAGGCGCGATGCTGAAGCCAACGTCACTGTCTGAGAGCACCAGATAAGGGCTGTCCTGACCAGCTGGGGTGTCTATCAAAATAGACTTCAATATCCTATACATGCGGCTACAGGGGGCAGGAAGAGCAGAAAGGGAAACTCGCTGGATGAAGGAAAAACCCAAACTGTGCGTGAACGTGAGTGTGCGCGTGTGTGAACGTGTGCATGCGTGTGTGAACGGGAGTGTGTGCGTGAACGTGAGTGTGTGCGTGTGTGTGTGAACATGTGCGTGCGTGTGTGAACGTGTGTGCACATGTGCGTGAACGTGTGCGTGCGTGTATGAACGTGTGTGCATGTGTGCGTGTGAACGTGTGTGCGTGCGTGTGTGAACATGAGTGTGCGTGCGTGTGTGAACGTGAGTGCGTGCGTGTGTGAACGTGAGTGCGTGCGTGTGTGAACGTGTGCATGTGTGCGTGAACGTGAGTGTGCGTGTGTGAACATGAGTGTGTGCGTGCGTGCGTGAACGTGAGTGCGTGCGTGTGTGAACGTGTGTGCATGTGTGTGAATGAGTGTGTGCATGCGTGTGTGAACGTGAGTGTGCGTGCGTGTGTGAACGTGAGTGTGTGCACGTTGAACATGTGTGCGTGCGTGTGTGAACGTGCGTGTGCGTGCGTGTGTGAACGTGAGTGTGAACGTGAGTGTGCGTTCCCTCCGTGAGGGCGTTAAGCCACAAGCAGTTCCCATCTCACCGCACTGTCTGCAGCCGCCTCGGCTAAGGAGAAACAGCGTCTCGATGGAAGAGATGCCATGAGCTAAGAGGACACGCAAACCGCCAGCGTCCGGTGTAAGCGGAGGGAAAAACTCGCCTCTTCTTGGGAGAGAAAGCTGCTCTGAGCAGCTTGCTGTCCTCACGTCGACGGCGCGGGGACACTGCTACGCCGGCTGGGGCAGCCGCACCGGGACGAGCGGCGGAAGAGGGCCGGGCACAGGAGCTGCGCAGTCGCCCTCCGCGAGGGGCGGCAGGGGCAGCGGCTCCCGAGCGCGTCGGCCGTGCCCGGAGCCCACGCACGCGCCTCGTGTGTCACCTCAGTTCCCGGTGACACGACTGCGTGTGGGCGGGGGCCGCTGTCGCCTCTGCCTCAGCGTGAGACAAACCAAGAAGGGGAAGCGACTGACCCCGAACACGCGGCCACCGAATGGTGGGGCTGGGGCTTCACGTTCGGCAGCCGGACCGCAAACTCCCCACCTTCGTCCCCACCGTGACCCCTTCCTCCGTGAAGAAAGGAAGCGTGACATCTGACTTTGTCACCCGATGGCACAGGGTGACACCCCCGTCCTGGTGGAGTCTCCTGCCCTGTTTAGATGCCCGTGTTTGTGGGGTCCTGGGAAATGACCTGGGGGTCTGTAATCTTTTATGTGTGGTCGTTCTGGTTAACGTGGCCATTTTGGGGGATTTGCGTAAAGCCGGGCCGCAGGGCCCCACTTCGTGCTGTGGCGTTCGGGCCCGCTGAGCATGTCTTGGTGATGGCCCCATTCTGTATCTGAAGCTTGAGCTACTTAACCAGTTCCTCTGGGAGATGAGGCTGGTTTGTGCTGTTGATCTTCTGTCTTTAATCCAATTACATCCATGCAAGGTACGCTCAGCCAAGACAGTGCTCTGGCCACGGGCCAGTCCCCGACTGACACTGGCATCAGCTCGGGGGCCTCAGCTCGTTCCACACAGCTACGGGGATGGTACCTGGCGGGGTGAAAATCTTAGGCCTATTCTCCACCTGAAGTGCGTGTGTGGGGGAGGGGCTACCAGAAACACCATGATGTTTTGTCCATGCGGCGTGAGCAGCCCGCTGTATTTTCCTGCAAGACGACGACAGGAGCATGTGCGGTAAAGGGCAGGGTTGGCTCCTGAGGGGAGCGCCACAGTCTGCAGAACGGGGAGCTGGATGATGACACGGAGGGCGGAGTGTAGGACAGTGAAGGCCGAGCTGCAACACGGGAGTCGGGGTGACGGGGTCGCTGACGGGGGCTGACCCGGAGGTGACCGGCCAGCGGCGTCCCCTCCCACTGACCGGAACATCCTCTTCGGCAGCTTCCCGCCCAGCCGCCTGAGGGGATGGCGCTTCTGACATCCTGCCCTTCTGCCTCAACTCTCCCCACTGAAGTGGGGGCCGGTCCCCCATCAGTCTGTCCTTTGCTCTAGGTGGCTGATACGTCCCTCTTCCTGACGAGAGACTGTTCCAGGTATTGATGTACTGTTTTTCTCATGACAAAGCTATCAGGAATGACCAGGATTCTATTAGAGTCAGTAGACTGAAAAGGTTTTGGTAAATAATAAAATTTAAAAATGTGAAATACATCACCACTTGCTTTCCTTTGCTGCTTGTCTATATTAATCGCTAATGAAGTTTCTGATCCAGTTAATACAATCTTCCCAGCTATACCAGTGATGACGGTCCCCTGTGAGTAAGTGCCAACCTGGGGTAATCGTTCGAGGCATCCGCTATGACAGGGCACTTCTTAATGCTCATCAATCAGATATTCCAGCCAGAAGTGTCTAGCAGTTAAATGCGTGTTTATGGTCCACTCTGATAATATAATCCTTTCCCTGATATTTTTAAATAAAAAAAGTGTTCAAAGTTTCAAGCAACTTGCCTGCAAACTTTATATGTAGAAAAGGATCCGTGAGTCAGATGCTACACATCTGTATTCTAATTATGTGAAAATTAATTTAAAAATATCTAAGGTGACCTTCGTGGAGTCTTGTCAAAATCATTTGATTTGATCTGAGACCCCAATGCCCTGATTATTCTGGATAATATTGAATATCTTAGCTGTTATTATAGGATGATCTCCAGTAACATACTAGTGACCACTTTTTAAACAATAAATTATCAACTAAGATAGAACGGTAACTAAAGAAAAATTATAAAATGTATTAACAGTGTTTTTTTTTTTAACATTTAAATTCATTGCTGAAGCATTTAGCCAGCTATAGGGAGAGAAGCGAATTCCTACATAACAAAGGCAGTGACCGCAGAAAGGCCGTCCTTGCCAAGAGGCTGAACTCGCCTGTGCTTCTCAACAGCACATTGTCATCTGACACCAGAAGTCAGAATTGGGGTGTGTGTGGGGGAGAGGGCAAAACAGATTCGGAAGGTGAGGAAAAGCCGAAAGAAATTTTGACTGAGAATAAAAATATTGGTATTTAATTTTTAAATTTGGATACTTTTCAGGCTATAGTCTTGACATTTAAAATACTAAATCCTAGCTGCTTATCTTATTTTTTTGTTTGAAATTCACTGATTTCATAATTAGATGGATGGCCACCCACACAGAAAAAGAAACGCAGCAGTTGCTGTCTGCTTGATGCTGAGCGCGCTCCACCGGCCCGTGTGCTGAGGCGTGTGACTGTGCTGGACCCTGGTGGCAACGGCAAGTCACTCACCATTTACTACACCTGTGGTTAGTGCGCTTTATCCTATCGGTATGGGCACCTGCGGTGTATCAGGCACTCTGCTGACTGGAGGAACATTTTAATCAATCTGCGACCAAATTACAAGCCTAAAACGTGTGCTAATGTCGCTATATAAATATTCCCGGTCTTTACAGCACTACTTAGTAATTAGCTGAAAAACCAGAAATCGGCTGCCGTGGTAGAAAGGCACAGTCCACGTGGAGGGCGTGGCCGACACGGGCTGAAGTCCCCTCGGAGGTCCTTGCTTTGGCCTCTTCTCTTTGGGCCCCTGGAGACGCCTTTTAAGACAGGGCTTGAGCCTTGCTCGGCCGCAGCCCGCTGTGTCATACAGGAGCCAGAATGACCTGGTGGCCAGACATGGGGGAGGGGGCGTGTCCTGCGTCCGGGTCCCCAACTCCTGGGCCGAGGACGGGCGCCGGTCCGTGGCCTGTTAGGAACCGGGCCGCACAGCAGGGGGGTGTGGCGGGTGACAGCTAGCCCAGCCCCATCTGTGTCTGCAGCCGCCCCCAGCGCCGGCATCACCGCCTCAGCTCCGCCCAGGCCATCATCGGGCCTTCGGTCCTCACAGGAGCGCCGGTCCCTGGTGCCAGAAAGGTCAGGACCACGTTCTAGAGCCCTGTTAGGTCTCGGTCTTTCATTGGGCCTGTGACCTGGGCTGTGACCCTCACAGGTGCTTCTCAGGTGCCTCCCCTCCACCCCTGTCCACCTGCACAGGTGAGACAGGAAGACTCAAGGGCTGGAGTCGTGTACTCACGTCCCTCGAGTCCGTCAGGCTCCATAAAGCCCAAGGTGGTGGGGGCTGGGTGAAGTCATTTCACGGGCCGGCAGGCTTACGGAGAATAGTAACCATGGCAGCATTTAAAAATGTTCATTTCCCCTCCCCTGACAGAGGATGGGAGTGTGACTTCCATGTGCTTTTCATGTTAGACTAGAAGCTGGATGTCCCCAACACAGCACTTGTTAAAAGGAGATCTGATCTATCTATCTATAGCATCCATCCATGCATCCATGCATCCATCCATCCACCCATCCATCCATCCATCCATCCATCCGTGCATCTAATCTACCTTCCTACCTACCTACCCACCCACCCATCTCCTCTCTCTCTTCTTTACAAATAGTGAGCTTCCCTTCTCCCTTTCCAATTTGGATGCCTTTTCTTTCTTTTTCTTGTCTGACTGCTGTGGCAACTTCGAGTACATCTTGAATACCAGTGGCGAGAGTGGGCATCCTTGTCTTGATCCTGACCATAGAGAAAACGCTTTCAGTCTGTGAGCTGTGGGCTTGTCACGTATTGCCTTTATCAAGCTGCTGTACGTTCCTTCACACCCACTTTGTTGAGAGTTTTACCATAAACAGCTATTGCATTTTGTCAAACGCTTTTTCTGCAGCTGTTGAGGTGACCCTGACTTTACCCCTGGTTGCTGACGTGAGGGATCACGTCAAGTACGTAGCGGGTGCTGAGCCTCCCTCGCGTGGTCAAGCTCCCGCTTCGCCGCACGCACAGCCCTTTCAAGGTGGTGTCCAATTCGGTTTGCTAGTTACTTTTTTGAGAATTTTGGCAAGAAACAGATGACCAGGCCTATTTTAGATTGCTTATTGATTTTTAAAAATATAAGATCCTGATATAAGTTAAGTAGGATTTATAGTCTCAATTACTATTTCTTGTAAATATACATAATTAAATAAAATACATTATAATGGTTAGTGAGTAAATTTAAAAATAACAAGTATTTGGTAAATTCTGTAAAGAAGGATGACTCCACTAAGTTCCAGGCCATTTGCCAAATTATGCAAAAATACGAGAGCAAGTCGATGAAACGATGGGGACAGCTGGGTAGGACACCGGACTTTTTTCTTAGTGCACTTAAGACAGTAAGAACGTGCACAGAGCTAACGAAGGATGCAAGGTTCTCCGTGATCTTCTGACGCTTCTGGCTGGGCGAGGGGGACATCTGCCCCTGGGGCACCGCGGGGTGTTAGGAATCTGGCACGTCTTCCCCAGTGGGAAAGACTGACGGGTTTGACGACGCGGTGTAATCTGCCATGTAAGCTGCTCCCCCACAGCCTCAGTTGTCACGCTACAAACCAACAGGGACTGAGTTGTAATGTACCTGTGAGTCATCTGCCTTCCGGTCACAGCCATTTTGTTTCAGTTTTAAAAACTACGGCTAATGAGAAAACTCTAGTTCATGTGAACAGAATAAGAAAAGACTTTTATGCCTGCCACATGCTTGACAATAAAATAGCACCACATTTTTCCTAGGTGTTTTCCGTGCAGACAAATTCTCGTTTCTATCATGGGTCAGTATTTTCTCATCTTCTCATAATTTAGGGCTTTGTGGGAGCAGTGTGGGGTGCTGTGAGGCATCACGTTGAGTGGGCCCAATCTTAATTATGGGTCTATTCCATATCTTTGCTTTTGTGGACTCTACTTTTCTTGTTCTCCTGGTCTAGAGAGTCCAGATTAATAATGGAAAAAAACATGCGAGAATAAAAATTTAGAATTTACTTCAGGGTAGAGCTAGCCGAAAACAGCAAATATCTAGGAATAAGTTGCTAAAAATATAATTTGTAATTAAGTCAGTACCTCTCCTCTTTAAATGGACTTACTGGACTTTATCTAAAACTGTATTCTAATGAATTTAATTAATAGGGAGTAGTGATAAATTAATCAAGGAGAGGCAGAATCTAGCCTTTTTTTTCCCCCCAAATACTATTCTATTTCAATTTTAGACTCAATTTACACCAAATAATTCCTCGTTTTGGCAATATTTTATCTGAGCATCCTGAGAAAACCATCTTAAGAGTTTTCCTTCATTTGCACAGGTTCGGTGTGCCGAGCGCTTCCCACGTTACAGGCTCCGTGTGCGTGCCGTGTCTGTGAATTCCAGTCTTCGCTGTAGCACGTGGCCTTCTGCGGTTTGCGCAGTACAGAACTGGAGTCGGGGGATGACCTGGGGGCTGGAAACAGTGACGTCCTGAAGCAGGACCAAGGGAATGAGAAGGAACACACCGACGGTGTCGCTGGGTGATGCACGAGGTTTTAACGACATTCCTTTGTACCAAACACACTCGCACAGCAGACGGGGCCCGTTGATTCTTTATGCCGACTGGAGGGTGGCGAACGTTCGCTAGCAAAGGCCAGGTTCTCCCTCTCACGCCCCGAAGCCGCTGCGTGGCGCTTCTCCTCCGGCATCAGGGTCCACGCCGACTGTAACGTTACATTAGAAACCAGCTCGAAAATAGAACTTCATGAAGCAAGTCTTTTGTTTTTGTTGTTGGCTCTACAATTTCTAATTTTCTTCTTTTGATTTTCAAGAACGTGTCTGACTCATTTGCATCTGTGCAGATGGGATTTCTAATTGCTGAACAGCTGAATAATCTGCCAACTTTCTTACAGTTGCTCAGACTTTCTGTATTTTTTGTAATTCATTCATTCATTCAATCATTCGATTTTTGCAATTGTATCAAGAGGACAGACAGGGTACCGCTTAGAGCGACTCCCTGTCTTCCCCCGCTTTCTCTCTTTCATTTCAGTGAGAAAACATCGCCAGCACTAGCTAGCCCTCCGCCCCCACATCTGTTGACTTGGCTGGTCCTGTCGATCTTAAGCTGATGTGAGCTTAAAGGAATGATTCCTCTTGAAAGAATTCACTCTCTCAGAGGAAGAGAATGTCAAGGACATTCCAGAAGGGCATAAGAACTCTTTTCATTTTCCTTTGTTATCAACTTATGATTTTTGACACAGAAGTATGCCTGATTAATCATTACTCAAGCTAAAATTTTTGGGTGAACCATGAGTATGCCACTTTAAAATGTGATGGGTAGTTAAACTGATTCAGAACTAAAAAATTCTTTTATGGATAAATACGTGTGGCTAAATGAGACATGACTATACTTTGAAGGTAATTTTAGAAAATGCGTATGTGAGAAATGAACATAAAGAATAAAATGTTTGACATTGGAGGGTGTAATGGACAATTATTGATTAAAATGGAGAACTCTGAAAAGTTATGCTTAAAATTATAGAAATGCCGTGTTACCACGAATCATTTTCCTTAATAACTGGATGTTTGCTGACAACATGAATTGTGTCACACCGTGATCCACACGTTTCCGCCCCTGTGACATGCTGCTCTCAGCTGCCACACATCGTGACTGCTCAGGGTGGAGGCCTGTGACGGAGGGTGCATGGGAGGGAAGGGTCACTTGTTTTTCTCAGACATGTTAACAAACAGTACCTTAGAGGACTCAAGGGAAACCACTGTTTTTTTTTTTTTTTTTTATCTCTCCCAGGAACTATTAGTTATTTAAGAAATTAATGATGCTCTGTGATGTGACTCTCTACTCACAACTGGCTCTTTCAGGCTTCGCTAGGGAGTGGCATAAGACCCCAAAAGTACTTGCTCACAATGAGATACACCCAGAAGCGAAAGGCTAATCAGGCCACTAAGGCATGTCATTGTCTCTGGCAGTCACTTTCGAACTTTTATGACCACAGCCAACCAAAAAACTCCATCTTATGTCATTGCCCAGTGAGCTCACTGCCCCCCCGAAAACCTTCATGAAGCAACGCTTCCTGTTACTGAGTATGTTGTACTCTGATGACTTGTTTTTCTCTTTTATCCTTTAAGTAAAATGCCCTTACATGCCACTGGGTTAACTTCATGACCCTCCGCTGCTAAGAGAAGCAGCGTGGCAGCTTCCGAGGTCACGTGTGCAGTCACGTGTGGCCGTTCCTGCCTGAGACGGCGGGGAGCTGTCTCCTGCGGGGCTGGCTGGGCCAGGATTTCTTTAGACTTTACTATGTTTACTATTTCAACTGAGAATGTTCACCCCTTAACATCTGGGCAGGTTTTCATGACAGTACGTCCTAAAGCAATTAAATTAAGTGTCACTTTCCTGTTTAGAACATATATTTGTGCATGGAATACAGCATACGTTTAATATATCTTCAAAATATTTGTTAATTACTAATATAGTTCTTAAACTAAAAGCATATATGATCAGTGTAGGAACTAAAATGCAAAAAAGTATGTAAATAAAATCCCACAATCAAGAGATAATCGTGGTAACATTTCTGTATGTCGTTTGTTTTTTACGTTTTCACTGAACATAGGTACAGCTAACACCACGCACACACAGCCTGGATCATACGCGCAGCTGCGTCTCCCTCCCAAATGTTTTACCGTGCACGTCTGTTCATCTTATCAAAAACAATTTAAAAATATTTTGTAGGACGGAAATGATTACAAAATGGCATAATTCATCAATCACTTCTCTATTGTGAGACATTTAGATTTTCCCAGTTTGCAATTGCCTTTTATTTTTGTTCATGATTTTTTGCCATGGAAATTTGAGCGTTCATTTGATTTAGGCATTTGACTGCAGTTATCTTTTCTGTAGATATTTTCTCCTTTGCTTTTATGCTTACAAATTACTTCCTAATCCAGGGAAGAAATATTTAATTTAGTAAGGATAAACCCAATGTTCCATTATTGTTTGGGAGTAAATTAAAAAGAAATCATGCTAAGGAAATATTCTTCTATTCACTTAAAAAAAAACAGCACTGGGTGGTGAATATCGTTGAATGGGTTTTTAGCATCTAGGTGCTAATACCTGGTTGATAGTAGAAGTTCAATATATAATGTTTGAATGAATCAACAATCACAGAATTAAAAAATATTTTCTACACCTACTTTTAAAAGTAATAATTGTGATGGGTTTTGAGTTGCTAAAATTTTTTTTTAAATTAAATTTAGAAGGATTACAAATAGAAAATATTTATAGAAATGTGTACCAAGTCAGAAGTGATCTCTTGAAATCTTGCTCCCCCTGGGTAAACATTACCAATCTGATGAATATTCTTCCTGATTTTTTTCTATGAAGTGAGAATTATTCATTTAACTCCAAAAAAATATATGCACATAGACTTTTACTGTTGTACTGTTGTATTATAACGAATAAAAAAAAACAACGGAGAATTATCTAGAATAGTTATTGTATAAACATACAAAACAATCCCCAAATAAATTAAGACTAGCCAGATAAACAGACATGGAAAGATTTGCACAATATACTATGACATGAAAAAAAAAGAGGAAGACAGCTCTTTAAAACCTGATCTATTGTTCATGATAATAAAGAGATTTCCCCCATTTTAAACTATGAGTGCATTCCTCAGATAACCACCTACTTGAGGGTGTTAAGTAAGCAAGTCTTTCAAAATACAGGTAAATTTAAATTGTCAGTATTTTAGCACTCTTCACTGATAATTCTTCAGTGAGCTAGGCTTTGGTTTTGGGCACCCTGGCCTTGTCCTTTATACTCGCTTCATGAAATGAAATAAGAAACTGGACTGTCTCACCAAGCACTGAAATTGTCTGCATCTTCAAAGTCTAAAAGAATTTTTAACTGATGAAAGATAACATCAGCTAGTCCTGCAATCTCTTTTGTACAGTTTATCTCTGACTTAAAATATAAAGAAGTTTGTTCAAAGTGTCTATATCCTTATTTCTTCTAAGTTTCCTTGACTAACAGTGATATATTAAAGTATTTGACTATAATTGTGATTGTCAATTCCTCCTTAAATTTTTAAAACAGCTTTTGTTTTATGGGATGTTTTAAAGCAGGAGTATGATTGAGTGTTTCTCAAATGTGTACAATGAGCTCAAAAAGGAAATTCACTCTGCTATATTTGATTTATGTTAGGCCATTATATAAAATGAGAATGGCCATATATGAGTTCTACGAGTGCTTCCTTATTTTGGGGTCCATAAAAATGGAGGAGTAACACAACTTTGTTTATACTTCTTCATGGTTAAGGCTCTAAAAGTCTCAAATATTAACATATTAATATTAGGGCTCCTTTTCTTATTCAGAGACTTGATCACAGTTATACTTGCTGTGATTTGGACCTCATCTCAGTCAGCTTTCCCTCTGTCAGAAGCAGACATCCCTTGCTTAGTCCTATTTCCTTTTTGTCTTGATTGCATTTCCCTTTATTATTTATTCAAGTGTATAACTAGATTTTTCTTCATAATAATAATTCAAAACAACCCATATATAAGATTCCGGCTTCTAGTCTACATATGAAAAAAGCAGGATTATTTAAGTCGTAGGTTGGCTTTCTAATTTTTATGTCTTCTAAGATGAGCTTTGCTAATTAATTTCCACTTCACACTTTGATCAAGATAACTCAAGTAATTTCTCCCAGTCTCTCTGTTACTTCGACCGAAAGATAAGGATAATGGTGACTGAGCAAAGATAAGGCTGCAGCATAATAGGGATATAAAAAAAATTAATGTTAGTATATTTGTCACGAGGACTTTCTGTACTCTACTGATGTAAGTCTACAGGAAGACTAAGTATAAGAGAGAAAGTGAAGATATTATAAAGGACGTGAAAACACAGTAACTTTTGCCGTCTCGCTGACCTCACCATACGCCGATTCAAGGTGTTTTAGGCGTGTGAACACCGTAGCTGGTCTTACCTGAACCGTTCTTCAGATAGCCATTCGCATCGACAGTTGTGTACATGATGTAAGGTCCAGGCTGATTCACTCCGAAGGGCTGCAAGAAAAGAGGAATAGCTAAGCGCGAATCATCTGAAGTGATTTGACGTTTTAGGCAAATCTATTAAAGATCAAGTAAAACCATCTTACATAAAATTCTCACATAGATGGCGGTCACGTAGAGAAAATTTCCATAAATACATAACCTGTGTTATCTATTCAAAAGAATGGGAGAAAATTCTTAATACTTGAAATGCTTTGGTAGTTGCATTTATATGGTGTTAATTTTGTTGGGTATTCCTAAGATCTAACATTGTCTGCTACATGGGGTGACTTTTTACGCAGATCTCCCCGGAGAGCTGTCGCGGTTGACCTGTCGGGCAGCAACGGGACAGCTCCTTTCTCGGTGTGTTCTCCCGCAGACGGAGCTCGCTCGGTGTGAGCAACCCTGCCAACCTGGACGTTTGCTGAACACGAGCATTAGCCGTGGTTTACGCAGAAGCTGCCTGAGGCTGTGCCATGGGTCTGGGCTACGGAGAGGTGGACCAGATTTTAAAAGGAAAAATGTGAGTAAGATGTTCTGAGGGGGGCTTAGAAGAGCTCTGACATATTCTAGAAGGCCACACTCGTGCAACCCTGTTTTCAGACAAAAGACCCGAATCAGCCCTAATCTCTCACTTAAGGAAACCTTTCTTCGGTCATCGCTGACTGCCATGCTGAGTAGAGACTTCACTGGCTACAGACTTTACAGTATCAGTGCAGCAAAGTCACTGAACAAACAGCAACAGCAACAACAAACCCAGGAGAGCAATTTCCAGGGTTAGCACATCATTTAAAATGTCCAGCTTTCAACAAGAAATCCCGATACACACAAAGAGGAAAGTATGCGTCATACAAAGGAAAAAAGTTAATAGAACTCGCTTCCAAGGAACCCTGTATGTTAGACTCAGTAGGCAGAGACTCTAAATCAGCTGTTAAAAATACGTACAAAGAACTAAAGGAAATTATGAGGACGATGTCTCACCAAAACAGTAGCAACACACACACACACACACACGCACACACACACACACACGCACACACACACACACACGCACACACACAACGTCTAGTGCACGTAACAAGTCAAAAATGCACTGCGGTGGCTCAACGGCAGGTTCGAGTTGGCCTTTGACTGGCAACAGCGGAGGAAAGAATGAGTGAGCCTGAAGAGGTAGCAACGGAAGCTTCCAGAAAGGAAATGCAGAGGGAAACTACAGGAAAGATGAAACAGAACACCCAAGGACTGTGGGACGATCACCGAGAAGTGTCACACACGCGTCGTGGAAAAGGAGAGAGGGAACAGAAGAAATATCTGAAGTAATCGTCGGTTTCCCCCAAATCTGCGACAGACACCAAACCACAGATCCGGAAGCCCGGAGACCACCAGACAAGGTGCCGCCGAAAGCCCCACACCGAGTGTATCCTGGGCAGCCGGCAGGAGGTCAGAGGGGACCCCGAGGGCAGCCAGAGAAAGGCGCTGGGAGAAAAGGGGTCCGGGGTCCCCAAAAGGCTATGGCACAGTGGTGACGCCCATCCGATGTGGGTGGAAGGCCGTGGCACGGCGTGGTGCCGACGCACACCACCTGGCGGCCTAGGTGTGCGAGTGAGCAAGGCAGAGCCGGCCCCACCCAGGCCGGGGCCGAGGGAGGCCAGCCCTTCGCGGGAGTGACAGGCGGCGGGAGTGACGACTGATGCACGGCAGCTAAACTGGGTGGGGGGTGGTAACGACGAGCGGGCTGCAGGTCAGGACACTGGTGGCCTTAGAGTCAAAGGCGGCCACGAGGGGCGCCGAGGTCCACCGGGTCCGGGGGGCGAGCGCTCCACCGGGGAGGGGCGGGACACCTGGGTTCCGAAATGGGGATCCAAGACTTCGGCTGGCTCAGTGCTGACCTGGGCGATTCCTCCTCTCTCCACGTGTCAGCAGAGTGTGCGTTTGGTCCTTCTAGGTCGTCATGAAATCGTGATCTCTGCCATCGGTGGGGAAGAACACTGGTACATGCGGACGGCAGGTCGACAGGGCCTGAGCTCCACGGGAAGTCGCAGCGGGTGGCTGGAGCAGGTGTCGCCTGCAGAATTGCCACATGGCACTGGGCTGGCGGAGTCATCGTACGAGCCGGCTGTGCACGCTGGACTTCCCTCAGTGACCCGAGCGACCCGTCCTCCACACCACGGGCGTGGCTTTCGTTCTGAGAGTGGGAATGTCCTGCCCATTGAGCCGTCCGCTGGGGCTCGTGGGGAGAATGACTGGGTTGAAGGTCAGCTTTTTCAAGTCCTCCACTTGACCATGCAATGGAAGCGCCACACGGTGGGGACTCGGTCAGCGAGGGAAAGGAGGCGGCCCCGAGGGCCTGGGCGGTCCACAGACCAGGCCGACGGTGCCCAGAGCAGCCTGGCGGTCCTTAGCCTCTGACTAAGCACACCGACACTTGAAAATTCTTAACAAAGTGACTTTTTATAGCAGTTTCAGACTCACTATGCAATTAAGGGGACAGTACAGGGAGGTCCAGTATGCTCTGCGACCCGGGAGCAGCAGGGTCTGACCAGGGCTCACAGGTGCTCAGTGGACATGCTGCTCTGTCCACGCCTCCCCTTCGGGACCGGGGCACTTGGTCCCTGAGCTGCTCACACCCAGTTCTCACTTCTGTGCTGTTCTCAGACGAGGGGAGCTGGCTGTGCGCGTCACAGCGCCCTCCTGGGGACTGCCTGCGGCCGAAGGCCTGGCCCCTGGCCTCCGTGAGCCGTCTCTGAGGGCCCACCCTAGCTTCGCAGCAACCCGTGTATCGCAGACCGGTTTCTCCTGCGAATCCCGCGTCCTCAACGTCAGAGGGCTGCGCAAGTGGCGTTAGATGGACCCTCGGCACGCACCCCTCCGGGTCGACATTCTCGTTCCACCTGCCTGAAACATGGCGAAGTTTCCCGACCGCACGTACGATGTGGGCCACACAGTGCTTTACTGGGGCCGCACGAGTACGAGACTGCAGTCAGCACCCGGCTTGGTGCTCTAGTTCCTCTGCTTAACGCCGTGACTTCGGATAACTTAGTTTCTCTGAGCCTCAGTTTCCTCATCTTCCAGTGGGGGAGAATTCCTTACAAAACGAGGGTCACGATGAGCAGGGACACACACACACACACACACACACACTCTCTCTCTCTCTCTCTCTCTCTCTCTCTCTCTCTTTCCAACATGATGGAATACTCTTAGTGGAATTTACATGAATTGGCAATTTCAAAAACTAAGCCTAATCATTTTCACATTTTGGTTTCTCACGGAAAATTCCTTTAGACGGCAAGTCGGTATTAAAGCTAATACCAAAAAAACGGTCTCCTGTAAGCTTAGCCCTGTGCTACGTACCAACTACTCAAAGATGACATGATTCTTGACCTCAAGAGATTACAGTCCACTGTGGACAGGCATTGAAGACAAACAGGCGAGTGTGATCAAGTGTCACGTACGCCCAGATGGCACACAAAGAACGGAGGTGGGTGGGGAGGGGCATCTTCCAAGGACATCAGAAGAGGCTTCATAAAGGAAATGAAATTTGAGATGAGAAATTTTAGAAATGGCCTTTATTCCCAGAAAACTTTTCTTAAGCACTGAAGGATCGTTTTTAAGTCACTTCTAAAGTTTAACAACGATTTGGTTGTAACCTACGACAACTATTTTGTGTGTTTCTCTTATGATGCAGAGAATTTTCTCAGAAATATTTATAGCTGAGTTAAGTTTACTTACTGTTATCTTGCGAGGGCAGTCATTAGAACAGAGACCACTAAGAACTGTGGAAAAATAAAGAAAGGCTACTATTATTATTGACATAATGTAAGCTAATATTTAAAGTAAACTTTAATTGTTTCACCTAAAATCTATTAATATGCTCTACTGGTTCATGATCACAAGCAAAAACCAATTGGTTTCTTTATATCAGAGTAAATTAAATTTCAATTGTTCACTTATTTTATACCAATATTTCAAAAGCCTTTATATTGAGCAGTCAAGATGCTACCATTTTGTGAAATATATAGATGAGATGATTAATTATGGTTTAATCAAGCTACACCTACTGTTGGTGTTATTTTCCAATTGCTTAGCTAAATTCCAAGGATGATTTAGAATCTGACAAAAGTGCCAAATGCAAACCAATTAAAACATATACCGAGAAAAACAAAAAGAACATTTAGTATTTTCTATCTCGAACTGGACTCTTCCCATTTATCTAGTCAAAGTTTCTGGTTCAAAGATTTTAGGCCTGCTTAATAACTATTATGGAGAACATAACTACACAATAATTGATGGGCCTACCACAGAGATACAAAAAGTAATTTAATGACACAATTATTCTACAGTCACCAAAAAAGGCGAGGTTAGGATTTTCTGAAGTCTTTATATAAGAAACGAGATTTGAAACAGCGATACTAGCGCCACTTCCACATCTTGTAAAGCATATTAATCCTTCCCCATGATTAACAAGAATATAAATCGCTCTACACGTTATAAAGAAAGCTGACGAATCTGCTCGGTATGCGCGAACCCTTTCAATAATCGCTATGACTGTAACAGTTCAAATACATCCATGGGAAAGTGGGTTTTCATAGTTACGTATATGGATATAAAATGACAATTGTCTTCACAAACATGTGCCAAGGCAGGGTATACAGGGTGCAAAGGCACTAAGAAGTGAGCGTGACATCTTTCGTCCCAAGAGACATGTGTTCATTCCCGCTGGATATACTGTTTAGTGCGCACATTAAATAGTGACATAAATGTTTCACACGTGCAGAAAAAGTTTCCAATGTTGAATTTCTGACCCCAGCACAGTGACTGTCTCCCTTTTATTGTCAAGGTGTGTTTTCATTCCTCTCCCCTCGCCGCTAGGCAGACACTGGCATTTCTTTTCCGCTTACACTGAAATGGTTTTCGTAAACCTTTACGCAAACCATTATTTTGCCGAATAGTGATTATTTAGTCACAAGTCTGTTTGTAGTAGCAGGTAAACTGCATCACTTTCTCATTTTCTTAGGGCCTGATTCAATGTATTTACTCAATAAATACTTGTTAAAACAGAGAAAAGATGGATTATTCAGTAAATGGTTCTTGGAGAAAGTGAAATTAGACTTTAATTCATAACAGAAAGATTACATTTGGCAATGACCCAAATAATATAAAGGACTCTTATACTTCAGTAATAAAAAGACAATCAATTAAAAAATGGGCAACAGATCTGAATAGGCATTTCTCCTACGAAGACGCGGAGACAGATGAGTGACCGGGAAATCCACAGCAGAAGCACAACGAAATGCACATGGTCCTGACACCCGAGAGGAGGAAGCGACGCCCACGAACGCCCTTTGCGGACGGACGGGCCAACGACGCGCGGTCTACCGCACGACGGGAGAGCGGTCGTTTAAAACGTTTCCCTAAAACGGGGAGGCGTCTCGTCGCACGCACGGCGTGGACGCACTCTGAGGGCGTGGTGCTGAAACAAGCCAGTCGCAGAAAGAGAAACACTACGGGCTCCATCCGTGTGACGGGTCTGACCTAGTCACATTCACGGCCAGCAGAGGGGCGGTTACCAGGGGTAAATTCACAGAAACAGCATGATTTCTGGGTTTTATCTTCGAAGTTTTGGGCATGCAGAGAGAAATTACCTCCAGAAAGGTTACCCAGCATCTTTTTAGCGAACAATCTTTCGCTGATCTTCTGCCGAGCGCCGACTGCACGCGGATCTGCTTTCGCATGCGCTTTCTCCGTCCCCGCTGCAAGGCTGGGAGGCGTCTGCCGGCCCCCGCCCTTCCCGAAGAAACTGAGGCCTGGGCCAGGGCATCACTCAAGGTCACAAAGCAGATGGAATTCTTTTGAAAAACCATGTGGCCACCAGATATTAACTCATTTAAAAAATACATTATCCTACTTTTATGGAAGATGGGAATCATGAATCCGTTGGATTTTTTATTTTCCGTAGAAGAGAAAATGTGCCTTGTTTAGCATAGTTGACGGTATTTACTCAAAATTACATAATAGCCCCTTCCATTTTGTAAGCAGCAAGCCAAAAATTGGTTTGTGTCCTGTATCCATTTTTGTTTTTTACACGACTTCCTCTGTCACATCTGTTTCATATAGTAGCAACGGGATCAAATGGTAGGAGTTAAATGCACTGCACACATGTACGTCACACGTGTCACATACGTGTACATATATGTCTTTTAAATATACTACTCTGTCTACGTAATACAAATGGGGTGTGCGTTCCTTGGGCTTTGCAACCACGGCTTGAGGAGGAAGCGCACTAGTCCTCGAGCTCGGTGCTCTGCTCGACGGTGCTGTTTAATCGGGAACTCAGGGTTCCCAGCCACTGTCAGAAAGGCTGATCTGTGCCTGGCCTCACATTATTACTTCACCTACAGAACCACCTGACTCCTCCCCGGTGACAGGTACATGGTCACGGCGGCAGGTAAGGCAGACAGACCGCGTGCTTTCGGGGCCCTACTGGTGATGTGTGTTTTACATAAGGCAGAAGAGAGGCGTTAGCTAATTTCAGCAATTATCCTGCTTTGCTTAAGGAATCCTGTAGAAAAGTGAAGTTTTGCTTTTAGATTCGCCTTTATCGCCGAATCCCTTTGTGACCCGCCTTAGGTTTCCCATCAGAAAAGGGAGACACTTCTACCCTCTTCCCCTCTTGGCTTAATAAAATAAATGTCTGGAGAGCGTTAAGCTCTCTTCAAAGGTACAGCTAGAGAAGGAACATTTTTATTCTCGTTTCGTATTTTTCAGCATATTAATGTGACAGGTTCATTGGTACGGTTTAAACACAGCTTATTAGAATTAGATACAGCGTCCTCAAAAAGGAAGGACTGAGTGAGACGCTGCCGAGGAGCGGTGTGGCACACGCTCATAAACGTGTTGGTCACTTGTCTTCTGTCCTTAGCAGTTTTTTGATAGTTGTGTGTGTGTGAGATCAGTCACACAACACCTACGGGCCGTGCGTGTCCCCCAGGAACACACCCCGCAGTGGCCCTGCACCGACACCAGCAGCCACCGCGAGCCCAGCTCCTTCGGGGCCGCCTGTCCCCGCAGGGCAGGAAGTGGCATGGAGCCGGGGCAGAAGGCGGCCCGCCCGTGTCACAGGTTTAGGAAGATCTTTAAAATAAGGGGGCGGATGACGTAACTTCTGAAGTGTACAGACTCCCCAAAGCTACGACTCCTGACGGGTCTCTCTGCCATCGGGCAGTCTCGGGGGCTTCACACGGGCTGGCGCAGAGGGAAGCTGTTGTGGGCTACTGCAGGATGGCTCACGAGTGACAGAGGGAGCCTGGAGAGGCGGGTCTGCAGACGCGGCTGGATGGCCAGGGACCAGGGACCAGGCACACGAGTGGGACCTGGAGATCACCGTGGTCCCTGGCAAGCCGATTCTCCGCCGTCTTTCTCCTCACATATGTTAGGGTCATGCTCCGTTTAATAAAAGTTAGACATTCCCATGTATCTTCATTTAAAAATCGTCACATATGGGTACTCCCATGTAAGACAAGCCGTGCAGAACACGTGGCAGAGGCCCGCCTCGAGAGGAACAACGTCGGCGACGGCTTGTTTTAAAGGCGTCCCAGATTCCGTGACTCTGCCTCCCGGATTCCGTGACTCTGCCTTCCAGCGTTTAAGGCACCGGCGCTCACCGCTGGCTGCTTTCGGTGTGCCCGAGGCGTCAGGGGCCAGCAGAGGCGGCAGAGGACGCTCACGGCTCACAGGAGTCGTCAGTGGCAGTTTTCAAAAATACTTTTCCAGACTTTTCAAATGTTTTACAATCAGGCTGCCTAATTTTTGTAATTGGAAACAAAACAAATTCCAAACTAAAACTTTACCAATAAAAAAGGAAACAGTGCTTTAAAATTCTCTCGCATCAATGGAAAAGTAAAAGGATAGGCTCTTATGGCATTTTTACAAATGTCACCATGAATTATAATTTTAAGACTCCACGGAGTCAGACTTAGGAGCCAGTGAAAAGTACCAGGAGCCTATGAAATCAGTGCAATAATGTAATTTCTCCAGTGACGCATCCCTTGTGTTTTAGTCGGGGAAAACGCGCGCTGTGAAATGCGCGAGGCGGAGTGGATGTTACTGTTACGGCAGGAGCTCGCTTCCCAGGTGTGGGCAGTGACACCTTTCACATGGAAGCACATGGTTACAAGCGAAGCAAACATTTTTCTTAACATGTTGCTGAGATGCGTGAAACGGCGTCGTGGAAAAGCGAGTTTGACGGGGAGCGGCTCTGCCGTCACTTCTGCCGGTGGCTGTCACCGAGCTTCTCAAAGGCAAGGACTGTGTGTGTGTGGTTTGTGAGTCTCTCTGTTTCTCGTCTCAAGCGTCAATGTTTTCCTAATAACGAGCTGATCTTGGCTGAACCATTTTCTAATTTTTAGAAGGATTTTTAACCATTTCATAAATGTTTGTAAATTATTAGTATCTGTAATCATATTGCAGAATTCCATAAAGATCTATTATAGTGTTTTATAATACCCCTTTAAGTAAACAGTTCTAAAAAGTAATTAATACTCCTAGACTTTTAAAATGAAACTTGTTTTAGAAAGATGAAGAAACTATAAGAACATAGGCTATTCACAGAGTTAAATGAAAAGCTGTAATTAAAATGCTTAATGAGCTATGTGAATTATTGGTTATTAGATTAGCTTAAAACATGACTAATGGGTTGTACAATTCACAGGTTTTCTTAAAAATGACGATGCTTAGGATCTTAACGTTTCACGTGAAAACTATGTTACAGCCCACACGTTTTTAAAGATGTCGAAAGTATAAAGCCTTGTGATTCCAGCTTTGTGATTCAGTTTACACAAAGCCAAACCTAAAAAACCCCAGCAATGATCAGGCGCAAATACTGAGACACCGAACCAATGTGCCGGTGGAAGAAGGATGAACAGAAAGCAGACAAAGCTACAAAGGTCAACACTGCAGAAACAGGTTTCGTAGCACTAAAAATGAAAATGCCTTCCTCGGAGTCTGGGTGACTTCACGTTCATTCTCTGAACATGCCCTTAGTTTTTAAGACACATGAATACAAAGCAAATGCCATAACTGAATAAAGGCCACCTCCCAGCTATTCTTGTCCTTTAGACATTATTTTACATATTGTATAGAAAACTTTTTTGTCTGTTCTTGATTACCTATCTTTCAGTCATTTTTTTTTAGTTAAAAAAAATCACTGTAAAAAATCATTGTAAAAAGCTTGAATATGGAAACATAAATCAGTGGTGAGTCCCCTTTCAAGTAATTCGAACCTGTTCACACGTGTGCACACATATTCAGTATTAAATGTGGCAGGTGTGTGTTTCACACGCGTGTGATTTTTTGTGACGTTAAGTTGATCAGCGAGATCACAGAACGAGCTCGGCCTCCCGTAACCGCTGTCCGCTTCCCACTGGACAGCACAGCTCTGCGCAGACTGAGCCTGATGGCTCTCCCAGGCTGAGGCTGCCGGGGTGGCTCAGCCCGGGGCTCCAGCAGTGTCCCCGGCAGTGACCCGCAGAGGGGGCCTCACGTCTGCTGTTACCTGAGAGCCCTGAAGCCACCATCCTGCTCGAATCCGTCTCCCCCCTCTGGTGGGCTCCCAGCTTGTGGGCCCTAAGGAGCTCCTGCCCGGGGCGGGACAGGGGGACAGGGCAGCCATCTGCTGTGCAGAATCGGGCAACACAGTGCTTATGCCCCCTGTTATCTACGGATGCTGATTGTTTTTAGAAATAGAAGCAGAGAAAAAGCCTCAGACATATGAAGAAAAACAACAGCTTAAAAGGAAGACCAAAGAGAGCAATCGCATGAAAGGTCTCTATCGAAACAGAACACGCAGGAGAAGGGGACTTTCACAGACGCCCGTGCTGTGTGCAAGGGGAAAATGGAGCAATGCTCATGAAATTCTCTGCTAGCGAAATCAGTGTGGATACGGAAGGGCCGGAGAAAGCTATTTTTAGACACGCCAGTACTCAGAAGATATATTAAGCTCTGTACAACTTTCTGGAAATAACCTGAAGTGCTCCAGCGAAAGAAACCAGAATGAAGAAAAAGAGATGTGGCCTCTCAGTAAAATGGTGGCAATGAAGCTGATAAAGGTTGTTTGGGTTTAATAATCACTGATAAAATGGTCGTGAGCGGTTAAGAAAGGCTTTGCGGAAGGCACAAAAGGTAAACGGAATAACCATCCGGAAGGAAGCTGCCACGTTATTTCAACAACGTCGGGAAGCAGGAAGGAGGAGACCCTTCCAAACGTCTCGCCGCCCCTGGGAAGCGGGAGGTGAGGACACCGTCGCCAGTTCAAAGGGCCAGGGACACACGGGTCCGTGCGCGTCGCCTGGAGTTGGCCTGCGGACGTGGCCGAGAAGAAAGAGAAGAGCGGGGGCCGGGAGGTTCGGCTCAAGGGGCCAGGGAACCCCAACCCTGCAGCGCGCGGGCCCCCGTCTTCACGCAAGGGCGTGGGGAGCGCGGTGCGGTCTCCGGTGTCGGGGGAGCAGGCAGACGGCGTCTGCTTTTTCCCTAGCCACACGCAAAAGCTTAAGCACCCGATTTCCTTGACCGAGGAGAGCGACCTTTAGCACAGGCTGGGGTGAGCGTGCGAGTGACGATGATTTCAGAGCGCCATCAGCCCTGGACGCTGTCGATGGCGCTGAAGGGGTAACTGCACACCAGCAGCCGTCGGACGTAAGGCAAGCAGCTAGCAATCAAAGCAGCGAGTGGAAGGGCGTCTCGAAACAACCAGGAGGTTATTTCCCCCAAATGATTGCTTTAAATTGGCGCCTCATTTCCCATGACCTTTCTGTAAAGTATGTTATTAATATTTATGTTAATATCTGTAATGCAAAGTTGTCCTATTTTCTAGAACTGAGAGCTCCTGCCCCAAACCGGCCGTGCACGTCCCGACTCGGTGCCGGGCCCCAGGAGACGGAGGGCGTAACACCTGTCACAGGGACGTGTCCAGACACGCCACGCGGAACAGTGGGAGGGACCCCACGCACACGTCCCACGCCGGCAGCGTCCACCGCGCGTCACACCTACCTCCTGCTTTCCTGGGTTAAAGGGAAACCCGGGACGCGCCACGTCCCTGTCGTCGTGTGACCTGCCTCGTTCGTCTCCCTGTCCCGCGCGGGGCCATGCCGTGTGCTGCTCTGTGGCTGGGAACCACGGTCCGCTTCAAGGATGCGCACTGCACCAGTGAGATCGGGACTGACTGGTTGTGCACGCGACAGGTGTCATCAACGGCCTGCTCTCCGCCAGGCGCGGTGTCGGTCGGGGGCCGGTGCAACCGCGCGCGCACCCTGTGACCTGACGCCGAGTGCGTTTCTAACAACGAAGCGGCAGGCAGCACAGGTGCGTCGCTCTCGGGGAGGTGTGCTTCGTGGCCGGGCACTCGGGCCGAGGCTGGGCGTGGGCCCGGTGGCCTTCGAGGCCGTTCCCATCTCTAAGATGCCCTGAGCTTTCTGTAACTTTTAAAAATGTCAGTGAATAAATACCAAGGAAGGACTGAGGATCCTAAATTACACGTATGCATTTTTCCACGTGGACAGTTTCCAAATGGTCAATACGTTAAAAAAAAAAAACGCGAGCCTGGCCTCGGCCTCACGCCGAGAAGGGCTTTCTCTCGGTGGGCTTTCATCGCTGCTCCCGCCGGGGCTCAGACTCTCTTTTCGCTGCTAGGGAACCCCGGGCTCTGGTTGGCCTCTGTGTCACGTGACGGGCCACCTCTGCCCCAGGGAAGAGCCCCACACTGGGCCCGGCAGGCAGCAAACGCGTGCCAGGCGCGGAGACGCGGCCGTCGGGCGTGAAGAGTAGGACACAGGATCTTCGCAGGAAAGCAGTTTAAAGGCTTGAATAAAAGAAGTGGAGGCCGGGGAGCGATTGGCGGCGTTCCTCTCACTGACGTCCGTAACCGCGGACGCGAGGCCACACCCGTCTAGCTCGGTCGGTGGGGAGGACCTGGGAGAAGCGATGCCCCAGCAACGAGCAGCGCGCCGAGCACCGGAGCGTGGTGTCCGGACACCACCCTCCACGGCAGGGAGCCCGGCTCCTTGGAGAAAGCTCGGAGTCCTGACTGAGGGCAAGGGACGCGCGACAAGCGGCTGAGCCGTCTCGCGACGCCAGAGAGCGCGGCCGAAGGCGGCAGCCAGCCTGCGGGCCCCTCGCCCTCCGCCGGCCCTGTCGGTGACAATCCGAACACTG
The DNA here is from genome assembly GCA_003508835.1 of Eonycteris spelaea. Classification (NCBI taxonomy): domain Eukaryota; kingdom Metazoa; phylum Chordata; class Mammalia; order Chiroptera; family Pteropodidae; genus Eonycteris; species Eonycteris spelaea. The sequence goes on along the minus strand of PUFA01000071.1, from coordinate 7,033,911 downwards.
GAAGAAGGGATTTTGTTTAAGGAATAAAATACAATACGCGGGTCCACACGGAGACCTTTCTCCCAGCACGATGCCAACTGAGAAGTGCAGTAGCAGCGATGCTGGAAACGGGCCCCGTCTCTGCCGAGCACGATGCGGGCAGGATGCGTGGACGGCCCTGGGCGGGGAGGGTTCTGACTAGGAAAAGGCTCCACGAACGCCACGGTTACGGCGGGGGAGGGGTTTAAGGGACACCCACGGCAGCCAGGCGGTCAAGGTTGTCACCGCGAGGAATGTACGGCCTGAGCGGGGGTCGGGGAACAGGGCGGCAAGGGCCGCGTCCTTTAAAACGGACAAGGACCTGAAAAGGAACAGGTCCAGGCTCGGGAAGGCTGCAAACGGGGAGGTTACCCCTGCACGGAACCCGGGCCGGAATGCGGTCGCTGCCAGTGCCGCTGGGACGCGTGGACAGCGCCTGCTGCGGGCAGGCAGCAGCGCACGGACGCCGGCTTCCTGATTTGGAGGGCAGGAGTTCGTCCTTCCTCTTTGGGAAATGCGTGTTGACGCGCAGAAAGAATACAAAATTAAATGTTAATACTTAATAAAAAACACGTAAATCAAAAACTCACCAATGACTTTAACAAAATAAGCATCCGCTTCAAAGTTGTTTTTTAATGCGTGGATGGCAAAATCATTCTTCGTGTAGCCTTTACTCAGTACCATGATGTCCAAGATCCCCTGAGAAACACAAACAGAGGTGGTGAGAACGAGCACCAGACCGACTGAAAATAATGAAGACGTTTGGCCTGTGTACCGGGAAAATGTGAACCTTAGTCAACGTTGTTTAAAAAAGTACGCTATTAAAAATGTACAAAACCTTGAATAAAAAACACAAATAAAATCTCTGGAGGTAAAGCATTTTGGTATATTTCCTTCTGGTTGTACTTGCATTAATTTTTAAAGGCCTATGAGATGGACTACCAAATCATGTCCAAAATCAGAAAAAGAAGACCTTTTTATCCGCCCTGGCTACCACTGCATCTTATCTTTTTTCCCCTAAGAAAGGGGAGCTTTGCTAATTTTATTGGAGGAAAAACAAGGTGAAGGTCATTTCAATTTCCAGGCTGCGTATTCTTAGACGATAAGGTCGTTCAGTTACCGTATTTTTTCATAAGTTAGACACTTGTGATTTTCCTGTAAACTGATTACGTTTTGTTTCTTGAGAGTTTCTGGTGACATATCAGTTTGTATAAACCCTTTTTATGTTAAGAATATTAATCATTTGATTCTTCCATAGCAAATTTATTTCCCAGCTTCAAAAACAATTTTAAATTTTATTCATTAAATTTCATTTATGATGGTTTTTATGCGCAGAAATTAAAAATTGATTTGTAATCATTTCCTTTGTGGTATTTTTGCTGATGACTTTATGCTTGAAAACTGCTAATAAAAAGTGAAATAACATGAGATTTGGTAGCAAAGAGACAAGAAAACCAAGACTGATCATTCTATAGTTGAGAATCAGCCTCTAATGAAAAAGGAAGCGAAAAGCAAATAGGGGTGGAGAGGCATTTAATGTTTTAAAATAAGCTATTTTGCAGGATATGCTGTGTCATACTAACTCTGGGATTTAACGCATTTTTATCAGAACTTGCTATTTTTCTGAGTGGTAAAAGGCTTTTCACATTAGAAAGGAAGAAGCCAGGGCCCTGAGCGCCCTGCACGAGGTCACCTGGCCGCTGAAGGCGGAGTCATGAGACTCTGCGGCAGCAGATGCCGCCCCGAGTTCACGAGGCGGAGGGAGAGCACCGACCACGTTCTCCCGTGTCCGGTGTGGGGCCGGGGTGCGGCTCCCGCTGCCGGTGCCCCCGCCAGTCTCGTGACCTCGCCTGAGCCAGCACGGACTGACGCGAAGGCGTGTCACGTTTCACTGGACTGACCCCCCAGCGGTGACAGTAAGTCTGTTCCCTCTGCCACGGGACATTAAAAAGGGCTCTCTTTAACGAGCTCGTTTGCGTTCCTCATCTCATCGACATTTTCTGGTCAAACAGGGTGAAGTGGACGTGAGCCGAGGCGGACAGCGGGCAGACCTGACGCCCAGGGCGCCTCTGCACTCACGTCCTCGTAGATGTCGAAGAAGGCGGCGACCGCGGCGTCTCTGATCTGACTCAGGCCCGTCAGCTCCCAGTAGACCTTGAACATCCGGCGCGCACCCTCGCAGCTCGCGTTGTTGCAAGGGACGTTCTCCAGCAAGAAGGCTTGCTGGTTGCTGCAAGACAGAGGGGGGCGGTTACCGGCACGCCTCGGCCGTCGTATCGGAACCCGCACCGCGCACTCGGAACCTGCCGACCCAGACCTTCAGCGTTCCCCCCACAAGACAAGGAACGGTCACCACGTGGGACGAGGGGTGTTGACGGGCCCCGTGGACTCGACGCTGTGCTGTCACACGCAACGTCATCCGCTGTGCCCCTCACACCTACACATCGTTCCCTGTCACTCATATGCCATGAACCTGGAGAAGACGGATACATGAGAAACGCCCAAGTGTTTGGAAGTGAAACGAAACGCCACCAAATAACCTCTGAGTAAAAGGACTCGAAAGGGAAATTACAAAGTACTTCGAACTGAAAGAAAATGAAGGCACAGCATATCGGGGTTGGTGGTGTGTCTCCGAATTAGTATTTAGAGGGAAATTTATAACACTGAGCACTTTATTAAAAAAGCAAGGTCTTTAATCGATGACCCCAGTTTCTTCATTAGGAAACTGGGAAGAAAAGAGCAAACGAAATGTGCAACAAGCAGAAGAAAAGAAATAATAACACACAGGAAAGCAATGAAGTAGAAAACAGAAAGACAATAGAGAAAAATCAGTGAAACCAAAGCTGGTTCTTTGCAAAGATTAATTAAGAAACTGATGAACCTTCGAGCCAGAACAGCCGCTTAACAGCATTACGAAGAGGGAAGACACAAGGTACACACATCGGGGGCGAGAGGCGCATCACCAGCGTTTACTGACACTACGAAATAAGGGAATGTTATGAAAAATTCTGTGCCGATATAACAAGTTACGTGAAATGGACGCATTCCTTGGAAGTCACAAACTACCCAAGCTCACCCAAGAACACAGACGGAAATTGTACTTCTAAACCTTCTTAAAAAACCCCCAAACTCCAGGTCCAGACGGCCTCACCGATGAATTAGAGAAGAAATGATATTAATTCTACACAACCTTTTCAGAAAATAGATGAGGAAGACAATAATAAAGACAAATAATTAAATTAAAAAATGGGCAAATTGTTCAACCAGATAATTATCCACAAATGTCCAGCAGCTCAACGTGAGCCATCGAGAAACTGCAGACCACACTGAGATCACACTCCAAACCTATCCGTACGGCTACGATAAGGCACAGGTGGTAACGAGCCCCAGTGCGGACGGGGGGAAGGGGGGACCCTCCTACACAGCGGAAGGGACAGGACAGTGGGGCAGCGGCTTTGGAAAACGGGCTGGAAGCAGTTCGTCAAATGAACTGATTTCCATCCCTAAGTACATGTATTTGTCCTCCATCCCTAAGCACATTCTACTCCCAGGCGTAGCTCCAGAAAAATAAGAACATGTCCACACAAAAACTTGTGTATGAATGTTCACAGCAGTATTATTTATAATAGCCGAAAAGGAGAAACCCAAAACATCCATCGACCGACGAACGAACCTGGGGCGCGTTGCCCGCAGGGTGTGCCATGCCCGTAGGGTGCGCCCTGCCCGCACGGGGCGCGTTGCCCGCAGGGTGGGGTGCTTGCTATGCAGCGACGACGTCCCGGCGACACAGACCGCTGTGCGGACCCCGCCACGGAGCGCCGTGCGCGACGTCGCTGCATTCCTGCGACAGGTCCAGGACAGGGACGCGATGCACGCACAGAGAGAAAGAGTGGCTTCCCGGGGCTGGCGGGCTGGCGGGCTGGCCAGGGCGCCCGGGGCTTCTTTTCGGGGCGGTGAAGACGTTCCATGGTGCACCGTGGTGCGCGATGTGCACGGCTGCGGGCAGAAGCCACCGGGCCGAGCGCGGCGAGCGAGCTGCGTGCTGTGCGAGCGAAGTCGCTGTACAGCTGTTAATAGAGAGACGTGCGTAGCCGCAGGTGATGCGAAGCCATTAAAAAAAAAAAACCACGGGAAATGTGCCAGTGACACGGGCCGTGAAACGCACGATCCGACAGCTCTTCCCCGAAAGGGCCGATGTTCCCACGGCTGGTGTGCATTTCGCCTCGAAGGCTGTTAAGATCGGTGTTCCTCCCCGACCCGCGGGCCCCTGACGGGCTGTGAACGCATCCGGAGCGTCTGTCCTGGTTCTCATTAAGACAGGGAGCTGGCGGGTCGTTCAGCTGGGAGTTTGATTTTCTCCCTGGCTGCTCTCAGAGCTCGCGTGCCCGTCCCCGGTGAGTTCTGTCCGTCTAGACTGTCATTGTCCTTAGCTCTCTCCCTCGTAATCCCCACTGTCATTATCAGCTCGGAGGGAGCGAGCTTCTGCTGGGGGATGTGTCTGTCATTCTGCACAAACCCCAGAAAGGCAGTTCTACGCACAGAAGAAAAGCGAATTAAGGAGGAACACAAATAAGCCCATGAGGAATTTTCTGAAAACATAAGACAAAAAAAATTTTTTTGAATTGCTGCTTGGAAACCATGCTGCTGGCTATTGGTAAATGCAAAATCCTCAGCTAACGAAACATAACAACACAAAACATACACTTCGAAATACTAAAAATTGTTGAAATGTCTGTTATCCAGATGACTGAGGAGCAACGTTCAAAGATCCACGCGACATTCAGGATGAGGTTTGCGTGCGCCCCGGAGAAGCGAGTTACTCTCCAGGCAGCACGCGCGCGCTGGCATCCAGTGGCGGACAGCACGCGTTCCTTGAATGAGGGGAGGAAGCAGCACCTTTTGTAGACCAAGGCCGAGTGAAGGGCCAAACTCATCAGGGCGCGCACTAAACGCTAAAGGTTCCTGCCAAACGAGTAGCTAGAAAAGATTTTTTCCATGTGTTACCTTCGTTCAAAGGCGTCCCTTATTAAATTGGCTAAATTTGGTGGCCACTACATTTTCTTTCCAGGTAATATAATACCTGTGTTTGTTATGTAAGCTGAAATACAATGGTCCTGTCACGTGTTAGCTGGGTAATGGTGTCATCGGGGCATTCAGGCTTTAGGAGTGAGACATTCGTGGACACACAGCTTACACCGTGTTCGCACGGGAGGGACAAGGACCGGTTAGAAAGCACACGAATTCCTGGTTAGTCAGTCCCGGCAGCTGCACAGGTGACCTGGAGAGGAGGAAAGGGAGACAGGAAGCGACGAAAGACATGGGGAAGTGAGGCGTGACTTTCGCGTTTCCGGCGACTGGCTGGGTGAGCCACGGCACCACCCGGGGACGTACGGCATGCTAAGGATGGGCGTAGGGGAGAGGAGACACTTTCGGGTTTGGGGGCCACAGGCAGGGCGTCCAGGGAAGACCCACTGGGCAGGCGAATCCCTGACATGGGGACTTAAGTCCTCGGCCTGTAAGTGGCAGTTAAAGTGGCCAAAGCAGATAAAGACCACGAGCATGAGAACGAAGGGCTGAGAGTGGGGCCCTCAGAAGCGACAGCCAGACAACAAGGCGTCCCCAGGGGAGATGTGCGGGCAGAGTTAGGGGGGTACAGGGGACAGGAGAGTCTTAGAGGCGAGTGGGCAGCAGCCGGGTTGGAGGGAAAACCTGGGGGTTATTCACCTAGGAGTTAAGGCAACCTGTGTTATGAACCTGAATGAAATAGCTGAAGGAAAAGATACAGGAAAAAGTTGATAGCTGAATATTCTACCTCGTGGACGATCCTCGGATGACAGACAAAAGATCAAAAACCCTACAAACAACAGCCCGGAAGCATGAAAAATACATATCTTACAGTGATGGAGAGCAACTGTCACTCAACATTAGAAACGGATGTTGTTTCTGAATATGTGAATGTTAGCTAAATAGGACATCTTATGTGATTTTTTTTTTGAGTTATGCAGTCACTCTCAATATAGGCAATTCCTATAGAAGAATTTCTCAAGTGTTTTAAATATTAATGAAGAAACGCCTAGTCTCCCAGGTGAGTCCTCTGGACGACTGATGCATCTGCAGTTACTGTTTTTAGATACATGCCAGTCGTCTTCACTTACAGTTGGGGATGCCGATGACATTCAATCAAGAAATACAAACTGTTCTGCCACCAGCTCTATTTTGTTTACACCACATTCTAAAACCACAGCGTCTAATGAAAAACGAAACGAAACAAAACCAGCTTCTACGAAATAAGTCACTGGTTCATGAAAGGTAAGAAATCTTCCCTACTCGATACCTGTGAGGCAAAGGAACTACATTTAAGTTTCAATTTTATCTTCTCAGGAAAAGCCTGACCGCATGCTGAGTTTAGATAATTACACACTTTAGGAAAAGGGCATTATCCCATCAACGAAAATGCATTAAAAAAAGATTAAAGCAGGAATGTACACACAATCACCTATTAAACCCTTTATTAAGCAGAGGACAAAACATTTAGATAATTAACTAAAACTCTGAAAGAAAAAGCAGATCTAACACAATTAGTGCTTCTATAAAACGTAAAACTTTTTCCTTCAGGTCTTTCTTGGCCTTGAGTGACCCCAAGTGACCCAAATTAAGATCTAAGCTGATCATCCACAGTTACTTTTTACCATTACTTGAAAGTGAGAGAAAATTCTCAGTTCTTGGGATAATTATGGCTTTAAAACTGTCAAGTAATGGCATGCCTGTGATAATCAAAATTTATAGAAAATACCACTGATAAGCTGTGACTCCCAAGTTAGGACGTTCTTGCTAACAATGTTGTTGAAGGTACAGAGACGGGGATTACAATGGGTAAGACCATGAGCCCAACCTCCGTCCTGCGAGAAGCGAGCTTGGGATCTGTTGAAATGCTACGGCTAAAATGCCCAGGGGGTCCAAGCCAGGCGGCCCCCGATTCTGCGGCACGCGGGAAAGGGCCGCTCTGTGCCAAAGTCACTCTCGTATTCCGCTTGGTTCCTGATCTTCAGTTATTTGGGCGGGGGTGGGGAGCAGTTTCTAAAACCCACGAATGATAGCGTTTGAAAGGCTTGGCTAACGTGGATTTCATGCCTCAGAGTTCTGTTATTTTAACAGTTTCTCTTCGTGTTCATAAACCATTTGCTAAATCCCCCACATGTGTTCTGCTGTGTTTACTTGACTTTGGTTGTCTACTTCCTGAAGACCCGGAATGAATAATACATGGGTTTTCTTGGAATGCGAGAATCCCAGGCCTCCCTTGATATCACACTTCTTCAACTGCTGTTTCTGTATGACAAAAGGCACCATTTTTGAAATGCCAATTATGGGACTACACAAAAATGCTATAAGAAAACACACAATCATAAGTATTTATAAATTATGGTACATTTCTGAGCATCTTACACGAGCATCGGTGCTCACGTAGGGAAGGTGAAATGTACACACGGGAGCTGATCCCAAGTAATGTCCCGAATTCAACTGTAAGTGTAATGCTTGGCACGTGGGAGAGAGTCGTATATGATCTGCTGTTCGTTAGCTCTAGAAGTATAATAAAGAGGCTGGGGAGTTGTGTTTTCATGTGTATTCCTTCTCATTTTACAGTATATGTTATAGGCATTGGGATCCACACATATGTTAACTTACGGGTGATTTAATGGATTTTTAAGAGTAATTCTGCCACTTTTAGGCTGATTTTAAAACCTGAATTGTATCCTGCCGTATACCAAAATGCAAAAAGATCATCTCTGGGTGGTGGGAATATAGATGATTTTAATGTACTGTTTTATTATAAATTTCTATAACTTGTTAGAAAACCATATATTCTATTAAATCTACAATGCCATATTTGTATTCTATCAAGTTGTGACAGCTTCTGTGACATATTAAAAAATAAATGACTCGTCTGAATAAGAACATGTATGGTCACAAACCCCCAGTCGACGACACGGAGAGCTCCCCCCCCCCAGAGGCCCTGCTCATGTGACAGGACCAGGAAAGGAGAGAAGAGAGGACACTGTTCGGCGAGAGCCCTGACTATCCTCCTTTTCAAATGAAGTGACTGCGCACGCAAGGGACAGTCAAGAGAATATCCAAACTATTATAATGAGAGTGAAACTGTATCGGCAAATACAAGAATCACAAACCCAAAATTCAATACTCATCCCGCATACTAATAATCATGAGAAAATTAATTTAAAAAGTCTCATTCACAGTAACAATGAAATTTCTAAGTTATCAAGGAGTAATCTAATGGAAGACGTGTAGGAGTTTTATGACGATAACGAAGATAAAGAATGTTTTAAGAACATGAATAAGTGTTATGGGCTGGAAGATTCGACAACAGAAGTAAGCCCGCTTCTCATAAATACAAAGTGATCAAATCAACCGAAGGCCCGACAGAGATTTTTTTGGTCAAATAAGGAAGATTAATTCTAAAATTTACGTGGATGAACAAAGGGACAAAAAAATAGTCAAGAGAATTCTAAAGAAAGAAAAGCACGCAGGAAGGTTTTCTTCTCATAGATCGACACACGGTAGAACTACAATACTTAAAATGACACAGAATTAGCGTCGAGACGGACAGACAAGGCGCGACCCCGGAACAGGGGGCACAGAGACAGGGCCCCATATGTAAACTCGGTACATGACAAAGTGGCATTACGATCAGTGGGGAAATAAACAGACTATGCAACAAGGGAACAATTTATTATCCAAGACGAAAAATCTAATTAGATCCCTTTGATGCAACACACAATAATAAGTTTTAGGTAGATTAAAAGACTGCATGTGAAAAGGAAAACTTTTAAACTGTACTAATAAGTTACAGAAAAATACTTTTATTACCGTAAGACATATCAGTATTACCGAAATAAGGTCAAGAGAGCTTATGCTGCATATAATCTGTATGTAGTCGATGTATGCATTTGTAATATTAAAATGAATATAATTATGTTAATTCCCTACATTGTTTTGTCACATGAGAAGAGCTGACTGAGTGCCAGTGGTTATCATTAACACTGCGGTAGCTTACACATGATCAGAGAACATTCTAGACTCTATATTCAATCGAGCTACACTGGCCATAAGTGACTCAAAATTATGTTAAAACCAGTTTGCTTATTTTATTAGAAATACATATAATCCATGCATTGTTATTTCCCAATTATAAATAGTAAATATAGAAATATACTTACAGTGAACATAATACCTGGAAACTTAAAGAGAAAATCAGATAGGACCATTTTAACGTATCATTTTACATGGTAATAACAAATCGAACTGGACTTAGAACCTCGACTTTGAGTTTTCAGTCTGTGGAGGCTGAGACGACTCGGTGCAGACCTGCGCTCAGGCGGTGGACACCAGACCCCGCGCGGCCAGTGAGCCGCTGGCCCGTGGCCGCACCAGAGTCGGACGTGCTGTCGTACGACCTGCACCGAGGAATCTGAAGAATCAGTGCCAACACCCAAAACGCCCCAGTGACAAAACTGGTCTGAAGAATGTGGTCTCTGCATTTCTTATGCCGGGAGGAGAAGGCTGTGTGTGGTGTGCAAGCGTATTTATTATTTCAGATTTGGGTGGGAACTTATGTTTTCAGTTCAAGCTCAGAAGTGCCTAAAATCAGTAAGATTATTTTAGGCAAACAGATCACTTTTAAAGTGTATCACAAAATTACCTATAATAAATAAGGCAGAAGAGGTTTGTTTCAACTTTATGGCAAATATTTATCCATACGTCTCCCTCTCCTTATTTCCTGATACTCCTACTGTCTTTTTGGCTCCACGTAAATTTTAGGATTATTTGTCCTAATTTTGTGAAAAACGCCATTGGTGTGTGATAGGGATCGGGCAGAATCTGCACACGGACATTTTAACAACATTAATTCTTCCGGTCCACGAGGACGCTGTACCCTTCCACTGACTTATGCCTTCTTCCATTTCCCTCGACAACGTCTTACAGCGTTTAATGTTCGGGTCTTTCGTCTTCTTGGTCACACTGATTCCTAGGTATTTCATTCTTATCGAGGCAATTACAAACGGGACTGTTTTCTTAATTTCTTTTTCGATGGTCTGTTATCAGTGTACAGAAACAGAACAGACTTTTGCACACTGATTCTGCATCCTGCAACTTGACTAAATTCACTCATTACCTCAGTTTTTTGGTGGACTCTTTCAGGCTTTCTATATATAGTCATCACATCATCTGCAAATAGTGGCAGTTTTACTTGTTCCTATCCAACACGGAGACCTTGTATTTCTTTTTCTTGCGACTGCTGAGGCGAGGGTATCTAGTCCTGCGCTGAATGACAGTGGTGGGAGTGGGCTTCCTTGTCCTGTCCCTGCACTGAGGGAAAAAGCTTCCAGCTTTCTACCAGGGAATATCATGTCAGCTGTGGGTTTGTCATGTATGAGGTATGTTCCGCCTACATTCATGTTGCTGAGTTTTTATCACAGATAGATGTTGAAGTTTTCTAATGTTTTTTTCTGGGTCTAGTGAGATGATCTCATGATCTTTGTCCTGTTTACGTGGTGTGTCCTGCTGTTTGGTTTGCGGGTATTAAACTATCCTTGCATTGCTGGAATAAATCCCACATGGTCCTAATGTATGACCTTACATTAAATATTCTGCTGAATTTGTTCTGCAAATATTGTTTTCAGGATTTCTGCTTCTATGTTCACATGGAATACTGGTCTGTAAATTCTTTTTGTAGTGTCTTTCTTTGGTTTTTGGTATTAGGGTAACATTGGCCTTGAAGACTGAATTTGAAAGTGTTCCCACCTCTTCAGTTTCATGAACTAGTTTGAGGACAGGTATTAATTCTTCTTTGAATGTTTGGTGGAACTCACCTGGGAAGCTGTCTGAACTTTGGTTTTGGGGAGTTTTTTTGATGACTGATTCAATTTTGTTTCTAGTAACAGGTCTATTCAGACTTTTTGTTTCTTGCTGATGCAGTCTTAGAAGATTTCATGTATTTAGGAATTTATCCATTTCTTCTAGGTCGTTGGTGTATAATTGTTCCAAGTATTCTACAATCTTTTGTATTTCTGTGGTCTTGCTTCTCCTTCATTTCTGATTTTATTTATTTGGGCTTGCTCTTTTTTTCTTGATGAGCATGGCTAAAGGTTTATCTACTTTGTTTATCTTTTCAAAGAACCAGCCCTTAGTTTCATTGACATTTCCTATTGTTAATTTTGTCTCTGTCTCATTTATTTCTGCTCTAATCTTTATTATTTCCTGTCTTCTATTCATTTTGGGCTTTGTTTGTTCTTTTTCTACTTCCTTTAGCAACATGACTGCTTCATTTATTTTTACCTCATTTAATCTTCACCACAGCTCCACCACTGAGCGACAATGGCTCCTCTCATTTTACGGATGAGGAGTTAAAGCAATCTGCTTGAGGTCGCACAGGTGGCAGGTGCCTGGACTGAGACCGTGGCCTACGCTCAGCCCCTGCCCCATGGTCTTCGGTCTCAAAACACAACTGGGTCATTTACTCATCAAATATGTTGACTTTATAAAGGTCAAGTTTTGTCGAATGAAAAATATGCTTTTTACTTTACACTAGACGTTCACTTGTTTTTTAGAAAATAAATGTGGGAAACAAAAACAACAGGTGGCCTACACACCTGGGAGAAGGTCGGGAACCACGTGAGGAAGAACCCGAGCCCGCTGCACGCCTGCTGCAGGGCTGACTGTGCTGCGTGTAGGTGCTGTGCAGTTAACCAGTGAGGCAGTGAGGACATGTGAAGACACACCCCACCTGAGTTCCGTACCTTCCGGAAGTGTTCTTCAGTATGGCCAGGGCGTCCGGGTATCCGTCCATGTTGTAGTCTCCAATACGAAGGGTGATCGGAACCGGAATTTCAGCGGGCCGCTGTTCCTGCACGAATGGCACAAAGCCCCAGAGGGTGCCCTTATTGCTGAAGTCCTGCAGGACTGGAACCCACTATGAATGAAGAAGAAAAAGATGAGATCTTACAGTTATTTACAGTTATTTTAGAAAACAAAAATTCCGTTTGCAAAACAAGTGATCCATTACAAGTCTTCAAGATAAGCATCATCTTAAGTTCTTTATCTCTAGAATAAGGTAGAGTACTGTAATTTACTTTGATAACTAGGTAACCAATACACTGGGGAAAAAACAGTTCCTGTTAAAATTTATCATTCGTTACCTTTCATTGAATTGGCACAGGGGCCTTAGAAGGTTTTTCAGAGAATCACAGAATCTTAGATTAAAACGATGTTAATGATTACAGAGAATTGCCCGTTTAAAAACTTGTGTTTTATGAAAAAATAACCTCGAGTAAATATTTTTAAAAATTAGAGCAAACTGTAATATCTAACACCGATGTCCCTTCCAGAAGAGCCGTTCAGGAAGAAAGCCAGAACATGACCGACTCCCCAGTTCTCCGCCGCGCCTCTGACACGTAACGATGACTCCGTCATCATCCTCGGAGCCAAGCAGCTCTGGCTCTCTCTGGACAATACCAGTCCTGACAAGTCCTGCCTACCCGCGGTGACGAGCCTGGTCACCGGCAGAGCTGGAAGGCATGTTTTTAATAAATCTTTATTTCTGTATTAATTATAAGGAGTAGAGAGAATAGGCTGGTTTCAAAATAAGCGTTTGGGAATCTGTCTCTTCTGAAAGCCCAAATCTTCCCTTCTAATAATCTAATGCAAACTAAAAATCTAAAAGGGGAAGTCATACCATTAAAATGACAGATGTGCCCATAAAGAGCTGAGAGCACAGATGCTGGCCTGTCACCTGGGGACGTCCAAGCAGAAGCAGGCGTGGCCGTCTTGAAACGGCTGAGGCCAAATACACCTACGACGTTTTTGTCCTTATAAGCAAGAGACTCATTTCTATGGATGCATGACAAACTGTGTGCAAAATGGCTTCTTGAAAAGGATTTAGCACACAGGGTATCCTGAACATTTTCTAGGTTAGCCAAAGAAAGCATAACTTGCCAGGGAAAAAAGAAAAAAAAAATAGCTTAATGATGAAGACAAATTTACAGAAAATGAGCTGTTTTAAAGAACTTGTCTGCATCTTTAATCAACTTTCCAATCTTTTGTAAAGCAAAAAAATATCACCAAAATGCTTCACTTGCCTTTGAAAAAAAAATAGTTGGTTTTGTTTTGGAGGATGGGAAATTTCACAAAATGCCAAGTTATCACAAATTTCTGAAGAGGTTGACAGTTTATTAATGAGGATAAAGTATTCCTGTTAAGGTAAATGTATTAGGGTCTAAACTGTGAAAAGATTTTTCATTAATGTGACATCCTTAACAGTCACCAAAAAACTGTGACATATATCTTCTCAGAGAGATGTCTGTGTAATTGGAAAATATTCTTACAGGAATCTGTCACTTGAAGACATGCTATAATTCCCATGTTTACTTACACCCATGAACCAATAAGGAGGAGTTACTTGACTTAATGTTTTCGGTGATTTGGAGTCAAAAAAAGTTCAAGATAATAAAACTTATAAGTGTCATAGTTAAATGTTTTTAGGAAGCTGACTGTATAAAGACTTGTTTTCTTTAGTCTCTTAGTATAAAATGTGATGTTTCCTACCCATAAGGGCTATAAAAGTCAATGTGTTATTCTAACATTCATTATCCCCAAATAGAAAATAAAACTGAACAACTGTCCTGCTATATTACTGGTTTCCTTTTGGTGCTATTGATACGGAGAAATTCTCAGTGTCATAATCTATCATTCCCACATTAATCTTCGGCTGTGACTATCAGATACTAAATTGTTTACCTACAAGCTGCAGGAAAAAAAGTCAGCACGAGAGAATGAAATAGATCTAGATACCACAAATAAAAACAAGACTAGTCTTGAAAATAGATGCTCTACATAACCCTCTATTATAGTTATTGTGTCTTGCCATATTCCCAGCATATGAAATGCAAACAGATCATTCAATTACAGGATCGAGAATGGGTTTTCTTCACCAGAAATGATCAGAACAGCACTTTCTCCCTCAATAAACTAATAAAAAAATGGACTGAAATGCAGTTCACTACGTTGAAGTGAGAAAGCCAACAACGTATTCTTGGTTTCTCTCTGGTCTGACTTTTCGGATATGTCTTCTGACCCCTGAAGATTTTCTTCAAGAACGACATTCTGTTCACATTAAGCAGCGAGCTGCTGTACCTGCTTTGTTCCGGATCCCGCTAAGTAGATGGCGCTTCTCTGGCAGTTTTTATCTTCACAGCCTGGCAGTAAGTGATCCATGTGTCCGTCCCCATCTGCCAAAAAACAAAAAACAAAAAACAAAAAAAACTTCAAAGAGTCTATCAACAGCCACACAACATAAAGTGTTCTTGTGTGGCAGGTTATATTTCCTATTTGCTCGAAGTCTACGTCAACCTGAAAAAAATGAAAAATTTGACGCGTGACTTTGAATAAACGTGATTCAATTAAAAAACTACTCTGGTGTTTGTTGCTTCCTGTGACTGTGTCTTCTTTAAAGTTGCTCACTTTTCTGTGGTTAACTATTTATTCAAATGCTAAAAAAAGACCCCATTTCATGCCAGTTAATGTTAAAAATAGTCAATTAAAAAAATGTGAATTTTGACTTAATTACATAATTATCATTGCTGCCACGGGAGAAAAATAAGCATGTCAGCAGTAACCCATTATTACAGGGCAGATTTTAAATGTGTCTTCACGCATAACTTATCTTTACACATGCTTTTTAAAAAGTGTCTCTTACATAGCATGAATTTCAAGAGTTATAAAGCTTTCAGCTCCCCGACTTCTAAGAAGTGCCAATAAATTTTTATCAATAACAAAAGCAAATGAAGGGAATACAGATGTCATTTCCAACTGACTGGGTTTTAAAATGCTGCACAGTGTCTAGAAAGACGGCTCCAGCTCCAGCTGAGGCTGCGGAGGGCCTGGCCTCAGTCCCTCCTGCCTGCCGGCCGCACGCCTGGAGGCGTTGACAGGTTCCGACGTCCGAGAGCAAACTCGACAAGGACGTCCACGGTGGAGTGGTCCCTTAGCTGTTCAACGTGGGGCCTGAATTTGCGTTGCTTTAATCACTGACTTATTTGCTACGGTTTCATGTTTCACTTCATGTGTGCCCTCCGTGGGGCCTTCGCTTAGGATACAGAAGGATGAGAAATGATGGCCTTCTGGTGTAGGCTTACAGACTGAGAGGTATGTAACTATAACACGCCCATCGAGTCTCCAATAATGTATTCAAAAGGCAAAACAACTTCGGCCCAGTGGGACGAACGCCTGGCGGAGGGAGCTGACCTCAGCAAGGCGGAGGCGGAGGCGGAGGCGGAGGCGGGGCGCGGACTCCGCGCGGGCCGCCTCTCACGACCGCGGCCCAACTACAGCTCAGCCACGCAGCGACCCGCACGCGGACCGCCTGGGGTCCAGCTGGAAAGAAATCCTGCAGCTGGGGACATGTCGAAGAGGCTGCCTTGAGGATGTAAGGGAATCGCTGGAAATTAAATCAGGAAAAAAAAAATCTTGGGGGGAGAAAAAGGGCATGGCCTAGTGAAAAATGAATTTCTTTCATTTAATTTCATGGTTTAATTACTTAAGATTCTCATGATTGACGTCTGTAATTATATAAAATTGTTGGGATAACAATGGAAAGTACAGAGAACACGTGGCGATCTGACAGTATGTGTATCTGGATTACTGAGAACGAAGTTGAAGGGAGATGCAACTCCAGGCAGGAACACTTGGAAAGCAGGAGACTTTCCGAGGCCATAAACATTCATCGTGAGTAAAAAATAAATAAATAAATGAGAGCTAGTCAAGAATGAATTAAATGCAAAAACGTGATTTATAAGTTGGCTCTAGTCATAGCACAGATTTCATTAAAAACCAAACCATTTTATTGCAAATTAATGGGGACCAATTAGAGAAACGCTTCTATGTCCCTGCCCTTCATTTTTTCCGCAATGGCAAAAGACTAGATCATGATTTCTTTCCCCCAGTTTCTCTTTCTTCCAAGAAGTTTCCCGTTTCCCATGAGTGTTTTCACCATGACTTAGCTGATATTTAATGCTGGCAAATAACCATCTAATAAACACACAACTACTCACCCGATAACGTCAAAACCTCGCCTTTCAGTACGAACCATCAGCAACATTTTGCAGGTGTGGTCGCAGAAATCCAGAACTCGATCAGCGACCACGTTTCTGGTGCTGCCTCTACGTGCTCTTTTTTGGATATTTAGGGAAGTGAGAGGAAAGCTTTCCTGAGGACTCCAACTTCATAACCCCCCCAATTTCTCTCTTAAAAAACTTTTAAATCTCACACGTTTTACCTTTCTGCATGGTTTGAAACTTTTATTTGGAAATAATTTCCACTTAAAATTCCAATAATAAAAACAGCACACGGGATGCCTATCCACTCCTAACTAGCTTTGCCCCGTGGTAACACCCCCCCATTGTGTCACTGTTTGTGTGGCCTACGACATCATCTCCCTTCTGAGCCAGGTACGGAACCGCGTAACTTGCAGCCCTTCATCCCTAAATGCGTGCGTGTGCATTTCCCAGGCACGGGCATGGTCTGTGACGTAGCCACAGCACACTTAACCGATTCGCACAGATTAGCACTTTTATCTGATGTGACATCCACATTCCGACTTCCCCGGAGACCTAATAACGCCCAAGCGTTTCTGCCCCGCCAACACGGGCCCAGCAGAGGGGCAGGAACTGCATTTAGCAGTTATTTACCTTCAGCATCCTTTAATCTAGAATGGTTCCAGCCTTTGTCTTTCATAATCTGCGTATCTTTTTTTTAACCTCAAACAAAGGAATCTTTTTCTTTTTAACAAATTATTACGCTTAAGAAAGAGAGTAGTTTCAGAAAAATAAGTTTCGCATGAATCAGAGGCATCAGGCTAGGGACTAGAATTTGTTTATGCAAATTCTCTGTGAAGTGCTGAGACTATGTGAGCAGCCCAGGAGGGGCAGCCACGACCCCCGCTGCCTTCCTCCGGGACCTGAGGAAGGCGCCTGGCAAGTTCTCCTGAAGGCTACGTTCCTTCCTGAAGCCTCGACAGGAATGGGAATAGAAAGAATGACATTCTGATTAACTCACTTTATAACCTGCAGTGTGAAAACCGGCTCATCACCAGAGACCGAAGCACACACGAGCCGTGTGATGCTAACCTTACGCCAGATTTCAAATAAAATTCTTCTCTAAAGCAGCTAATTTTCCTGAAATAGATTTAATGATTCAAACGGCTTTTCTGAAAAATTTTAATTTTAAAACCAAGAGGACACTAAAAGTTATTGTTCTCATAAAACGGATTACAATGAATTTCTGCATAATAATTTTTCTGTGTTTAATTAAGCAGGAGACAAAGGACACACATAAGAATGGGTCACACGCCTATTACTCAGCCTCTGGAACGTTCGTAATACGTTCGGTCTCATGAAGTGAGCTGATCCGTGGTACCGTTTAAGTAAATTACAGCTCACTGTTCCGGCCCCGGGCTCCCTCCGCCAACCTGACGAACCACAGTCTCTCTGACGCAGTGATTCCCAAATGTGGTCCCCAGTGCCCTGGCCTCAGCATCACGGGGAGCCAGTAAGAACTGTGAATCCGGGGGCCCCCCGTCCAGATCCGATGAGTCAGGCGGGACTCACGATGAGGTGGTCGTCTTAGTGAAAAGCGACTGTGCAGCTGAGTAGCAGCCGCACCGAATGCTCTTCCTGTTCATGTAACACGTCGTTTCTTACTTGAAAGAACTGACAAGCTATGGTTATTCAGACTTGGGAATGTGGTGAACAGTTTCTCTAAAATGAACAAAGTGAGCTTGTCACTTCAAGAAAGCAACTGACGGTAAGGTGCCAGGGGTAAAATCTGATTCTCACAGAATTGTTTTACAGAAATGTACACCTGAACTTCATATAATGTTTCACATAAGTCAAGAGTCACCACTCCAAAAATGCAGGGAAAGGCTATGGCCATTCGGTTTCCTCTGGAGAGCTTGAAGGATGGCATCACCCCCAAAGAGGAAGTTGGCTGGAACCCAGACGTTGACAATGGCCATGAGGTGGGGCACATGTCACTGAAACATGTGCCCTTGGGAATTCACCTTTGAGATCCCTTTGTAACCCATGATATTTTAAATAAACAGGGCTAGTTTAAAAGCACAAAAAGGAACAGATTTCATAGACTAATTTAAAACATTCTTTTGCAAACTAAGTACTTTATAGTCATGCCAATTTTGAAATTTCCATGAGAATAGTATTTGAGAAGTTTTTAGTCATTTGACTGTACAATGAGCTAATTAGCACTTTTTTTCTCAGAAGATAAACATCTTTAATTCCCTTCCCAACCTTAGTGGAGTAGTGATCATTTCCGCTGAGGGTGACAGCTGAGAAGCATGCAGTCTCTACGATACCCAACACGTCACCAGGACCTCCAGCTCTCGGGGCGCAGCCCGTACCCCGCACCCCATGACATTAATACAAGGTCCTTCTGTCTGAAATGTCTGGGGCGGAGCTGACTTTTCTCGCTCAGGCTGAACTCCGTTCCTCTAGGTGGCTGTGAACTTCCTGTCACGAGGGTGGGGACGGGCGGGGTGAACACCTGGCAGCAGTGGCAATGCCATCACTCTCAGGAGAGGGTCATGTTCCAGATTAGACTCTCTATTATTCAACCTTTCCGAAGGAGAGACAGGGACGCGAACTTTATTAAGTCGCTAAGGTCACGAGCAAAGTGAACGATAAATTCTGCGTCAGTTATGATCTCCTAAGTTATCTCATGGGCGTTAATTAAAAGAGGCATAAAGATCCCCCAACTTCGGTGTTTTGTTCACACAGCTTCCTAATCATTAATCCCTTTACTTTAAATAATCGGTCAACAGAATGTGACAATCGACTTTGACTAATTTCAAAACAGACGTTAGGAATAGAATAGACGTTAGGGCCACAGACACCATGTCCGTTTCTGCCGTCCATTCTATAGGTGGGGAAACTAAGGCCCAGAAGGGTGAAACTGCTAGTCCAGGGTCACGGGCAGAGGGAGAGGCAAGACCTGCCTCCAGTCCCGCGTTCCTCTGGCCACGCGGGCTCTGTTTAGGAATGATGCTGATGTGAGAACGGCCAGGCCCAGGTAATTATCTGGGCATAAGTCGCTGCACAATATCAGCATATTGATGTAAGGATTTCTAACTGCCTTCCGCAGTTTATTCAAAGGTACCGGAGCGATTTAAGAGGCTACTCATCTGTGAAATAATTGAAACATCACTTACTATCGCGTTTGTAAACTTCTCAATTGTGCTTGTAAGCACTGAAAAAAATCACCAGAGAAGAAAGAGGGGAGAGAAACATCCAGACACAATGGTCCCAATTTTCATAACTATACAATGCCTAGAGCGTGGCACAGTGTTTCCCCCGCTCGGGCGGAGGCGGAGGACAGGGGCGCCCCTCACATCTGCTCAGTCCTCGCGGAGCTTCCTTTACATACGCGCTCACCCTTAACTCTGACAAAAAGCGTGAACAAAGTAGCCGTATTCTCATTTTAGAGACGAGGACACTGGTGATAGGTGACAGTAATTGTCCAGGCAGAAAGCTAGTGAAGTGGCTGGTAAGTATGAGACTTAAATTTCAAGTCTAAGTTTATTATCCAAGGCCATCTCCTTCCCTTCCTGAAACTGACGTGTGTTTGAAGGGTTCGACCGGGATCAGTGGTCCAGCAGAGGGCTGAACTCCAAGGCAGTGGCCAGTCGTGAAGAATATGTCCTCAAATGTGACCTTATCGTCTGAGATTATCGGTTCAGGTATAATAAACGCGAACACTCCTTCTAAATTTGTTCATTCAGGAAAATATATTAACACCGTGTTAACTGCAATATGAAATGGTCAATAACCTTCCTAAGTCCGGGCGGCAGGTGGTGGAGGGGCTGGGATCACACCAGGAGCCTCCTGGCTTCAGAATCAGAGGCAGGTCCCTCTCGTCCCCCGCCCACTTCCTCATTCACGATGCAGGCACAGAGGACAGGAGGCTCCCTGTGGCTCTCGGGGATCTGCGCCCTTCCCCTCGCTCTTCGAACGGGAGAACAGACGGACTCCTCACCACTGACTCTCGAGAAACATGACGGCCTGAATTTAGATTTCAAAAGTGACAGACTGTGATATCCACATCCGCATGGCTTCGCCGTACAGGAAACAGTGTCTAATGGACTTCCGTGTCCACAGTGGCGTGGAAGACACGCCCCTCGCCGTCCTGCTATCCCAGCCGCCAGCGGGTATTGTGACATGACCGTGTCAGCATGTGAGGGAGCCTGGCACCGTGTTCCCTCCCGCCCCCCCCCCCCCCGCCCCGGCTGCTCGCCCACTCCGCTGAGGACAGCGAGACCCGCCGCGGTTCCCACCCAGTGCCCCGTCCGCAGCACAGGCGCACGCTTTTCCCTTCATTCCTTGATCCATGAGCTCTTTGTCCTGGAGGATGAGTTATGGCTGCAGAAAATACATTTCGCTCTACATTAAACATTCGAACCTGGTGCAATAAGCCTTTACAAAATCCTAGAGCAAGTAATTTCAGATTACTTTTCCCCTACGAGTCATTTCTGAAGCCTTGTTTCTAGGCAAATTATACAGCTTCATGTGGGTGAAGAACTGTCAGCTGGATGATAACGCTGACACTGGGTCTATGTAATTCCAGCTCTGACAGCCAGGAAGTCCTGCGCTTCTTCCTCACTCTGAGCTGCAGCAAAGAATCACTGCTCAACATTACTGCAATTTCTCAAGCGGATTCCATTTATGATATTATCCCCCCTACACACAAATATTATGATTAGAAGATAATCTAAATAATATAGTACTCTGAGTTGAGGAGAAACAAACTGTTTTCAACAACTTATTTACAATTAACTTGAAATGGATCATAGACCTAAATATAAGAGGTAGAATTAGAAAACTTATAGAAGAAAACTTACAGAAGATTTGCAAATCCTATATCTGATACTAGATTTTGTATCAAGAGTACACAAAAAAGTCTTATAATAATAAGACATGTAACCAATTTAAAAACAGACAATAATCTAGATAGACATTTCACTAGAGAAAATAGACAAGTGGCAAATAAATGCTTGAAAAGACGCTCAGCATCACTAGTCATAAGGGAAATGGAAATAAATGGCAAAGTGAGACGCCTCTCCACATTCGGCACGACGGTTATAAGAAGACAGGCTCCCCCAAATGCTGACAAGGACGCGGGGGAGCTAGAACCTCACACGTAGGGGTAGTACGCACAGACGTATACCCACTTGGAGAACAGGTTGGTAACGAGGAAAAAGTCAAGCAGACACTTGCCATACAGACCTAGTAACTTCACGCCTAGCTGTAACCAGGGGCAAATGAAACCGTATGTCTGCACAAAGTCTTTTACGCAAACGTTCACGCATCTTCTTCAGAAGAGCCCAAACTGGAAGCATCCTCACATGCTCTTTGGTGGGTGACAGTGCCAACAATGGGTGCCACTCAGCCGTAAAAGGGAACACGTCACGCATACACTACGCGACTCAACTTCAGAAGCATGATGCCGACCGAAGGAAGTCAGAAACCTTAAGGGGTTCTCTTCACATGAAATTGCTAAAACAGGCAAAAAGAAGACCAAATGACATCAGCAAAATGGCAGACGAGGTGGCTTCAGACACAGAAAAAGGCCAAGCGGAAACCGACAGAAACAACTTTGTCAGAAGCACAAAACTGTCAAAGGCTGACAGCGGAATTAAAAATAGAAGGTAAGTTGAAACGGTGGGCAAACTCTGCCCTGGCCCTGGCCCTGCTGGGTGTGACGGCAGAGCCGAGGCTGTGACAGCGCGCGTCCCCGGGGGAGACCCCGGACGCAGGGGCAACGGAGCAGACTGCGTTTGCAAACCACCGCACACTCTGTTCCGATTTGCCTAGGCGCTGCCTGAGCCATTTCGTCTAACTGGAAACGCAGGCCAGGGCGCTGCTGGGCACCACTCAAGAACACCGTAGGGCGCAGACGCTGGGGCTGAAGGTTATAGGTAAGATGTACGACTGGCTGCCTAAAGCACCGGGGGGGGGTGGTGGAGGGGAGCCAGGGGAGAACGTTTGGAAACTTCGGACATTTAAAAGCCCCTGCGTGTGGGCATGGGCACGGGGTTAATTTAGAAAGCCGCAGTGTGCCCGGAGCAAGACACATGCTCAGAAGAAACGTGGGAGACCCTAGGTGTTCACCCCGGGTTGCTCCCAGGACTCAGCCGAAGACCAGCTAAGTCCTGAGGGAGTGACCCAGCACGAGCCGAGGTGCAGAGGCCGGGAGAAGAGGTCCCCCACGCTTTCGAGCTCCTGCTCGTCGGGGAGGCCTCTGCCATGCGTGAGTGGCGCACGGGCTGCAGGAACGGGCTTCGGGGATCGCACACAACGAGAAGCGTGGCCCGTGTGAGAGCAACTGGAAAAACAGCCAGGCGGATGCACGCTGCAGCCTGCACCCCGGGGGGTGGGGGCGGCTTCCAGGGTAAGCCCTTCAGGGTGCTCAAACGTCCAGGCCACGACAGAGAAGTCACGGGGCGCACGAAGAAACAGGAAGGACAGCTGCTCAGAGGGACCAAATGCGCCACGGAGCCGTCCCGGGCAAGCCCGGGCACCGGAGGCTAAGGACTTCACAGTGACCGCTCCGGGGCTAACTGCGCATTCACGACGCCACGCGCCGTTCAAAGGTCAAAATCATGGTGTCGCTGGAGAATACAACACGCCAGAGACGGCTTGGCTCGAGAGCCTTCCCTGGACGGGCCAGGCCCCGCGGCTCACCACGCCGCGCGGGAAACTCGCGCACCCAGCCTCCTAGTCTCCCCCGACGTTCGTCCACCTTAAAGAGACAAATACAGCCTGGTCCGCTTTAAATGCAGCGTGTATAGAAAATCAAGCCTCCACAGCAGCAATTTTATCATTTGTGTATAAATTACCACTTCCAATCAAAACGCATTCAAAATATTTATCAGAACCGCACCTGGCATCTGCGACTCACCGAGGCAGACGCCTCGGCCTCTGCGGGGACGCGCACTCGGGGCCTAATCACTTTTGCTATGGTAACGGCTGGGCGCAATCGCCATGGCGACACGTGACCCGGGGAGTGCGACAGCGCTGGCCCTGCCCGAGAGGCGCACACGCTCGGCCGGTGCAGCCAGCGACCACACGGCCCTGCGCGCACGGGACCTGCGGTTTTACCGAGACCGTGTCACGGTCGGTCGTTCTGTGGCGGGACACGGGCGGGGCGGGCGGAGGAGACGAGGGTCCAGCAGGGGGAACCGTTTAAACCGGTCGCTTCTACTCTGCTACCAGACCGAAGCTGGCACTAGGGCGAGCCGAAGGACACAGGACGTGTGGGAACACGACAGTCAACGATGCGGGCAGCGGGGCGGACGCGCAGCGTCAGACCTCGGGAGCCGGGAAAGGGAAACGCGTTCGCAAGGACCCAGGCTGTGTCTCCTACGAAAGCAGCACCTGTCTGTTTTAGAGATGCAGAACAGTTTTTAGTTCAATCACTTAACTTTAATCAAAATGAGCAAAAGTAAGCTACACCAGCCCTTATCATGTGAGCAGCACTCAGAAGTCTTGGTTTAGGATTCTGGTTGAAGATGCTTAAGATGCGGCTGCTGGGCGGGGGGAGGGGTGGGCGTGAGACAGAGGACAACACCCGCCCGCAGAGTGTCTTCCAGCGAGAGCCACGAGCAAAACGACAGACAGCATGCCAGTCGGAGACAAACGCTACAGAGGAAAATAAAGATGGAGAGGGGTGGGGAGTGCTGCGGGGAGGGGCCACCATTCTACAGCGTGGTCAGGGAAGGCTTCCTGGAGGAGGCAGCGTTTTAGGATGCGGGGTGGTGAGGGAGCGAGCCACGCGGAACTCCTGGACCAAGCCACTTCAAGCACGCTGCCCGCCGCACTTTGGACATGCGTGCATGGCCTCACTTTGGAATAGAGATTTTGAATGTATTTTAATATTTCGTGTTAGGAGCTCGAGAACTTCGCCACGGCTGTGAAAACGTCTGTTCCCAGGCGTTCTGAAGGAGCTGGGAGCCGTTCACACACGCCTGTCTGGAACAGGACTCTTCCTGTGAGCCAAGTCATTCAATCGCACGTGTGCTTTTTCTTTTTTTTTAACCAGATGAATGGTGAATTTCTGAAATCACGCTGACTTCCTGTCAGTCACTTTCCTCAACTGGTTCAAAGGAAGTGGGCGGGGTAGAGGATGGCGGGCAGGATGCGATTCACATATTCAAATGTACAGGAAAATGCATATTTTGTATATATTAATATTCATAAACTTATTCGATGCCATCTGCTTTTTTGGACTCATTAGCAGTCTTGTTTTTTGATAATACCCAACTAAGAATACACGGACTTTTAAACAGATATGGTGAGATATTTATTCAACATTTACTGATACATTAAAAATTTACTGATACACTACTACCTTAAGTTATTAAGAATAGGGGAGAAATAGTGTCTCTTAACTGACTATATCCTATTCTGCATATTTACATTTAAACGTAAATGTCTATGTTTACGGTTAGTGCAATTAAAAAAAATTCAAAGTAAAGCTACTAATAATTTTGTTAAAAGCAATGAACCTTATACAAAACGCGTTATCACAAACCAAGTAACTTTTAATTTGAGGGTTTTTACCAAGGTTAAGGGGGTCTGTGAGCCCCTGAGAATTCCAGAATGCACACACACTTTTTGCCCTACAGAGACCTGCAAAGGGATCTGTCACTAACCCAGCTCACCAGGTCAGTCGCCAAACTAAAAAAAATAATTTCATGTATTCTATCACTTGACGATTTCTATTAAAGACTATAAACCGGGCACCAGAAATTTGCTCAAGATCAAAGTAATATTCACTATAATAAACTATAAAACAGTACAACACAGAGGTTCATGTGGAAATTTCCACCAAATCACACCGCCGAGCCCCGTCTCGGCCATGCTGGGGCGCACCCCGGGCAGCGCGCGGCGGGCTGGCTTGGTACCCGAGCAGAGAGCAGCGACGACGAGAGAACCAGGCAAGTCCCGCGCTCCCACTGCGTGCCTGACGCTGAGCCTTACTCACACCGCGGCACTCGCACTGGCCTTTTGAGGTGGATAGGATCGTCATCCTCGTTTTGTAAAGGAGACTCTGAGGACTCTGGATGTGGGGACACGTCACCTGCATTCTGAGGGGTGCGGTAGCAGGATGGAAGAAAGCGGGAAGGGAGTGGGCTTTTAACGCTTCGGTGGTGGCCACGTTCCCACCGACACCAAGTCCTTCTAACTATAACCCTGACGAACGGGCGAAGGGCCACAGACCTCCTGGAAGTTCCTAACCAATGTGAACTTGATGTGCTGTACGGAATCTATAGAAAACAGAGATAGGTATGTCCTCTTGTAGCAAATTCGTAGTAGATGTTACTCCTTTGGTATCAAGGCGTAAACAAAAGCGTTTTTCAGTGCTCAAGTTTTAGGAGGTCAGGTCAACTCCTTCAACTATGTTGGTTCCAAAACCTGGATATAAGAAGACCTTCTCACAAACTGGGACTCCTTGGGTTCAAACGATAATCTAAACGCACGCGTCCTGAATCGCTCCTTACTGCATTAGGGAAGTGACCACATGCCACGCGTGACACTGGAACAGGCATCTTTTACATCTGTGAGCTCTGAAGACACTAGTTATTTCCTGATGTGGGGAATTAATGTGACTGCGTCAGAGAGGCGGGGAGGATTTGAAAGATGGAAACAATCTTACCGAAGTCCGCAAATGCCGACTGTCCCATCACCATCATATTCTGAGGTTTTGCAAATACTGTGCTGACAGAGAAATTTCCATCCTGTTAAAGGCAGAAAATTCCGGATTAGACCATCGTAATTCATCCAAGTGTGAAATAAAGCTTTACCCAAAGCCGGGAACTAAAGGCTCCTGTTGCACCGCACGAGGAGGACTCCCACTTCCTGTGCCGCGCCTCCTGAGAGAAGGGAGGCACCGCGAGCTGCTGGAGGGCACGGGGACGGCTGTCAGCCCCGGTCTGGCGTCGGCTACACCGGCCCCAGAGTCCCAGACGCACTGGGTGTCCTCTACCTCGAGTACCGTACGGGTGTAGAAATACACAGAACTGTAGGCACACAGGTCCTGCCTCTGGGGAACTCAGTTGGGGGAGAAGATGCAAATCAGGAGAAAGGAGTTTCCCGGAGGGTTAGGAGATGGCCAGGTGTGCGCCCCCAGGCCACGTCAGCCACCAGCGGGAGCGACGCCACCGTCCCTGCCCCCGCACGAGCAGCGGCGGCACCGCGGCCGACCACGGCCACGGCCGGACCAGGGAACGTCTGCGCATTCTGCCCGCGCTGTGCCAAGCACCTTCCCGTGATGGCGGCCACGGCCTCGGGCTGCACGTGTCTACGTGCAACGCTACAAGGGCCACACTCACACGGGTGGAAGACGATCGGGCAGCTACGCCCCATGCGTCCACATCTTCCTGCAC
This sequence comes from Eonycteris spelaea, assembly GCA_003508835.1. Lineage (NCBI taxonomy): Eukaryota > Metazoa > Chordata > Mammalia > Chiroptera > Pteropodidae > Eonycteris > Eonycteris spelaea. The sequence goes on along the minus strand of PUFA01000071.1, from coordinate 7,007,372 downwards.
GTAAAGAAATGGTTCGCAACTGGGGGACACTGGGCAATGACTGGAGACGTCTGAACGTCCCAGCTGGGCACAGCTACGAGCAGTGAGCGAGCAGAGACCAGGGATACCGCCTGACAGCCTGCAACGCGCAGGACACAGCCCGCCACGCGGGACGGCCTGGCCGAGGACGGCCGCAGCGCTCAGACTGAGCGGCTGGGACAGACAGGGTGGCGGGAGTCGTCCAAGGGTCCGGCTTCGCCTTCCGTCCCTTAACGCCCTCCCTCGTGACACTATCTCCTCCCTTTCTTGAGTTCTAGACCTACATTTCTAACCACTTTCTGGATATGTCTCTTATCTAAAATACTTCTATTTTCCTGCCCCAAATGAGCTACTTCTTTTTGGCTTTTCTGTGACTGGTCACTAGCATAAGACACGAGTCACCTCTGCATTAATGGCCCCCCTGCAGGCTCTCTGTATGCACCTCCCTGAGAGGCAGCAGCCCGGTGACTGCAATCACGGAATCTCAGTCATCTCGCTCGGCCCCAAAACCTTAAAAGATCTCATTACCTAGTTCAGAGACCACGGCTCTGCTGATCACGTCTGAACCGATCCTTCTAACCTCGCCTTCCAGGGCCCTTTCGGGTTCCGGCCCAGACCAGACGCTTTGCACACGGGGTGGTCCTGTGCCTCCGGTGCCTCTGCTCGCCCGCCGCCCCTCTGCTCTCTCCCCTCCCCACCTCGCGCTGCGCACCTGCTGTCTGAGCCCTCCCCAAGGATCCCGGGGGGCCGGATGGAGCAGGCACCCGTCTTTCAGCTCCTGTAGCTCGGGGCCCGAGCCTCTCGTCGCACCAGCCAGGGTCGCCCACACCCGCATCTGCACCCCCATCCTGGCCGCACGCTCTGTTCCCTTCTCTCTCCCACGACGCCCGCCATGCGGCTCTGTGCGCAGAGGCACTGTGGATGGGTTTGCTGCCACTCCCATTCTCCTTCTAGCTAATACGGCTTTACAGGTTTTGAGGGTTTTGGTGAATTAACACGTTACTGCTAACGGCATGCGCAATCTCTAATGAACACGACCCTCCACGCGACGAAACCCACACTTCATCTGAACCAGCCAGTTCTGAGTCTACACTCGCCTCGATCTGTACTGATGGGCACCGTACTGCCCCAGCTGTTTGACAGCAAGGACAACCCTCGTCGCCTCTACTGTCTAATAGCCCTTTATTAATTTTCTTTACAGAAAACAATAATGAAAGGAAAAACGGTCCCAAGCAAAATGCAGTCTGTTCACGCAGAGCCTTCTCCTACTGAGCGGCTTCACTTCATCACCGTCAAATCAACCTGGTGAGAATCACATCCACCACATACTTCAAAGTGTTTCGTAATTTTACGTACACATTATATTTATTTGTACGGAGGCTTCTCCCCTGCCCCCATGGATCAAGTTAATCGATCAAAATGACTGATTTCCTCATTTTCGAATACCTCAAGATTCACTTGAGGTGTTATGTTCAAGGCCACCTGAAAACAGTGGGAGACTTAATTGATCGTAATCATCAAGAGTATAACACCCATATTCTTACCATCAGAGAAACAAATATAATCACATTTTTAATGAAAGTAGCACGTTAAACAATTTTCCTGGTTTAGAGGTGGCTCTTCCTTTCCTGCGCCCCATTAAAAAAAAAAGGATCCCGCTGCTTCGAAGTTCGCAGCACTCAGAAGCCCTGATCGCACCCACCACAGCTGCTCCCCTGCGTCTGTCCACGAACAAGGCTGAGGCACGACCACCGGCCCCGCCGATGCCACGAGCCGTGGCCGACGGCGAATCTTCGTCCGCAAGCTTGTGCTTTGCGTTTTATTCACATCTGCTTATTTCTCATCAGTATTTTAATAAAAATCTAAACAATGTTATGGGTCTAACTTGGATTGACTAAAAGCCAAATGAGAGTAAACAGATGGAAACCAAGAGATCGAAACTAAAATCTGCCAGGTGTCCCTGTGCGCCAGACTCTCTCACTTCATCTTCACAAACTCTGCGAAGGGGGCACCCACACCCGGATTCCTGTCAGGGAAGTGAGGGTCGACGTCTGAGCGTCACTGGATGAATGTCACTCAGTGGGCCACTCAGGCCTCTCCTCAAATCCTGTCCTCTACGTGCAGCCGAAATTCAGATTTCAGGTGGCCTATTCTTCATTAATTAATATTTCACATAATCTATATCAAGCTAAAAAGTAAATGAAATTATGACATCAGTTTGGGAAATCTTCTACTTGTAATTAAAAAAAATATATTGGGAAAAACTCCTTAATCCTTTCAACTTGGCAGTAAGTTTAGTGTCTGTTTTCTTATTTTTTATATATGCCTGAAGGCAAGGAGGAAAAACTAATCTTTTAAGAAAAAGGTTTTCTTCAATAAACCATCATGCTGACAAATTAAATGACAGTACCCTCTCTCAACAGCTGGCCGCCTGGCGGGGGCCCTGTTAACACGCACATTAGGGCAGACTGATGGGTTTAATTGGCAGGCCTGCCTCAAACCTGCAGAGGAACTGATGCTGAACGATCATTTCCTTCAGCAATACTGAGCGGTTTGAATGCAGCAATGTGACCAAAGGCTCTTAAAGTTGTTCTATTTATTGTTAAAACCAACCGACCAAGCCATTACTTCCATTTTATTTTCTAAAATTGTTTGCTTTTACTGAACGCCATCATTTAAAAATGCTTCAAAGAAAAAATTCCTTACCAAATTTTCCCATATCTCAAACTCAGCGGCACCAGAGGCGGACGATGTCGTGAGGAATAAATCTAGAAGGAAAATAACAGAATTGGACGTTTTGTTACTGATGTGGATGTTTAAAAACGGGGAGAAACACAAATGCAAGAAGTTATTAACACACCTGCACATGCACGTATTTTGAGCTGCACCTTGAGCTCGATCCCATCAGAGAAGAGAAAGCAGACGACCTCGCACCGCTGAAGTCAAGCGGAACAGGGAGCCTGTGGGATCCGTCCCTCACTCCGCCGCCTGTCATGCAGCGCCAGGCGGGGCCTCTCCACCTCCCACAGACAGGAGGGGTCACCTGCGTCGTGAGGAACTCGCCCCTGCTCTTCCCAGAGCGGTCTGGGCCCCCAAATAACCCTTTGTCTTCCTCTGCTAGTAGCTCCGCTGCCCCACGCATCTTCCTAGCAAACCCTTCCGTTTCTTACAGCTCCTCGGAGCTTCCTCCAGGTGCTGCGTAGGATGCGCCTGATTCACAGATCACTCGATAACATCGATTAGATCGTCGCATTAACTCCTGGCTGAATTTTGTTTTTTAATATAAGGTCGACCGTATGTGAAAAAAAGACATTCTGATCATGATCACATTTTGCTTCCTCACCCTGAAGGCAGCGTGTACCTATGCAACGTAGGCAAGTCTGAGTATTATTCTAGATCACGGTATCACAGTATCTCAAATCTTAAGCACGTGCGTTAAATGAACATGAGTTATATTTCAAAGTTTGAGTAGAAGAATTATGTATTCTAACTAAAGAAAGTCTGTTTTCTTGAAAAAGTACAAAAATTCTAATGAAATAAAAAAAAAAAAACAAGCAGTTGACAGTTAAATCGAATAGCCTGTTTATGCAAAGGCCAGGTGAACCGCAAATCTCTTCTCGGAGCTGCGTTCATTATGTCTGCACGATGGCAACTCTACTCGGTGAATACAGAAAGTTTCAAAATGATGAGCTGACTCACAGGAATATTAAAACAACATTATTCTTTTGTGCTTTAAAAAATGGAAATTATCCAGAGTAATGGGGAGACCATGACTATTTTAAAGAAAAAATTTTCCCCCATCAAATATGTTTGGAAAACTGTCATTTATATTTTAATGTGTTTTCTGTAAAGATTTCATATGAATTTAATGAAGCTAATTTATGGAATAATTATAACAATAAAGATTTCCCTAGAATCCCTGGGAAGCTAAGTAATTTGTTCACTTTTATTCTTGGTTGAACTCAAAGCTCCTGACCCCAAGTAAGTATCAACTATCTGCATTTATTCTCACCACTGAGGGTGCTTTGCCCATGGAGGAAGAAACGTAGTCTTTTGTGAAGATGATTTCTTTGCTCAGCCAAAGTCACACTCCTGACGAAGTGTGCACTTCCATGCTCGCTGGGGAACTCCCCCAACTTGGGACGTGTGTGGCGATGCACCACAGCCAGCACTGTCCCTGTCCCCACGCTGGAGAGCCCAAGTGCAGCTCCGGTCCTACCCCTTGTCCTCCCGGAGGTGGGCAACCCTCATCTGTCAGGTGAAGGCGCCCTCCCTCTGTCCCTGTTTCCGGGCTCTGCTGGTCCCTCACAAGACTCTTCCTCTCTGTAGCACCTTTTACCTCACAGCCACCTGGTGGGCCAATTCTTCGAAATGGGCTCCGATGTCCCCATCCCTCCTGAGGCCCCTCCTCCCCTGAGGCACAGTCCCCCCATTGTTACTACGCTACGGTATCACCGTCATCATGGTCACCACAACGCGCCTGGCGTCTGGTCTCATATCAGTCCCTCCTGAGCTTTCGGAGGGGATGAGTCACGTCTGCTGATTTTCACACCTCTATGGCTCCTAAGGGCTTGGGACCAGTTTGTGAGTGACTGCTGAGTAACGAAACGACATCATGTTATCCACAACCCAGGGTTCTTAGAAATTTGCTGGGACTGCCTAAAAATCATTACTCTGCTGTACCTTCGAATGGGAAGCCTTGGGAAAAGAAGGGTCTTATGTTAAAGCGTTTCATTAAAGATAAGTACTGTTATTTATTTTTTTACTTATCACAGTGATTATGGTACTAAGAATGTTTAAAAGCTGTTCCATTTTTATATTATCGGAAAATGCAAGTAATCAGCATGAGAAAGTGATTAGGGATTAACAGCCACAGAAATTTGAGAATCACTGAGAGCCATGGGCCGGAGCGGGCAGACGAGCTCGCCACTTGGGGCCATCTGGGGGGCTTCCCTGAGGAGGTGACATTTGTGCTCATCAGAAGCTTTAAGTTAATCATGCAGTTTTATAAGTTAGGACACTGACACCAGTGAGATGCTGACGCTGCCAACGTGGCGTTTCGTAGTACATAAAACTGTGTGTGGAATAAATTAAAACCAAATAACCGGATCGTTATGAAACTTCAAGTCGAAGCAACTTATTAATGAGGCATACTCATGGCCTCTAACTCATTCAAAACAAATACTAGGTAAAGCTTACTTATTAATGTCATGTACACACTAAGTACACTTGACAATTACAAAAATTGCTCACATACAAAATGATAATTCTGAGAAGCAGATAATAAGATTATGGACTTTGATTAAAGTAGTCCCTAAACTTCACATATGAAATTATAAATATATTTCTGTTGAAGTGGAAATAGGGACAATAGTGATTAAACATGAAAGTTAAATGTCTATTAAATGCATTAAAGCTGCTTTTCAGATAGCTACATGAAATAATTTAAGAAACTTAATGTTAACTCCGAAAGTACATCTTTAATGATATGGAAAGTAGACAGTTGTAATGCAAACAGCAAACCTTATAGTGACTAATAAGCCATTAATTAACTTTCTTTTAACTGTCCTCTCTGCCTTGAAAAAATAGAATGTAAAAGCAGAACAAGACTTGTAATAGTAGAATGCTATTTATAGGTCATGTTAAGAGTGTTCGCTTCGACAGGAAGAGATCCTGCTTTAATGTCAAAGGGCCTTACTACATAAGAATCAGAACTCCATCTTCTAAAGCTGAAAAACTAACTAAAACACTGTACCAAAAATAAGAATGAAATGGTTAAGCCAGATTGGAAAGTTCTACTGATGCTTTGTAGATTTAACATATTTTACTTACAGAATAATATTCAACATGGCAGAATAATCCCATCCTAAAAGTCATATGGAATTTCAAGGACCCTCAACAGCCAAAACGATCCTGAAAAACAACAGCGTTGGAGGACTCACACTTCCTGATTGCAGAACTAACTACGAAGCTACGCAAGTCAAAACGCTGTAATGCTAGCGTAAAAACAGACATCCAGACCAGTGGAACAAAATAGAGAGCCCAGAAATAAACCCTTGAACACATATGGTCACGTGAGTTTTGACATGCATGCTGAGACCATTCAACGGGGAAATGACAAGTCTTTTCAACAAGTGGGACTGAGACAACTGAATATCCACAAGCAAAAGGATGAAGTTGGGCCCTTATGTAACACCGTGTGCAAGACGAACTCAGACCCCAAAGCCTAAAACTCTTCTAAGAAAACACAGGGCAAAAGCCTCACCACATCGGATCAGGCAGCGAGACACGAAGGGCTCACGCGACAAAGGAAACAACGGATGGACTGGATCGCGTGAAAACTTAAAAAACCGCATCAAACGGCAGTACCAACAGAGCACAAAGGCGTGTGTTTGCATAGCGAGCGTCACTGTTAAACTCATGGGAAAATGGTCCACGTTTCTGAGTCGGCGGAGAGCGAGCAACGCTCGAGAACCGACACGCGCCCTGCACCTCGGCTCGCTCTGCCCTCCTGAGCGCTTTGTTCTGTCGTCCGCCATGGCTCGCGGGCACAGGCTGACTCCACTTCACGGTGTTTCAGAAACAAAACTCCATCTCGCTTTAGGTAAAGACCACGCAAATGAACAGGCACACTGTCCCTGAGAGCTGGGACAGGTCGCCGTGCCCAGGCACCGTGTTTCCCACGATGGACGGGCCGACGTCCCGTCACTCGCCAGAAGCCCTGTCGTGGGGGTTCTTCTCAAATCAGACGGAGGAAAGAAAAAAAGAAGACCTCTTCATTTGTAAAAAGTCATCCTATTTGCTTTTAGCTCATTTTACCCCGCATTTTAATTACTTTGTGTTTCTAAACATGGACAGTAAAGGCGTTCTCAAATATTCTCGAAGCCCTAACTCCCGTGAACGACGTTTAAGACCCCGGTGCTACAAGCTTGCCAGTCATTAAAAGCTGAAGTTTCTTCCTCCTCCATGATTTCAGCGACCCTTTAAAAAAACGTTAATGGAAAATCAGCCCTCTTGGTTTTAGGGCAAGGGTAGGAATGGTGCAAGTAAATATTTCTTAGAAGTTTTGTTTTGCATGCCAATTTACAACGGGAAGAGCCCGTTATGACTATTTCTACTATGACAATTTCACTAAGAGAAACGTAAACATCTTAGCCAAAACGTTTTTAAATGACTTAGGTTGAATGTTAATTTTATATTCTTCTAAACTGCACCAGTGTAACAGTTTCAAGGTCCAGAACATTCAACGTTAATAGACTTTAAGCTCATAGTAAACTAACTATAATGGGTAGAAATTGACTTAGTTCATCTTAAACATGACTAGATGATAATTCGAACAATTTAAACTACTTATTGTATGTTCATCATGTTGGATGTTAAAAATACGATGAACTACACAATCATTTAAGTTTATTGGCATAATTATGTGCTGCTTGGGATACCATGAACCGTCACTCAGATGAAAAAACAAGGCAGGCCACATATTCTGTCTAATTCAGGTGAAGTGCCCAGGCAAAGCTTGATTTAAAAGTCTGCTTTACAATCAAAACCCATTAAAAGGTAACTAGTAACAGTTTAAACGTCAGCACAATTTTGTCAATTATTGATAAAGATTGAAAGAAATCTTTATGTGATTAATAATCACTGTTTGGGGCATAGTAACATGTGGAGAACACTATACAGCAGAAGTAAAACATGTAATTCTATTTTCATTATTATACAGTCAGTAAGAGCTGAGTATCCAAGGGAACCAAACACTGTTTAAAAATGGTTTCTATTCTAGAGTTCTATTAATTAAAAAGATATCCCATTTCAAAACGTTGTCAAAAAGCTGAGTTTCAAAAATTTCCTTCCATTTATTCAGAAAATGCAAGATGATAGCCTTGTGTTTATGGTCAGCAGTATTTGATCCCTGGTATCAGATAACGAGCACATCTATATTCAGAAAGCCGCCGAGAAGCGATACCAGACACACAACATGACCTGCTGCTGAATGCCATCAGTCTGCTGGTAAAAGTCTGCCTGATGTTTCAGGTGTCCGATGACCCAATTTATGTCCACTCAGTTGCCCAAAGGCTGTTTCATTACTTCCGTCTACTTGTTAGAAGCAGAAAACACTCATCTGTCCTTTTTAATCTCCTTAGGTATACGGGGGGAAGGCGAGAGAAAGGGGCGAGGAAGATGGTCCGCATCCGCCCCTGCAGCTTCTCCCAGCAAATACGCTGCTAAAAGCCAGGACGGAACGGGAGCAGCTGCCCGCGTGGCTGAAATGTCTGTGCTGCTTCATTCTCCAAAGGCGGCAGGAGAAGGGAAGGGGGGAGCAGCGAGACCGGCCACCTGGCTCATCAGAATGAGGAGGGACGCTTCAGTTTCAACCTGGGACAAAATGAAGGCGCTACGAGATGGCGTAAACGAGGGCCTGACGTTAGGATGAGACTCTGGGAGTGGGGACAGCCACCCAACTCGGTGGTTACAGCACTTTCCTCGTAGGTGGCTGGGTCTCCCCAGGGTCAGGGTGCCTGTGTGTGAGAACGGGAGAGAAGTTACGTGTGTCTGCGAGACACCGCTTGTAAGGACACCATGGGGACAGGGAGAGAAGGGGACAAAGTGCAAGGGTCAGTCGGGGACTGGAGGTCGCGATGAGGTCCTGGAGTGTGGCAGAAAAGGCACCTGGGCAGGAGGTGGGGGACATCTGGCTAGTGGCTTGGGCAGCTTTCAGCGCACAGGCCTCTTCATCTTTGCTGATAAAGATCAACCCTTATTTACAACGGAATTCGAATCCGTTCAAACCGAATGCGTTTAGAAGGGATTTATAAGATAACCTGTGATATCTCATGGGTTGAAACGGTTTAATTTGTATTTTTAGACAAATGGACAGAATTCTTGAAAAAAGTCTCCATTATTTTCTACATCTGCTTTAGATAAAATTCCCACAGCCAAAGTTCCTAAGTTTTGTATATAGTTCTGAAAAACCTCTTAAGGAACTCTGAAAGAAAACCCATTCAAAAATACATGTTTGAACTTTACCAACAGACATTTTCATCGAGAGCTTCCTTTGTTGGCGTTAAATCTTCAGCTGGAAGAGGCCTACCAGTTAGGAACGGTTTGCGCCCCTCAAAGATGCTCGCTGGCTTCCGGTTCTGCTCCGCAGATACCCACCGAGGCCCCGTGGTGACACATGGTCCCAGGCACCAGAGAAAGGCCAGTGCAGAGCCCGAAGCCTCCTGCCCTCGTAGGGGTGCAGGTGCGCAGCGAGAAGACACGCCAAGGCAAGCGCATCCCTCAGCGAGCGCGGTCCGTGCCCGGCGCGGCGCCCGGGCAGAGCGCGCGGGCCCAGGGGAGCGCGCGGGAGCCGCCTTGTGAATGCACAGCTGGCCTCCATGAGGACCCCGATGGCATTCGGGTGACATACGCAGGGAGTGAGTACGTTTGGGAAAATAACTTGGAGGAGAATCAGCTTCTTGACCCGAGCCCCGAGACCGCCCCTTGCTGTGTGGGTCTGAGGGACAAGGTCAGCGTGGCCGGCGAGCCAGCGCGCGAGGGCCGGGGGCCGTGTGACAGGATTCGGCTGGGGCTCCAGACGGAACTCCGAGAAGAGTGGCGTGCCCTGGTTCACACTGTTAACGGACTGCAGCAGCTCGCATGTCGACAACCAGCGGCAGGGGACATGGGCGGGAGCAGGCGACAGCGGTCAGAGCAGGGAAGGTGAGAGATGGTGACCGTGCAGGGGCTGAGAGGGGGTCAGCGTGTGGCTACCTTTTGAGAGCAGAGCAGCTTTTGTCCTGAGTGTGACAGAAAGAGGTGGCCAAGGTGACCCCCACACTGTGACAGAGGAACCGGATGGACGGGACTGCCATTTAGTGAGATGGAAAGGTCACGGCTGAAGGGGTTTGAAGCGCATCAGGGATGCGGTTTAGGGACCACGTCTGAGATGGGTCATCGCACACGGACACAGATGTGGGGACGGCTGGTAGGCCGTCGGATGCGAGGCCTGGAGACACACAAATCTGGGAGTCGCCAGCACGTGGGTGGCGCTTAAAGCGGGGCCGCCAGCGGGGCACAAGGAGAGAAAGGCTCGGAGCGCGTCCGCTGAAGCGCACGCAAGCCCACGCTCCCGAGGGCAGCGAGCACTCGGGGCGCACGCCGCTGCGTCGGCGAGCGTCACAGCCAAGTCCAAACTTCTTCCTTTCTTTAATTAGTTTCAAGTATCCAGTGCACTGCCTCGACGTTTACGTAGTTTATGAAATCGTCCCCGATTACTCGCTCTCTCTCTGGCTCCCCACCTAGCCATCACATTACTGCTGGCTGCGTTCCCTACGCTGTGCTCCCCATCCCCGTGACCGTGCATCAACTACCAATTTGTACCTCCTTTACCCTTACACCCCTTTCTTCCAGCACCCACGCGCCCTCCCCTCTGACTGTTATCAAATTGTCCTTACACTCCTGAACACAGTATAAACAGAGCGGCGGCTTGCTATAATGAATGACATCGCTGGGGTTCGTACAGCATTTGAGTCGAGTGATCTTGTTTTTCATCTCTGAACCCTTGGTTTCTAGCACAATGCTTCACAGAGTAGAGGCTCAACAAAAAATTATTAAAATCAGTGAATGAGTGACAAGTATTTGTGATATTAAAGAAATTTTCAGGTCATGTTAAAATACAAATCAAAGCCCCTTTGAGATACTACCTCACACCTGTCGGAATGGCTGTCATCAACAAGACAAGAAACGACACGCACTGGAGAGGATGTGGAGAAAGAGAAGCCTCGTGCACGCTCGTCTGACGGGGACCGCGAACTGGTGCGGCCGCCACGGAACCCAGTGTGGAAGGTCCTCAAAACACGTCGCCCAGCAATCCCCCTTCTGGGTATCTACCCCCCAAATCAGAAAACACTTATTCATGAGGATATATGTACCCTTATGTTCACTGTGGCATAATTCACAGTGGCCAAGACAGGGAAACAACCCAAGCGTCCTCAGATAATGGGATGAAGAAGCTGTGGTACACACACGGTGGAACACTACTCAGCCATGAGAAAGACGGAATCCTGCCATTTGTGACCACATGGGTGGATCCTGAGAGCATCATACTAAGCGAAATAAGTCAGACGGAAAAGGACAAGAACCATATGATTTCATTCATATGTGGGATATAAAACAGAAAACAACAAATGAACAAACAAAACAATGTATGGCGTTTACCAGAGGGGACGGGGCAAGTGCATGGTGATGGAAGAGTCCAGACTCGGGTGGTGAGCACACAGTGCAATACACGGATGAGGTGCTGTAGAACTGTACACTTGAAGCTTAATTACTACGCAATGTTACCCCAAAACATTTAATTAAAATAAAAAAGATGTAATTAAAAATAAAAAATTCCTATCATTTAAAGACACAGACTGAAAAATGTACAGATGAAATGAGGGATGTTTGGGATTGCTCTGAAACTGCCTGGGGTGGGAGGGGCTCCTGGGTGGGAGGAGCCCCTGGGTGGTGATACAGATGGCAAGCCTGACCACGTACCAGTAACTTTTGAAGCCAGGTGATGATTAAATATACGTATAGCATACTATTTTGCCTACTTTTTTATGGTTATAATTTTCATAATAAAAAATTTTTAAAGTCTTTGAATTTTAATACATAAGCTAAATATTTTTCTTATAATTACATTTATAACCTTAGTCAGTAATTATTAAATGGAAAGGGAAAGAAATAGGATATATGTGTCTAAATTATCATGAATTGTTGATAAGTGGAAAATTCAAACTTTGATGTGGTTCGCAAAGAGCTGAAGACTTAGTCATTACATCCAGTACTTTTTACAGGTATCCAATATCACTGACTTCCTCATAACCTTTTAACATTTCAGTTCCAACATTCGATTCAAAAGAAAATGTTCACTAAGAAAATAGTAAATAAAATCTCATAATTCTTGAGCACTTCAAAAGAAATATTTTACATTACGTGCAACTCACCTGCTGTAAAATCTTCAGTCAGATCAATAAATGCATGAGAATGTGGAATTCGCATTTTACTTTTAGTGGGCAGTGCAGGATGCCATGATAAATTCCTAAAAAAAAAAAAAAATTTCTTAACACAAACATCAAATGAGTATTGTTTTAAAACAAAAAATCTGTGCATGCATGTAAGATATTTTAAAAATTTACTTATTTTAATGAGATGTTTTGTGTAACATAAAATCCACTCTTTTAGGGTGCACAACTCAGTGGCTGGCAGTACGTTCAGTGTGCGACAGTCACGGTTATCTAATTCCAAAACACTTTCGCTGTCATCGCCTCAAAAAGAACCCGGTGTCCAGGAGTCGCTCCCCACTCCCCCCTCCCTCCAGCCTCTGGTGACCAGCACTCTGCTTTCTGTCTCGAGATGCATTTCCCCATGCTGGGCATTTCATATCCATGGAATCACATAACATGTGGCCTTTGGTGTCTGGTTTCATCCACACGAGTAAGGTTTTCAGGTTCATTCATGTTGTAGCACATACGGGTACTTGGTCTTTTCTTTTTGTTTTTTTAATGCCTACAGCACCTGGTCTTCCTAGGTGGTCTCCCATCCAAGTTCTAACCAGGCCCAACCCTGCTTAGCTTCTGATATCAGATGAGCTTGGGATTGTTCAGGGTGGCTGGCCATAGACATCACAGTCCTTTTTATGACCGAATACTATAGCATGGTATGGCTGTTCTTCTTGTTTCTGTCCATCTGTTGATGGGCATTTGGCTTGTTTCCACCCTTAGCTATTAAAAATAATGTTTCTATGACTATTCATGAACAAGTTCATATGTAGACATAATTCTTTTGGGTATATACCTAGGAGTGGAATTGCTGGGTCACATGGTAACTGTGCGTTTAATTAAACCGTTTTCCAACGTGGCTTCACCATTTACATTCTCACTGGCAACCAGAAAGGTACCAATGCCTCTGTCTCTTCATCAACATTTCTTATTGTCCATTTGTTCTACTGCATCTATCCCAGAGCGTGTGGTATAGTAATCTCACGGCTGTGGTTTTTATTTTTCCTAATGGCTAATGACGTTGAACACATTTTCATGTGCTTACAGGCCACTTGTATATCTTCTTTGGAGTAACGTCCACTCGAATCCTTTGCCTATTTTCAAACTGGGTTATTTATTGCTTCATTTTTGAGTTGTAAGTTTTCATATAGACTGAAAACTAGGTCCTTACCCGATGCATGCTTTGCCAACACATTTTTTCTTTTGTTGCTTACGTCATATGTAAACATTACTTTCCAAAATCAAGGTCGTGATGATTTACCCCTAAGCTTTCTTCGAAGTTTTAGTTCCTAAATTTATATTTCATTCTTTTTTTAAGCTATCTAATTTTTATCATGAGGTTTTTTCCTAGATTGTAGAGAATGGTGATTGTTTTTAATGAGTATTAATTCTGAAGTTTTGAGCCATGCCAAGAATGAATTTAGATCCTTACCTCACACCATATCACAAACATTAACTCAAAATGGATCTAAGAGCTAAAAGTATAAAATTCTTGAAAGAAAACATAGTGACAAATCTACGTGACCTTGGATTTGGAAATGGATTCTTAGATATGACACCAAAAAAACAAGCAACAAAGGAAAAAAAATAGAGGGACTGGCTTCATCAAAATTAAAAACTTTTGTACATTTTAGGACAATATCAAGAAAGTGAAAAGACGTTCCACGGAATGGGAGAAAATGTTTGCAAATTATATCTGATAAGGGCCTAGTATCCAGACAATACAAAGATCTTTTACAGCTCAACAACAAAAGGACAACCTAATTTAAAAATGGCAAAGGACTTGACCTTTCTCCTAAGATGTGCCAATGGCTACCAAGCACATTGAAAGATGCTCAACATCATTAGTCACTGAGGAAACGTCAATCAAAACCATCAATGGGAAACCACTTTGAACCACTAGGATGGCAATAATCAAAAGCCAGAAAATAACAAGTGTTGGAGAGGACATGAAGAAACAGGAACTCTCATACATTGCTGGTGGGAATATAAACTAAATGGTGCATGGGCTGCGGAAAACGGTCTGGCAGTTCTTCGAAAAGTTAGAATTACCATATATGACCCTAAATTTATGTGCACGAATGCTCTTAGAAGCACGATTCACAACAGCCGAAAAGTGGAATAACCCAAGTGTCCACCAATAGGTGAGTGGATAAAGGAAATGTCATATCCATACAGCGACAACATCATTCGGTCACAAAGGACTGGAGCACTGATCCATGGCATGATACAGACGAAGCTTTCAAACGTGATGCTCTGTGAAAGAGGCCAGAGGCGAGAGGTCACACCCTACACGATGCCATATGTATGAACTGCCGTCACAGCTAAACCCACAGAGCAGAAGGCAGGTAACTGGGGGGGGGGGAGCGATGGCTTACTGACGAGGTTTCCATGTGGAATGATGAACGGCTATTGGATCAGGTGATGGCTACGTAACACTGTCAATGTACTAAATACCTCTAAATTATACACTTAATAACGGATAAATGTTATGCATGTGAATTTTATCTCACACAAAAATCAACAGTATGAAGTTTTTATACATCTCTCATCCAGTTCCCTTTAACGTGAACATCTCAAATGACCGCAGTCCAACGATCAAAACCAGGACGGTCACACTGGTAGACTACTATAAACTACCAAAGGAAGGGGCGCTGAGGCCACCCCCACAAGCCCTCGGCAGAAGAGAGCCCTCCAGGGTCGAAGGCGTCCCATCCATCAAGGCCCTACCCAGATCGGCCCCCAGCAGGAGGCCTCTGCTCTGCTCCGTTTTCCTGTAACACTTTTCTCCACTAATAGCACTTGGGTTTGCATTAAAATCACTTGAGGAACTATCTCCTTGAGACTGGAAGTTCCTTTAGACGCCCAGATTATAGGTTTTTGTATCCACGATGCCTAACCAGGACTTGGCCCCCAAATCCTGGCTGACCTGAATCACAGTCCTAAGTAGCCTCTCCTGTTCTTCTCTACTTCTCGTTAGAATTTGCTATTTTTTTTCCCATAATACTACGTTCTAGTCCATATGGAAGCATAGACATGTCATCTCTGAAGAGCAATTTAAGGCTAATTAAGTCCAACTTAATTGTCTGCACAGCATCCAATTGACTGGGTAGCAAACAAGGTTTATTTGTGAATTTAGTTTTGACATGTTTTGAAAATGGGGAGAAACAATTCACTAATTTGTTTTTGGCAGGTGGAATGTGGGAAAAAGGACAAGCATTTGCCAGAAGAAAATTTTCTCTATACAGAAGGTCTTGTCTTCTACAAATAGTAACTTCTTCCTAATAACCGTCCTTTATACTTTTTTCCCATAATCTGGGCCTCATCCGTACCTTAAACAAGACAGTAAAGACAAAACCAAGCAGTATTAATATAACCTAATTTTATTATTTTAACCAAAACCCCATAATAGATGGTTAAGGCAAGAAAATATTAAAATAAATTGAGAAACTGTATTTAGCATTTGTTGTAAGGTAATTCATGCTACACAAGGTTAGAAATGCTTAAAATAATTCCACTTAGGTTTGATTTAATAATTGCTGGTTCACTTTTGAAGATAGTCCATTTATTCATTGTTCTTTAAATTCTAAGCACTAAAGTATTTTTAATTACTAATAAAATAATCGGACTCAGGCTAGAGATTCTATGACAAGTTTAACCCAAAGTCACTGCAGAAGAGTTTCCTAATATTCTCAACACATCCCAGGCCAAAAGTGAGTTAAAAGCCACAAGCTTTTGCAGAGTTGGACTCCAGGAGGTGAGTCATGTGGCTGCCTTCAATTTCTACAGGAAAAGTTATTGGTTTTGTTCCCTGTAGAATTTTTTTTATAGATTTGCTCTGAAATAAGTTATAACTAGAATTTTGGAAAACCTCGAATAACTTGTGATATTCTGTTGCAGGAATTACTTGACAAAAATAGACGTTTCAAATGAAGAACCCAGAACAGTGATAAAACGAAAGTCATAGAGACAAACTATGGGCCAAATTCAGCATAAAGATGTGTTTTATGTGACCCATAAATTGTTTAAAATTTTTTTGAATTCACTGGTAAAACTTAAATAAAAATAAAAAATCAGTTTTCACATAAAAATCTGGATTTCCAGCTTCTCTGGAAATATCCGAAGGCCTGGCAACCAACTGGGCCTCCTCAGACAGCGCGTGTGCCCGGACACAGCTGAAGTCCCCACGTCCCACAGCGGCTGCGCTGGCTTTGGTTCCTGTCTTGGCCCCTTCAGACACATGGCTTTGCAACTGCTAAGAAAACAGTAACCCTAATCTCGCTCTCCTGAACATTTCAAATCGGTGTTCAAGTTCATCGCAGCACTCTGTGATGCTCGCCGCCCATACTCCGACGTTACACGTGAACGTCTCTGAAAAGGCAGTTTCTGTTTTATGTGCAGTGTTTATCTATTCTTATCTATCACAGGTGGGGTTGGGGAGGGGAAGGGCTGTTGTTTCTTTCTGTTCTGCATTTTAAGATGGTTAAGAATTGAATAGATATACATATGTATGTATATGTACATATATATACACACACATATATATACACACACAGTTGTCTATCTAAATTAGACTGTTTTAAAATTTCAATAGTTTCAAATAAAATCCATTTCTCCTCCTACCTTTAATGCTGCTCTTTGTGCACATCACAGTTTTTCAATGAGAAGCAGCAGGGACTATTTTTCAAGCAACTACACTCACAAAAGCTATAATCTCATATACGAGCTCAACTCCATTTGAAGGCCAAGGCCACAAATACAAACTGCTCTGATGACAAAGACACAGCAGCGATGAGGGAGCGGGCGGCCCATCCTGAGCCATGTTGAGCCTATCCTCTGACATTTCTTGACCTCTGTGGAAAATTCCAGTTATTAGCTTCCCCCCACAGGAAACATAATTATGTCAAGGTGTTCTAATTTGTGGGCATCACCTTTAATCTCAAAGAACAGCATTTATCAAAGAATACATTTAAATCTAATTAATGTCAACGGCAGCTTTTGGTTGCTTACGGCAACTGCTCTTTGAGATGACTGCTAGTCCACCCACTTTTCAATGATCTGCCTATGCCGGACTGCCATCATTTAAGATACCCAGGTGAAGGCAGCTACGAGGAGATGGAGCTAGCATGCTTCTCCAAGCAGCCTAGTTCTTTAGTCCAGGGGTCTTCAAATATCTGTGCTCAGAGAGGCTCGAAAAGAATTTGGAAAAATTATGTATCCCTTACAAATTTAAGTCCATTTCTAAGATTATATAATCTGTTTCATCAGCTTAAATGGCTACAAAATAGGTAATCTTCAAATCTTTTAGAATTATGAGACTTTAAGATAAAACAATTACTCTTAATGATGAAACCAGTGGAATATAAATACCATATTGAGTTGTTGCCAGGGACCATCATCCACACACACACGAAATACATGAACAAGCTCTTCTTTAACTGTACTTCTCCACTTTATCCTTGAACTTGTATTTCTATTTCATTTTCTTACAGAACATTATGATATGAAATATTTTTATAGCGGAAGTCTTTAGTGATTACTCTAGCGTATGTCTCCAAAGAACTGTTTGTCCATAAATTGTAAATAAATTAAAATTGGTATTTAATTGGTTTTATGTAGCCAAGCATTTAAAAAGCCTCTGAGGTTATTTTAACTACTAGTGTACAACTGATAATAACACACATTATATAGTTTGATAACTTATTAAACCAGAGGTAGAATTTTACTGGAAATGTATTTTTTGAACAGATGAATGGAGCTTTAAAATATATTAGTTTATTCATCCTTATGACATTGCTAGGATGAGACAGGATTCAACAGTCTCTTCTGACACATCTTTATAGATATAAATGCTAAGAAATCTTGTTAATATATTTTTTATTGCAATCTCTCTGGAAATACAATATTATGAAATTATTCTTAATTTTTTCAGGCATGATAAATATTCTATGATTATATATATATTTAAAAAACCCTTACTTTTTAGAGACATGTATTGGAATATCCATAGATTTAAAATGTCTGGGGGTGGGGGAGGCTAGAAAAGAGAAAAATGAGGGAATAGGTGTGAATGAAATAAGACCAGTCAAGAGCTGATCACTATAGCTAGATGACAGGTGCATTATATACAAATTTACTGTTCCATTCTCTTCACCTTTGCATGTTGAAAATTTTCCATAATAAAGTAAAAAGAAAAATTTAGAGCTGCTGATTTAGCTCATTCAATTTATGGAAAATGTCTGCCATATGATCCAATTCGCAAAGGTAGTCCTCACTGTCAAACCAATCTCCAAATGAAAGTTATTTTCTGTCAGAAAGAGTGCGACCTCATTTTTTCAATTCAAATTGAACATTAATGTTTCAAGGAACAGTATAAAAACTGTAGAGAAAAATCAAAATATATATTGTAGGGCAGATTACTAAAAGCAATCCAGATTAAAATAATGAAATTCCAATAAAATTGATTTATCTATTTTTATAAAATAGGTTATAAAAACAAGGTAGTAAAGTGACATGCTGTTTATTATTGGTGACTAGCAATGCAATGTAATACAGCTAAAACAATTTATCATTTAATTATAATAAAAGACATTATAGTCCTTCAGTAAATGTGCATAAATATTGGATACTGGGATCTGATTTTTGATGTATCTAGGTAAAAACTGAGTATAAAAAGGAGATATAATACCATTTCTTTCTTATTTCTTTAGATAGAAGAAATTTTTCTGAAAACTTTAATATACAGGAAAGGCATATAGTGCAAAAAAATTATTTGACTCAGGAGCCAGCATGTAAACTTACTTTCTATTAATAGAATGAAAATAGTAAATATTTCATAAGAAAAAATAAGATGCTCGATTTAATGGAATTATCTCGATATGATTTGATAAAACAGGTTTCAGCTACAAGACAGAAAAATGCATACGAAATAGGAAAGAAAGGAGGTAGACGTTTAATCCGTGGGTCTGGCAGGCCTGCAGAACATTCCAGTCACACTCGCAACAATCACTGTCATCGCCCGAAACCACAGGGGCATGAAATGTGGTCCCTCCCCGTTAACGACGTGGCCTGGGGAGAGAGTGAAGAACGGCCGCTCCGTGGCACAAAGCGTTTCTCACGGACGCCCTTGGCTTTGCTCTCCCCGGGCCCTCTCGACAGTGAGTCTCTGACAACAGTGAGGGGACAGAAGAGGCAGGGTCACGCAGATAAAAGCTGCACACGCCCGCCAGCGCCTCTGAGGTCGGGGCGGCTCAGCGCGGGCCGGGGCCTCGTCCTGCGGGCAGCTGCGCCTTAGGGGCGAGGCACGCGGGGGACCGCGGGGAGGCCCGTCCTTCGGGAGAGGGGCGCTGGGTGCTGGGGCGCCTGCCCCCCCGGGGGACGCAGCGTCAGTGACCCCCGGGAAGCGGCGGGCCCCCTCGTGTGACAGGTGCGCTCGCAGGCGGCTGCAGGGTGGGGGTCCGGCCGCGCCCACGCCGGCAGGTGGCGCCCTCGGGCCGCGCGGCCCGGCGCGGGCCCTGGGGAGCCCGCGGCGCGCTGTCCCCGGGGCCGGGGGTCCACACCGGACGGGGCGGCGCAGACGCGAAGGCAGGACGGGCCCGGGCGCCCCGTGGGCCCCGAGCCGCCTGCTGCGGGGACGCGTGGCGCCCAGGAAAGGCTGGCTCGCGACGCTCTCCTCGCGGCCCCGCCGACGCGGACACCCGTGCAGGGCGCACGGGAGCTGGGGGCGGCCCGGGGACTCTCACCCCGGCCTCGCTCACCCCGGCCTCGCCCACCCCGGCCTCGCTCACCCCCGCACGCCTGAGGAGCTCTCGGACGCAACGCCTCAAGTTCGGCAGGGAAAAAGGTTTCTTTCTGCCATGTCCTTGTCCCGAAGGCTGAGCGACTGTGACAGAGCCCCTACGAGGGGCGCCGGGAGCGCTGGCTCGGCGGGCGGGAGAGACATGCGCCCCCGGGCCGGACCCGCACCGCTGCGCAAGGCGGACCGGGCCGGACCGGGCCAAACCAGGCCTGCAGGTTGTAAAAGTCGAGTTCGTGGGGGCGTTTTTGACAGTGTGGGTATCTTTAAAAAATTGCAACAGGAACCCAAGAGGACTTAACCTGTATATTCGAAAATTATAAACTGTTCTGATGCATTTTACTCTAAACTGAAATGGTAACAGACTAATCTTACTCCAAGTCTGGGGTATACACTTCTTGCTTGATTTTCTTTTTCCAGGTTTTTTCATTGTGCTAAAATATATATAACATAACATTTACCATCTTAACCATTTTTAAGTGTACAGTTCAGGATTATTCTAGCTTGTTTTAAAATGGGCTTTTTCAATACAAATCCAAAGAGTAATGAAATAAAACAAAATGATTTCTCCTCAAAGAAAAATATGATATATGCCAAGAGAAATATGCTGAATCAAGACACTTAAATATCGATATTCATGATAAAATGCTACTATCGAATTTCTTTGCACAGAAACTATAAAACTGTGCTTTTCTCAAGAAGATATCTTTCTGAATGATTACTTCAAAGAATACACATAAAAATTATAAGATTTAAATAAAAGCAAAATGGATAAATTTTGAGAATTCTTAAATCATTCACTTAGAAACAAACAAAAGTTCATTTACATATAACACTGCCAACCAGAACCTAAAACAAGGCTGTGTGATAAATCACCAGGAACTCATCAGTCACTTGAGTGACCATCCAAAAGTTTCTGGGGGCTCCGGGAAACAAAGATATGGATGCTTAAGTAACATACCACTTGAAATAACCACAGCATATACAATTCTAAGTCATTTATTCTAACTTTTTACTATGTGGCTTAATTTTGAAAAAAAAATATTACATGAAAAACAATGGGAGACTAAATTATTTTCCAATAACAAAATTTCTTTAGGAAGAAATCAAAGTTAAAAAACTGATGCAGTGTTTCTACGGAAATACCGCTAAAAAAACCTTATTTCTCAAGTTCTAATAGATTCTTTTAAACAACAGTGTTCAAAGTATAAATGGTGTATGAGGGGAGTTGGGAAGGGGGCCGCTCAGGGAATTCTAAGAAAATCCGAATCATCTCAAAGCCACCGTTTTTGGTTCAGATTACGAATACTAATGCTGCAACAAAGTTAAAAGCTGCCTTGAGGATTTTTGGTTTCTTTTGTGTTATAACCGCAGCATAATTTTCATATTCTTTCTGAATCACAGAGTTAAGTGACAGAGCATCATATTATTATTCCATTAAGATAAATATCTGCAATATTTTCTGAAATGCATCAGTAAACCAACAAAATCAGCAATAAAAATGAAGAGTGCTTTAATAAATCAGTTGTTGGTTACGATGTGAGGAAAGATGAAAGGTTACATGGAAAAATAGGGCTTTATTCCTCTGATTGAGAGAAGTTACTATAAATAATAAAATAGAGGATTTTTTGATAATAGAGGAAAAAACCGGCCCACATAACAGTTAAAAATGGCTGCTTTCAACGCCATTAATATTCCATTCAGAGCTTTCTGGCCGTCACTTGTGGAGTAAACAGAGTACGGTGAGGTATTTACCTGTCGCACACCTACAGCAGCATCCCCCGGTATACAACCTGGCCCCGACCCTGTGTCTGTCCTCAGCACAGGAGTCACAGAAAATGTGAACCGACCAAAATTACATTTGGCTTTGATGAAATTTACAGATACAGGTTACTTCAGTACTAAAAACAATACTCTGAGAGCTTACGCAGCATCAGCTTCCGACACCCTTTCACAGGAAACGCTCATCAACGGTGACCTCGCAGCCTAAATAGCGAGGTGCTATTTCTAAGGAACATGCCACATTATTACTTTATTTTAAGCCATTATAAACTGAGGTTGAGGCGCAGACTGAAGTCTACCTTTGACCACCTAACACACTATAATTATCTCCTGCTCCGCGGAAGACCTGGCACCCTTCCTGTCCCCATCGGCACCCCACTGTACCACTCACGAGGGCGTCTTCTGCCTGTGACCACTGCCTGCTGAGACTGACCGCTGAGCCGCTGCTGCAGCCCGACGGCCATGCCAGCCCACCCCGTGGGCGAGCACCTACCTCCACGCCTGCGCTGGCCAGAGACAGCGGGGCCTTCCAGCACGGTCCCAGGGGGCATTTAGTGCTCTGAGGCCGGGTGGATTTCTCGATAAGTAAGACGGGGTGGCCAAACGGAGGCTGGGTGAACAGTCCAAAATGTCACTGCTGCTGGCTTTTTCCTTCTGCAGCTACGCACGTCTGTGATGTATAACACTGACATGCCTAAGTGTGTTTTTGTTTTACCTTGATGCTTGCTCCTGTGGGGCACACTCAGCTTTCTGGGGTCTGAATCATGACATTGCCAGGCCACGGTCACCCTAACAAGGCTTCTGCCAATTTATGTATCTCCATTAACTTGGCGTCAGGACAAGTCTTGGATAAAAACCTGTTACCATACAGTTAGCTACTATTGTTTAATCCGTAACTAAAGTTTAAATAAAAAATATCATAAAATACCAGAGTATTACTCCATATGCTGAAGCACACCAGAGTATAATGCATAAAAAAGTGAACATGTCTTTAGACAGAGTAAGTTGTAAAAGCTGGTTTTTCAAGTGTCATCAGAGGAAAAATATCTAATACAGAATTCAGAACAAGTAAATAAACTACGACACCATCACATGATATTCTCAATAGGTTTCTTATAGGTTAAGTAGAAAACCCACAAAGATATTAGAAATTTTACTTTTTGAGTTATCAACAATAGCTGTTTCACAGGTTACAATTTCTAAAGGTCAAACTGCATCATATTAAAGATATTCATGTATTTCTCTGACTAAAATGTTACCAGGAAACAAACCAGGCCAGAAGTCAACACGACATTCTCAATCACAGGTCTGACTCTGAGGATAAGGATGGGACTGGCTTCCTGAGTGGTCCCCGCCCAAGGCAAAGGAGCCCAGCTTGCCCCGGGAGGAGTGGCCTGTACGTCCCACCCCCAGGCACACTCAGCATCTCCCACACCAGGCAAAGCAGCGTCTCCAGCCACTTGGTCTCTAAGAAAGGGTTCTATTTCAGATATTTTTAGAAGTTTGGGGAAAAACAGATTTCTCACTCAGGATTCACAATAAGTTTTTCAAAAGTCACTATGAATAACATCAAAACACCCATATCCTTTATTGAATATCTTCAGAAAGTTATAGGAAATATGAGTTTCTCCTCATAATACTTTAAATTTTGACAATTTATTCACTTGTGTGCCTATAAATCACATTTCAAAAACTAATCATAAAAATACACTACTACTTTTCCAAAATCACAAGAGATAAATTCATCAGGTTTCCAAGTACCTGGGGAAGACAAACTGACAAAGATGCCCATCTGCACTTGTTGGAAATTCAAAAAAGTAAATGTGTTCTCTATTCTTGAACTCAATTTTTGCCTTATTAGATACAAAAGAAATTAACCAAGGTGCAGGCATCGTGAAAAGTGTCTTGCTATCGTGAATTCTTGTGAGGACGCCAGTTCTATTCTAAATCTAGAAGGGATTAAAATGGACAAGGTCTTTCAATTGCAAGACTCCAGGTGGTTCATACTTAAGAATGAAGGGCACGCTTGAATAGAACGGTGAGAGTCCTAGCACACATGCTGGTCAAGGATAAAGCATTCGGAAAAGTTTCCAGAGCTTAGAGAAGGAATGTTTATATTTACAGGCAATTAGCAATTGCTCATGAACAAATAAAAGAAAAAAGGAACAAGGCTTATCATCCAGTCTGGGAGCTGACACAGCTAAGGTGGAGAATCCAATCTAGACTGTGCTATTCATCCTATTTAAATTAAATTTTTCCCTTCTAAAAACACCTAATAAACCAATATTTAAACGAGGGACCGGTACAGTCTGCAACTCTCATCTCCAGAAGGATAAAGGGATTCTGGCCCCACAGAAAGCAGCTGCGGATCCAGACAGTCTGGGAAAGCTTGTAAGCTGACCAAATGCCCATTGTTCAAAACCCCTTTAAGAACAAGGATTTGCAATGAGCTGGGTCCTTCCCCAGCGGTTGGAGCAATCAGTTCACACGGACACAGTCCCTGCTGCAGTGACAGCAGAATGATCATATGGTTCCAATCATGTTTACTCACCCTCCTAACAGTATCTGTGGCTGGCTGGATTCATTTGTGATACCGAATACATCGGGAATTAAATCGCCGTTGAAGCTGAAAGGAGAACATGACAAACGTTAAGCAGCTCTTTTATTAAATTTGCTAACTTAGCTTTAGAAGAAAAACCACCCCGGGGAGGTGTGGCAGACATTACAATGCTCATCGGTGTCTGTTGTTGCCAATGAAACGTCAGCAGAAGTGACATGGGTCACTTCTGGGCCCGGGTGTGTAAGTTTTGCACGGGGGCCCTCGAGCCCTCTGTAAGCTTGCTGTGGCACAGACAAGAACGTGTGTTTCAGACGTCCTCTGGGGAGGACGAGGCCTCCAACAGCCTGACTCACACAGGGACGGTGTGGGGCACAGCCACAACTGACCCACACAGACATGTAGCACGAGCAAGAAATAAACTTTGGTTGTCAAACTTTAGGGTTGTTGGTAACCTCTGCATGATCTAGCCTGCCCCTGAGTGATAAGGAGACATCGCTCATAACAGACTCAGGATCCAATTTGTTTAGTTAGGTGGATTTAGGAGAAATAACCCCCAGAAGTAATCCCTACTGGTATAAAAATTCAAAGTGGCCATTGAATATCTCAACAATGAAAAAACATACAACTGTGAAAGAAATCAAGCTAAGTGACTTTAAGATTAATCCATGGATTGATAGTTTAGACTTCTAACGACCTATTCATATGACGACGGATTTTAATAACTGCAGGAAAGACAGCTTTGGACGAGAATGTGGCCATACACTGATTGCTTTAGTCTCCAAAATGATCTCTACCATATAATCAAAACTCCTGAACTCTGGATTAAATGTATCCTGGTATGAGTCTATTCTGAGGAAACAAATGCACTAAGTGCTGTAAAAATGGCCCAAAGTTTCTCCTTAATACAGAATCTTTCTACATACTGGAGGAAACCCTGTGCCCTTGATGTCTGCCAATTAAGCACTAATAGTTTGATCCAAAAACAAGTAAGTTGTCTTAATTCTTTGGTAATGACATGGCTAGAATCGACACAGATTCATAACAGACACATGCAAAGCTGCTGAACAAACACAAATCAAAAATCTCCCCTTTCCAAAATACTGAATTTCATTTTTTCCTTTCATCCATCATGGCAAATAAATATCATACGATCTGGAGTACAGGCTCCTATCAGCTCTAAAGGGAGAGCGAATTTAGTGTCAATACTACTAAGCAAAATGGTTTCTTAGGTGAAAAGTTTCATTTTACGTTCGTAAGTTTAAGATCGGTCCACGGGAAGTGAGCAGATACTTACTCCATAATTAGTGGTTCATCCTGAAAAGTCCTATTGAGCATGGTCATATTGTTAGGATCTGTGAAGAAGGAAAATCTATAAATTAACAGGTATTTTATATTACTTTTGAAATGTACACTTAGGAAAAAATCCTTTTAATCTTTTCAAGATTCATCTCTAATTAATTCCAACTATTACCATTAACGAGACGCTACAATCCAACTTAAGTGGACGTGGAGTTTATGAAGTCAAAGTATTGGGAGAATTCATTCTCCAGTAAAAACCAGCACTACATAACTTCCATTTGAGGCTTCAATGTACAAATCCCTCAGGTGAGTCTTTCTTATACACAATTTGGCACCAGCTGACGATTAAGGTTTCAGGGCAGAGAAGCCAGCGTACGTGAAATCACTGGACTTGTTTGCACACAGGCAGCAGCTCCTTCTTCCGATGCTCACTGAGCCAATGAACCGCGAGGACTGAGGTTGCTGTCAGTTTTCCCAAACCTCACAGAACACACAGCCACACCCCCTCCACCCCACCCTGACATCTGGCCCCTAAAACAAAGCTGTCCTTTTAGGTATAATCCACTGGCTTTTCAGATAAGCTCGGGGGTTCGTAGGTGGATACAGTAGACCGAGACGCGATCTCTACTCCACCCTTGTGCTTTCCTGTACTGGGGAGACTATGAATCAAAAATAGCCTTCTCGAACACCCTTCCACCCGAGATTCTGAACGAAACGCGGAGTTGCTGATCGGACACACTGCGTTTCGGGGGGCGGGCCTGTGGGGAAGCTGGGCTTCTGCCCTGTCTGTCTCAGTGTCTGATCGCTGAACTTGTGGTGAGAGGCAGGGCGCCGGGCACCCAGTGTGCTGGCGAGAATCACGGCAGGTGCAGTGGCATTCTGGCTGTGGTTGTGCAACGGGCCACTTCCTCATAGTAACACTTGAAGGCTTTGGGAATTGTTCCAGAAAGTTCCACCTAGAGTCTGTTCTTCAGCTCTCCCAATAATTTGGCAAGCCATCGAAACACTTTCATAAACCTCGCTCTTCCTTAAGCGAGCCACTGCGAATTTTGTTCTCTGAAACTGACCCCAGACCGGTTCTGGGTTGGAAATGAAAAATCAGAAAATGGACTTTCAGAAAAGCTTTTACAGACCATTACCAACGCTCCAGGACTGCATTGCTGAAACGAATCCAGAACAATACTTTTTGCAGTCACATCAGAATACGGGCATATTTTTCCATTAATATCCAGTGATAAATATGAAAAAGTCCTAAAAAGTATTCACCTAATGTTTGATTTTGTCCCCAGAAGATAACAGCTCCTAATTCGCCGCTGGCATGATTTTGGGGAAGGTAGGTCAGAAGAACGTCCATTTGTGAATCCCCATCATAATCCCCAGGGACTACACTTGTGATCAATGCACTGTGATTCCTAAAAAAACAAGCATTTTAAGATACCCAGGTGAGTCAATAACAGACAAGAACACCTTTATATTTGCATCATATGAAAATATTTTCAATGCAAAATTTAGAATTTCACAAAATCTTATCAGCCTTCGTGTATGTGGGTCTCTTTGGTCTACAGAAGAATTCGGGATGAATGCACAGTAGTCTTAAGAAACAAGACAAATCTGAAATTTACGAAGAGAAAGCTCAGTTTCATGCTCAGGCAGCGGCCGAGGTCGCCCTTTGACTTGGTTCTCTTGTCAAGGACACCAAGACGTTTGGACGGTGCTTATAACGAATGGAGGCTCATCATCAATGTGAAAGCGGGAGGCGTAGCGCCGTCATTTTATCAGTCAAGAGATGTTATTCATAAGATTTTTAATTTTTGATTTTAATGCAGGTTTCACACATATAGTGAAAACAAAATCATCATTTTATTCCTAAAAGCTATTCAAAATTCACAGTGGAAAGTAAGTTCCTTTTACTAAAGCTGGCAATACACTATCCAAATATACATATCTAATTTTTTATTCTTAAAAATAATTCTAAAATTATTTCTATTAACCTTCAAAACTTAAAACATTCTCAAGTCTTGTCATAATGTGTTTGAGCGACCCAACCAAAAAATGTCTTAAATTCAATTTATAGTTAATCCTACTTGGAACAAATAGCAAGAAAGCAAGTTTGCAAATAGACTATGGGTAATTATTTTCTAAATAGCAACAAGGACCTAAAACACACACACACAGATACATACACACACAAGTTTTATTTAAAGTGAAAATGAAGAAAATACTGAAAAGGTGCAAAGAAAAATATAATGACAGCTTTCTTACAATGCATCTACTTACTCTGTCCCAGATATTAGGCCAAGTGCTTAATGGCTATTATCTGATAATTTAATCTTCATGATCTGAAATAGGTATTATTCTCATTGAACAGATTAAGACACTGATGATTAGAGGGATTAGGTTGCTTCTGGTGTTAAACAGCCAAGTAGAATAGCTGGAATTCAAATTGTTGTGTTGGCACCTACAACTGATTACAATAAGATATTCTCGGTGATACCAGTTTCCTCAAAGAGTCCAATAATACTTTAACCTTTTCACGAAAAATACCTGCCTTTAAACATGATGATACAGCAACCATGCGTGAACCTAAGGCGTACACCTGTGTACGTGTTTGTACATGAATCTGCAGTATGCACATGCTCGGCAGTAATACTGTTCATCCTTTAGTAGCAAAAAGTACCCTGAAACTGATAGGAATATATCACAACGGATTAGATGGAAATTTAGACACAGAGATCACGAATGGACAGAGCATATGGAGGGATGCTAATTGACTTAGCCGGCCAGGAAACTCTTAAGTGCCTGGAGAAAAAGGCTCCTAAAGTAAAGCTTTTTGCCCTGAAGAAACCCGAAGAGGCTCAGAATTTGGAGTCATCAGAAATAGTGGAAGACAAGAGCGAGGCACAAGGCTGCAAATGGGCTTAACTGAAAGTCTGTATCGTGAGTGACAGTCCTTTTTCCTTCCCGCTGAGCAAGGCAAAAACCAAGCAGTCTATTTCTGGGAAGTTTCAGGCAGCAGAGATTTAAGGTATAGCAGAGCTTAGGTAAGGTTCTGGCCTTAAGTTAAAGACGGAGTTAGCGGACAGTCGGTCTGTAAGAGGATGAGTTTGACACCTTGCCCCGAGCTCTACGCTAGTCCCTGGATGCCAGCCAGCCAGGAACGGAGCTCAGGGCAAGAGCTCACGCAAAGAGTTTCCAAATGAGCTCTTTAGTGCCTTACTCTTAGGTAGAAATAGACACCCCGCCTTCTGAAGAAACCAGGAATGTGAAGAGAGCCAAACAAACAGCAATAAGGAATCGGAAGAAACAGAAAACAGAGGGGAAAGAGAACTTCAAAACTATACTGGAAGACATAAGAGAAGCATGTCCATCAACACAAACAAAAAGAACAGCATGCTAGGACAGAAGAACAATGAGAGCAAAAAAATCCCCAAAAACCTGGAGTTAAAAAAATATGACAGCTAGCATAAAAAAGGATTAAGATAAACTGAGAAAACCCTGTGGAAAGGAAAACAAAACAAAATGACAGAAACACAGATATAGTGAAGGAATACAGGATGGACCCAGGGAGTCCAATCACCAAGTGACCAGAATTCCTGAAAGAGGAAACAAAACAGTTATCAAAGAAATAACGTAAGAATATTTCAAAAAGCCCCCAGCAACAGAAGCGCCCAGCTTGAAGGGCGCGACTAATACCAAGGTGGTAAGTGGACACCCGTCTACACCGAGGCACATCGTCATGAATTTCACAGCAAAAGGGATAAAGAAGGGACCTTAATAGCTTCCAAAATTAAAAATAAAACAAGTCACATTTGAAGGATGAGGAGCAAGAGTAACACTGGGTTTTAAAACAGCAACCAATGAAGCCAGCAGATGACGGGTTTATCCAAAAACTAAGAGTGAGCAGGAAAGTCCTTGGACCAGGCAGGGCAGGACACACGCCTTTCTCAGGAATTTCCTGAAGGACGCCCTCCAGTGAAGCAGTGAAGACGCTGAGAGGCAGGGACCCAGCAAGGAACAGCAACGGGCAAGTGGGCAAGTCCCCGAACAGAAATGCAGGAGGCCTAGGGAATGACTCAGGGTGGGTGGGGCAGAGGACTCAGCGGGGAAAACAAAAGATGCAACAGGTATACAGCAGGTGTGAGGGAACACCTGCACAGGAGTTAAGGCTGTGGATGCATAGAAAACTACACAACCTACTTTTTACAAAGCAATCCTTTAGTCCCAAGGAGAAAACCTACAGACCAGAAATACTGTGGACCACCGGGACTGATGTACACAGCATCCGTGTGGTCAAAACGTGACGGGAATGACTGATTTAACTAAAAATATGATGGAACGATATGGAAATGATGGAGATTACTTCAAGATGGCAAATCCTTACCTATGCTAAGAAAAAACCCAAGAGATGAAGATAACTCAATTACTGTGAAAAACATATTTTAAAATATGGAACTAAACAGAAGAAACAGTTAAAAGTTTTAAAAGTGATTGCATCTGACAGAGAAACAGGGTAATGAGGCAGGGGGAGGTGAAGGGTAGTTCCTTTAACTTTGAAAAATATTCTAAATAAGCAAAAACAAGTTTCTAAATGTTAAAAATGCAGTAAGTCCTCACTAAACACCCTTGGCAGGTTCTCTGACTTTAGGCCAAACAACATGAAACCAAACCAGTTTTGCCACCGGCTGATGCTAGGAACTAGAGTTCGGTGCCTACGGCATCTCAGTGTTACAGTGAAGGTGCCGAATGAACCTGCTGCATATAAAACAACGTTGATTAATGAGAAAAAATTGGGATTGTGTTTTTAACTTAGTGGAACCCAAGTCTTTCATTTCCCATAAATTTCCTTAACTTTCAATCTTGCAAGAAAAATCACTGAAGGCGTTCACTTCTTGTATGTGATACTGGCAATTACTGCTTCCCCCCCGCCCCCAAACATGCTGACTCAGGAACCTCTCTCAAGAGGGATAAGCTCCTGTTTCTCCATTTCTAACTTTTCTCTCGATGTTCGAACTCAAAGCCACTTTTTAAACATATATCAGAGTTTAAATTAAGTATCGTAGAGTCCGAACATCCTGCCCATATGGGGACCTAAAAAAAATTAAGTTTCCTAAGTAATCTTTGGTCTTTCTACACACCAACTCATTCTGCACATGGATAACAAGTAAAGCCACTTAAGATACTGTTGTCATCACCTCTCCTTTAAAGGAGAACCTGTAACGATCTCCCGCTTCTCTCGGGTTGAGGTCAAAGTTAAATTTTGGTACATTCACTATTTTCCCAAGCAAATTATTTGCTACTCAGACATGACACAGCTGAGTAAAACTGACTTCAAAGACAATCCAACTAACTCTTGCATACCCATCATTACTGCTCTACAAGAAACAAATAATTTATACTTACTTCAAGGACACCTTTACTTTGGGTTTAAAATAGGGTGCATTCTGGTCCGCCAAAAAGACGATTAAATCATTTCCTAAAAGAAGTGAATATATGGTATTAGAATAACGTTTCTTGGCAAGACATCCCATCAGTGGTTTCAAGAAGTTTCTGGGCACTGTTGTCAACAAGAGCACTTTCCTTTTACTTCAGTTCATCTGTCCTCTCAAGGCCAGTCGTACTGTCTGATGGAATGGGGATTCCTAACAATACATCACAAGTTCAATCTTCAAGCAGCAGAGATACAGTTAGGATGAACATGGAAATTGTAGTTGGTCAAGATGAACTGAAGTCTGTGGCTTCTGTCAGGAGTTAGATCACTTGACTTAAACAAACTTGCCTCTAACAATTACTATATGTCAAGCCTGGTCTTCCCCAAACCTAACGACGCAGCCCTTAAGTGAGGCTGTTTAGTTCATCGATGCATCGCCCCAAGGACACAGGGGCTCCTGTAGGTGTCCGACTAGTAACAAGGACATGCCTAAGTATTTAAACAGAAAAAGCTAAATCCTCCAAGGCCCTCCTCTTGTGGCTCCATCCCATAGGATGAGGGATTCTTGGAACTCCATTAGTACTCACTGGAATAGACTTTTGAAACTGTTTAATCAAACATAAGCCATTTTTAAAGTTAAAAGAAGAGTCTCTGTATCCAGTTTGGATGGAGTATCTAGAAGTTTGGCAGTATGCACTCTCTTCGCAACATATGGAGTTATACAGAGAAGAAAAATACTAGGGTCTACCCCTGGCTCTGGGGTCCTGGCAAAAGAGCCCCAAGAAATGTGGGCCAGAATCCTGTCAGTCAAGTTCTGTATAAGCACTTCACTTTTTCCTTGGTGGCTTTGACCTTAAACGTACCTGATTCTGAGGGTACTCAAGAATGCTAAGACCTTGAAGGCCCATTGTCAGCACCGAGAATTACAAAAAAAGTTTGTTTCGTGATAGTGAAAGCAAAGGACCCCCAAGAACCTCAACTTGGCAAAGAAAGGAGAGATCTGGAAGACTAGAGCACTGGCCAAAGCCAGGAAGGGTCAGGGGCGCACGAAGCACTGGGCAGCTGGGGAGGAATAAGAGTCTGCAGCTGGAGGAGCCTCTCCCGGGGACACACTGGGCTTAGCAATGGTCCGTGCAAAATGCTTTTGAGTTGTGGAGCGTTTGGGGCGCTGGGAGGGCACAGCAGCTTCAGAGAAAGCTGGGACCTGACCAAGGGAGAGGAGAATGAATCAGGTAAATGGGAGGCAGGGAGAAGACCCCTATGAGAAGAAATTGTCAAGGTGCTTCTGTTTCAGGTCATCGAAGGAAGGCTGGAGGAAGAAAGCAGAACGGAATGAAGCGGCCTGGGGACGGAACGCAGGGAGAGGCAGGCTACAAAGGCTCCTGGGAATCAGGAAGGGCTTTGCAGGGCCGGTGGCTCCACGGGGCGGGGATGGGGGTGAAGGCCGCAAGGCGCCTCTGGGAAAAAACAAAACACCTGGGGGTGATCCCAGGGCTTCTGGGGGTCGGTCAAACTGCGGGGTGGGCGGGCCAGGACCCGGGGCTGGAAAAGACGGAGACGGGCAAGCGGTCAGGATGCTGGAGATGGAGGGAGAGAGTCGGGGCTGGGGAAGAAGGGCCGGGCAATGCAAGGGGACAGCCATCCGGGCGAGGGGCTGGGACCCCGGGGCGGGGGGCACAGGGCAGCGGATGGAGGGAGGGCTGGGCGAGCACTGACTTTCCCGCAGCACGAAGAGGTCCGTCTGCTTGTCGGAGTTGAGGTCTCCGAAGGCCGCCAGGGTGCCCCAGGCCTCGGCCCCGAAGAGTTCGGCCGTGACGTTGTGCAGCGCCCGAGCCGGGACCGGCCCGCCGCCCAGCAGCGCGAGCCCCCCGAGCAGCGGCGCCAACAGCGCCCAGGTGCCGGGCAGCCGGCCCGCCGCCGCCATGGCCGCCCCTCGGCCCCGCCCTCGGCCCGCGCCGCGCTTCACGGCAGCCGGAAAGCAGCGCGCCGCGGCCCGCAGCGGGAGCGCGCGGGCGGGCGGCGGCCGGGGCGCGGGCGGGGGCTGTCGGGGCCAGCCGGGGCCGCGCGCGCTCCTCCCCCGCTCTCCGCCCGGGGCCGGCCCTCGGGCACCGCGGACGCCGCGCGGACACCGCGCTCGCGCTCGCTTCCGGCCGGCGCGCCGCGCGACAGTGTCGCGCGAGGGGGGCGGGGCCGGGGCCGGCCGGCCGGAGTTGACAGGAGGCGCCGGGGGTGGCTCCAGCGCGATGGCGGGGGCGGCGGGGCTCATGGCCGAAGTGAGCTGGACGGTCCTGGAGCGAAGAGCCCGGGCCAAGCGCTCAGGTTTGGCTGGCTGGGGGGACCCCCCACCCCGCACCGCGGCCGGGGCTCCCCCTCGAGCGCCTGGGGCGGGGGGCAGGCAGGGTCCCGGAGCGAACCTGTGCCCGCGTGTGTCGCCTCAGAAAGCAGTCGGCCCGGCCTTCTGCCTGATGTTCCCCCCTCGCCTAGAAATTAGGTCACCCCGTGGAGGTCCCCCAACTCTCTTTTGTGTGTGTTCCCCTCAGAAAGTAGGTGGTGGCGCCGACTTCGCCCGGGGGCTGCCTCCTCAGAAGTCAGACGGCGGCCACGCTCCTGGGAACAAGAGTGTCCTGCTTAAGTGCGATGCTCCCCCAGCGTCAGTAGCCGCGGGGTGCGAGCTGGTCCCGGGCCCCCGCGGCCGCTCGTTGCCTTTTACATTCATCACAAGTTCCAAATCCCAGCTGGTTATCTGTGTGGCGGAAATTGAGGGGCAGGGGGGTGGTCAGGGGCTCAGGCCACGAAGGGGGGGTCCCGCCGAGTATAGTTAGGGCTCAGAAGGAAGTAGGTGCCTTCCCTGGACAAGTGGCCCCCAGGGCGCCTGGTTAGTTTCCAGTTGTGGCTCAACCCGAGGCCACTGAGGTCACACGACGCTGCGGCGCAGGCCGTTGTAACAGTTCGAGTGTCCTGAACTGACTTGTTCAAATTGCAAAGTCACGACTTTGAAGTTACCACTTGTGGCTGATAGCTCCTCTGAGGGCCAGGATTGAAACTTCCCTGCCCCCTGGCTGGCTGGATACAATCTCTAGCTAAGCAGGTGCCCTTAAACAGGAAAGATGGTGGAATGACAAACGTTCAACTAAGAATCTTCCCTTTCGAAGGACCTATGTTTCTCTTTGTCAGAGCTGGGAGGTGCTGATGTCAAGATTGCTAGTTTAAGAACAGCCAAGGGCATGCTCTAAGGAAGACATTTGTGCTGATGTTAAGAAAGTTTTTTTTTTTTTTTCTCAGCCGAATGTTACCACTATATTTTGGGGTTTTCCCATTTTTGAAGTGCTTAGTTGGCTGTGTGCACTCTGCTCCCCCCCCTTTTTAATGTGAAGAAAACATGTACTTTTATAAATCACACAGAAGTTTACCCAATCATTGTTGCTGATGTCATTGTATTTTTAAACCTTAAAAACAGTTCTGCACTTATTTACTTAGGGTGATATCAAAACCACCAACAAAGTATGAGAGAGTTTTTCAAAAGTAGTCCGTAGTACATTTTAGTGTCAATGTGGTTACTTGAAATACTCACATACAGTTTCAGTTCACACTTTCTCTTAAAATTTTTGTGTTGCAGTGAAGTAAGTACTGAGTTGACCTCTAACAACATCTATCTGGGTTATAAAGAATCGATAATATCCAGTCAGAATAACCACTGAGCCCTGTCTTCAACATATTTTAAAAACATTTCTCTTTTTCCTTTAATAAGTATATATATATAAAAGGTTTATTTTCTTCTCCAGTCTTTATTTCCTCTGAAATGCGTGTCATAACAGTAAACTTTGAAAATCTACCATCCCTTTCTTAACTGAGAAAAAATTGTTTAATTTTACTTAATTATTGTTGAAATCCGTCACTTAAATTCAGTTACCTGTGCAGAACAGTTTAGTGGATAGTATACCTATACATTGTAGCAGTAAGAGATACCATTTGAAGCCATTACTCCAAATTAGTTGAGGTTTCACTTTCTTCTGATAACTCTGAAGTACAGACTATAAAGTTTCTTGAAGGAATCATTGACTTCCTATGTCATTAAAAACAATCAATCTGATTCTTGTTACTTTTAGGATGTATAAGCTGAGCTTTGTTTGAAACTGGCACTAACCTGAGGAGGATAGAGACGGGCTGCAGAGTTCTGAGCATTGTTACATAGTAGCATAATCACTTCATTTCTCAACAGGGGATGCCACTCTTATGTAATGTTTAGTAAGTGGATATTATGTATCTCCTGTCTAATCCATGTAAGCAAATGTAATTTACCAAAGCAAAGAAAATCAAATTTTCAAGTCATAAAAGAGAAAATAAAATCATAACCTCAGTTATTGTCTTTGTTGCACACTGCCTCATGTTATAACTGCTCACACCGCTTTCAATTAATACTAATGCTGATTGCTTCTAACCTTCACTAAACAGTTGTGGAAATTGCTGTAGTTTAGCCTGAGGCGCTAATGATTAGAGTCAACAATCTGAAATGGCCAGCTCACCTGATGCAGCCGGCGCTTCTCCACCAGCTTTCTTAAGGTCTGGTAAGTGCGTAGACCCCAAAAGGGTCACTTGGTAATTTTAAATACCTTTGCTTCAGAAGTGTGATGTCACCATATGACCATGTGATAATATTTTGATTTTATACCTGTTTGGAGGGCCCGCACCTCAACAGCGTTGTTCTGCTATCATTAGGCTCAAGTTGGCTCTGTGTGTTGAATGTGGCCTGTCGTGTTGTTTTTGTGCGGCCGTGAGAGGCTAGAGTTGGATCTCGGTTGTCAACTGAGTCCGTAAAAAGCTGCTTAAATGATCTTCGTCTCCTTGCACAATGGAAATATGTAAGTCAGGAGTTTTTGGTCAGCGTCCCGACTCTTTACTTTTCGTCAGCTTTCTGTGAAGTAGGTATTTTTATATACATTTTCATAGACAGGAAAGGGACGCTCGCTTGGTGAAGAAGTGAAGCAACTTGCCCCAGGTCTTGGGACCGTTATGTGTCAAGGCCACGTGCTTTGCCTTGCGTCTCATGGCTTCGTGGTGTAAGGGTTGAGGGAGATGTTGGTGTAGTGACTCTTGGGCTGTCATACTGGTGAGACCCCCTTGCAAGCTAGATGAAAGCTGTGGAAATGCTTCCCAGATGAGTGCCCAGGATGTTGAAAACCACTTGGAGGAGGTTTATGCATCCAGGAAAGACCACGTGTGGGTTCCTCTTTGGAGCCCAGGCCTTCGGGCGTATCCAGTCTCACTCTACAGAGAACAAAAAAGGGTAATTTTTTTCCCCAGTGGCCTTGGAGCTGAAACAGAGACTGAAGTCTTTAGGGCTTTTTCCTGTAGGTTGTGACCTACCTTGGGCCATTCAAAACCTGTTAGTGTGTGAACACTCTGGGAGAAGCCTGTTGGCAAGAGGCTGCTTTGTCTCTGGTGTACGTTAGGCAGAATATTCCCGTCTCGGGACTTCGGGACTCCTTCACGGGTACACGTGAGAGCCAGCCTAACCAACAGTGACAGTGAAAATGTTTCTTTTTGGTTTCACCATAATCATGCAGAAGCAGTTCTCCCTTTATTTCCTCTTAGATTTCAAGTCTTGTTTTGGCAAGATTAAAGAGAAAAGAAATAAGAAATAGCTTGGGGAAAAAATGAACAGGAGATAAAAAAGCTTATACTTTAAGGAATGAAAATGATCATTTAGTTGTCATCAACTAAATGACAAAACAGCATGTTATATGTAACATTGCTAATTGGTTCCTGATTTAATCTTTGAACTAAGAGAACGAGAGGACACATGACTTTGAACTGTGTGTTCTTTCTTTTAAGCACCGGGCCCTGTTTTCTGTTTTGGTTGTCCAAATAAGGGTTTGAGGAGTTCTCAGCACGAGCAAAGTCATTTAGCGGCTATGGGAAAATAGAATGCTAAAGATAAGCTTTATGCATCAGTAGTCCTGGAAATTTCCACACCTAAGAACTGTGCTGTAACATTGCATAGGGCTTTCGAGGGCATTTACAAGAAGCTTTTCCAGTACTGTATTATTAAATTGAAATAGAATGCACCAAGAAACAAAATGGAAAATTCCAAACTTCACTGCTATAAGCCATTTTAAAGACTGATTCCTTATAAATGACTTCCAATATTTACACTTTTTTTGATTTCTATAACCAAAACTTAGAAATGACTCTAAAGAAATACTTAAAACTTTTATCTGTTAAAATAAATGCTCAGAGTGGTTTGTGTTTATCATTTATTTACTAATTTAGAAATATTACATTTGTGATTCCAAGTGATTGTTTTCTCCTGTTGGACGTTATTACTGTAGAATAGTGTTTTTTGGAGTCATTTCATTTAACAGTCATTTTAAAGCCTGTCCTGGATTCCCAGCTGAGTTTTCCCTGGTACTTTGGGCTAGAAACTACCCAAGGTTACCAAAAAGGAAAGCCAGTATCTTGCTTTTGGAAAATAGCTTCCAACGTACTTAGATTATTTTATGCATTTAACCCTCTTTATTGCTCCGGGATTTGTTTCTGATATTTTGGTTTTGTGTCTACTCTGTGGAATTCAGTGTGTGTCCTGCATTTCTACGTGTGTATGCTTGACTTGTGCTCCGACTGCTGATGCATCAGTATGTGCTGTGGTTGATTATAATTTCTCTTCTTTTGACTGCTTTAATCCAGCAAGAGATCTGGATGTCCAGGTTTTTCTTTCTTTCCTTGTATTCTTCAAAAACAAACAAACAAACAAAACTTAAAATAATTTTTCAGTGCAGTATAATAAAATATTAGTTTCAGGGGTACAACATAATGATCAGACATTTATATAACTTACAAAGTGGTATCTAGTGGACGTCCAGGTTTTTCTTTAAAGAACCTTGGGGGTGAAATGTACAAGGCAATGAATTTATAGGCAAAGTTTCACAACCAAAATAAGTGAATTCTTAGAGAAGGAGTGTGTCATCCAGTACCTTAGGTTGCTTTGATTTCTCATGTGACCGCTACAGTTATACAATGTATTAGTTTAGCAGACTTGGTTAGCTATAGCGGTCCCATCAGCATCACAGTTCAGTTATTGAGAATAATTGTAGCATTTTGCGAGAGGTAAGAAATATCTCGGCAATTTTATTTTAGAT
The DNA here is from genome assembly GCA_003508835.1 of Eonycteris spelaea. Lineage (NCBI taxonomy): Eukaryota > Metazoa > Chordata > Mammalia > Chiroptera > Pteropodidae > Eonycteris > Eonycteris spelaea. The sequence continues at coordinate 6,969,325 of PUFA01000071.1, read as the reverse complement.
GATAAGATGATTTAAGAAATTACTCTTTCTAGGGGATAAGAGGTATAGTCTTTCAGTTATAAAATAAGTCGCAGGGATATAATGTACAGCACAGGGAAAACAGTCAATAATATCATAATAGCTTTGTATGGTGACAGGTAACTAGACTCATTGTGGTGATCACCTCATAAGGTATATAAACTTCAACGACTATGTTGCACACACCTGAAACATGGTATTGTATGTCAACTCTACTTCAAGAAAAAATAATTTATTTCCTTTGAAATTAAAAAAAAATTATTCCTTAAAATGAAAGCGTAATCTTATCTTTCTCTTGGCCAAGTTTACAGCATCTAAGTGAGTTAGTTTATCAGCATATGACTTGAGGTTTTTCCTCTACTAATGTCTTTTTAAGTTCTTTGATTAATTTCCTTTCATCAATCTGGTTTGATGGGCGTATCAATATCTGGCAAAGTTTTATTGTGTATCCTGGGAGGGATAGACATGTCTGACACACTCTTCTTTTTAGACATTATATAGTAGCCCCGCTTTCAGCCCTATGTAGCAGTCAACTATTCCACAAGGTTCCTGTTTGCTTAAAGAGATGGGAGGGCCGGAAGGCTCCTGCCACTGCCATGGATCGTGTCCCCTGTGAGGGCACCAACGTGTCATGTTCAGCTCTGCGGGAATTTCATCCTGCCCTGTTTTACTGGCCGCTTGAATATCTTTTAAATTTTATTTATTTGTTTATTTGTTTATTTATTTAATTTTATGCCTACAGCATCTGGTTTTCCTAGGTGGTCTCCCATCCAAGTACTAACCAGGCCCAACTCTGCTTAGCTTCTGAGGTCAGATGGGATGGGGCTTGTTCAGGGTGCCACGGCCATAGACTGCCCTCTTGCATTTGAGCAAGTTACGTCTTTGATACTTGGTTTCCTTTTCTGTAAAAATAAGATAATAAACCTGCCTGGAGGGACTGTTGTGAGGATTAAATAAGATGTTATATGCAAAACATTTGCTATTTAGAGCTATAGCTGTCCAATGCATTTTAGTTCTCATCTTTTCTAAAATCACGTGTCTTTTACAATATTGCAACAGACAGGATTGCTTATCTTGTTCCCTCATTTTGTATCTACCCATCTAAGTTGCCATTTGATGAAGAAAATTTGTGCTAAAATACATTTAGCTTGAATCGGATTACTCAGAATGTAGCTTTTCTTTTACTCTAAGCCCACTTCATTTTTAATAATCGCTCTAAGTCTGAAGCAGTTGTTTCTGACAGTTTCTGTGGGCACTCCTGTCAGACAGCAGGAGAGCAGCCATTATTTTACGTATAGTTAGAAGATATTTTTTTGTCTCACGTTGATATGCATTGGGTTCCCTTCAAGTAGGATGGCTCTTCAGAAGCACTCGAAGATTGTTTCCTGCTGGGAGCTCTGATCTCTTCTTACCGGGTCCTGCCCTGTAATCTTCTAAGATTTAGGAAATAGAGGCCACATGATATAGCTTAACTCGCTCGGCATGTTTCTCATTGACCGTAGAGCTTACTCTCTTTCTGTGCTGTTATCCTTAGCAAAGGTGGTGCTTCGGGTTGGATCAGTGACGTGGCTTCATGAGGAGTACAAGGGGCTTGTCTCGCTTCTGTAGATTGTTGCAGAACGCTCACGCCGTGCATCCTAAAAGCTGTTTTCCTCGCGCGGTTGTCTCTCTCGTTGGTCTTCTGTGAAGCTAGAGAAAAGGGCCAGAGGAACTCCCCAGAATTCCTGGTTCTGATCCAGGTGCCTACTGGACGTTTCCAGACGGGTGTGTGATGGGCTTCTCAAATGTGCCCTGGCTGGAACAGGGCCCTGGCTGGGACAGGACCCTGGCTGGGACAGGACTCTTAGCTTTCTACTCCTCTTCCAACCCCAAACACGTGCCTCCCTTAGTCTTCTCCATTTCGATAAACTAGACTGAATTCTTTCAGCTGTTCCAGCTAAAAATAGAGGTTCCTCTTTTTTTCTTTCACCCTTTTTAGTTAGTTCACTTATAAATCCTTTCTATTTCATCTCTAAAAATGAATACCGAAATCTGTCTGTCCTCCAGATGTACTCGTACCTCCCTAGTCTAAGCCACTTCCCTCTCTGGTCAGGGGAGAGTAGCGAGAAGGCAGGGAGCAGCCGATGGCAGAGCGTGTGTATATGTCTCTGTCTCTGTGTGTGACGCCTCGCGCAGCACACGGGGCCAGGCACAAGCACACGCAGCCCTGTTTGATGATGGAGGGCTGCGAAAGCACAGATACGGCCTCCGTCATCAGGATCCAGAAGACGTGGCCACCTCGGTGATGTGTCAGTCTGTCTCCCACCTGTACCATCTTCCACTCCACCGACTTTGAGAATGTGGCCCTTTCACACAGGACAATTCTTACATAAATCTATGTCTTATTTTTATGTCATTACAGTGATTTCTGTTCATATTTTAAAACGGCAGATTTGCCATTCTGTTTTTGAGGAATAATATGCAAATCGGCACAAGATGCTGACATATCTTCTTGTGGTTCAGGCTTAAGACACAGATGCACATTTGATTTACCAATTAAAAGATATTGGATTTGTGGGAGATATAAAAGTTATTTTTTAAAATTGCTACATACTTATGCAGTTAGGATATGCCATTTATGATTTTTGGGGTTCTATTTTAAATCCTTGAGTAGAAAACAAGTTAACAGAAAATTGTAACTGCATATATTATATACTTGGTCTTGAAAATTTGGAAAATGCTTTTTGCTGGTTCATTCTAGTTTTCTGTGTGTGTGTGTGTTTTTTTTAGTGTATGTGCTGCTGAAGAGAGCACTCTGTGATGTGTTTTTAATAAATTCACAGTTCTTATTTTTATCACATTAGGCCTTGGCTGCCTTGATTACAAGTGGTTTTAAAAAAGATGAAAACATTGTTGCTGTTTTTTATTCTACTTTTTCCCTCCAAATTCTATAGTTTTTTTTTTATCAATAATGATATGACTGCATCTTAGTCTTTTAAAAAGAATTACTCTCATCTTTAATTTCTTGATTTTATAGCTTTCTTCTCTTTCATTTCGCATTTCACAAATTTCTTGAGGAAGTTGCTTTTTATAGATGAACAGATATGGTACATTAAGTAACTTCCCAAAAAACACAGCGAGACTCTTACATGTATAATTCAAATTGCCATTTTTATAGGTTCTGATATGTTATATGTCTTGTGTTCTTTGTTGTCCTTTTACATATACATCATTAGGTTTTAGCTTGTTATCAAAAGGTTACAAAGCGTATTGTCGTACTAGCTTTATCATCATTAACCTCACGCCATTCCATGACCTTTCTTTTTGGCTGTTTTAAGATTCAAGTCTCATCGCTCAGGACTGAATTTTTGCAAATATGTAGACCCTGGTTCGTGGTGATGACCAGTCACGCTCACAGACCGAGTCTTATTCCTCAAGCCATGAAGGCGTTCTGGCGAGGCCGGGAGCTCAGCCCCCACTTCTTCACATACGTGTCTGCTTCCTGGTTTGTTCCAAAAACATACTCATGTCAGGCGATTATCTCGTCTTCTTGATCACATTTCTCCCTTCTTCTTCCGGAAGTTGAACCAGTAAAGAACATTCTGTATATTTAAATTCATTTTTTGTGTGGTTACATTGACTTTGTAGGCTTGTTCGTAAATATTGGATGGATGATTATAGTTGTAAATGATCAATATGTCTAAAAGATGACCTTGGCTTGCTGTGAGTTTAATTAGCAGACTTTTTTTTCTGTGGAGTTTTCAACTTATAGGGTGTCTTATTGTTTGTTTGTGTGTTTATTTGTAATTTACACCTCAAGTTCAAAGAGCCTCTGATTAGGATGATTTCAATCTCATCTTTATTTTTTCTATCTTCCTAATATGTTTCTGTCGTGAATTTTCATCCGTGTAACCAAATGGCAGTTGTGTAAACCTAACACTTCAAAAGATAGGGCAAGGGACTGAACCACTAAACCTACTGATTTTAAATCTTTTGATATAAGCACTTATTGATGTATTGTGAGGATGGAATTTTGTCGTGTCTCAAGTAGCTCTTTCGTGTGTGTGTGTGTGCACATGTGTGTGTGTAATGTGACCACAGACCTTGCTATCATAATACAAGTATTCTTACTATATTTTCTCCCCTTAAGCAAAAACAGTATAATTAATAAGTTTTGGGTAACAGAACCTCCTATGGCTGAGCGGTTTCAAAATGGGCAGCACTGTTAGGTTCCGACTAGCCTGGTGCTATAGATTTGGTCAGGTGACTTCATCTAGAGATGTGTAGGAGAAACCCGGATCTCTAGGGCGAATGCTCTGTGTCTGTCTGTCTCGTCTCGCGAGGTTTGCTCATGATGTAGTATGGAAAATGGCCATGCCCCACTGGGTACATTTCAAACTTTCCCACTTCTAAATACATTTTTAAAATGTGTCTTATTTAAAGATAATTATTTTAGAAATCTAAACAGTTTCATTTGATATTATGCTAGGCATTAGCAGAGTATTAATTGTTTCGATTGATATTCTTTCTGCTTTGATGGAAATTTTTTCCATTCAAATGGAGCCTCTTTTAAATATGACTCACATTAGCTAGTTGAATTTAGACCTCTGCCTTTTGTTTGTGTTAAGCATCTTTTAAATGGCCTGCTGATAGCAATGACGTTTCTATGTTAACTGTTTTTAAAATAGAGGTATTTATAATATGAGCTTGTTTTCTTAATTTACATATTTCTGAGGGTAATTATCATCGCTTTGTGGAATCTTTCCATGAATTTTTATGTTGTTTCTATCAGTTCAGAGATCCTTGTGTTTTGGTTATATTATCTTGTTTTTATGGTAATACATAGTGAAGCTGAATTAATTTATTATACCCACTTAATCCCAATTCTCAATAGGCTTGTAGCTTTGATAATAATCATTTGCTCAATAATTGCAAGGATAAAAAAATCCTAGCAGGATGTAAAGTGAATAATTATAATTTAAAGGTATAAAAGCGGTTTGAGGACTCTCTCTTGCTGTATTACACTCTATGACATTGATATTTGCCCCTAAGGTGCAAATTTAAGCCTTTCCTGCCCCTGCATCCCTGCTGTCTCCATCTTAATTCGAGGCTCTGGGGTGAATATTGTAACCAAAAGAGGACTCTGGTGGCTGTGCCTCTCCTCTCTCCCAGCAGTCCTTCCCTGTCTAAATCTGGGTCATGTGACGCCCTCGCCTAAACCTTGCCAGTGGCTGTCCGCGGTCCGGAGGATACGTCCAGGCCTGGAGTGTGCCGGCGACCCCGCGGTCAGGCGTGTGCACACCTGTGTAGCCTGCTCGCCCACTTTAGCGCTGATGTCGCTGCACTCTGTCAGTAAGTACGTGTCCGCCTCCCTTCTGGGTTATGAGGTTCTTCAGGTCAGAGACTGAATCGCTTGTAGCTTTTATCTGTAGCCCCCGATATAGGGCTCGGTGCTGGGGACTTCAAGCTGAATGAGTTAATGAATCGTGCTAAAAAGAATTAGTATGATTTTGGTACAGAATGAGCTTCCTAACACTCTGTGCTATCTAATCATCTCATCTTTTTATTTGGTGAATAAAATTTGGTGACTTTATTTCATTTTTGAATAAGGACATTTTCATGTTAAATATATTTTCCCTGCTGGTCAAGCCCAAGAGGTTCAAATTCCACTTCAAAAGGAAGTGTAATAAATGACGCAAAACAGACCTTGGTGACTAGAACTTGTGACTGAGGAGGCACTCTGGGTGCCCTTGGAACTGTGGACATTGTCCCAGGGCCAGCCTGCAAGGCTCTGACCGGCTTTGCCCCTTGCTCAAAAGCCTTGAGTGCTCTGGGTGTACTGAGTTTTGCTTTTCCTGAGGGAAATGGAAGAAATCACACAGATTATTCAACTACATTGTTATCACAGTGTTTAGTTCTTCACACATAGAGAAGGCCAACACTGTTTAATAGGCTTTGTCTATTACAATGAAGACTTTACCTAAGGTACCAGGAAATTTGAACTTGGCATTAAATTGCAGAACTATAGTAAGGAAGGAGAGTCAAATGGCAGACTTTTCAAAGAAGTGGGAAGAAATTAGCTTCTTAAATCTGTCATTTAGAGCAAAATCAAAATTTGTCAGAATAAGAAATGATAATTCATTCTACAAAAGGCCTAAACACAATGGTACATAATGCACCGGAGAAAAATCCCTGTTTTCACACGAGACCTGTGCAGACCAGAGCCTCACAGTTACCACACCTGTGACTTGCCGGTGAGAGCGCTGGTCTCCCGTGCACGACGGAAGCCTCTCGTCCTCATGGCTCACTCGGACAGTGCAGTGAGCAGTGCGAGAACTGCTTGCGAAATGGCCTAGTATCTCGCGAAAAATCGTTAATGCAGTGTTTCTGATTTAAACGTTACCTTGGAAGCATATGTTGCTGTGAATCACTATTATTTTCATATGGGTAATGAAATTTCCAAGAGCAGACCTGAAAGGATAACTATACACACTCATGTAAACAAAAGAAAACCCCGAAACAGGCTTCGTTGTTACATCCTAGCTCTTCTACTTGCTAGCAGTGTGACCTTGGATAAGTCACTTGGCTTCAGTTTTAGCCTGTAACATGGGAAGAAGAATAGTGCCTGCATAATAGGGCTACGAGGATTAAAGGAGCTCATGACACATACTCTCAACAAAGTGCCGTGCACATGAGAAGTGCTCGAATAGCGTGAGCTGTTTTCATTATATGCTGGTAATAATGAGGTGATGATTATATTATTCTTCACCTTCTTTTTATCTCTTTGGCTAAAAGTGGATTGACATGTTTATGGTCAGTGTGGCATGTTGCATGTTGACAGCTCGCACAAAGGGTGGTGTTCTGTGTGTACTGGTAAGTGATATTAGGATTAAGCAGTGTCCTTTGGGACATAGAGGCTAAAGTAATAAACGTAAATTAAAAAAAAAATCAGATCCCCGAAGAGGGAGTCAAGAGGTCGTGTGTCTTCCGCAAACTAAGGGGCTTAGCCAGACCCTTTCTCCTTCAAAATATTCCGGCTCTTGACCACTGATGTTCAGGGTTCAGGGCAGAATATTTTTAGCGTTTTGGGATCTAGGTTGGGGGATTTTAAGGCAGGTCTTACAAGATGGGGACCCAGCTGGGACTGGGCAGTTGGTGGCCTGATGGCTTTGGATTGGTCGTGAAGCAAGGCTCAGTGAGCGAGGGGTTCTTGGTGCTAAGCTGTTGGTTGGTTCTCCGTGGTACCTCCCAGGAGCTGGCGAGCTGGACGGTCCTCAGATGACAAAGCTGCTGTTTGATCTCGACCCCTCTTCTTCCCTCCCTCACCCCCATCTTTCTCGCTTTTACGTCACGAGTCTCCAGAGCCCTGGATCTCCTTAAGAGTCTGTGCTGGCCCAGCAGGCCCAGGCCAGGCGTCCGTGGACGGGCTGCTCTGTGAGGGGAAGGCTGTGAGTGGCAGCAGGTGGCTGAGCCCTGCAGCCCTCATGTCTTCTCTGTCTTGTCCTGTAGACTCTGGGACTCGGGCTCTGATGTGAGCATCCTCATGTTCCCGGCCTTTAACTTGCTCTTTGGATAAATAAGTCCTTATACATCTTTGTTTCCTTAGGCACTGCCGTGCAGATCCTGTGTGTGCCCAGGGCTGTCCCTGCAGCCTCTGTCCTGTGTGGCTCTCTGACCCCACCCACTTGCTTATCTGCCTTCAGCCTTGATTTCTGGCCTGGATTTACCTGCTCCAAATCCTTTTACTCGGCGAACCCGTGCATTTGGTTGTCAATTCAGGGCTTCCATGTTGAGGCCATCGCTGTGCATTAATAAAGTGAGTCAAAATTAGTGACGTGTTGGGAATGACTGGTATCAGTCACATGTCCTTCTAGTCTCTTTACCACGCATGACTTCCGTAACGGCGTGTGGTACCTCTTTCTGTGTCCAGAGGATCATCTGGTCTCATTCGTGGGCATCTCCGCTTCAGGATGTAGTGGCTGCCTCCATTTTCAGGGATCTGTGGAGTCGGTTGCATGGAGTGAGAGGCACAGTCTGTCAGCACTAGCAGTTACGCTGACTTCCCCCGTCCAGCTTATTTTCTGGGAGTATTTCTTTGAGAAACAGAAGTGCCGATTGCGCGAAGCTGTCTGTGGAGGCCCCTGGTGTAAACACTGGCTTTAGAAGTCTTTTTTCCTAGGCATTTTCGTAAGACAAGATTCTGCTGTCATGGAATGACCATAAAGATGAGGGCAGGCGCTTCAAGTAATAGAATGTAATTTTGTTTGAAAAGGAAAGGAGACAGCAAGCTGTCTTCAAATTAACTTCAAAAAACTACCAAGTTCAAGGTCGATTTCCATTATGGTTTCATGTTACAGTAGTAGTTGAGTTTTATTTGTAGTAGTATAAGCTGAATACTGGAAATATTGATGGTCATGACTCCAGTTTTCATTTCAATTTTTGCTACAATAAAATCCTTATAACTAAATTATAATGCAAATTTAAGTACAGCAGCATTTTAATCATCTTCGTGTTTCCCCAGTTACATTTTTCCAGCTTCGTATTACATAAAAAACTAATAGTCCATAAAAAATATGGTGGAGTAAGCTACACTTAGAAGAGACACAAAGTATTTTAAGCCAAAATAGTTTGAATAGTGTATTGCTCGATGAATACGCTTGGAACCTAAAGCGTGCCTATTATAATATTCCAGTTCTATAATTTTAAATGTCTGTTTTAGAAAGTAGATGAATCTACATTTTAATTTCTTTACTGTAGCATGGGTGTGGCAGCCGAACAGTCATCCTGCACTTAATGGAAGATTTGACTCTGCTTCCCAGGACCTTGAGTTTGCTTTGTCTTCCCAGAGACGGAATAATTTTCTGGGATGCCCGACAGTTGGCCCTGATTAGACTTGGAGGTTGTTAGTGACTTCTTAGTGAACTTAAGGTTAGCTCTGAATGGTCACGCTTCAGAAATAGTTGATTTCAGTTATAAAAGCTGTACCGAAGACCTGTGAGCAGCTCTCTTCTGTGACACAGGTGGTCCATGTTTCAGTGGGGCTTTTCTCCCTCTTCCGCCCTAAGTAATGCTCCTTCCTCTGGCGCAGTCAGAAGAGATGGTTGCCTTGGTTTTCCGTGACTCCTGCACAGGCAAACCACTTATAACAGCCCGAGCATACTTTACTGTCATATCTACGGCCCAAATTCCACTCAATTAACTTTTTATTGTTCTTTAAAATTACTGATTATTTAAATTGCTGATTTAAAATCACTGCGTGGGACATCCATCCTTGGACTGATCAGGAGGATTCTGATGTTAACCCAACAAAACCAATGAATCAGGACCTCCTTGATTTCCGTGCCCAGTCCTATGCTAAGTACTGGAAGAGAGTTGAAAATCCAAGAGTGGGAAGGTCAGACGGTCAGTATTTAGTACACACCGCACTAGCTGCTTTACTTAATCTTTCATTTCAGTCTCACAGTCCTGTGAGGTTGTGTAATTTCCCGCACTTCGCAGAGGGGGCTGCAGCCTCCAGCCCTGACAGCTGCGAGGTTGTGTGGCTGTGACTGTAGCTTGTAGCACAGATCTGTGTGTTTGCGAAACTCACGTCCTTGCCGGGCCCCCTAGGCGTTAAGAGCCTCCCCGTCCGGGATGTCTCCATGCTCTGGGAGCCACGGGAGGCGGCCGAGAGCAGCAACGGTGGTCTTCTATTGGATTGACCTTGGGTTTAACCTTATTCACCAAAAAGTGAAAGTTGGCTTGTAAAATATATGACTCGGATTCCGTACGGGTTTGGTCAGTTAATGATTTCATTGTAGACGGGTCCTTAGAGAAGGCAGCTCAGCGACACAGAGCCTGGGGACAGCCTTGGAGCAGAACAGCGAAGCGTGGGGGCGCAGAGCAGAGGGTGACGGTGGCATCTCCGCCCTGTGTCTCCCAGGCGGTGAGTTACACCTCACGGCACTTCGATGGGAAGAAAGTTACCAGCGTTCGTCAGGTCCGGCGTCTGCACTGTCCTTCAGGAGTGTTCCTGGTTCTGTTCTGGTTGGGAATATTTTTATTCCTACAGTCAGCTTACTTTTTACCAACTCATAGTTTATCATGATTTTTTTTTTCTTTTTAAATTAACATTCAAGACTTTATGTACGCCTACCGGATGAAGTGTTATCTGGGCAATTTTTAATTGGTACCAATAACACTCATATTAAATGCATTGCTGAACTTTGCCAAGACAAGAAATACAGACCAGGCTTCATCAGAATGTAAATGATAAATAAAAATGGTTTGGTTCCATTTTTCAAAATGCCGAATGGCCTGAAACTATTATTCGGTAGGATTTATGTAAAATAACATGTAACACCACAAAAGACTAATGTCACATGTTTTTATGGCTATAATATCAGGAGACATAATAAAATTAAATATTTCTTGTAAAGATTAGGACTTATCAGTTCTTTTCCCCCTCCATGTAATTCAATTAATATTGAACTAAGACTCTATCATTGAAATCTTAGGAGTTTGGAATATAAAAATTTCACTCATAAGTATGAAATAATGACTCTGGTTTCTCTTGAGAAATATGTTCAGATTAGTATTATCCTTTATAAAGTGACCCCCTTGTAAGGCTAGGTACATTTATTCTAGTAATCAAATCATTTTTTAATCATACCCTTTTATGATTTCATTCAGGTCTTCCTTTATGAGCAATAGAAGAACAGAACAGAAGAGAATAAAATAGAAGACTAGAACAAGCAGAGTTACTTTCTGGTGCCAGCTTAGGTCACGGCCGAGTGAGTCTGTCTGACTTCATCTGCCCTGATGAATCACCTTATTCATTGCAGCCGATTGCAAGTAACTTTTGGCCGATCTTAGATATCAGAGGATATTAATTCCATTCGTTCAGTAAATATTTATTGAGTGCTCAGTGTGTGCCAGACACTGTTGGCATTGGGGTCATAACAGTGAAAGAAACAAACTCTATTGAGAAAATTTAATAACTTGTGTCACTTCTGAATGTATTTTTTTTTGGGTCAAGAGTTCCAAAAACTTTTTAGAAAGATTAAAATTGTTTGAATACCGCTTTGACCTCACATAAATCATATAAATTCATGGTATATTAATGACAAGTTACTCTACTAGACTCTAAGAAAGGAAAATTAGATAGCTAATTGAATGATTGCTATTCATAAGGTCAACGTGTGAAACATCAACCAGATTTAATATTCTTAACTAGATTTTACAGGCTGTGCTCCTTCTGTAAAGGTCACTGGAGGAACTCAACACCTTTTTATTAGACACAGACTGGGAACAGTGGAGTGGCCTTTTCACGTCATGTTTGGATAAGCCGAACAGGCAAAGTTTACTTCACTCTTATGAAGTTGTGTTATATTTGCTGTTTCATATTTTACATTTAAGTTACGTTTCTTACTCACTTGCCCTGGAGAAACCTATACGTTTAAAAAGTCGAGGGTTTGCATGAACTGTGATAATACATTGGGGTTAAATAAGTGAAAGTATACGTGTACATATACGCGTATGCATATAATTTTGGAGCAGTCTATCATTCAAGGCAGAAAATGAACTTAAGGGCCAAGAGCTCTAACCCTTCTCAGCTGAACAGTTTCGCGGGGTTTCGTGGTGTGGAGCGAGGAGCCACGCGTGCAGTGTCTTGACACAGCCCCGCGTTCAGATTCAGACTCCCGTGCAATAACTCCTTTGTGCCTCGATTGAACGCCCACCTCTTAACTTTGTTGGGACGGGGACTAGGACAAAGCAGATAAGGTGTCTGGTACCATGCGCAGGCGCCCCACATCGCCCTTGCTCACGTAGAACAGCCGTGCAAGCAGTACGCGGATGCCTTCTTCCCCCGCAGTAGTTGGGCAGTCGGAATGACGTCGAGGGAAAACCACCGCCGGCTCCCCAGCAGTATCCAGTTTTAGAAGCTCGGTGTGTGTCCTCTCAAGCCTAACACATTTCCTTTACGTGTGCGTGTGCGTGTGTAAAATCACACACGCACGGTGGTTGTTGCTTCGCCTGCGACGCGTGCTCTCATGCCGCATGCCTTGTCCTGTGGCAGAACTTCTTCACACCAGATGTTTTCGGTCTTTATTGATGTTACAGATGGATCTGCTCACTCCTTTGCTTCGAGGTATGCCATTGGCTGGAGGTGTCATAGTTTATTTGCTCCACTCCTGGGGCATGTTGATTCCTTAACGTTTTAAATTTTGGTGCGTGGATGGACAGCGAGGAAAAGTATGGTTTAAGAACATTTCTTTGTTTTGCGAGGAGATTTCGGTCACCTTGAAGGCGCTCGCTCTAAGTGCCGAGTCTCGTTGCGTGCGGGCGCATCCCTTAACTGTGAAAGTTAACAGGTGCGCATTAGGACGTAGTAAGGTCAGTTTTCTTCATCTTGTCAAATCACGGAAATCTGAAGAGGAGGGACTTGGTCATTAAATCAGGTGACGCAGATGGGGCTGTAGCAGGAGATACGGTAGCCTGTGAAAACAAAGTTGTCAGCTGATCACCGAACGTTTCCAGAAACACGTTTTTATCAGCTTCTCTCCTTTTCCTTCCTTCCTGCCAAACGTTTACTGCCATCGGCTGTGCAGTAGATACAGTCCCTGCTACTGACCCGCTTCCAGCAGAGTGCAGCCCATTAATCACACGGTGAGAACACAATGTATGGCGACAAGTGCGAACTGTCATTAACGTATTTTCTACGTGCTGTAGGAATGCAGAAGGTGGGACAGGTAGCTACCTTGTGGCGATTTAAGAAGAGCCCCCTCACCCCCCAAGCAAGCGGACCACCCAGTTTCATTCAGGAAATACCTGCCGAGAACCTCCCACCCAGGACCAGCGCTAGGGACACAGGGCTGAGAAAGTGTGGGGATGACTTGCCCCTTCCATAGCACTGTCCTTCCTCCTAGCTTGTAATCAGTGGAGAAGTAAAGGGAAATGTACGATGTAGAACTCGTCTGAAGTTAATGATGTAATTTACATTTCTCAGTAGCTTAAAATGTATCCTATATAGATGACATGTAGGATGAACATACAGATTACTCTGGGACCCCTTGCTACTGTAGCAGCTCAAAAATTAGTGTTGTAATCACTTACCGATAAGCCACACACGTGGTCTGCGTACATTCTGTGTGTTGGCACACAGGGCTCCCCTGCGCTCCCCTGTGCCTACTGGGCCTGCACGCTTCCTACCCTTCTCCCCTTCCCTGCATGCACCTGTGAGTACGTGCAAGGCGTCTGCAAACCTCGGGAGACCTGGGACCCGTCCAACCCTCTCTGCAAGGTCTTCCGAGTCTGCTCAGTTCTTGATGACCGTGTTTGAACACGTCAGCGCGGGGATTTTGGTGATTCACAGCTGCTTTGTCCTTTCTTACTGGTTTATTAGCCTCTGCACTTCACCGTCTTCAAAGCTGTACTCCTTAGGCTTTCATAGACTTGTTCCTGGCTGAAAAATCACAACCCTTAACACGTCCTACAGCTATTAAAACTTGCTGCTCACCGTTAGCTGAGGCAGGAGAAGACCCTAAACTCATGGTCATCAGACCTGGTGAACTTCAACTTGCTCAGTTCCTAACGGTAAAGAGTCATTTACAAAATGCTGATGGGAGCTACTGACTGATTCTTCCCTTGGGCTAAGAGTCTACTTTCACAGATTTTATCTATCTTTATGCTGGAACCCCAAACTGTAGAAAAATGAAAGGATGTGGTTTCAGCTTTGTGTCGATATCCAGTATTGAGTGCTCCGTAAAATACTTCTTTACAAATCAGTATATTGCTGCCCCAGGCTGTGGGGAACTTTAGGGGCCTTAATGCAGCCACACATAAAACTGACTATTGTTTCAGCTATTTGTAGGCATCATATGTCTGTGATAAGTTTGAAATTTTGCATAAGATCTCTATATCTGATAAACTATATGTAGGCCAAATGCTACATTATTAGATACTAGAGTTTTAATAATAGCTGTTGAAAATCAAGTTGTAATTATTTCAAGAGGAAATGGTCTATTTGAATCCCATAACTTGGGATGGCCCATGCATATAATTTAGGACAAATGGATATTTCTGTTCAATATTTTGTAACCTAAAAAAAAAATTAGACCAATTTGATCTTTTTAAAAAAAATTTTATTATTTTTTTTTAAACTGTTACTTACGCAGATCCTACAGCAAAGATATCAAATTCAAGAGCAGGAAAAGGCTGCAAAGTGTTTAGTTTATGCCTTTTTTGACACCACATTCACTAGTTTCCAAAAGTAAATGGGCAACACAAAGGCTACCCAGTTTGATCTTTCTAAAAAGTATGGAATTAACTACTCACTTTAAAAGCAGTTCAGGACACAAATTCCCAGTGGATCAAATACCTAAATGGGAAATTTTATTTTTTAATAAAGTTTAATAAAATAATAAAAATAATAAAAACAGCAGAAAATTGAGGTGGCTATATATGTAGCCTAGTAATTGTCAAAACCTTTCTTTGTGAGCGAAAAGGAAAATTAGAACCAAGTAAGGAAAGATAGATATATTCGACTATTAAAATTTTTAGATCGTAACATTGGTATACTAATGAAAACTCAGGGGACAATATTCGAAATGGAAATGTTAAATAATAAATAAAATATGCAAAAAGCTCTTAGAAATGGATGACAGAAACACTAACAAAGCAGTAGCAAATGGCAACAGGGCATAAATTGCAAATCCAGATGGCCAGATGGAAAAGATTCTCAAATTCACCGATAGAATGGGAAACGAAAATCAAGTGAAAGTGAGATACAACTTTACTCCCATCGGATGGGAAAAACTTTTAAAAGAATGGAGCACTTGCATTTCTGGTAGGAATGGGAGGGTTTTTTTAGTCTTTTTTGAAAATGCAATGTGTCATTATCTTGTAAAAAGTATGTTCGTCATTTAATTCAGTACTCCTGGGAATCTAGACAAGAGATGGGCACGCGTGTTCTATGAGGGGCCGATAGCAAACATTTGGGACGTTGCAGACCGTATGGTTTGAGTTGCAGCTGCTCAGTTCCGCATGACAGCACTCAGTGCAGAGTCGGGAAGACGTGTGTTGTGACGTTCAGGAACGTGCTGTTTCCAGTGTGCAGATACATAAGTGGAAACAAGGAGCATATGTGACAGTAAAATGTAAAGTAAATAAGAAAGTATTATTTTGAATATTACCTTTGTTTTTAATAATTATTTAGTTGTGAGTTTATATAATTTAATTTTACTTTTGGCTATGCTTTATAACTGGCTCCCCAAATTTCTGAAAATTTAACGGTTGACTCTCCCTTAGCCGGCACTGGCTGTCTCTGGTGCATTATTGGCTAGATCTGTATACAAGGAGGTTTTGCAGCATTGTTTATGATGGAAAAATGGGAACGAATTGTGTACCCGCTGGCAGGGGAATAGTTGGGTAAGTCGCCCTGTACCAGCACTTGCAACACAAGCAGCCGTGGCACAGGGCCGTGGCCTGCAGTGGTTTCCGTGGGTGCTGCTGAGTGCGAGGGGCAGGGTGCAAGCCTGGGCGTAATTCACACTCCCATTTGTAACAAACAAGCAGTGACAGGCTCTCCCTAGGCTCCATTATGGGGCCGTTCTGATGTCATCGTGAAGACTTCTTTTCAGAACATCTCTTCACTGAGAGCTGAGTATTTCGTATCACCTATTTTTATCCACAAATCATCTCCCTCTAACAGAAGGTGATGGGAGGGCTGGCTGAATGTGTAGGGCCTTTCCTCACTTCATCATGCTGACGACCTGCCCGCGCAGAAGGGGCTTGCCAGTACCTTGGCTTTAATCTAGCATTCTGCAACTGTATGAACATAAATGCTTTCATTTTTCTTAGCGACAGATTCTTAACGCATGCCAACACGGTCCCCCCAGCCCAGGAAAACTACAGGCTCAGTCCTGTGCTGTGTTGTGAGACCACGTGACATGCAGTCCCTGAACCCAGAAGGGGATTAATTGTGACCTTGAGTTTATGATTTCTGAGTGCTGTTAATGACACACAGTACTTAGGCTGATGGCTGAAGGTTCACATGTCTTCCTTTCACTCAACAATTGAGAAAGCGCCCTAGTCAAGTGGACCACTTCCTGTGTCCATTTTGTGGCAAATTATCACGATTACTGTGTACTGTGTAGCTTTTGAGCGGTGTGCTCTGCTAACACTTTGGAGTAGTTTTTATGGCTGAGAAGTAGAAAGGGTTTCTGCTTAGAGTCCGGATAATAAGGCAAAAGAATATTCTCTACCTAGGAGAAAGCAGAGGCTTCAGGATTTCAGTATGAAACTGAATGTTTGTGGAGTGGATGACTTTGGGATGTCAATGTTATCTTTTCCTTGAGCTTTTTGGGGTGTAATTGTCAGGCAGAAAATTGCCCGATGAAGCATGAATGTAAGAGAGAAAGTTTGCAGTTCAGGGCTTATTAGAAGATGGATTTCTCAAAGGGAATGAAATTATTGAGCTGGTGACTAGCATGTGAGTATTGGAGATGTTTGAGCTGTCGGGGGCGCCCTAACGTTCAGACCTTTCTATGCTCGTTGGGGGTGGGGGGTGATTTCTCTGTCCTTCCCCCACCCAAACCTTGAACAGTAGTGAAATACGGTAGTTCACGTATAAAAATGAAAATTAGATTGCTAAATAATACCTCTTTATTTATTTGGAAGTTTTCTTGATTTGGTGAAATGACTGAATTTGACGAGTTTTCATTTTTTTTAGGCTCAGTTTATGAACCTCTTAAGAGCATTGATCTTCCGAGGCCCGATAATGAAACTCTGTGGGATAAACTGGATCATTATTACAAAATTGGTAAGCAAAATCTGAGGAAGCACGTCCTTAGATGGCTGGGGTCACCACTTACTGTGCCTTGGATCTGCTATGTGCATTATGTGACTGCGTTTCTCTCTCACTAGGATTTCGTGGTAGGTGGGGCCAGGGCTTAAGCACTTGGATGCTACAATTGCATGTTGACACCGGGGCTGTAAAAGGGATCCAACAAGTCATATCTGTCCCTTGTATAATTTAAAAACTGGCCCCGTGACTTGTGTCCTTTTAGCCTTTCTAAACATTACTAGATTTGAGAACTACGGGCTGTTTCTTGCTCAATACTTATAAAAATAAAGTATTCCTTGCTCACTTACAACTGGCTCCTACGCAGCCCTCTGACATCCATTTCTAACACATTGAGATGCAAAAAGGCATCTCAGGTTACTGTGACTAATATCAGGTTTCTGGCTTTTTGTTTTTTGTTTTGTTTTGTTTTTGCCAAGATCAGTCTGGCAACTTTTGTTTTTTAATGCGAGTAAACAGCTTTGAGATACGTGTGTACGGGGCTTCTTTTGTTCATTGGGCCATAAGTTGGATTTGCCTAGTTTTGTCACTTTGCTTCATGTCCCATGTACTTGGCCGACTATGGCAAATAATATAAAATTTGATGTGTTTATCATATGCCCTAAGAGAAGGACTTTTTGGTTTCAACTTCACGTAAAACCTTAATTCAGCTTACTTTGGTCGAAATGCTGCGCTTTTACC
This sequence comes from Eonycteris spelaea, assembly GCA_003508835.1. Taxonomy (NCBI): domain Eukaryota; kingdom Metazoa; phylum Chordata; class Mammalia; order Chiroptera; family Pteropodidae; genus Eonycteris; species Eonycteris spelaea. Next base: position 6,951,804 of record PUFA01000071.1, on the reverse strand, counting down.
ACCTTCGCAGCCATGACTGGCTCGAGGGCTTGTGTGGAGGAGCAGCTGGTTCACAGCTCAGCAGGTTCATGCGGCAGCCAAGATTAGAAGCAGCAAAGCTGTCAGGAGCGGGTGAGGCCGAGGTCCCGGCGGCTGTGCAATCCGTTCCTTTTCTTGTCTCCCATTGCAGTCAAGTCGACACTGCTGCTCTATCAGAGTCCCACCACCGGCCTCTTTCCCACGAAAACCTGCGGAGGGGACCCGAAGGCCAAGATCCAGGACAGCCTGTACTGCGCCGCGGCGGCCTGGGCCTTGGCCCTCGCGTACAGGTAGCCAGGGGCGGGGCGTCCTACCAGCGGGGAGCAGGGCCTAGGCCTTGGCCCTCTGTACAGGTAGCCGGGGGGCGGGGCCTGGGCTTTGGCCCTTGCGTACAGGTGGCGGGTCGGAGCGCCCTGTCAGTGGGGGGCGGGGCCTGGGCCTTGGCCCTCGAGTACAGGTTGGAGGCGGGGCGTCCTGCCAGTGGGGGGCGGGGCCTGGGCCCTCGAGTACAGGTTGGAGGCGGGGCGTCTTGCCAGCGGGGCCGGGGTCGCGCTCCACCCAGGCCCCGCCCTGCCGCCAACTGGCAGTGCGACCTGTGCCTGCCCTCATCCTCCTAGGTCTCCCAGCCTTTCAGTTCTCCTACGGGTGTAGGTGAGACTACTGCTGATGTTTTGCGACCGGAATTCTTCACCTCTAGGTCCTAAGTCTGCATTAGTCTCTGGCGGAGGGCACTGCCTCTCACCGAGCTGGGTGGTGTCGGTCACAGAGGGAACTGACGGTGACTGACTGTTGCACGGGATAAAACTGGGCCAGAGTAGTTAAAAGATTCGCTGGAAGTCGCACAAGCAGTTAGCGACTGAGCCAGGTCCCGCCCTCGCCCCGCCCCAGTTTAGTGTCTCTCTCACGGCACTTCGTTGGGGTCTCGCTTGTTAGACCTGGTTGTAAGTCAGTTATAAAGCGAAAAAAAAAAAGAAAATCCTTTCACAATACAAAATTTCTCCTAAATTTCCTTTGATTCTGTATGGGGAGCGCCCGGCGTGGTCCTGACGCGTGATTAGTAGTGACACATGTCAGCCGTTACTAAGGTGAGGCTTCTGAACCTTAATTTCCCGAAGGTGATATATGCAAGGACTTCTGATGTGAAAATTGTATCTCTTAACATAAAAGTGATTTCTCGGTTGTCCATCATCGACGTGTTGCATTTGTCAAGGGAAACCGAATCCCGAGATAGTATGAAGCAGCCACCTTTAGACTCTTGTTTGCTGACGTCACTGCACGCATTTCTTTGCCTCTTCCACGTGAGCACGGTGCAGCTCCCTTAAACGTCCGCCACTGTGCGTCTCGGGCACAGGGAGCACCCAGGGCGCCACAGCCAGTGGTCAAGCCAGAACCGGGGTGGACTGGCCTTCTGTGCGCCCCAGTGCGCCCTGACGCACCCCGACGCGTTGCAGTCATAATTGCGCATAACACACGTTGAGGTCTTACCAAAATCTTCAAATGGATCTGCCTGCCAGTAAACAATCAGACAAAGCCAGGGTGTGGCACTTTGTGATTCACTTCGCCTGGACTCTGAAAAAATGTGGCTGTCAGAAAAGATCAGAAAATAGGTGTGAAGATGGTGAGGTTTAGGAAGACTAAAGAAATATAGCAGTTAGATACAATGTGTGATCATCCATTGAGTCCAATCAAGGGTCATGCATTAAAAACACTATTAAGTATATTTTGGGGAATTGTATGAATTTGAAATAGAGTATATATTAGATAATACAGTATTGGTATTAAATTCCCTGAGTGTGATCATGATATTATGGCCATGTAGTAGAATATTCTTGTTTTTAGATGTTTAGTGTGTAGGGGTAATGCGTTTGTAGTTTACTTTTGAATAGTACAGAAAATAAATTACAGAGAATGCAAGCTGATTTTAGCAACTGGTGAATCCATGTGAAGAGTAAAAGGTTTATTAGTTTCTTTACTAGTTATGTATTTATATATATAAAATTTTAGCTTTTCTATAGATTTGAAACTTTTCTAAAGGAAATGGTGAAGGAAAATTGCTTTAAAAAAGTGCACATACCTTTTCCAGAAGGCTTTACACACCTGACAGGTACATCACATTAACAAAATTGGTATAAAAAACCAAATGATCATCTCAGTAGATGCAGAAAAATCACTTGACAAAATTCAACATCCTTTTATGATAAATACATCTCAATGGAGCGGATGTAGAAGGAACATACCTGAGCATAATAAAAGCCATGTGTGACAAACCCACAGCTAAAACTCAAAGTTGTGGTTTTGAATGTGTGTTATTATAAATTATACCATTACATAATATGCAATTATATATAATTAGTGTTAAATATATTTACATTTTATTCTTATAATTACAACTATTATAATTATAGAATTTTAGTTTATAGATGCTAGTATTTCATTTTTATGGTTCAGGCTAAAACCATTTCTGAATGTATTCAATATTACAAAATCTGTTAAAAGAAAGTCGAGCCTGTACGCCATACCATATTAAAAAGTATCATCTAGAGTTTTTGCATTGTTTGTTTCTAATACGACTTCTGAAAAAAACACATGATTCTAAATTAGAGTTTAAATATGGAACTTCATTTTCTTTATTTTTATACTTGAAAAGAGCAGTGAGTTTTTAAAAGAGCATCGACTTGACAGCGTACTTTTAGACTGGGTAAATGTGTCTGTGTTGAAAAACTGAAGCGCAAGGCAGACGTGCACGCGGCACCTTGCAGCACTGGCCGAGGGGGACAAAGGGTGCTTCCTGTGAGAGAGCCCTCTGTTCCCTCCCTGCGACACGTCATCGGTTTCAGGAGCTGAGTGACGTCGGCGGCCCTAGTTAGTGCTGGTGAACAATGAAGTCACACGGCTGTTCCTGCCAGTACTGTTCTGATTATGTTTTCCATGATGTTCGCCTGTGGAAGTAATACACCAATGGTGGGATTCATGTGTCTACTTCCTTTACTAGTTATGTATTTATATGTATGAAATTTTGTTTAGATATAAAAAGATCTCATATTGTAGAATAACTGATCAATACTTTCACAGAGCTTGTGATCAATGAACTGACTAGAATTAAATGTAAAGTTGTTTCACTTATTTTTAAAAATTGAAAGTATTCTTCAGATCATATTAAAATTTGAATTTGCAGCCATGGAGCTTACTTAAAAAACGAATTGTCAATTCCGGGTAGAAAATAGAAGAATTATTTTGGATCACTGGGTTCACTTTAAAGTTTTAGGAAAGGCAAGAAGTATATCCTGAGGCCTGAATGCTTCTACTCCAGGGCAAAGGCTCTTTTACCTTCTCAGTCAGAAGAGAAACATTAGGGTTACTCTTTTATCTGCAGAAGAAAGGAGAAACAGGAGAACTTCATTAAAACAGAAAAATTCTTTATCATGGCCGAATTATTCTAGACTACGTTAGTCTTGGTTTAATGCTTGTTGACATTAGAGGATTATATTGAAGATGGTTTTAGAAAACCTGAAATGTTCCCTGGTCATTATCGTTACGTGTTGCGTGCGGTAGGAATTGTACACAGCACGTTCCATTGAGCTCATCACGCTTCAGCTGTGCTGCTCGCTCCGCACGTCAGTGCCTGGTCCACTGTTGTCATCCGTGCTGCAGTCTGCCTCCGTTAAAACGCTCGTGTCCGACGTCCGGGTAGAAATAGAGCATAGAGCAAATTCATGCTACCTTTACTGCAGCGCCAACACGCGAAAGGAGGAATGGCGTTCTAATGACAAAAAGCTGAACGTTTTACTGACATTCACCATACCGCGCCACGATGACCATCATTCTCCCCAGTAGTGGCGTGTGAGACGCACTTGGAAAGGGAGGTCATTAGCGCACACTTTGTAAGGAGGTAGGTAGGTGATGCTTTTTGTCAAGTGGGGACGATCGCCAGATATTTTAGTTGAAGATTGCGTGAAACAATGAGTTCGCTACTTGTATTTTTCAGTAGTGAGTGACTCCCAGCCACCTCCTGAGGATCACTCATCCATAACGAAAGGGAAGTTAAGGACGGGAGAACACGTTAACCCAGTTTAACGGATGGATTCTAGCCGTTCTTGCTGGTAAAGAGCGAGGGCCGTGAACCGTGGTCAGCTGGTCTTAAACTAAGACCTGAGACTATAACCTGCCTCGCCAGAGTCCATCACGCGTCAGACAGGGTGTGTGTTCAGTGGCGGGCATCCGCGACCGAAGTGCCCACCCTGGTGTCATTAAACACGTGGCAGAGCATCGAGGACACGGGCCTGCCTTAACCTGCGCGCCCTTCAATCCAAGTGGCCATTGCAGAGCCTAAAGGGATTGGTTTAAAACTTGTCTCCACTCTTTCACAGCGAGTTTCAAAAATCTTTCGGTGGATTTTACCAATACAGAAATATCCTTTAAAATTTCAGCCAAGTCGATGGAGAAAATATTGTATGCTATTTTTAAAGCTATCTCCTTCCTTAAAAGAAGGAGAAATCTGTACAAATTTTTCATTTTTTTTTTATTGCAACATTGCTACATCTGCTGGGAAAATGGAGTGTCACTGTTACAGAATTCGTAGATGTCGCCAGAACGTGGGAGTAGCCAGATAGTTAAATACTCACCATCGAAGCTCGGCTTCCTTTCCAAATCCCTTTCCGGTTTCTTTCACGAGTTCTCTCTCTCACCCAGGCGCATCGACGATGACAAAGGGAGGACCCACGAGCTGGAGCACGCGGCCGTGAAGTGCATGCGAGGAGTTCTCTACTGCTACATGCGCCAGGCCGACAAGGTGACGCACTCGTGTGCCGCGCGCCTCGCGTCTTTCCGAGGGATTCGTCTGGCCCCTTAGCGGAGGCATCTCCTGAAGCGTGTCCTTTCAAAAGGCAACGCCACCTCCTAGGGCAGAGATAGGCGAAGACAGCCCCCGCCTTCCCAACCCAGGGCTTTTAATTCCGAAATCCCGAAACGGAAGAACCCTGAGCGAGAGGTGACTGAGAATCGTTACGTTGGCTTCGGTCTGTGGGCATTTTGCATCTGGTGTTTGCTTGATACAGATTTGAGCAAAATCCTCATTGAAATTCTTTTGGACACGTGAATGCTCTGGCATAAGTAAACTTTAGTTTAAACACATACTACTTCATTTACATGTAAAGAGAGCAGGAATTATAGATAGGAAACAGCAAACTTTATAGGGTTATTGGGGAAATTAAAGAAATAATATATATAACAAAACATTAAATCGTTATGCATTATACAAATATAACGTGATATTTCCCTACTTCCCTACACCTCTGTGTCCCTAGGGCATAATATAATGTGTCCACATGTGTCCGTCATCGTGTCTGTCATGTGTCCCCCAGTTTGATTAACAAAGACTCACATCAATAACTATACACACAATTTTGATTATGTAATATTTTATATGTTTTTATCATGTGAACATTACATTAAGTTTTAATTTATGCTTGAAAAGGATCAAAAGATTGTGGTGGCATATTTTCTTCTGAAGACCTACATCTGAAGTTAAAACTTAGAGAATTAATCATTTATATTCCGCCACCAAGATATGGCAACAAGAAAATGTCGCTTTGCAGAAAAGTACATATTTCCGCAGGCTGATAATAGAGATATGTGACAAACCTGTAATTTGTGTACTGAGATTTGACTTTGCAAATCATTATTATAAAGGTTTTTCAATGCTTGAAATAAAGTACTATGTCATATTGACGTACTTGAATTAAACTGGTATGTCATATATATTGAAGTAATTGTGAGTAACGTTATTTTCCTACGTGTGAAGAACTTAGTGTTTATTTCACGTTTATCATTTCATGAATGCCTAATGTCTATGAATTCGACTTTTCTCTCAAGGAAGCACTGCGAGAGCCATGAATTTTGTGTGTTTGTTAAGCAAGCTGATGGACTTAAATTAGAATCGCTTATCAGAAGGAAGGACATGTTGTAATATAGAGCTTTTTCTTTGTGGCTAGTTCAGCCAATTGTTCATGTTCCTTCCTGAATACTATTCAGTCTTACTAACCAGTCTTCACAGTTTCGTTTTCTTTTGAATACAGCTTGAATGTAACTTAACTGTCTTGAATTCCTTAATTATAAAGGATTATCGTTTCTTTCCTAGTATAAGTACACGGGTAAACCATTAAAATAAGCTTGAGTTTAAGAAGGTATGGATTACATTGGGATTAGGTCTTAATGCATATCACAGAATGGAGGGTTTTACAGATTTTAAAGCATTTTCCTTGTTATAACATTCTTGATCCCCAGACCTTTTAGTGTAGGGATGAGGCGGTTACAATAACCCACAGGAGACTGTGGGGTCTGATGCAGGGACAGTGAGCCACGCGCCCAGCCCACTGCCCGCTGGGCTGTCACTTCTTCCTGGGCTCCCCAGTTCCTTCCTGAGTCCATGGCAACGTTACCATGTTTTAAAATGTGAAATAGATGTCTTTTGGCCTTTCCTGAAAACTAAATGAAGCCTATTTGTAGTGTTCCATTTACTCTTTGTCCTTAAGGCTCATCTTCTCTGTCCTTTCTCTCATTCTCTCTCTCCCTCTCCTTCTCCTCTCTCTCTCTCCCCTCACATCCCCTGTCTCTCCCTCTCCCCATTTCTCCCTGCCTCCCTCCCTTCCTTTCTCTCTTTTTATTAAAATTATTCTGTCTTAAGCAAAGTCATGACCAGAAAGTCGAAGGCTTCCTACTTTTGTGATTTCTCTCTGTAAAACACGCTTCCCGACGTATTTTCTAAAAATGCTACCTAAAAGAGATATTCTTAATTTATTAGGAATTTGAGTGGATAAATAGAGTTTTCCTTGATTTTCAGACTAGAACAGTCTGATTTCTGTCTATTATTGGCTTGCCACTTGTCTAAACGCTTACTTATTAACAGTAGGTATTTTTTTTTTTTTACCTCTAAATGTTCACGTACCTATTCTCTCATTTAGAAGCATTCAGAACTTTTCAGAATTGAGTCAATCTGCAGTTTGTAGTTTGGAAGGCAGAGACTTGCTTTACAATATGATATGAATATTGCTGTCTTTATCGCCTTAAAAATTTTGTGTAAAATGCTACTAAGTTTTTAATTCATGAGAAATCATTAAGATTTTATAAAATCATTCTTCCAAAGGAATTTCCTTTATATGATTATTTTTTTCTACCTAAGAGCATATTTTAAGGGTATAAATTAGGAATAGATGACACAAAACTCAGTTACCTTTTCCGAAATAAGATGTTTATTTATAATGATTAAAGTTTTCAGGAAAAATTCAGATAAAATACAAGCAGAGAAAACATTATTCCCAATTTCCTTTAGTATAGAAAATTGTGCTTTATTTTTACCTGTCAGATACAGACATCGTACAATACTAATGAATGTGTCCTTGACTTTGACAGCATTCAGGAGTACTTCTTGTCTGTAATTCATATGCAGTATGCCTCGTTAAATTTCAAAGCTTATAAAGTTTGAGTCTTATTTTTTTCCCAAAATTTTAAGTTATTTGTCGTTTAACAGCTTTAAGACTCAAAGTATAGTTATATATTTCCCATTTGAGCGTCTTAGATCATTTATTACTTGCTTTTCCCCTGACACAGTGACTGAATGTAAATTCTCATGCTGGGTACTTGTGTGTCTTGAAGACAAATGACAGATTGCTGCCTCGTCAACTGCAGCTATCACTTTGTCTAACTGACAAAACCTCATCGTTTTATAGCTCCTACCAAATGGGCAAAATGGATCTCGTTTGAATGTAACTATAGTTTTGTCGAAGAGTCCAGAGTCATGTTCCACACGTGGAGTTAATAATCATGGCGCAGTCAAGGAAGTGGCCACAAGTAATTTCCGTTGTCACCGCAGGCCTTTCCCAACAGCAGCACAGGGGGACGCATACCCGGGGACCCTGTCCCACAGAGCGAATCAGTCCACGGTGTGACTCTAAAATAAAATAAGCCAAACATGGCAGATGCCATCACTGGGTCAGCATGCTCCCGGTTACACTCGAGTTGCTTTGTTTGTGAACTACCAATCAAGTATTCAACAATCACGTTAGCTCTATTAAGTTAGGAGTTAATGCATTTTGTCTGTGTTTGGTTTCTTTAGAAAAAGTAGCATTTCTGCTTTGTTCTGTCCTCTGCCTCTAACCTTTAACCTTCCTCATTAAGAAGCTTTATGAAAACTAGCTCATGCGCTCGAACCGCGGAGGAGGATGTGGGTGACGAGCGTGACGTCACTTTGACTCTGCGTTGCAGGTGCAGCAGTTCAAGCAGGACCCGCGGCCAGCGACGTGTCTCCACTCCATTTTCCACGTGCACACGGGGGACGAGCTCCTGTCCTACGAGGAGTACGGCCACCTCCAGGTAAGGAGAGACGGCGACACTTACCCTTCGCCTCTTCGAATGTTGGAGGCCATGTCCGGGTTTAAGAAAGTAGATTTCAGAAATGGTTCAAACAGCAGTGGCAAAATCTACCATGACATGAGGAATGAAATGCTGACCACCAGGGCTGAGTCAGTGCCTGTGGTTGGGTATGAAATCGGACTGACCTCTTGGTCCACGAGCAAACAGGGCAGCTGGGCGGAGCGTGACATCAGTGCTAGCTGGGAGAGGGAATCCTGCGGTTTTGAGAAAAGCTTGCGTTTGTTATCAAATGTGGAAGAATTCCAACACTTAGGAACTAGGGAATGAACGACAGAGGACAGCGCCGTATCAGCCCACCGGCAGTGTCTGCCACGTTCATCTTTACTGCACCAACTTGCCGTAGAGCTAAACAAACATTGCAGGGAAATTCCAGAAGGCACTCTGGAGTCTGGAGATTTCCTCTTCTGTAATATGTTACATCTTATACCTATGCCGAGCACACACCGTAGCGTGTTTGTTTTTACTTCCTTTTCTTTCACATTTGCTGCTGCTGTTTCCCTGGGCGTCCCGTCGCCTGGTTTCCAGGACGCAAATGTCACATGTGCTGTTTATCTTCAGTGGATTTTCTTCTGCTCAGTGTTCGATGCAGCCATCTTTAGGACACAATACTTATTAATCACACATTTTTTACAAAAATGCTAGTATCGCCTTTTTATCCTTCCTCTCTCACTGGGGAGCTGAAATGTCTTATCTTAGTGTGACTCCTCCAGACACAGAGAGTGCGCTGGCCCCACTTCTGCACAGCGGAAGCTCTTACACTTCTTAACACATTCCTTTGAGAATTCGTATTCTGTGAATATGTGGTCCCTCGATCTTATAATGATCAAACAGTTAGGTTACATGTTCCTTTCGATGTGACAAATACATTTACCATCTGAAATTAGTTTTGAGAAGTTGACAGCCTACTTATCTTCGTATCCCAGAATTGAAGCTCAGTGCCTGGCGCGTAGTAGGTGCTCAGTGAATGCTGGTCACCCAGCCGTCCGGCAGTCCCTTGACAGTTTGTCATGAGCTGATACGTTCTCACAGAAGCATTTCAAAAGTCAGAGCAGAGATGTGGGCGGTGCGGCCCTAAGGCGCTGTTCGCAGGGATGACTTTCCCTGATGCCGTTGCTAAGAGGCCGGCATCAGTGCCATCAGGTGTCTGGGTGTCCGCCGTGGGACGAAGCCCTGCTCCACCCTGTCCTGAGGAGGGTCACTCAGAAGTTCAGGTTGAGCTAAATCACCTGTCACCAGAGTCCCGTGCCTTTTCGTGTGGCCCATTTGGTTCTTGACAAGACTTTGACACCTGCTGGACTTCGAGGACTGGGAAGGCAGGGGACATCCAGGGTGGACCTGCTTCCCCTGGGAGCCAGCGGCACTGCCAGGCCCCGGCGGTACAGGGCTGCTTTGCCCAGGTCTAGGGCACCCAAAAATGTGTGTCCACTCCAGCACTGCCAGTACCCAGCAGAGCCTGGAGGAGAGGCAAGGCTGACAGGAGAGAAATCAAATCTAGCCTTTTTCTTTGTTTCTAACTCAAGGTAGCAGTTTCCTGGCGAAATGAAACATTTTCACTGCTTCCTATTTCTTTATTTTGTTTATTTATTGTGCAACAGCTTTATTGAGCTATAATTTGCATAACATACAGTTCACCTAGTAACAGTGTACAGTTCGGTGGTTTTGATATGTTCAGGGAGTCGCCCAGCCGCTGCCGTAGTCGGATTCAGAACATTTCCTTGCCCCATAAAGGAGTCCCGTGTTCGCTAGCAGTCACCCGTCGCCCCGGCTTCCTCCTTCCTGGGCAGGCACCGGTCAGCGTGGGTCTCTGCGAATCTGCCCGTTCTGGACGTTTCGTGTAAATGGAATCCACGACGTGGTCTTTCCTGGCCGTGTCGTGGTGTTTACCCTTCACTGCTCGCTTACTAGAAATGGTTTACGCTTCCCATTCAGGATTCTGTGAGACTCTTTTTGTTAAAGCGGATATTCTTATCTTTATTTTTTTTGTTCGTTTAGACCATATAACGTCTGTCTTTCAGAGACTAATCAACTAGAAAAAACTCATTTGTTTATGAAACTGATTTGCTCGTAGACATGTGTAGAATCGTGCGCTGTGTGTGCTGAGGATCGACGTGGCTCCGCAGCTACGTTCCTCAGTTCTAGAGTCTCTGAAAACGAGGCTGTTTTCAGGGGGCCCCGCTTACCGCTGTGGTCTGCCGGCCCGGCCCCGCGTGTCCCCGGCCCAGGGGCTTTCTCGGCCACGTGCCTTTGAGATGGGTCGGTATTACGTAGGCCTCGGGGCCAAAAGTATCCCAGTGTGGGAGTCCTTAGCCCCACGTTTGAAAATAAGTCTTCGGAAACAAAGGTTGAAGGACCACCCGCTGAAAGTCCCGCTGAGGCTGGGCCCCAGGTCGGTGTTCACCAGCACGGTGAATTCGAGGATTCGAGAGTTCTGCCGACAGAGCCGGGCTTTTACTGCGGGGGAATCCGCAGCCCCTTCATCTCGCGGCAGGAAGGGCCGCGGGGTTTACGTGCCTCTGTCAGAGCAGAGGACTCGTGATGTCAGCTCGTGCGTTTCGACCCAGTGCGCTTGTCTACGTTTGTCGTTGGTCTGGTCGTCCGTAACCTTTGCTGTCGCTGTTCATTTGCAGATCAACGCGGTGTCCCTGTACCTGCTCTACCTGGTGGAGATGATCTCCTCGGGGCTGCAGATCGTGTACAACACGGACGAGGTGCGCTGTCCCCGGTCGCCGTCGCTCGCTTGCTCGCTCGCTCGGTCGGTCGGTCGATTACTTTTTAAGACTTGTTTTCAGTTTCATAAAACTGGAGTATTCTTAAATTCAGATAATCAGAAACTTGATTTGGGCTTTGTATTTCAGGGCAAAGCACTTTAAAAATAAACAAGTAGACAACAAGTTATAGGACTTTCCTCGGTCGAAGGCTCTATTTCAGGTGGTCTGAAATAAAAACTACTAGAAAGTTAGTGACGATGGAAATGAAATAGCGTTTGCAGGTTTTCTCAGTTCTAATGTCTTTTTCACGTCATCGCTTTTTGTAACTCATCCTTTTAAAAATAGATATTTTATCACGCTGTATAATTTTTATTGGCGGCGTCTCTCAGTAGGGTTCTTGATGTTTTTCAAAAGATAAATACCGTGTTCTTATTCTCATTGGAAATTTGAAAAGAATTCTTATCCCAGAGTCGAGGGGTGTTTCTTTCATAGGCACTAATGCTTGAACAAACACGCAAACGTGCTGACACTTTTCGAAATGTGCCACAGTGAGAACAAAAAGGTTTTATTTTTGAGGCGGTGCATGCAGTGAGAAGTCCATCAAGGAGGAGCTGCTCTTGGCCTTGTCCCCGCCGTGACCCACGCGGGGGACTCGGTTGCTGTGTGTGAGACACAGGGCTGTCCGCGGACGGCAGAGACTGCCGTGAGCTGGGTACGTGGCGTCCTGCCCTGTCGTGGCTCACGGTCCCGTGAGTCCTATTCCAGTAAGTGAAGTCGATTCAGAAGTGAAGAGACGCAATAAAGGAGATATGGTAAGGAGAAATGAGTAACACCCGCTTAAGGCTGCTTCTGTTCGCTTCAGCAAAGAGGAACGTGATTTCATTCCGTCTAAATTGTTCCCATTTTTCACGACACCGTGTGAGATGCTGCTCTGATGTTCTGGGTGGGGAGTGGCCGTGACACTCCGGTGTCAGGCCGGCCTTAGGCAGCCCGCTCAGTGCAGATCAAGCCGAGGAGGTGTGTCGGGTGTGGCGGAGGGCTCCCAGAGCCAGCTGGCCAACCTCTGGCCTCTGCCCTCACCAGCGACCCCAGCGCACTGGGCAGAGTGTCTCAGGGTGTGATGACCCTTACGGTACGGAGCAGCTACCGTGACGGTCCCCGGCGAGTGGTCCTTAGCAGTTTGCCGCTGGCATCCCTCACGGCACTGGCGAAGTTGCATTTGTTGGTGGTGGCTTTGTTCGTTTGATATTTTATTTTCATTTTCCATTTTTGACACTTATTTTTTACTTTCTCAATATCTTTGTCAATTGACGTTTTCCATATCACTTTAACCTTTGCATTCTGTTTTATATAATGTATCTATACTTAAGCAATTTCGGTGTTTTCTTCTTAAATTAATTCTTTTTTCTTATGCTTTTTTGGGGAGGGCCATATAGGTTTATTTGGTAATATATTTTCATGTGGCCAATAGTGCTAAGCCTTCAGCATATCCACTTAAAGTCCTGGAGTGATAAAATGTGATGTTGCTGCTACCAGCTCTCCCTGAAAGCTGTGCCCTGTGCCGGGAGTCACGTGGACGGCAGTGCGTGGCCCGCGGGGGGACTTCCTTGAGGGGAGCCCCTCTGGCTAGGCGCTTCAGAGAAATGAACCCTGCAAAAGGCGGCGTGGCCTGGAACCCTTTGCCCTTCTGATTGTGCCTTCTGCCCTGGATGGTGCCTTCGAAATCCCATCCCCCGCTTTGCCTCACCAACCACACTCACATCCAGGGCGCTCCCAGGGCCTGGGGGAGGGGGGCTGCCGCGCCCTCCTGTCTCTGTTTAAGCTTCAGATCGCCCCAGGCCTTGTTCTTCTTAGGGTTGACGAATACATAGTTCGGGGGATATATATACACACACTCACATACACAGATGCAGAATAAACACATGTATAATATAGCACACGTATTTTATCGTTAGCACTTGGGTTTCTACTAAGCCGTTTTCCTCCTTTGACGGCTCATCACCGCATCTTTACTGAGTCTCCTGTCTCTGGGAGGTTCGTACACACGTTGTGGCTCCTTAAGGAGAAGGCTGTTGTCTGAAGTGTCACGCGCGCCCTGTGTGAGGTGCTCTGCGTTTGCCGGGCGCCGGGGTGGCGCTGGGAACACACGCCGAGGACAGGCGCAGTCGGGCGCCCCCGCTTCCCGCGGCATGTCGTGGCCGCGGACGCCCAGCCGCACCCGTGTCCGTGACGCGGGGCGCTGCGATGCGCAGACACTGGTTTAACTAAAGGCCAACTCCGTGAAAGACAGCGTTCCGCCGTTCCGCCTGCTTCTGCTACTTGCTCTCTCTTCTTCATCTGAAGAGAAAACGCGTCACACTTACAGCCCAGCCTGTGCGCGAGGCTTCGCGGACACGGGGCACCGCCCCGAGGTGGCCGGCTCACCGGGCCGTCTCTGCGGGGCTGCGTGAGTGCCCTGACACCCGGCGGGCCATCGGAGAGCACGGGCGGAGCCCGGGGTGGGACCCAGCTCAGGGGCACCCTCGGCACCTCACAGCACCTTGTTTCTTACGGGCGTCACGTGCGAGGGGACCACACAGCGACGTGAACACCAGGCCTTGGGTGTGGTTAGGGCCAGCCTGGTACGCAGTAGCTTCTAGTTTGTTAGACTTGTTTTTAAGGTATGCTTTTTTTTTTCTTAAACACTGAGACTTCTAAAACATTAAATTACTCCATGTGTGTAGGGTGGCCTGGGGTGCGTGCTGCCGCCTCAGAAGGTCGTGGAGGAGGAGGGCAGGCGAGGCGCGCGGGTTCCTCAGCCGCAGGGAACCAGACACGCCGAGCAAATTAAAAGCCCTGTAATGGGGACCGGCAGCCCACTGAGGATGGCACTGTTACCAAAATGAGTCAGCCTGTGCTCATAAGGACTGGCCTTACTCTCGGCTTTCCATAGGCACTTTTGAGAGTGTGAGTCTCATCAGATGTCTGAGATTTTTAACGGAACGCTGTGTGACTCCTGGTCTGTTGCTTGGAGCCCACCTCTGCCTACGAGCTTCGTCTTTCTGAGACCGGGTCCCTGTAACCACAGGACAACCAGGGGGAAGACTGGGTTCAGGACTAAGGGACCCAAGACGCCACGTCGGCCCGCACAGGATGGGCTCGTCACAGAGCTGAGAAATACCTTCCACACCCAAAGTTTTAGACTTATTTAACATTTACAGGGATATTTTAGAGTCCAAATACTATTATCTAGTATAAAACAGTGCTTTACATTTTTCTTAATTCTTAAGATTCTGTTTTTATGAACAGAAATAGATACATCATTGAAGAAACATTAACAGGATGTAAATTTTATTTCTGTGTGGCATAATACCCGGCTCTCGGTCAGGCTTTAGAGTAGAATAACGCAGTATTCACGGTAGTAATGTAATAGTCACAATACTTTCAACGTGTTCAGGTGTCACTAGGCAAGTAGGGATTTGGACTTAAAATGGTATCTAATTGTTCTGATCAATAGCTAAACATCCTGCTATCGCATGTGTTCTGATGTTTCGTCTCTTCCCTTCAGGTCTCTTTTATTCAAAACCTTGTATTTTGCGTGGAAAGAGTGTACCGGGTCCCTGACTTCGGTGTCTGGGAAAGAGGGAGCAAGTATAATAATGGCAGCACAGAGCTACATTCGAGGTAATTTGCTGATTTCTGAGTGTGTGTGTTTTTTTAATTTAAATGTGTGCATTTGAATATGAATAAAAATCAGAGTATTAGACTGGAATCGTGGTTCTATGTTGATTTTCATCTTTTTCTCCTGTGTGTGATGCAGATGAAATTCACTTAGAATTAAAGCCAGAGAGCCCGCCCTGGCGCCCAGGGGCAGGTGCAGGGAGGTGCAGGGTGCCCCAGACCCCGGCGCCGTGCTCAGCGTCAGCCTCTGATCCTCGCTGGCCTCTCTGCTCCGCCGGCCTCTTTCTTCCTCCTCTTCGCAGTGCTGTGAAAGACCGAGCACGTTGAAACCGCCCGGCACCCGTGTGCGTGCCCTGCACGTAAACCCCCTTTCCATCCCAACCTTTCAGGCCAAAGGTGACATGCGTTGTTTCCTGTAAGAGGCGTGATTAGCATCTCGAACTGGGGGTCAGTGGGCTTGATTATCCAAAATGTAGCCGGCGAGTGACGTTAACAGTTTATGAATTTCATTTGCTCCTTGGCGTTAGGGAAATAGCTTCAGTGACTGATTGCATCTTTCATATGTTTGAAATTTATGCCCAGAAGGTCATCTTTTAAGTAAAAAGCGTAGCTCAATTAGTCCTGTCCATTTAACGTGAAAAGATTTAAGAATTTAAAGGTTGTTAGCTGTAGGTCAGCTTAGATCACTGAGACTTAAATGAAGTCAAGAGACGGTTGGGGAAACGCTGGTTCAGGGGGACCCTGCAGCTCGAAGGCTGTTTGCTTGGAAGGACTGATCACACCGAAAATGAAGCTGAGGCCAGATAAGAAATGGGAGGCAGGCCCCAGGTCGCTAGCGGGTCGTGCCTTGGTTTCCTCGTCTACAAACTGCGGATGATGGTGGCGTCTACTTGATAAAGTTGTAATGGCTGCAGTAATCCCTGCATGTGGCACCAGAATGCAAGTGCACCCCTCACAGTTCAGCACGTCGTAATGACAAAGATTGAGACCAAAAGGACCTTCAGATGAACTCTGCTTAATATACAAACACTTTTCTGTAAGTTTTATGATTCGTATGAGGCTTTTTTATAGTATGGAGCAGAATAGTAATCAGTGAAGGAGTCAGTGAAGTAGAGAAAAAAACTGGGCAACTTCAGACATAAATTCTGGCAAATAAAAAAATAAGAAGATAATGTTATATTTCAGGCATCAAATTAAATTCTCTGCATTCCAGATTATCAATCAAATTACAAGAAAGCGGGTCCAGTTAGGAGAGGTGATTTTTAAAGGCTCGCCGTTTCAGTGTCTGGTTTATCGGGCCCGTCTCTGCTTTACTGATCGGCCAGCTTACGCCAGTGCGGTCACACCGGTGGCAGTTCTCAGTGTAGAGCGTCTGGCGTCGGGGTTTCCTGTTTGTAAAACTGTCCCATGGTCGGTCCTCACTAACGTCAGCAGGTTCTTGGAGACTGCGACTTTAAGCAAATGGTGTATAATGAAGCTGATTTTAATGTAGGTTCATTGATATAAACAAAGGTTAAATTCCTACAGCATATTTCTGGCCACAGAAATATCACCAACTTCTCAATAAGAACCCCAAAACACTTCTAATGTTAAACATGGAAGGAAATGTGAGCTCTACGGACATTTAAGAAAGTTTAATAAAAACAAGTAAGATCACGGTGTTTTCTTGCGGGGCGCCAGGCGGGGGGCCCCGTCTGCAGGGGACCCCCTTCCCCCGCAGCGAGCACCAACTCCCACCTGCACTCTCGTTCTGGGACAGATGAGACGGTTCCCCGTCTTTGGGATGTGGGAGGAAACCGGAGTGGGGTGGGGGGAAAACCCGCCCAGACACAGGCGGGCAGTGCACTCCGGTGGCCCCCCGGGAGGGCTGTGTGTTTTTTTCTGCTCACCATTGTTATAATGCCATGACAGTGGATGAAATGGTGGCGTTTCAGGACCCGCTGTAAACCCAGCAAGAACCTTGAGTAGAAGCTTAGCCCTGCCATGAGGGCGTGGGAAGGCCCCGGCCAAAAGAGCAGTTTGTTTTCCTGGAACTAAGGTGCCAGGCTTTACATCGAAACGTAAAAGATTTTATTTCAAGGCTTGGGCGGTCATTTTGTACTGTCCTTTGCTGCCCTTCGCATGCAAAATTAATCCTCACTTTAGCAGGCCGGTTTTCAGATGAGTGGGAAACGAAGTTTGTTGGTTAGAGTGGGGGATGGGTTTTAGACATTTAACATTTCCCCATAACATACAACAGATATTTTTTTCCAAATGTTTCTGAGCTCAGATCTCTACAGCCTGCTTTGGATGTGTCACTTCTGGTGCCAAAAGGGTCTATTTTGAAATTTCGAAGCCGCAGGGGAACTTGGCACGCACGGATGCGGCCGCAGCTTCCTGGGCATGCGCGGCGGGGCGGAGAGCCGCTGCCAGCCGGGGATGAAGTCCCGGCGCGGTCGGTGGCTGCGTGGGACACCGCAGCGCCGGCTGCGCCCGGCCCGATCTGGCCGCCACAGCGTAGTGCGACAGCCTCGTCACGCCCTTAAGCTGTCCTCACAGTTCCCGCCGGAAATAGCACAGCACGTCCTGCCGCGCGCCTCCCGCCTGCGCCACGCTGCGTCCGTCCGTCTGTCTGCTGCCCAGGCCTCCGGGGCAGGAGTCGGAGAGCGAGCGGAGCGTGATCGGACGTCGCCGCGGCCCGCGGCCCGAGCGACTGGGTGCCGAATGTCCCTCCTTTCCTTTGTCACGCTGGGCCCATTCCTCCTAAGATGCCCTCTGATCAGAGAAGAACTCTGCCCCTGGGCCCCAGCACATGCGCACGGACGCGCGCACACATGCGTGTGCGCACGGCGTTCTGAAGTCAGCTTCCACGCTCTGGGGTCCTTCAAGTGCAGTCTGTGGGCCGTGTGTGCAGCTGAGGACATCCGGGCTGTTTCTCCTCTTTCCCACTGCATTTTAAAGTCTTCACACGTTTCCTAAAGTTTGGAGGAACAGCAGACAGCGGAGGACAGGAATGTCCCTGCTCACTGGGTGGGTGGAGCCGCGATGGGGCTCACGGGCGCCTGCCTCAGACAGTTTAGCTCAGCTTGATTCAGCCCCTCCCGGACCCGCCCTGCTCAGCCTCAGGCTTGCTGGGATCCCCTGTAGTTCAAGTTCTTGAATTATTAGATAAACCCACAGTTGTTTCTGAAAGGGGATCCCCTTGCGTTTATCCGGACCCTGTTCTGGAAGGAGCGTCACTCTGCTCAGCTCTGCACTAGTCTGAGAAGCTACTCTGCGGCTGTTCCCTGCCCTGCCGGCCTCCCCATTGACCTCGGGCTCCTTCAGCTTCTGTGCGGTGTTGAGAGCTTATATCAGAGCCTCCTCTCTCCACTTATTCTCGTGTCTTGTAATAAGTGCGCGTGCAGTTTAAAATCCTGCACTGTTGGATTAAGGACGTTGCCTCCACGTATCATTTCGATGCCTGTTTATTGTTGGGCTAATTGTTAGCCCCAGAATTACATATCCAAGTTATCTCAGCCGCTCCGAGTTTAATTCAAGTATTTTAATCTTCGTATTTTCCTCTCCTCATTTATTTAGGGATATTCCTGGTTTTAAAGGCTATCTTTAAACCCTTTAAACCCAAACTCTTTGTTTTGGCAAAGAGATGAGTCTTCTATAAAATGTGAATTGAATCTCAAACCTAACTGAATTTGGGGGCTATTGGGAAGCAAAAAGGGAAAACTGTACTTTATAAACTAATAAGGTGGCTATATGCCCAAATGGAAAGAAACCTTTTTGAAACACTACCTGCCAAATAGATCTTCACATTTAACAGCGTAATTTCATTTTTCATTTTGTTAAATCTCGCATTTCCAATATACAGAAGACAGTAGAAGCAAAGCGAATTTAAATCTGACTTGTTATATTTTTTTCTTAACGGTGCCGCGCGATCCCTTCTCTTGGCTTCTCCGGGAAGGACCGCCGTCGCCAGAACACCCGCACGGCTCCGCTCCGCCCGAGAGGCTTTCAGTGACCATTTGAGCCCAGATAGTGCTTGTTATTTAAAGCAACTACTTAGCCTCCTTACGTCATTTTTGATCTCCCAGTCTCTGAGCTGCGGTTGAAGCGACTGTCCGTCCATTCTGCTTCATTTTAGGTATTTTCGCTGTGCCGAACGATTCACCGGCATCCATCAAAGCCGTAGCACTGTAAAGTTCTTTTCCTTCCAGGAGGTATGATTGGGTAGCCCAGGGAGCTTAAGCGCCGTGTTAATGAGCAGAGACTGTGCATTTAGTCCCCATGCTTGCCGGGTCATCTTTTGAATTTCACGGCGGGTTATATAAATCACCCTGTCGAAATGCATCTTCTTTTGTAGAAAAGCTTTGATGTATGCAACGATTTACTCTATTCCACACTATGTCCCAAGCAGACATCACCGTTTTATTTTATCCTTCTTAAGTGAACGGTGAATTAACACCTTGCGAAAATCAAACTGATGAATGTTCTATTGATGATAGTCACCTCATAATATATTCGATAGTGAATCATAGAATAATTTAATTTTCTGAGAATGCCTTGTGCCAGTAAAAGAGTTTTAATTCTGACAATGTTGTGTATTATATTTGCCAGTTAAAGTTAGGATCAGTTAGGAGTGTGTTTCGTTTTCTGAGCAGCTTACTCTTGCCAGAGAGTTAAACATCCAATGGATGTTTGTAAATTTCAATTGAGCCCAGTTATTCAGTGAATCACATTGGGAAGGAAAGTTCAAGTGGAAGGACCTTGACATTTGACATTTACTCTCATCCAGGTATAGCGTCCTCATCTCCAGAACAGAATTCCTTACGCACTTGTCTTCCGAATAAGTAATTTTCTCTCCCTTCTCAAAATACCACAAGCTGTCTTACTAGTACGTGTGCCTCACACTGTAAATGGAGATTTTTCTGGCATTACTCAGGGATACGCGTGCAAACATTTGCGTGTTGGTGGCCCACGGGGAAGCCCTAGGACTTCAGGGACACACCCCTAAGCGAGAAAGCAAGCTGGCAGTGAACGTTTTGTGAGAACTGTCAGAACACACGGAGGTGCTCTCCTCCGCCCGGGTTCTCACAGCCCGGACTTCTCGTGCAGGTGCTGCGTGGGCTTCATGTGTGGTGTGCGAGGCTACGTGTGGCCACCTGCCCTGGGTCCGTGATAGAGCTGGGGACCTGACTCAGGTTCTTTTCTGGTTACTCGGTGTTGCAAATCAACCACCCCAGATTCAAAGGCACCAGATGTCCATCCTTTATTAATTCTCGCGGCGCCGAGGTGGACTGGGCTAGGCGAGGTGGCTCACGCCCTGGGTCTCGTATGTCTTTGCTGCCTGCTGTGGCTGGGGCTAGAGTTGACCCCAGGGCTTCGTTGCTCAGGTAGCGGATTGTCGTGTGGGGCTTTGGCAGGAGCCGTCTGCCGTGAGACCCATGTGAAGTTTCCCACAGACTTCCTTACAGCATGGTGGCTGGGCTCCGAGGTTCAGCATCCTGGGAGAGGGCTGGGCGGGGGCTGTGTTGCCGTTTATGCCCTGGTCAGGGTCATGCAGTGTGGCTTCCGCCAACCACACCCTATCGCCAGAGCCAGTAAGACCTGGAGGGCGTCTTAACGCTGACCGTCGGGCCCCGCTCTGGAGAGGAGAGGGGATGGGCGTTGCTGGCGAGTTCTGGGGTGATGCCGCTACTCTGGAGACCCCACTTTGTTAGTCAGTGCCTTAGACAGATGCTGACGTGATGACAGATCACTAACGTTAAGTGATATTGATGGTGTATACCGTTGCTTTTAGTAAAATATAAATTGCAGTAAGTAAAATAAACTGGATATTAGACCTAAAATACTTAAAGGCTGATATTTGTAAGATGACAGTGTCATATTTTTAATGAAAGTTGGGTCTTCCCATTTTTCAGTACTATTGTAGGTGGCATTTGAGAGTCCAAAAGAGGACACGTTTTATTATAAAGAGAAGAAAATAGCAAAAAATGAGCGGTAGGGCGATCAGTTGGTCTGTGGGCATAAAAGAATACCTATTTTATTAGTTCCTAAGAGAAGAGTATTTGAATGGGCAGGTCAGGCCCGTGGTGATGTCGGACATGCGGCCTTCAGAAAGTGAAGGCCCAGAGCTGCCGTCAGACACCTCTCTCACGCTGACCCGAGCTGGGGACGCCTGGTTACTGCCGTGCATGTTGCCGTCGTGCACCTTCCTCAGAGCTCATCCTTTTCCCCCTGAGTTAGTGAATATAGATGATACTAGAATTAAAGCTGCACTCAACAGTAGTATGACCATTTGTCTAGATCAAGGTGGACTTAGAAATATTTTTCCCTGAAGATCACTAACTATAGAAAAGAAAAATTAAAATGTCAGATTGAAGTCTCTTAGACGTTTTTCTTCTTCAGAAGTTGTTACGAGTGTTAATAAAGCAACTTGCTTGTGAATATTCATTGGTGGTTTTTATTTCATAGCCAGATATATCAGAGTTACACAGTATTTTTTTCCTCTCTTTTAGCTCTGTTGGCTTAGCGAAAGCAGCTCTCGAAGCAATTAATGGATTCAACCTTTTCGGCAACCAGGTAAAAAAAAAAAACAGCAGTAGCCACAACAAACTTTGATTTGTTAATTTTGAATTACGTGTTTAATTAATTTGGGCATTCATTAACCAAATCATTCCTTATGATCAGAGAGTGTCTGCAATTTATGTAGCAGCTCATGGTTGAACAAGCTTCCCTTTGAATATGATTTTCCAGTTAAATTTTAGTTTTCTGACTAAAAAACGTTGCTTAATTAAAACAAGTCTCTTGATAAAGAATTCTCATTATCTTTGTTCAGAAACTTTCCCCTCAAGTCTGTTGATGAGTTTTCACACTTTTAAATGTTTCTGGCATTATATAGCGTGTATTTTCCATGTTGGTTCTCATGCTGGTTTCAATTTAATGTATATCAATGCATATCTCTCGTAGAGGGGACTTTGTGTAACGAGTCCAGCCAAAGAAGTAGAAGTTTCAATCCTACCTTAACCTTCAATTGGCTGTAATCATATGTCTAAATCTCAGTGGCCATTGATGGATAAATGAATAAAGAAAATGTGATATGTGTGTGTGTGTGTGTGTAAACGTACATATACACATACGTAATATACATATATACACATATATGTATATACGCATACGCACATATTACAGTACTATTCGCCCATAAAAAAAGAATGAAATCTTGACATTTTCAACAGCATGGATACTGAGCGCATTATGCTAAATAAGTCAGACTGAGAAAGACAAATACCTTCTGCTCTCACAGATGTGTGGAATGTAAACAAAACAAAACAAAAAACAAAGCACTGAGCGCACAGATGCAGAGAGTGGATTGGTAGTTGCTGGGGGCGTGTATGGGCGAAGATGATCGAAAGAGACACGTTTCCAGCTGTAAAATGAGTCACGGGGGTGTCAGGTAATGCAGTGTATTTGCTCCAGCACAGTCACGGAACTCAGTTTGGGAGTCAAGTTTGAGCTGTCAGTCTGAAAATATGCCCCTTTCGATGGAGTCGGGATATTAAGGCAGAGTTGTGATGATTCAGGAAATGGAAGAGGAAATAAAATAATAGTCCGTTGTCCTGGATGATATATACTTATGAAACACCCTTTCGAATTCCTGTCTTTCACTGGAGAAATCACGATACTGACCAACACCAGAATCTGAAAGGCGGGAGCTGTGGGGAGAGCCCGCGGGGCGCAGCGTGCAGAGCAGAGCGGGCCCGTCTCGCTGCCTTTGCAATTTGCAGGCCTGCGATTAACGTGCATGATGGTTTAAAGCAGGTGATAATTAAGTCCACATGAACGTTTTCCTTGATGATGGCTTTTAAAAATCTGCCCTGAGTAGGAAGCACCACCGCCTGTGGGCTTCGGGGGATTTAATCCTCTCGAAAGCGCGGACCGTCTGCCTGAAGCGTGGGCCGCTTTGGTAAGAGGATGACAAACGACATAGTTCCCTAGCTTTGGTCTCCGTCTTGAAATATGGTGACACGTTATTTCTTAGAGGCTGGCAGAGGAAGAGGCCTGAACAAATACTTTGATGAATTTAGACAAATAAGCCATTTACTTGTGGCCAGAAAGTAGAAGTTGGCTGTCTGTTTTAATCAAATAATGGCAAGAATTGCCATATTTGCCATTTTACTTCATTATTTATTAATTAGCCTACTTAGATTGTATCTTTAAAAATCCAACTTGAGGCAGACTGACGCGGCATGCAATTAGCTTTATTAATTATCAGCCTAAAGATAAATCGTAAGTCCTCTTATTTTGTGTATTTCCAGGCTCCCAACGGCTCATACCCTCTCATTTCTCTGCTGTTTTGTTCTCATAGCGTTGTTTGTTCTTCTTTCTCCCCAAGTGCAGATCCTAGCTCTGGCCCTCACTTTTTCCATGAAGCACCCCACGTTCCCTATTGTATTTTCCTCCTGTCGCCTTTACGGGTTTATTACCAGTATTGTTCTTCCTCCTTAGCCGCTCAGCTGGTACGTGGCCACGCATCGTCACGCACGGCCTTTTTTCTTTAATGTGCATCTGGACCAGGACTGTGTGTCACCTGGGTCAGCGCCCGGAGGACAGAGGGCAGATCCTCTCGTTTCTTGTCCCCGAGCAGAGAAACACGTCACTCCGACAGTGGCAGCTGCTGCGTGAAGTGTTGTTCAACTCCGTTTTGTGAGCAGAGAGAAGCAGGGAATGACAAACAATAGACAGGATAGTGTAGCATTAATCTGGTTGGCGAGAGACAGGCTCATTCATTCCTTGTTTGTTGATTTATTTGTCAGTTAAAAGGGATTTAAGCAATGGTGCTATGATTGAGAAATTCTATTTCATGAGCTATGGTATCCATGTGTGAATATGGATTAACAGGAAAGATACTCACCCACCCAATCTGAGGCTTGGATTCATCAGAGGGCCTGGTCCGGATTTCGTGTTTCAGTCTAGGAGATTGATCCGAGGTGTTTTGGGTTCGGGGTGAAGGCATCTCCCGTGTTGGTGAGAGTTGGCATGAGATTTAGAAGGTAGTATTGAACCAGCATGATTTTTATGATAGTTTCCTTCTTCTTTTCCCCAGGTGTTTTTCTGAGTATTCTCTTTTAGGGAAGAAGTCTTTGTATTCCAATTTCATTCTCCTTGATTTTCAAAATATTTGGCTTCCCAGTAAAAGAACAGTCATGTTTGCTTACAACTACGCTCTGAATATGGAAAGCACTGATGGCTACATAGTGACCTTTTTTTTTTGAATGTGGTTCAACTTGGGTAGCAATCAGTTAACAGTATTTTTACACCTTCCTCCTCCCCCTCCCCACCCCCAAGCTTTTGGTTCTCATTTGAAGATATTTTTTAGCTTTTAAAGTCATATAACTTGTGATTAAGGTGTGGGCTTCTGTGTCAGAGACTCGATTTTGAATCCTTGCCATGTTAAAGCAAGAATTAGCATCCTTTTTCAATAAAATGAGGATAATAATATCTACATACGGGGATTAAATGAGCCGATCCATGTGAGGCATAGGGAATATTAGCTGGTGTTATTTGCATTATTATTTGAGATTCTCCTGTCTTCATATTTTAAGCAAGTCGTTTTTATATCCATAATTCTAGATTGTATATAAATTTGTTTAGTTTGATCATAGAATCAGTGTTCTTTTAGGACCGTACAATGAGATTTTATGAATTTAAATTACTCTTTGCATTATTCATTGCCAAAAATGTTAGCTAAAGTAGTATTTGTCTTTTTATTGAAATAAATATATTTAATTGATTCGTTTTTTGGTAATCAATACATTTTAACTTATAAGAAAACGGAGGTGAAATGGGGAAAATATTTAAAAAATAACATTTATTTTTGGATGATTATAAAATGAATGTTTCTTGTAAGAAATCTGAGAAAGACTGAAAGTATAAAAAGAAAATGAAAGTCTTCTGTGGTGTCACTAAAATGCAACCGATGGCACTGTTGTTGTGGCATTTCGTAACAGTCAGAATGCCCAGCCTCCCCAAGCTCCTTGCCCTCGGTTTAGGAAACGCTTTTCTCGTTGTCGTCCAGGGCTGTTCCTGGTCAGTCATCTTCGTGGACCTCGATGCTCACAACCGCAACAGGCAGACGCTGTGCTCTCTGCTCCCTCGGGAGTCTAGATCTCACGTGAGACATTTCCCCCCCGCATTAACATGCGCTGGCATACGTGACCGTTATCGCCGATGGACTTCGGTGTGCCCGTAGCACCCAGCTGTTGATTTTCCCGTGGGTCGTTTGTGGCTCTGCTTTTAGAAAACACCCAAAATGGAATCATTATTTAATAACAACCGTTGTATGGAAGCGGTTCAAAATTTTGGTCAAAGGAAAACAGAACCCACAAATATGCAGATAATAATATAATGTCCGCTCATTTGCCCACTCAGTTATAATCTTAGGGTGACAACATTTGCATTTCCACGTGTTTTATGTACATACATAATATTCTTACTTTACAAAACTGGAAGAACATTGTTTACAGTGCTTCATAACCTAGTTCTATGAACGGGCACGTTTTCATATCAGTAAATCCATATCAGCAATGAAAATACTCGCACTTAGCTAGTTATTGGACATTTAGATTGTTTCGTGTTTTTCACTATTGTAAACAAATTGTTAGGACACACTAAGTTGTAATGACTACTGGCATCATATTTTTATACACTGTCTTCATTAATATCTGAAAGTTTGAGTTCAGTGTTGAACTAGAAAACACACCTCGTTAATGAGTCCAGTTCTGACTCCGCCAGCCTCGCCGGGCCACGCCGGGAGGCACCTGCCTGTCCTCAGAGCACGGCAGGCTCCCCGCAGGTCCCCCTGGTGACGCCTGGGGCCGCGTTGGCCCCGGCCCGTGGGCCCTCACATGGCCCCCTTTTCCCTGGTGCCCCCCAGAACACAGATGCCGCCCTGCTCCCCTGCATCAGTTATCCTGCGTTCGCCCTGGATGACGAAGCTCTGTTTAACCAGACACTGGATAAAGTGGTTAGAAAATTAAAGGGAAAGTATGGATTTAAGCGTTTCTTGAGAGATGGGTACAGGACGTCGCTGGAAGATCCCAACAGACGCTACTACAAACCAGCTGAGATCAAGGTATGGAGGAAACACCCGGCCCCACAGCACAGAGGGGTCAGAGGCACTAGCTCAGGAGGGGACTTCAAGGGCAGGAGTCCCGCCCTGCCGCCCTGCCACACACTCGCCTTGGGCAAGTTCCTCAGCCTCTCCCTCGCTCATCTCCCTACAGAGACCGGTCAGCAGAGTGGGCTCTCTCCTTCCTCATCACCCTTTCCCTGAGCCCTGGGCAGGCTCGGGTGGCCTTCCCAGTGACCCCGAGACACGTCATGTCACGGGAGGTGGGGGGTGCAGCTGGTCACAGACATGCTATTTCCCCGGGGGGCCGTGAGCCCCGAAGGCAGGTTCTCCATCTTTGTGTGCCCCGGCTGGTGCCAGGCTGTTCCTCAGTACTCAGGATTAATTGAATGAATGACACCACGTGATGGATTAATGAACGAGCTCTTGAATGATAAGAGTTCTGAGAATTTTTTTAAAAAAAAGAACAGTGAAACTATTTATAAACTGGTCCAATCTTGTTAGAACTATAAATAAGTCTTTTGTTATATCCTAACTATAATTGCTCTAATTAATATAACTGTTCTAACTAATATGATTGTGCTGATTAACTGTTACTGAAATTTTAAATATTTTGTTTTCCGTTTTAGCTCTTTGATGGCATTGAATGTGAATTCCCCATATTTTTTCTTTACATGATGATCGATGGTAAGTGAGCTTCTCCTGAAACTTCAGCTACGGGACGTGTTTGAAGGGAGGGCACACACGCGTGTGGCTGCTTTGTGCTGGCCAGGCGGCGCCCTCGGCCAGCAGGCCGCCTCGTACACCACGCCCCTGCTTTCTGAGCGGGGGGGCAATCATCCAGAAAAATTAAATGGACTATGAATTATTTTTAAAATGATACGAATATATTTTTAGATTTACAAAGATTTTTATGAACAGAAGTCATGAACACTGTCATTTATGACATTGTGAATATCTGTAACATTGACACTTGAGAATAGAGAAATTTCCATTAAAATTCAGTTTTCAATTCCAAATGCCAGCATGACCTTCTAAAATCGATTTCCTGGAAAAAAAAAATGTCACACACGTATTTATCCTTTTTCATTACATCTTTTATATTTTATTTTTATCATTTACATAGAAAATTGCCTGGATAATTATAACTGGGCTAATAGGTTGTTCTAAGGTAAAATTTCTGTGGTGCTTTTTGAGTTCAGATGCTATTGTGTTTTATATTTTCCATTTCAGGAGTTTTCAGAGGCAATCCCAAGCAAGTAAAAGAATATCAGGATCTCCTGACCCCGTCCTTCATCAGACCACAGAAGGTATAGTTGGATTGTTTCTTTCAAGAAACTCTTCCTACTAATAATATTTTTTTGATGTTCTTTCAAAATGTATAAATGATTCCTTTTAAGCAGAGCAATTTATACTAAATTGAAAAAGTAAATGGGGCCTTAAATGCAATAGAAGGAATAATCTATTAATTTGCTATAATAAATTTGTTTTCATGAAAGGAATTCATTCTGCGAGACGGGAAGGGGATGGATGGGGTGGGCGTGGCCAGGGTGGTCACACAGCGGTTTGCCAGGCGGGCTCAGGTGCTTCACCTGTCACCTGCTGTGCGACTCCTTTACCTGTGCAGTGTGACAGTCACGTGCAGTGACTGGTTCTACCCGGAAATGCTGCATTAGGGGCGTGCGGCGCCCCCCCCCCCCCGCAGTGGGCCGCCCAGAGGTTCCCCCGTCGCCCGGAGCACTCTGCTTCCTCTGTGGGGTCGCCTCTAGGGCCGGCAGCAGGCTGCGTTGACAGTCTGCCCTGGTGCTGGGATGTCATCCTCTGAGGACGGGTTTGACATTTTACGGACGATTAAAAGGCTCAGGCCATGCGTGGCATATCGGTCTCGGTTAAACGCCGGCAGTGCCCGTGACAGAGAGACCGAGTTCTCTGCTCGACTAGGACAGCGATTCTCAAAGGAATTCCAGACGAGACGTTCCAGACTCCTCTGGTGTCTGGAAGAATTAGTAAAATAAGAATGTATTTTCACGAATGAGTAGCTTTGACAACATTTATCTGGAAGTTAATTATTATGTGTTGGCAAAAACATGGATGGTCTTGCGGGCGTGACAAGCAAACTGGCAGCCACAGCGCCGTGCCCCGTCCCCACCCCACGTGAGGTCCGTGGCCTTCTCCAGGGTTTTCTACGAGTGTCTTGGAAGATGCTTCACATACGTGCTCACCCTTTGAGATGCTTGGAATGTCAAAGTAGTGAAATGAGTATGGATAAACATTGAATTCCAAATTTAGATTAATTTTTAAAACTAGTTACTTAACGTTTCTGTGCCCCCCCCCACACCCCCGAGAATCATTGTCCAGTGTGAGAAATAATGTGATGAATGTCGTAATGAATATAATACTTGAAGTCCCTTGAATCAGATCTAGCGTTGGGGACCACGCCTTCGGCTTCATCGTGTTCGCAGAGTAACGCCCGAACTAGTCTGTGCGTCATTGACCTTGTTGTGCGTTTTAGCAAATGTCACTATTGACGCATGATTGACGCATGAAAAAGGAAGCAAATTTTAGGGAAATCTCTGCAACTTTATTAGGAAAATGAAGTTCACCAGGGGCTGTTGTTGCAAAAAAAAAAAAAAAGTCTTAGGATGCTGTTGTTTCCCTTTTGATATCACTCACAAAGCTTACAGTCTGTAAATAATCATTTTCAGTTTTCTACCAAAGAATATCTTCAAACGGGTTGGTCACAGGGGAAGATGGATCTCTTTCTCTTCAGCGATATTGAATGAGAGATAATGGGCTTAATGTTTAAAATGAGGATTTCTTTGCTCTAAGCGATGGCTCAGGGTTATAATTCTTCATGTGAGATGACACAGTGCCTCATTTGCAAAGCTTCCACGGCTAATCCTATTAAATATAGTTGCTTCTATGGCTCTAAATATTTGCATACAGTATATTTGTTGATTCACTTAAAGGTGTTAAAATTAAACATTGTCGAAGGGGATTATGCACACATTGTTGGCTAACGCATAGCATATGCATTGAAAACATTAGTGTTTTCAAGTCAAAAAGCTTTTTCCACATTTTTCACTGGCAATTTCTGAAAGGAGCCACACTATCCGGTTTCCTGTAGCCTATCAGATCTGTTCCCTTATGTGCAACCTCTCTCTGCCCACTTTCTAGTCATTGAAGGAAAACTGGGGGGTAAGACACCGATTCGTTGTATTTTAAGTATTTACTTCTCAATTCCATAGGTTACCCCGTGGTACCAAAGTACTATTATGTACCAGCTGATTTTGTAGAACACGAGAAAAGAAACCCCGGAGTCAAAAGCGATTCCCTAGCAACTGTGGCCGTGATGGAAAACTCTTCCTCTGGGGACAAGCCCTTTATGTCATCGCAAAGCTCCTGGGTAAGTGTGGAAAGTTGGAAACGATTTTTTTCACTTGCTATCGAGGCCCTTAGAAGTAAGTATGTGTCTGTTGACATTTTCCTAGGATTTGTGTGGCGAGTTTCTTGGGGGAGTTTCTTGGGATGTTAAAGGTGTATAAGTCTGTCTATTTCCCTGGAGGATGGTGGAATATTTGTGGGAAGCTGGTCGAATGGGTGCGGGTGCTGTTATGACCCTTTGGGAGGCTGCATTCAGCTTAGTGGGGACGGTTTTCGCACAAGACTGTGGGAACTTTGGTTTACTTTTATATGATGGAATAAAATTCTGATTTAATATGACAATCACGTTTGGTCATAGCGTCAGTAAGCCATTTGCCTAAAGGAATCGGTTACCTCAAAGTTCTTCCCAGTAAACGCACCTTGGCAGTTTATTCAATTGGCTAGACGCTTAACGCACTGTCGTTCGTGATTCTTTGAAGAGTTATTTTTCAGCTTCTCCTGAAACTTCAGCTTAATAGGAATACTCTTTGGACACACTGAGACGAAGTCTAATTTAATGAACACAAAGAAGCATTATCCATCTTCCTGCTCCATTCCTTGCTAAAATATCAAGTATTATTAGCATCTCCATCGCAAAGGCTGTCGTCGTGAAACGGCAGGTTGTAAACACTCTACCTGCGCTGAAAGAGCTGTTTGCTGTCATGGTCAGACTGTCATGGTCGGACTGTCATTGTCTTTGCGTTCCTCGTGTTTCTGCAGAAATGCGAAGTTTGTGCGGTGAGGATAACCATCTTTGGTTTCTTCTTTTGCAGTCCGTTAGGGAAGAATAATTCAGAGTCCAGATTTCCAATTCAAGCTTTTCACAAATAATGTATGAGAGCAAACAGAAGCCGACTAAAGAAGAGGGAATTAAGTTAATGCTGTTTTCGATTTTCCAGTTTCCTGTTATCTGGAGCTCCAAATACACTTAATGCTAATTTAAGAACCTGCAAAAAATTTTTCTTTCTATAAGTGGAGAGCTTTTTGATATGGAGTTAGTATTATTTAGACAGATTTTGCTTATATATATTCCCTCCCCACCCCCACCCCCCGCAAATATATATACTTGAAGTAGTTTTTTTAGAATCAAGCCAAGGTGGTAAGCTTATCTCTGCTTACGATGTTATTTTTATCTCACTAGCATGATTACGAAGAAGCCATATTGATACAGCTAAATAAAAATATTGTAATCGAGGAATAGTTAACTGGTGTAAGGACAAGAATTTTCAAATCAAAATCATAAGTTTCTGATGGAAATCACCTGTGATTCTGAGGCCGCAAACTGGCACCTAGGACATGGGGCTTGACATCTAAACCTTCATCCTGCTTTTTGCTATATATCCAGCCGAGATTGATACAGCTAGAAACGTGCTATTTGAGCAAAGCCTCTGGATAAAATTAAGAAGGCTAATGAGTTGGAAATGCAGAATTGACCATACGCCACATAAGCAGATTGAGCTTAAAAAAAAAAAAAAAAGAAAAAAAAAAGATTGAAAATAGCATCAGCCAGTAAAAAAGCATTGGGCCTTCCTTATGCCAAAATAAATATACCAAATGTAGACATTTTGAGTATACATAGTATTTTTTTTAGAGTAAGAGCAGAGTGAACAGAAATAGTCCAGGTCCTGCTTTAATCTCCGTTTCATAATCAAAAAGAAGAAAGACTTCAAAGGAGAGCCGGGGTCGCTTTTCCCTGCTGAGCTTGTAGGAAGGCAGTGGAGACCAGGTGGGGATGCTGCCTGCTCATTAGCACTCTGACCCAGGCCTGCCTCGTCTCCTTAGTAGCTGGTCGAGATGAGTAAGACTCAGAAGATTGAATTCCTTGGTTGCTCTTAACTGTTATATTCTTGCCCCAAGGACCATCAAACATGCGTGGATGTTGTTAAGACCGAGACACCTAGTTTACTCACAAAGTCTCCTTTATGCATCAGGGGAGCCTCAGTTGGATGTTTGTTTGATGACAGTATTTTGTGGGCAGTTAGTTGAAGTTACATGAAAATAATAAATCCTTAAAAAGATTCTGTACTTGTGCATGACTTTCACTGACTCAGGTGAGCTTGTATCCAGAGAAACCTAATGAAGGTATTTTGCTCTAAATTTGTCGTAGTGAATAATCATGCAGGAAAAACATGTGGCTTTTCTTCTGCTGTTAGAGCAAGGAGACTCAGCACGCTGTTTCCCATGCCCTGACCTACGCCCTGTGTTCTCAGAAAATAGTTCATTATCACAGCATGTTTCCTTTAGAAAAATTCGACTTTTAGAAAATCAGTGTTTGCTATAAAATAGGTAAATAAACTAACAACATTTTTATTTTAAATCAGATAGACATATTTTGAGATATAACATTTGACGTGTCTTGGAATACAATGATCATTCGTTATACCTTCCATTGTTAAATATGGAAGTTTAGAAACCACCCAAGTAAGAGACAGTCAGTCGAGAAAGCCATGTGCCTTTGAGTTATTTGGCAGAAATAACCTTAGTATTATCGCATAAAAGTCACTTGGAAATTATGGTCTTTGCACTGAATTTATTTTGAGATTAAGAAAACAAGAGGAATGTAAAATAACATAAAGTTAATGTACTTTTCCTCTAAAACTTCCCCAGAACCATTATTTAAGTTTAATGTATTCTCTTATTCATTATTTTTTAAAAAGAGAAACTATCGATTGTTTAGCTTTGCAGAAAATGTGATTTCTAGACCTTGGTTTGTCTTTTCAACGTGTATGCAACTAACTTTCCTCACCTCAAGCGTCAAGACATTCTGGGGATGATTTTCATTTTGGTGGGACGTAAGGTCCCAGATCATTAAAGATTGGAGCTTTACATACTGTATGACTGAAGACAGGTTAATACAAGGTTTTTTTTTTTTTTTAGGATGGCTACTTTGAAAACATTATTAATAAACATCAAGAGATAAAACGAGGCATATTTTTTGAGTGAACTTGAATTACTGAGCAATTTTAATTAACTATAACTTTCCAATACACACGAACTCCCAAAATATTCTGGTAAATGGAAATTTTCTTGAATTTTACAGATTTTTTTTTTCTTTTTGGGATAGGTATTTAATTTACTAGGAGTATTAATAGAGACTATTAAGGATTAAAATAGATATAGAAGTACTTTAAAATATCCCAAATGTTATGTACATACAGAGTTCCTAAATTAGTTTCTTGGGTCTCTAAAGTTTTTGGTGCATCATTGTTGGCAACTCAATTTATTTTCCAGGAAACTGTTTTAAATGGTTATTACCACCAGCAAACTCCTAACCATGTGAGATAGATTATTTCCGACATTATCTTCCTTTTCCTCCACTTTCTTGTCCTTCGGTTTCATTTCCTTTTTTTGTCATGTCTTTCTTGAACTATTACAGAACCATCAAGAGTTTGGGGTCATGAACTTAGAACCTGGACAGTTCAGGGTTTGAGTTCAAGTTCTACTACTTATTAGCGACCTGAAGAATTTTCCTAACTTCCATGATCATTAGTTTCTTTATTTTTCTGTTGTAAGGATTAACCGATGAGGATATAATACATAAAGCATTTACCGTGGGACAGATGACATAAATGGTTCTCCTCCTGTCCTCCCTTCCACTCCCCCCTTCTCTCAGCCACCCTTTAGGAGCTAGTATTTGTGAAAATAGGTTTCATAGTTCTTGCTAACGAGGCAGCTCGGGATGCTCACGGGCTTCCTTGGGGAAACCCCAGAGCCACAAAACGTCAGGAGAAGAAAACGCTTCGCTAGTCGCTGCTTTCGCAATGGCCCCGCGGCCGTCGGCAGAGACCCACCCTGCCTGTCGCTGTGCCGTCCGGTGACTCTACAGCAAGAAGGGAGTGTGACAGCCGAGGAACGTTTCTGCCTCCGAGGGCAGCCCCGTTATTCTGGGCTACTACTGCCCCGTTCCAGTGTGTGTACGACGTCTAGGCCATTTGCACTCGATTTCATGAGCGGTATTTCGTGCCCAGTTGGCCTCGAATACAAAAGCCATCGATGAAGCCTTGGGAACCCGAATGCTTTTTAAAAGTTGACGTCGGTGGCCAGGTGCGCCTCGTGAGCGTGAGGACAGTGGAAACCAGGGGCTCGGTTTCCGATGGTCTGTTAACTCCAGGTGCAGGAGGCGCCTCGTCCAGCGTAGCACGTGGCTTCCCTACTGGTCAGTTAAAGGTGAAGCGAACAGGTGAGAAAGAGCACACAGAGGTGTCTGCACACCGTGGTCGCTCAGAGACGTGTCAGCCGTCGCGCTCCTGGGAACCCCACGCAGAAAGGCATCCGTTTCTCGGCACTTCTGCTGCGTTTTTGGCGTCCCCGTGATTGCTGGCGACCAACAGAGAGATTCCGTGAGTCAGGCATTATAAACATCTCGAGAGCGCATGCAACACGGTGTGACTTCAGAAGCCTCACCTCGGAAGGTTTTCTTCCTTCAGCTTGTATAAATGACGGGCTTTCTTGAAGCTAAAAGTGCTGGTCGAATTGCTCCTAAGGCTAGCAAACTTGTTTAAAAAAACTTATGATCCCGCCCTCAAATATAGTAATAAAATTGAACAGAAAAGCAATGACCCCTGGAGTCTAGGGTAACTAATTATAATACCTGCCTAACAACGTGTCGAATTCTGCTCTGCCCTTTACAAGTGTTACCCTAAGTGATCCCCTGACTTCTCCGAGGCGAGGACTGCATGTCATCACTGAGGCTCGGGAGACCTCAGCAAGGCCACCCAGCCCGAGACGAGACCGCCAGTCTGTGTTGACTTATTCGGGAATCTGCAGGGTTGATTGTCACCTGGAACCTTTATGGTGTTAAATGTACTCATGATAAATAAACACTTTGCCAGCTTAACGAGATATTACTTTGCATCCTGTGTTCATTTACATGCTGATTGTTAAACACGTATTTCTTATTTCTGTAACCCCTGTAAATTGTCTAGTTATTCGCTTTGCCCATTTAACCTTGGTTTTATGTTTTTTTTGTTTTTTTTTGTTTTTTTTTTATCAATCTGCATGAATGTTTTATATATTGCGTGTCTCAGCCTCCCTGGAGTTTTCCTGGTTTGTTTACCTCCAACCTTTGCTTGTGCTGTTTTCTGATGAATGAATTTAAAGTGTTTAAATAGTCAAATCTCTCATCGCCTATTTATTTTTTTTACTGCAGACTCTAACGTTTAACCTTAGAAAATCCATCTCTGTTAATTAAGTTGAAAACATACATATAAATTCGGGGTGTTTTGGTATAACATATGAGGTTTGGGATCTACATTTTCTCTGCCACCATGTGCTTTTCCTAATACATATGCTACTGACACGCGCCACGCAGCTGATCATCAGTTAGGCTTTGAAGCACATAATTTCACCCTGTAAATTATCTGCTGAGCCTGCTTTTAGTGTGTCCTGTAATTTTGGTGTCATGTAAAAAAATTACTTGCTTTGTTAAATGTTCTTTAAATTGTCATTTCACTAAAAAAACAAACGTTCTTGCGAATTTTTTTTTTTTTTTTTACCCTCAACAATTATTGTTTGAGGTAACCTCAGGGTGTGTTCATAAACCTTTCTGTGCTTCAGAAATGCAAATGGTAACCATTTCCTCTGCCCCCTTGGGGTTTAAAGACAGCTGTTCTATTTATAGAAATGCTTGATTAGCCGGGAGGCTCTCTCCCGGGTTGGGAGATGCACAAAGCCATTCCTCTTGTATCCTTGTTCTTTTCTTTCCGTTTTAAACATTCTGTAGCCGGCCAGGTGCAGATTCTTTCAGGCTTGTCACACTTCCCCAGAGAACCCGTGCCGGGCATGGGCACAGCGAGGTGGGCACTCCGCCTGGCTTCCTGAACTGTACGCGTCAACGCGGTGGATAAAAAAACATATGTCTGTTAACTTGACCTTTTAAAGCACGAGTTACTTTTATCATTACGGAAATGAAAGTAATAATTATAGCAATTAAAGCAATCAATGTTTTCAAATTTGTTAACCCACCGGTTTATTATTTTGTTTATTTGGTCTCTTGAGCGCCTGCTATAGGCCAGGTCGGGCATAGCCGTGAGTGAGAAGCTGCCGCCTGGAGGGTTATAGGTTGCAGATGGGCACAGGGCAGCAGCTGGACGCGCATCAAGCTAGACATACAGGTGCAGTCCAAAGAGAGAAATGAGGGGAAAAAATGCAAAGAAATAGGCTTTTCCCAAAGACTTGGTTAACTATTTTACTCATGTCCATTTTAATAGATTAGCATTTATGCTTTCCAAAGATATAAGGTTCTTTAATTTATCGGTTATCATTTATATGTAGATAGAATTTCATTTCTGTAGAATGACAGTGAAACATGAACTATAGAGAACGCTTTTGGGGAGTGGAAATTTTTTCACATCTCAGCGATCAGACAAATGAGATCGGGAAAGAATTCGATGCTATTTAGAATATCACTGTGCGAATCAACCCTGCATCAGGAGCTAAACTGCTATTAATAAATTGATATTATATGTCGATATTGGCCATAATTAAACCTCTATCGGTTTGGTTGAAATTTTGCAAAAGTCTCTTCTGTTCAGAGGGAGAGAAGCGCCTTCAGCACTATGCTCCCTGGTTTGGGTAGGAAGCTATAGCATACCGAGGTCCAAACCGTCGGTCGATTATTTCCTCGTCCTGGGGTCGTTGGCCTCAGTGTTCTCAGGGTGACGTGGTCAGGAGCCCCGACTCCGAGACGGCCTGCCTGGTTTGAACCCGGCCTTGTCACTTACCAGCCCGGTGCAGGTTGCCACCTCGCGCTGCCTCCAGCTCATCATCTGCGACGTGGTAAGGGGGTCGTGAGATGAATGAGTTAATATGCGGGAACGCTAGGACAAAGCCCGCGCGCAGGGAGCGCTACGTAGGCCTTGGTGCAGCTGCGGCTCCTCCTTCTTCTTGCTATTCTATTATTAATGTCACTTTTATTATGATTAAAGACATCTTCCAAGAGTTGCTAAAAGCGCCTTTGGTGATTGTGCCTAATGGATAACATTGCACAAGTGCCTTGCAGTCACCCCAGAATAGAAACATGATGAGAAACGCTCCCCAGGCTGCGAAGGGACCAGCAAGCCTTTCCCGGCGGACTCTCCGCTCTCAGTCATTCGCTGCCTCAAGGCAGCACCTAGAAAGCTATGGAGACGAGGCGTGATTTTTCTTTTTTTAAAGTAAATGTTAAACACGGGTGAATTTATACAAAAGCCAGTGTGGTGTCGTTGGCACGTATCAGTGTAAAGCCGGAGCCCGGGAGGGAAGTGAGCGCGTTCCCCAGCTCACGCGCGGTGGAGGCAGGGAAGGGCGCCGGCTCGCTTCGGGAGGAGCGGGGTGCGCCTTAGCCTTGCGGGGTGCACCTTAGCCTTCCACGCGGCCCAGCGTAGCTGAGATACGGACACACAGTCCGGGAGGTCCACTCTGTCATCTCGCACAGATGCTGCAACGGGTACTCCAGCGACATGATGCAGAACTATGTTTCGGGGTTCCCCCGCCCCAGCCCTGTCCCTTCCAGGTCATGGAGCGTCCCCGCTCCAGTGAGCCTCAGGCACTGATGGGGACGCCAACTTGGGACCGCTTCCCGCCCTCCCCTGCCAGATGCTTGAAGTTGCCTTCCTTGTTACATACTTAGGTTTTATCAAAAGTTGCCGCAAGGAACCACCATATAAAAAGGACTTCTGCATCCCTAATACCGTTAAGCATCTTTTCACATGCTTATTGGTAATTTCTGTATCTTCTTTGGAGAAATAAGCTGCTCAGATACTGTGGCCCTTTGTAAATCAGGTTGTCTTTTTATTATTGAGTTGTAATTGTTCTTTATATATTTAAGATACAAGTCCCTTAAAAGGTAAACGGTTTGCAAACACTTTCTCCCATTCCGTGGGCTGTCATTTCGCTTTCTTGATAGCATCCTTCAAGGTACAAAAGGTTATAATTTTTTCAACATTCAACTTATCTCATTTTTATTTTTGTCACTTAACGTTTTGATGTCGTAGTTTTATCTAACTCAGTCACAGATTGCCTGTTCCTCTAGCAGTTTTATAGTTTTAGCTCTTACCTTTCACTTTTTGATCTGTTTTGAGTTAAGGCTTGGGGATGGGGTGAGGAAGAGGTCCAGATTCATTCTTTTGCATGTTGCTGTTCAGTTGTCCTGGCACTATTTGTGCGGGAAGCGGGGGCACTGTTCTTTTCCCCATTTAATTGTTTTGGCAAAGATCAGTTGACCTTCAACATGAGGGTTTATTTCTGGACATTCGTTTTCTATTCCACTGCTTTCTGTGTCTGGCTCTGTGGCAGCACCGCACGGTCTTAATTGCAGTGGCTCCTTCCTTTCCATCTAGGTGCCTTTTATTACTTTTTCTTGCCGGATTTCTCTGGCCGGAACCTCCAGTAGTGCAATGTTGAACACAAGCGGCAAGAGCAGATGTCATTGTCTTGGTCTCATCAGCCGTGGGCTTTTCTGGATGCCCTTTGTCAGGTTGAGGAAGTTCTCACCCATCCTTAGTTATTTGAGTGCCTTTATCACGAAACGATGTTGGATTTTGTCACATATTTCTGTGTCTCCTGACATGGTCATGTCTCTCTCTCTTTTTTTTGTCCTTTATTGGCGTGTGGTGTTTACAGTAATTGGTGTGGGGATGGTAAGCCATCCTTGCATTAGTGAGATAAATCCCACTTGGTCATGATTTGTAATTCGTTTTTATGTTACTAGATTTTGTTCGCTAGTGTTTTTGTTGAGTGATTTTACACCTTTATTCAGAAGAGATGTTGTTTTGTAGTTTGCTTGTGGTGTCTTTGATTTTGGCATCAGGGTAATACTGGCCTCGTAGAATCCAAGTTGGGAAGTGTCTCCACTACTATTTTTTGGAAAAGTTGGTGAAAGATTGGTTTTAAATTCTCTGTAACTTTTAGGGTTTACCATTGTAGTAATCTGTTCCTGGGCTTTTATTGGGGGAGTGGGGGGAGATTGAGTCACTTTACTTGTTACAAATGCGTTCAGATTTTATATTCCCTCCTGAGTCACTTTTGGTAAAGTGCCTGTTTCTAGGAATTGTCTAAGTTGTCGGCATACATTTGTTTATAGTATTCGCTTACAATCCTTACGGTTGGTAGTTACGTTCCTGTTTTCATTCCTGACTTAGTAATTTGAGTCTTCTGTTTTTCTCTCTTGGTCAGTCTAGCTAAAGGTTTATCAGCTGAGCTTTTCAAGACTCAACCTTTTGTTTCATTTATAGTTTCCATTGTTTATTTATACTCACATTAATTCCCACTCTGACCTTTATTATTTCTTTTTTTCTGCTTGCTTTTGATTTAGTTTGCTCTTTTTAATCTTCTCTCTTATGGTGGAAGGTTAGGTTATTGCTTTGAGATTTTTCTTCTGTTTTAATATAGGCATTTACAGCGATAAATTTCCCTCTGAACATTGCTTTACCTACATTCCACAAGCTTTGGTATGCTGCGTCTTCGTCTTTAATCATCTCAGCAGAAAGTGCCTTAGAAAGTGTTTCCTAACTTCCCTTTCGGTTTCTTCCCTGACCCATCGGCCGTTTAGGATTGTGTTCTTTAATTTCTACATATTTGTGGATTTCTAAAGTTCTTTCTGTTATTCGTTCTTAACTTGATTCTGGTGTGGTCGGAGAGCGTGCTCCGTGTGGCTTTAATCCTCTGGACGTCGCCGAGCCTTGCTCTGGGCCCGGCGTGAGGAAGGCGTTCCGTGTCCGTCGAGAAGGATGCGTTTTCTGCTCTTCGCGACGGAGCGTCCTCTAAACGTCCGTCAGGTTCTGTCGGTTTACGTCGTTGTACAAATGCGTTTTTGGTAACGTCCTTTTCCTCACTTTTTTCCCCCCAGCTGATGAGCTCGTCAGCCCCAGAGACCTGGACCCCGCCCAGCGCTACGTCCCTCCGCGGGAGCAGCGGAACGTCAGCATGAGGTTCTCCAACCAGGTAGCGGCCTCTGCTTCGTCACGTGACTCGTCCAAGGGCAGGTGGGGCGTCCTCAAGAAGAAAGTCCCTCCGAAGTGGGGCTTTTCCTGCTCCTTCTGGGGGCAGGCCTCCTTCCTCCTCTGATCCGTTAGTTTTTCTTGTTTGTACGGCAACCGTCCTTTAAGAACTCTACCTGTGGGACAGAGCTGTTTGTAAGCGGGGATGTGTGAGTCAGGTGCGTCCGGCAAGGGGACGTGTGAGTCAGGTGCGTCCGGCAAGGGGACGTGTGAGTCAGGTGCGTCTGGCAAGGGGACGTGTGAGTCAGGTGCGTCTGGCAAGGTGTCTTCCAGGTGACACTGGCGTCCTCACGGCGGTTGCGCTGCAGGTGTCGGGCGCCTTTGAGAAGACGCGGTGTGAGTCGGTGGCGGGGACAGACGAGACTGCGGCATCGTGGAAGGGCGCGGGGCCCCCCGTGCTCGGTGTCCCTCCGGCACGGTGTCTCCGTGCCAGGACTGGGCGATGCGCAGAGCTGCTCTCGGTATTGGGTGGCATGTGGGGTGAAAGGACGTCTTCAACTTTTTAGTCAGTCCTACGGATTCGGACGACGTCATGTCACACAATAAGCTGTTTGCAGGATCAGCGAGCTCGGTGTTGGCCCGAGCACAGCCTCAGGCGTTAGACGGTACGGGAAATGAGGGCCGTTAAAAGCGAGCGGACCCCGTGGGCCTGTCACACCGTTTCTCTGATGCTTCTGCTAGTCTTCAGCAAAACGTGTAATTACTCAAGAGTGTTTTTTATAGATGAGAAGCTGTTCGGAGACTTTTAAGTAAACGTTAAGATTTCCTCAAGAATGTGAAAGCCCCGTGTTAACACGTGATAGAACCTCTCCACTGGCCGCCGTCAGCTCCTGTGTAAGGTGAGGGCTCGGCCTCTGTCCTCGTCGCCATGTGTCAGCGCAGTGAGAGTGTCGTCCTGCACACTCGAGGCGTGCGGCTTCGCTTGAAGAAGCGGTCAGACGGGCTGCGTTTGACTTGACGTTACCCAGTGCTGCGACTCTGCCGTTTTAAGGCTGTTGTGTGTCACCTGCCTAGCATCTCACACGTGTGGCCCGCTTTGCGTGGGACGGAACTCAGAGCCTTTCCTTAGGAAAGAACGTAAGAGGTCACGGATGCGAGGTGTGGGGCAGGAGCCAGAGGGCAGCAAAGCACGTGGCTAACCAAATCAGCCGGTCCCGTCGTCGGCACATGGGGACGGCCGTGGGCCATGTGTAACTTTTGGCACGTGACTCACCTGCGGCTCTTTCTCTGCCACTCAAGAAAGCCATCGGATCAGGGGGCGGGAGAGCGGACTTTGCAGAGACTTCACCCGCGCGTACTTTTATCCCGAAGCCATTTTCTCATGTTGCTCCCGAGTCACCTGCGGCCGGCCTCCCGGGGCGCCACGGCCTGGCTGAGAGCTGCTCCGATGAGGACGCGCGGGTCACGTCCATGCAGTTCTGGGTCACTCCTGAGGGAGGCGACGGGGGGGCCTGGCCGCAGAGGCTCGCTGGGCGCTGGCCGCCCGGTGGTGGGGGTGGGGGGTCCTCTGCCGCCTTCTCAGCCGCTGCCACTGTCAGGCCCGTGCTGGCTGCTGGGGCCGAGCGACGTGGCTGACGCAGTGTGGAGGCCGGGCGCAGCCCTCGCCTGGAGATGTGGTCTCAGAGGTCTCGGTCCTGGTGAGCCAGACCCGGCTGCAGTTAACTGGTGTGTGGGGCGGGGGGTCGACCGGAAGCTTTAAACCCTGCTGGATGTTGGAAGAAGCAAACAGAGGGTAGTCAAGTTCAGACAATCCCCCGACTTCGAAGGAGGACGTGTTGGGGTCCTGTGACCACGCTCAGCCTCAGTGACCTACTAGAAGGACCTACAGGACTGTCACACTTGCCCTTATAGTTCATTGCAGTGGAAGGAGATGGGATAAATCAGCAATGGCACGCGGGCCGAGTCCGCAGGAGACTAGGCACCAGCTCCCAAGTGTCCTCTCCTAGCGAGTCACGAGGCGCAGCCACCCAGCAGTGCCGTGTGACCGTGCACGGAGCGCGGCCAGCACTTCGGCACGGGACGTGTGCCCAAGCTTGAGTGCCCGGGGCTTTTACTGGGGGTCAGCCCTGTGGGTGTGGGGCCCCTCCCTGCTTCGCGCCCATGTGACTGACCTTGTTGATCCCAGCTCTCGCTGCCCAGGGAGGAAGCAGACGCCCCCCAAACCACAGTGTCAGCATCAGCCATCTGGATGAACTGGGACAGTGTGGCCCCAGGCCCCTCCCCCTGACAGAACAGTCCACAAAGCCAGCCAGGGGCCGGGCCCGAACACACGCCTTTCGTGGGGAACGTTCAGGGTCTGAACAACC
This sequence comes from Eonycteris spelaea, assembly GCA_003508835.1. Lineage (NCBI taxonomy): Eukaryota > Metazoa > Chordata > Mammalia > Chiroptera > Pteropodidae > Eonycteris > Eonycteris spelaea. The sequence continues at coordinate 6,910,181 of PUFA01000071.1, read as the reverse complement.
CAGGCCTGCTGAGTCAGCTCAGTGCTTCCCAGGAGGGTTGTGGCAGGAAGAAGTTTCCGGAACCCAGAAAGCAGAGCGTGCCGGAGCTGAGATGGTCTGAGCCTGCTGTGCATATGGGGCTCCCGGCACGTTACAGGCCCAGATGCAGAGGACTAGGCTGGCAGCTGTCGCCTGAGCCTCTGGGGGTTACAGGCTGCAGGCCGCTGGGGGCTCCACCAGCACGTGGGGGACCACAGGCCGTCACTGCACGGCCTTGTCGGGTCCTGCAGCCGGTAGCCAGCCCAGTCTGCCTCCTCTCCCCAGCTCAGAGGCCTTCCGTCGCAGCCTGCGGCATTCCTTCCCTGGTAAATACTCGTGATGAGAACAGGAGGGAAAGCCAGGCCTAGGCCGTCTTGGTCCCCCTTGCCTTTATTTTAGAGGATAATTTATCTTCATAAGTTTTTCTATGAGTGAAAACTGGAATTAAGATTTCTTCTCCTCCCTGAGTCACCTTTTTTCTCCAGAGTCATTTTTAAACCAATAATGGCTGTCATTCATTTTTCATGAAAGCTTTATGGAGATGTCATTTACGTTTAGTACAGTTCACTAATTCAACGTGTACAATTGATGGTTTTTAGGATACTCGCCACCGTCAGTTCCAGAACATTTCCACCACAGCGGCCAGAAAGCCCGAGCCTTCTGACAGCCCCTCTCCACGTTCTCCGCCCCCCCCCCGCCCTGGGCGCCTCCTTTCGCCGACGTCCTGTCTGCGTGGGTTTCCCTGCACCGGGCGTGTCATGTGGCTGGTTGCGTAGACCGCGTGGTATTTCCTGCCCGGCTTCTCCACTCTGCACCGCGTGTTCGAAGCCACCAGGTCGCAGCAGGTGTCAGCACGCACTCCTTCCCGGAGCGGCGTGACGTGCCGTGGTGTGCGTCCATCCACCCGTGGGGGGCATTTGGCTGGTTTCCGCTGTCTGGTTACTATAAATGATGCTGCCGTGAAATTTTGTGTACACGTTTTGGCGTGACAGGTTCCTGTACTTTGGGGGCTGTAATGGAATTGCTGAGGTATATGCTCGCCATATGGGTAACACTTTGGGACTGCCAGGCCGTTTTCCAAAGGGACTTTGCATATTCTGGATATAAATCTCTTGTGTGATTTGCAAACACGTTTTTCCGTTCAGCAGACTATTCTCGCAACGTCTTGACGGCACCGTCTGAAACGCGGACGTTTTCCATTTCGACGGTCTGACGCGTTTTCTCTGCCTGTCTTTTTGGCGTCACATCTGAGAAGCCATTGCCTAAGCAGGTCGCACAGACTGATACCTGCGTTTTCTTCGAAGCCTGTCGCAGGCTTAGCTCGCACGTTAGGCCTCTGACCCGTCCCGAGGGGACCCTGCACGCGCCGTGAGGCGGCATCCGGCTGCCTCTTCGCATTGGGCTCCGGTGGTCACAGCGCCATTCGTCGCACCCCCAGAGCGAGGGTTTTCATTGTGATGCGTGTACGAGGTGCAGCGTGTAACGTTCACCGCTGGAACCCTTCATCGGCGTGCAAGGCCGTGGCGCTGAACGCACCGGCGGCGTCTGCGCCCAGCAAACCGCTCCGCCTTCTCTTGGCCCGCGCCGGGGCCTCTCCTCGGACCCGCGTCGCGTCCCCATGAACCTCCCGATTCTGGGCGCCTGCTCCGGGTGGCCGCGCACGCCACGTCCGCCTCCCCGTGACTGCCGTGGTCCCTCGGCCTCAGGCCCACGGCGCTTTTTCTTGTGCCCTTGCTGTGGCGTCTCTCCTCTCCCCGCTGCTTACCTTGTCACGTATCTGGTGACTGTCATTTGCCCCATCGTAGTGTGAGAGCTGCTGCGATGGGTCTCGGTGTACTCAGCAGCCTCTTCCCGCCGCCTCCTCAACAGGAGGCGAGGAAGGTGGGCCTGGGCGGTCGTGTCGACCATCACCGCTTTCCCGAGTGCCAGCACGTGAAGGGCTTTGCCTGAGGACGCCGTGACCTGGGCGGAAGTGTCAGGTCACTCAGCCAATTCGTTCAGTGTAGTAAGGGGGAAACTCTGTTCTCTTGCTGACTGTGGGTCCTCGTGGGGGGCCTGGGGCTGGCTGCTGTGGCTTTCCCCACTTCTGTGTCACGCCCCGCTTTTCCCGTCCGCCCTCCATTGCACCTGTAGACCAGGTGAGCCCCTGGGACCCTCCCTTCGGTAGGCCCGCCCCCTCACCTGTGACCATCTAAGCAGGTGAGGCTGGGCTCTATGGGCTTCCTCCACGTTGCGCGTAAGGCGCTTCCGTTTGTCCCCCTTTCAAATCCACTCACTTTCTAAAGGTTTGTGAATCTTAGGCGATTTAAGAAGTTTTCGCACGAGGCTCGGTTTTATTTGGTTCGTTTCATTCTAATGCTCTCAAATAGTGAACCGATTTGAGACCATTTCTACTTAAAGGATTAAAAAAAAAAGAACTTCACTTTATTAGCTTGGCAAAGAAAGGAAGTGTTTACATGGGACCAAAAAGCCAAATTTATCTGCAAGCATAGGAGTGAATTTGAGTCCTGCATAGATGTTCTTATGGTTATTGTAATAAAACAGAATAAAACAGTCACGGCATCAACGATGCTTCAGAAAGCCTGGCCATCATGTGCCCCAGCCACCTGGAGTCACGTGTCAGCACTCCCTGGAGGTTCTCTGCGGTTAAATTGTGCAGGTTTTACGGGAACAGAGAGCCTCCTGTCAGATACTATTTCTACCAGAGCCAATGAAAATTACATGCCCAGATCAAAAATATTCAGAACTGAGAGCAGTTAAATTAAAAAACAGAAATGAACTTAAACACATTTAATAACAGCCTTCTAATTAACCCACTGAACTTATCGAAATGAAAAGTTTTAGAAATAAGCATGTGAGGTAATGAAATATTTCATCTACAAGATCAAAACTTCTTATAGTCCTGGCTGAAACGTAAAAGCGGACACATGGGCTCATGGGAAGAAGCAGGCTCTATGGCCCAGAACAAGATGCGCAGGGGACACCGTGACCCAGGCCTGTTTCGACAACTCTCCACAGGCCCCAGTCCCTGTCGCTGCCCGGTCTGGCTCCCTGAGCCGAGAATAAAACCTGGTTATTCATCGCGATAAATAAATCTATGGGCTGCCCTGGGACTTGCTGCTTCCTCTTCTTGTCTGACTTTGAATCTGTCAATAGTTTTTAAAGGTCTGTTGCTCTTTGAAGAAAAACCTACCCTTTGGCCCTATTCTAACCCCCTCTTACATCAGGACCCACATTCCAAGGGGTGCCGCCTTCCAACCCGGAGGACTCCCCACTTCCCCGAGGCCTTGGGGAGTGCTGGGTGTTTTTGCCACTGTACCGGAGAATCAAATATGAGCAGCATTTTCCGGTTAGGGCGGGATTATCACGACAGAGCAGGTCACGTGTGCCGAACCACCCTGGAGAGGATTCCGTTTGACTGAGAAGTGCATTCACATGCCAATTAAAATGGATTGATCCACTTTGACAGTCTTTGGAGAAAAAGCCAATATGAAAGGAATGCTTCTTACTCATAAGAGCTTATTTTCCGAGCTGCGAAGTTTCTAAATTTAGGATGAAAGTCAGTCCTGATTTACTAATTTATGCACATAGTTGAGCTAAGAACATATATACTTGTTGGTCTCTCACTTTTCCAATTAATGAAGAAAAGGAGGTTTTGTGCTTTGCTTTCTGAAATACAGCTGCATAAAATTTTGTATGATTTATTTTCCTGAAGATTCAAGAATACTATATATATGTAATAAATTTTTGTTTTTAAGAAGCGGATATAGTGTGCTGGCTTAGTATCATACAGGGTAGCTGAAAACCCAGTCTCATGAACTTATTAACTGTGTGACCTTGGACAGCTTAAGTAATCTCTCTAAGCCGCACTTTCTTCATCTATCAAATAGGGATAATAATTCCTAACTCCTGATGGCCATATACGATTAAAGCTCCCACAAAATGTCTAACACACTATATGAGAGCTACATAAACGTTATTGCTATTTTTATGTTATTCCGATGAATTTATTTATAAATAATAGTACTTTCTCATTAAGAAGAATGAGAAAAATTCTGGAAAGTCTGGAGGAAAGCATTATATTTTTAATATCTTGGCTGCTATTGTGCATAAGCTTCCTTATTCTCTGGTTACAGCTGTGTTGGAAATTCATTAACACTTATTTATGCAATCATAGTTATTTTTCATATTCTATAAAACATTATTTTAAATGTCTAATGTTTTTTAATTTGGCTCTGTCAGGATTTCCTTTACCATATATGTTTTACTGTAATTTCTATTTAGAAGTTTACCCTAAAAGGGCCCATTAAAATTTGATGTTTACTGCAGCATTATAGCATTTTTAAGGCCGTCAGTGTCACTAAATTGCTTTTCATTAAAAGGTCTGTACTCAAAACTCTTCTATTACAAAATGTAATATTTTATATTCTGTAGTGTTCATTAGTTATGCAAATAAGGAAATAGTTTGTAAGGGAAACAGTTCAACTTCACACTACCTAAAAAGCATAAAAATGAAAATTGCTTTCTAAAAACTCTCCTAAGACATACTGGTCCAAACATCCATAGCCTAGCTTTGGGACTGTTCAATTTTTTAAAATCAAATACATCTGTGTAAGCCATAAAGCTCCTCATAGCTCTGTGACAGACAGGGGCTGATTTCTTCTTATTTCACTGATAAAATTCAAAACCATTTGCCAGGCCCTTAATGTTTATTGCCTGTACCTCATGTGTGTGGTGGAAATTACGAGACTATTCAGATCTTCGGAGCCTCTGTTGAACTCCCGCTTTCTATAGCTTCAAAGAGGAGTGACGTGTGCAAGGCCACATGGGTTCAGACCCACAGCCGGGTGGAGCCCAGCATCCTGGGCGTGGCCTGGTGAGCCCCGCCCACCCTGGCTTGCATGGTGGTGTACACGCGGCACTTCCTGGGTGGCATCAAGGAAAACCTGTCCGGTGACACTTATTAAAGATGAGCAGGCAGGGTTCGTTGAGGGCCTGCACCATGGGGTTTCATAGTCGGCCTGGGCGAGGGGGAACTCACAGCTGGGGGTGGGACGGGGTCAGTGGAGGGACCGTCGCTGGGAGGATACATCACATCCCGGGGCAGGGGGATTCTGGCTAAACTGACCTAACGGGATTCTCTGCCGAAGGCAGGCCAGGTGAGCAGACTCCTCCTCAGGTGCTGGGGGGCCAGGGGCCTATCAGGCATCCAGGGTGGGCCTTCTGGCTCAACTGAGTCAGCAAGATTTTTGCTAAAACTGGGTTGAATGAGGAAGCACACACGCGAACCTAGGGGAAGGTGCAGGAGCCTGACCGAAGTTTGGTCAAGCAAAGAATCGTGGTGGGCGGGGCTTGTGCTTCGGGTGCCCTTGTCCTGTGCCCGTTGCCCCTTATTTATTTCTAAGCTGGATTATCCGTGAGCAGCGTGTCGTGTATTATGGTATCTCCCGCCTCAGCAGCGAGCAGAGTGCTCTACAGAGAGAGGCCAGCAAATGCGTACCCATCGAGTACCTCCCGGGAGGATGTGAAATGACTATGTAGTGTCTGTCATTCCTTTCTTCTGCTTTGGAAGATGTATTATTTGTTTTTGTTTTTTCTGAGTGCTCAGAGAGTTTGCCCTTATTTATTTATTCTTTTTATTAAGTCTACTGGGGTAACGTTGGTTAATACAAAGAGTTTGCCCTTATTGATGATCATTGTTTATTAAGATACTTCTTGTATAAACTTTTGTAATTAGAGTCGGGCTGTTTTGCAAAAGATAAGTTAAGATTTAAATTTGTGAAGAATTGGGAAGATGTAAAGGAAGCATTATTCTCGTTAAGTAAGGAGCCATTTGAATATATTTTTAAGGTTATATTCAGCTTAGAAAAAATTAAATTTCCCTTTATCTTTTGTCTCTGATTAAGACCATCCCCACACACACATAAGCCACTGTTTTAATGTGGACAGATTCTTTTTTTTTTTAATTTAGAATATCGTTCCATTTAAAAATGAGCCACGTATGGGTAGTTCTGATTTGGCATAGATACAACTTAATTGTCTATCACCTTTCTCAGGTTTTATTGTCCTGTTACGTCCCAAACTTCTTAAGAATAATATTGAATTAGAAATGTCAGAATACAATGTCTAAGAAATATATCTTTTAAAAATCACTTTCAGGAGCTAGGAGAAGGCCATATTTATATAATACATATAATTTTTATACAATTTTATAATTTTTATAAATTTTATGAATTCTCATGAGAAAACCTTCACATTTTATTATTCTCCTTATTTATGTTTGTAAGCTGTTTCTTATTTCCCCAGTTATTTAAAACATCTTCCGTCATAAGAAAGCCAAGTGGCTTATGAAGGTAAGTTGAGACACTGGCTTGGGCAGCTAACTGGACACCGGTGGTGACTCTTTTAATCGTATCATTAATCGGAGACTGAAGAGACTGAGCACGTGTCAAATGAGTTAAATGTGGCGACAGAGAATGACTAATCCCGTGGAGGGGAGCGCGAGTCCTTCCCCGCAGAGTTAAAAGTGGGGGACAGAGTTGTAAGTTCTCTTCTCTGAAGGGTCTGTAAAAATAACGATTAAAACTAGACTCAGGGGATCTGGTGCCTGCGAGGCCCCTGCCTGGTCATGGAGGGGCTCTACGTCCCAGAGGCCAGGGAGAGCTCCGCCCCGGGCTCCGCGTGGCCTCCCGCAGCCTTTGTGGGGACCCCCCCTACACACCCCGCCCATCTCCTCAGACCCGGAGACCCGCACAGGCAGCCAGAGGGCGAAGCCAAACCCGGCCCCTTGCTGCACCCCCCGTCTGCCTTGGGTCTTATCTCGCCCCTGCCCGGGGTGGCCGGTCCCGCGGTGATTCACGACCTCCCGCGCACCTGCTCTTGCCCTGGTAGTGATCGAAGCCAGGCTCTGTGGCCACGTGGCCCTTCTCCATGTGGCCCTTCTCCACGTGGCCACGTGGCCCTTTTGCACTGTCTCCAGAGGTCGGCAAGGCGTGAGCACTGTGTCCCTTTACGATCAAAATACAGGAACACGCAGTTACAGCGTGAGCTTCGAAAGGGGTGGGCACGGCTTTAACAAACCGTTTCGTTGTGACAGCGTGACGATCAGCAGCCTCTTGCCCGATAATTGCCTTGTTGAAAAGCCCTCTGTCCAAGACCTGTGCGACTGAGGTCTGGGAACGGTTTTTAAAATTCACTTGTTTTCCTCTGAAGCAGAAAGCTTACCAACCCCTAACGCACTGTAGAGACACAGGCCCCGAGAGGCCCGTGTTCTCCCCGGCCGGCTCGTCTCTCACCCGAGTGTAGCTTTTAACCGTGTGCGATTCCCTCCTCAGGAGTAACTACTTACCTTCCTCTGTTTCCTGGTCATTTTCTCCCTGTCGCTGCGTAGGCCTGGCTGGAAATGTCAGGACGAGGCGCCATGTGCCTGGGTCAGGACGGGCCGTGCTCTGCCCGCCCCGCCGGTCACTTGGCCCCTACAGGACACGTACCGCGGACACCCTGTCTCCGGCCGGAACTGAGGCGCGTCAAGCATCGGCCTGGTTTCTTCAGCTAATGAGGTTTTGCTGAAAAATGAATGTAATGAAAAAATGCCGAATGTTGGCCGGGTCTACCGATGAAGCCTAATGAGCCTAAACGAGTACCTGTGAGGCCCCCAGGCGGAGACTAGAAAGTTCCCACACGCCGCTGTGAGGCTGCCCGGCTCGGGGCGGCGGGCCGTCCACTGCTGGCTCCCGTTCCCGTCTCTCCTCGCCCTCCTCCCTGGCCCTTCTCCCTCTATTTTCCCGCGGGCCAGGTACCTCATGTCATGTAGCGTCCGGCATATTAAAATCAAAGATGCTGAGAGCAGGGCTTGACACGATATTGCAAAAAGAAGAACTGTGAGTTTTATATGCTGTAGACATTATTTAAGAGGAGAGGTAATTTTTAAATTTAATTGCCAAGAACTTAAGGATTATTATGTGCTATCAAAAAGCATATAAGAATAGCTGTTTCGCAGACAACACTTGGAGTTGAGTTTCCTTAAAACCTTAACTCAGGTGAACATCGTAGACTTTAGGGGGAACACGAAGGCCTTTGCTCCCCACTCCGCTCCGCACGACTGTAACATGTTCCCATAACCATGTGATCGTTAGTTTCACGCGTCACCTTGACTGGGACGTGGGGTGCCCAAGTATTTGGTCTGACGTTTTTCCGGATGAGGCGAGGGTGTTTCGGATGGGTGGTGGATGGCTTCTGCTACGTGAGTGGGCTTCGTCCTCGCTGAAGCATGCCAGAGGCCCTTCCCGAGGGATGGTGCGAGTTACCCCAGGCGACTCATGCAGACACTCTGCTCTTGCCTGTGGGGACAGGAGATTCGGGGCGCCCTGGCGTTCGGCGGAGTTCATGAGGAGACTGGGTCGCAAGAGCGAGTCAGGAACTGAGTAGACGGGAAGGAACAGGAAAAAGCAGCCCCGGGGTAGAAGGACAGTGGGCAGGCCTTGGGAAGGACATAGGGAGCAGGCGACTCAGAGCGCACAGTGCCGTGCCGGCCTGGGCCCACAGACTCGCCCTCCTGCTTGCTGGCTCCGTGGCCGTGGATAGGTTAGTTAGGCTTCCCGGGCCTTGTTTTGTTCTCTGTGAAATGGGGATGATGTTTCGCTGACGCTCCGAGCAGTGCAGAGGGTCATATAAAGTGTTTGTCGCTGCTGCCGGTCCTTCTCAAACCTGAACGTCCCTATAGAAAGGAAGAGAAGGCTCGGCACACTCTGTGAGGTCAGGGTTAACAGGAGCTTGGTGAAAATGGACATGGAGTGTGAGAAAGAGGACTCAGAGTCTCCCGAGGTCCTGAGCCGGATGGAGTGAGCAGCCGGCTGGCTCGGGGTAGAGGTGGGGTTGCCGAGGAGTCGAGTTTTAGAACTGTCGACGTTGGAAATAGCCAAGAGAAAAGTCCAGAAAGCAGTCAAAACTCAAGAGAAAGTTTAAGACTAGAAATGGAATGATGGGTTCATCGACCCCGATTTGGGGGACGGGGGCGAAGGGAAGGCCCGGGACTCCGTGCGAGGATTTCGTCTCCGAAGGCGAAGCGGGTCGGGGTGGAGGAGAGTCACGGAGACGAGGCGCAGGGCGAGGTGGCTGTAGGTCCAGTCGGGTCTGGGAAAGTAAAGCCGGGAAAATTGGGACGGTGGCAAGTCCCCCGAGGGTTTCTTGTAACAGGTGTTGGGAAGTCTTTGGAGAAGAATCGGCCATAACGGGAAAACGGACGGTTCTAACGTCACAACGACGGAAGCCCGAGGGACACAGGGTGACGTGGGTGCCCTGCAGCCTCCATGAGGGGGAGGGGCCGCTGTCCGGGGACGGGTCTGAAACCGGAGCAAGCTCGACTGCCCTTTCGTGTTATTTTGCCTCAAATACAGTGCCTGGCAATTTGTTTTCTCCTTTTGATGAAGTAAATACTAGATTTCATCCAAGAAAAACAAAGGCTTAGTGTTTTCATTTGTCATTGGAGGTCGTGATGAGACTCTGGATAATTAATTTTTTCTCATCCTTTTGAGTAACATTAACTTTTAAGGTCTTTGTCAAATAAAATAGAATTTATAGCATTTTAAATTTATATTTATTTTTGTTGGGCTGTTACATCACATTTTTTTTTGTTGGGCTGTTACATCATATTTTCTCTAATGTATTAATTTAAATCACATGGAAGTCTGCCCGAAATGGCATTTTCATGATGATTCTGGGAACCATGCCTTTGACTGCGTGATATTTACTGCTGATGTATGTATTCCGATATTTCTTGCTTTCCATCGTACATAAATTCCAGTGGCATATTGAATACCAAGAGAGGAACTGACTAATGGTAAATCAAATGGGTTTTTTTTAGTATAATTTTGGGAATGTCGGCGTCATTACTATAAAAAATTATATTCAATCAATATTTTCAGAGCTTCCTAATACTGTAGTTTATCGGTGCTTCTCATGTTCTCTGTCAATTATACACAGGCTTAAAAGTGGGCTCGTTTTAACAATGTATAGCATGTGCTGTAGTGAATCTTTTCCACACAAAAAAGGGAAGCAGATAATCAGCACTATCTTCGATTAGCACTGTTAAGCCCAACGGCTTGTCTTTAATGAACACCATGCTAATCCCCTAGTGACCTGGGTGACCCCTTCTCCACCACGGGGACCACGTGTGAGAGGAAAGCTGTTTTGATGTATCAGGTGCCACAGGGAAACGGGCTAGCAACAGAGGGGTTAGCCTTATATGCGGTTGAGATGGCAAATGAACGATTTTACCCTCAATCTTTTTCTTTTTCTTTTTTTTCTTTTTTTACCGAGAATACATAAATTGGGTTATTTTTAGTGCCTCCGCTTCCCTTCAGAGCTAAATGATGGAAAATGACTCAGCCCTCAGACTACTCTTATGCATCATTCAGAGTAGCCCTGACAGGCCCGGCCCCTCCAGGAGCGCTGAGATTTATGGCTCTCCGTCCCTTGGTGCTCCATTACTTGTCTCCACCATCAAATTGATGAGCAGGCGGTGGAGAGCAAGCACAGACTGGTGGCCACTGACGGCCAGCGCGTGTCCGTCATGTTAATGAACTGCTCGGAGACGGTCGTGTGGTGCTTGACTCTGACCGCAGCCGGTGAGGACCGCGCCTTTTCACATGTCCTCCCGCCCCTCATTCTGTGTTGCAGGGCCCGCTGGAGAACGACGTGGTGGTCCACGTGGCCCTCGTGGCGGAGAGCCAGCGGTATGGCATCCGGGCGGGCGGCATGGTCCTGTGGGGGCGGGGAGGGGTCTCAGCACCTCTGCTACAATGCTGAGTGTGGCGGTAGAGGCTAATCCCATAGACCCCTTGACATGGTTCTGAGGATGTCATTAATGGCCCTGAAGGGCCAGAGCAACGTTCTGTCGTGTTTGGCCATCATGCGTCGGATCAATATCAAAGATGACCAGTGCCAATGCTGCCTGGGGTGGAGTTTTGAGAAATGCGTGCAAACGGGGCAGGGACGCCCCGAATCCTGCCCGCCCTCTCCCCTCTCGGCCAGTCCCCAGAGCTCCCATCTGATGTTTCTTGAGGGACCCAGGAGAGCCTCTGGACCCGGAGCCGAGGGCGCGTGGCTGACATTAACCGATGAACAGTGTGCCCCAAGGCCACGTGGCCACTTCCCCGCTCTGTCACCGGTTCCCAGACTCTTAACTGCACTGTCTCAAAACGTCTCCCCCCACCCGCCCCCGTGTTCTTTATTTAGGCTTCAAGTTTTCCTCAACACATACGGCATTCAGACGCAGACGCCCCAGCAGGCAGAACCCATTCAGATATGGCCACAGCAGGAGCTCGTGAAGGTGAGTGAGCTCCGTTCCTGGCTGCTTCGCGGAGGGGCAGAGCACGGTCCCACTTCATCAACAGGCCGGAGTCACAGTCGGCTCCAAGAGAGGGCCGTCGATCCGGAAGACTTTCCCCTGAAGTCGAGCAAGCCGCTTTATCGCACGTGGCTTTCTGCACGTGTGGGGTTATCCATACGCTGATGATTCCTGCTCTTTGCTGAAGTCTGTTACTCACATTGACCAAGCCCTTAATAACGCATGAGTCGTGTAAAAGTAACCTTTGCATTTGACGTGATTATTTTCCATTTCATTACCAGTTAAAGAGACCTTCTCATCCAAATGTTTATTGCTAATAACCACTTTTCTTTGTCTGCTGCCTTCCTATTTGGAATCTGAAGTGATTCCCACCCCTTTGGTTTACTGGGCCTCAAAAGTAGTCAGACAGCACCATCCGAGTTTCTCTCTGCACTTACACACCTGTTCGGAGAGGATGGGCAGGTGACCTTCGCGGCGGTTGGCAGACGCCGGCGTGCGTGCGTTGGGCCTCCCAGCGACAGGAACCTGTCGATTTCCACGAGCCGTTTACGAACCGCCATTCTCACTGGCTGATGTTCAGTACGCAAACACACTCTGCGGCCTGCGATGGGAGCATTCGGCACAGCCCCTCCTGTGACCGAGATCAGGCAGGGGGGCTGGCGTAAGTGGTCGATGCCACAGCGAAGGCTAAAAGCTTAGAGAAGTGGGGTGCACGCTGCGTGAGCAGACGCGGGGCCTCAGAGCTGCTGCCGGTCACACTGGGCCTCCCCCGCCGGGTCGGGTCACGCCGGAGTCGGGTCACCAGAGCACCGGTCCCGCGGCGTTCGACCCCCGTCTCACAGACGCAGAGCTCGTCCTCAGACGAGGCTGGCAACGCAGGGCCCCTAGAGCAGGACGCCCCTTAAAATGACCCCAAGCTATGAGTGATGGGAAGGTTTTTACGGTAGAAGAGGGTGACCGAGACCGAGAGGGAAGTGAGGGGCCCGGGCGAGGCGCGGAGGCGGCAGGAAGCGGAGACGAGCTCAGGCCCTGGCGCTGTGCACTCAGCATCCATGTCCGCCCACTGAAGGGCCTCGGGCGCTGTGCCGCGGCCCCGAACACTGGGGGAAATCGAGTCACACGTGAAGGAGATCTGCCCAGATCTGTCCATTCTGCCTTGCGTGTGGCTGACTAATGTCATAATCGCTGTCTGAAAGGAGACGTCTGGAGTAGTTCGGACGCGCACTGAGGGAAGGGGGCCGTGAGATTGTAGTATCGGTGATGCTCAGAGCGGACTTTTTCTGGCCGGTTGGCTTCGTCTAAACCCAGCGCTGTTCCAGAATCCACATTCACAGTGCCCGTGGCTCAGGAGGACGTCCGATTTCCCCCCCTTTCCCCCATCAGGTAGCTCCTGAGCACGAGCCGTGTCCTGTCACAGGGCCGGCTCGGGGGTGTCATCTAGGGACATGGCCGTGCAGGCGGCAGCCACAGAGCTAACCCTGACGCGGGTGCACGCGCCGTGCCAGGGTGACCGAGGGCAAGCTGCCTAAGGGGCGGCGACAGTTAGCGGGACCATCCACTCGTAGCATGTGGCTGAAATTTTTCATAAAATCCATGCAACCAGACACATCATAAGGACGAGTTTCCATTTTGGTGGGAAATACGTGAAGGTAGGGATCTGGTAGGAGGCACGTGGCCCCATTTTTTAAAACTATCAAGCGCCAGTTTCTAATCGCTCAAAGCGTTCGTCTTTCTGTGTCGTTTTAGACATCAGGGCGAGCCAGTCGGGTGTACGAACCGCGTCAAAGTTTAGATCGTCGCGAAGTGGATCCCCCAGAATCTTGCTCTCCTGTCTCCCCATGCCCCAAATCTAAGTCGGCATCGTTGGCTAGCTTGTTCGCATACAAGTCCAGTGATGAGGTTTCCCTGACCTCTTTTTCTCTGAAAATATAACAAAACATCAGGACAGTGGTCGGCATGGGGGCCGGGGGGACGGGCGGAAGAGAGAAGCGGGGATTCTTGCCCGACTCTGATCGACAAACTTGTGTCTTACAGGCCTATTTCCACCTGGGGATCAATGAGAAACTGGGACTCTCCGGGAGGCCGGATAGGCCCATTGGCTGCCTCGGGACCTCGAAGGTGCTCACGAGACCCCCTGAGGGCAGGGTTCGGGGGCTGGTGCCGCTGACACGCTGCGCACCCACTCTCACGCTTCCTTGTGCGGTCTCGGGCCCGTTTTCCGATCGTTATTTTCTGCAAGTCAGATTCAGCACTCGTTTTGTCTGCTATCAGGTAGTCGTCTAGGACGAACAGCATCTCGCTGCTGTGTTATTTCTAAGTGTGTAAGACGCCCAATTAAAACAGCATTCACTCAAACAGAGGCTGTGTGCGTCATAGCACACAGGTGGGCTGCTTTGAGTTGATTAGCATATGGGTTCAACCAGGAACCTTTCAAATGTCTTCCTGTCATGAGGCCTTTACAAAAATATTATTTCCTTTGCTTGTGCAGAATTAATCATCAGTTTTACATTTCAGTAAGACTTGCGTTACCGTCCCTTTGCCTCCGGTCTGTTCTGTGTTTATTCACGTCGGGTCCTTCCTTACAGATTTACCGCATCCTGGGAAAGACCGTGGTTTGTTACCCTATCATCTTCGACCTGAGCGATTTTTACATGTCTCAAGACGTTTTACTGCTGATAGATGACATCAAGGTAGCTTCAGAACCTTCTTCTTCAAATGGGGTGACTTCATCGCGACCGATCTTATCATGGTCAAAGCGAGCGCTGCTGGGTGTGTGGCCCAGGGCCACCCTCGCTCGGGCGTGAGGGCCGACGAGAGGGCGTCTGTCCCATCTCAGTCGTGCGGCTCTCCTTGTTGCACCGTCTACCAATGGGGCGGGAGGAGGAGGTCGCCTCTGAGAGCCGGGGGTGGCTGTTTTGGAAACCGTGTTCACGTGACCGTCGTGGTTTATCTCTTTTTGAACAAAAGGTGGGCCAGGCAAATAATTTTACGAACGATGTCAAGTAAAACTTCAACCAGCTCCTGACCATTAGCGTAGACTCCCTCCACTCCCTCGTCCACTTGCAGTGCAGAGAGGCTGAGGCACGGTCCAGGGCCGGCCTCCTGGAACCGGACGGCGTCTGTAAAATTTGGCCGCACTGTTAAGCAGCCTTGTGATCCGGGGCGAGTTACTTAGCTTCTCTGTGTGTCTGTGTGCTCGTCGTCATAACCGAATAACGACAACAGGCCTGTTCTGAGGTTAAACGAGTTAACGTATGTGAAGCGCTACTCAGAATGCTGCCTGGCACATGGCGATGCATCACATATGCCTTTGAGATGATGATGGTGATGATGCTGAGACGACGAGGGTGGTAGAAGCTGAGCCAGACAGAACTCTCCCGTTTCTGACGGTCTCTATCGATCCAGTCCAGTCTCTTCTACCTGCTGTAATATAAATCCATGATAACGTGGAGTGAGAATTAATCTTCTGGGTGATAACCCTGGGTTGGTTTTTCCTCCCCAGGGCCATTATTTTACCGTATTTGTTAGGCCACGTGCGCACATGTGCGTGCACGCACACAGCATTAAGACGTGTGCTCTGATTACTTCAGGGAGCAAAGTTCAAAGTCAGAATGGTGTCTGGCTTAACGTGCGTGCACTCATCCCTGTATACGTGTCTGTGTCAGACCATTTCTATGGCATCCAGAGTTTGTGCATCGTCGCGGTACATACGAGTCTCGTCGGCTCTTTGCCGCTGACGCCTAAGCGTGCCGATCAGCTCGGACAGAGCCACTGCCCCCGCCTCATCTCCTGTTTTCACAGAACGCACTGCAGTTCATCAAGCAGTACTGGAAGATGCACGGGCGCCCGCTCTTCCTCGTTCTCATCCGGGAGGACAACATAAGGTACGTCGAGGAAATAGGAGTGGAGCCCCTGCAGGCGGGGCCTCCTCGGGGTTCTGTACCTTCTCGGTGGCGGCAGAGCGCTTAGTTTGTGTAAAGGCCACTCAGCGGTGGATGGTTCATTTCTCGTTCTGTTGTTAACATGCGCGTTTTGTTGATCTGTTTGTGCCTTTCAGAGGCAGCCGATTCAGCCCCATACTGGACATGCTGGCATCCTTTAAAAAAGGCATGGTTGGAGGGGTCAAGGTCCACGCTGACCGCCTGCAGGTAGAGCTCTGGGCCCCCGTGTTTCTGTGGTCGGGACGCTTGGTCCGCAGCCACAGCCGTGTCTCAGTGTGTCCTGCCGAAGGCTGTGTTCTGCACCGACCTTCCTCGTCCTGTGGTCGCCGTCCTGTTTATGTGTTGCCTCCGCTCTGGGGCTGGAACGGTTCGTTGTCATGGTTTCCCAAGCAGAATGTGCGACTTCAGTGGCTCGTCTCGGCCCTCGCTTTTGCGTTTGGGGAAACCAGGTCCAGTGCAGTGAGGACACTGGTGTGTGACCATGACTGTGGGCGCACACAGCTACGGGCTCCGGGCCAGTGCTCTGTCCCCCAGCCCACAGCAACGGCCAGCGTGGAGACGGTCCTCGTCCCCTGCAGAACTCCTCAGAACCATCCTCGAAGCTCCTGGATCCCGAGCCCCTCCGCGGTCCCCGCAGGCCGCACGGCCTCTCTGCCCGGTCGTCTCCCGCTAATCACGCTCTGTGCTTCCCCGACACCCACTAAGTGCCGCGTTCTGAGCCCGCGCGGCCCCTCTGCCCACGCCACCCCCTCTGCCTGGAGTGTCCTGCCGCCTTCGGGACCTCTGGGCTCTGAAGTCCTGCCACGTGCTAAGGGCCAGTCCTGCGAGATCACCCAGACCGGAAATGACGCTTCTCTAACCTTGTGTAGCCTCGAACATAAACTGTCTATCCCCCGCCCCCTTCCTTCCTACCTTCTGGTAACCACTAGTCTATAGTCCATGTCCATGAGTGTCTGTTTGTCCTGTTCATGTGTTGCTTTTAGGTTTATAGCCCATGAGATATTGTGTGATTTTCGACCTTTTCTGTCTGGCTTATTTTGCTTAGTATGATTATTTCAAAGTCCATCCATGTTGTTGCAAATGGCAGTATTTCATCTCTTCTTATGGCTGAGTCATATTCCATTGTATATATGTACCACAGCCTCTTTGGCCAGTCATCTATTGTAGGATACTTCGGTTGCTTCCATGTCCTGGCCACTGTGAATAATGCTGCTATGAACATCGGTGTGCAAATATCTTTTTGGATATGGGTTTTCAAGTCTTTGGGGTAAACACCCAGTAGAGGAATTGCTGGATCATGTGGTAGATCAAGTCTTAGTTTTTTGAGGACCTTCCAGACTGTTTTGCATAGAGGCTGTATCGATTTGCAGTCCCACCAGCAGAGTACGAGGGATCCTTTTTCTCCGCATCCTCTCCAGCATTTGTTACTACTTGTTCTGTTGATTATCGCTGTTCTAACAGGTGTGAGGTGGTATCTCATTGTGGTTTTGATTTGTATTTCCCTAATAGCTAGCGGTGTTCAGCATCTTCTCATATGTTTGTTGGTCGGTGGCACCCCTTTAGTGAGGTCTTCAAGACCGGAGCAAGCCTTCTTCCCAGTGCGCCTCGGCGGCCTCCTGCCTGGACCTTGGCCGTGGTGCGGGTTCTAGGTGCAGTTAGCTCCTTGCGTCTGCTGCCCTGAGAATGTCCCGTGTTCACAGAGAGCTCTGCTTTCCGCTGTCTTCCCTGCGGGAATATGTAAATGCTGGGTCACCGATGTCACATGTGTTTACTGAGTGCCCTCGCTGGGCACCGGGGACAGAGTGGTGAAAAAATAATCCGGGCCCCTGATCTCACGGGACTTATTCTAGTGGGGGAGCAACACTGGAAACAAAGCCAGGTGGGGTGGCAGAGGACGGGACAGAGTGCCGTCTGGGGACCGTCCCACTGGAAAGGACCCAGTGGCGTGTAACTGAGTATTGCAGAGCAGGCTGCCTCTTTGGATATTATATTATGTTTGACATAATAATATTAAATTACTTATCATCAGAACTACGGTATTAATGCCTAGCAAGTTAGTTATAAGTACAGTGTTTTTAAAAACTAATTCAGGAATCTCTGCAACCAACTGAATTTTTTTTATCAAAATTTTTCGAGGCCATTAATAGAATTTGGTATTTGCCTATTAACTCCAATTAAATATTTACCTTAGGGACGGAATTAGTATATAGGGTGGGTAGGCTAATAAAAATAGAAAATATTAAATTAAAATCAAATTTTTTATGTTTTCACTATTATCAGCTTGGAGAATTAATTTTTGACTCTTACTTTGTATTCTCACATTACAATCCATTATCAAACTGGTTTTCTTCACCCCCAGATGATACCAGAATCTAACCATTTTCCATCATCTCGAGCACTGGCATCGTGGTCCAAGCCACCGTCATCTCTCACCTAGATTCTTGCCCTCATCTCCTAAATTCCTACTGGCCAGAAGGCAGTCAGGCCCTTCCTGCTGCGCCTGGTCACGGGCAGAGTACGTCACACGTTGTGAGCCTCCAGTGACTTCTCTCACGCACACAGTGAAAACCGAAGCCCTGGTGTGGCCTGGGCACTGTCCATGGTGATCTGGACCCTTCTTGCCCTTGGTTCTGCCGCCCCCCACACACACCTCCCCAACCCTCTGCAACCCCGGGCTCCTCCCCGTGAAACACGGCAGGCAGCTTCTCCCTCAGGGCTCTGTCCGTGGAGTCGAAGCAGCCAGACCCTGGGGGGCCAGCACATTTCAGGGCACAGAGAGCAGGGAGAAAGTAAGAAATGGAAGACAGTTTCATTGAGGAATTTTCTTGTTTTTAAAATAATTTACGGCTTTTTTATGCAGTGCATTTCTCCGTTTTATCTGACCGTTCATCGGATAATCAGAAGTGACACATATTGCTAAAATCCATTGTGGCTTATCATTCATTTATGCTGTTCACCATGAACCACAGGCTAATAAAAGCCATGTTCAAGTTCGGTCTCACTCCGTTTGCTCGCCCTGTAATCAGGAGCTAATGGAATGAAACGACCATGTACGGTGGCCTGGGTGCGGGGAGGCCCCAGCCTGGGTGGCCACGGTCCTCGGTCTCTGTGATCCTGGGAGGCGGCGTCCCGGCGGGCCCCAGGGGGCGGAGCGCCCTGCCACAGGTCACCGCAGTCTGAGCCAGAGTGCAGCTTCACCTCGCCTCGTCAGCGTTTCGTGCTTTCTTTTGCGTTCAAAATAGTTCGTAACGTTTTCGTGGTAATGATTTTTAACCTCCGCTTGAGGCTAAGAGCGGCTCTGAGGACGGGGGGGGGGGGCGCACAGCACCCCACGTGGCGTTCCTGCCCGTCGCGATGCCGAGCCAGAGCCTTCGCGTCTGTGCTCCGGGTCGGGCGGCTCCGCTGCCTGTGGAAACCCGTCTGGTTCTCAGACGCTCGTTGCCGCCGCGCGTTTTCGAGTCGACCGTCCCCCTAAGCGTTACGCGCTTGCAGTGAAGCGCGCGCCGGGGGACGGGCGGGCGGGCGGGCGGCGCGGCTCGAACCGAGGGGTCGCGAGCCTCCTCTCGCCCCCGCTGCAGACGCTGATATCCGGGGCCGTGGTCGAGCAGCTGGACTTCCTCCGGATCAGCGGCACGGAAGAGTAAGTCCCTTTGGGTCCTTCCTGTCGGTCCGGGGGTCGCAGCAGGGGTGCGGGAAATCGACACTTTTCTTTCTCACTTCTAGGCTTCCGGAATTTAAGAGTTTCGAGGAGCTGGAGCTCCCCAAACATTCAAAAGTCAAACGGCAAAGCAGCGCCTCCAACAGCCCCGAGCTGGAGCAGCAGCCGGGCGTCACCCTGGCCGAATGGAAGAGCCGGCCGACCCACGAGATTCTTCAAAAGCTGCAGGTGCGCCGACGCGGCCCCGGGGCCCCGAGCGAGGTGGCAGAGCCGGGCCTCCCGGGGCGGCCGCGCTTCCCTTGCGTCCTCTGAGGAGGTGGCAGTGAGGTCGATGGCGTGTCTGTGCCGGGGCCGTGGCGGAGGCTGTCCCCGCGGGCAGATGTCAGCGCCAGGGTCTCGGAGGTGCCCGGGGAGTGGGGATGAGCGGGGTTGTCTTGGCTACGAACGCGCCTTCGGGACCACGAAGGAAGCCGTGCCAGTGGCGGCTGCCCCTGGGGCCCCCGGTGCCCTGCGTGACGGCCTGGACCGCCTCCCCTGCCCCGCGTTTGGGTCGGTGCTCGCTTTAAGCCCCGGCCCTGAGGAGAGCAGAATGTGGCGCGGGCACAAAGCCCGCGCACCGCGGCCTGACCTAACACGCACCCTCCACACGTCCCGCCTGCCATTCGTGTCTTCCTGACGGCTGCTTAGCGACCCCGGCTCCCATTTATGGGGGAAGGTAGGTGGCTGGCCCAGCCCCTCGCAGAGTGGCAGGATAGGTCTTCCTGCTCGTGGATGGCTCCTTTTCTACCCCTTGCTTAGCATGTTTTCTGGAAGCTTCGGTGATTGACTCCCACTGCCCCAGCAAGCCCGCCGGCCTACGCGCCGAGTCCTGACGAGTGGCCGGCGTGTCCTCGCGTGCGGGGTGGTGTGTCAGCGACTTGTTATCTCTCCTCATGGGCGTTCGGGCTCGGCCGCCCCCGGGGTGATCTTGGTCCCCGTCTCACGCCGTCACTCACAGCGCTGTCTGTTTCCAGGAGTGCAGCTGCCTGTGCAGCCAGGTCATCCTGCTGGGCATACTGCTCAAGAGAGAGGGCCCCAACTTCATCACCAAGGAAGGTAGGGCGCGCGTCGGGGAGACCGCCCCGCTGCCACCGCGTACCGATGCGCGTCGCGAACGCCCCCCGAAACGTCACGGTTTACTTCCTCCTCCTTTAAGCGGGAAATCTCCATTCGTGCCCCTTGGGTGCACTGGGCCGTTCGGTGTGGGCGCCCACACTGCTTAGCGACGCTTCGCCATCCCTGCTGGTCTGAGGGGCGTTGGCACCCAGGTTCTGCCGGGGACTCTTAACGCCGATGACGCCATGGTTGCTCAGGGACAGTTTCCGTTTCCGGTTTTATTTTCTGTATGTTTTCAAGAACAATGTTGAGTTGCGACAGCTATAAACAGTGGCTTCCGATGGTCGGCAGCAGCCCCTTGGAATGGCATATGGCACTTACTAGAATTGTGCTCTAAGGACTGTTAACAAAAGTGAATCGTTTCTGACCATGTCCACGTCCACTCCGCAGTCCTGGGGGAACCCAGTGACCCCTGACATCCACGTCCGCGTGTTGAGTCACTCCCCTCAGGGGTCTGAATCCTCCTCCGTGGTCGGCTTCCGGCATGTTCTAACAAAGAACAGTGCAGAACACCTTGCAAGTGCCTAATATCTAGCTAGTCAAAGTTTTTGGCTGATCTGGATGAAAGTCCTCTGTCCACGGGGGTGTGTTGCTTTGGTTGGAATTAGAAATTGAGTCAGTATTTTAAACAGTAATGTCATTAGTATGAGTTAAACCTTTGGTAGCAAATGAAACATAATTGCTTATTCAAGTAAGGTCTACTTACTGTGTTTACATTATCGTAGCTCAGAGATAGCCTTTTGGAGGGTTAGACTTGTGAGTCGAATAATCCTAATTTTCTTAACTAATTAAAGTAGAACTTTGAGCAGATTTCACACAGAATCTCGTTTCTAATTAGTGTTGAAACTAAGTATAAGCAGAATCCCGATTTTATTGAGGACCTTCATTGAAATTTATACTTTAAATAGAATTTTTTAAAAGCAGACATTTCATTAGGAACCTAGATTTCAGAATGGTTATTTTAGTAGTGTTTTAAAATAAAACAAAACTTACAAAAAACAGTTTATAATGACAGTGCTGAAGTAATTATTTTTTAAACCATTTTTATAAATGGGAGTAAAGCTCATCTTTTACTTGGTTTTTGAAAGACTTTAAACATTTTAAGCCTGTAAAACCTTGTGATATATTGAAAATCATAATCATCTATAGAATCTGAACATAATTTTATCCGGTTTGTTCAGGGTAAAATGATAAAGTTTTTATTCTTTACCCTCATTTCCTTTTTGGCGCTCTGTCCTGTCATGTGATTAGTTCATTGACACGCCAGCCATGGGCCGGAGCACACATGAATTGGTGCCAAAGCGTGAAGCCACGTGGTGTCTTTCGAGCAATAGTGTATGATGTTGGGGTGACCGTGCACATAACAGAGTCTCCATGAAGTTTGGCGAATAAATACATGAAGAATCAAATATGTGCAGTCTACAGTATTTGCTCAATTTGCTGTATTCCATTTTTTATTTTCTGCAGCAAATTAAAATAACTTATTTTTATTGGTTAAATACTTAGCTTGCATATTAATCAAGAAAACAATCAATTTAAAGAAATGAAGTGCTCACTGAAATCATATACTCAAGGATGGGGCACATTCACACCATGTAACATGGGTCACGTCTTTAGATCCGTGACCCCAATAAACAGGATCTGTCAGGCAGTTCAGAACATTAATGAATGTGGGTGCTCCCACTCTGGTGGGTCAAAATGAACATCCGGGAGTTATTTTTTCAAAGAGAATCCGTTTACGCAGTTAATTAAAAGCCTTTCCCAACACAGGCTGTTGTCTAATGCCCAGGTACCGTCTCCGACCACATCGAGAGAGTCTACAGAAGAGCTGGCAGCAAGAAGCTGTGGTTCGTATCGCCGTCCTCGTCTCTGTGTTCTATGTTTCCTGTTGTCACCTTCAGCAGCCTGAAGGTGACGGACCGGTCTTAAAGGCGGTCGTGCAGCCTCATTCCTACTTTGAAGCTCTGAGGTTAGCGACAGTGACACTTTCTGCTTTCCAAGGGTGTGCCTGCTCGCCATCGCGTCACGGCTTCCCGAGGTGTTATCAGGTGTCCGTAGGAATAGCACCTGGCACTCATTCCCCGGGACGCCGTGCCGATGGCTCTGTCCCGCCCCGCACCCCTCTGCCCCGCCCCGCACCCCCTGTCCCAGCAAGGCGCGTCAGCTCTGCTTTGATTGGGGGGACAGCTCCGCTGTCACAGAACGAAGGCCACGTAGAGACCAGCAGCTCGTTTGATCATAAGCCCAAACCGCACGCTTAGGAGGCAGCTGCCTCGCACATGAGCCGAGTGAACCCCAGTGAGTGCAGCTGCTACGTGAGGAAAAGCACCGATAGCAGCGTGCTCTGTGGAGGCAGGCCCTCCCCAGAGGCGGAGACAAGAGGTAGGTAGGTGGAGATAGCTGTTTCGTCTCCGGCGGGGCAGTTCGCTTAGATGCATGGCTCTCCGCATTTCGAAGCGATTCCAACAGTCTTACTGGCAGAATCTCACATTTTGGAAGGTTTATATATATATATATATATTTTTTTTTTTTTTTTAAATAACCGATTATTTTCTAATTTTGAAAAAAAAAAGAGTCTCAAGAAATATAAGACATTTCTTACCCTCAGTGACTCCCAGGTTTCTAATCTTTAAAATAAGGGTATTAATGAAAATAATCTCTTAATGGTATTTCAACTCTATAATTATGAGAGGTATATACCGTTCCAACCCAGAAGAAATCATGTAATGATGCTGCGGTTCAGTCTCCGGGCTTCACTGCCAGCCGTCAGCACGGCGAGGCCCGCGGGCTGGCCACAGGGCGGGCCAGGCTCCCGTCGGGTTTCGCCTCGCGTGCCATACTCACCTGCAGCGTAGCCAGAGCGCCCCCAGCGGCGTGGGGAGGACCCCCCCCAGGCGGTTCGCTGACTGTGCTTTCCCTCCCACGGCTTCCCGCCGACTCACGCAGGCTGGCGGTGCGCTCCGTGGCGGCGTTCACCCAGAAATTCTCCTCCTCCATAGCCCCACACATTACTACCTTGCTGGTGCACGGGAAGCAGGTAACGCAGCGTGCGGGGGCTCGCACTGCTTGCAGTGTGTGGCTCCCGTGCGTCCTGAGGGCGAAACGTCTTTTGGTCTTCCGGTGTGTGGATAGGAGCTTCTCTGAAAGTAGGGAGTGTTTGTTTCACTAACCTCATCAGTTATGGACCTGATTTTTTTTTTTTTTTGCAACCTCATCGATACTGAGATTAAGGAATGGAAATCTTTTTTATAGCTCGGCTTTTATGAATATCCTGAAATATAAGAAAACGGTTTAACTCTGCACTTTAATTTTATTTTTCCATTGAAAAGTTCCACATGAACTTTTACTTTTGAAGGAAAAAAAAATCTTATGTATTGCATGCGCTGTGCTTGAAGAAAAAAAATCTCCTAGTCTAAGACTTTTTCAGAAATGTAAAAATAGCAGCATGAATTCCTTCCTCCAACATTCTGGTTTTATCCAGAAAAGTAACTGCTGGCATCTCATTGTATCGCTTCCTAAAATCGAGCCCTGACCGAGCCCCTAACCCAGGAGTCTGGTTGTCTAGGCACCGAAAGAAACAGGATTTAAAGGGATCGTAGGAGCAGATGACATCGGCCAGTGACAGACTTAGTAATGAATCTTTTGATGCAAAATCAGAACCCTCCATCCCTCCTCCTGCCCACTCCCCACCGAAGGGACAGTTCCCCTTCCTTTTCTTTCTTTTCAAGTTGACCACGGGCGCCGATGACGCCGGTGGCAGAGGTGAGGCTGAGGGCCCGTCCCTCACCCTGGCGGTGGCTCCTGCCGTTGGAACTGCGGCTGCGGGGGCCACTGCCTTGGGCTCAGCGCTCCTGCCACACGACTACGTGCGCCCCACCTGTGCGGTCCCCCGTGTCCCCCGTCCCGGCCCCCCGCCCGTGGGCTGGATCGTGACCCTCTGGCCTGCCCTCTTCTCTGCCTCCAGGTCGGTGGTGCGCCGCGCAGCGAGCCTCTTAAATAAAGTAGTGGACAGCCTGGCCCCGTCCATTACTAACGTTTTAGTGCAGGGCAAACAGGTAAGTGCTCACACCCCCTGGTCACGGTCTCGGTCACAGACGTCCCTAGGCAGGACCCCTGCTTCCCACTCTGACAGCCTCCATGTCCTGGGCCCCTCACAGCTGTGTGAACAGTGGCCCAGGCACGTCTACAGCAGGGCCCCTCCCCAGGCAAGACCTGGCCTTAGCGGGGCACAGTCCCCACGCAGACCGTCCCTTCCCCCAGCTACACCTCGGGGCTGCGATGTCAGCCCCCTGCTAGCTCGAGATCAGTGAAGGTGCTGAACCAGGACACGGAATAATTCCCACAGAAGCACCCAGACAGGTGTAGGGCAGGTGAGGCAAGGACAGGCGAGCGTGACAGGCATGCTGTCCCTTCCCCTTCACGTGAGTGGCCCCAGACCCCTGGCCCTCTGGGCCACGTGCCCCTCGCACCGGAGCTGCCTCCAGCCCGCAGTCCACGCCCCTCCCGGCTCTCAGTTCCCGCAAGCCGCCCGGACCACGTCCCTCTGGCCCTGTGGGCCGTGAGCAGCGTGCGGCAGGCAGGGCGCAGGGCCTGTCCCGCGGCCCCCTGTGCGTCCAGCCGGGGCCTGGCTTGACGTGACGCTTGGCGGCCGGGCAGAGCGGAGCCGGTGCATGCGCTGTGCGGAGCTGCCCTGGCTGCTTGTGTCTCGTTCTGTTTTCTCTGCACCCCGCTGGCCTGGCCGAGCCGTCGTTGGGTTGGAATGAACACCTGTGTGCCTTCTTGCTCTCTGGGACTGTGTGTGCTTTGTTGTGTTTCTTGATCGCTAATCCAGGGGTCTCTTTCATATTACGAAGCACTCGGACTCCCTTTCATGAAAGCGGCCCATTGCTCATACTCCAGGACTCTTAATTCAGTAAAATCGCAATGATTTCATCCCGATACCCAGCTTTTGAAATGTTAGAATAAGTTATTTATTTTATCCTGTAAAATTGAATCACAATGGAAAAAAACAATGATCGTAGTAAGAAAAGACTCCCGAGAACAAATTAAATCACTTTCACATGTTAATTTTCCTGTTTTCTCCAAATTTTTAAGAGGTCGACTTTTCACCCCATTCGTCGGCTGTTTCGTCCGCTGCCCTTCCTCGCAGCAGCCCTGGCGCCCGCCAGCGGCCTCCGCGGTCTCCGCCCCGACGGGGAGCGGACGGGCTTCGCCAGCTCCTCCTCCTGGGGTTTTAGGCCCCTGTGCAGTGTCTGAAAATCGAGCTAATTCAAGCACACAGGAGCCTGCGAGCAGGCTCCGGAGGTCTTTGAGGCCGCTAGCACCTGGCGCCGGGGGCAACAGGAGGCTGGAGTTTGGTCAGGTCCCTCCCTGCCAGTAGCCAGTCCGGGGGCTGCGGCTGGACCGCTGCCCTCAGGCCAGCACGTTTCCCTGGAAACAGTCGCTCACGAGAGGCCCACGGAGCAGCCGCGGGCGGCGTCATGCTCCTTCACGGAGAAGAGACGAGTCGGGGGCGTTCAGAGCCGCATCTAGTGCGTTAGTGACATGTCCGCACAGCACGTTCAGGGCCCCCCGGGCTCTCTGCGGGGACGTCTTGGTTGAGTCGTGTGCTTTCCACCTGTTGTCTTCATCAGCACTGACATTTTAGTACACAGAATTGCCCTTGGGCGAACTGGGTGGTCCCACTCGTGATGAAATAAACTAGCAGTTCTCTGTTTTCACCCCCTTGCAAAATTGGGGCGAAAGACCCCGTGTTTGCTCTCCCCTCACCTCTGGAAACACAGGGGGACGGGATAGTCATGGGGGGCGGGCTGCCGAGGACAGAGGACCGAGAGCGACCACGGGGCCCCCTCGCCAGCTGCAGCGACACTCTCTGCTTGGGGTCCTCGTCGCTGTGCTTTCTCGTCCCCAGCCTTGTGGGCAGCCTGTTTATCCCGCTGCGCAGGTGCCAGGTGCACCCCAGGTGCTTCGGCAGCCGCCCTGCCAGGACAGGGCAGGTGGGGCTGCGGGATGACCTCGGCCCTAACTCCGAAAGGGTCACAGTGCAAAACGTTCCCCCTGAGAAACTAGAAAGGAAGTGACAAACACGCTCTCGCACGCTGCGTTGTGTAGACGTGCCGCTGCGTTGTGTAGACGTGCCGTAAGGTCGACTCTTGGGAGTGTCCTGGTTCCTCTGGGGCGTTCCTAGGATTAAAGTCATCGAGGCTAAGTGGATCTGCATAGTTACTTAGGTTCCGGCCTGCTTTCCTCCCCTCCCCTCCCTGACTGGCGCCCTCCCCCGCCCGTGTCTTAGGCCAGACCGAACCCTCGCGGACTCCAGTGGGAGCCGTGCTCTGAAAGCCATTTTAATGAGAACCAGGAGCAGTTTATCCCCCAGTGCCCAGGCGCGCGGAGTAATTCCAGCCTGCCAGTCATCCTGGGCCCAGACTTGTTCCTCGTGTCTCGTAGTAGCCCGGAGACGTTTATAATAAAATTCTGCCGCTCCAGGTGACCCTGGGTGCCTTTGGCCATGAGGAGCAGGTGATCTCCAACCCTTTGTCCCCAAGAGTGATTAAGAACATCATCTACTACAAGTGCAATGCCCACGACGAGAGGGAGGCGGTCATCCAGCAGGAGCTGGTCATCCACATCGGCTGGGTCATCGCCAACAGCCCCGAGCTGTTCACGGGCATGCTGAAGATCCGCATCGGGTGAGTGCGTGCGGGGGCGCCTTGGCGCCGCCTCCGCCGGGCTGGCCTCCGTGCGCGAGCTGCCGCCACGGGCTGGCGGCGTTTTGGGGCGGTGCCCTCCCCGCCCCCCAATCCCCTGAGCTGCAGGAGCAGCGTTGGTGGTGTGGAGAAGCGAGTTCCAGGGGCCTCCCGGTGATTTACTCCCACGTTAGATGTAGTGAAGAGACTGTTCTCCGGTTAAATCACACTCCGGGGATTTAAAACCAAAACCCCAAACCAGAAACCAAACACACAACGCTTCTAAAAATTCCTGGAAATAAAACAGACAAGCCCCAAGAGAAGCATGATTTTCAGTGAGACCGGGTGTCAGGAGGACACACTGGAATAAAAATGTGGCCCTTTTAAAATATCCTGCTGGATCCGTTTTCTACCCAAATCTAATTTTTAATCATAAAACCCTAAGTGTTCTATTTGGAGAAGATTCAGGCTCTGGCAATCCTGAATTCTCTTAAGAATTTTGGCGGCCGCGCGGGAGGGCGGGCTGGGCCGGCCGGGCGCTGGCGGTGGCTTGGGGCGAGCGGCCGAAGCCCCCGCGCCTCCCTTTCCTGCCAGACTCGTTGCCGTATGTGAGTTGAACAAGCCCATCACCACCAAATGAAGTATAAATGTCACTTCCCCTTTCTTAGAATATACTTTTGATTGTACAAGTACCACGTGCAAGTGTCAGGCGAGCCCCGGGCAGATGGAGTCACCAGACACGCGGGCCGTTCAGGGGTGTTCCTCGAGCGTTTGAGAATATGCAGTCTGTCTGGCACCGACGTGTGTGTGTGTGAGAGTGTGTGAGTGTGTGCAAGTGTATGGCCTGCTAATTGCGTGATTAGATCATCCGTATCTTTACTGTTTCTCTTCTGCTCGATCCTCGATTGCCGATAAAAATCTTTAGATTTTCTCATTGTAATTACGGGTGTGTCAAGGTCTCCTTGCATTTTTATCAGTTTTGCTTTGTGTATTTTAAAGCTTTGTTTTTGTCCACGTTATTTTCCAGTTCTTATCACTGTATTTTCCTTGGCATCATTTATTGTTTTTCAACTTGAATTCTCAAAACCAGTGTTTTTCGTTTCGAATGCCCGCGGCGGTGTGGAGAGTGGTGCCGTGGAGCCCCGCGTGCGTGTGACCCCTGCTCCGTCACTGTCAGCGAACTAAACACGTGTCTTAGTCATGGTGCACCCTGCCCGAAGTGCCTGCGCTGTGTGTGTCTCTGTTTTGACGCCTGTGTGTGTGTGTGTGTGTGTGTGTCTCCGTCTCTGCGTCTCTCTGTCTCTCTCTTTCTCTGTTTTAATGCCTCTCTCTGTCTCTTTCTGTGTGTCTGTGTGTCTGCCTATCTCTGTCCCTCTCTCTCTCTGTCTCTCTCTCCCAGGCTTGGGCTTTTTTTTTTTTTCTAATTTATTTATATCACGGCCTCAGTTGCTTTAAACCAAGCCCGCCACGTTTTTTTCCTCTTTTTTCCAAGGTTAATCCTGCCCTTGGGAAGGGCCCTCTGGTCTGACGATGATTCGATTTGCTGTCTCATTATCGATTTGCACTCTGGCTTTTATGTTGAAATAGATCAAGTTGCTGGCAGGCCCATTACTGTGAAGACCTCCAGTGGCCTGCTGTCTGCGGCGGGCCTGCCAGTCAGGCGTCCCGGGAGGACCCCCGAGGATGTGCGTACGGGCCGTCCTCATGCCCGCTGCTGCTGCCAGGGTCCGGGCGCACCGCGTCTGCGGGCCGCACGGCCGGGGCGCAGAGGAGGCCATGCACCTGCTGCGGCTTCGGCCGTCAGGAGCCGGGCTCCCTGCTCTTCAGCGGTCATTGCCTTTGACGTTGATGCGACGCGGTAGGGCAGCGAGGTGGCGGAGCCCCCCTTCCTCTGTCCCCTCGTGGGCGAGTCGTTCTCCGATCGCCAGACGGGACGCTCTGGATCTGTGTGCCCGATCCAGTTGTCGCCCGCCCCGTGCGAGTTCGTGTGAACCAGGCGCGAGTCCCTCGCGACCTCCCGTCTCCCACTGCCTGGCTCAGGACACGGCCCACGTCAGCCGTCCACGCGCTCGTTAGCAAGCTGGGCAGGTCCTTCCTCGCATCTTGAACTAGCCTCCACGTGGTCGTCCCAGAGTTGTTTCTTGCTGCGGATCGCGCCCACGGCTTCTTTCCTTTCAGGAAGTGTCAGCCGTCCTGGTTGCCGACGGGTCAGATTCCGGTGCACTCACACATGCGGGCGTGTGGGGCAGGAACGTGCCGCCAGTACGCACCGCGCCCCCAGGGCGTGCGGTGGGCAGGCTCGCCCCGGGGCTGCACGGGGCCGTCCCCCAGCAGCGCCGAGGGGCTCGTGGTCCCCCAGTCCCACCTTGACGCCCGTGAGGACCGATGGCCAGTCGTGTGCATCTGTCCCTCTGTCACTTGCTTATCGGCAGGCGGGGCGTACCCTGGAGACGGCCTGAGTCTGCAGGAGTCGGGCCCCAGGGCGACCTTCCTTCTGACCTTGAGCACTCGCTCGCTGTCGCCCTCTCCTCGTGGCACGTCGGAACCGTCAGGTCAGGGGGCGCGAGGGAGGAAGTCGCATCCCTCCAGCAAGGGAACCTCGCTGTGGTCCCCGCAGCGGACACAGCCTTCGACTTCCCTGTGACACAGTCGTCGTCTTTCTTTAAGTCTCTGACGGCTGCATCGCGGTGGACGTCTAAGGCTGTTCTCGGTTTGGTCTTTTGAAGAATTCCATGCCAGAAAGATTAGTTTGGCCAATATTTTTCAATGAAGACATGTATTTCAAAAATCTGACAGAGAAGTTATATTCCTTTGTGCTCAAATGAATGAAGAACAGCTACCTTCTTTCTCGGGTAGCTGTCGAGTACAACATTTTCTATAATTTGCTCACAGAACTGCTGAGATTTTGTGAACAGAAGGAAGAAGCCTGAGGGGAAATTTTTAGATCTCCAGCTACCTTTGTTTATGGTATGAAGGTTTTAAAAGGTAAATGTGATAGACTGTGTTTCGTTTTAATAACTCGAAATCTTGGAAGACTTAAAAAAGCATTTTAAAAATAAAGAAGTTCCTTATTTTAGGAGAGGATATCTCCCGAAGTTAGAAGGGGTCGCACTGACTTGCATAACTCCACGACTCGAATTAAACAGCTGGGTGACCTTCCCCCAGCCTGAGTCTAAAAGTCAAGTAAAAGGAGTTTGCCAGCATTCTCATGACTCTATCATTTCAAAAACCTTTTAACATATGTCATCTTATTTGTTCCTCAAAATAATTCCATGTAGTGAGCTGAACAAGTAATAGTCATGTTCCCATTTGAAAATCAACTTGCCATTAGGGCATCGTTGATACGTGTCAGAATCGGTATTCACGTCTGTCTTTATTGTTTTTGCTTTTCGTTATGAAAAATTTTAAATGTCGAATAATAATTTGGCAAATTCCCATATGTCCATTATTTAAGTGGTATAAGTAGTTGCCAGTAATTTGCATTTCCTATATTTGCTTCATCTTTTTTTCCTGTAATACATTATAATGCAAATCCCAGACATTTTGCCTTTTACCTCCCAGTATTAGTAACTACCTATCTTCTTTAAAAAAGAACTTTTCTTAATAATGACTGTACTATTATCAAACTCAACAAAATGAGTGATAATGCCTTCATATCACCTAATACCCAGTGTTATTCAGATTTCTCTGTTTGTTCCCTGATTAAAAAATCAGGACCCCAAACAAGGGCCCAGCCTGGCATTAGTTGTCTCTTAAGTCACTTTTCATCTAGAACAGCACCCCCCGCCCCCAACACACGCTTTTTTTTCCTGCCATTGGCTTGCTGGGGAGACCAAAAGGCGGGTCTTCAGACCGTTTACTTGATGCTCTGTCCAGTATACTAAGCTGCCACAGATGCAAAACTTTAATGCCAACTAAAGAAGGAAAATAATAACTGGACAGCTCTGTCTAACCTGTAAACGTGAAAATAGAATTTTTTTTATCTAAAGAAGTTTCCGTGGGGCATTTTGTCCTGAAACAGCTCATTTCATGGGCAACTTTCACATCAGCACATCCGAAGTAACTATACCCTTGTCACTTTTATGCGCGTGTGACATTTTGAGGACAGGAAGCTGCTCGTGACGAAGATGGACAGGGAAAGAAAGCCTCGCCTTCGGCAGTGACGTGGGTTCAGTCTAGGTTTTCCTTTCCCCGGATTAGGGGAGAGTGGGCGGTGCACCGCCGTTCTGTTGCTGCTCGTTCCGTGCTGCTTCAAACGTTTGCTTTGTTGTTTGCAACTACTTTGTCATTTTTAGTGTTCTCACCACTAAGTAACCATTAAATATATACGTACCATCTGTGGTAATAGAAAGTGTCTGTGTTTTTGAAATTATGTTTCACCCTTGTGTATCTCTCTTGCCTCTGTAAATCTATCTCCGGGTTTTGCAGCACATATGCTGCGGTCGACTGGGAGGCTAGTGAAACCCCTGACTTCCAGCGATGGCCACACAAAGACCTGGTGGGAAGGTGGGAGACAGAGCTGGGAGTCGCCTTAGCAGAGGGCAGTGGGAACGGTGCAGTCACAGGGCAGGGACCCTGTGCGGACAGCTCGTGGCCGGGCCCCGCAGGCAGAGCCATATGCCTGGTCCACGCCACCTCTGGCTCACCTGGGAGGCGTAACACCTTTCCGCCATCTTTTCCACAGGCAGCCGTTAAAGTCGCCCCGGGAGCGTGCATCTCTGTTGTTTTGCAAACCGGGGTTGGCAGGAAGAAGGACTTTAATCTTTTGATTATTTCCACCCAGCCGGTTCATCTCTGCACCTGCGATAGCCTTGTGGCTTGTCTTTCTTTCAAAGAAGTGTACAGGAGAGGGGTGATGACCGGTTGGGGTGTGGTAACTCAGCCACTTTAGATCTCCCACGCTGCCTCCCCCTGCGGGCGTGGCCCCACAGCGCACACCGGGGTGGGGCTGGGGCACAGAGCAGCATGACAGATCGAAGGCAGGTTTTTCCCAGGTGTGGAGCTGCGTTCTTCCTGTTTGTCATTCAGAGCTCGCTGAAGGATTTAGGGATAAAGCATAGGAATCCGCCGTGTAAAACGGATCCCTTAGCTTTTCCTAGTGGTGTGTAGCTGGTCCCTAAGGCACAGTTTTATTTCCAGAGTTTTCTTTGGTTTGCCTAACTAGTTTATCTGAGTTCTTTCCTCAGGATACAGTAAGTGAAAGAAATGAAATGAAACTACAAAAATACTTATTAAAAGCTTCTCAGATTGAAAAATAAAATCACTTAACACATAAAATAATTAATTTTTTTAGGCATTTCTAGGCATATAACTATCCCTTGGAAAATACCGGACACACAAGGAGTGTTCCATAAATGCTTGCCTAAATTATTACATTGACGTTCTTTCTATAATAAAAAATTATTTTATGACCAGCATTTAAATATCTATGAAAGACTGGATCCTTGAAGAAAAGATACAGGAACAGCATTTAAATACCTACATTTAAATACCTATAAAGAAGATTCTTCTGAAATCTATCGGTTAAAGTATATCCTCTAATATAGTAGTATAACTATGTTCTAACTGTGCCCCTGTATCTCAAAGGCAGGGGTTTCTTCTCCTTTGCCCCCTCCGGTCACGAAGGAGTGGCAGCAAGGAAAGGACGTAGGAGAGACGTGCTTGTGCTTCCTGAGACGGGAATGTGTGTGTAACAGAATCCCTCAGGCCTTTCCTTGAAACGAGCCTCTCTCACCCTGTTTGTCTGCTGCGTGTATCTAGCATGAAGGAAATGGCAGTGTGGCAGCTGTTGGTGGGCCGTGTGCCTCACGCCACGTCGGTAGAATCTCATCTGTCACGAGCCTGCGTGCCGACCCCGTTCTCATGTTCGCCGCGCACGCAGGAGCGGCCTTGCCTGTCCGACCCGACCGCGCCCCGGCCCCCTGGGAGCCCGGGCGTGGGCGGTTCGGAAGTCCGAGGCTTCTCTGTGAAGGGCACCGCCGCGCGAAGCCCCCGGTGACTTTGTTCCCGTTTCATTCCAGGTGGATCATCCACGCCATGGAGCACGAGCTGCGGGTCCGCAGCGGGGACCAGCCCGCCACAGACTTATGTCAGCTGTCGCCCAGCGAGGTCAAACAGCTCCTGCTGGACGTTCTCCAGCCTCAGCAGAACGGAAGGTCAGCGGGGCCTTGGTCCCCTGCAGGAACCCTGCATTACCAACGTCGTAGCTTTGATACGTAGATGCAATAAGATAGGAACAAGACGCAGCAGGTCACCTGCTAGGCGGACAGCGTGCACGGAGATGCTAATTGAAATAAACACCTGTCTTCAGTTGCGATTCTGTATTGATTTAAATTCTATACATTTTCAGGTGTAGTTAGTAACGTTTTTTAATGTTTATTATTCAGCGTAGAACAGAACATTTCACACCCCTCTGGCCGGTTCTCTTTCCAAACCTCCATAGTGCTGCCCACCTCCTCCCAAGGTTTCGGCATAAAGGTTTCGCTTGGTCATGTTGCTCAAATCCTGTTTCTGGAAGTCGGTTGTCGGCTTCTTCAGGGCTAAACCCTTTCTTAGACTTCACTTGTGCTAGAATTGGAACAAGAGCAAAACAGAGACTTGTGGACTGCACCGACCTGAAGAGTTTGTTTGTTTAATAACAGAAAAAGCTGTAATATAATTATTCGGGCCGCTCCCGTGTTTTTAAATGGAGCTGCTTTTGTGTATTAAAGTCATTCATCACACGGTGAGATTTTTTTAACCTTGTAACTTAACAGAGAAAAACATGTTGCCTGTTAAATTTTGTGAAATCTGGGGGATTTTCTCCTTCCCCACACGCTCTGGTTTCACTATGAAATATTTGGCGATCTCTGGAGCATGCATCCCTGATGGACCTGGGCTTTCACTGCTGGCTGTTGGGACATTAATCCACACTGAAACAAGCCCGCTTTCCGGCGCTGAGGCATCTCTCGCTCCTTTTGGTCCACAGGTCTTGGCTGGACCGGCGTCAGATCAACGGGTCTCTGAACAGAACCCCGGCCGGGTTCTACGACCGGGTGTGGCAGATCCTGGAGCGCACGCCCAACGGCATCGTGGTGGCCGGGAAGCACCTGCCGCAGGTAGCGCCCACGTCGGGGGCCGTGGTGGGGGGCCGGCGGTGGGGCCCCCCCACCCCGCGCTGCAAGTAGCCGCTCTGCTTATCCTGCCCCTCAGGGGGTTCTAGCAGGGGTGTCCAGCAACCCCAAGGGAGGGAGAACCGGGAAATACGGCTGGTCCATAGGACTGGAAACGCGTCACGTTTATTTTGCAATTGTATTTGTCTCTCTGTACAAAAGCCTTGCTTTACCAAATGGCTATTTTGCTTAAAAGTTGTAGTGAATCAAAATTTATTACATTGTCATAATTCAGATGCTTTGAGGACGCTTTTTCTCCGTTTGACGGACAAAGCTTTTGCCAAACCAGCTGTCCTTCCTGTGTTCGCTCGTTAGTGCGTTAGGGTCCCCCTCCGCCACCGAGAGCGCGGGGGGCCTCGCACACAGGAAGACGCGCGTCCCGAGGGCAGAGCCGGGCCGGTCCGCAGCCCCAAGGTGACCGAGTGAGAGGAGGCGGAAGCCACCGCCTGGGGCCTCGCTCTGGATGTAACTGGCCTCGGTGGGAACGAGCCAGTGGCCCCCCTTGGGGGGCCTCCCAAGTTACGGAGACCGGCCTGCTTCTTCGATTTGGTTAGATTTTATCTAATCCTGGCGTCTATACCATTCCACAGCATAAGTAAGTAGGCGTTTCGGAAACGGAGGGCCGTGTTGGTTTCCAGTGCTGGGACGCCAGCCAGAGCCTTTTCGATGGCCTTTGTACAAGTAAACGGCTCTCCCTCAGCCCGTACTTATCCACTCGTACGCGATGCACATGCAGCATTTCCAGGAGGCCCTGCAGGAGGCGGGCCGCGTGTTCCCTTGCCTTTCGGACGGGGGCTCGTGCTCTGGGGTGCAGGGTGGGCTTGTCACTGAAAACCCTCTTTAACCTTCACGTTTTGAACGGTGTGACTCTATTACATATTCAAAAAAGGGAACGCAAACTTTTAAAGTGTGTTCTCTGTGCCGTTCACAAACTGCGGAGTGGCATTGTGTGCTTGCTGGGAGAGGTCCGAGCCTTTCCCGGAGGCTCTGTGACTGTCACATGGAGAGCAGCCTCCGCTGTCCGAGTCCCGCGGTCCGGCGAGGCTGCCGTCTGCACACAGTGGACCGGGCCGTCCTCCACCAGCGTCCCCCGCAGCCCCCGCTGACGCCGGCCAGGTTTCCACTGGCCCGACTTGCCGGCCGCTCCTGCTCAGCGCCCTCCGTGCTGACAGTGGTGCAGGGCCGCGCAAGGCGCCCTCCTGCGCCCGGCGCTTTCCGACGTGCTTCTCCCGGGCGGCGGGACCCTGCTCCCCCATGACGGGTGAGGAAGCTGGGCGCAGCCAGGCAGCTCCCAGCGTCACACGCCTGGGCGGCAGCTGACCCGAGCGCGGCCCCTGGCGCCGTGCGCTGTCACCTCTGAGCCCGTCCTCCGTCGCACCGCCTCCCCGAAGCGCTTCCCAGGCGGCGGGGGTCACGTGGCTCTCCGCAGGCGCATGGTCACGAGGCTTTTCCGATGAGATGTGGTAAAAGGAAATCGACGTGAGGTCATGGAAGCATCTTCCGTTCCTTCCGTGACCCCTCAGCCCCACGCTAGACAGCACGACGATTGTAATCACCGTGTTCAGACACCGGGATTTGTTTTCCCCACATTAGGGGCTACCTGTAAACGTTGACAATACGTTGCATCACTGAGCCCAGAATACAGCAGATGGGCCGCCCTGAATACAGGTCTGAGGCAGGGCAGCGTGCTGTCACCGGGCTGAGAGGGGACGTTCCCGCTGTCCCGTTCTGGGTGGCGAGTGGCGAGTAGGTCCACGTGGTCCTGAGGCGGTGATGAGGTTCACCGTAAATCATCACAGAGGTGAAAGCAAATAAGTGTGCCTCAGCATCTCTGCCTCGGTGGGGGTCACCCTGGTGCACCCCCGCCCTCCCCCACACAGGCCGCGGGGCGGGCCACGTGCCCAGGTGTAGGTTCGAGTCTGAGTTCATTTTCTGCTTTCATTTTGCGTTGTGAAAAGTGAATGGAAGGCCATGCAGTCCCTGGTTCTCAATGGACTGTACAGGGCGGAGCAGAGGAAATTCTTTTAGCTCTGCTGCCTCCCGGGCCTGCTGGCCTTTTCTGCACGTCGCGTTGTCCTTGCTGATTTGTACGTCGTCTTCTGCTGCGGCTCAGCAGGGACCTGCCACAGAAAGGGTGTCAGTCCGACCGCGGGGACCACGTGCCGCAGCCTGGCCGCAGGGCACAGCCCCTCCCGCCGGCGCCGAGCGCCACGCGTCTCCGCTCGTGTCTCGCTTCGCGGCGGTGGCTTTTGTGTCCCGAGGCGGCCGCTAACACGGTCCCTTTCCCCCGAAGTCATTGACACAGTGACGATAACCACTAAAAACGGAGGTCCCGTGTATCACAGTCGGCAGCCGGTCGGCTCCGGAGATCGACGTCTATAAACTCCGGTCACGGAGCCGAGGATGCTCTCTCAGCTGTTACAGAAACTGAACAGATTATCGGTCAGAACGTGAAACCCGTCTCCGAAGCGGGAGCCAGAGGCTAACGTGCCGCGTGCGATGTCGTGTCTTCCAGCAGCCGACCCTGTCCGACATGACCATGTACGAGATGAACTTCTCGCTCCTCGTCGAGGACATGCTGGGGAACATCGACCAGCCGAAGTACAGGCAGATCGTCGTGGAGGTTCGTGCTCAGACGTTCGCGTCCCGCCTGCTCCCCGAAATGCACGCAGTGGCCAGAGGTGTCACGCCCCTCACGGGCCCCTCCGCTGGACCCGAGGGCAACGCCATCCCGGACCCGGGCAGG
Source organism: Eonycteris spelaea (assembly GCA_003508835.1). Lineage (NCBI taxonomy): Eukaryota > Metazoa > Chordata > Mammalia > Chiroptera > Pteropodidae > Eonycteris > Eonycteris spelaea. The sequence continues at coordinate 6,873,479 of PUFA01000071.1, read as the reverse complement.
GCACCTGGACCGTTCGCGGGGAAACACAGCCCGGGGACGTGAGGCGCGGCCGCCAGTCTGGGAGGGGACGGGAACGTGTCCGTCCGCGTCGCTGGCTTTAATGTCCGTCTCTTCCAGTTGCTGATGGTCGTGTCTGTCGTGCTGGAGAGAAACCCCGAGCTAGAATTTCAAGACAAGGTCGATCTGGACAAACTGGTGAAAGAAGCGTTCCATGAATTTCAAAAAGATGAGAGTCGATTAAAGGAAGTTGAAAAACAAGTAAGTAGAGAAAATAGCTTTCTGTTGATTTTTTTCATTGTCTCGATTCCCTAATTTCTTATCATTCAACTTATAAAACAGATTTACGGAGGGCAAAACGGAGTACTCGAAGGGCAGGGGGAATGAAGTCGGACTTACTCGAGGAATTAACGTTCCTTTTTAGTGAAATTATGAGTCAATTCAACCATGAAGTGTTGACTGAAAAAAAAATCTAGGAAGAGATAAATGTCCTTTCTATCGTCAGCAGTTAGAATCTGTGTGGCTGGAAAGAAGCCGTAGATTCCAGAAGGCTGTGGCGGGGAGAGGGGCATAGAGCAGGCCCCGTCCGTGGGCACGGCCCCTTCTGGGATGTCTGTTTGCTATTTTATGTTCATCCGTGAAGAGGTTCCCTAAGTAAATAAAACTCACTAGCAGAGAGAATACTAAAAATGCCTTTCCTGAGAAGCCGCCTCGGGAAAATGAATGAAAAGCTCAGGAAGCGCATATTTTCCACGAGGAAATCGTTCTGTGGATTTATTTCCCCTCCTAGGCCAACCCTGATTTTTACCTGTCAGCTTTACCAACCCAAAAGTCAAACGACTCGCTTGCCGTTTTCCCCGCAGGACGACATGACTTCCTTCTACAAACGCCCCCGCTGGGCAGGCGGGGCACCTGCAGCTACCTGACCAAGGTCGTGATGAATCTGCTGCTGGAAGGCGAGGTCAAGCCGAACAGCGACGACCCATGCCTCGTCAGCTAGCGGGGACTCGCTCTCCAGAAGCGGGTCACGCTCTGCGCCGAGGCTCGCTCCGGGCGGCCGCCAGCGTGCGGGCCGATCACGTCCGCGAGGTGGCCGTCTCGCCTTGGATCAAGTCGCGGGGCATCTTGACTGCCGTCGCCAGCCTCACGGCGCGGCATGCTGTTAATCAAGCAGAAAAAAGTTCTCTCGATTATGCCAACTACGGTGATAATGTTTACTGGGTGATAGGAATAGTTTATGAGTTGAAAGTTCATCCACTGCATGTTGAATGATCAAATATCTCATCAAAATAAATCATGGCTTTTTGGACTAAATCCCCCCCCGCCTTACTGCCATTACAGTGAATGTGCCACATAGCAGTGCATGCTGGGAATGACAAGATCCTGGAGAATGGTGAGCCGTTTGAGTGACATTGCCATGGTAGAATATATAATGTGCATCACACAAGCAAAATCAGCCAGCTGATGTTCTGATTCTCAGAAATTGCACTATTGGTAATATTTTAGTATACAGAGCTATTGTACAATTTTTACCTTGTAAATGTGCTTATGGTTTTGTATTTGTGTTAACTACAGGGATTGGACTAAAATAGAGTAATAAATCTGATGAAACACTTATAACACTTGTATTACAAATCCAATAATACCTGATCAAACATTTCTTTGAGTCCTTACTAAAAATAGGACATGTATAAGATTATTCAGAGGTTAATCTAGTTTGTACTGGTAAAAACAAAATGTTACTGAATTTTATTTCTAAATTAACGAATGTATCTGGACACATGCTTTGTTCTCATGTTCACGATATTGAGCTGATTACTCCTGGTTATTTTTATTTAATTGATCTAGAGATGGAACGGAAGAGAATCTGTGGTATTTAGCGTCGCACATGATTTGCTACCAAATTTACCTAAGCAAACTTTAATAAAAATAGAAAGTAGATTAAACCTTTAAATCTTATGAATTTATTTCCTTTTTGAATGTTACAAACAGCCCCTTAGTGTTAGTCCTGGCCCTGAAGAGAGGTTTTCCTGACCAGTCTACGGAAAGTCAGACTTGTCCCCTGTCAGACTCGGCCCATTTCAGAGGCTAGAAAGCGTCTAAGAAAGAAAGGACAAGTGGCTTCAGTACCTATCAAACCGATATCAAATGAATGGATGCGTGAGCACCCCAAAAAAGCCGAGGGGCCGGCAGCGCGTTTCCCCGACTTTGAGGTGTTCTGCGTGGGTGCTGGTGGCAGAACCCAGGACAACGAGGGAGCATCTGACCGGGTGGGCGTCACGGAGCAGCTGTGACGACGAAGATCGTTTCTTGACTTGATACTTCAGGAGAGTTTGTGAAGAGAGACGCTGAAGCTGGTCTCTGAAGCAAGTGTGGAGAAACGTGGAGACCGCTGGGAGAGGAGGAGGACCTCGTCGCTGGCGAAACGGGAAACGAAGGGGAAAACCTTGACATAGTTAATTCGCCGAGATCTGGAGGAAAGCGAACCGTGTTATTTTTTTTTTTTAAGAATTCTTTTAAAGTCTAATCAGCTGAGCAGAGTTGCCAGAAATCTGCCGCTGAGTCGAAATCAAGCATCGTTTGCAAACGTGTTTCCTACACAAGGCTTAACTCCCGCCTCGTGGCCACACGTGCAGAATTCCGACCTTCCCCGCGTTTCGGCGGCACTCAGGGGCTGCGGACTGTGTCTCGACCCGGTGTTTTGATGAAATTCAGGACGTGTCGTTCTGAAGGATCTGTGGGGGCCACCTTGCCGTTCCTCTCTCCAGAAACCAGTGTCTGTTTTCTAATTAGAAAAGCAAAGAATGAGAATTGGGACCCAGAACTCACGGATTTTAGGTGTCCCATTGGGCCTACAGAGCTCAGATGTTTTCACGGCTGCACCAGGGACTGACGGGAAGTATCAGCTCTTCCTCCAGGCACGGCAAGGTTTAAATCTGATGTGAAGCGTCCTGGATCGCGATGGCGGAGTCGCTGTGGACGTTTATTGTACCGGCAGCGTCTGTCGGCAGCTCCTGACTGACATTCGACTACATTTCCAGAGCATCATTTTAAAAACCATGGTGTTTTCCAGGTTTCCTTCCATGTCGTTTAAGTCTGAGAAAGTCATATTTCAGTTTTAAAAAATCAGAGTCTGGGAGCATCTTGACGTCACGTTCGCTGTGGGGTGACCTCGCAGTGCCTTAGGGGTGCCAAATCGCACCCACGAAATTCCCGTCCTGGAAATAAATTTTCTTTAGGAAATAGAACATCCTCCACCACGCTCTCCAAGAGCAATGAAAGAGAAGAGGAATCAGTGAGAAAAGAAGAGACAAAATAAGACAGCACAATTGGAAGGGAAAATAGAGCTGAGGAAACCAGTTTCATAAATTGGAAACAGCAGAGCGGAAAGCGCACACAGAGCTGCTGAGGGCAGGGCCGGCTGGAGGCGGCGCGGTCAGACGCTAGCTCGGCATCGGCTACGTGCCGGACGCGGTCCTGACGTGATGCAGGGAAGAGACAGAGCTGTCCTCACAGAGCCCGTGTTCCGGGTGGGGGTGGGGGACACGGGGGACGTGTCGTAGCAAACGCTGCGGAGGATGGGCAAAGGGTGACAGGTTGGTGGTTTCCCCGTGGTGGCGGAAGGGCCCCTGACCCGGTGACACCTGAGCAGAGAACCGATCACGGCGGATGCAGATGGAAAGACAAGGGGGCGGGCGAGGCTGATGTGACGTGGAGAACATGACAACTGGCACAGAGAAATGAAACTCCAAGATGTGGGTCCGTTTCCCTGAGTGAGAACGCATCTGCAGGTGAAGGGAACACTTTGTGTTCCCGAAAAGTCTGAGCGACCCACCATCTCCCAGGGCTCACCTCCTCCTCGCCAGGTCATGCCGCACGGGAAGTGTCACCTGAGCTGCTTTCTCCTAAGGGTTAGAAAGGCAAATGGAGCATCCTCTATTGTGCGACAACTCGGGAACCTTTCTGAAAAGTAGTATTTGTCTAAATCCAGTGAACCAAGAGAATCAATGTGAAGATGTAGAACTGGAGAAGACGTAACACATGAGCACTATTTACGAAGGACGAATCCACTAATATAAAGTTAATAGTAACAACAGTGCGACTTACAGTTATGGAAAAGAACGTAAAAACGACTTGAAGGAAAAACGTCACAATTTAAGGTACGATAGATAACGCATGGATTGGGACGAGAATCCCAGAGCTCGCTGACAAAACTGAGAAGGAAGCATGAGTGAGCTAATTCCTTGTTTTTCACAGTAAGAAGGTAATATTCACTTCATTTTTTAAAGTTAATAAATCAAGAAATAAAGTTTGTAAAGCTTACCATTTAAAATACAAAAATAACTTTAAATGACCGGGGGGGGGGGTCAGAAAATTGACAATATAGCACAAAATGACAAAAACGGATCTCCAGATCCCTTATAACTGTAACTAATATCAGACAACATTCAACTAAAGAAAACAAAACACTACAGTTTAATAACCAAAGAGAAAAGAAAGCAAGCCAACCTCTTGGAAAATTTTGGAATTCTTTTCTAAATTGAAACCCAACTGAAGTTTCAAAACGCCTACTTTATAATCAGATTACTACATATAAGACGGCTAAAGCCATGTTCAGATCAGAAATCGATAGTACTGAACAGGATAATGAAAGATGAAGTAAATACTCATCGTTAAGAAGATTTTAAACTGCAACGAAATAAGTTAGAAAAGCATTATTTAGAAAATGAAACTAATTCGAAAGCAGAAAAGCAATAACTCCAAGAGCTGGTTTTCTGAAGAAGGCGGGTGGCTGTAAGGAGCCAGCCTGAGTGATGAAGGGGGCGGATGGCAGCTCACCCTCCCTGAGCGTTTACTTCACTGGGCTCAGCACTGTGCGCATCTCAGCTCCCCCTAACGAAGCAGGAGCTGCTGGTGTCCTTATTTGACATCGGAGGAAACTGGGGAGCAAAGTTCAAGCATCTTATGCAATGTTCCACAAATAGCAACTGAAGAATCAGGTTCCAGATCACAAAATTAGAAAGATGAACTCATCACAGACACCGAGGAAATTGGAAATTTTCAGTTTCAATGACACACATTAACATTAGGAAATTCTCAGACTCGTAACATGACCGGTTCAAAGACGCTTCCTGAGGAAAGAAGCTCATCTGTGTTTGAAGATTTGAAGACCGTGCTGGGTTGGGAAACCTGTCCCCAAGCCCGTGTCCACTGACCCGCAGCACGGTTCCTCCGTGAGGTAACAGGTGTCCTGCGAACAGCATGAGGGGGACACAAGGGAACAGCGTCCCTAAATGAGGGAGCCGGGCGCCCTGCAGCTCTGATGGAAGTGCACTGACTCAGGCACCTGGCTCGGTGACCCCGCCCCCCTTCCTTCCCCCGCCTTGCAAAAAACTCACCTGGGCACAGCCACCCCACAACGAAGGCGGCCCCGGGCCGTCTCTCAGAAAGCACCCAAGGGCGCCGAGTGCACACGACAGCTCCCGCGTGAGTGTGCTTCTCTCTCTCTCGGAGCCCACAGTAAAATGAGAACGAAGAAACTCATTAACATCGGTCACTCATTGACGTCGGTCACTCTCCACCAAGAGCCCTGTGTTTGGTAGAGAAATACACCGCTGGGCGGGTCACCAGTTTACCCGTCTTGTGTTCAAACTACTGGGGAGGGTTGAGGTGGCAATTCTGGTTCAAGTGTACCGGCGAGCCCACCCCCGTAGGTGCCCGGTCTCGAGGGGTGTGGGGTCATTCGGAGACATGCTCGTTTTCTGAGCCTGGGACGGTGCTGTCCTTTTTCACGCAACACGTGTTTCTAGCTCGTCAGATGCCATCGGGTTTCGATGGAGATGCTACAAACTAGAGGGGCTGAGCCCACGACCTAGAGGGTTGGCAGCGGGTCGCGTTCTCCTGGTCAGCATCACGCACGACCCCGGGCTGTCCAGGCAGGATGGCTCCAAGCAGAAGGGAAATGTTTTGAATTCTTTTCTTCCCGTCAGTTCCTCACCCTGAAAAGATGTGGGCAGTGACTCTCCTCCGGCTTTTGAAATCACCCCTCTGCTCTCAGTGAAAGAGATTCCGTTTCATTTTAAGATATTTTTCTGGTTTTGCTTTTGTTGTTGTTTCTTTCTGCTCTGTGTTAAAGGACAAAGGATACTCGCTTCCTTGGTATTCACGAGTCCGTGACTCCTAAGTTTATTTGGCCTCAATTTAGAAGCTGACGATTGCCAGTTTCTTCTTCCTGTTAGGCGACATTCATTACCATTCACCTTGCACGAGCTTCGCCTGTTTCCTCCACCCGCCCAGGGGCAGGACTCAAGTCCAATGACCTGTTTCCTTCCAGCCGTCGCAGAACTGGATGTCCGCGAACACCTCCTTCGTTTCGTAAACGAACTTCAGTGCCTCCTTATCATCGGGCTCTTCGAGTCAGTCCAGGCTGCTCGCGGGCTTCAGCACAGACATCGATGAGGTCGCCTTGGCTGAAATGCACTTCCTAGCCCCCTCCGTCACTCCGTCCTCCGTCCCTGTCCTCTGCTCCTCCTCGTCTGTCTTAGAATGCCACACGCGTCCATGCAGTTACAGAACGTAGACTCCCCACTGGAGCAATCCTCCTTTGAGGAGGCTAATGCTTCCTTTAGGTGAAGTGTAAGCCTTCTGAGGCCACACACTCCATGAAGACTAAGTAAGGTGGGTGTCTCCACCCGCTACCCACTACAGTGCCCAACACGAAGCAGAAGCTGCATAAATGCTCCTTGATTGACAGGAAAACAGAGTGGATAGTAAATATTTAATATGAATGGCGGTTTTCCCAAGAGGAGATGTAATTGTCTGGTTGTCTGAAAACAGGGAAGATGCTAAGGGCTGTTTTCATGGTTTTGTGTATGACTGTCTCGGGAGATTTACAGAGATTCCGCAAACCTGCACACGTTCATCGCGCCTAGAAAATGAAAGGTAAAAAAAAAAAAAATCATAAGCGCGATGCTCATGAGAGCCGCTGCTGAATGCCTTTCGTTGCCGGAAAGCAGAAAGCTGAGCGTGCCAGCCTCACTTTGTGAAAATAGCTTCGTGGTCACGTTCCGAGGCCGGAAGCTCCCACGCAGATTAATAACACGGGGGACGTTTCGACTTGTGGAGCAGCAACAGCAGCCAAGCCTTCCTCCCAAACGCGCGGAGGGCCACGCCGTCAGCTTTCCGTCGTGTGGCCGGGGGACGATCCCGGCCCGATTCCTTCAGCTTGTGGCCCAGGGCCCCCGATCCTGGACGGGAGTTTAGTCGGCCACAATTTGGTTAAAATACGTCATGCAGAGAACTTTTCCTTGGATCTTTTAACTAGGAAGAGATGCAGACGGCAGTGCACGGATGGGTCGGGGCAAACCCTGCTGACAGCACCTGCTTGTCCGCAGGGCTCCCCTCCCCTCATCGGATGCGTGACTGAAACCAGGGGTCGCCCGCCATATCCCAGGGGGTCATCGTGAAGAAAAATTGGGGCGATACGCGAGAAAGGGACCTGAAAAGGACAATAATGCTTTCACATGCAGCGTGTCCTCATGAAGGCAGCTTGGCATGAAACCCGGTCTGCGTGAGCGGTGTTCCCTTACGGGACGGATGAGAGGGGTTGTCATCATGTGCTGGCATTGGCCTGCTGTACGCATGGCAGCCCAACCGTCGTACGTCCACGTTGGTAACTGATCGGTGACAGCACAGGCCTTTGGCCCAAAGCTCCTACGTGGGCCCGGGGCCCACGTGAATCTGTGCCACGTCCTTCCAACGTTAAGACTCGTGACAACATTAGTCACCGTGCAGGGACCTTTCCCAGCCATCATCCCGTTTATTCCCACAGCCACCGAGTCTCTGCTCTGGGTGGCGCCTCTCCGTGAGCGGTGGCCCAGTGGCCGGCCCGGTCCCCACCCCGCCTGACCAGTCTGGAGCTGCACAAAGGGCCGTCCCCCGGAACTCTGTGGCCGAGAGAGGTGGCCCGAGGCCCTGTGACATCTCCTCACTGTGGCCGCTCTTCCCCCCTGCTGCCTTCAGGAAAATGGCATCTTGCCCCATGCCGTCACCTCTCTGGACGGGTGTTATACTCCTGATCTTCCTTTTGCTGCTTATGATGTCTCCGTGGACCTGTCCATGGGACTTGGCTGTTTATCATCGTCCTGAGAAGACGAAGGACGGACAGTGTGAACGCTGAGAGCAGGAGGGATGAAGAAGGTGAGCTTCGATGCCGAGGCTCCGCCCGGAGGAAGCAAGGCCGTCGCGGACGCGGGGGCGGGGGCGGGTCTCCTGCAGGTCCCTGTTTCGAGCATCGTTTAGGAGTGTGTGTGTGTGTGTGTGTGTGTGTCTGCGTTTGCGGGGGGCGGGGGAGCTCTCCCCGACATGCAGTGCATCTTTGAGAACACCGTCCTGGGCCATAGCTGAGACCAGGCAGCCGCTCCCTTCCAGCTTGGAGCAGCTCCCGCTCCCACCCGTCTCCTGGGGCGCCTCCCCCCAGCCGTCTCCCCCTGGTTTCCCGCGCTCCTCTGCATCCTCCCTGCATCTCTCCGGTCTCAACCCTTCCCCCCCCCCCTGGCCGCATCCTCACCGGCTCCCCCCTCCCTCCCTCCGCTGCTCACGGCCAGACTTCCCAAAACACGCTGCACCTGTTCTGTGTTCTCACCTGTCTGTCGCCGAGAGGACTCTTCCTGAGGTCACCAATAATTCTCACGTCACCAAGTCCGCAGGACGTGTTTGGAGACCTCATCTCTCAGCAGCGCTTAAATGGACCACCTCCCTGGCCCTGAAGCCATCTTCCCGCGGCTTCTGGGCGGCCGCCCCCTCCTGGTTTGCCTCCTCATCAAGGGCAGCTCTCTCTCTCCGCATCTTTGACCGGCTCATCCTCTTCTGCCCGCCCTCAGAAGGCTGGTGTTCCCCTCGGCTTCGCCCACGGCCCCTTCTTCCCCCATTGTCCCGCCCGGGGTCGTCTCCCCTGCCTGCTGCACGCCAGCAACCCCTGACCCCTGCGCGTGTGTCTTTGGCCCAGGCCTCGCCTCCGGCATCAGGCTCATGTTCAGCCACCTCCTGGACAGCGCGGTCCGCAGACGCTGCCCTGCCAGCGCACCCAGCACGGAGCCTGGAACCGTCTGCACCCCCCCTCCCCCGGCTCCCAGAGGCCCGGTTTTCCTTCTGTCACCCACGTCCCCCGCGGTGGCGGCACCATGCGGGGGGGGGATTCACAGCCCCCCATCAATCAGCGACGACGGTCTTTCAAGTCAAGTCCTGACAAATCTGGAATCAATCCCCAGCTGTCATTTCCACTGCCCACACCCCGAGTGGGGCCCCCGCCGTCTGCGATGGGGTCCTAACCGCGTTCCCTGCCGTCACACTTGACCCCCATCCCCCATCCATCCCCAGCCGTCAGCGGGAGATACACTTTCGGCATGAAAATCTGAGCACGGGGTGGGGGGGGAGGTGGCGGTGAAGGGCAAATTTAAAACTCTTTAAAAATAGAAAATGAATTCATCTTCGATAAAACCTGAAATGCTTAGTTCCTCGGATTCACCACGAAGCCTTTGTCCTGCTTTCTCTGCTTCCTTCTCACTTCGCTCCGCTGGCGTGGCTCTCTCCGCCTCATCCTCAGCTCTCAAGTCAAATGGCCCTTGGCGGGGAGCCCTCGTGGAGCCCCAAGGCCAGAGGGCTCCCCGCGTCACACGCTTCCCTCTCCCGAAGAAGCGGAAGCAGCGATCGCAGTGGTGACCGATAACCGGCCAAGCGAGCAGCTCCGGGGATCTTGACGCTTCCTGTTCGGGTGATGGAAATGTTCTGAAATCGGTCACGACGATGGCTGGACATCCTTGTGAATATATGAAACGCCACGGGGTCGTATGCCTGAAATCGGTGACTTTATGGCGTGGGAATGACAGCTCAATGACACTGTCTCGGAAAGTCGAAGACGGCCTTGCCCAAGAATCGAAGCTTCCGGGGGAGGCTGGGGACGTGTGTCTCGTGTCCCTCCCTGGGCGCCCGGCACGCGAGGGAGCCCTTGCCCGGGGCTGCTGTGGACGCTCGGCGAACGGTGGTGAGAGGGTTGAGTGACGGTCAAGGCCGACCTGGGTGGATCTGGCCTTGGAAACGCTTCCTCTCAGATTTGGGGAAAGAAGGGTTGGCTTCACCTGTTCCACCCCGATCGTTTGAGTGCCTTTCACGTAAGTGCCCGTGGGCCTCGGCCCCACGTCAGGGGACCGGCGACCCCGAACTGAGAGGGCCCACGCCCACGAGGCCCTGGGGTTTGGAGCTTCTCTCGGAAAGTCTGCGCGCCACAGCGCCAGGCCAGCTCTTCGTCCCCTCCCAGGGCCCGACCCGCAGCTCCCGAGGAAACACAGCTGCATCGCGGTCGCTCTCGTTCGCGTTTGCATTTCGCATCTTCCGAAGAGTGTCTTTGTCGCTTGGTGCCACGTGCATCCGTGTCTCCTGTGAGGGAGCTTCGTGACCAGTAGACCTCGGTTACGCGTGGAGGACGCCCAAGGAGAGACTTCAGACCGGCCGCGCACCCGTCTTCCTACAAAGCGCCACCACCGACTTAGTTTCCAGTTACTCTAAGGGGACCAAGCGCGGTCGATGAGCCTGGCCCCACTTCAGCCCATCTCTTTCCACTCTCCTTTCTGGCTCGCTGGCTCGAGATGGAACGAGCCACGCTCCGGCGAGCACCTCCACGATGTGCATGCTAACTACGAAACCCGCCTCATCCGCGGGCGCCCAGGCGGGCGCGTGGCCGCCTGGGGCCGCGTCCAGACGGACCGGTGGAGGAGCGGACCTCGGAGGGAGGGGCGCACTCCAGCTTCTCCCTTTATCAGACCCCTCTTCCCCACACCACAGCATCCCCGACTTCGATGTTGCTGCCCGTGCCCAGAATGCTTGAGACACTATTTTAAAGCCTTCCCACCCGACGCCCCTCGTGGCTTGTTGATGTGAGAATGTTAATGGGGCTGACTGCGGGATGCGCCTCCGACTGAAAACACCCAGCAATGAATGTAAGCTGTCCTGCGGAGTGAACGCAGAACTCTAGACTGTGACGTCCTACAAATTACTTCTGTCTTCTGTCAGGTGCCGGCTGGGGGCACAGGCGGGGCTCTGACTGAGCTGCGTGCAGAATTCCCTGTAAAGCATTGCCCGATTGGTGAATTTTCCCAGGCGCTTTGCCTGATGGCTGAGATTTTTTTAAAGATTTATTTCTAGACATGTAATGACTGTGAATCTCGTAACACATTCATTTATTCATTCGAAGATGTTCGGTTGAGCACTGTTACAGGTGCGTGGGGTGAACGCACAGGTGAGTCCTCTGTCCTCGGGAGGCAGAGACAGAAAAATAAACAAAGGCATACAGTCGTGTCGGAGATGGACAACAGCAGCAAAAGAGCAAAAGCAGGACAGTGGCCAGAGCGTCGTGGCGGCCGAGGGTCGGAGAGGCTGAGGATGGAGGGCAGCCTTTCGGCTGAGTGCCGGGAGGGGACAGTCATGTGCAGATCTGAGGGAAAAGCAGCCCGGGTCAGGGGTCTGCACACGCCCAGGCGCCAAAGCAGGAACCATGTAGCTGTGTCCGGAGAAGCCGAGGCGCCAAGGCTGCTGGGTCCGAGGGAAGAAGGCGAACGGGTGGGCGCGGGTTTGGAGCGGGGGCTGGAGCTAATGCAGGCGGGAACCCCGAGGCCTTGGCTAGGGGTCTGGCTTTTAGTCCAAGTGTGCGGGGAAGAATTTCGGGGACTCTGGCATTAGATACAGGGGACAGCCCCCAGTATGGCCGAGGCCGATGGCGGTTCGTGCAGTACCTAAGCCAAGCGCCAGAGTCACTGGTTATCCCCACACCACGTCCCTCGGCTCCTGTTACCGATGTGGCCTTTAATTTGCGACTCGCTTCAAGGAAAGGCCAGTAGAGGTCACAGGCCTGGACCGTGTGCATACCCAGCGCCTGCGTCCTCTCTGACCCATCGTGACAACTCGCGTTGGATTTCGGGACTCAGGTGCGTTCCTTTTCAATGGAGAGACTCCGGGCGTGGTTAAGACGGCTGGACACGTTTACCGTCGCGGAATTAAAACCGCGGTCGCGGAATTCCTGGGTGCCTGCAGCCAGCCAGCCACCTCCCTCTGCCCTGCCGCCACGTCAGGGGACAGGCAGGCATCTGAGGGCTCCCAGGGGACCTCGTGTCGAAGTGCTGGCCAGGGCTCTTCTGCAATATTTGTCACGGTTTTTAAAGGCAGAGAATTGCCAATTCTCCACGCCATCTGCTTCGGGAATCCATTCCAAACATCAGCTCCTCAAAGTGAGCTAAATTATACACTTTTTTTCCCCTGCCGATTGTAGATAAGAGATCAGAGCATTTCTAAAAGCTATTCCTCTTTTGCAGGGGAGAAGTGAAAAGTCCAGTGCTTTAAAAAAATAGCAGCCACCAAGTCTTCCCGTAAGGACTGTCGTCTGGGGTACAGCTGAGTGCGGGGGTTATAGGGGCGTCGGGGAGGGGGCGTTTAGTGAACACAAGATTGTGGTGAATGTCAAGTCTACTTTATTCTCTGCCTCCTTGTGATTTCAACCCTTATTAGCGTTTTCTGGTAAGCTGATACCGAGTTATAGAATTCTTTAGCAAGGTCTTTTGACAGCGACAATTGAGGTACGAGTAACCGGGGGACAGGAGGAGGCCGTGGCCCTTTCCGTGTGTGGTCGGTGGAGAAAGCGGGGGGGCGAGCCTGGAGGGGAGCCCAGGGATCGCGCTGGGTAGCAGGACGACAGGCGTGAAATCTGTTCCGCACACTGAGGAAGGTTACTCGCCAGGGGCAGGTTGTGATAGCCCCCAGAAGCAAGACTGGCTTCTGCCTGTTTTTCCCGGAAGCAGCAAGGAGGCCGTGGTGTCTGAACCACCACCATGAGCATGGGTGACAGGGGAAGGACGGGACTCAGACCACTCAGCAGCAAGGGGCTCGCCTCAGGAGCCCTCGGTGACGTGGGTGGAGGACGCGCCCTCAGCGACAGGCCTCTCCCAGCTGCGGGGGTGTGTCACCCCCGGCCTGGGAGCCTCCCCAGAGAGACTTCCTCACCCGGCCGTCACTGGGTGACACGCTCCACCTCGAGCAGCCCTTTGGGACATTCTGGGGAGGCTTCGTGTTTGTAGACTCTTAGGCACGGGAAGGACATGGATTCTCATGACCCCTCGCGACTGTGAGAAAGTCCGTCCTGTGTTCTGTGCCTTCAGCAAGGGGGGTCCCAGGAAGTCATGGCCACCTCGGTGTTGGCTGCCTAACGATGAAGAGTTGTATCCTTCTAAAGCGGCAGCTCCTGCTCTGATCGTGGTGCCTTAGCCTCCCCCGCCGCGGTGGGCTCACCTGTAAAATGGGCGGCACGCGCCGTCGTCGCTGGCCGGGGCCGCAGGTGCGCGCGGCGCCCCCGGGGGCGAGCGGCGCCCTCGTCCCGGCAGAGCAGGTGGTGCGCGCGCACACGCCGCCCTCGGCTGCTTTAACCTGTTTCTGGCGGCCTCGCTCCCACACTTCGGCCCTGTGATGTCTTTTCATCTACATCAGCAGAGAATGTAAACAAAACAAAACAAAACAAAACCCGGAGGAAGCGTCGCTGTGGTCCAGCGTGGTCCTTCTCCACGCCCCTGCCCCTTCGCCAGGGTGCTCCGGGTCGGGGCGGGAACGGGGCGTCTCTGCTCGCTCCGGCTGCGCCCGCCCTCGCCACGGAGGCTCTGGGGCGCTCCGCCACCCCGCCGCCCCCCCCCACCCCGCCACCCCGCCACCCGCACCTCCTCCGCGCTGCGGGGGACCGCCTGCTTCCGCGTGTTGGCCCTGCTCTCTCGCCTACGTCCCCTTTCTTACTTGCAGCTGCTGGTCGCCACTCTGGCCTGGAGACCTTGAGCCGATAGAGATGTCACCAGAATAACAGGATTCTGGTGTTTGGGGTTTTTTTACTCAGTTTGCTATGGGCGTTGTCTTCCCCTGAAGGCCTTCCACGAACAAACAGAAAATGCATCTCTCCCAGTTTTGCTGTCCTGCTTGTTTCTGCTCCATTAACACAGAATGGCCTGCCCTGTAAACGGCCACAGCCGGCCAGCCTGCCATCCTTCGCCGGGTTTCTTAGGGAACAGGCGACTGATGCTGCGGCAATTTAATTTAGTCTCTGCTACCCAATCAGATGTGTAGATCGACATAGGGTCTCTTGCAGCATGCCCCGTGCTCAAGGTTTATCCTGTTCAAGGGTGCAGTGCAGAGAACAGAGCCTTAATCCAAGTGAGAGCCGTAGGTGATGAGGGCCCCTACCGCCCTTTCTCTGCCTGCATCCCCAGCATCAGCGCAAGGACAGCTCTTCCTCCGACGAAAGACCAGCAGGCCAGATTTCCTTCGCCACCCCTCCTACCTGTTGAGTTTGAGTGGTATTTCCGATTTAACGACTGCTCTATCACCATCATGGCAAACGATCTCTAGCTGTTTCTTACGTCCATCTGTAGGGAGTTGCTTTAGCTAAAGCTTACTGCAGTAAGGGATTGAAAGGAGATTAAACCAAGGAAAATAGTATTATCAGTAATAATAGCCAGCACTGACTGAATACTCTGTGTGTCAGAAACTGCTAAGTACTTTGCATGAATTATTACTTCCTCTGTTCCTCATCGCAACTTGATAAGGCGGAGGGGCGTCACTGCGTCTTAGTGTCAAGAAGGGGGCAGTGGCTTCGTCAAGGTGTTAAGTGGTAAAAGCTAGAATTCCAACCCGAGTTAGTCCGCTTCCAGAGTCCACACTCCCAAGCACGGCCCGCCGTCTCCAGGGGGAGCTGGAACCCACACTCATTTTCTCGCATCATCCAACAGCATTTTCTCAGTCTGCGTCTTCTCTCCCTAAGCGAATTAGCGACCCATCCTGAGCTTGGCGATCCCCACGTGGACTGGATAAGATGCAGCGTGGCCACGGAGGAGCAGGTGTTCAGAAAGTGCTGGTTACGTTTCTCGGGAGGCATCTCTACATAGATACTGGTTTTTATGTGTAAGGAGACATGCGGATGTACACCTTCTGCAAAAGATCTCTTTTGCCGGTCACTTTATTGAAGGTAAAGAATGGTCTTGCTAGCAATAGCAAGCAGAACAGTCGGTGAAGTGAGCTGTTTCCTCTCAAGGATTTATGTGTCGGTAGCCAAGTCGAGCCCACGCAGCTTTCAGCCTCGAGGGAGAGAAGGCATGGGAGGCCACATGAGACTTCGCCGTGGCGCCCGGCTGAGCAGCTTCGCATTTCCCTTCTTCAGCTGGGCTGCGTCCCCTGTCTGCCGCAGACCACGCAGAAGGTGGAAAACATCTCACCGCTACCCCTTATTCACCCCAGATCCTAGCGAAGCCTTCGTGGTTAGAGTCTATTGAAGTCCCGGGGCTTCCTCTTTCCGTTCGCTGTTTCCTCCTGGTTTTCTGGGGGCTGGTTTGAAGAGAGGCTTGAGCAATCACGCAGGGTAATTGGAGGGTCGGTGTACTGTAATTAGGCAGCGAGGTGCACTGCGCAGCACATTTCGGGTTGATCATAGTCAGGCGAGGCGGCGTCTGCAGGGCAAAGCTTGAAGGAGAGGCTTATTTCAATAACCTGTTAAGTGAAATTGCCACCTGTAGGCTGGCCTGTGCTGTGAAGACCATGGGGACGCATTTGTACGTAGAAACTAGTAAGGCCTCTGACGCCCCTTCATCTAGCGTCACATAGGTCATGTTCTGATGAATAATGATGCCCAGCTCCCTGCGAGTGCAGGAAATGCTCATGGCATGGCGTTAAATGACCTCTTGATAAATTTTGAACCCGTCTGGTTTCCTTCCAGCCCCCACAGCTGTCCTCTCTAATCATGCAGTTTGTGCCTAGTTGAATATTTAACTAATTTTACCGCTAGCTTAGAGCACAATTTGGGAAGTAAGGAGGAAAATATCCTAAAAATTCAACATATTCCTAGCTCAGATGTAAATTACTTTTAGATTACTTGGCATTTTGGAAAATGTACTGCAATTGTATCAAAAAAACCAAATGTGCAGAGATAAAGTGTCCCTTAATTCTTAAAAATAAAGGCTCAGAAAACTTGGGAGTATAGATAATTATGTGCATGGGTACAGTGGAAGCAAGTGCTTATTTTATCATGGTGATAGTTATGCATCCAGATGGTACCCCATAGAAAGCTTTCTAAGAATCGCTATTCACAGGAAGTTATCGAAAGATGCTCTTGTGTGTTCCTGATTCACATGTCTGGGTTGCTTCTGTCTCATTGGAACGCGGGGGCATGTCTTCCTCTGGGAGCTCACCTGTCCTGGGGGTGAAGCAACGACAACAGTGACTTACTACAAACTGTGTCTCCTGAGACTCTCAGGAGACAGGGATGATTAAATGAGATAAATACAGAAGTGTGTGTGTGTGTGTGTGTGTGTAGTGTGTGTGTGTGTGTGTGTGTGTGTGTCTGTGTGTGTGAACAAAGAGACAGATATCCAGGACATAGTTCTAAAGGCATATTTAATAAACAGGATTCTTAATACGAATGGCCAATAAATGCATGAAAAGATGCTCAGCATCACTAACCACCAGGGAAGTGCCAATCAAAACCACAGAGAGATGTCACCTCTCACCTGTTAGGGTTCCAGTTATCGAAAGCACAAAAGGTAGGTGTTGGCAAAGATACAGAGGAAAGGGAGTCCTTGTGCACTGCTGGTGGTAATGTGGATTAGCACAGCCATTATGGAAAACAGTATGGAGGCTCCTCAAAAAAAAAAAAATTAAATCAGATGTACCATATGAGCCAGAAATCCCATTCCTGGGTAGATAGCCAAAGGAAGTGAAATCGGTGTCTTGAAGAGATACGCTCCCCCATGTTTGTTGTGGCCTTATTCATAATAGCCAAGATATGGAAACCACCGTAAAGTCTATCAAC
Organism: Eonycteris spelaea; assembly: GCA_003508835.1. NCBI lineage: Eukaryota > Metazoa > Chordata > Mammalia > Chiroptera > Pteropodidae > Eonycteris > Eonycteris spelaea. The sequence goes on along the minus strand of PUFA01000071.1, from coordinate 6,856,600 downwards.
AGATGAATGAATAAAGATAATGTGATACCTATATATCACATGTCATAAATGCCTGTGTCTCGTACACTTGAGGTTTGCTGAGAGTAAATCTTCACTGTTCTCACTACAAAAAAAAGAAAGAAAGAAAGAAAATGGTAATTACGTGAGGTGATGGATGTTAGTCAGATTAATTGATTTCACAATATTCACAATGTGTGTATATCGAAACATCAAGTCGCATACTTTAAAAATGTTTTGTTTGTCAATTATACCTCAATAATGCTATTTGATCCATGTTGCTACAAATGGTAGGCTTTAGTTCTTTTTCATTGCTAAATAATATTCCATTGCATATATGTACCACCTCTTCTTTATCCATTCATCTATCAGTGGACGCCTAGGTTGTTTGGCTATTAGCGGCGATGCTGCAATGAAGTAGGACTGCACGTGTCTTTTTGAATCAGTGTTTTGTTTTCTTCAGATAAGTACTGGGAAGTAGAATGGCTGGGTCATGTATCAGCTCTATTTTTAATTCTTTGAGGAAATTCCACACTGTTTTCCATAGCGGCGCTTCTAACTTACAATCCCACCATCAGTGTATGAGGGTTCCTTTTTCTCCACATCCTCACCAACACGTGTTATTTGTTGATTTATTGATGGCAGCCATTCTGACAGGTGAGAGATGATATCTCATTGTGGTTTTAATTTGCATTTACTTGACGATTACTGATGTTGAGCATCTTTTCATATGTTTATTGGCCATCTGTATGTCCTCTTGGGAGGAATGTCTATTGAGGTCTTTGCCCATTTGTTAATTGGATTGCTTCATTTTTTTTTTTTAGTGCTATGTCGTATGAGTTTTTAAAATAAATTTTGGGTATTAACCCCTTATCAGATATGTAATTTGCAAATATATTCTCCCATTCAGTAAGTTGTCCTTTTGTTTGCTTGATGGTTTCCTTCACTGTGCAAAACCTTTTTAGTTTGATGTAGTCTCATTTATTTTTTCTTTTGTTTCTCTTGCTCGAGGAGCTATATCTAAAAGGATATTGCTAAGAGCTATGCCAAAGAGTTTACTGCCTATGTTTTCTTCTAGAAGTTTTATCATTTCAGGTCTAACATTTGTCTTTAATAATCCACTTTGATTTTATTTGTATATGATGCAAGAAAGTGGTCCAATTTTATTTTTTTGCACGTATCTGTCCAGTTTTGCCAAAACCACTTATTTATTGAAAAGACTGTCTTTCCCCCATTGTATCTTCTTGTTTCCGTTGTCATAGAGTAATTGCCCATGTAAGTGGGGATTTATTTCTGAGCTCTTTGTTCTACTCTGTGGATGTATGTGTCTGTTTCTGTGCCAGTACTGTGCTGTTTTGATTGTTGTAGTTTTGTAGGATGGTTGATATCAGAGACATATGAATATATGGTATAGGATCCTTTAATGCATTGTTGAAACCGCTGTGCTAATATTTGTTGAAGCCGTTTGCATCTATGTCATCAAAGATATTGGCCTATACATTCTTTTTATAGTGTCTTTATCTGATTTTGGTATCAGGGTAATACTACTGGTTTCATAAAATGAGTTCAGAGCATTTTTTCCTCTTCAATTTTCTGAAGCAGTTTAAGAAGGCTAGGCATTAATTCTGGTGCGCTGGGTGGCTTGGGAGGCCGGCAGGAACCAAGAGGGTGTCTGCTGTGTCCCAGGCAGGGGCCACTGGGCGGTCCGGGTGGGTTGGCCAGGTGGGCAGGGAGGGCGGCGATGCTGCGGCTCCCTCCGTTCAGGCTGGAAGGGCTGGGGCCACGCGGGGCAGGCACATGCTGTAGGGGCCTCGGGGACAGGCCGGAGCCCCTGGGCGGCCCCGCTTGGTCGGGGGTGTAACCCATGGAGCGGACCGGCCCTCCGGCCCGGAGCCCCACAGGCCCGGAGCTCGCGGCCCCGCAGCCTCCTCCGCACGCGTCTCCTGCTCGCGGGGCGCACGTGGCCCAGCGTGGCCGTGACCTCCGCGCGGCCGGGGAGTCGGGGGACCCGCCTGGAGCGGGGAAGGCACCTGCGGCCCTGAGGCCTGAGCGGGCACTTCCGGGGGCGCCCGGGCGCTGACAGGCACTTCCGGGCTTGGGCGCTGACAGGCACTTCCGGCCGCTCTCGACAGGGGGCGGCCGCGATGCGCGCGACGCCGCTCCCGCTCCCGCTCCCGCTCGCCGCGCGGAGGCCCGAGGCTCCCGGCGTCGCGCTGCGCGGTGGCGCTGCAGGTAGGACGCGGCCCCACCTGGGCGCAGGCGCTGCCGAGGCCGCGCGTCCCCCACGCCGCGTGCGGATGGGCGGCTGCCGACGGCCCTTCTACGCCGTGAGCATCCACGCAGCGGGGCGACTCAGAGCGTGACCCGGCGTCCGCGCTGACATTTGGTCCTCAAGTGAAGAGGCTCGGTGACACCGGGTGGGGATGTGGAAGGGGCACTAGTGGTGGTGGAATTCGGAAGTGGACGGGACACGGCCGTGGGGTGCCGGTCGCCGGAGACGCCCCGAACGTGCCCCCGCGTGCGCACGGCCCCAGCCCGCTCCTCGACCCAGCGGAGAACCCAGCAGCCCCCACGCGGCCCAGGGGCAGCAACGAGTGCGACAGGAGGGCCGTATCTTCCTTTCCGTCGCCTTTTCTAGTTGGGCTTAACCATTTGCCAGCTCCGTCTCTAGAATGGTCACGTCTGCGTTGACCCGTCCACGCTGAGTACGTGGATTAGCTGTTGCCGGGCAGATCAAGCGTTTGTGCGACTCATGCTTCTGCAGGCCGGCAGGGGGCTCCTTTGGTCTTGGCGGGGCTGGCCCGGGCATCTCTGGTCAGCCGTGGGCCAGGTAAGGTGACTCTGCTGAGATCACGGCCGTTCTCAGATGTTGGGAGTCGGCTGGCTGGCAGCTGGTCTCCAGGTGCGGCCAGTTTATCTTGCTCCAATGGCCGGAGCGACGGTCCAAAGAGAGAGAGAGAGAGAAGCAGTGAGCAAGGTCTCTTGACACTTAGGCTCAGGACTGGCGAAACGTCACTTCGGCCCGTTTTAGAACTGCCCGGGAACTTCTGAGGCCAATCAGATTCAAGGGTGGAGTGACAGTCTCCACCTTGAGAGTGGCGGCCGCAAAGTCACATCGCAGAGCGCGTGGCCCGGGGAAGGTGAAGAACTCTGGGTTTGCTTTTTGTTTGCAGTTTCTCGCACCGGGACAGTCATGCACACAGGGATCCGAACGAAAAAGCTTGTTTTGGCCGTTGGAATGCAGGAGCAATGATCGGAGGGCGAGATTAGGTGTCAGAGTTGAGAAGATTTTTTCCTGTGCATTGTAGGTCTCCGTTCTCTCAGAATTCGACCCTCATTCTCTCCTCATTTGGCTACGTTTTCAAGCGATGGGGGTTTTCGGGTGCCCGAGATCGTTTAAGATGCAGACCTTGGCTAGCCTTGTGTATTTGGAATATCTGTACTGTGCAACTGAGTCTTTCTAGCTATCAGAGTTTGTTTTTCTAAGATGTTCATACTCAGTTACTTTGCATCATGTAAGAAAGTCCTATCTTCTAATGAGTGCTACCAAAATAGAAAATATATATATATATTTTTTGAAACACTGTTCTGAGCCAAAGAAATGTTGTCTTCCGGCAACATTTGTGAACCTTCGATTTGCAACTCCTGTGAAAGTTTCGAGGCCCCAGACCAGGGATTGCCAACCTGCAGGCCAAGGTATGGAAGATCTGAGTGAATTGTCGAGCATGTGATCTGGGAGGCAGTAGGAAGTGGGGGATCTGGTAGACCAGCAGTTCTTGACATTTGCTGCATGTTAAAATCACCTGGGGAGCTTTGAAAAAATGCCCAGGCTGCATTCCAGACTAATTAAAACAGACTTGGGAGTGAGACAGGGACACCCATACGGTTTTAAAGCTCGTAGGTCATTCCACTATGTGGCACACTTTATTAACAAGTGGATCGAGCTAAGATTTCTTAGTCTTTTAACGTGCAGACGAATGACCTGGAGACCTTGTTAAAATGCAGGTTCTGATTGGTCAGGTGCGGGGCAGGCCCGAGAGCCCGTGTTTCCTCCCAGGTCCCTGAGCAGAGCCGGCGCGGCTGGTTTTCAGACCACGCCATGCAGAGCACGGGCCGGCAGCCCACAGACCGCGCTGTGCTCTTCTGTTTTCCTTTTTCTCTGGTTGGCGTATTGCGTATTTAATCACAGATTTAGTCAACACTTCAAAATCAAGAGGTTTCTCATAAAAATTCTGATTTCTGATATCCTCTGAAGAAAAAAGGTCCGATGATGCCAGCCCCGCATTTCCGTGTAGACTGGTGGCAGAGAGTGACTGCCCCTCGCGAGGGGTGCTGGCGAGTGGCCACGGGGGGGCCCTGAATGCCTTTCCCTGTGCTCGTTTGTGAATAGGATAAATATGTTTTTCCATATGGGCTGGCAGATCTATACACACAACATGTGTGTGCTCGCGCAAACCAGGAAGGCAGAAGCCAAGCAACTAGGTGAGAAAAGGTGAAAGAGAGGAGAAGAATAGTCGTTCTTTAAAGCTTACATATGTCTGTTAGTAGCGACCCTGTGGGTTGCATCAAAAGCCCGTGGGAGCTGTTTAAGGGAAAAATAAGTGAGGAGGGATTTAGGAAACAGATAGCAAGATAGCTTGGGGGTACACAGTGCGGTGGGGTTTCAGAAAAGAATGGAACCAAGGGCATAGATGTCACCAAGGAGGATGTCACAAGCAGCTTTGTGACATCTCGGCTTCTGTCTGCACTTCTTCCTCATTCCGTGTCCTTGCCTCGCCTTTCCAGTTCACCTAGTAGAAGGCATGGCCACCAGCAACACCCGGTCTCACAGGCTAGGGGTCTTGCCGTGCAGCCCCAGTTCATATTCCCGAGGGGGAGGTTGTGCTTGGCTCCGCTTGGAGGGCTGGAGGGTGACCTCTGCCTTTCCCAGACAGGAAATAATCTCCCTACCCTTGCGCAGAAGTCAAAGGGTCAGACACGGTTTGACTCACTCACTTCTCTGGTGACTTCTTAAATTCTTCATGACCCTTAGAACCTTTGAGACTATGAAGTGGCGAACGCTTTAAAAGTGGATCTAAAAATATCTCTTTTTTCAAGAAGGTGGAGCCTATTGTCCACATGCTTCATCTAAACAAAATACTATGTAAATGAATGATCACAAAAGAAGAGCAGAGAACTCAATTGGTGAAAACCGGGAAAATGAGGTGAACAACAGGATCCCTGTAAATGGACATGCTCAGTGGGCATTGTGAAGTAAGGGAGGACAAAGGCCATACCTCTTCCATCAGAAGGTGGGGAGTGGTTCCTGATGAGGAAATAAGGAAATGCAGAGGCAGGTGGAACAAAGTTCCAGATGTCTTAAAGTGGTAGTGACTATGGGATAGACTTAAAAAAGGAGCAAGGGTTAGAGAAAAGTGTATCAGCGATCCCACTTTACCTGCCCCTTGTGTGGCCATGTAGAAATCATGGACCCGCTGAAATGGCTCTGTTCAAATTCAGGTGGGAACTAAGGGTGAAAGCACTAAACAGGAGAAAAAAGCAGTATCATGCGATGGTAAACGAAATATGTGCGCGCCAAAACCAATAGCAACTAAATACGTGAAGTAAGACCAGCTGGCACAAATTCAGTTAAACTGGGCAGCTTGGTCACCTCTCAGAATTAAAGACAGTGTTTAAAATATGCTATGATTTTAGAATACTTTCAGATAAAGGCAAAATTGTGGAGATAGTACCGGGAGTTCACATATTCCCCATATGCAATTTCTCCTGGTGTTAACATCTTACGATATGGTACATGTCATAATCAATCATCCAATATCGATACGTTACTATTAACTAAATACATACCTTGTTTATATTTTATAGTTGTTTTAATTAACATCTTTTTTGTTTGTTTTACGATCTCATCCAGGATACCACATGATATTTAGTCATCATGTGTCCTAAGGTTCCTCTTAGTAGTGGCAGTTTCTCAGACTTTCCTTGCTTTCGATGACTTTGACAGTTGTTTATGATTTTGGTGGGGGCGGTGTAACAGCTCTACTGAGATAGGATTCACATAATACTACAATTTGGCCATTTGAAATGCGCTAGTCAGTGTTTTTTACAATATCCACAGACGTGTGCAAACACCGCCACAGTCAATTTCAAAACATTTCCATCACCTGCGTTCATGTACTCCACAGAGGTGAGGAGTGGGAAATGGTCAGTTAAAATACTACGGAGCTTGCTGTTCTTGCTGAGATTCAGTGTTTTGTTTTTGTTTGTTTTTGTTTTTGGCTAAATGCTCTCAAAGTTGCTATAAGAGCTAAGTTAATTTTCAGAGTTTTAAGAGAGTTGATTGACCGTTTTGCATTTTTTTTTAATCACTTCTTTGAAGGGACAACTTTTGTGGGTCCTTTCTCTGTCATTTTCTGTTGATATCTCAACTTTGAGAGTTTTGATTACCAGTCAGATATTTTATAGAGTGCCCATCAAGAGGGATTTGCCTACTTTTAACTCATGATTAGACTGGAGTTCTGTTTTTTTGGGGGGAGAAATACCACAGAGGTGGAGTGTCATTCCCATGATATCACATGAAGGGGACACACTACCAGAGTGACTTATGTAAATGTTAAGCTTGATCACTGGAGGAGGTAGTGTTTGTCATGTTTCTCCACTGTGAGATTACGTTCCCTCTCTATCCACACTGTATTGTGTGGGTAGAAGTCACTGCTTCGTGTCTTTGAGGGTAGACTCACTGTGTAAATTATTGAAATTCTACTTGAGAGATTTTCTGTTCCCCTCTGCCACCCAATTACTTATTTATTCAATCATTTATTTATGTCAGTATGGACTCATAGAAATTTATTTCATATTTTAAGTTAAAACCTCCTACTATTTATTTATTTATTGCTCAAACAGCCCTAGCTTGGTTACTGGGCACTGTTTGGTTGGTTCCATTCTCCATTTAAGAAAGGATTTTTAAAAAATGATATAGTAGAATTTTATCATATTCAAACTTGATCTGATAACTATATATAGACCTTTATATTCTTCAAATACAAAACAGGGTTTTTCTGTGTTCATGTACATGTTTAAAGATGACCTTGGCCGTGAATAAAACCTTAAAATTTTTCTGAACATATCCTCTTATTACAATCTAATAAGATAGGGATAATGAAAGTATGATTCAAACAATCTTAATTACTTGGAAATTAAGAACCACATTTTTAGAAAACCTTACATTAGAGAAGACATTTAAAAGAAACCACAGACAAAATAAAAAGACCTAGCACAGCTGAATTCTCCAAATCTAGAGCTTTAAATGTTTCATTTTTTAAATAAGGAAGACAAAATTATTAAAGGAACAAAATTCCCATTGTATAAAGTTAGAAGAAGTAACCAAATAAACTAAGGTACTAAGAAGAGGGAATTAATAGAGATAAAGGTTGAAATAATGAAACAGAAAAAGAGAAAAGATAAATAAACTCTGAAATTGGTTCCTTTGAAAAAACCAATAAAGCAGAAACATTTGCAAGCCTAATTAAGATGAGCGAGAGAGCAAAAATAGGCAAGATTGAAATGAGCGAGGAGCTATAACCATTTACAAATTACAGGAAAATACTTCATGCAGCTCTGTGACAGCCAGATTTCAGACCTAAGGAAATAGATGATTTCTAGCAAAATGAAAATCACGAAATTGTACTCAGGAATTGAAGATCAAGGCACACAGCTGTGTCTAAGTTCCTGGATTTGGGGGCGGCTGGTCCCCTTGCTTTCCTGGAAAGGGAGGGAGGGCGGGCCACTGGCAAGCAGTCAGCAGTCAGAGGCCGATCGTATGCTCACCTACGAGGCTGTGTGTATCAAGGCACTGGGCTTTGAGAAGGTTTATACTTCACGAACAAGCAATTTACAAAATATAAGAAATGGCCAGTAAAAGTGAAATATACATATTTTAGCAGATTGGCTAGATTACGAGGGTTAGTAAGGCCCAGTGATGACAGAAAGTATGGAAAAAAGAGAAATTCTCATATGTACTCCTGGTATAAGAAAATATTTGTTCATTTCTAAAATATAATCAAACTTAAGATATCAAAATATAATTTCAATTATCTGTTAGCCTAGTATTATGGCTTACAGTAATTTTCTCTTGAAAACAATCATATAGATGTTCACTGAAGCATGCTTTATGGAAATAAAAGGGAAAAGAGTGTAAACACACATCTCTTAGGGATGAATCAGTTAATATAAGATAAATGAGTATGAGAACCCCTAAAAGAAATGGGGTAGAGTTGTTTTAATATCAAAAATATTCAAAGAATGTGTTTTGAAAATCTGTTGCTGTTACAAACAACTCCAGAATTTCGGAGTTTAAAGCAAGCATTTTAATGTAGAAAGACCTCTCTCTGCAGGGCAGAGGATGAACGGAAGGAGGGCCCGCCTGTTGAGGGACCCCATTTAGGTGGCTGCTGCAGCGGGCTATGCGGGACAAGTAAAAATGTAGCCAACATCATGTTGTATTTTAAGTTTTTTCACTCAGTATTCCATAATTAGTATTTTCCCACTTCATTAAAAATTTCTTGGTAATTAAAAAAAAAGCACTATTTTACCCTGCTTCTGATTTTTTCCTTCAAGAATCAAGAGGGGCTCAGTTGGGTGGTTTGTCTTTCACCACCCACATGCGTCCCACTGGGTCGGCTGGACAGAAGGGTGCACCCCAAGCTGTCATACTCTTCTATGTGTCCAGTGCCTTGGTGGACTTTGGTTTCTTCCCTTCTCAACGTGGAATCTCATCTTCCAGTCCTTCCTGGGTCTGCTCACAGCATCTTGGTCTCAGGATAGTCCTGCTCCTTCCATGGTAGCCAGCTTCCAGGAAGCAGGAAGCAGGAAGCGGAAGTCGCCATGCCAGTCAAGGGCTGTGCACGAACCGGTATAATGTCATGGCAGCCAAACACGATTGATCGAAGCTCTCCAAAGAAAGGGCTGCTCGGATTCCAGGGGGTGGAAAAGCAGCATTTCTTGATGAGATAATGGCAAGGACACCTGCAGAAGGCCACATGGGATGAGGATATTGTCATCATCTTCGGAAAAGGCAGTCTGCCACGATATCCAGCATACAATTTGATTTACGTAAATACTGATGTTTCTTTATGTTTAAAAAATCTAGAAAATATAGAGATGATGTTTCTGTGGGACATAGCAAGTTTGAGTACACACTGCTTTTATTTTAGATTCTTTGACTTTTTTTTTTTACAATAAACATGAATTAGTTTTACAAACAAATTTTTTAAATCTCAATTTTGATATTCAAAAGAACAGGAAATATGTTTTTTAAAGTTTGCTCAAAGAATTTGCAGTGCTCAAAGCATGCACTTAAACAGATACATTTTTTCCCCTATGGAAAATTTCAGGGGAGGGGAGGAACCTCTAAATTTAAGTTTCCACATTTACAGATGGAGTAGGAGTGATAGCTTCTTAGCAAAATTGAATTTAAATAATGGATTCAAATAATAGAAGCCATTATTCAGGATGAGCTAACTGTAGTCCCCACCCAGATGAAAGATTTAGGCAATGAAATGGAACACGTAAAAGCCTTACAGTTGCCACATTGCAAATTATGCCATATTAAATAAAAACTTAACCAAAAAATTAAAAATGAAGCAGACAGAAAATTTCAAGGAAGAAGGGCTAAGGGGTTAAGTATCCTTTTCAGCAGCCGAAAAATGATGTTAGCCTTCAGCGGGCATCCGTGGCTTCTTCTGTTTTCAGTATCATCATTCCCATAGCTGCGAGTTATCAGAATAACAACAAATGTGTATATTCGAAGGTTTTTCATTGCCTTCACCCATCTTCCCAAACATACCCAGAAGTCATAATGCTAGAATTACGTTGACACAATCATCCCCATGGAAACAGAGCCTGGTGTCATAAACATGGCATTATGACTTCTCAGCAGGAGGAGGCAGATGGAATGTTGGCACTAGATCTATAAGATTTATTTAAAAAAGCAAATGTCAGAGAGAATAACACCAAGGCAAAAAAAGGGGGGGGGCGGGAGGTTGGAGTTACCTTCATAATGTGCAGGGCTCGTTTGGTTTTTGATGTTTTCCAAGGGTTCGTCCTCCTCTGGCAGGACTTGATTTTGCCTGTTCTCTTTCTTTTTCACCGTTGTATTTGGCGTGGCGTGTTCCCGCAGAGCTTACGGGCCCTTCATCTTGAAGGGCCACATCTGCAGGTGCGGGAGGGGAGGCTGGGACTCGGAAGAGGGGGCTGGCTTGCTGGGGTGCCCTGCAGAGCCGGGCCCTTCGACTTCTCTCCCACGTGGCTCTGTTTTCTTTTCAGTGCCTTGCTTTTCCTTGGAGAACGTAATTTATGCCTCAGGACATCACTTTGGCCTTTCTACTGAGATCCCTCCTCACCAAAACAATGTTTTAAGTGAAAGTTTTTATCTCTCTCAAAGCTCGCCACGGTGTCAGGGACCCAGGCTGTCTCCACTGTGTTCCCCTCACCTGCTAGGACAGGTCGTCATACACCACAACTGTGTTCCAGATGGAGTAAGGGCCGGGCATCACCTGCCTGCCCCACGAGGAGAGCCGATGTTTTTTTAAAGCGCAATTTGTGAGAAATTAAATGGCTGTATATGTGTAGGTCTAATTTTAGACTCTGTTCTTTCTCTCTCCACACACACACACACACACACACACACACACACACACACACACACAACCGTCTTTAGGTCCGTACCACACTGTTTTGATTCCCGAAGCTTTATAATAAATCTGGAAATCAAGTAACAAAGTCCTTTCTCTTTGAACATTATTTTCCAAAATATCTTCATTATTTTGGATCGTTTGCATTTTGACATAAACTTTTAAGTTAGTTTGTCCATTTCTACAAATAACACCTGTAGGTTTTGTTAAGTGGTGTCATTTTTAAATTTCAGTTTTAGAATTCTTAAAAAATGTTGAAGTAACCCATAGGAAGACAGGGCAAAGACAACGAAACAGATGGAGAGAACAAACCAAACGACAAAATAGACATGAGCCGTAGCACTTAGATCATTACTTAAATAGAAAGTTTGTAAATATTCCAGTTAAAAGCAAAGACTGACAGAGTGGATTAAAAAAATGACCAAACTATATGATGCCTACTAGAAATTCATTTCAAATGCAGTGATATAGGCAGGTTGAAAGTCAAAAGATGGGGAAATGATATGTCATGCGAACAATAATCAGAAGAAAGCTGGAATCACTGTATTAATATTAGATAAAGTCGATTTCACAGAAAAAAATTAGTAGAGACAGAGAGGATATTAGATAATGATAAAAGTAGCAGTTTACCAAGAAGACACAGCCGTACTAACCGTGAGTGAGCCAGCACGTGTGAGGCAGAACCGATAGAACCAAAAGGAGAAGTCGGCAGCTCCACTGGGGAGTCGAGCGCCTCTCCCAACTAGACAGAGCACAAGCCTGTAGGAGACTGAGCAATGTCACCAGCCAACAGGAACTGATGGGCAGTTATGGGAGGCCCTGCCCGCAGTAGCCCAGTACAGTTCTTTTCAAGTGCCTGTGGCACACACACCAAGAGATCGCAGTCCGAGCCGTCAAAAATGCTCCAGCAAAATTAAAGAGTTGAAGTCACGACAGCGCGTGTTTCCGTCACGACAGAATCAAACTAGGAGTCAGTCAGAGAAAGCCACCAGGAAGGTCTCCAGGTGGTTGGTGATAAAATACTTGTAAATAATCCACGTGCCAAAGAGGCCATTCTAGAGCAGATCAAACAGGACACTGAGCTGAATGAAAATAGAAATCAAAATTTATGTAACAAAGCCAAGGAAAGCCGAAAGGGAAATTTACAGCACTAAATCTATCATTAGAAAAGAGGAAAGTGTCAAACCATAATCTAAGCTCTCACTTCAAGAGCTTAGAAAAATAAACAGCAAAATAAACCCAAAGCAAGCAGAAGGACGGGAAAATGAAAGATAAGTCAATGGATGATACCAGAACTGAAATGCAGAGAAACATGCAAGGAGTAAGATGGAGCAGAACCTCTAGGAACTGTGGGAAAATTACAAAAAGTGTAACATATGAGTCACGTGAATGCCAGGAGGAAAAGGCAGAAAGGAACAGAAGAAACGTTTGAAATAGCATTCCCTGCCGGGTGCGGTGGAGCAGGTTTCCACCGTGTGCGGGGCCCGGCGAGAAGTGAGCAGGGCTGGGGGCAGCCGGTGCCCGGGGTGGGGACGTGGGTCCACGGCATCGCTGGGAAGGGAGGCCAGGTCTCCAGACTTTTACAGCTCATGTGTCATGCCCGCTGTCCCTGTCCCTCGTTCCCGCCCACCTTCAGCAGCCCTGGAGAGGGAAAGAAAGAATTGACGCAAATGGAAATGAAAACAGAAATGTAATGGGCTTTTTAAAAGCATCGGGGCTTCTTCGGGCGGGAGGAGAGGTTTGCAGGTGGAGGAGCTGGGAGCGCCCACCTGAGGCTCCTCTCCTTTGCCACCTCTGCGTTTCTGGCACCCTGCCAGGAGCAGCTAAAAGGTCTCGTTTTAATGGGTGACTTATTTTTACTGCCTGTCTCCCTGGAGCAGGTGTATTCACTGCTTCTTGGTCAGCCTTGCTTGGGGAACCTTCTGACCTGCCTGCTGCTTCCTTCAGCCTAGTCGCCCTGACCCTGGCTTTTATTCCGCCCAGCCTCCTGTCCCTGGAGAGGGCAGTGCCTGGTGGCGGGCTTTCCTGGGCCCCAGAGGTGCGGGCGTCGGGTAGGACAGCGCTTCCGGGCAGGCGGCCAGGGAAGGCGGTGCCTTTCGTTCCCTCTGGCTTCTTTCGCGCCTGCTTGAAGGGCGCATCTCATCCTCGCCTGCGCGTTCATCGCCCACCCAGCAGCGCCCTGGTTTCGCCCAGAGCTTCCTCTCCCCTCGGGGAGGCCTGTTCTAGGTCCTGCTTCCCAATGCAGAGACCAAGGGGACAAGCCGTCCTGTCCCTCCGCCTGCCTTGCGGCCGGCGGGACACAGAGGGGACGGTCGGTGTCCCACACGCAGGCCGTTGGGGTGTCAGAAGGCGCCGTGCTTGCCGATGCTCGTCCCCTGGCACGGTGACCCCCTCTCGTTTCCTGCCCCTTCCTGCGTCCTGCTCCAGGGGCGCCCCACAGTTCCTTTTTGTCGGTGCTCACAGCCAAGAACCCTGCCGTGGCCTGCTCGGGCTGCGCTGCTATAGCAAGCCACCGCCCGGGTGGCTTAAGCAGGACTCTTTCATCTTACTCTTCTGGAGGCCTGGAGTCCCCGATCAAAGTGCCGGCAGCCTCGGGCCTCGGTGGGGGCGCTCCTCCCGGCTGGCAGCCGTGTGCTCACGGGGCCTCTTCCTCAGCCACGTGTCGAGCGGGGAGGGCCTCTGGTCTCTCCCTCTTCCTCCAAGGGGCGCATCCCATCCTGGCGGCTCCATCCTCATGACTTCCTCCGCGTCTACCCGCCTCCTGAGGCCCCGCCTCCTAACCCATCCCATTGAACCGCATGAATTTGGGCGGTGCGGTTTGGGGGTCGGGACACAAATGCTCAGTGCATGGCAAACCAGGACTGATCGACCTCCATGTGCCCCGGCTTAGGATGTCTCCGCGGCCCAGCAGTGATGAGGACGTCTGCGAGGCGGTGTGGGGCGTGGCGGGCCAGCCTCAGGCAGCGCGTCCCCGTGTTCCACATTCTCCCCTGTGCGTTCTGAATGCCGGAGGCTGAAGGTGGCACCTCCCAGCTCTCACCTCAAGACAGATAACCACGGGCTTTTATGATTAAGAGGTAACTGTTGATCCCGTAGGATCAAACCCCTGGCAGCGTTTCCCTGCCGCGTCGCCTTGGACAGGTTCCTGGCCGTCTGTGCCTCCAGGTTCCCATCTCAGATACAGAGCGCTGATGCCCGAGAAGGTCAGATGAGGTCACGAACGCAAGTGCTCAGTGCATCGCTTCGTGCGTAAGCGGGGGACTAGTATCAGCTGTCATGTCACAGTGGCTTCGGAGTCGCGTTTGGAGTTACAGGGTCTTTTGTCCCTCCTTGTCCGTCATCTTTGATGATGGGGAAGGTCTCTTTCCAGCCCCCTTCGCCCCTACCCCTCAGCCCAGCCATGCTGACAGACCCTGTGTGGTCCCATGTGCCTCCAGGGTGCCCTGCACTGCGTGACCACAGGGACCACCCTCTAAGGCTGGGGTCTGGCCTCTCAGCCTCTTTACTCCCTGTGGACAAAGTCCCCTCCCCCTGGCCCTGAGAACCTCAGGCTTCTCTGTACTTCTCGGCTTTTTCATTCACTCCCACCGAACGTTCTCTGGCCGCCGGCTCCTGCAGCCCCGCTCCCCGGGAGGTGTTCTCCAAGGAGCCCACGCACAGCCCGGCGCTCCCCAGACATGCAGCCTATACCCCGGCTCGACAGACTCCTCTGTTCTGCAAGGCCTGGGGGCTGGGGAGGAAGCTGCTTCTGGAGACTGGGACTCCTGGGGCCTGTAGGGTGCCGTACGGGGCCAGGGTGGCAGTGGACAGGGAGAAGGCACCCAGTCCCCTGCCTGCTGCCATGTTCTACCGTCATCCTGCAGAGTCTTAGAACCCTAGAGCTCAGGATGCCAAGGGACATCAAACAGTGAGGCACCTCACTAAAGAAGGACTCCTACTGTTGAGATTTGCGGACATCACAGGTCATGCAGCTGGAGTAAAAACAGGAACTGGACTTGGGTCTTCCGCCTCCTGCCAGAAGGATCTCTGTCTCGGAGCAAGGCGGCTGCCGCTGCCTCTTCCGCCCTCACTGGGAAACAAGGGTCACGTCCCTTAGGCAGTGGGAACATGAAGAGGACACCATGGAGAGAACTGTTGTGGGGGTGGGGTGGGGTGAGGATGCGGGTTTCCTGAACCCCCTTCCCCCCAGTCCTGCACCCTGGTTGCCAGACCTGAGCCTCCGTCAGCATCCCCGCTTCCATGATGGCGACTGGCCTGAGGACTTTGGAGTGCAGATCTATGCATCTGGTTTCTCTCGGAGTCTCACCACGTGCTCAGCAGTTAAATCATCGATTTCGACAGTGCGGATCTGCAGCTTATAGATGCTATCAGAAGTCAAGCTCTTCTCCCCCGAATGCAGGGAGAGCATTTATTCAGGACCCAGGGCGTTTCTTGTAGATTTTTCTCCACTTAGAGTTTACACACACGTTGAGCATTTTCCAGGTGTGTTGGCTTTCCGTTTCTCTTTTGAATTAAACGAGATGTTAACTTGGTGTGGGGTCTTCGGTGTGTAGGAGGGCCACATTGTAAAGTGTCAACAGACTCTTTAATGAAACATGGGAGAAAGCAAGTTGCAGTGAAGACTTCTTGTTTGTTTTTGTTCTTTATTTTTCCTAGTTAAGGAACTTGGAATTCTGAACATTTACATGTGAAATTCAGCTACAGCATATTCAGATATAAATAATACATTGCAATTTTTATGTAGTTAAGCATTACAGGAGTCAGACAAGCTCTGGAAGGATTTGCATTTAATTCTGTTTTTTAAAAAATGCGTCCCCTAAAAATAAAATAATTTCAGACATACAAAGTAACTAAGACAGTAAGGAGAATTTGCAGTGGAATGTGACCCGTTTAATTTAGTGCCTGAACCATTCGTGGGATTAACTTACAAGAGAGGATCACCCTGGGGTGGCGGAAGGAAGAAGCTGCTCCAACTCATGGGCCAGGACACTGGTGTTGGCCTTCAGACGGGTCCCACCTTGTACCTTTTGGCTCTTCACAGGACCAGCTCTCCTTCCATTAAAGAGTGATGGAGACCTGTCCCTGTAGCAGAGGGGACATGGCTGTGGGCAAAGGCAGGGAGTGAGGCAGGGGAGCGAGGAGGGAGGCCTGGTGACATGTCCTTGCTTTTACCTTCCCCTTGGTCCGCCATTCAGGGCTTCTTCCTTCTTGCGGGTAGGACAGTCCGAGTGGGCACCCAGAAGCCTCTCAGTGACTGTATTAATTTGCCCAGGCTGCCATAGCAAATGCCACAGACCGCAGGGCTTAAACAATGGTTTTCACAGTTTTGGAGGCTGGACGTCCAAGATCAAGGTGTGGACAAGGCGGGCTTCTCCTGAGTCCTCTCCCCTTGGAGATGACGCCTTCTCATGTGGCCAGTCCTCTATGTATGTGCGTGTATGTGTGTGTGTGTCCCTGGCCTTATAAAGACACCAGCCCTGTTGGATCAGGGACCCACACTTATGACCTCATTTAATCTTCATTACCTCCCCCCAACAGTCAGGTTGTGGGGTTAGGGCTTCGACGGGTGGCTGTGGGGGACACAGACCAGCCCCTGACAGTGGTTCTCACAGGCGCCGAGTGGCAGGGGTCCACAGAAAGGTGTCCTGAATTCATCCTCTCCTTCCACGCCCCATTTGGCCGGAGTGAGGAAATCATACGAGCTCTCAGTCTTGGTTTCCTCCTGGAGTAAAAAGTGGAATTATGAAGTGATATTTCTGATCTGCCCTAAAGTCTGGGGTTCCAGCTGGTCCTCCAGGCTCGTGTTCCCCAGATGTGTATAGTCCTAGAGTTCAGACCCGGCTCTTTTCCCAGGTGACATGGAAGCCTCAGGCATCTCTCAGCGTATTCAATGACAAATGTGCTGGGGGCCGGGACACGCAGCAGGCTGGAGCCTGTAACCTGGCTCTTCTCACGAGGAGCCCCCAGACCACGGAGGCAGAAGCTGCTCTATGCGTAGGTGACGGGTTAGAGGAGGGAAAAGGCGCTTGAAGGGGCCGGCTCCTCCTCGGTGCGGTGGGCGGCCCTCGCCCCTGCCACCCCATGCCCAGTACCGTTAGCCCGGCACAGCAGAGCGGCCACACCATGTGGCCCAGGCACGCACACTCCCCTCTGGCTGCCTGATCTCACGATGGCATAGGCAGTGACGTCGTTGATCAAGGTACATTTTACATAACATAAAGTTCACTACTTCAAACATTTCAACATGTGCAATTCAGCTCCTAGTACATCCACTATGTTGTGTGACCCTCACTGCATTCTATTTCCAAGCATTTGTATCATCTGCAAAAGAAACTCTGCTTGCCCCTCCCCCACACCCCCGCCCTCCGACAGCCGCTAATCCCCGCTCCCTTTCTGTGTATTTGCCTATCCCGGACACTTCATATAAGGAGAATCGCACAACACCTGGCCTTTGGTGTCTGGCTCCTTTCACTGGCTGCTGTTTTAGGGGTCGACGGCGTCATGTGTATCTGTACTTCGGTCCTTTACCTGCCTGAGTAATATTCCTCTTCGTCGATATGCCCCATTTTGTTTATGCATTCATCGGTTGATAGATTCGGGGGTTGTTTCCAACTTGGGGCCCTTGTGAATAATGCTGCTGTGAACATTCATGCACAAGTTTCTGTTTGAACACATTTTTAATTCTCTTGCGTATGCGCCTCGGAGTGGCATTTCTGGGTCCTGTCGTAACTCTCCGTTTAACATTTGGAGAAACTACTTTTGTTCTCACTTGACAGGTGAGGAGATTGCGGTTTGGATAGTTTAGGGCCACTGGCAAATGCAGTGCCGGCGCACTGCCCCTCCATCACACTGCCCCAGAGGGGCTGCTCCCGCCGGGGTCGGACCCCTGGAAGCCAGCCTGGTAGATGGTGTGGGAAGGGCATTCTGGGCAGTGCGTTAGGTTAGAGAGCGTTTCGCATCCACGCAGCCGGAGGTGACTGAAGACGGTGGAGCATGCGAGGCGGAAGGAGCCAGACCCCGAAGGGCCTAGCAGTGGCATGCAGGAAGGTTTTAAGTGAAAGAATAAGTCTGAAAAACATCTGTGTGTAAACAGAAATGAAACCCGCAGCTCAAATGAAAAGGCAAACACACTCTGAAAAAATATTTGCAGCCACGTGAAATTGGATCGATCGCTTTGTTATATAAAGGACTCTCAAAACCGGTCGTGAAAACATTTAAACCGACTAGATGAATGGGCAAAGGATGCGAACAGATGATCCACAAAACGAGGAACACGGAGCAGTGAACAAACATATGGACAAATGTGCAACTTCCAGTATAATCGAAGACGCGCAGGTTGAAATCACAGGACGGGAACCATTCTCTGCCTATCAGACTAGCAAGCGCTCGTCAAAACGGCAAAGCCCGCGCTGGCGGAGCGGGTTATGGGAAGAATTCTCATACTTCCTGGGCGCGTCCAAGTCTGGGTTCCAGACGCCCCCTTCCCTGTAACTCCGGTTTCGTTCTGCTCACTCAGCAGTTGCAGCGACATGGTTGCTTCGATGAAGGGGAACTTGGGGGAGGGGACAGCGCACAGGTGCCTGGAGGCCAGGACGCCATTCACGTGCGAATGCCGGGGGTCGCTCCAGCCCCAGTCGTCTTTGGCGCTTGAGAACAACGTCGAGCCACACTCCGGTGTTTCCTCCACGCTGCTTCGTATACCCAACGTCATGGTTCATTAGTGGTGTCGCCGGTTTAAGCAAAAAGCCTGGGAGTTGCCTTTCCTCCTTGTCATGGTCTGAATGTTTGTGTCCCACCCCCCACTCCCGCCCCCGGAATCCATACACTGAAAAGCTAAACCCCGCCCTTGATGCTCTTAGGGCGTGGGCTTTCGGGAGGTCTAAGTCGCGAGGGTGGAGCCCCCGCAAACGGGATCAGCACCGTTGTGAACTGGACCTCGCAGCCCCAGCCCCGCTCACCACGTGAGGACGCAGCGGACGGGCCCTCAGCAGACACAGAACCTGATCCCTGGCTCTCGACCTCCAGAACCGGAAATCGGCTTCCGCCGTCCAGAGGGGGCCGGGTTGGGCTGTTCTGCTGTGGGGGCGCGGACGGGCAGTGGCGGCCCGCCTCGCCATCAGGTCCTTCTCACGCTGTGTGGTTGCACCTCAGGAAGCCTCTTGCCTCCATCCTCTGATCTCTTCTCTGACTGTCACTGCCTTGAGCCCTGCATTGTCCCCAGTCTGACATGCGGGCCAGTCCCCTGGGGCTGCGGAGCGAGAGCGAAGGGGCGTTTTGAGGGAGACATACAAGGGAAGCTTCTACAGGGTCTGCGAGGTTTTGTTATTTTTTAGAAGATATGAAGCAAATATCCCAAAAGGTTAAGATTTATTGAATCTGGTGTGAACCAGATGTTCATTACATTCTATTTTTTTCTATATTTGGAATATAATAATAAAAAGGTTTCAGGTTTCTCATCTGACCTTCTTTCTGGAAGTTTCCCTTCATTGCTGTCCTTCCTCCACAAACCTTTAAATATTTTAAGAGCAAACAAATCTGATTCTGCCATTTTTACTTCACAACCCCCATTAGGTTAGTTTTTCATTTCTTACAGAATAAAATCCAAACATTAGCTGGATACACAGCCAGTCTGCACCCTGAGCCCAGGCCTGGCTTTATCGCTTCCCAGACGAGACCTTGAACGCTCCAGACCCCGCCAGTGCCGCCGCACGTGGCCTGCCCTGCACCCCCAAACTCCAGCCCAGCCCGCCGACGACCCCCATCTAGCAGGTCTCAGCTCACTTTTCAAAGCCAAGGTCAAGCATCCGTCCCAGAGGGAAGCACTCTGAGGTTCCTCAAGCAGACGTCGGTCCCTTCTTCCTTTTGATTCTCAAGAAATTTTGTTCCTGACATTTATCGTTCCTGACATTTATTCTTCTAAAAGACTGAGCTCCTCAAGGGCAGGGCTGGTGTCCTCTTCGTTTCTGCAAGTCCCAAGCTGAGCGCAGTGCCGGCAACGTCAAGAGACGGCCAAGAGGCCTTGGGTGGGGACGCCCTTCCCTCCTCGCGGGAAACTTGACGCAAGGACAGCGCGTGGGAGACCCGTTTGGGGGACACACACAGGCCACGGCTAGGCGGGCATCGGGCCCAGGGAGGAGAGCAGGGTGGGCGTTCCCAGCGCGCCGAGGCCCCGCCCAGCCTGGGCGGAGCCAGACCGGAGGCTGTGGCCCCGCCCCACGCTTTCCAACCAAGTCCTCCAGCCCACCCCCCCGCCCCCCGACCCGCTGCCCAGTGCACGTCCCCCGTGGCTCTCAGCTGTCACTCTCCAGATTCCCCTCAGCCAGAGAAAACCCTCCAAGTTCACGCCCTTCCCGCGGGCATCCAGCACCTGACGCCTGGTCGATGAGGGCATATCGAGGTCCAGCCCCGTGCCCCTGGACTGGACAACTCCAAAAGGCCACCCCAGCAGCGGAGCTCCACGTTTGGGCAGCTGAGCCCTGTTTGTGTGTCTGCAGCAAAGTTCGCCTCTGTCCTCACCCATTTCCACTTCTTCTGCTCCCAGACAGGTGTCGATTCCCCGGTCCCTCTCTCTCCAGTGCATGCCCAGCGTGCCAGTCTCCATCCTGACTGAAGACAAGCAATGCTTCGAGGGCTCGCATTCCTACCCCAGTGCCTTCACTAGATTAGAAAATAATTTCTGAGGCACAGTTTCCAAGGTCTACTCCATAGGTTCTTGAAGATCCTTTGGTCACTTTGGGATTTTGTTAGTGGCCCCAAGGCCACTGCCAGATGGCCCCACATCCTTACCCATGAGCTCAGGAGAATTTAAGTAAAGCTTAAACTTTTAAGGAAAACTCCAACTTTTCAAGGAAAGATGGCTTTGACCAGATATGTGTTTGTTCCCAGTTAGTTGCATGAGAGGGATGAGTGTGTTTCTTACAGATCACGGAAGTCACCGAAAGACAAGGCTGTGGCCTGGGAGAGGCGGCCGCAGTGTGTTTGGGATTTTTAATTCACGGCCTGGACTGCGAGCTGTTTGTTTGGGATGTCAAAGGCGGAGGTGGTCAGACACCCAGCCAGGTGGCCTTTGCCCTGGAAGTTACTTCCCGGTAGTGCCTTCCCTCACTCTGGGTGGGGTGCTGGTGGCGGCGAAAGGCACATGGGGTCCGTAGGACACTTCTTGTTGGAAGGACAGCCACCCCCCTTCTCCTTAGACTTGACCTCAGCTCCTTTGTCTTCCTGGGACTCGGTCCTCATTTGTGACTCTTGGTTCCCAAAAGGCCCATTCTCTCTAGCCACCTCTGTAGCTCTGCCTCTTTATCCACAGCCCTGCCATGTGGCACGTTTTCTCTAGATTTCTCAGTTCATCGTCTCATGGAATTGTTTTTTAACGTTTGTGAATGCATTTGGCGGGCAGACGTGGCCATTGCGGACAGAGCGACGATGAGGAGAAACCCCCCCCCCCCTAGCCCCCCCACCCCCCCGCTTTCCTCCCAGGGCCATTGAATAGCAAGTCAGACAGGCAGGCGCTGGCCCCAGCCCGGAGCAGTGTACACGGCAGCCTCCTGCCATCTTGCCAGATCCCCCAGGGATTACATGTGAGTTCCAGCTCACCTTGCAATGAAGTCAGAACAAGAAGACATCCCCCAAAGTAGCACTGTCTCGGGCTGGTAGAGTCACGTGACATTTAAAGAGGCTTGGAATCTCCATCCTGTTATTTTTAGCTGAAGAAGATTCCTTTGCCAAAGTCTGCTTCCAAAATTTTATCACTTTCCGAGAAAACTAGCATGCACGGAAGCCTGTGGATATTGCCGCCGTCTGTCTGGTTCATTCTGAAACCCCAGCGCCTAGCACAGTTCTAGGAACATGGTAAACACGCAGCAGTTACGCTGTCGAACTGAACCCCAGCGTGCTCCTGCGGCGCGGCGGTCAGTCCAGGGGCCCGCGGGGTTGACGGAGGGGGTCAGTGCAGGGCCAGGCGTCTCAGCCAGCTCAGGCTGCTGCGACAGAACGCCACGGGCTGCGCGCCTTGCAAGCAGCAGACACCACTTGATTCCGTTCTCGAGGCTGGAAGTCTGAGAGCGGGGAGCCAGCGCGGTCGGGTTCGGGCGAGTCCCCTGTTCCGGGCCGTGGGCTGCAGACGTCTCGCCGTGGCCTCGCATGGCGGAGAGCAGAGAGGGAAGCGAGCTCCCTGTCATTCTTCCCAGGGCCCTAATCCCGTCAGGAGGGCTCCCCCCTCGTGGCCCGATCTGATCCCAGATCTGATCCCGGTTATCTCCTGAAGGCCCCACTTCCAGATGCCCTCACACTGAGGGGCGGGTCTTCCGCAGACAGATTGCGGGGGACACAAACATTCTGTCCGTAGGGAGTGCGCCCCTGGCGGGCGCTTCTGTAACCCTAAGGGAAACCCGATCTAACCTGGACCCCCATTCGCTGCCGTCACAGCGCTCAGCGTTACCTTACTCTGTGTGTGGTCCGTCACTCCCACGAGGATGTCAGCCCCGACTGCAGAGACTTTATCTTCCTTGTCACCGCTGGAGTCTCCCATGCCCAGAACGCTGCTGGGCACGCAGTAGGTGCTGAGTACATACCTGTGGAGTGAATGGATATCCTCAACGGTGAACGTTAGACCTCTGTAGAAGCAGGAAGGGAGGTGGGGGATGCGGAGACAGCCCGGCACCTCTCCCAGGGCCCGCGTGTGCGGGGCTCCCTTGGCGCTGGCCCCGGGCCCCTGGCGGAGGCTTGGCGGCCCCCAAGGGGCGGTGCTGGGCAGCAGCGGCCTCGCTCATTATTGCGTGGTTCATCATGCGAAGCAGGAGCTAACCTGTAAAGAAAGTCCGAGAAGGCAGAAGGGTTAGCTGCCGCCACGGAGCAGACGGTTCCTAGTGTACCCTGTCCCCTCTGTGGCGAGGCCCCATCGAGCCCTGCGTAAGAGGATTTCTTGCCAGTTGTCACTGTCACCAGAGATAGAAGGAGAGGGGATTTGGGGGTGGGGTATTTGGTGTCCTACTAGATTGACTAATCACTCTGCAGGTACTTTAGTGAAATGATAAGTTCTGGCGTTAACTGACACCCGTCTGCACTTAAAAGCCGGTTTAAAACATCTTTCATGTAGTTTGGTGAGCAGTGTTTTCCCGAGGAACTGGGTGCTTCGCTGTCCGTGGTGCTGAAACGCTGTTTTTATATCAGAAATAACGTTTCCGACGTCTTCCTTTTTGACGCTCCTGAAAGATTCATACGTTTTAAAACTCTTTTCACAGGCATCTTATCTTATTTCTGAGAGTCTTGTAAAGTCTGTAGGGAAGGTAGCTCCCTCTTCCCTCATTTCATAGATGGGGCATTTTTGGCTTGAATCAAATAAGTTCCATCAGAATTTCTCTCCTTCTGACATGCCTCTTAAAACACATATGTTTTTGCTAATGTGAAAAAAATTCATTGAGGAAAGTTTTGTAAATACAGAAAAATACGAAAATAAAAATACTTTCTGGTCCCACACCCAGTAGAGGGAACAACTATTGACGTTTTGATAAACATCCCTTGGTGCAGATAGAAGAAGGAGGGAAGAGGATACGTGGTCTAATGCCGTGTGCTGTTTTGGAACAACATCGCTCACTTAGGAAGCCATTAGGCACCTTTCTCTCTTAGTAAGTGTGCTAATACAGCGTACCGAAATAGGGGAGGAGTATATACCTGGGTTTGTGCCATAACTTATGACTGTTTTTGTTGGACATTTAGATAATTTATATTGCCTTTGGGATTATCAGCGGCACTGTAGTAAGCACTCTAAATGTTTATGCATATTAGTATTTCTTCAAAAAAGGGCTGGAATCGAAATGGCTGGGTCACATAATTTAACCAAATAGTCCAATTTGTACAGCCATCAGCTGCTCATTTTCCTCTGTACTCGTACGCTCTGAGCATTCTTTTGAAAAAAAAAAAGATTTTATGGATGAAAATGGCACTTTGCTGTTTTGATTTGTGTTTCTTACATTGCTAGTGAGATTGGGTATTTTTTCTAGTACTTTTGGCTGTTCAAATCTTCTTTTACTTAACTTCCTTCTCATAATCTTTGCCTACTTTCCAGTTTCATAGTTTTGAAATCTAGGTCTTCCGATCCTGAATTCAGTGTGTGTTCCTTGAACCACAAGGCACAGCCCCTGTGAAAATGACCAGTGTCCAGGGCAGGTTCTTAAGCTGTCCTGTGGTTCTTGCCTTTTAGGCCCCTCCCCCTGAAGGTCCCAGTGCTTTTCCGCTTCTGGCCATGATGACTCAGTGGTGTCTATATTGCTTTAGTAATTACATGTTGCCTCATTCAGTTCTCACGAGTGACCCGCGAGGCTAATGGGGCCATGGTGCCTGTGTCACAGAGGACGGTGAGGCTGACGGACTTACCCAAGGCCACAAACTCGTACTAAGTCAGGGTAAAGCCTGAAGCAGGGTCTCCTAGGAGTCTAGTGGGACGAGATCTGATAAGCTAATCACAGTGATGCTTAGTGACTTTTATACCATGCTATCTTTTTCAGAGTTATTCGCATTTCAATATAGTGACCTGAAGCAGTCACTGCTTAGTGCCCTGTCAGCTAGGGGCAGGACTGTTTTAGGGTCTGGAGCTGGCCCACTCTTTAAATGACGCTCATGGATATCCACTACTTCATCTATGCACGGTCCTCATACGTCTGCCTCACTGCGGGTTGGCTTGCAACAGCAGCTGCGACAATCTCAATATATACATATGATGCCCAAAACGGAAAGGAAATGGAGAGTTCCCACCCTCCCTCCCTCTAATTACCCTTGTTAACCTAAAACTCAAAGACCATTCAACATGAGAAGCAAATGAGAAGCATTTATTTGAAAAAAAAAAAAACAAAAAAAAAGCTATTCGGGAACCACTGTTCTGATTAGGAGGAAAAGGCAGTGGGCACTTCTGGGAAAGGGAAGGGGCAGTCCCATCCGCAGAAGGAGGCGTTTCTCTTGGTGCACGTCACACAGCGTGGCGATGCCCATTCTAACCAGTGTTTTCAATTTTAGTCCAGTGGTCATCGATCCAGGAGTCATAACATCTGTTTTCTCGCTATCTTTGCAAATAGTTCTTTGAGACAGGAGGTTGCTCAGGCCCAGCCCGAAGGTCGTTTCGTCCTGTTTTAACATCCAGAGGTTTGTGGCCTGAGACGTGCAGGCCGCTCCTCTGGCGCGGCAGCTCCCGCTCCGTTTTAAAGTAGCTCTGTTCTTATTATACAGATACGTATTTTTTACATTTTCTATGTGCAGAAAACTGTTGTTTCATTTTCCTCACAAAATCACTCAGAGCCTCTTTTTTTGTTTTGTTTTGTTTCTCCAGGGTTAATTAATTGCTAAATGCCAATCGAAATGTTCTCTAAGCACCAGAAGGACCGTACCCGGGCGGCTCGGACATCACAGGACACCAGGCAGCATGGACGGCTCCTCCCTGCGACTCGCCGTCTGATGAAGTCAGGCTTCGGGCCATCGCAGCTCCCTTGCCCGCCCTCCCAGGGGTGTTTGGTGCACAGCAGGCCTCGTCGGAGCAGGTAGGGATGTCCTCAAACAGCTGCTGCAGCGCCTTGGCCGTGCGGTGACATGTCACATGGTACGAAACCACGAAGAGCAGATGCTGGCCTTCCACGGCCATCTCTGCCTGAGTTTTCTCTCTGATAGATTTCATCACCATGGCTTTACACGTTTATGAGAGAGGGCTTTACGATTTTTGTGTAAGTGATGTTTTTGGCAAAATGTTTTTGGCAAAATTTTATGGCAATATTTTGCTGGCGTTTTTTAAAATAGGATTGAAGAGAATTATTTCAGTGACCATCTAGTGCCTATTACCTTTGCTTATCTCTGTATTGTTTTTCGAAGAATTTCCTAAAGGTCTTTGTTGACACTTTAATTTTTGTGGAGTTAACACACTGCTGCTGGAGTCCAGGCTAAAGTAGATTGATAGAGTATGGCATTATGAATTTGCATTTTTCTTGCGGAGATGTGAAGATTGACACATAGTCAACTCTCAGTTGGCTGGCGATGAGCAGAAGGAAGGAAATCACAGGTAGAGTCATACTTAGACTGATTAATGCAGCTAGCTAACTTGTTTATCCAGTGGTGGATTAACTGTACCCAAGGCAAGGAAGGACTGGGGATGGTGTCATATCTCCTGGGGGAAATACTCAGACAGCAGATGACCACTCCTGACTGACAACCTCCCACGGTGTGTGTGTGGTGTGGTGTGTGTGTGTGTGTGGCAATACAAGAGCGTACTCTCCGCATGAGTTAGGATCAGTCCTAACCGTCCTGGACCCGTCCCCAGGTTTCCTCTTCATCAAGAGGTGATATAATCCCCGCCTTATAAACCCAATAGTGCGGAAGTCAAGGTTAAAGTGGAAGGACTTTGAGAAAAGAACGTGCTATGCAGATGTAAAGATGTTGACTTCTTGTTGTCTTTTTGAAACAAATGGGCTCCCATGGGGATCCAGAGTGCACAGCTGGTGCCCCGGCCAGAGGTGGGTAACTAAGACATCAGGATGTGTGGCTAGCTCCGTCTTTGAAGAAAACATTTCAGAAGCTAGAATGACAGATGCTGAGAATCAGGTTTTGAAACATAGCCCTTCTCCAGTATGAAAGGAGCCCACATCATTTTTTTCAGAGAAAGACGTGTCACAGCCTCGAGTCAGCTCTCGGAGCTTCACGTCCGTGCCGTGGGTTGGGGGCAGCCAGATGCAGAGAAGGGGCACCAGCCCATGTCAGCAGCTGTTTTTGCTGGAGCCAGAACTATACTTTCCTCTTGCTCTGTCAGAAACATGTGTTATTTTGGTAACTCTTTATTTTCCACACTGCAGCTTCCCATGTAATTATTGAATGCAATTAGGTATCCCATGCTGCATAATTACTCAGCTATCTGTACCTCTGAAAGATATGAAAGTAAATGATCTTGAAAGTTCATGGGAAAGCCTCTACCCAGAGAATAAGCCTGGGCTTTCTGCCTACCTGACAGTGTGTCCGAATAAGACAAAACAAATTTTAAACATTTTGGGTTCATCCTTCATCTGCTGTACACATGAATGAAATTTAACACTAGTGCAGGAGAGCCAATGGGCTTCGTTGACCTTTTTTTTTTTTTTTTGGTCATCTTAAGCTCTGCCTTCCTGTTCTGGTTTGTGCAGACATCCAAATGAAACCTCTCTATGGAGTGAAAAAAGGAATGATGGATTAAGGTCCAAAGGCGACCCATGAATCCAGCCTCGCTAACCTGTGCGTGGGGTAGCGGGAAGGCCCTGCTTTATCTCTGGATCAAATTCATTCCTGTGCACAGTGAAGAAAAGACTAGCGAAGCATATTAAAGTAGAGAAAGGGCTTAGCTTTTTATACACATTACATTAACCAGATCCTTTTGATTGCACATGACAGAAACCCAATTCCAGGCAGCTTAAGTAAAGAAGGGGTTAGTGACATGGTCCTGGGCATCTAGGAGAGTGACACTGAGCAGCAGGAATGCATGGAGCCAAGACTCGTGCTGGGGACTTCATACCAAGGCTGTCTGCCCCTTTCGGTGACTGGCACCCTCTGCTCCCCGAAGGGAGGGGGCCGTGGCTGGGGGGCTCACCTGTCAGCAGCGTGGAAGCATGACATCCTTGAATTCCTAACGCCTTACCAGCCTGTGGAGATGACGCCGTGCTCCGTCCAGTCATCTGGCTCAGGTTTGAGGTGAAGGTTAAGTGTCCAAAGTCCACGCCAGTGGCTCAGTCTTATCGCTTAGAGCTGCGGTTTGAAGAGTGCGTCTGAGAACACGAGCAGAGCATTCTCTAGGATGCTGACTGTCCCCTTCTGTGCCGTTCACGCTATTAGTCCACGTTCGCCACCTGCCCACAGCAAAGCGGGCCCCCTTCCCTCTCGCTCCTGTGAAACGCCCTGCGTGCCCCGCGGCCTCCTCGCGCCCACACCGAGTTCTGGCGTGTGCTGGGCTGGCGCCCGGGCCTGAGTGGAGGGGCAGAGGGCTCTGTCTGCTGGCGGCTCCGCCCTCACCTCTGAGCAGCCGCACGCCTGTCCGGAAGCGCCATGTGCACCTTCTCAGCCTCGGCCTCTGCTCTCCCTCAGTGCCAAGTCCGGAGTGACGCAGGTCAGGAGGGGGAAGGGGAGCACACCGGCAGCAGTGCGTGGCCCCTGAGGCTGCTCGGTTTCCTTCTCAGGCCTGCAGTTGCAACTGTTCTGAGCTGTTGATATCGATGTCATATAGATCCCCGAATGCCTCACAGGGGGCACAAAAGGAGACGGAAGACTATGGAGCGCACCTGCTAGTGGGTGCCTCTCGCGAGCAGGTAATTGCCGAAGCGGAGCGACGGGTACGCGGGTGTTTGTTGGATCAGGGGCCAGCGCACTTTTCTTTAAGGGACCAGGCCGTAAATATTTTAGGCTTTCCGGCCATGTGGAAATCTCCCAGCTCTGTCCTCGTAGCGTGACAGCACCCACCGACGGTGCGTGAGTGTGTAAACGTGGCTGCGTGCCTGTGAACCCGCACGAACAGGTGGCGGGCCGGAGTGGGCCCATGGCCGATCTGCTGACCCGTGCCTTAGTCTGTCTCGTTTAGTAGGCGCTTACAGATTTCTACAGTGAGACGGTCAACTCTTTGTGCCCGAAGTTATGTGCGATCATTTCTGAGTGAGCGAGACCACAGCTATAATGTTCTCATCCTCCATTGCTATGCGCACAGCAAATGGTCACTTAAAGTAATCACGTTTTGGCAAAAGTAAGCGTTTTCCATATGAATGAAGCTGCATATTCAGTAAGTAATTATCTAAAAACTGTTGGCAACAACTAGGTAGTTTTTCTGCAAGCGTGGGTAAAAAAAAAGTCTAATTTTGCCTGAGTTACTTAGGCTGACTGGTGAGACTTTGTGGAGCTGGGGGTCACATCTGGCAGGACCCTTCGTTCCACTGTCCAGAGTCAGTAATCTGCTGACCCGAGCTGTGCTGGTGCCTCGGGCCGGGCAGGCGTGTGTAGGTGGCACCCCCTGTGTGTGACGCTCATCAAAGCCAGGCCTCACTTCTCTGCCTCGAGCAGGTCTGTTTCCACAGAAATGGACGCCTGCCCAGAGAAAACAAGCCGACCGAAGCCTTCCACGGTGAGGATCTGGACTCCGTTTCCATGGAAATTGCAGTTAGCATCAGGGGTCACCACTGAGATCACCATCTTCACCGTCTTCCAGTGGCCCAGCCCGGGGAACTTTTCTTGGCCAAATGCTCTGCTCCACGAAGCAGTCCCTGGCCGAAATGGCTGTTTGGGGTGGTTTTCAATGTTATTCTATTATCTCTCTCTAACGAAGCGCTAAGAATGAAAAGAGATAGCGTTGAATCCCAGGGTCATGAAGTCTTCAGGGGCCTTCCAGCCCCACACCTGTGTGTGATACCTGAACGCTTCCACGGTATCTACCGCAGGTGCTCATCCAGCCTCACCTTAACGCCTCCCGTGGGGGGACCCGCTACCTCTAGAGGCGGTTGGCCCTCACACCCAGAGTCCTGTCTGAGCTGACACCAGTCTGACTGTATTTTCCAACTGGCGGTTCTGATTCTGGTTCTCGGAGTCTACGGAAGGAAGGTCTAGTTGGGGACCGAGACAGGAGGAGGGACATTCTTCCAAAGATGCGTGAGAACGCCCCTGCAGGCGGGAGGGACGCTGGGTCAGGAGCGTCCCTGTGATCCTTTTAGGCTGTTGCTCTGGGAATTTTAGTACCAGAAACTTAGTGATAACGAGAAAGCAGACAAAACAGCAGCTAGCATTTTGAGTGCCGTGCGCGCCCGGCTCTGTGCCGGCCGCGTTCCCCGTGCGCGCGGACTTCGTTCTCAGAACGACGTGGTCCACGCGCTGTTGCCCTCGTCGCTTCACGGCGAGTTCGCTGAGGCGCAGAGAGGTCAGGGAACTTTGTCACGCTCCCACGAATGGGGAAGCCAGCGTCACACCCTGGGTCCTGACGCTCGGACCTGTCTCCTCGGTGGTCAGCTTGACCGCGCGTTCCGTTCAATGTTAATGGCACCGATGGGTCTTCGGTTGGCTTTGCCGAAGCTAAGAGGTATTTCCTCAGCCCTTCCTGTAGGTCACGGCTCCGGGGAGGCCCGCCGTCCCCTGACAGGGTGGCCCGTGGGAGTGGGGCAGGTCCGGGGTAAGTGGGTAGCAGCAGCGCAGGGGAGGGGAACAAAACGACACCCAAAACGTCCTTCCTACCACAATCTGACTACGCCTGTGGCTTCGGAGTCTGTTTCTCTCATCTAGATAACTTTCCGGGGAAGCGGCCCACTCCACGGCTTGTTACCAGCCGGCTGTCACTTCACAGCGACTTTCACTGATGCTCTGCCTCCAAGCACACTGCCTGAGATCGCCTCTCAGGTTAACTGCCCAGGGTCCTGGTAATTCCGGAGGTGAAGGTTCTTCTGCGCTGAGGATGACAAATAGCCTTCACCGTGAAAGGCTTGGGGTGGCACAGTGAGAGGGAGGCGTCAGAGAAGGAAGCCAGGCCCTCGGCCCATTTTCTTACCCTCAACGCCTTCGTGTGGTATCTGACGGCACTTGCTCAAGGTGTCGCAGTTAGTAAAATACAGTTTCCGCCCCGTGAGTTTTCTCCAAGAAACCTATCCAAGTTAGTATCATGGGACTGCAGAGATAAACCACCCGTGACTCCTGCCTTGGAAGGCCAGAGGGCAACGTGAAAAATAAAATGGATGCACGGATCATGAGGCTACAAGGCAGGACGTGCAGCGAGTGGCCCCAGAGAGAGAAGCAAAACGAAGAGGCGTCCAAGGAGGGAGCGGCCACCTCCTCTCGCTGGGGCTCAAAGACGCCGTCACAGGGAAGGTGGCGTTTAAGTTCAGAGTCACAAACTGGAGGCCGCCATCTGAATCTGGCCCACAGACATGTGGAAGGTTCGGACGGAGCCTGCATGAGGCCGCGCAGCAAACAGACATGGAATCGCATGGAAAAACCCTTCGTTCCGGGCTTCTGGCGATAGAGACCGAACGGCAGCCGAGAGGCTGACTTTGAAAGGTGGGCCGTGGTCAGAGCGTGGAGCGCGCGCCAGCAAAGTGGAGCTTCTGTTACCGCGCACGCGCCAGAAAGGGTGGAATTGGCCGGTCGCTCTCCACCCTCCTCCCCGAGGGAACAAACTCTTCAGAAGGATGGAGGCGAAAATGATCAAGAGACGCATCTCGTCCCTGCTTGTTCGGTGATGGCATCATGCGCCAAGAAGGGTCATCATCATGGGGCTGGAGAAACCCCAAGAGAATCGGCAGACGCCATGTTTGTGTGGCTAAACCAAGAAGCAAGCACGGCGTACACCGTGTTACTGGAATGGAACGCATTCTGTGTTAGCTTCGCTTTGCACACAGCACACACAGACTCCCGCAGGAGCCGGCTCTGACCCAGAGCTCCCCGGGGACAGATCGCACCTGTCGGCCCCCCTCCCGCTCTCCCCGCCAGCCAGTCCCCGTGCTGCTCCGAATATTTCAGGTTGGAAGAATGCCACCTTTGGTCTTACTTTATTTTCATTTAACATGCCAATTATGGGTCTTGCTGATCTGCTCGCGGGCTGTTTTCCAGAAGGCCTGTCTCATTTTATGTAGATTAAATCAATTATGCTGATTTGGTTCCATTGGCAGCACATGTGGGACAATTATTGCCCAGGTTCGTACTGCTCATTCCTGATTCGACTCCACAGCTTGTCCCGTAATCACCTCTCTCCTCCCCGCACCCATCTCTGTCGGCCCCAGGCCCTTCGCCCGAAGCGGCGGAGGCACGTGGCCTCTCCAGAGTCCGTCCGGAACAGTCGGACGCAAAGCTCCACTGGCTACATCTTGCTGCCACAGAACCCGAGCCGGCTTGTGTAGAACACGATGAAGCTACGGAACCACAGGCCAGGAGACGCGGCCAGTGGCCTGGCTTGGCCGGTGACGTTCTGTGCTGGACGCCCGGCTCGCCCGCCCAGCACGCATCCTCTGCTCTTCACCACAGCGTCCAGCTTCTCGCAGCCTTGAGATGCGGGTGGACTGATGCTACCTCCAGCTCTCGGCGGGGTTCCAGTTTGTTTTCGGCCAGCTGCAGACGCCGTTCCGGTGGCCGTGAATGGGTTCAGGGATGTACCACACACCAAGCCAGGTGACGCAGGGCCAACGACAACTTCTGGAGGTTGAAAAATGGAGAAATGGAGCCTAGTGAGGATGTATGTAGTTCTGGGATGCCTTAGGATTGCTTTTGGTACCATAATAGAACCAGAGAGAGACAGAGAGAAAACCAGTGGCCTCCCAGATCACGTCTTAGCTGAAGCTAGACACCACCAGACTGTTCAACATCATTAGCCAATAGATAGATTCTCCTTCTGTGTAAGCCATGGGGTTGAGATTTCTACTTCTGGCAACCAGAAGCATCTGAACTGCTGTGTGGTGTTTGGTATAAGTTACTTTTCCTGTCTGACCCTCAGTTCCTCCACCGGCCACATGAGGAGCTGGGGTGGCTGAAGTGCATTCAGGCTCTGGGATCGAGATTCTCATGCTTGCTTGCAGTTCTTTATACCACGCCTGGCATGTTCCCTGCCAAGGAGGAAACGCTGTGTGAGCGTAGACGCTCTCAGTGTGCTATGGCCGGTGTGTAGACGCTCTCAGTGTGCTGTGGCCGGTGGCGTAGACGCTCTCGGGGCACCGTGGCCGGTGGCGTAGACGCTCTCGGGCACCGCTGGTGGCGTAGACGCTCTCAGTGTGCTGTGGCCGGTGGCGTAGACGCTCTCGGGGCACCGTGGCTGGTGGCGTAGACGCTCTCAGTGTGCTGTGGCCGTGGCGTAGACGCTCTCGGGCACCGGCCGGTGGCGTAGACGCTCTCGGGCACCGTGGCTGGTGGCGTAGACGCTCTCAGTGTGCTGTGGCCGGTGGCGTAGACGCTCTCAGTGTGCCGTGTTGTGTGGTGGTGGTGTGTAGCGCTCTCGGGGCGCCATGGCTGGTGGTGTAGACGCTCTCAGGGCGCCGTGGCTGGTGGTGTAGACGCTCTCGGGCGCCGTGGCTGGTGGCGTAGACGCTCTCAGGGCGCCGTGGCTGGTGGTGTAGACGCTCTCGGGGCGCCATGGCCGGTGGCAGGGGCGGGCCATGGAAGGCCGCGCTGGTGGAAGTGTTTGTTTCCCGTCGGGGCTGCAGAAGGGGGACAGCGAACCATGGTGTGGGCTCTCCAAGCAGCGGCCACGGCCAGTTGCAAACGGGGAATTTAGGGACAGGCTGGCTCGAGGTCTTCGGTCACAGCTGCAGCAGCGAGCCTCTGTCCCCGGGCTCCACGTGCCTGCGCCTCTCCACGTCTGCCGTCGGGAAGCAGACCCCCCTCTTCATCCCCCACTTTTCACCATAGGCACCTTCCATTTCTGCTGCGACCGAAAATTCCTTGAGGGTCAAGGTCGCGTCCTAATCTGCTCAGTGCCTCCAGCGTGCCTGGCCCAGGGCCCCACCATGAGCTGACTTTCAGCTCACACGCTGAGCAAAGTCTCAGAACTGGGAGGGGGGGCGGCAAGCTTCGACAAGGAAAAGGTGACGGGGCTGACTGGCTGCGGACTCCAGTCGGAGAGGAGAGGACGTGGAGCTACAAAACTATGCCTGGAGTGAGTCTCAAATGCCAAGATGAGGTACTGGGCCCACAAGGCGCCTTCCCGGAGGGCGCTAAGTACTAAGGTTGTCCAAGGGCACAGCTGTGCAGCCGCATACGCGTCCAGCCTCTCAACCATCCAGGCCACTGACGGGTCGTTGGCGGCAGGATTTGTGTGCACAGGAGGTAGATTATGCTCTGGAGACAGCTTGGGGGATTTCTGGCTTTAGCGTTTTCCTGTGGCAAACTTCCAAGAATAATCAGTTGTATATTTAGGCTCATTCCCCACAGGTGCGGACGGTCATAGTGCCGGTAAAAAGGATAATTCCCGGTGGGGAGGTGGCACATTCCAACCATTATTGGTGAGGGGACCCTGAATGAGCCAAGCTTGGCACTGGTTTGCTTCCCACAAGACACACACTCCCCCCTCCCCCACCCAGCACCCATCTCTCCCTACCCAAATCCCCAGACCTGGAGACTGAACGGGCTCTGAGCTACTTTTTCGACCCGACGTGGCCAGTACACCCCAAAACACGCTTTCCCGTTCTCCCTCAGCCCTCACCTTCTTCCTGACTTGCTGCGTGTCTGCTTTTTTTGTCTATTAAGGCACCAACATCTTCTCCATCTCCCAGGCCTGAAATTGATGTCACCTTCATGTCTCCCGCTGTCGCTGTCCCCTCCAGCTACGCCAGCTCTTCATACAGTGCACTGTGACATCTCCTTCTCTTTCAGACGGTCCCTCCACTCATCACAGCCTGCCAGAGCCTCAGAGCCTCTTCCTCTCCCGTCCCCCGTCCCTGGCCAGGTGCCCATGTGCAGTAGATGCTCAGCAGTGCCCGCTGGAGGAATTCAGGCCCGGGGACGGAACCGTGTAAGGGAATCCGGACTGTGCTTGCCCTCGGCAGGTGGGAGAGGCCACCTGCTCCGGTCTTGGTGAAGTGCGGTGTGGATATCGATCGTTGCCCATGGGACGACTTCAACTGGCACCTTGGGTGAACACAGTTTTAAAAAATTATAAATTGAATTTAATGTGTCCAAAAAGTGTAACTACATCTCAGACCTGTGCTTCTGTGAATCTCATTGCTGCTCATGACGTTCAATAAAAAGCAGAGAGTCAATGCAAAACTAACGAGTCAGTAGCACCCCGCGGGGTGCGTGAGCACGGTGAAACCCAGCCGGTCGACGGGGGAGGAAACGGGGCTCGCCTCGGCCCTCTCCTCGGGCAACGTTATAGACTGACGTTCTCGACAGTGTTTGGAGAACCGTTACTTCCCCGTGCATCATTCTGTCTTCCAGTCTTCAGCAGCAGGAAGGGACGGGGTGAGCCGGGGACGGGAAACAGAGGCGTCCCCACTGCGTCTCCACCTGTCTCCCGAGACGCCGTCTTCGGCTCTGTTCCGAGGGAGGGGGCCGAGCCGGCCTCACAGGGAACCTCAGCAGCCCCTTCCACGGCCAGGCTCATCAGCAGTGCTGGTGAGTGTGCATTGTGGTTCCTGCAAACGAGCGACGGGTCCCGCAGGCCGCGCTGTCGGGACGGTCGTAAGATGCATGTTAAAAAGACGCGTCTTTGGTTTTCTTCCAAGTCACGAAGGCCCAAGTCCTCTTTTCACAGTGTTGTTGCTGCCTAGCGCTGACCTCGCGGTGGGGGGGGGGGGCGGGGCGGCAGGGCAAGAGGAGCCGGGGTGGGGGGCAGGTGGTCACGGCAGCGTTTTTTGTATCACAGAAAGATTCTTCGCCTTCCGGAAGGATTAATCACAGGGTTCCTTTCAAACAGAATGTTTCATGCATTTTAAAGGAGGATTTGATTTACAAGAAACTTTTCAGCACCGCAGCTGCTGGGCAGAGCAGGCTCTTCACACTGACTGGAAATCGTTTTCTGAGTCAGGAGTGCGGAGCGTCGGGGGGAGTGATCAAACTGCTTTAGTTTTTAATTGACGAGCGGTATCGACTCACGCAGCCGGGGGCCTTGGCCTGGGCCAGCGTGTTCCGCCGTGAGCACGTGCGAACGTGCCGGGCGCTTGGGCATTGATTCGTTTTGTGCCTGTTGGGCTTTCGCCGTGAGGGCTTTGTACTTTTCTGCCTTAGACCCGAGCCGGCTTTCACAGAGGCCTGTGTCAGACGTGGGGTGGGGAGGAACTGGCCTGTATGTCACGGCAAGGAAGAGCGTGGCGGGTGGGGGGTGTCCAGGGGGAGACGCCGTCTTTGCCTTGGAAACAAACCTCAGGGTTTCTTTTAAGGCTCTTCCCCGCTCCCGTCCAGACCCCTAATCATTATCCGCCCCCTCCCAGTTGTCCCACTGCATTGAGTTCTTACTGTCACCTCTGTCTTGTGGAAATTCCACAGAGCCCTGGGACGTTCAGCGGCCCCTCCTTCCTGCCGCAGGGGCACCTCAGCAGAGCGTCGGCTCAACACCCTTCGGCTCAGTCTCAGGTGGACCTGAGCTGACTGGCGTCAGCACCTCTGTTTCATAGTTAGTGTCTGACGGGTGCTTAGGGAATCAGCATGGCAGCGTCAGACCTGAGAGAAGGGTAGGACCGCTGAGACTTCGCCATCCCAGGCCTTTAGGCACTGACGTTCTGCTGTATGTGCTTGTTCGTACCTCTGTCCGTCTCTTACCCCTGTCTGTCCGTCAGTCCACTGAGGACCGATGGATTTCAAGTAAGCACCCCCTGTCGTGCTTTTACATGATTCTCGTTTATATTCCTCGTTCTGCCATGGGTTGGATAATTGCACTGTTGACTCATGAAGTTGTGAGGCTCAACTCAGATAAGGAATAGTCAAAAAGTTAAAAGCAGTCTTCGGATATGCTTATCTGATAAATGTGGCAGGCACAGCTGTGTGTGAGGTCTCGGGGACACGAGATCAGCCACTGTCCTTCACTGGAGGAATCGGGGGCCTCATTATGGAGACGGGCTGAGGCTTCACTTTACTGTGCCCACGTCTGCGATTGTAACATGGCCCCAGGCTCACGAGCGGTCATCTTTGGAACAGGCAGATACGCGGACGCTCGGCAGGGCTCGTCTGCTCCTTGCTTCCCTGCTTCCTGCCCCGAGGTGTTCACTCTGCCGTCCCGGTGTAAATACACAGATGCTCTAAGCTCGACTGCGCTCGGGCACACAAGCTCGGGCTGACGTGAGAGCAGCGAGCGTGCCACGCGGCAGCCTGGAAGGACTTGATGGTTGAGGGCGACAGGGACAGAAAGAGCTCCCCCAACTCTGAGTCCCCAGATGCCTTCCGTACTTGAAGCACCAGTGTTGGGGCGGCGGGGAGAAAATCCCCCTCCTTCGCTGGCGTAAAGTCAGAGCTGGGCTGAGGAGCAAACCGGTTGGCGGACGGAGGGGCAGAGAAAGCCTCGTGCTGGGCTGATGGTCTCCATGGCAACGTGGGTGCCTGGTGGCGCTAATAACCCTGTTTTTCAGAGCTCAGCTACCCTCCTTTGGTGGGGAGAGAAGGTCTGAGCTTGGCTCCTTTTGAAATTTTTATAAATTTCCCAGGCAATGCATCACAAGAGAGGCTCGAGTCCCTGTCACATAACTCGGCCTGACTCGATGGGCCATGACAGGCCCAAATGAGGCCTGGCAGCAGCGAGGGCTTCAGGCAGCCTGTGAGGTTCCCGCGGGACACAGAGCAGCGTTTGTTGCAATCAGTTCCCTCTGAACAGATGGAGACATGGACTCCTGTACACCCCAAGGTCGAGCGTGCCTTGGCGGCACCCCTCAGCCACGCCTTTCCCCGGGCACTGGCTGCCGGATGCCCGGCGGTGCCCGGCGCCGGCGTGCGGTCGAGGCCGGCGGGCCACGTCCAGATTCCAGCTCGGCCCCCCGCAGCGGGCTCATTCTCTCCCTGCGCCTCAGTCTCCCATCTTTAAAGTCACGGGGGCGGTGACAGAGTGAAGGAGCGGTGCCCGACGGAGTTGTTCTTCCCGCTGCAGGGGCGTCCGCTGC
The DNA here is from genome assembly GCA_003508835.1 of Eonycteris spelaea. Lineage (NCBI taxonomy): Eukaryota > Metazoa > Chordata > Mammalia > Chiroptera > Pteropodidae > Eonycteris > Eonycteris spelaea. The sequence continues at coordinate 6,819,384 of PUFA01000071.1, read as the reverse complement.
GGGCCGGGCCGGGCCTGGGGGTGGCGGTGGGGGTGGGGGCTGACTGCCACCCAGAGGTGGCTGAGGCTGACACGGGAAGATGAGCTGATGACCCTGTGACCGGAAATAACTCCAGCTTGTCACCTCTTCCCCGCCTGCCACCCCCTGCCCTGCCCACCTCCCAAGCCCCTCTCAGCCGACAGGTCCACCCACCGCACTGCAGCCTGGAGGCTGCTGACCGGCTGGGGCGCCTCTCTCTGCCTCTCTCTGCCTCTCTCTGCCGCCCTCTCAGAACCCATCGCCACGCCCGTCGACTCTCAGATTAATTACTTCCTTCAATAAAGGGAATTGGGCTTCGGCTGTGTCCGAGACATTGTTCCAGGCTTAGGCAGAGCAGTTCACAGTGCAGTCACACGCCCCATCTTCATAACGCAAGAAGGGGAGACAGAACATAAACGTAACGAGCCGGGGTTTCTGTAGGACGGTCAGTGTCCTCCGGCAGGGGCGGCGGGCGCACGGGGGTTGCTGACCACGTTGGGGTTCTGGCTCGTGGCAGCGAGGAGATGCCCGTGGTTCCCGGTACGCCACCTCGTCACTGCAGCGGCAGCAGCGGACCGGGCACCGCCTGGGGCCTGGGGCCGGGGCCTGGGCAGTCAGGAGACGGGCGCTCTGGAAAAGCAAAGAAGGGACCAGGAAGTGGGTTTGGGAGAGAAGTCTGGGTGGGAGGCACCAACAGCTCACGGAATCCAAGGTCATCCTGAAAAAAGTGTCGGAAAAGACGGGAGCCACGTCAGGTTTTCCGCAGCGGGACGTCGGCGGTCTCCCCCGGTGAGAGTCGGGGTGTTCCCGACACGTGCGGGGGGCAGGCGAGACGGCGCCCGGGCAGGGCCGCGTCCTCGCCTCGCGCGCCGCTTCTCCCAAGTCTTCCTGCTGTCGCGGAGCCAGGGGCGCGAGGCCCGCAGCCCATCTGCTCGGAAAAATCTTCACGTCCGGAGAAGGGCGACGGCATGCGTGGGCCGTCCCATAAACACTGTTTATCTCCCAAGAGCAGCCAGTCGCGTGTTTAATCAGAGACAGGGCAGACGAGATGCGCCATCGCCCGAAGTCGGTTTCCTCCTGCTTTTCTCTCCCTTAGAAACGCCCGCTCGCCCTCACCCTGAAGCCCGGAGGGAAGCGAGGCGCTAACCGGCACCCGCGTCCACCCCGCACCCGACGCTTTTTCTGTGGTCTAAACTTTCCCCTGCCACCGGAGCAGGGGCGAGATCACTGGAGACTTTCTTGGCTTCTGCTTTAGTTCCCCCTCCCTCTCCGCTCCCACGGCACCAGGAGACGCGGACGGGGTGGCAGCCGGGGTCTGGAAGGTTAGGGATTCTCGGAAGAAGCGGCACCTTGGCTGGCCGCAGGCCCAGGTAGAAGGTAGATGAGAGAGGTGGAAAAGCTGGCAGGTCAGTCCGGACGTGAAGCAGTGTGGCCGAGCGTGGCAATGCCCCGGAACTCCCATCCCTTCTTGGTGCCGAACGGTGAGACTCTGCATCCACGGTCAAGTCTGACTCCCCACTCATCAACCTGATGCCTCTAAGGAGGTGACGGAGGCGCTTGTTTTCCTTTCTTCTTATTTTTAAAAGTCTTCCTCCCCTCCCGGCATTTCCTGTTCGGGGCCCGAGGTCCCCTGCGGCTTTCACTGTGCTGTTTGGGGTACAGACGGCTGCAAGTCACCACGATTGAGTCCATCTCAGAAAGAAACGGTTTTCCACAATGAACTTAAGCTTCGTTTCATTGCCTCCGGTTCATCCTTCACCTTGTAAGAGTCTTAAGGGTTTTCCTTGCGAGGGAGCAGCCAGGGATTCTCATGGGTTTCCTCCTCCTCTTCTACGCCTGAGGCGTCTTCCTATGAAAGTGCGCACAAAGGGACGGATGCTTCCTGCCTAACGCAGAGCCTGTGGATTCTATTCCTCACACCAAAAAGAGCCAGGCACAGCAGGGCCCCGAGAGCCCGCCGTGAACCTCCACAGGCGTCCGCGGGTAGACGCACGTGTTAATATTAATGGCTGGTCCTGGCTCTCCAGGGGCCTTTTCAAAGGGCTCATTTTTCTGCCTCCTTCCTCCTCCCTAACCCTCAATGTTTTTTTCTTTCTTCTTTCTTTCTTTCTTTCTTTCTTTCTTTCTTTTCTTTCTTTCTTTCTTTCTTCTTCTTCTTCTTTCCTTCCTTCCTTCCTTCCTTCCTTCCTTCCTTCCTTCCTTCCTTCCTTCCTTCCTTTCTTTCTAAGTTTGGATTGCTTAAATCAAATATAGAAAAAGCAAATTTGTCTCCTGGAAGACAGTTTGCATTCCAAGTCCTCCCAGACCGGTGTTGCTGCCAGGGCGAGTTCCAGCCTCGCTTTCCTCCGTCCCCTGTCTGCAGGGTCTGTGCGTGGAAGGCCGTGTGCAGGGGAGCAGCGGCCTGTGCCTTTGGGCAGGGGCTGGGCGTTTTCCCACCGCGTGCGAGGTGGACAGCCTCTCAGAAACAGTCACCGTGGAGGCCCTCCTCTTTGGGAGAATGCTGTTTGAAATCCTTACATTCTGATTCTTCTGATTTATTTAAGACCAGAGTGTAGCTTATGTAACGCGCTGAAATAAATCACAGAGGGACAGAGGATTTGTAGAGGAAATTCAGCGAGTATTGAGGAAAGCTGAGAGAGCCGTCTGGGCCGGGTTCCTGAGAGACGTCCCAGTTGCACAAGACGGTCTACACTTCCTGGGAGATAAGCTCAGAAATGCGACAAACAGTCCCTGAGCTGAGATTTTGTGCAGTGGCTTGCGGAGAATGTGGTTGCCTGCCTAGAAAATCCAAGAGAGTAAGCCAAATAACCATGAATCCTCACAAGTGTTTAGTAGTATGGTCAAATAAAATTGCGAAAATTATTAATTATCCTACAGATCAGTAATAACCAACTAGAAAACACAAAAGGGAAAGGATCCCATTCACAGTGGCAAAAGCAAACCCGACGAGATGCGTAAGACCGCGTGAAAGAAACTCTCCAGTTCCCGATGAGCAGGAAAGGAGGTCTGAGCAACGGAGAAAGCATGCGTGTGCTGAGGAGAGCTGATATTCTTCCAATGAATCTGAAAACTCTCATTACAATCACAATAGGAAACCTAAAATTGTCTGTCTGTTGCATACGTGTAATTAGAAAAATTCCAAAACTAAGCAAAACACGAGAAATGGCTTGCCACGTGAGATAGGCTGATCGATGTTGTAAGCCGTCGGTAACGAATGCCGACAGAACAGGACAGTCAGAGCCCGTGGGAGCTGACCGCTGTGAAACTCAGAGGGACGTATGCAGCTTTAAGTACAGACGCTGGAAGCTGAGAGATTAAAAATTAATGAACTCGTCTTCAACATAAGAAGCTAAAATCAAAGAAAGCAAAAAGTCTAAATTTAATGCAAATTTATTCCTGTTAATGAAATAGAAAATAAACTAATGAAACTTGATTAAGAAAATCAAGTTGACTCGAGGTTTAAAAAATACCCGAGAAGACCAATAATCACACAAGAAATTGAAAAGGCAATCGAAGATTATAACCCTAAAAGCATGTGAAATCCAGTTAATTTAGTCAGTTCTCTAAGCCATTAAGGAATGGACATTTTCCGTCACCCATTTTTAAATATACACAATGACTGTTATCCATTGCATGCATATACTTTCAGGATTGTGGGAAATGACATAAAGCGTTCTAACTCATCGCACGAATATGTCATAGTACTAACGCATTCCGCGTGATGTCATATAACATTACAAAAAATGAGAGGCACAAGTCAGGATTAGACATGAACGGAGCGGCAGGAATTTGAGCTGGAGAGGGTGACTGGGAGAAGTCAGGCAAGAACGAGCCCAGAACCAGCCCCTCGATGAACTTAAGCGCCGAGCTGAAGGAGTACCAAGCTGCACCACCACCAAGCACTGTCTGTGACGTCTCGGTGACTGGTAAACGCTGTGTGGCCTTTCAATCACCTCAGGGGGAAAAAAACCAGCTTATAAAATCAACACCCATTTCTTAAACTCCCAGCAAGCTAGAAATGGAAGGAAAATTCCTCAGTCGGATAAAGTGTGGTCGTCAGAAACCTCTGACACGTATCTGACTCAGCACTGGTCTGCCAGAGGACGCCAAGGGCCCGCTGAGCCAGGAGCAGGTGAAGACGCCCACTCACCGCGACGGTTCGCAGAGGAAGGAGGCGGAGAGTCTGGAGCACGTTTGGGAGGCAAAGAGCTGGGCTCTACAGAACCTCCTCACCTCCGGGACGCGGGTGGGCGAGAGAGAATTCTAAGGTGAGGTCGAGCTTGGACCTGGGCACCTGGCGGGGGTGGGGCGGGGCGGGGCGTTGTGCGTGAGATCCGGAGCATGGCGGCACCAAGCCCAAGAGCACCCGCAAGGTGACAGTTGGAGAAGGAGCTGCAGCTGGGGAGATTAGAAGTCAGGACAGCGGTGCTACGGGAAGCCACGGGAGCAGACGACGCTGCCCAGAGCCTCAGGTGACAAGTTCCCAGCTGGAGCAGTGCGCACAGCTCCGCCCCAGCCCCGTCCCGCCTTCCCTTGGTCGGCTCTTGCCCTCCACGGCTCATCTTCGTCACCCACGGTCCCTTCTCTAATGAGCCAGTCAGGTACGCCCTCCTTCTGTGCTCCCCAGGGCCGGTGTGACCCCATGCGGGGGCGGGGGCAGGTTTCTGCTGTGAGCTGTGGAGCCAGCAGCTGCTGTGTGAGCGGCTCGGAGCAACACGTCTGCCCGCTGCCCGCTGCAGCCGGCGAGGTCCGGCCCCGTGCCCCGTTCTAGGACACGCTCTACTTGCGGTGGCAGAAGGGCAGGTGGGCCCACCGGGAGCCGCTGTTCGGCCATGTCTGCTCACATCCCCTCGGCCGAGGCACGTCGTGTGGCCCAGCCCAGCATCGGCGGGGCGGGGAGGCGCACCCAAGCCGACACCCAGCACGACACGGCCAGGGTGAGGGCACGGACTTGCCGGGAGGGAGTGGGGACTTGGGGACGACAGCCCCGTCTGCCACGTCGGCAGCAAACGCGGTGACATCGGCCCGTCTCCTGTCTTCCCCCGAGATTCTTAGCGCCTTCTGCGCAGGACTCGGGCCGTCCTGCTTACTCTTAGGTCCCCCGATGACCACAGTGCCTGCTCGGTGAGTCGAGACGACCCGTGAAAAGTTACTGCATGAAAAATTGGGCGAAGGGACAGCAGCGCCAAGGAGGACGCGTCTCAGGAAGGCAGCGAGATCAGACCGGAAGGTGCTCTTTGCATCCAATAGCTGGAAGTTCACGGCCAGCTGTGGAAAGCCGTCTCCGGACCCGTGGTGGGGAGGCAGCGCTTGGGGGCAGTGGCCGAGCCGTGGGGGCGGAGGCAAGTGCAGCCGGTGAGCGTGGAGCACTGTCAGGCTCCTGGTGGAAACGTGAGGGGTGGGTGTCCGCAGCGCAGGGGCGAGGGAGGGTTTTTAAAGATGGGAGCGATCCAGATCCAGCCGAGTTCACAGCTGAAGGGAGGGGCCCGCGGGCAGCCAGCCCTGAGCGCTGTGGGAGAGCGCCGGTGACTGAGGCGGGGGGCCTCTCGGGGCAGGGCGGGCATGAGACGCAGGGGCCGTGTGTGGGGGCTGTCGTCCTGTTTGCTGTGGTGCCCTCTGTCCTGTGCTGGAGACGTTCCCTACCTGTGGCCTTGGAGGTAGCGGCACCCTGCCTCTGGCCGCAGAAGCTGAGGGCCGTCTCTGTCCTCCTCCCTGGCCTGGGACCGGGGCTCGGCCGGCTGGGCGCCCTTCCACACCGACCGCCGAGGAAGGAACCCACACGCAGGGGGCCCGTTGGGCTCCCCCGTGGCTGTGACGGCTCCGTCCTGCCAGGACCCCCTGTGCTTCCTCTTTCCGGTCCTCAGGAACCACCCTAATTCTGAGCTTCCACTCAGCTCCCCGAGTCCTTGTTCTCTTTGCAGTGAGCTTGTGTGGCATCTCCATTCATCTTCGTGACCGCTGCTGCTTAAGCTGGTATCCACTTCTGTGACCTGCACCCTGACTCCGCCCGGCAGAAGGATGAGGAGGGGGGTGCTGCTGGGACGGGCAGGGAGTGCCCAGCGCACCCCGGAGCCCAGCTGGTGAGGGACGGCATCGGGAAGCCCGGGGGCTGGCGCCAGGGTCTGACTGGCCGTCCCGCTCCACCTTGGCTACATGGAGCTGAGCAGATCGGTCACGCCCCAGAGGAAAGTGTGACCCCCATGTTTCCCAAACCTGAGCCTTTTATGTGCCGCCTCCCAGCGCCCCACCCCCACCGTCCACACGGACCTCATGTATAAATGCACCATTGTGCGCCAGCACATACTAGTTTCTTTAAATGGATTAGATTTAAAAAACACATTGATTTGAAAATAACGATTTCAGGCAACTAGTGCTTTATTAAAAACGGATGCAATAAAACAAAATAATGCCGTTAAATTCCAGATGGAGATCACTGCATGATGAAGATTCTCATTTCGAGCTCTCTGTGTTAGAGAGGGAGGTTCGCAAGTGTCACAGCTGATAAAGACATATTAGTGCCCAACCGAGACTTTCTTCTTGAATTAATCAGAAGCACTGAACCAAGAGGGAGTGACTTTCTCCCTTGGTGATTTAATGGCGTTTGAGGTTGGGTCAGCTTCCCTTTCAAGCTCCTCGCTCAGCCTCTCCAGGGGGCAGCAGTCCGGGACAGGGACAGTGTGTGGAGAGTGCCCCAGGGGACACAGGAGCGTCTGTGCGACCAGAATGACCAGGAGGCTTCGTGGGGGGCAGGCAGAGCCGTGGGTCGGGGAGGCGGCACAGGTCGTGTCTGGCAGGGACCGTGATGGCAGGGACAGAGCAGCCTGGCAGGGGGCAGAGTGTGCAGGACATGAACTCGTGGGGGGCGTGGGGTGCCATGTCCCCCCCACCAACTCCAGCAGGATCTTGGACTTCGTCACCTCCTCTTGTGACCTGTGTCTTTATCCTGTCCCTGACCCTGGGACCGGGGTTGAATTCTCATGCGGTGGCCACCGGTTCACAGCGACTGGGTCTGGGACTCGGTGGGTCTGGGCGGCCTGCTGGGCACTGCCATGCCAAACCGACGGACGGGGTCAGCGCGGCAGGTCCCAAACCGCTGGGCGTCAGACTGCATGTCCAACGGTGCTGCCACTTAAAAATCGCTCAAGAGTGACAACAACTCGCTTTTGAAAGGTGTAAGTAAATCGACTTGAAAAAGACATTTCGTATCACTGTCCTAACTGCAAAACCAGCCTCAGTTGCTATAAACATGACAGACCACGTTAAAATAAACGATGTTAAATAAATGTTATGACATCATAACCGCTAAGCAACGCTTCCCAAGGACCAGGCGAGCCCCCAGGAGAGCGCTGGGCCCACTGCGGGAAGACGCTAGGCTGGGAAGCCCGCGGAGGAGCCATCGTGCTGGGCAGGGAGGGTCTCAGGACCTCAGGGCCGGCAGGGGCCTGAGTAAGGACGCTGCGGTGGTCTGCCAGCTCCCCCCACGATGACGCCCGATGGTGCCCCTTTGCCACCCGCTCCCCAGATTACTGTCCTTTGGCTAGAAGTGGCACTTCGAGCAGCGAAGGGCGGCTTTGGTCTGGCCGCACCCTTTCACCGGCTCTTCCCCGTTCTCCCGGGAAACCAGGTCCACCCAGAGCGAAGCCCGGTCTGGAAACGTCTCCACCCAGAGCGAAGCCCAGTCTGGAAACTTCTCCTCCAGGCCGCCCCACTCCTCCTCGCGCTTGCCCCGGGCCGGCCCCTCCGCAGAAGCAGGGTGCGTGTCCCCCTCCAGCCCCTCTGCGGCCACGGGGGAGGCAGAAGCACGTCACAGGCCAAGCAGTCGGGTGAGCTGCGGAGCCCACTCCACTCCGTGACACCAGTGCACCCCAACGTGGGGTCGCACCCTGCACCTCGGCGCCCGTGGGCTGCCCATGTGTACAGCCTGCCAGTCACGCCCAGCGGCTGCCAGCCCCCTCTGAGAGGCTCGTGGCCTGGGGCTCGGTGCCCTTTGGTGCCCAGCGGGGCGGTCTCAGGGAGCGTGTGCACTCACGCCTCGCTCCGCGCCGCCGCCCGCCGTTCCCCGTTTCTCCCCCTTTCTCCGCGCGCAAAAGCTCGGCGTGGAGTGCATTCTGCAAGCCTGACCTTTTGCTTCCCCCGCTTGGCTGGCTCAGACGCCGCTTGCAAAGTCTCAGCGAGGCCGCGTGCATCTCCTGTGGCTCCTGTCCCAGCTCCCTGTGTCACTGTAAGTCACCGTCCTGCTCTGGGCTGAGGGGCAGAGCCGGCGCCAGGCCTGGGGGACACAGGCCGGGCTCACCCTCTGGGCTTGGATGAAGACTTCAGAGGCGGCCTGGCCGGGTCCAGTGCAATGTGAGGCTCCAGTTCCTGTCCTGGCCACTCACTGTGAGGTCCCCTGGAACTGAGAAACTGTGGCTCTTGTCAGGCTCGTAGGAGTGTCATGGGGACCGGGTGAGGGAGTGCCTTGTGAACCGGAACTGCTCCAACGGCTTTGTTCGGAGCCGTCGTCTTTGTGTGCCCAAGAATGTTTAGAAAATTATCTGAATCCTCCCCTCTGCCCAGACCTCCAGTGCGGCAAGTGGTTCCCGGTGGTGGTGGCCGGAGGGGCCGTTGGTGTGAGTCGAGTCCAGATTAGATGCCAAAAAAAAAAAATAAAAGTAATCGTCGACTGGTTTTTGAGGGTTTATTTTCACCTGAGGGGTTTGTTTGCACGCTAGATGCACACAACGTGCTTTATGTCATCGGCCTCACCCCGTCTTATTTGCCTTAATGTAAGTGTCTGTTCGGACCCACTGATGGTGAAAATTGCCTCTGTCCTTAGCAGCGGAGGAATTCGGAAAATGAGCAGCTCGGGGCAGGCAGAGGCTGGGTACAGGGAAGGCGTGTGTATTTTCTTAGGTCTTTGAAACAGCCTGATCCCCCCAGAGGGATAATCCCTCTGCAGGACACCGAAATGGGTGGCTCGCCACCACCCTACTCAGGGCAGATGCTAAACTGTGACAGAGCCTCTCTGTCGGGTTAGGCAGTGTTCTTGGGTCACCTTGGAAGATTTAAAGGATTTTCTGAGAAATCCACAGTGTGCGTGTGCCTTGCCTTGAACGCGAAGCCGAAGCCTTCCTTCAGCGGAGAGCTTGCGCTGGGGGAGGAGTGGCCCTCGGGGTGCGGGGGGGACATGGGAAGACGGGAGGGGGGTGAGGTTTCCCAGTGTGGAACAGGTTCTCTTCGTGAGGGGTTAATACGAAGGTCCATATGTTCGGGGTGTTTGTTTTCTGACAGCACAAAGTGTTTGGTGACGTGTTCTCTTGCAACACTGTCCGCCATCATCAGGCCGTGGGCCGCTGCGTTGCACGGAGTGCCAGGCTATCGGGTAAGTGTGGCTCTGCCAGAGCACACAGAGAAACACCAGCTCACACACGCCCCGTGCCCGCATGCCAGGCACTGCGCTCACGGCTTGCTGCGCGTGATCTTGCCGAATCCTCACAGCAGCCCTCGGGGGCCGGGTCCCTCGTCATCATCCCTCATGGTTCGAAGCAGACATGTGGCTTCACTGCAGGTGGCGTGGCTGCTAGTGGCCCTGGGACTTGAACCCAGGTACGTCGGCCCCTGCAGCAACGTCAGGGGTCCCCGAGCACACAGCGAGCATTGGGCTCGCCCAGGTCAGCTTTTGAAATACAGTGAAATGACTTACAAAGTGTCCCTGGAGGCGGAGCCTGTATCCTCTCAGAGGGTCACACTCAGCTCGGATAAGAACCGGGCACCAAGCCAGGCAGGCTTCCTGAGATGGCGGACGGGGAAGCCCGGGGAAGGGGGGAGCCCGTGTCCGCCGCTGGCCGCCGCGCGCGGTGGCGTCGCTGAACCCTGCACCAAACGCTGTGGACTGGGATGGGCGGACGAGCCTCGTTTGGCCTGCAGAGTTTCTAAACTTTCGAATTTGTTACCGTCACATTTGAGAATCGAAGGATTTCAAATAAAACTTACATCCGCAGCTCTGCTTGAACACGATGTCCACCTTCCTGCGTGGCCGTGGGGGGCTCGGAACTCAGGAGCGGCCGAGGTTTCTTGCTGGCGGGGAGGCGGCGCCTTTCTCTTGGTAGATGGCGGGTTTTCTGAGCATGTGGCTGGCGCTGTCGGTGCTCAGCCCCCTCCCTGGGGCCTGCCCTGCCCCTGCGCCCCAGCCAGACGGCTTCCCACAGCCCCCACCTGTCCTCTCCCTTGGGCTCCCTTTGGGCGCCTGAGCCTTCTCAGCCACCCGAGGGTCTGCCCCTGGGAGACTCGCAGAAAGGACGGTGGCAGCTAGCAGGCAGGTGTCTGGACTGGGACGCAGGCTGAGTGGTCCCCGAGGTCCTCGGTACCAGTGACCCCGGTGGCCCCCAGTGGGATCTGCTCAGGTGCGTGCCCTGCCGCGGCTCCCTCCCTGTCCTCCTGGTCTTCCTAGGGTCACGGCCCGGAAAAGCGACTGCACTTAAGCCATCGTCTCGGGATTTGCTTCGGGAGGACCCCAGCCTTAGTGTGCCTGGCTCTGTCCCCGAAGGAGAGGAGAGGGGGGCCCGTGGCGGACGCTGACTGGCCGGCCGTTTCCTGCTCCGGCCTCTGCGAGCACGTCTCTGGTGACGAGCCAGGCTCCCAGCGCAGGAGTGCCTCGGGCATCCCCGAGCGGCACGGTCCCTGTGACGTGAGATGCTCCCCACTGTCCCCAGTGCTCAGGAGGCCATCGCATCTGGACCGTGTCCCTTGACTGCCCTCCAGGCCTCCCAGTGCGGTGCTGAGGGGGAAAGTGACCTGCCGAGCGCACTCGTGCCCCGTGTAAATGACAGTGGCCGGAACGGGTCTGCCCCTCTCCCAGGGTCCCCTGCTCCCATCAAAGAGCCCCCCCTTTATCCTGAGGAGCTGTTTCTCACTGGCCTCGTCCTCTGAGGCTTGGGGGTGGGGCGTGAACCCAGGTACAGCGACCCCTGAAGGGCCTTCAGCAGCACTGCGGGGCATGCCTGCTGTGAGGCGGGTGAGGCCTGGTCACCTCCCGAGCCCGCATTCCTTGTCTCTTCCATGGGCTTGTTGTGAGAATTTAATTGATATAATAATCAGCATGTACTTAGCATAGTTCTGGGCTCATTGCAAATGATAACTATTAATACTTGGATTATTAAGGTTCTTGTTGCTTGAAGAAAAGTAACATGAGCAGACACAGAAGCCGAGCTGGAGTCTCTGAGCTGCTCTCTGGGCGCTCCTATCCCCCCCCGTCATGTGTGTGTGTGCATGTGCGCATGTGTGTGCACGTGTGTGCGTGCGTGTGTGCATGTGCATGTGTGTTTGCATGCGTGTGCATGATCACAACCCATCAAACACGCTTCCTGAAGCTCAGCTAAGTGAGCTCCCTCTGGGAACTTGTGCTGACCAACCAGGAACTGAGGCATCAAATAATATTTAATTTCACTTCTCCCTAAATATTATTGAATTCCATTCCCAGTAACCTTTTTCTTTAACTTGCTCTTTTTGAAGCACTTCAAACGGAAAAAGAAATCGCTTCGATACAAGTCAAAGAACCTCATCTAAAAAGGGCTGGTCTCCAGCTAAATGCGAGGGGCCTGGGTGATTTTTTTTTCATGTATGTTATTTTAAGCATAGAATGGTTATGTCCACGTTGTCCTTTTTCATTGCAGGGACTGCTTTTCCATCTCCCTCAGGAGAGTTTTTAGCTCGTGGAGCATGAATTTTTTTACTTATCTAGTCATTATTGGGTATACAGTATCCTTCGGTCAGACTCCGCCTTTAAATGGCTCGTCAGGAGCGGCTCCCCGCAAATACTGTGAGCTCATCTGGGGAAAGGGCTGCTCCCCTCTGGGCCCGTGCCACCCTGTGATGGCGCTGCCCAGCCGCAGCTCGTGCGGTTGCTGAGCTGACGACAGGAGTTCAGGCCGATCCCCTCTCTCTGGGTCCACGTGTTGTTTTCACGGCGTTTCTACAAGGCCCTGGAGCCGGTCTCTGACATTTAACTTGAACTTGTGACGGAACCAGTTATACTCTTGGTCTGCGAAATGAAGGGGCTGTTGGGGTCGGCTTCGCAGGGCCGTGCTGCAGCTGAATGAACTCACACGTGCACCGTGCTCTGCAGAGGGCCCGACACATAGGAGATGCTTCAGCGCAGCTGTCGTCACCGCTCACCTCGGGTGCCTACTTCAACGTGGATGGGCCCGCGCAGGGGTCTGGGCCAAAGGCAGAGGGGGCCTGGGTTTGTCAGTGGAAGGAGGTTTGTGGCGTTCGCGCACAGCGTTGTCGAGAGCGTCGTGAGTCGTGGACGTAAGGTGACGGACGCAGGGCCTCACGCCCAGCCAGTATTCAGGAAATGCTACTTCCGTCCTAACAGAGCCCGAGCTACCCGCTTACATCCTTAAGGAGTTCAAATGTGCAAAGCGAAACCCAGTGATTCATTCCCTCGTTCCTTAGACATTAGAGCCTTCTGGCACAGGTGCTGTTCCGGCCCCAGGCAGGGATGAGGCACTGGTGACCGCAGATGAGCGACGAGGCTCTCGCCCACCTGTTACGGTGAGAGGTGACTGACAGGGAACAGCAGATGCTGATGTCACGTGGTACCAAATGCTGCGGGGGGGGGGCGGGGGGGGAGGGGGAAGTAAATAGGTAGAGGGGGTAGAGAGTAAGGGAGGTCGGGACAGGAGAGGGGACGATGCAGTAGACGGGGTGACCTGGGAAGGCCTGTCGGGGTGCCGTTTGAGGGGGGCAGGGAAAGGAAGCCCAGCTTCCTGTTCGGTTCCGAGCCATCGGCTGTAGTCCCTAAGCTGCCGATAGGGCACACGCTCTGACTGAGTTATTGCACACGGCTGGTTGCAAGATTAAAGTCAGTGGGGTGATTTGTTATCATCTTCTTGAAGAACAATCTGTGGGCAAAATATTATTAGATTTCTTTCCTTTTTTTTTTTCCTTCTAAAAAGCTGGGAGTGAAGTTATTTAATTAAGACCGTGTCAAGCGTGGCTCCATTTTTCCCTTTGGCCCTTTTCATTTCAAATATAAAAGGTTTCCTCTGGGAAAAGTGTACAGAATCCGGTTTGTCTCCTTTATTGGCAGAGTAAAGTTTTATTTAATCTACCTATTCCCTTCATGTTGTGAACTAGGTACCAGGGCTCTTTTATACTGGAAAACTAATCAAATATCATGTGCACGGGGGCGGGGTGTAGCTGGACCTCATTTAATGCCGAAATCTCAGGGAGGGGTCACAATCTGGGCAGAGACTCAGGATATAATTCTTCATTTATTTGTTCGACCTATTCATTCACCCCCATGTTAATTGAGAGTCACATTTGTGCAGAATGACCGTGCTAGGGTCTGAGTGTACCGTTAAAGAAAAGACGAAATTGTAATTCCTCTTGCTGAAAGTCCTGCGACCGTGGAAAACTACCAGCAAAGGAGAAGTGGCTTCATGTCCCCCAGTGTCTTACTCCCTAGAAACGGCGCCTCCTCCCCACTCGTCCGGACCTAACCTGTCCTTTAAACACTCGCTTGGATCAGGTCCCTCCCCGGGGCCTTTCCCGCGTGCGCCGTCCTTACCTGGAGGTCCTGTTTTTGTTTTTCCACTGAGGTTTCTGTGAGCAATCTGTGTGTCACTTGCTTTTATGTTCAATTAGCTACTGTCTTCTCTCTGAATTGAAACTGTTTGTCGGGCTTGGACCAAATAGCTTCTAATTCTTTGTCTTGAAACATCTACCACCTGTCCACCTGTGTATTTTGCATAGAGCAAGCACTTATTTGGGTGGAAATAAGCAAGCGCGATGTTCCTCAGATGATCTGATTTGATTATTAGCGTCTGCTTATGTCCACCCTCCCTCTATCCATCATCCATTCATCTTTCCATCCACCGTCCATCTAACCATCCATCCATCCATCCATCTATCCACCATTCATCTATCCATTCACTACCTTTCCAGCCACAATCCGTCCATCTACCCATCTACTATTCACCCATTCATTCATTCCCCAGGGGAAGTTTATTAAAATTAGTTCGATTATGGCAAAATCTATAGTTTAAAAATTCTTCCATCTTATGACTCATATTGCTCTGTGTGGCATCAGAAAGGCCGATAGAGCCAGCACGGACACGGGGTCCAGCGCGGCAGCCGGCGCCTGCGACTGGCCTGGACGACGGCCGTTCTCTCCGGCCTGGCAGCTCTCGTGTTGCCGGAGGCCTGGGAAGCCGTAAGCCGCCAGGCAGCAGACACGGTGCGGCGTTTTGGACTGAGAATTACTGGTCTCTACTTTCTAATGGTTCAGTAGTCAGTGCATATCTATAATTTAAGCCATTCCACTTGCTTCCGTATGTTTTGTTTTAGAAGCACACAGTTTATGCTGATATAATTGTTATATTAAAAATGGTCCTCATTTAAGCTTTCCAAGAGTACCAATGCACAGCTCATAACTGTTCTGTTATCATTAGTCGCACGCAGGGGAACATGACGCAAAGTAGGCATTTTATCACTTGAAAACAAAAGTGGTTTGAAAGAACAAAAGATCGCACATCAATTCCCTAGGAGAAAAATGCCAGCCTGGTGGAGTCTGTCCTATAAAACATCAGCGACAAAATAAAAAAGGTGGGAGAGAAGGAGACAGAGCAGAGGACGTGGGAAGAGCAGAGAAAGGGGAGGAGAGGGGAACGGACAAGTCTTTCGGAACGGCTCAAGAACAGAAGAGAAAGACCGGGGGAAGGAGCAGGTGCAGCTTGATGGCACGGGGGTGGCGGGGCTGCTGGCGGGGTGGGGAGCCCTGCCGAGTCCGGTCTGCTCAGCTCGGCAGGCCAGCCTGCCCCCCATGCAGCTCTGCAGGTCGCACCTGGGCCACGTGGGCCGTGGGCTCGCGGTCCCCTTCCCACGAAACCGCCTAATCCTCTCTTCCCCTCTCCGCGACCCTTGCCTCTCAGCCGGGCTTGCAGCCAGTCCTCTACGGGCTCCCAGGCTCCGAGCCCAGCAGCGTCCAAAGACAATTAATTGACTTAATGCCCTCGTTCACTGCCAAGCAAGGAGCCATGGGAGAAGCAAGGCGACAATTAAGTGCACGGAAAACAGGGCGTTTGGCAGCTCCCGGTGGAAGCTGTTGGCTCCAGCGTATCAACAGTCACTCCAGACCTCCCTTCGAAAATAACACGAGAAAACGGTTCATTTGTTATTTGGGAAGAAATTTGTTCTTCGTATACTCATTTGGGAGGAAAAAAGAAGATATTGGTGGAATGAGACCACAAGCCCAAAAAAACATCTGTTTTATTCTTGAAGAATCTGATTACCAGCCTTTGCAATATTTAAGGAAAATCTTTCAGGAGACGCTGATAATTTACTGAGGGGAGTATGTCTGAGTTTGAGAGGTGTTTGTGCAGCTTTTCTGAGAGGGAAAAGAAACAGAAAAGGAAGACGATATGTTAATCCAAGAAGCAGAAATGCAGAAGAATCAGAGTATCTGGAAAAAGAAGAGAATGTTTTTGGCTTCTTGGCGTGTTGTGTAATTATTTCAAAATATTTTAAATGATTGCTGACGTTCCTTTTTCTACAGGAGCTTGAGAAAAAGGTGTAAAAGTAATACTCTTGCTCCCCAATTTTTATTTCTTTATATACTTACCTAGATATAACTGTGTTTAGAGAAAGCCCAGGATTCTCTTTGCAATCCCAGCCAGAAGCTTGAAGCCTCTGAAATGGCCCCCGCGGGGCAGAAAGCAGCCTGGGAGGTGGCCAGCCCTGGAGCAAGGTCTGTCCTCTGCCTTCCTGTTGGCGTTTCATTCTCTTCCCAGAAAAAAATTTGCTCGGGAAAAACTACTCAGCTCTTCCTTTCTTGTTCTCATGGAAATATCAGCTAGTCCCCTCAAAATTCTTTCTTCGCAGCCAAATGGGTAGAAAATTATGAAAAGTGAAATTGAACGAGACAAGAATCCCAGCTCTGATGTGCTGTGTGTCCTTGGATAATAGTCAACCTCTCTGTGCTACGGCTTCCTCATCTACAAAACGCGGATGATAATTGTCACCCTTCATGGGGCTCATGAATGTTCACAAAAACTAGCTGTTCACCACACACACACACACACCAAGCACAACAGAACCTGCTGTACAGCTAACATCCAATAAATCCTAGGAGTTATTGGCTCCCAATAGCATCCGCACCCCATGCAGCAGCTCTATAAGGGCACTGATTTTTACTGTTGTTAAAAAAAAAAAAAAAAAAAAAAAACCACCTCAGCTGAGTGAGTCTGGAGATCTAGTTGGCTTTATTCAGTGGCTCCTGAATTGGGCAGCGTCCCATCCACAACTGGGAGGAGCTGGGAGGAACTGGGAGGAGGGGAAGGCTCTACAGGCGGGGAGGGCCGGGGGGGGGGGGCGGACCAGGAACTTTCTAACAGAGCGGGTTGTTTCGGCCAAGGTCGCCTTCCTCTGGGGGAGAGCTGGGGTCTGTGGTCACTGGTGCTGGCCCCTTCCTTCCAGACGGACTGGTTAGAGGTCCCATCCCAGTGAGGTGGGTGTGACGACTCGGTTTACCGGCGTAGGGCCGGGCGCCAGTGGCTCCATTCCGAGCCCGTGGTCACTTCTTTCCTTTAACAGGGCTAAACGCTGTACATTTCCTATTTCCGAAGTTTTCTTTATAATTCACCTCACATTTTTTTTTTTGCAGTCATTGCTTAAATGTGAGTTAGTTTATTCTCCATGATCTTTTCGCTGTAACTCTCATCAGTAGTCCCTGATGAAATCAAATTTAAAAAAAAAAAAGAAAAGGCTCCGTTGTCCTCAGCTGCCTCACGTGGGCGTTACTCGCGGGAGTCACTTGGCCCGTCATCCCGGGCCCTGCTCCCTCCAGGCCTGGCCATCTTGTCTCTCGCATGAACGCCTGCCCTGAGCCAGCGATGGGGTATTGATTCTTTTTCTTGTCATTTAACATTCTCATGGAGACCCTGGCAGACCAATTTACAAATGATTGCAGAAGTGCCTTGGCAAATTGAGAGTGTTTTTGACTGAGAAAAAAATAAAAGTGCAGACTAGCAGAATGTGGCACCTCTCAGCTGGGCTTCCCGTGCACGGCTTCCTCCCCGCCAACGTCTTCCGTCGCCAGTGACAGCGCCGTTGGGCCTGGGGTCGTGAGCCCCCGCTCCCGGCGGTGCGTCCTGTCGCCCCTTTGGTGCCACGTGTGGTCACCGCTGAGCCTTCGCCTCAGCGGCCGGCCTGTTCCCGGAGCTTCGCCGCGGGTCAGTTCCAGGCTCCCTGCGAGGGGCAGACACCAGTTTCCCCGGCCACCTGTCAGGCCTCGCGGTCCATAGTCGTCCCCAGGGCAGAAGCCGCAAGCCCGGGAGGGAAGCTGCAGGCAGGGCGCGCATTTCCTCGGCTGCGGCGTCCAGTCGGGAGGTGACCACTCGGGGTCCATTTGCCTTACGCGGCCCGTCTCCAAAGTGCCGTTTGCAGGCGCAGGGACATCGGGTCGGGGAAATTTTCCGTCCAGTGGCGACAGCGTTGCTGCGGAGAGTGCTCGCGAGCCCCTGGGCGTAAGCGACTGTGCCCGGTCCTGGGAGCCTCACCTGGAGCCCCGCTCCCCAGGGAGGTGGCCTTAGCAGCGTCCTCTGCAGACCCCTCCCCACGCCCTCTCCTCGCAGGCTTGGGGAGCCGCTGTGCGTAGCCCCCGGGACATTTCAGGGTTTCCAGAGGCTGCTCAATGCTCAGTGTGGACAGTCAGAACGGGATGGGGGGCAGAGGAGATGGGGGTCAGGCCCTAAAAGTGCCGCCTCCCCCGCCCTCCCGCCCCCAGGCACGCCCGCACTCCACAGGTCCCCCGCACCCCGAGATCCCCTTTCCCAAGCCCTGCGGAAGCCCCCAGCCTGCCAGTGCCCCTTCCCCTCTTCAGCTTCGCGGTGCCCCCCAGGTGCCCCCCAGGCTCCGTCTGGCAGTCACCAGGGGCCCCTCTGCGCCGCCGCCCCCTCGGGGGAGCATTTGGACCTTCGGGCTTGTTTGCCTCGGTGCCGCCCGCATGCGCCGCTTCCTGTGGGTTTGAGGGCGCGTGCGGCCCCCCAGCGAGGCCGCCGGGCTGAGCCCCTCGCCCGGGGCTGATTCTCGGCCGAGCTCCAAGGCCCGAACGACCGCGGGGGGCTCGCCGTGGGGTGTCGGCGAGGGGGTCTGAGGCGGAGGGGGCACGTAAGGTGTACTCAGCCGCATGGTCTCTCCTCCTGTCCTGGGAAAAGGAGGGGTCAAGCAGCCGCGCCCCGGCACACGGGGGTGCAGCGGGAAAGGGCCCGGTCCAGGCAGTGAGCTCGCCTCGGCGTGATGCGCACGTGTGAACGGCCGTCCCGTCGGGGCAAACGCAGACCTCGGCTCAGTCTCAACGGCTGTCGCGCCCTGTCGCCCGCGGACTCAACGGCGCGGGCCGGTGCGCGTGCGCAGAGCCGCTGGCGGGGGAGGGCGCGTGTCAAACGGCCCGGGAGGTAGAAGTCGACGCCCTGAGAAAGAGTTATGCGTCTCCATGGCAGAGTATTGCCCGCAAGAGGCCCAGATCGAAACCCCTTCATCTTGTTTTTCATTCCGTTTTGATTTATTTTCCACCTCTCCCTCCCCCCATTGTCCGGAACACCCGGGCAGGCGTCCCGGGCTCGGCAGAGCCTGAGTCCTCGGCATCTGCTGAGGCGACGCCCACCTGTGCCGGTGCTTCGGCATCGCCGGGGCTCCGGCCGTGGCCTCCGGTGGCGCGGGGAGGCGCCTGCCAGCGGCTGTCCCAGGTGGCCCGGCACACGCAGCGCCAGCTCGGTCAGGACGCGTGACTCCCGGCCCCCAGTCCCTACTCTGTGAAGCGAGTGAGGGCCACGCCTCTCCTAAGGTGGGACCCGACCATTTAAAAATCCATCAGGTCGTGGCCCGCCCTCTCTCAAAGCCCCCGGAGGTGCTTGTGACCTTGGGAATGGAGTTCCAAGTCCTGGACGTGGCGCCGTGCTCTGGCCCTCGTCCGCCCCTCCTGACGCGGGTCGCCTTGCTCCTTGGGCTCCCACGACACTGGCCTCTGCCTGCGTGTCCGGCAGCCCCAACACGTGCCACCTCGGGGCCTCTGAGCTGGCCGCTTCCTCCCACGGGACACGCTCGCTGTCAGCGGTCCCGAGCCTGGCCGCGCACACCCTTCGCTCTCGGGCCCGGGCTGCCTGAGCCGGGCCTCGATGCCTGCTGCCCCTCGGGGCCCTCTAGTCCGGTCCCCTTCCCTTCGGAGCCACGGCCCAGGGGACGGCACGCGACCTCGTGGCTCCCGGCCCCGCCCTGCCCGCCAGAGTGGAAGCCCCACCTGGCAGGACCAGGGACCACCGCTTGCTGCTGCCTCCCCGGCCTGGAGCTGAGCCGTCCCGCATCTGTGCTGAGTGGGCGACCAGAGCCCAGCCGCCCCACCCGCAGCCTGGAGGACAGGACAGGAGGGAAACCCGCTCCCTCCCTCCGCCTCTCTCCACGGCTGCAGACAGACTGCCGGGAGATGGGCGGTTTTTTTGGATTTACTTAAGCCACTTGGATCTTTTTACATCCCAGTAACTACACAGCACAGAGCCTAACAGAAAGAATTCTCGCCTTAGGTTTTGATCGATTTGTTCCACATAAAGTATGGCTGGGGTGATAAGAGCAAGTGTTAGAAAAAAGAAAGCGCCGTAACAATTGGTGGCATCTGCTTGCCAGTGCCCCCCACCCCCCCCCACACACCCCACCCTCACTCCCCCCAGGACAGCCTGCCTCGGCGGGAAGGTGGGCCGCAGATGCGGCCGCGCAGGCACCGCGGAGGGGACGTGGCAGTTAACAGTCCCCGCTGCCGGATCCTGCACGGACCTGCCCCCGAGCGCTGCGTCGGGGAAGCTGTTTCTGTCTGTCGCTTCGTGAATGAGTCGCGCGGAGGGATTTCTCTGCGGCTGTGCGCGCGTCCCACGCGGAACCACGCTCCTCCCGCTCCCTGACCGGCTTGTGGGGTTCCGTGGCCTGGGTGCTGGGTGCAGAATGGGCAGGTGGGGAGGAAACACATGGCAGGTGCCAGAACGGGGCCAGGGTCAAGTTGGGGGGGGGGCAGGGAGGAAAGACAGGGAAGACTTGCCAGGGAACGGTGAGCGGCTTGGATTTCAGAATTCACAGGTGCTAACAAGGCAAGGGTGGCCCATGAGGGGTGCAGAGTGACAGCATTCTGGGCAGGGCAAGGGCACCTGGGAAACTGGGTCATACACTATCCACCACTGTGGAGACCCAGCCCCTCTCTGTGCCTCAGTTTCTCCAAATGGAACGCGAGGGCACGGGTTCCAGGGGTTCTTAAGCCCTAGGCAGGAAGAACTCTGATGCTCCCGTAGTGCCCTTTCCTCCCCTCCCCTCCTCTTCTCAGCCCCCATCCCCTCTGCACGCCCCCCCACTAAGCTCATGCCCCTTTCCCTGTCTTTGACCTTTCCCCATTTTTTTTTTTGTCAAGTTGCCAAGGGCAACAGAGAATATTATTTAACGTCTGAGAATGCTCATGGCAGAAGGAGGGACAGATTGCTGCTGTAGCGTTAATTTTCAAATTTAATAGGGAGAATAAAAATTTTAGAGGCAGAATAGTAAGTGGGAACACTAAATCCCATGGTGGTGGGAGCAAAATTGAGTTCCGCAGTGGCAGCATTCGGGTAAAGAGAACTGTTCTATGGGACGAGTAGTCGGTCCGTGATGGATGTGAACCGCTCAGGCGGGTTGGGCTCTTCCCATATTCCTGCGTCTTCCGCAGAATTCTCACAGCAGGTGGATGTCAGTTACCGCCTTCAGCTTATAGGTGGGAAAACCGAGTCTCCAAGAGGGACACTGAGCCAGCAAGCAGCAGAGTCCGGCGTGGCTCTCAGACCCCAGTGTGCACGCATCCCCGCCCCACCGGCTGCACTGCCTGCCGCAGGCTGGTCATGTGCCCCTGGCTCAGTGACCACGTCTCTGGGCCTCCGTTTCCCCAACTGATCTCCACAGAGTCTTCGCCTGTTCTGACTTTCCGATTGGGTCTCGAGCCCAGTTCTTTCCCTGTGTCTCGAGTCGTCGGGGTAGGAGGGGGGTGAGCGGCAGAGATGGGCTGGCTCGCGGGGAAGGCTCTGTGCTGCCTCGAGGCCCAGGCCTGTGTGTGAGTCAAGGGCAGGCAGCGTGCAGGGCGCGTTGAGTTTGGGCGTGCTGGGGGGGGGGGGAGAGAGTCAACTTAGCGCCTACAACAATTGCCAGCTCCCAAAGGGAACAGTGGAAGTCAGAGTGTGCAGCGGGGAGAAGAGGACCCCCCCACCCCATTCCACCTGGACCACGTTTGTGCCCAGGGAGTCGTTTCGGCAAGGAAGGAGCCCGGATCTGGTAAGTACTAAATGAGAACACATCGGTAACGGACTCATTCTTCACGTGTATCCCCCATGGCGCGGCCAGCCCTGATTCAGCGTCCCTGGTTCTCCTGGGTCAGCTGATGTTCGGTGCCAGGAGAGTTCATTGCACAGCTGGCGGAAAGCCGTCCTCAGGTTTGCCAAAGGGCGGACTCGTGAGAACTCGCTTCCCTTGCCAGTGTGGGAGCTGGGGGCGGGGGAGGGAACGAGAGGCCCGTAAGCATCTCCGGGCCATAAGAGCAGGAGGAGCAGGCGGCGTCCCGGGCAGCACGGGCAGCCCCTCTCTCTCCTTGGCACGGTCCTCCCCCTGAAAAGGGCCACGCGCCCGGAAGGCACGTGGTGGCCCCGTCAAGGGTGAGGTCGTGTCTGTGTCAAACCCCCACCTTTAGGGCTGGCTCTTTGGAGGGAGGAGAAATAAGCTCCATTACCCTCAGGTCCTCAAGAGCAGAGAGACGGTGTGAAGGACGTATTGGGAGGTGTCAGGCTCTGCCCAGACCCACAAAGGGGTAGGAAATGTCACTGGGAGAACCGACTCGGGCGCATGTGAGGTTCAGCTCAAGTCATGGCCCGAGAGCGTGAGATGCAGGCGTCGCACGTAATGCGTGAAGATGTGAGTGCCCGTCCAATTCCCCGTCCGTGTTTCAAGCGTACCCAACACCCTGCTATTTTATAGAGCACGAGTAGAGCACTCGCCCAGAGATTAATGCTGATGTTACTGGATTAGCAGCCATGTTTTGTTTTGTATTTCCTACAGAAATGCTTGAAAAATATCCCCAAACAAAGACATAGTTAACTGACATTTTAAAACACAAACGACATGCCGAATAGGAGAGCAGGCTGCTCCGAGCTCTGTAATAAAGGCACACACTTTAAAGGCCTAAATGTACACACTCATTTCAAGTACATTTTATGAAATAATTTGCTCTCAGTCTGTTTTGAATAATCGTACAAAAATAGTTCACAAGCATAATAAATCTTGAGCATCCCCTCTTCTTGCAAGCTGTTCCTGAAAGTCTCAATTTGACGATCGTGCTTAATGGACTTGTCTGTCAATTTCAGTCATCATCATCTGGGGGCAGATGGCTCTTGGCGCATTTCATATGCAGAAACACCCCTGCCTCGGCTTCCAGCTAGCCTCTCGACAGCTCACGCTGCGGGGGGGGGGGGGCGCTCCTCTTGGAGAACTGTTTTCCTCAAACGCCAGACTATGAATCATGACGAACAATTATATTCAGACGCGTTTTCGCCTCCTATAATTTGTTCACCCCACCAATGGCACCCACTTGGGGTTCGTTACATAGGTGCTCGATTCGAGAGGGGTACGTGCAGGGCTCCCACCACAGCCGCAGCCACAGAGGCAGCCGGACACCTCATGGGAACAGACCGTGGGCGAGGCAGGGGCAGAGGCACAGGGCCTTGGTTCGAGAAGCTACCCCAGTCTCCTCTTGCTGTTGGGGTATTGGATTCTCTGCAGGAAGGCGGCATCCCCAGCGGGTCGGAGTTTGGGTATATGCCCCCGGCTCACGTGGATTGGGCTTTTCTCCCAGAATTCTGCTTACGCCATTATTTTTATTTTCATCCAGCATGCCTCCAGGGTGAGTGGAATAGAAGGGACTATAAAGGGCTGGGGTCAGAATCCTCACTTGTCGTGGGCCCTAGATGATTGTGAAAACCGTGCCTACCGCTATATCATGTCCTGAGCATGTCCCGTGAACACATCTAAGTGTATAACGTCACTCATGAATCTCATGTCACCTTGCGACATAGTAGCAAAAACAAAGGTTTCAGAATGACAGGAGGCAGGTTTGAATTTTAAGTTCTCCCCGTGGGAAGGGGTTGAGAGTTACGACAAAGAAGATGATCTTGCGGTCTCTGTGGCTGGTTGGAAACCCCTCGGCCACTAGCTTCGTGCACTTAACCTCTGTGCGTCTGTGAAGGGAGGAGGGTGAGAATAAGGTCCCTGTGGGAATCGAACGCGATAAGGAACAGAACGGAGAGACACCTAATGTGACGGTTACGCACCTGACATTTCATAGCCTTGACGAAATGTCTGGTGAGGCAGTTAACATGAAAGTGCAGAGAAACAGCATAAACGCTGGGCCACCGACTGGCCCGCTCAGCCTTAGGTTTCCTGTTATAAAAATGAAGGTAACGAAGTCCCCGCCTCACAGGGCTGTGGTGACGAGGCATCGCCAGCCCCACGCTTAGCGCGCTGTGATTATCGTCACACTTAGAAGGAACCGTGAGTCACACACTCCGTGCGTCTGCCCGGAGCCCCCTCTGTGCGGCGCCTCGTGCACGTTTTCCCTTGGGGCCCACAGCCACCCGCAGTGAGGGCCGGCGCCGTGGGGAGCCGCCCGGGGGCCCGGCCTGTCCGGAGCCACGATTCCTAAACAGCCCTGGGGCTGCAGAGGGGAGCAGCGTCCGACTCGCGAGCGTTCGAGCTGCGTCCGCTTGCTCACCGCGTGCGGCCGTCGGAGCGGGGAGCCACACGTCCCGTTGCCCAGGCGTCTTCGTTAGTGGCCAGGGGGTAGTGGAAGCGGCTAAATTGGATCACTTCATATCATTGCTTTTACCCCCGGAACAAAATGAGATCGAGGTTATTGTCCCCGCGTTACAGTTAATAAGGCTTGAAAGGCTAAATTTCAGGAGGACGGCAGCAGCGTTTGTAAATGCCGCCTCCATGAGAAAGGGCTGGGGCCGGAGCGGTGTGGCCCTCGCAGCCCCGCGGGAGCCTCGTGGTCCGGGTGGACGCGCCTCTCGGCCCTCCGCTGCTGAGTCTGTGCGAGTTGAGCTTGCACAGCCCAAAGGGGCTTTTTCTGAGATGCCAATCCACTTTCCTCCCCTCTGAAACTGAGTTGAGAGCTCACTTCCTCCAGGAAGCCCTCCCTGCTTACCCCACCGCAGCCTGATCATGCCCTGTGCACCCCCATTCAAGCCCCTGTTAGACACAACGTCAGGTGTTCCCCCAAAGCGGAGCCTGAGACAAGGGCCTGAGAGTGGATGCTTCGCTTGGTGGGGATCCCAGGGAGCGGAGGGAGGGGCTGCGGAGAGCGGAACAGGAGAGGGGGAGGGGGAGGCGGTGAGCGTGTTCCCAAGGTCACTGCCGTGTGCACCGGGGCCTCGGACGCGCTTGCAGGACGCCTCCCTGGCGCGGGCGGAGGGCGCAGGAAGGTTCCGGCTGCGCTGCTCACAGGTCGCCCTCGGGGACCCTGGCCTCCCACCCAGGCAGCACTCGGGGTCTGGTTCAGGGGCAGACAGAACATCTGCGGGTGCTTGAGGTGACAGCCTAAAGGAGCAAGCCGGGGCTCCCGCGGGGCTGTCCACCCAGCGGCAGCCGCCACAGCACGGCGGGCTGTGGGAGGGGGCCCCGAGACGCCCAGGACCGGGTGATGACGGAAGTGGGCGCGGCGGAGGGCGGATGTCACTCCCGCACGGACATCGGCCCGAGCCCGGCACCTGCCGCAGACCCCCGCGCTCTGATGATGCCGCGCGAACGGTGCCAAACGAGTGGTTGGCATGATTGCTGTCAGGTGTGGTTTATTTCAGAAAAGTGATGGGGAAGAGGCAGCATCGAATGAAATTGAGGAATACGCCAAGAACGTGTGTTTGTGCGTGTGGTGAGTTTGTGCGTGTGGTGAGTTTGTGCGTGTGGTGTGTTTGTGTGTGGTGTGTTGTGGGTATGGGGGCCGTGCCGAGAGGTCTGGACAGAAGAGGGCCAGCGAAGACCCCGAGGGGTGGAAGTGTCCCTACTGGAACAGCAAGAAGGCCAGCGTGCCTGGGGCTGAGTGAGCAGGGGGCACAGTGGGGGAAACCGAGGCTGGAGAGCCGGGCGGTGAGGTCGTGCGGGCTGAGGCATGGCCGCATCTTGTCCCCTCTGCAGTGGGAGCCATGGGGGGCAGCTATGAGATGGTCAGGCTTTTCAGTGGAGTTTTTAATCGCATGTACCAAACATCCTACACCTTCTCACGTTTAGTCCTTAGAACGCCCGCTCGAGTGCTGAGGGTGGGAAGCTGAGCGGCTTCTCGCAGGTGACGCTGTTGCCGTGCAGAGCAGCCTCTGGACCCGGCGCCCGAGGTCCCAGCTGCTTCCGTGTCCCCTGGCCCTCTCCCTAGCACCGTGTGCTGGACCACCCGACGGCCCCCTTGCGCCCTCCCGCCGCACCCAGCACTGCTCGCACCTGCTGTCCCTGTGAGGGCGCTGGCCCGCGTGCGGCCCCCGCTCAGAGCCACGGGGGCCGGCCGGAGGCGGCTGTGACGTTCCGTGCTGACTCGGTTGCTGCTCCCGCCCTCCTTGGAAGCAGACGTGGCTGCCGGGGACGGGTTTTTGGATCCGGGTGGCCAGACCCTGTCTGCTGGCGGGGTGCGGGCGGGCCTGTCCCGGGGAGTGTGACATGCCAGCCATTTGGTGGGCGAGGAGAGACCCCGGTCCCAGGGAGGAGGGACTGACACTGGCCATTTTTCCGTCTATAAAAATAAACTCCAACTACCGCAAGGGTTTGATTGGAGCCAGTGTTCTGACCTCGCGTGGCCTCTTTCATCCCGCGTCTGGGGAGGAAGGTGTTAATTTTCCCTCTGCATTGAGACGTTCCCTTGACCAGCAAGGACCCTGGGTCAGCTCGCCTTGTAAAGGTGGCAAGTCCAATTTAGAAGATTTAAGTTCAGGAAAACGCGCTCTCTCCTGAGCTGGTCAGCGGAGTCGTAAAAAACTTACTCAGCAGCTCCGCAAGCCGTGGTTTCTGCGGTTCCTACTGGAAGCTTCCGGCAGGTGAAATAAAGGCAGGACTCTCCGTGGACTGCAGGGCTGCGGGCCTTGGGTGGCGGGCAGCCTGCTGGTGGCGGCTGCAGCGGTGTCCTCAGAGGCCGGCAGAGGGGACCGAGAGTGATCAGCTGCCCTGGGAGGGTCCCAGCCTCACGGAGAGAGGCAGGCGGACCTTACGTGCCGCTCTCCAGAGCGCGGGGGGCTCCGGAACGAGAGGAGAAGGAAGACCGACCTCGCGGAGTGTGGCCAGCCCAGGACGGACAGGCCCGTGGGCGACCGAGACAGGGGTGCCGGTCCCTAGTGTTCGGTGTCGGCCGCTGTGGTTTTAGTTCTGGGTCCATTTCCTAAATCCGGGTGCAGAGTGCAGTCGTGAGATGGGGTCGAGCTCCGGAGACCTGACGCTGTCCCTGGAGAGCAGTGGTCACGGTGGTAGCCGCGGCCGTGACAGGTGACGGGTGTAATCTCTGTGCTGGTCTCCGCTGGCTCTGAGGCTTGGCCTTTTTCTCGAGAGACTTCCTGTCCTCACGACATTCATTCTGGGCAACAAAATACACTGCTGTGTGTTTAGTGTGGGGGGCGGGTGGGGAGGGTGGGAAAACGCATGCTCTGGTGGACGGTGACCTGACGAAGGTCAAGACCCTCGAAATCCAAGGATGATGACTCCCACCCCCTCTTCCCAGAAACCTGAGTCAAGAGTGGGGCCCCGTCCTCTAAAGAATCTGCCCTTCCAGTCAGTCAGACCAATTCGGGGGGAATAGAAGGGCCTCGATAATTTCTTATCATTTGAGAAAAATTATAATTTGATGAAGGCATCACATAGGCCCGGGGCAGCACTTCGTCTGCAGAAATGGTTTGAGGCCCGAGGGGACGAGCTGGCCCAGGCGAGAGCTTCCGAGCTGCTGAAAGGGCAACGCGAAGGGAACTTAATTAGGACCACGGGCTGAGGGGACCGGAGGGGGCGAGAAGAATTCATCACGCTCATAATAACCCTGCGCTCGGGGAGGGAGGGCAGACGGGAAAAAGGGGCGCGGAACGTCTCATTTCTTCTGGATAAAGTGGAGGGTGCTGAAAAGTAACGGCTCATCCACCCCGCCACCTGCTTCTGTCTAAATAAATTCAGGTTTTTCACAAACGCGATGAATTTCCAGCTTGTAGTTCGCTGTCTGGGGTGTGCGCGGGGCTGGCACAGACCCGAGGCGCTCCCTGTGAAGCCCGTGGGCTGCGCGCCCCGGGCCGGGGGCGTCCGCAAGTCCAGGGCCCCCCACGGCATCAGCGAGAAGGTGGGGGCCCCCCACGGCATCAGCGAGAATGCGGGGGACCCCTCACGGCATCAGCGAGAAGGCAGGGACCCCTGACGACATCAGCGAGAATGCGGGGGACCCCCTCACGGCATCAGCGAGAAGGCGGGGCCCCCACGGCATCAGCAAGAAGGCGGGGGCCCCCACGGCATCAGCGAGAATGTGGGGGACCCCTCACGACATCAGCGAGAAGGCGGGGGGCCCAGCCGCAGCAGCCTGCAGAGGGGGTGTGGCGTGGCGCCGTGGTCTGGGTTTGGGCTGTGGGGCTGGAGTCGCCGGATGGGTCTCCCCTCTGCAGACTCTGGGAGTGGGGTGAAAAGCCTCCTCTCCCACTCACTGGCCTCCACGGCACCATCATCCCTG
Organism: Eonycteris spelaea; assembly: GCA_003508835.1. NCBI lineage: Eukaryota > Metazoa > Chordata > Mammalia > Chiroptera > Pteropodidae > Eonycteris > Eonycteris spelaea. The sequence continues at coordinate 6,791,606 of PUFA01000071.1, read as the reverse complement.
TCATCCCACCCACCGGGAGCCCCATCCCGCCCGAGTGCCTGTCCCTCAGACACCACGGCCTTTGAAGACTCACTTATTGCAGAGTGTCTTCTTCGGCCTCCTGAGGCCACTTACCTCTCTTCCCCCGAAACTCCCGACGCCCTTTACTGGGCGAGTCAGCCTGGTCCCCGCCCCCCGGGGCACAGGGTGGGCTCGGCTCTAAGCCTCGTGGTGCTGGGCGGCCAGGAGGGCCGACGTGTTGCATGGCCGTCCCCCAGGGGAGCAGACACACGCGTGGCGGTCCACGCTACACGTCGGTCAGCGCGGCTGGTCAGCGCAGGTGGTCTCCGGGCGCCCGCAGAGCCGGAGGCGCCATTTCGGGCCCGGCACGCGGGGTTTCCCAGACGGGATGCGCATTCGCATCAGAGAAGCCCGGCCTGGCCCTGACGGGCCTGAGGGGGACTGGGGCAAGGGCGGGGCAAGGTCGCACACCGCCCTCTCTCTGCTCGCACCGGGGACCCCGTCTTCTCCTGTCCTTGGACTTGTGAGCACTGGCTCGCCCGCCTTCAGACTCGGGTCCGGGCTTAGCCCCGCCCCCCGATTCTCCTGTTAGTTCTCCTTCTCCGGAGAAGCCCGACTGACACTGTTGCAGATTTGCTGAGGGTCACATTTAAGGGGAGCGATGAGCTATGTAACCCTCTGCATCTGGCTGCTGTCGCTCAACCCGATACCGGCGAGATTCTTCAGTGTTGTATTTACAAGTAATCTGTGCCTTTATGTTGCTGAATACGTGTATGTATACACACACACGCACACGCACACACACACACACACGCACATGCACACACACGCACACACCGCAACACACACATGCACACACATACATTTGAGGCTAGGCATTGGGGTTCCTTATAGCTTTTGACTTCCACGAATAAAGCTATGAATCACTGTAATCAAGTCTTTCTGTGGCACCTATTTCATTATTCTTGAATAAACACCTAGGAGTCAAATTGCTGGCTTCATGGGAAGTGCATGTTGCACTGTATGGGAACTACCAGAGTGTTTTCCAGGGTCAGAGCCTTAAACATAAGAGCTAAAACTGTAAAAATTCTAGAAGAAAACATGGGAGACATTCTTCATGACCTTGGGATAAGCAAAGATTTCTTAGGCATATTACACGTTTACACAAAATATTTTTTAAGAACCTCATGAATTGAACTTCATCAAAACTTAAAATGTCTCCTTTTCAAAATAAAAAAAAAAAAACTTGGAAATTTAAAAAAATAAGTCACAGATAGACAGGAAATACATTTAAATGTATTTGGCAAAGTAGTTACATTCAGAATATGTAAGGAAGTCTTATAACTCGGTAATAGGAGATGCACTTGGGAAAAAGAGCAAAATTTTTGAATGAACCTTATATGACCAAGTAAAAATATGCTCGGTATCGTTAGTCTTAGGGAAATGCAAGTTAAACCTGCAGCGACCTGCTCCTCGCACCTACGGGAAGGTGTTAAAAAGAAGGAACGTCCCAGGGGACGGTGAGGGCGCAGAGCTTCAGCACGCGAACAGCGGAAAGCCGCGGGCGGGTTTTTGTAAAGGTGAACTCAGGACGTGGTCCAGCAACTCCGGGCAGAGGGCCGGTGCCCCGGAGCAGTGAGAACCCGCAGCGGTGTGCACAAAGGCCCGTGGCAGCTCTGCTGGTAATAATCCAAACTGGAGACACTCCAGGTGCCCATCACCCACTGCACAGGGAAACATCATGAGGAACAGCCATAAAAAAGGCCCAAACGTCACAGACGCTCTGCTAAGTGAAAGGCAAGCACGAAAGAGGCCGTGTGCATGGTTTCATTTCTATAAAACTCTAACAGAGGGACGTCTGGTTTGCAGTGACAGAAACAGCCCAGTGACTTTCTGGGGCTGTGGATGGTGGGAGTTAACTGCAGGGAGGTAGGGAGCTCTCTGGGGAGGATGCTAACATTCTGCATTTGACTGTGTGGTTACCTGGGTATATGCATTTGTCAAAGTTACTGACCTGGACTTAAAATCTTTTGAATGTACAATATGCCTCGGTAATGTTGATCAAAACAAAGAAACCAGGCACAGGCCTACTAGTGATGGCCGTTCATGGCGTGGCTCTTTCCCTCTGCACCGTCTTCTCCGTGAGAGAATGGACTCGGAGCTCAGGTTTGCCTCCTGCTGTGGAGGGAGGCTCCACTCACCCCGCGGGCGCTGTGAGCCGTCCTGTCCTGGGTGCTGGAGACTTAGTTCCCCATGATGCTGCAGAACATGAAGCATGAGGCAGATTCCACGTGACACGCGCATTTATTAGCAGAGAAACAAAGGGTCTCCCGAGAAGAGTGACACTCTGTTGCGTGGATGTCACTCTGACTGTCAAGTTGCAGAAGACGCTCAGCTAAGTCTTCAGCTTGTTAGACCTGAAAGGGCTGTGCGGAGCTGTCTGCTGTCCTCGCGAGGACCGTTAAGCTTTCCGTTTCATTCGCAAAGGCAGAGCAGGCTTTCTCGACGGCGCGGCCCCCTTGGGGTGGATGCTGAGAACCGCACTCATGTCACTACCTGCAGCTCTGGCCCTCCACTGCGACAGCGGAGTCTTCAGCCGGGGCGCCCGGAGGTCCTGGCTTGCAGCGTACCCGGGTTGCAATGATATGTCCGCACAGAGAGGTGTCGAGACAGGACCTGGCGTTGGACCCTCCCTGGGGCGAGTCAGTTCTCCACTAAATGGGGGGGGGGGGGGCCAAAGAAGAGTTCGAATCGCTGTCCCTCCTTTGCAGCAGGTGCTCAGGTGTGAGCAAAACTCTGTGTCCGTGACCTTTACGCCACGGTCAGGGGCAGGAAGCCGTGTGGATGTAGGGGAGAAGGGGGGACCTCAGAGGACTGCAGCCACTGTCAGAAAACCCGAAGTCGTGGAATATTATTTGAGCAGAGGAAAGGCAGCAGAATGTCCTAGGGCACTTGGAGTCCAGAAATTTCTACCCCATGGTTCGTTTTTATGACTAAACATTAGATGTGGCCTACAGCCGGGTCGACGCGCTGATTCCGGAAGGGGCCCAAGGTCTGGAAGCAGAGAGGACCCAGGGTTCCCACATTCTGTCTGGGCTTCGATGCTTGGGGTGACGTCAGAGCAGCCACCCAGCTCTTCCGATGAGGTTCCCTGACTTACGAATTAAGTCACAACCTAATGTGGGTCACCAGTTGCCCCAGTCTGAGCTTTCTCCGTCTTTGCTTACCACCAAAGTGGGCCTAAAACCTACGAATCCCCAAAGAACCCGCTCACACGCTGTGTGTGGATGCGTCATGCCGACGTCACCGAAGCTCTGGGCAGATGGGGAAGGGGTGTCGTCGCGCACCCCTAAGGGGTATCCCCAAGGGACTGTGTATGTTTGCAAGTGTGTGGACGCCGTGGTGTGATCGCACGTGTGCATGCGTCTTTAAAGGGTCTCGCTCTTTCCTCCTGAGTCCCAGAATTCTCACCTCTCGTCCCCTCCCGGTGTTCCTCCCAGAATTCGTGCTTCCCTGCCCCAGCAAGCCCGGCCATTCCGCCCGCTCCCCCCTGGCGTGCCCGGACTCATCCAGGTGCCCGGCAAAGCCCATGACGTCCCTCGGACACGCGCAGAGACGGTTTGGTGACCGCTCGTAGTTGCACGGGAATGGGTGTCTCTCTGTTGACACGGCACGGAGCTTATACCAAACAAAGAAGACCTTCGTGTTCATGTTACACATACGAAGGCATAGCAAAATACAAAGTTATTTACTAAACGGCAGCTAGGTCTACGGCCGCAGCACCCTGAACAAGCCCGATCCCGTCTGATCTCGGAAGCTAAGCAGGGTCGGACCTGGTTAGTACTTGGATGAGAGACCCCCTAGGAAGACCAGGTGCTGCAGGCATAAAAAATAAAAAATAGGGGGTTGTAAGCTGACAAGGTCCTTGCAATCTGTGAGGTCCACCAAGGGTTGCCTCGCCTAAAAAAAAAAAATTGCAAACAGTGGTTATCTTTTAGGAAGTCAGTGATATTTCAAGTGGGTAGAGTGGAACTGTAGGGGTGAAGGTCCTTTTAATATTTATTCCGACTACTACATTGTATCAATGTTTACCTTAAATCTGGTATTAAGCAATATTTAAGACAAAGAACCGAGCATATGGTAAACCGCTCTCACACTCCCTGAGGTTAGGTGCGAGGGCGGGGCAGCCGGGTTCTGCAGAACAGCAGCTCTGAGGGGTCTCTGCTGCTCCTTGCCATGAGTTACGTGCTCTGCCCGGTGGCAGCTTTTTTCTGTTAAATCTCGAATCAGAACTGTGAAGTATAAAATATAACTCAGCAAAATCTACAAGTGCAACTTGTGTTGATGAAATATTTCTATTGACGGTGATTTGGGGCTTGTTGGAACTAGTCGTATATTTCATTTTATGCTTAGTCGCTCCCAAGTTTTAATAAAGAGCCCATAATGTATGCTATATACCAAGGGAATTTAAGAAATCTCATCAAAATGTATACAAAAGAACAAAGACGAATTGCATGCAATGAATTGCCACATTCTCCTTGGCACATTAATAGAAAATGACAACTTTACTGAAAATTGCTGTCCCTTGTGTCCTTTTTCTGTTTTGAAAAACTCGAATTGACTCATAGCACAGTATTTCAATACCTGTGCCATTTGTCTTGAAAAGGTCTTTAAAAGATGCCTGTAATTGTGGGCTTCGTGCTGCGAATTATTTCATTCTCAGTAAAGAGCAGGTGCACTGAGGGAGTGCTGGGCTGACGTGGCTTCAAGTGCAGTCTGGGTGGCTTTTTGTCACTTACCCAGGGCAAGCAGGCGAAGCAGAAATTTCCGTTATCCTCAGCACCAGTGACTCAGCTCGCCCTCCTCAGCGGATGGCCTCACTGGTTTCATTCCTTTTCCATGTGTCTAGCTGGGTCAGCCCACTGCAGGGAATGGGACAGAGCCAGCAACGAGCAGGTGCGACCTGGGCCAAGCCACGCGTCCACTCCAAGTCTCGTTTCCTCCTTTATAAAATGGAGGAATCGCCCGAGGTAACCATGGGTGTCCTCATTCCAGAATTAAGAATTTGTAGCTTCCACCATGAAGTGTTCAACGAAAAAGTTCTAGGCTGGTCTTGGGACTTGCCTTAAACAATAGGATTTGATGGAAGTGCCCGTCCTAAGCCTAAACTTCCTGAGTTTCCCCCTCTTCCTTCCAGAACCCTGCTGGTTTCCATGAGAACGAGCCCGAGCTAGCCTCCGGGAGACAGGAGACGGCGTGGGGCAGGGGCGAGCCAATCTTGCATGACCTGCGTGCGTGAGCTCACCGGGTGGAGGGCCTGGCCCTTCCTCAGGGCTCAGCCTGCAGAGCCGCGAGGCAAACACACGGCTGTGGCTTCTGGCCCCCGAGTCCGGGGTGGTTTGTTGCACAGCGGCACAGTGGTAGGTGCAGAGATGAATAGAATATAGCGCTGAGGCTCCAGGTGAAGGTCGCATTGTGTGAGTCTCAGTGCAAAGACTAATACTGCCTTTATGTGGGTGTTATGCACTGGTACAGCTTTTCGGAGGGTAATTCGGCAATATCCGTCCGTTTAAATGCATATACCCATTTCCCCAGGAATTTCTAGGAATTTATCCTGTAGATATACATCACAAGTGATATTTGTGTGAGCATGTTTATTGAAGCAAAAAACTGGAAACCACATACATTTATGAGGGATCTGGTCACATAAGTCGCATGTACCGTGAAACAGTATACCCGTGTTAAGACAGACACCTGCTGACGTGAAAGGTGTAATCTGTGCTGTACACTGAATGCCTGTGCCCCCGCCCCCAGAATCCACATGTCGAACCGAACCCCGTGTGAAGTGTGCAAAGGTGGGGCCTCGGGGGTTAGGGCACGAGGAGGGGGCCCTCCTCTCTGCGCCCTCCCTCTGCGCTCCCCCGTGTGAGGGCGGATGCCTCAGACCAGGAAGGGCCGTCACCGGGCACCAGAGCTCTGACCATTCTCGCCAGTGCGGATGTGATCACACACACACGTCCATACACGTGTGAACACGCACACACACATGCACGAATGCGTACATACACATTACTGTGCGAAAGTAAATGTCTGTCCGTCTGTCCATCCGTTTCTGGACCACTGTCGCGTTCACACAGCGGCTGGTCCCGGCCAGGGGGCATCCCTTGTGCATTTTGGCTCCGTGTTTAAAAACATATTTAAATTGTGACCTAAAGAAACATTGCAAATAGAATTCAGATTTGGGCTTTTCTGGAAAGGTTGGAAGATGGGCGATTCTAGGCCCGTTTCCTCAAGGTGGGGGGCGGGCTGAGGGGCGGATGGACCCTCCAGAGTCCGTTCTTCACTCATTTGTTCAGAGCGTCCGCCTGGCCCCGTTGGCGTTCAGGTTCGCCGACCCGATTAAGCGCGGGGGCCCCAACCCCAGTTCTTTAAACGAGCTTCCCAGGGGCGCCTTCCTTCTGCAGCACCCCCAGGCACCACCGAGCAGACCCGTGCGCTTCGGCACCGTCTCCGCAAGAAGCACGGGCGCCTCCCCTCCCCCACCCCGCCGCGTGGCTTTGCAGATAAGAATGAGATTTTCAGAACCGTCCCCTGGAGTGGAGCAGAGACCTGCTGCCGCTGGTTCTGAATGAGATTTTGAAATGTAAAGAGGAGCCATTTCATATCTCTTTCCCAGCTGCGGGTGTGGGCGACCACCCCCCCCCCCCTGCTCTCCGCCCGTTCTCGCGTCCGTCCGGGAGGGTGGAACGTTAATGTCTCCCCAGGACGGCTTTCTTCATGCATGAATTAGTCCTCATTGAAAAGGCCTGAGAGACGCTTCGTGTGTTACTTCCTCCCTTTGCTCTGAGAAAGGACGACCCGCTTCACTGTGGCGACTCACAAAGCTGCCGGTCAGGCCTGCGTCGCACGGAGGCCCTCGCCAGCCGCCGGCTCGCTCGTCGCGTCCCTGAAATAGCAGCTCCTGTGGAGCCTGCACGGGAAGTCGCCGCCGCGGTGGCTGGTGGCAGGGGACAGGGGCGGCGGGTCACGGGGCGGGTGCTGCGTGAACAGAGACGAGAGGTGGGCCGGGCCGCGCGCTGCCCTTTGACCCTCACGAAACCCGCTAGGGAGTCCGTATGGTTATTGTTTTCACAGAAGAAACAGAAGCTCAGAGACGTTAAGCCCGCTTTTTTGGATGAATTATAATTTATATACAGTAAGTTGCTCAAATCTTGAGTGGGTCTGTTCCCGGATGCCAGATAATGCGTGACGAGCCATTTCCCACCCCCGCTGGTTTATGCTGCTCCCCGCTCACTCGTGTCTCCTCGGTGCTCTCTGCTGACCTGAGTCCTTCCTGCCCCCTGGAGGCCCCATTGAACCCCAGAAAGGGCTCCCCATACCCTGAGCCTGTCTTATTCAGCTCCAGCCGCCACGATGAAAACACTCTAGATTGGACTTCAGCAGCGGACACTTCGTCCTCACGGTCACGGAGCTGAAGTCCAAGGCCAGGGCGCCGGCCAGGGGTTCCTGGCGGGGGCCGTCCCCCTTTTTGCAGAGGCTGCCCTCTCGCTGTGTCTTCACACGGCAGAGAGAGCGGGGTCATCTCTCTTGGGTCTCTTCTTATAAGGGAGCCAGTCCCATTCGTGAGGGCTCCCCCTAATCACCTCCCGACGCCGCCACCTTAAGATGTCATCGTGTGAGGACGGGGTTCGCATGTGAACGTGGGACACAGTGTGCAGCGGCGCCGGAGGGCTGGACTCTGCAGGGAAGCTGTTCGGCCAGCAGGCTTGGGGGCGCCCGCTCGGGGCCAGGCCTGTGCCGGGGCCAGGGCCATGAGGACAGAGACGCAGGACCCGTTAAAGACAACAGCCAGCCACAATGCCGTGTGACGAGTGCCCACGTGAGAGCATTTCCCCTGCGGGGGGAGCGTGGGGCCCTCAGGGGAGAGGAGGCCACGCGACACTGGGGTGTGGGGCTGAGGGAGACTTGGCCAGGAGCACAAGGGCGTGGACCGTCACGTGCTTCAGCGTCCCGGGGAGGACCCTGGCCGGCTGCGCTCGGCCGAGAGCCACGCCCTCGTCTGCGGGGGCTGGAGCAGAGGTCTGGCGGGCAGCCGCTTCCGTGGTCGGGGCAGGCGTCCGCACCTCCATTCCCGCACCGTTCAGGCCGGCGGGGCCGATGCAGTGCCCCCAGAGGGTCAGCGGGTGCTGCGCTCGGACGGTGATGGACACGTCCCCGCTGGACTTCCTGCTGCCCCTCCTGATGTCCCACCCCGCATTCACAGCAGACGCGAATGCGAGGTGCAGTCCAAGGAGGACGGACCTTGCAGCCAGACGTGGACGGTCACTCAGCCTTTCCCGGACTCAGTTTCCCCATCCGTGAAATGGAGCTGAACTGTCTAACCATCAGGGTTCTTGTGAGGATTGGCGATCGCCTGGCTTTGCGTGACCCCTGGCCACAGCGGCCCTTAGTGAGGGGCGGCCATCGCGTCGTTCTCCGTGCGGGAGCCGTATCAGACCTGCTCCTGTCTCGGTCTCGCCCCGCCCTGGGCCCTGCGTCCTTCCTCCACCGGGTGCTGAATTCTCCAGCCACCCAAACCGGAGAGGCCCAGCCGTGCCAGCTGGGCGTGAATCATAGAGCCTCAGAACGCTCCGGAAGGGAGCAGGGCTGACAGCCCCCTGCCCGCCCCGGTCTGCCGGCGGCCGCCAGCACCCCGAATTTTGGAAGAAGGGGCTCAAGTTTCACGCCCAGCGCCACGCCCGAGCGCAGCGCCTCTCGCAGCCGCCACCCCTGCGCAGGGCGCCAGGCTCGCGCTGCGCCATGTCACGCGGCAGCTCCGCGTGCGGTCACGTGGCTCCTCCCGCATGTCTGTGCTTTTCTGTTCTTTGAACAGAACTTTGTTCTTCTTTTCAACGTTTCCTGTCCCCCGGAAGCGACGGGGTGAGTCCACGGCTCCCGCCGTCCTCAGCATTGCCTGGCTCTGAGGTCGTACTCGGAATCCTTTCACGGCGCTTCAGTGTCAGGTGCAAAACGAAGCCTTTCCCGAGTCTTCGTAACACGCTTGAGAGGACAGAGGGGTCTTGCCACAGGCCGCCGCAGCGCTCAGAGCGGAGCCGCGACTCATCTCGGAACAGATGGGCTTTTCCTCAGTCAGGTGTGCGCCCGCTCCCGCCTGGGGCCCACCGCCCTTGGCGGAGGGAGGGGTTGGCTTTCAGCTGCAGATAATCACGGCCTTTCTTCCTGGCCCTTGAATCCACGCGTGTCAACAAATCCGCACTCTCCGTCTCTCCCTCTGCTGCTGGGTCGGCGTGCCAGGCACGGCGGGGTGCGACCGGCCTGCTCTCGCACCGCCTGGCTCGGGCTCAGACACCGGCACCAAGGGCGTCCGCGCTCGGCGGGGAGCAGCGTGCGGCGTCCGGCACGAATGTCCGTGAGCGTCACTGGCCACGGCAGCTCCGTCGCGCGGGCAGGGGCAGCATCGGAGGCCCAGGGCACAGCCGCCCGGCCCGCGGTCTCACGCGCGTCTGTTGGCAGAAGAGACTTCCTGTCTCCTACGACGTATCTCTATCAAAAATAAAGAAAACACGAGTGTGTGCGCGTGCTGTGCGGCGTGTCAGGTAACCTTATAAGGCAAGCAGAGGAGGAAACCGCTTGGCATCGACGCCGACTATTGTAGCAGCCGATTTTCCAAGCGAAAGAGAAGGAGGCCCACGGCTTTGGTGTCTGCTGCCTCGTGATGACGTTCGCGACCTCTCTTCAGCTCGGTGTTCACATCTGCAAAATGGGGTTGACATGCCGCCCGGCGCTGACACGTAACGTGGCAGGCACCGCAGCGTCCAGTAACGAGGACGCGCGTCCGTTGACCACTGCCGGGTGCTCGGGGAGCCTGACGTCAGGACGGCCCGTCGAGGGGGGCTCAGTTCTGTCCGCATCTTCCCTGTGAGGCACGCAGGGGCGACGTGAGCTCAGACTCTGGCCCGCGAGGTCGGGCTCCCGCGTGGGGACCGCCCGCCCGCCGCCGGTCTGCACGCAGCTCTCGCTCCTCGCGCGTGACTTTCCTGAGCCCCGTGATTTATCACACGTGGCCCCCGTTTGCTCCGGGCGCTTTTCTTTGCATCTAATAACAGTGATAAAGAAACGTCTTGAAGGAAGGCAGGGTTTTATGGCTGGCATTCTGTTTGTAGCGCTCACAGCACACCTCGCGTTTCTCACTAGAAATTTTTAAAAATGAACTGAAGAAATGCTTACCAGTTGAATAACTGAAGGATTTAATTTTAAAAAGCAAATGTGGAACATGACTGATTGGCTTTTATAGCTTCTTATTTATCTCACCACGCTGAATTCTAAAAGAGGATTTGAGAATTATAAAAATATGAAAGATTCAACGGGGTAAAAGCAAACAAGCGAGAAAATCAGAGTGAAGGGGAAATAAAATAAAACCAGGTTTTTTTTCCATTTCTTGATGGCAATTTGTCAGCAAATAGCGAAGCTGAAACCCAGACCATTTGCCAAGAACTGAAGCTCATGCCCATGGGACAAGCCTCAGGCTCCGATGGGACACACACAGCCTGAACCTCAGAGGGAGAGGGGGCCTCAGGCGGAAACCGAGGGGGCCTGGGACTTCTCTGGTCTGGCCAAGGGAGGTTCTGCCCGGCCTCCCCTGCGCCCAAGGCCCCAGACCTCACTTTACAAAGCAGTGGGAATCACGCCCCGCTGGCTCAGGGGCTACGCCCAGCCTCCCCCATGCCCGTTTCTGGGTCATCTCTAACCTCTGTCGTCACGCATCTTGGAAGAGCCCATTTCACCTCCCCTCTTCCCTGCCAGACCCCCAATAAATCAAGAACACCCCGCCCGCCCGGGCCTGTCCGTGCCGCAGTCTTTCTAAGTCCGTGGTCCTTGGTCCCCTGATGCTACGGGCGGCAGCGGAGGACCAGGGAGTTATGGCACCGTCTGTGTACGGGACGGGCGGAGCCCTCAGGCCCCCACTCCCGTCGCCAAGAAGCAGGGGGCGAGTCTTGAGAAGAGACAGACGACCTTCAGACGCGGGACGCCAGGCACGGAGGAGGGCGGGGTGCACCAGGCCAGGCCCCGGGGCCTGCGGCAGGTCCGCCTCTCCAGCGGGAGGCCTCCGGCCCCTCTCCAGGCGCAGGCATGTCACCGCGGTGCCCTGCGTGACTCAGCAGTGAGCCAGCATTTGAGCCCTTAATGTTGCAAACGCTTCAAAAGTTGTGACGTCATCGTGTCAGAAGGTTGAGTTGTCGCGAAGAAGGATGAGAGAGCTTTATGTATTTGCTTTAATAGGAGATTGTATTCAGGGTGGAAATACTTGGGAAGGCGGAGGTGAATGGTGGGTGCGCCGCTGACGGTAAGAGCAGTCGCCGCCCGGAGCCGGAGTGAGGGAGGGGGTGTTGGTGGGCGGGGGCTGCTTTCAGGCATTGATGGACTTGTTGATGATGTGAGTGTAGTTCTGTAATAAAGGGAAACAGAGGGAGAAGGGAGACTTGCTGGGGCTCTTGTCACGACTTAATTTATGAGTTGGATTTCCGTAAGTGGATTTTGTCCGCGCAGGCCCCTCCTGGAGACGGCAGGTCATGAGCGAGAACCGAGGACGTCAGGAAGGTAATTAACAGGTCAGCGGCCAAAGAGAGGCCCCGGACTCCCGGGGGGTCCGGGCTCCAGCTCGAAGAGTGGGGCGCTCTCCGTGGCCAGCACTCTAAGAGGAGCCTATGCTAACCTGCCCTTTGCACGTGGTCTACCTGACGCGTCACCCACACTGTTGCTGAGACTCTAAACCATCATTCCAACCGGGGAAGCACTCGGGCCAGCTCTCCGTTGCCATGGAAACCGTGCAGCGCAAGTCTCTCTGTTGCTTTGGTAACCCACCCCATTTCCGCACATCACCACCGCTGGGGCATTCTGCTGCCATCATAATGGCCTCTATTGTGGAGGGAATGCTAATGGGGTACACTGTACCCCAGCCCGCGCCCAGCCCCGCCGCAGCTCAGGGTAAGGCGTGCCCCTGACGATGACAGACACGTGGGTCAGACGGAGAGCAGCGGCAGCGGGTGCAGGGGCAGCTTCCTCATCATGGTGAACGAAAGGTTCAGCTCCTGATCGTGTAAAGGGACCAGCACCTAAGAACCCAGAGAGGCGGGATGGGGGGCCATTCGTTTGAGGGCCCCGGGCTGCATGTCCAGGTCTGAGCGGTCCCCCAGTCCATAAAGGGTAATGCTCATAGGTAAAGCTTATGGGGTGATGAACACGTGCCAGGTACTCGGGCAAGTGCCTTATGCTCATTTAATCCCTATTTCGCAGGATAAGAAGAGGGTCAGGAAGTACTCACCAGTGCCCAGACTCAGAACTCAAACTCAAACCTTAATCACGGCACTGAGTGCCACTCTCTAGAGAGTGGGGTACACGAGAGCCGTGTCAGAGCGTCCTTGCCCCCGAAGAGCTTGCTCTTCCCCTGGAGCAAGAGATTTAACCCCAAGGCGGGGCGGGGAATGAGCCCGGTGGTAACTTACAGGGCGTGGTGAAGTCTGAGGTGGACTGTCACGTCCACCCAGAGGTCGGAGTAGGCACAGAAGTCCTAGCGGACTCTCCCCGGGGAGGAGACAGGAAGACGCTCTGCGGCGAGAATCAGGGCACGGTCCGGCTCCAGCCCCCGCGGGCATGTGACCTACGTCACCTCTAAGTCACCCCCCGCTGGTGGCAGCATTTGCTGTTCAGCTAAGAACAGAAGGTCTCTCCTCACCCCTTGTGTCCTCAAGCCCCACGGGAGTCAAGTTCACTTGATACTGTCTGATTCTTTTACTTTGGAATACAACAAAAAAAAAATGGAAGTTTTATGTAAAATTATTTTAAATTTTATGGCTCTCAATTTCACAGCCCAATAATTCTATTTGCTTTCCAAGTAAGTTTTTTTTAGCCACCTCAAGTCCTCCTGGCACCGAGCGGAGTATAAATCTTCAGAAACAGAGTTTTTATGGTGTCTTGATTTTTTGAATCAGAATTACCACACTTAGAGGGGTCCGTGTAAATCTTCTGATTTGTCCCCTACGCTCCTCCTTCAGCGCTCCTGGGCATGACAGTCATCACCCGCGGGCTGGAGGGACCACGCAGTCATCATGACACGGAGTTTCCCAGGGGAGCTGAAGAGCGAAGCTCCCTCACGTCCCCCTCTGTGGGGTGTTTTTAAGCCCGGAGCAGTGGTAGTTCTGTGTGCCGAGCTCCCTCCCCCTCCAGCCATCTCAGAGGACCTGAAAATGCTCTACAGTCAAAGCCAAACGAACATGACCCGTGTTTAATTTTTAGAATACGCACATGTATGCTGTCAGGAGGTCTGATGGCACTGAACGCAGTTTTGTCTGGTGCCAGTGGCTGGCTGCGATGGGGGCTGGTGGTTAGAACGTCTGCATTTGAATCCAGCCCAGCCTCTGTCTGTCTGTCTCTCTGTCTGCCTGCCTCCCCCTCCCCCCCCCCCCGTAGCTGTGTGACCTCGCTCAACTCACTTCATCTTCTCAGGCCTCAGTCTGTCCTAGTTGGCATGGAGGAAAATGCTGGGTAGTTGTTTTGTGCAGATAGAATGGGACCACGTGTGACGGGCTCGTGGTGGCACGTGGCACACAGTGCTGAGCGGCTGTGAACAGTTTTCAGTCCTGGAAAAAGGAACCCATCGGGTGTTTAGGGTCTTCAGAGAGCGAGTCCTCTCCCTTAGGGACGGGCGTCTTTCCATCGGCCTTAGCCTGTGTCCGCACGTGACTTTGGGGACACGGGAGTCCCGTCCCTCTCTAGAGCCCACGGTGATGTCACGGAGTTAAGTCACGGTGCGGGACATCCGTGAGACAAGCCCCTAGCTCCGGGGCTCGAAGGCCTCTCTGCTGTGCGCCCCAGCGCCTGGGCCGCGGTGCGCTCTCCAAGGTCCTGACCCTCCCTTTGGAAAAAGAGGCCGGTCAGCGCCAGCGTGCTGGGGACGCGTCTGGGGAGTCTCTCGCTGGAGCCTGAAACCACGACATTTTCGCTTTGACCTGTGGGGGCCTTGTGACTTTCCAGAAATGGCTGTGGGTAATGACTTGTCATTATGAGTAATTAGCATTCGTGGAAGTCTGAGGAGAAGAGCTGCTTTTTTTTTTTAATTTTTTTTTTTTTAGCTTCGGAAACTTTACTTCCCTTTCGCCACTTCTCCCAAGGCTGCACGTTCGGGAAGGGGCGGGGTAAAGTCATGGGCGGGAAAGGGCATCCGTCTATGCCTGCGATCACCCCTTCCCCACCCCGAGAGAAATGAGCGTTTGTGTGTCTCGACGTACCGAGATGCCCCTCCCAGGCCGGACGGAGCCCCTTCACACGCTGCGAGTTAGAGGCAGCGTTCGGACGCCGTGTCTGGGGCGGAGGGGGAGCTGCGCGTTTTAGTTCTTGCTCAGCCTGTCTGGCCGCGCACCAGAGGGTCCCTGACATCGCTCCTGGGCCTCGCTGTTGATTTACGACGTGTCGGGACCAGAACGATCTTAGACGTCAGCGTCTCCAGTCCCCTCGTTTTACAGGCGAAAAAAAGCCAAGGCCCCCGAAAGGTAAAGTGACTTCTTTTTAGTCCTTAGTTCATAGTTCGCAGCTTGAACTAGAGGCTCTTGAAAGCTCGTTGTGAGTGTGTGAGCTACAGAGCCAGGCGTGGGAGGCGGTTTCGGCCCCGTGGCGATTCCGTGAGCTCACGGCAGTGCTGGCCGCACTCGGTTCTATCGAGGCAAATCCTGGCGTGTTCGCGAATGGACTGTCTCGGTTTAGACAGAGTCAGCACCGTCGGGGACAGCGGAGTCGCTCGCCAGAAGCTCGAACGCCGAAGGCAGAAGAAAGGGGACACGCAGAAGCACGTTCTGCGGTCGGAAGCACTTCTCGTTCCGCGAGAACGCGCATGCTCTGCGGGGAAAACGCACGTGTGTACACGTGACACGCAAGCGTCACGTGCTCGGACTCCATCGCGAAGCCAGCCACGTGCCGTAGCCGTCGCCTGGCCGAGGGTCAGAGGGAGGGGTCGTCTCCTCTTCCCCACAGCGGCAGGAAAATACTTGAAACGAGGCAGCGGCCGTGCCTGAGGCGGCCTCTGTCACACGCGTGCGGAGCTCACGGTTACTCCAAGTGCGAGGCGAGGCGCGAACTCAGCATCCGCGTTTAACCCGCCCGTCCTGGAGGGTCCGGGCCTTCGGTGTGTGCCGGGGGGCGGGCGAGTGTGCAGCCGGGCGGAGGCCCCCGTGGGGAGGGGAGGGACCCGGGGTAGACCGAGGTCAGAAACGGCGGCGGCGCCCGCTCTGTGTGGGAGGGGGCTGTTTGTCACCAACGAGGAGGAGACGTGGGGCGGAGGTATTTTTGTCCTGCAGCTGCATAAGCAGGCAGCTCATTCTGCAGGATTTATAAGGACGTTTCGGTTTCTTCTTTCTAACCTGGCCGACTGTGAGAACGCGCCCCATGTCCAGGGAACCGTTAATCGAGGTCCCCCTCAAACTAAGAGCGTCTCCGTGGAAGCACAGGTCGGCAGCGGCCTCCTCCAGACCATTCCACCCGGTGACCTCGGTCCCGGCTGCTCTTGGGAACGTCCTGCAGCAGTTTAACTCCCCTGGGCCCCGCCTGTAGGAAATGACAGATTCGGTTTGTCTGTGGCGGGCCCAGGCACGTGTGTGCTGAGGCGCCCCCAGGTGGTGCTGACGAGCAGCCAGAGGTGAGACCCCCTGAACCATCAACACTCTCGGGGACGGAACGGGGGTGCAGCTCGGGGAGCAGAAGGGGCTGGCTGAGGGCCACCCGGGGACGCTAGTCGTCCAGTTGGGACAAGAACCCAGGGGTTCTGGCCGCCACGGCAGTGCTGTCCGGAGTTCCCTCGTGACCTGCCGTGCCCAGGCCTTCGCAGAGAGTGACCAGCACCTTCATCCTTCCCGCACGGCGGAAGGCGCGAACTTCAGCTCTCGCCACCAGACACTGCGCACAGAGTATCTCGCTGAAACCGGTTCCCATGCAGAATCCTCCTGACGCTTTATCTAGACAGGAGCAGGGCGTTCAGGAGAATGACCAGAGGCCGTCGCGGTGCGGGCGAGGACCTCGTTGTGGCCGCATTGTTTGGTCTGAGGCAGAGGACTTGCCTGACCCACCTCCACGGCGTTGTCTGCCCGGCCTGTGCGTGGGATGTGGTGGGTGGCCACGGAACAGAGCAAAGCTGAGCAGCCCCCGCCCTCCGGCAAGTTTGGTGCGCCTTTAAATCAGATGAAAACCATGTGCCTGCGCCTTGGGGGCGTTTGTGGGGGCGGGTTACGTGAGCCACGCGCACAAGGCTCAGCGAGGTGCCTGGCGCGCAGTCAGTGCGCAGTGCGGGGCAGGGGCGGTCGCTTGCCAGCACCCGAAGGCACGCCTCCAGGCACACTCCTGAGGACCAGAGGAACGAGGAGCCGGCAGGCCACCTCCCGGGCCCTGCGCAAGCTCGGGGCAGCTCGGCAGGAGGCACGACACGGCCTCACATCTGGAGAAATCTGAGGAGTGAATTAAGCCTGGCGACCAGAACAAGCGAAAAGCAAGCTCTGTAATTAAAGCTCAGCCTTTTACAGACTGAGAAGTTTAACAAGACGGTTTAAAGGTCAGGAGTGGGCCTTACTCACCTAGACCCAGAGAGGAGGGACAGAGACAGAGACAGACAGACTGACAGGCAGGGGAGAAGGAGACAGAAAGAGAAACAGAGACAAAGGGAGGCAGAAAGAGACAGAACAGAGAGGGAGGGAGACAGAGAGAAAAGGAGAGAGAGAGACAGAGACAGACAGACAGAGACAGACAGAGAGGGAGCGACTTGCCGCTCGGGGCCGCCCAGCCCTCTGACGCGGGAGCCTGTGTCGGGGAAGTAGAGGGATCCCAATTAAGCCCTTTCATTTTGATTTCTCATTAGATCCTTAGAATATCTGCAGAAAATTAAATGGAGCTGGGACCTCCAGCCGGGAGATTTATCCAATTTAATGTTTTGAAAGAGACTTATTATCTTGTCAGGAATAATTCGAGAAGCCAAATAAGAGCAATTGAATCAGCAGAATCGGGGGCCCTAGATGACAGTCATTCCGCACAGCCAGCCACGGCGTTTAAACAGCTCGGTGGCGTTTCCAGGGTCGTTCCCGGGCGTTGCGTCCTCAGCCCTTCCTCACTGCGCCCCGTCCCCACGGCCACCCTCGCCTGCCATGGTTCAAAGAGGCCACAGCAGTCGCCTTCAGACCGAGCCCGTGTCTGGGTCCCCCAGTCCTTCCTCGACCCCTCGATGCCGTGTTCCACCTGGTGTGCACACGGGCCACAGCCCGCTGGCCTTCCACAGTGTCCGTTCCGTCCCTCCCGGTGTCTTCGGCTGACTGTCCTCCGTGGGAAAAGCCTCCTCCTCGTCCCCCGGGAAGGGGACCACTGCCAGGGACAGTCAAATGTCAGCAGGCGTGTCTCTCCGCAGCCCGTGCACAGGCCACCTCGGGGTCCTCGCTCTGACATGCTGCACCCTTCCTGCGCCACACGGGCCGTGGCCACGCGGGAGTAGCTCTCCCTCAGGCAGTGCCCAGATGCAGCCCCACGGTGACCTTGGCCTCCCCCAGCCCTCGGGGCACATGTGCCAGCCCAGCAGGGCTTCTGCTCAGAGAAGGAAGTGGGGGCACAGGTCCGATGCCTGCGTCCTGCCTCTTCCCAACTTCCACAGCGGAGAGGGGCACTTCCTCCCCCACCTTCTCCTCGGCGGGTGTGTACCCCATCTCCCAGAGCCCCAGGGGACCACTGGCCACTGGCCACGGCAGCTTCCTGGGCCTCGTGACCCCTGGGGCACGTGTGAAGTGCTGACGCCCTGGGTGTTGGCCTCCCTGGCCGCCGTGGCCAGGGGTCCCCACGGCTCGTCCTGTCGCGTTGTCTGGAAGCCCAGGCCAGAGTCCCCCAGTCCCTCCAGGACACGCGGGGTGCTCACTTCCCGTGTCAGACCCCTTCAGACGTAAAACCGAGTGACTCCTGCTTCCCAAAGCCAAACCCCCCCCTTCAGAGGTCACAGATGTAGACAGCGAGGTGACTGCAGGGATCCAGATGAGAGAGCTGGCTAACCCAGCACAGCGCCGTGGGCAGCGCGCAGAGGGAATGTAGTTGAGAGATTGTTAAGAGACCGAATTAGTGGGGCTCCGTGGTGGAGCGAATATGAGATTGGGGAGCAGTGACGACCGACTCGTGAAGCGTTGTTGAGACATGGCGGCGGCGGTGCCGTTTCTCACGGCTGTCGAGGTTGGAGCTCACGCAGCTCGGCTGGAACAATCACGCGCTTTATTCTGGACGTGTTCTATTTAGGGCGCGTGTCACGTATCCACGTGGCCGTGTGGCAGAGTCCGCGGGATGTGCGCGTCAAGTTCAGGGGCAAGGCACGGGCTGGGTACTTGCGAACCCATTGCACAGAGATGGCGATTAAAGCCCTGAAAACACCTGTAGTTGCTTAGGCCACGTGCAGGGTGGGGAAAAAAGGGTTCCAGACAGGTATCTGAGAGACACGATCAGAACCGAAAAAGGAGAAGCTGGACCAGCAGGGTGAATACGAGAAGAGAAAGAAAAGAAAAAGAAAAGAAAAAGGAAAAGGAAAAGGAAAAGGAAAAGCCAGACACAAGCGGGGACGGGGGAGGGATCACGTCAGGTGGAGCTGACAGGTGTCCACTCGGTTGAGCAGCGTGGCGGGGAGGGGCGGGCACAGGTGGAACCGGATCGCAGTGGTGGAGAGAGGAGCAGGAGGTGCAGGAATGGAGGGGACGCGTGGGGACAGCCCCCGGGGGAGCACTCACTAGCCTGCGAGCCCCAGATCTCAAAAGAACGAGAGTGGCAGGCGGCAGGCGAGTCTTTAGAGGATTCCCTTCTGGCCCTGCGCCGAGTCCCCCCAAGTCCAAATCTTTCCATAATGCGAACCCCTCACATTCCACGTAGGTGGCAGAAACGTACTATAAAAAGTTATTTAAAAACGCTAACAGCTCAGTGCCGAGGTTTGGCTATGGAGGGAGGGGGCAGACGCCGGAAAGGCGGTGGGGTGCGGGGAAGGTCGTCCTTCCAGATGGGGGACCTGGAGCGTGTTTCAGTCCCGATGGGAAGGAGCCAAGAGAAAGCGAGGATTATTGATTGCATAAGGTCCCCGGAGAGGCAGAACGAGCCAGGGTCCGGGGTCACTCCGTTCCAGCAGGGAGATAGGAGAGAAAAGTCGATGGGCGGCTGAGGTCGAGCTCCCTGGACACAGAGCACAAAGCGGGGATTTTTGCGTGAGTGATTTATTGAGGGGATGTTCTCACGACAAACGTGCCGGGGCGTCCAGCAAGCAGGAGGCCGCGGGGCCAGAGCCGGACAAAGATGTGGTTTTAGAAACAGCCTTAGCGCCAGCCCTGCGGGAGGTCTGGCTGTGAGCCGCTCCGCTGAGCTGGTCTGCCTTTGAGGCGGGGTCCGGACTTCTGTGTCCCCCCCCCCACTAGCCATCGCTGCCCCCGGGAGCTGGAGTGGGGTGCATGTCCTCCTGGCGTCTCTGGGCGAGGCAGCTTCCGAATCCAGGGCATTCACCCGGGCCGTTAGCAGCCAGCGCCACGGCGGCTGGGGAATGGGGGAGCCTGCCGTGAGGGATCTCGTGTGACCCAGGAACGGACGCTACGGTGCCAGTGTGGACACTTCGTGTTTGGTTTCAAGGACACACAGGAGGGAGAGGCAGGGGAACTGAGCCTGAAGACGACGAGAAGAGGTTGAAAGTAAGAGGATGTGGACTGACGGGGAAACCCGGCGGCTTCCCGGACGGGGGCTGGTGGGTTCCCATGAGCCACTTGTGTCATTTCTCCGGGGGTGCTGGGCAGTTCAGCCACGGAGAAGGCAGATGGCCAGATCATTTGGGGCCGGAGTCAGGCCAGCGCTTTGAGCGGACAGGGAGAAGGAAGTGTAGGCACTAGTCATGGTCCTTCGGGTCTGGCTGTCGCAGGAGACGCGGCGGTCAGCAATGACGACGGAAAGAACAGGCGTGTCAGCGGGCGGGGTCTCCGCGCCGGGAGCCCAGCTCTGGCCGGGCTGTCGTGAGGCAGCTTAAACGATCGTTCGCGGGCACGCAGAGCTCTTTGATCTGATGGGTGGACGTTGGAAAGGGTGGGCGACTTGAGCCCAATGCCAGAGACATCGGCGACCGAGGCTGGACGTGACTGAGAAGCAGAGGGACTGGCAGAGCGGTGAGCAGAGAGTCGCAGCGAGAAGACACGCCCTCGGAGCGCGGAGGCCGCAGGCCGAGTCCTGCCTTCGAGGCTGTCGAGGACCCTGAGTCTCGCAGCAGGACTGGTCACCAAGGCAGCCTCCACCATCCAGCTCGGGCCTCACTGTCCCCGAGTCAGCAGTTCTGCTGTTCCCAGAATGCCCCAAATCTCGTCGTGCGTTTCTTTCCCGTGAGGTTTGGTAAACGTAGACGTGCGTTGTATTCAGAAGGGACAGGCGGGCTGTGGTCCAGGGCGGGCACTTCAGCCTCCCGGGCGTCGTGTTCTCAGGGTCCGCCCCAGAGCAGCATCGCGTCAGCACACGTCAGAGAGAACAGGACAACCTGACGTACACGCTGTCCTTCGGGCGCTTTGGGGGCAGGTGACGATCCCTCCCCCTGCTCAGACCGTGGCTTCTCCGCTTGGTTGTACGTTCTGCACAAATTACTCATGTCTCGGTTTTTTCATAGATAAGTTGTCAGTGCAAAAAAACGGGGTAATGGGAGTTCGACGGGATCAAATGAGGTAACGCGTACGGGAGAGTTTGGAAACGCAGCCCCAAAGAACGAACCGACTGCACGGTTAGCCTCGGGCCTTCGACTGAAGTAGCTCGAGATTTTTTAACACCGAGAGTGGACAGAGAAAAGCACTCGTCATGCGCTGGTTCAGCGTTCAAGAAGTGGCCATCCACACAGCGGGCGCCCCCTCGTTCCCAGGAGGCGGCATGTGCACGGCTGTCCAGCGTCCAGCGTGAAGGTGTGTCGCACCCACGGAAGCCACGCAGATAAACCACAGCTGATGCAGATGTGCACACAAAAAAGCCATTTAGGTCCACTAAGGAGGGAACGACGTGGATTTCACAGAGTCAGAGAACTCGTCCCCCTAAGGCGCTGGATCGAACGTTTTGGCGCTGGGTGAGTTTTAGCGTGTTCTGCACATCGTTCTTCAGGACTGTTCCTCCCACCTGGTGAGATACGCTCTCAGCCCAGAGACCCTGGGAGATGAACGATCCCAGAGGAGAGTGGATTGAACTTTATCCAAGCATGTGAGGGCGGCGGCGACTTTCTCCAGAACCGTTTCTTCTATTCTTATCTTGAATCCTGCGGTGACCCGAGTTGCATTTCAGAGGCAGGCATCGCTGTTTAAAAATGTCATGTTTCAAAAATAAAATGCGTTTGCAGATTCCTGGCAGAAGATCTCCTTTTCGAAGCCTACGATTGTTTTTTTTTCATCTCCCAGAATGTCTGTGTCACTCAAATCACTCCACACAAGCTACGTGTCCCGATCACCTACACACTTCATTGTCCTCCACCACCTCGATGTTTTATTCATCGGCACCTGCTTCTCCGAGTGTCGCTGACACTTGCTTTGCTCAAAGTAGCTGCCTTTTAGCCTCTTATCAAATAGCCTCCAGCCCTCCATTAATCATCTGATGGGCAAAGACTGGCGAGGGCGTCCTCCGCGGTCCAAGAGATGTGCTGCCGTTTCATTTGAATCACGGCAGTGGTGTGTCTACCTTTGCAATCAGTGATTTTCATCGTTCGTTGGATGGTGATAATTTTTTTATATAATAAGGAGTGTTTAACACACTCGATAACAGTCCCTGGTGATTTTCCGTAACAGCAGCCACATGGAACTGTAATTTCAAAGTCCCTCTGATCGCGTTCAGCTCGACGCTATTGAGTTTAATGGGCAGAGTGTCTTGGTGTCATCTGCGAGAGTTCTTCTGCTCTGAACAGACTCTTAGTTTGCTGTCACTTATCTGCCGAATCATCCTGTGCATTCATCGCTAGTATTAAATTTCTAACGTAAAAGAGGCTCTTCAACGTAATTTATTTTGCTGCCTCTAGTTTTAATAATACAGTAGGAAAATCGATTCCTGAGTGTCAAGAACTGTACAGGTGGATCAACAGGGGAGAAGGTTTGAATTAAAAAAGCTTCACACGCATCCCTCAGGGTCCTGACCAAAAAAAAAAAAATCTCGTGATATCTTACAACACATCGGTTCATGTTTTTCCTTTCATTTATTTCAGCAGAATAGAGTTGAAAGTGATCTGCATAAAGAGGTTTAGGATAGAGAGCATCGTTGAAGATAGCAGAAATCAGAAACAATTCAAATACCCAGCTAAAGAGAATTAACTAAATATAGTAGCCCATTCTATGATAAAATAGTCATTAGAGAGAATGCAGTGGGCCGAGAGCATTAAAAGGGACAGAAGAATGTTGTATTAGCAAAACTTATACAAAAAAGAAAGTATTAGATACGAATCATTATGCAGTAAAGAACTAAGCAGGGAAATGCAGCAGGAATGTTTAGAAATGAAGGAAGAATTTGATAGAACTATATTAGTTACAGGAGATTTTAATCTCGCTCTTTTGGGATCTGACAGGTCAATTAAACAAAAGTTAAAAGGGTATAAATGAAATGAAAGACACAATTAACAAACTTAAATACATTTGTTATTCTACAAATTGAGACGACACATTCCTACATTGTATATATGCATATGTGTATGCCCACAAATTATTTATAAAAATTGGCTCTTGATTACAAAGGAACAAATGAAACCGTTAATAAGTTCTTTAGCTATACACTTTTTAGACCACATTTTTGAACCACAGTGCAGAGAAAAAATAAATTAGTGAAATCACAATTTCCCACCAAAAAAGAACTCCCACTTTGAATTTTAAAAAAATACTAAAAATTTAAAAATGCTATTTTAAAAATAATTTCTTGTTCAAAGAAAAAAATCACAAAATGAAAATTTATTTGGGATTAAAGATATATATGTGTGTGTATGTGTGTGTATAGATATACCTCAGTTTAAATGATTTTTTAAAACACCATCTCTTAGTTATGTTGATTTTTTTCTGTTCTCTATTCTCTATTTTATTGATCTCTGTTTAACATTTATTATTTCCTCTATTCTGCTAGCTTTAGGTTTAGTTTGTTCTTTCTGGTTACTTCAGGTGTAAAGTTAGGTTGTTGATTTGAGATCTTTCTTCTTTCTTACTGTATCCATTACGACTACAAACTTTACTTTTAGCACTGGCTTCACTGCATCCATAAATTTTCACGCATTGTTTTTATTTTCATTCGCCTCAAGGTATTTTCTAATTTCCATTGTTACTTCTTCTTTGATCCATTGATTGTTTAAGAATGTGTTGTTTTATTGACACATATTTGTGGATTTTCAACTTGTCTTTCGGCTATTGATTTCTAATTTTATTCCCTTGTGGCCAGAAAAGATACTTTGTACGTGTTAATCTTGAATTCGTGAAGGCTCGTTTTGTGGTCTGTCCTGGAGAATATGTCAAGTGCACTTGAGAAGAATGAATATTCCGCTGTTGTTTGAAGGCGTGTTCTGTGTATGTCTGTTACATCCAGTTTAGCGTGTCATTCAAGTCCTCTTTTGTATTGATATTCTGTCTAGTTTCCTGTCCGTTATTAATAGCGGGGTATTGAAGTGGGCTACGGTTACTTGTTGCTGTCTGTTTCCCCTTCAGTTCTGTCAAAGTTTACTTCCTGTATTTAAGATCACTGAAGTTTAGTGAATAAATATTCCTATTTGTTATGTCTTCTTGGTGAATTTTATTATCATAGAGTGTCCTTCCATGTATCGCATGACAGTTTTCGACTTAAAGTTCATTTTTTCTGCTCGCTTTTGGTTCCTACTTTCAGGGAATATCCTCTTCTATCCTCTGACTTTCAGCCCACATGTCCTTAGATCTAAAGTGAGTCTCTTGAGAACAGCATACACGGTCATCCCTCGGTGTCTATAGGGGATTGGTTTTAGGAGCCCCACGACACCTAGGCTACAGGTGCTCGAGTCCCTCATGTGAACTGGTGTAGTAACCCCATATAACCCGCACACCCTCCCCTATGTGTGAAATCATCTCTAGATTATGCATAATACCTAATACCGTGCAAATGCCACGTGAATAGTTGCTGTAAGGTGTTGTGTGGGGAATAACGACACGCAAGAAGTCTGCACGCGTTCTGCGCGGGTGCAGCCGTCACAGGCCTCGCAGCACAGTGCGTGTCGGCGGCTCCGCACCTCCCTTTATTCTTTCAGAATTTTTGCTCCGAGGTTGGTTGAATCTACCGATGCAGAACCTGGCGATGGAAGGATTTCCTTTATGCTTCATTGATTTTTTTTTTGTCCTAACATGCTTTGATTTCCTTTTATTTCCTTTTCTGTATATTCTATAGACATTTGCACAGCTGCTACCTTTACAATCCCATAAAACACCTTAAAGTCACAGCATCCTATTTTAAACTGATAACAACTTAATTTCAATCACATACAAAAACTCCTTCAGCTCCACCCTATCCCCCCCACTTTGTGTTATTCATGTCACAGATTGCATCTTTATGTATTGTGTACCCATTAACATAGATTTCTATTTTTGTTATGTTTTTCTCTCTAATTCTATGTACCAAAAATACATCAGTACGTTAACTTATTTGTCTATGTATTTGCCTTTACAGGAGAATCTTGTATTTTTATGTAGTTTCATGTTGCTGTTGACCATCATTTGGTAATTGAATTTTTGTGGGACAGGTGTAGTGACCATGAACTCCTTCAACTTTTATTTATGGGAAAGTCTTCATTTCTCCTTCACGTTGAAGAATAGTTTTGCCAGATACAGCATCCTTGGTTGATAGGTTGTTTTTATTTTTCTTTCAGCTCTCTGAATATATCATCTCACTGCCTCCTGGCGTATAAAATTCCTGCTGATAAGCTGCTGATAATCTTACAGACCCTCCCCTGCATGTGGTGAGTCAATTTTCTTTTGCTGCTTTCAAGATTTTCTCTTTGTCTTTGATTTTTGACAGTTTAGTTATGTGACTCATTAAATGTGGGTTTGTATTCATCAAAATTGGGTTTGTCCTACTTGGAGTTTTTTAAGCTTCTTGAATATGTATGCCTATTTGTTTCCTCAGATTTGGGGAGTTTTCAGCCATTATTTCTTCAAATAACCACTTTGCCCCTTTGTCTCTTCTCCCTCTGAGATTCCCATAATGCATATAGTGATCTATTTTAGTGTCCCATACATTCTTTAGGCTCTCTTCACTTTGCCATCTTTTTGCTCCTCTGAGTGATCTCCCGTGACCTATCTTCAAGTTCACTGATTTTCTGCCTGATCAAGTCTGTTTTTGAAGCCCTCTGGTAATTTTTTTTTTTAGTTCAATTATTATAATTTTTAGTTCCATAGTTTCTGTTTGGTTCTTCATAGTTTCTCTCTCGTCGTTGATCTTCTCATTTTGTGCATGCATTGTTTTTTCTGGTTTTATTTCATTGTGCATCTGTGTCTTCTTTTAGCTTATTGAGCATATGTATGATAGTTATTTTAAACTCCTTGTCAGGCAGCCCTAGATCTATATTCCTTTATGGTCTGCTTCTGGAGTTTCATTTTGTTCTTTTGATTGGGTCATGTTTGCCTGTTTCCTTTCATGCCTTGTAATTGTTTCTTCAGATTTGTATATTTGCATAAGGAACTACCTCTCTCAGTCTTAATGCAGAGGAAGATCTTTGCAGTCAGCCTGGCTAGAGACTCTGGACCTTTCAAACCTCTTCTGGTCTCTCATTTTCCTCGATGTCTACCTGAGGAACTGCAGGTGTGATGTCCTGCAGTGTTTGCATCTGTTCTAGAAGGGGCCTCTTCCTGCAAGAAGAGCCATGAGAGGTGATGAGTTCCCCATCAGCTGGTGATGAGAGTGAAACGGAGTGCATGAGAGGCGCCCTAGCAGGGCATGGATTCTAGAACCAGGCTCTCTGCTTGACGCCTGTCTTTCTTGGGCGAACTCGTAACCTTCAACCAGTGACTTGATTTCTCTGTGCTCTCATCCGTAGAATGAGTGAGCGTATAACCACCCGGCATGCAGGACTGCCGTCATATCAGCTAAAGAAAAAAACAGAAAGGTCAAGTCCCTTTCTCAATAATTCCAGTAAAAGTCCTAGAAATGAGTCTGATGGGCCAGCCTTGGGTCATATGCCTTTTTATGAATTAATCGGGGGACAGAGCAGTCTGGTTGATTAACCCGGAGTCGTGCGGCCATCTGTGAAATGAGAAGGGCCTTGCTGAAAGGTGACACGACCAAGAGTGGCGTAGGGATGGTTCCGCAAAGGAAATCAGGCTCCCTTGGGCCGCGCGGAGGAGACTGGACACAGGTGTAGACCGCGTGTCTCCTGAGGGTGGAGAGCACAGCTCACGCTTTTCTGAGCACTGTCTCAAGCACGGCAAGCACAGAGTAGGTCCTCCGTAAGTGGTTTCCCTCCTACGCTGGCTATCACCCAAGCCTGCCTCACTGCAAACTTCTTGACTGTAAATGCTATGATTCTCTCCTGCTTTTCAGGCAGAAAAGCCTGGGGCGATACTTGTACCCGAAATATCACATAAACACTTTTTAAAAACCTTCCTCGGACTTTCTTCAGAGTTGTGAATGGTGTGCAACAGTCTCAGACTGAGCAGCAGACCTGAGGTGTTGCTGGAAACGCTGAGATGGGTGGACGGTCTTTTAAATACACGCACCAGGCTCAGTGGTCTTAGATCTCCCTCGAGGACCAGTGAGCGTGAAGTGCCCTTGGGGATCCCGGTGGGGACGCCGCTACAGTGGGTTTATGGCCCTGGCCAGCCTGGGACGGAGGCCTCCCAAGACGCGGATGGGTTTTGCTCTTAGCTCGCGTGCTGTGGGGATGAAGCATTCGCTTGCCCGTAAATCTGCTCAGCCCAAATGCCAAGACGATTCTTTAAAGGCGAGGCGAATCTGACCGATGTAAAAACACAGATGGAGCCCGCCTGGTTAAATGTCACCGCACAAGGGAGTTGGGATAATGATGAGCGTGGGGAGAAAACCTCCCTTCGTCATCTTGACAGCAGCCCCGAGGCTGTGCCAACCGGGGAGCTGCTGGGTGGGCTCAGGAAAGGGAGATCAGGCGGCCGGATGCTTGGGTTCTACTGTGATGCGTGAATTCAGGGCCACACGTCTTGAAACGATGCTGGTCTTTACTCTCTTGTTTAAAGTACAAGAATATTGCTAGGAAGAATCACATTTTTAAGATCCCAACAGGTAATCTTTTTTGTTGGGAAGAGACAGACAGACAGACAGACTATATGTACACAGGTGCCAGGTGCTATGTGGATGATGACTTCATCATCTCCTGTAGCTAGGAAGGAAAGATCTAGAGAAGAGGTACATCCTGAGAAAGTCCTGTCACAGGGAGTGGATGAGAGCCAAACAGCACATGTGTGGCTTTGAAATGTCGGGACATCTGGTGGAGGAACCTTCTACTATATCTGCCCGGCACCACCGACACGTTCCGCTAGGAACTCCTTCGCCTCTCCCTTTACCCACGTGGTTGCCATGCAATCTGTCGTGATCTTACATGCCCCTCCCCTAGCCACAGCTGATTGGTCAGAAGTGAGCACCTGACCTAAGCGGAGCCAATGATATAGTATCTCTACCATGCTGGCCTTGGCAGAGGGGTCCTGGGTTGGGGCCCTGATCCACTTGATGCCACAGGCCCTTTCTCAAGGATTTATTTTGGAACCACAGAGCTTGTCAGTCATCTCTCTTGAGTGGATGCAGTCAGCCTGGGGCTGCTGGTAGCCACACCCCATGCCGTGTAGAGAAAGGCCGTCTGCAGAGAAGGGCAGATGGAGCTGATGCGTTGGGATAGGCAGGGATGCAGGAGTTCGGTGGCATCGGAAGCCTCCTTCCGCCCTCCTCAGGCCCACCCCTGCCCGTCTGTGGCTGACTGCCCAGCCCTTCCTGGGAGTCTCCAGAGCCTACGGAACCCTCTTTATTGCTTTAACAGTTCCCAGTGGCTTCTGTTACTTAAGGCTGAAGGAGCCCTAACAGCACAGACACCTAACCTGGTCCTCAGAAGACAGAAGTAGGAGAGTGATCGCCAGGGCCTTGGGGAAGGGAAGTGGGGAGTCTAATGAGCTTAGAATTTGTTTTTGCAAGATGGAGAGAGTTCTGGAGATAGGTCGCAACAACATGAACATACTTCACACTACTGAACTGTGCACTTAAAAACGGTTAGAAAGACGAATTCAGTATTACGTGTATATTACCACAATTTTAAAAATGGTCCTGAAAAGAACGGAAATACATACCTCCGGCATCTCTGAGTCAGGGTCAGACCGCCAATTATTTTCTTGATATCGGTTTTGCAGCCGAGCTTTAAACTCTCTTAACCCCAGCCCGCCCCTTCCCTGCCCCTTCTAGATCCCATCACTGGTCGCCCCTGCGTTGTGTGGCCTATTTCAATAACATGGGGTCTCTTAGGCCAAGCTGTAGCAAGTAATCTGGAAAACATATCAGATTTCCTCCCAATTTCCTTTGCAAGGAATTCCTCACTGAATTCCTTGCAGAGCCGTGTGGAGCCGCTGTGGGCTCCTTGGGCACAGGTGAGCTAGCATCTCCTGCGCAGTTGCACGTGTGTAGGAGGGGGTCTTCGGTCTGGACTTGGGGGCCACGAAGAGCAAGAGAAAGAGGCTGTGATCACAGCTCGACTTTGAAATCCCTCTGTGCGGCTGACATTGGGGGTGGTGGCTTCTCATGGATGCACTGTGGTCCCCAGTCCACATGACACACCCTCCCTGCCCCCACCTCCCGAACTGGCCGCTGAGTGAGGATGAATAAGGGGCTTAGGCCGGCTCTTCTGCTTTGGGGAGCTTTTTACCAAAGGCTCAGCCAGAGCAAAGCCATCAACAAAGACAGGATTTCAAAGAAGAAAACTCGAGCCGATTCCACTTTGCTGTGCTGAAAGGCGCCATCAGACACAAACGCACAGCTTTGTCCTCCGGATCCCCAAATGTTTTGTGTCTGTGTTCATAATGTTCTTATCTGCACATGGAGAAATCCCTTTCTCTTCAAAATATACTGTTAAAAACATACAGATCTTCAAAACCCATTTAAAGGGAATTGACTTGTAGAGATGAAAATCTCCCAGAAGAGATGAAATAGATTTTTTAAAAATATTGTGGAGGAGGTGAGTTTGAGTGTTACATGAGGTGGAGGGGTCACAGACCTGCCTCCTGAAACGCATTTCTTTTTCTGAGCTAAATGCAGAAGGTGTTTTAAGTGCAAAGTATATGTTTTATGAAGTCCCCGGCTTCACCCACATGCTCGTGCTATCTGCGAGAATGCTCTGACAGGCTAGCATTAGTATTCTGGATGATGGAAAAATGATTTGATTTTACCAGATAGGAGAAGCTATTAATAAAAGCAGAATTGAAATAAATTACCAGGACATACACGCTGTCTGCGGACTCCGAGAGAAGCCGAGCTTCCTGAGAATGTGCAGTGAGGAGTTCAAGCATGTCCGTCTGGGCCCCGGGCCGGGGTGCTGTTGGAGGGCCACCAGCGCTCTCCACCCAAACCAGCTGTCCCGCGGACATCGGACATCGTCTGCTCAGGGCCGTGGCCGTCGAGATGAGCCTTCGCCTCCACCTCGGCCAGAGATGTTTTCATTGTTTTGTTTCGTTTTTGTTTTCTATTTCAAAATCCTCAGGGACAAACCAAAGCAACGCGTCAGCTCCCGGATGCCCAGCCCCTGAGGCACATGCTTCGACGCGCCCAGGGACCCGCGGAGGAATGCTTCTGGGCTCTTCCGGGCCCAGGATGGTGGAGGGTGCAGCGCGTGGGTTCCTAATGACAGCGGGACATGCCAACAGACGGACAGAGAGGCAGAACAGGGACGCTGAATGGTTCGAAGCCGTCCTGGGGGAAGAGCCTGGGCGAGAGGTCCAGAGAGCGCAGGTGCAGGCCAGGTGTCGAAGGAGCAGGATCCTAGCACGCTGCCTGCTTGGCCCGGCTGCTGCTCTCCCTGGGAGCGGCTCGGCACACCCAGAGGCCACAGGTGCAGGCGGGGGCCGGTGAGTGTCTGGTCCCCGTCGCTCTGCGCATACCCGAGAGCAAGGTTCGGGCGGCCGCTGACTTTGCCTGCCCGGCATTCACCCCTGTTTCTGCTCAGGGCACCCTCATTCTCACCTGGCGACTCGCCTCACCAGCGCTTAGCTTCCCGCCGTCACACTGCACACAGTGGACACACGACACAGGTTTGGCCGCTGCGAATACAGCGTCAGCCAAATGACCCGTCTAGCGTGCAACCCAAACTGGACCGGTCACGCCAATGTTATCAACCCCGAGACTTGGCCACAGTGGTCCCCTTCTCCTGGGGCTCCACTGCTGGTGGGACGTCAGACTGCAACGGCCAGCAACTGTCTCTGCCAGCGTCTGGGAGGGTCTGAAACTGAAGCACAGGAGAGGGACCCGGCTGGGCCGGGGGCGAAGCACCGGGATCCCGCTGTACTCAAAGCCAGACACGGCCTCAGGCGTCCCTGTACTGTGAGCCCCAAATCCCTTCGTTCTGAAGCTGCTGGAGCCAGACCGCTGGCTCCGAGAGGCCCTGATGTGGCTCCGCCTCTCCTGGCAGCAAGCTCCGCCCCTGCCTGGCTCCGCCTCCCACCTGGCTCCGCCCTCTGTCCGGCTCCGCCTCCCACCAGGCTCCACCCCCTGCCGGGCTCCGCCTCCCGCTCGGCTCCACCCCCTGCCTGGCTCACTCTGTCTCTGAGCAGCCAACTGGGCGGGTTCCCGTGACCACAGCCTCAGCTCAGGGCCCTGGCTCCGCCCCGTGCCAACTGCGACACCGAGAGTGGGCCCTCAGGGCCTCTGCACTTGTCTCCTGGTCTGAAGAATGAGGGTGGCTCCGTGTACCCACAGGTTGTTAAAAACGTAAACGAGTCCGTGGGGGTCCATGGCCCAGGACGGTGCCTAGCGCGTGGCGGGCTAGGAGGAGATGCAGAGCAGTCGCCGCCGCCAAAGGGCCCCCCCTCGCCAAGCCCGCGCTCAGTGTGCCGGAGGGGGACCATTGCGGGCTTCCCTCCCGCCCCGGCGGAGGGTGGGGTGGGCGCCAGCTACGGCCCCGGGCAGTGGCCTGCGGGGCGGAGGGGCCGTCCGGGGCTGGCCCTCTGCTGCTGGGCGTTGAACAGGGCCAAGCCGGACAGGGCCCAGTCCCTTCGTCCTTCGAACTTTCTCTGAGGGCCTTGGAACTGTGTGTGAAAGTTTATTCGTGGGTCTAACGCCTGCATTATACACCCGTGAGGATCCGCTCTCATCTTGTTTCCTCCTCTTCATCTTATTTTCTAAAGTCTTAAATCGTCCTTATTAAATAATAATAATAATAAAATAAAGACAAAAGACAAACTTGTAGAGGAGAAAAAGCTAAGAAACCCGAACGCCTCTAACACCCGCCGTGCTGGGACCCGTCCTACGGTGACAATACCGTTGCCTTTGACATGTGGCAGGGTCGCCCTCTAAACGCCCAGGATTCATCTTCAATACCGCTCACCCCTCCCCCTGTCCCCCCTCGTCAGAACCCACACGGTCCTTTCTTCATGGACCCTCCACTCGGCTTGTTACCATAGAAACCACTGCCTGTGTCAAAGCACCTCGGAGAGGGTAAGAGGAGGCAGGAGCCGCTGCCATGGCAACACGCTCCTCCACTGCCGCAGCCCACGCGCTGCCATCTTGATTCTAAAGGCAGAGGAGTGATCACAGGGGCGCCGGGCGGGCTCCTCGCGCTGCGAGCGGGGCTGGAGCACTGGTCCCCGGCAGCAGTTCAGGCCGCTCCGCCTGCGAGGAGAGCCGCAGTCGAGCGCGGAGCCCTGCCGTGGCCACGAGGGCCAGAACCCGTGTGAGGCCTAGGGCCAGAGGGTCACTGTCCGTTGCTGACCAGGTCACAGCATCGGCCCTGCTGCGCCTGCTGACGTCGCACATGGCAGGACCGACGCGCACAGCATTGTGGGGAAGGGCATCAGCTCCGGGGCCAGAGCCCCCGCGGTCCAGTCCTGGGCTTGTCACCTACTGGCGGGGCGACCCTGGATAAGTCAACGCGTGTGGCCTGTGCTCTCCTACCTGCAAAGTGACAGCAGTAGTCCCTACCTCGCAGGGTTGCCATGGGAACCACGTCACTGAATTTATGACAAGCTCTAAATACTGTCAGATCCTAATCCCCCAGTAAATGTTAACTGTTACAGTTGTCACTCATGATAGAGAGGTGGCACTTACGAGGGCTTCGTTCGTGCCAGCTGCGGTTTAAGCACCTCACTCTTACGGTGGCCTTTGGTCCTTATGGTGACGGCGTGAGGGTGCACCCCTGGTGCCCTGGGCGGCCCCCAGACCTGGGCCCGTCGTCCTGTCTCCCTAGGACGTGCGTTCTCAACAGGGCAGAGTCACCCCCAGGGGCGCACAAGTGCACCCCAGCCCTGCGTGTGGGTCTCACTGTCTGTCTGTATGACGCACGGAGACGCACACGGTACATCAGCAGACGTACAGGCGTCTGCCGCGCTAACATTTCACGATGGCAGGCAGCTGTCAGGGTGTTGGTGGCCCTGGCTAGCCCTCGGCGTCGGAGGAAAGGCTGCAGCGCCAGATGCTCCGGAAACACTTCCCGAAGGACTGGGAGCGTTTCCCCTCCGACCTCCGTGGCTAAGCTGTGGGCGCGGAGCTTCTAGTAGGGAGCAATGGTCCCCGAGGCCTGGCAGCTGCAGTAGCCGCAGCTGCAGTGAGGCTGCGCCGAGGGTCTCAAAGCATCTACCCCACCCCCACCCCCAGACACGCAAACAACCACTCAGCAGAAGTGGAAATCCACCTGGAACTTTCTAATGTGCAACGCTTTATGATTTGCGAAGTGATGTCACCTCCACGAGAGCCGTGAGAAACCACTGCCGCTCGATCATTATATTTAGGAACGGGAAGGAGAGAGGGCAAGACTTCGACGCGAAACGTCCAGCGTCAACCCGCAGGGACCCCACGGACTTTCAAGCATCCGTAGCCGCGCTCCTCTCCACGGCCGGAGCCCGCAGTTCCCTCCGGGGTCGCAGAGGTCTCCCCCAGCGCGTGCGCCCCTGCGCGCCTGGCCCCTGCGGCGCCCGCCTCGCTTTGCCCGCCGCAGTCGGTCTCACGGAGACTCTGGGCGCACCTGGGCGTAGCGATCCAGGGAGAACGGGCGCCTGTTGTGCAGCCACGACAAGCCGTTCGGTTTGGAAAAGTGCTGCCAGGAGGACACGGGGGCTGGCGGTGAAATCTGGACTCCTCGCTGGCTTGCGGTCGGGTCTTTAAAGGTAGAGAGTGAGAGGGTTGGGGCGAGGGGTGGAGGGCGGGGCGGGCTGGCTAGTTCCCTGTAAACTTCCGTGGTTTTCCGCTGAAGTTCCTGATGTCATCTTGTCTGGTGCCTTTGTCACTGTGGTTGGCTGCTCCAACCAGGGGGAGGAGCCAGGATTCTGCAAAATCTCTCACTATCCTGCATCAGTGATGTTACCTCTAAAGCAGACGGCAGAGACTAAACACCTTGTGACCACGTTATTGCTTAAGCTGCTGTTGTCTTATGTTTAACCATCAACATGTTCTGTTTCTCAAGCAAAGTGTTCTTTGAAACTTAACATTACGTACGTGGCTTGTGTCACATTTCTGTTGACGGAGCCGCCCGTGAGCATCGTCCCATTTGCAAAGCGTTCTCGGAGCCTGGCACAAATGCCTGTGAATAACAGACCACTTCCCACCAGACGCCGTTTCCTCCGGGGATCGTGAGCTCGGAGGACAAGACGGGGACACTCCTCCTGCCTCATCAGTGGTGACGGTTTGCAGCTCTCGGAGTGAGCGTTGCCCGCGGTGCACGTCAGTGGTTAGGGAGGGCTGAGCCCGACTGAGGCAGAAGCTGGCGGGGCCTGCCATGTGGCCCGGAAGGACAGGCGGGAGACCACGCTGGGGAATAAGTGGCACGACCCTCCTATCACAGATGACCTCCGCGGGGGTTCCGGAAGGCGCGCGGGACGCTGCTGGCTAGTTTGGCTCACTTGTCTTCACAGGAAGCTGCTGGGATCTGCTGGCTCTGCAGTTTCACCTGCCAGCGCGGGGAAGCATGTGACTTTTTCTGATGCGGGAGGTCGTGAGAGCAGAGATAGCTGCCTGCTCCCAGGAGCAGGACGTCACCACTGTCACAATCACCTCGGCTTCGGATTGTCATAAACCCCCTGGATGCCTCTGGGAGGCAGGCAGTGCAACTGACTCTGCTTTACTGACCAGTGAAACAAGGTCCGAGAGTGGTGTGGCTCGGCCAGGCACAGAGCCAGCGCCAGAGCTCAGCCTCCTGGGCTGTGCCCAGTGCCTTGCCAGCCCTTTTACAGGGTCCCTGCCCCCAGGAGGGCGGGGCGGGGAAGACGGAGAGGAGGAGAGAGGCGGGCGGGGTGGCACAGAGAGTGTGGGGTCTCTAACCTCGGTTTGTTCACCTAGCTCTTTGATGACAGACATTTCAAAGCACCGCAGGTGGGCTCTCTTTCTGGGTGCAGGTGTGTGACAGGAGCCCAGCTCTAGAATTCTGGAATAACACCCACAGCTACCTGCTCTCTGTCCACTACTGGCTTTCCACGCCCCAAGGATGACACGTCTTAGTTCCCTGTGCCTTTGTCCCTCTGTAAGGTGGAGAGCTGAGATGCTGTGAGCCTCCGAGTTTCCTCATCCACGTACACAGAACGCCAGCCACTGGCCCTTTGACCGTGGGCAGGTAGGGCGCCCGTACCGGTCAGCTACCGCTGTTGCGAGTGTCCCCAAAGGGCTGCTCATGCAGAGATCTGCTATGTAGACGTCTGAGGCTCCTCTGCTGCCCAGACCTGAGCTCAGGGCCCACAGCGAAGTGGCACTGCCACCCAGGGCACATTCTTCTCGCGTGGGCAGCAGGAGCAGACGCAGACAATACCAGCCACTCGCACGTACCTCGAGCCTCTGCCTGTACGAAGCAAGTGGCGTGGCCCGGCTCAGCGTCAGGGGGCTGGGAAGCTCACGCCTGCCCTGAAGACTGCGCGAGGGCAGCGGGGGACACGTTTTTAAAGAATAATCCACCATGTTCCTTCTTCTGTCTGGGCCTCAGCTACCATTGATTCCAACGACGGTTTGGGCATCGTGCGTACAGGATGATACTGGTATATAACACTCGGTTCGTGAAATGGTGCCACGACAGGTTCCTCTTACGCTCTAGTTCATTGTTTCCTCGATTCGAATATCCCACAGGTCAGGCGCCATCTCTGAAACGGAACCTATAACTGGTTTGCTGCGTCGGGCAGTACATGTCCCGTTTTGGATCGCCAAGGTGGTGACGTCCGCACCGAGACGCCTGGAAACGCGCCCGCAGCCCCGGCAGTGAGCGCTGTTCTCCAGCTGCAGCTTCCTCCCTGCATAAACTGTGAAGGACAAAAGCTCTCCGCTCCTCGTGAATCTATGCACTTTGCCGCGGCGGCCTTCTCCTTCTCCGCCTTCAGCGCTCGCTGCCTTTCTCGCGGGGTGGCATGCCGGTTTGCTGCGTTTCATGGCGGGTGAGATGAGTGTGTACATTAGCCAAGTAATCACAGTCGGGCACCGGGGCAGTTGGGGCAGGAAGTGAAGACAGCTAAGCGGTGAGAGAGAGTCCCCAGGGAGCGCGGGGTCTGGTCGGGGACGCGAGCGGCTCACCCACACTGAGACAGATACGCCTGCCACGTCGCTACCACAGTGCGTGTGTAATTCAAGTCAAACCGGCACTGAGAATACCAGCTCCAGTTCCACAGCCGAGCCTATGGACTAACATGTTTTTGAACATATTTCTCAAACCTAAGCTCTCGGAAGCAAATTTGACATCCTGAAAAACGTTCCGTTTCCTGAAACGATGGCTTTAAACCTCTGATCGGCAGTGCGTAGGCTTCTGTGCCGGCCCTTTGAGCTGAATGTCTCATCTGATAAAGCGTGCTTTCATCAGTTTATGGGAGAAGACTGATTCTGTTTGATGAAAGAAAGATAGAAGTCGTAGACAGGACGTTCACCTTGCTTCGTTATGAATTTCCCTCGCGTCTGACACGATTGCGTTAACAAATCTTTAGATACATCATTTTGGAGTTAAGACAATAATTTGCCTGCAAATTTGACAAAAAGTTCAGTAATGTTGGAGATCCATCAAACAGATGTAATTTGCAACTGCTGTGATCATTTTCAGTAAAACGATCCAATTATACTCCACATAGCTTATTAGGTTCCCTCCCTCGAAAAGATGAAATAGTGTCACATCGTCAGTAAATGGCTCAAGTTTGCTGTGGGCAACTGAGAGCCTGATTTTGACAGTGAATTCTGGAGACCTTGAGCCCCAACCCGCTAATCACTTATTTGC
This sequence comes from Eonycteris spelaea, assembly GCA_003508835.1. Lineage (NCBI taxonomy): Eukaryota > Metazoa > Chordata > Mammalia > Chiroptera > Pteropodidae > Eonycteris > Eonycteris spelaea. The sequence goes on along the minus strand of PUFA01000071.1, from coordinate 6,755,194 downwards.
TCAATAAATACATCGTGACTCCTGCACTGTGCGAGACGCTGGGCTGGGTAGGGGAGGAGGAAGCAGAACACGCAAGGGAACGAGACAGGCGGGCCCCAGACTCGCACCCGCGGTGGCCAGGCCGCTGACGTGGGCAGGTGAAGTGGGCAAGGAGGGCCTGGCGGACAGGGGGCCGCATGCCCCACTTCCTCAGCTCCGGCCGCCTGTCGCCCTGAACAGGAGTAAGATTACGGGGTGTGGCCAGATCACCTAAATTTTTAAAAGAATTGAGTAACCTGGGCATTTGGCGAAATCTCCTGATTTGCAAAACCCATCTGTTGGCTTCTGGGCTCCCGGCTGGGACCCTGGTCGGAGACAAAAAGCAGCAGGGCACACAGGTCACTTTGACACAGAGCAGAGTGAGACCAGCGGTGTGATAGGTGTATCTCTAAAGTGCTAGAGAAGCCAGAAGATGGCACGGGGCTCCGCGAGCCTGGGCTTCGGCGAGAGTCTCCTCCTGTGAGGCATCTGTGAGCCCAAGGCACTCACCCCAAGCCGTGGCAGTTATGTGAAAATGCAGCCAGTTCCACTATGTTAAACATAATGTCAAATTTTGTTTTTTAAATGTTATTTCGACTTCTCAGGTTTCGTATTTTGGAGCTCACTATTTCTCTCCCCTCCACTGCTGGCTTCAGACATCGTCACAGGCTCACGAAAACCTTGCAGGGCCCGACGGGGTCGGGAACGGTGTCATAGATCTGGAAAGGGAGGGGTATTTCCATCAGCAGAGAGAGGAGCCGAGGGCTTTCCAGAAAGAGGAAACCGTGGGAGAACGTGCAGGAACATTCTGGAAAGAATAAAGTATTCAGCCTTGGCCAGGTTCGTGAGGGGTCTGGAAAGAGAGGTAGGAAACACATTTTGGAGACCAGTGTGGATTTTAGATGACTCGCCACCGATGCACCCTTGGAGAGGCCCCCGTCCAGAGGGCTTTGGGTGCACTGGCCTCGGACAGCTTGGGGGAGGAGGATCTAGAACTTGACCTTGAAGCATGAGCCTCAGGGCCAAGCTGGGCCGGAGCCCACTGGCTCCTGCACGCCCCTGCCCCCTGTTTCGGCTCCTTCCTGAAGACCCCCAAGCAGCAAGGCACCACGCGCTGGCCCCACAGGCCCACCCGAGGGTTTGTCGCCGGGCTTTCCCCAAGCCGATGCTCCCGTCAAAACCACAAGGCTTCCCACATTCATTTAATCTCGTCCTTAGTTCAGTCCCGAAAACGTGGAAATCACCGCTCGGCTTCGTTCCTCTTCACACTCTGGCCGATGACGCTGTTTTTGTCGAGACTGGCAGCAGGGGCTCTCGAGGGGACTGCAGCCAGCGTGGACGCGTGCCCCCCGAGCGTCACCCTGAGCCCCGCTTCCGTGGGGAAGGCGGGGGCTCTCTCCTCTGCTGCCTCTGCGTTTCTCCAGGAAGACAGCGAACCTGCTGCCCTGCAAGAGGACAGGTCCCGCCTCGCTCGAGCCCGGGCTCCAGCTCCTAATTAAATAATAACTTTCTCTCCGCTGCGCTGCGCCTTTCCACTGCCTCCGCCACCGAAGGCAAAATCACAGGCCTGTCGCTTCCTGCTCTCCGCAAACGCAAGCGTCACGCCCTGCGCTCGCCCACGAGAGGCTGCTCTTCGCAGTGGGTGTCGAATCGTCCCCGGTGCCTACGGTCTCAGCTTCCCATCCCCTCGGAATACTGATGAATCCCGCCCCGTTCCGTCTGCTTTGTCTTCTGAGTTCTCGGTAGAAGGATGTGGTTGGAGGCGCTTCTCTCCTTCTCTTTGAGAAAGGGAGTGGGAAGCATCACTCTCCTCTGACAGGCGAGGGCCTGAGGGCCTGGGGGAGAGGCTCACCTTTCAGGTTGGGTCCCTCCCTCTGGGCCATTTAACCACTTGATCACACTTTGATGACAACATTCCCTTCTGAGCCTTTGTCCGTGACTGTAAATCTCGTGACAGCCCTGCGCTCCCATTTTACCGTCCCCTGTTAGTGACCTTCCTCGAGATCACACAGGCAGAGCCCACGCACCTGTCAGGGTTTTTTGAGTGACAGGTGACAGAAGCTGAACGCGCATTAGCTAGGCAAAAGGGGGAAGGTTTGTCTCCTGATAACACCGACCCTAGCAGAGAACAGGAAGAAGCTGCTGCTCCCTGAGACCCCTGAGTCTGGAGATTCGGCCGTCCTCACGACTCGCTGTCTCTGGTCGTCATCGTTCTTTCGGGCTGGCTTTCCCCAGAAGACTGGAATCAGGGCCACCAATGACTTCTTAGCCGACGACCCCCACGCCCCAGCTTCACAATGACGAGAAAGCTCTTGACCCCGAGCTCCAGTTAAAGAAAACAGGACCAAACCCCGATGGGCCAGCTTGAGCCAGCATGCCGGGCCCCTGACCCGTCACTATGGCCTGCCGGGGGAGGCCCCAGGAGCGTCCGGGCTGGGTTCCGTGCGCCCCCCCACCCCAGGGGGTTTCCTGTGGGCTGCTCCCCAGGAGTGATGCGGCTTCTGGTAAATCACGTTGTGGAGTCATGGAATAAGAGGAAACCAAAGAGTTCCCCAAAAGGTGGGAGATGACAGTTACGACACGATGATCTCTGTACGCCGAGCAGCATCAGGAGTAAGTGTTACTTAGTCACCACGTGTCTCTGAGTTTTAAGGCCTCGCAGCTCAACGGCCACGCGGGAGCTGAGGACAGGCTTCTCCTTTTAGGCGAGTTGGGGACAGTCCACTTTGCCGGAGCCGCCATCGGGCCGGCTTCGCCCCTTTCCGTGGCCCGCCCAGCCCCGGGGCATTCGAGTTCGCAGCGGGTGGCTTGGCATGTCGCCCAGTGGCCCGCTCAGCCCCGGGAGGACCACCCAGCTCACCCGCCTCCTCCTTCGCATTTGGCCAACAGCCCGTGGAGGAGGTTGGTGCTTCGAAGGAGAAAGAGGCAAGGTGACGGGTCTGGCAGTTAAAAACGAGAGTTTCCTTGACAGACAGGCTTATGAAACTTGACAGAATTTTTCAAGGCTCGGAAAAACAAGGCTGACAGCACGTTTTAAGCGGAGACGCGCCTGCGGCACCTCCAGCGTCAATCACTGCCAGCCTTCGGGCGGGTGCGAGGCGGGGGCGGGGGGCTGCCTCTCTCCTTTCTTTCCACCCAGAGGCGCAGCCCGCCCCCTTCAGGTGTGTATGAAGTAGGCGAAGCCCCTGCCCCGGTGCTCGCTGGTCTCCCAGGCGCCCCCCTCGGCGGCCCAGCGGCCCGGGGCCTGCAGATTGCTGGAGCTCATGGGCTGCAGGACGAGGAGGCGCCGTCCAGCGGGGCCCTGGCGAAAGCCTTCGAGAGCTCAGAGAAAAGGCTTGCTTTTCCCCGAGAGCCTGGGCCCGTACTGGGGACACCAGAGGGAAGTTTCACACTCCCCACGCAGAGCTGCGAACACATAAGGAGCCCCGGGGGGGGGCAGTGACCCTGCACTGGGAAGGGCCAGGCGAGGGCGTAGGAGGTGGTCACTTAGGGACGACGTCACACCGGTCAGGCAGGAATGGCTCCTCGCTCTCGTCCCCTGTTGCTGAGTGCCCAGGAGAAGACGAGTCTCTTGCTTCCATTGTTGGTTCCATCATCATATGTGGGGCGGAGAGCAAACTCGACTGCCAGTGACTGGCGCGCTTTCTGTCCCTTCTGTAATAAAACCCAGGTTCGGGCAGTGGGCGCGGTTTTCCTGACTGCTGTGCTGCACCTCTGGGCACCACTGTCCCCCGTCACCGCGTGGTCACACTCCGCAGGTTCGGGGTTCACGTGCAAGTGCCCCCTCATTTCCCTGAGAGAGAAGAACAGCTCATTGCCCCCTCGCTGCATCTGCACCAAGGATCAGCGTCAGCTTGGCGTTAGGCTGACGTCATCTTGCCAACCCCTCATTTCGATGATATTTTTAAATCAAGAAATACTGCCTTATCAGATTCAGCTATTGGCCAAAAGTAAACAAAAATGTGTTTTAGCTTTTTTTTTTTTAATGTATAGCCTGTGCTCAAGGTTATCCTGAACCTAAGAAGTGATTATCTCTCACATCAGATTAGTCACCCAGCCACCCACCCAGCCCCAGCCACTTAACAAACACTCCGTGCAGTGAATACTGTGGGCCACTCACTCACGAATCGATTCATTACTCTTCCCAGCTGCAAATAATAGTTGTTCAGATAAAAACATCAGATCAAAAAACCGTCTCTTTTGCATTTTGATTCATCTCGGGGACGACGGGGAATCAGCGGCATCACAAAACACAGCTGCCACACAGACGCGTTTTTCAAGCCGCCTAAGAAGCAGTTGGACCAGCCAGTCATTAAGCACAGAACTGGACCTTTCTGGAGAGCATGATTCCCAAATCTTTAAAAGTAGTTTTTAGTTGTGGAAGTAACGTATGGCTATATTTCTTTAAAAGAAAAAAAACAGAAGGGAAGAGGGAGATGAATTGGTGAGAGAGGTGAGCGAACATTGCCGCTACCCCTTCGCTATGGTCCCTTTGCTCCCCGTGCCCAACCCGGGTCCCCGCCCTTCTCCCTAAAGTCCACTGTTGCTATGAGATGGGATCTGTAGGCCTTTTTAGATGCATTTGTATAAAATACAATATGATATGATTTATATTAAAATACAGAATAATGTCTCATATTTCTCCGTGGGTCAATAAAAACACATGCAGCCCTGATTTTTTTTATTTTAATGGCAAGCGGTTTCAGAGATTTCCCAGTTTCAGTAGAAGTGAACAGGGTACTTGTGTCATTTACTCCTTGTTTGTGGCATCAATTCGGGAGGGCCTGGTTAGACATCTGTGCTCTGAGGGGCAGCAGTGCCTGGGCCTGAGTCGGAAAGTCGGTATGAATTTGGAGAAATGTAGTTGGCCCAGATCAGTTAAAATATAAAATCACTCACTTTCACGGACAGGACGACTGTTATGGACTGTCCCCAGGGCTTTTCCGTAGGAGGGGCTGGGGATTTGGAAGCCACCCTCACCGCCCCAGCGCCCGCAGGCTAGCCCACTCCCGGCCACCGCCTTGCTCCTAGCTCAGTCGTCCTCCGTCTAGAGCAGGGAAATTGCCACCCAGGGAAACATAACTTGAACAAGAGAGAGACGTACAGCAGGGGCTGTCACTGTATCAAGCCCGAGCTGGAGGTAGCGGAGGCATAAAGCCGGGGCGTCTGTCACGACGCTGAGCGGGCGGGCGGGCGCGGACAGTCTCTCCTCGCCACCGTGCACGGGTCGCGGACGCACCTGCGCTTTGCGCGGGTGACACTCGTCATCGTAAACTCATTTGCCTGGAACACAGGAGCTCACCCTTCCCCCTCCGCTCCGGCGCACTCGCCGGCCCCGCACCCCAGCGTGAATGGGGAAGCGTGGGCGTCATCCTGCAACAGTGACTCAGCCCTAGACGAGCGCACGGAAGTTTCCACACTGGGAGCCTTTAAAGAACGTGTATCTGAGTTATAAATCAGCAGGATTTAGAGACATAGTCCGATGGTCCGTGTAAACATGAGTAATCACGTGCGTTATCCTAAGAATCCACTTTAAATTATTCATCTCTCCAGCAGATTTTTCAATTAACCCAAAGTCCTTTTCCTTAAGATGCTTTTGAAAGTAATTAATTGTATAGGCATTTGGACTTTAAAAAAAAAAGTTTGTGTTTATGATAAAGAATTGAAGCAATGCTAAATCTATAGAGAAGAAAGTAAAAGAAATACCCAAAGCCAACCCCTGGAAATGGGTATCACTAAAATATGTGCATATTTTTTTAATTACAAGAATATTATTGCAAATACCTCTTTCTCTTTTGCATATATACAGGTGGGAGGCCAGATAAACCAAGTAAACTACATTTCTATGAATTGGATGATACCGACATGTTCTTTAAAAATATAAATTTAATTTTAATTTAGTATGAAAAAAATGACATTAAGCGAAAAGAATTTATGAATTTCAAGTAAAAGTTAGTATAACCTAGAGGTGTCAATTCCTGAAAGAGCCTTTTTAGATTAAAATAATGATAATTAGAACTTGAAAATGTAAGTCATTTTTAAGCTATGGACATCAATTTCAAAGAATATTTATTTACTCCATTCTGTGGAAGATATAGAGATTAGCACTATCTACCCCCTATTTTTTTTTTTTTTTAATTTTCAAGGTTGGTGACATTTGCAGCCTATTCTATAATTACAATTCCAGTGGCTCTGGTCCCGGCTTGTGCTGAAGCGCTGGTCCCCAGCACGGACGTGCCCCGGGCCCCCCTGCCCCCTGATAGCTCTGCGCGGACTTCCCCTACAGTGACTGTGCTTTGTCGTGGGGCGTTCTTTTTGAGGGGACTCAGACCCCGAGAGCCTGGGACAGAGCTGCTGATGGCACCCCGGCCGGTGGGGTCTCAGTGGTCCCAACGCCGTGACGCCAGGAGGAGGAAGAGGAGGAAGGGGGGGGACGGATCTGGGGGGGCCTGGAACCGAAGGGTGCCCCCTCCCTCGACTCCCTCTTCATTGTCTTTCGCGAGATGGAGGCTGGGCCGGCCGGTGATGTCTGTCCGTCCGTCAGCTGCAGCTGCCTGCCCTGCGCCCTCCCGAGGTCCCATCCATCCCCCTCCTGCTGGGGAGCCGTCTTCCACCCCTTTCTCCATAAAACTGAGGGAGCCGGTCCCACCTGCGTGGGTGGGGACAGGGGGCAGGTCCCGAGTCTGGCAGACGGTCAGCACCCACAGGGCATCACGGCGAGAATCTCCCGGAGCCCCCAGGACGGTGGGCTCCAGGCCAGACAGAGGTGTTCCAGTCCCACGGGGGACCCCGAGACGAAAGGCCCATGAGCCACCGACCCTCCCTGCCGCATGGGCCTCCGAGGCTGCGGGTGGTCTGGGCCACCTTCCCGGGGCCACAGCAGGGGGCGCGGCTCTCCCCCGCCCCTCTGCTCCGGCCTCCCTTCTGGAGCGGAGGCTCCGTGAGGGCGGAGGCTGCTGGCTCTGGTCACTGCTGCGTCACCAGGGCCTGGGGACGGGCTGGGCACTGGGGGAGGGGGTGCTCATAAACCCCGCGGGAAGGAGTGGGGCGCGGGCGCAGGCGGTTCCCCGTGGGACCCCTCCTTCCTGTCGCAGACTGGACGACACGTACCTCGCCCAGGGCCGCTGCTGGTGCCTCCGGTGGCCTCGGGTTCCAGGCGCCCGGGAGCAGAGCATATGCGCCATCCTCCCCGCCCACCGAGCCACCCGGCTGGTTCGCAGTGGAGACAGGACTCAAACAAGAGAGTCCCCGACACTTCTGTCCACACTGCAGAAGCAGAAGTGCCCTCAGTTACCGAGTTTCCAGGCCACAGTAGAAACACACGGCTTCTTAAAATTTAACGTTGTTGGGGTAAGAACACTTGGCATGCGGTCCACGCTCAGCACCCCGTAAGTGCGCCCTGCAGTGTTAGCCATGGCTGGGTGCAACGGCCCGGCAGAGCCTAGAACTGACGCGTCTTGTGCAGCTGCAGCTTGAGTCCTGTTGACTAATAACTGCCGAAACCCTTGGGAACCACGGTTCCTCTCTGACTCTGTGAATTGGGCTCTTTGGGGGACCTCGTGTAGGTGGGGTCATGTAGTATTTGTCCTTCTGTGACTGGCCGTTTCATTTAGTCTAATGTCCTCGAGGTTCAACCATGTCATTGCAGATTATAGAACTTTCCTCTTTTTCAGGGCTGCATAATAGTCCCCGACATGCACCTAAGCCGTCTTTCCCAGTCCGCGCGAGGGCGTGAGGCTGTTTCCCCATCTCGGCCTTTGTGAATAATGAGTGTCGAGGCGCTAGCATCTTTTCAGTGCCCTGATTTCAGTTCTTTTGGACAAATACCCAGAAGTGGGATTCCTGGACAATATGGTTAAGAAAGAGAAGAAGCAGCAGAAAAGACATCTATGGTCTCAGTTAAGTGCCAGATCCTAAGAGAGATTCAGCAGACATTTTCTTGAACGAGTTAGTGTTAAAGGAGTTATTTTGACAACTCGGGTGAGCTGAAGACGTGTGACAAAGGGCCCGGGAAGCCACATCAGTTGAGCTCTCTCAGGACACACGGGGAGTCTGGAGGAGGGGCAGCCACGGGCTCGGAGCCGCCAGCGTCACCCACAGATTCCCCCCTCCTGCACAGCGCGGGCACGTCGCGAACATTCGCGGGGCGAGCGAATTAATCGCTTTGTTTGGAAAAGGAGGAACTTATCACATACATGCCTCTTCAGAAGCTCGATGACAGCTAGTAAGCAGGAATGTTTCCAAGAGCTGCCGTCTTTGGGGGAAGTGGGTGGCACCTGTCAGAGCTGAAGAAAGGAGCTTCTCAAACCTCGCCATGCTCCGGGGTCACCTGCTCTGGGGCGGAGCTGCAGGTGCCCCGGGAGCTGCCCTTCAGGAGCCCCTCTTTGCACAGGGAGGAGATGGAGATGACCCTCCTTGGAGGATCACTTTAGGTCACATCCGTCTCTGAGGTCCCGAGTGCTCAGCCTTCCGCAGAAAAGGCACAGTCGAGAAAGCTGGCGGCGTGTAATTTCCAGACACACAAAGCCACCTGTAGATGTGTGTGCGTCCAGAGGTGCCTGTGCTGGGAGCCGTGAGCAAAGGTCGCAAGCGGGGGTGGGGGAGGGCTGGTGTTTGTTCTGGTGGCTGTGCTCAAAACCCGTGGGTACACCGCACTTCACACACATTCGCTCCGTTCGATGCATTAACAACCCGTCAACCGCTTTGCAAGCTGGAAGCACGTAACTCAAGCAAAACCCACGACTCTTAACGCCCAAACCAGGTCTCAGGAACCCCAGTGTCTCTCGCCATTAGGTCTGTTTCTCCGAGTCACCAGCTTTTCATTGGATTGTGCCCCTGACACCCTCCCTCTGTGCCTCCTCTTGGTCCCGGAGGAGACTGTCCTCCGGCCCCATGTGCGGACCACACTGCCATTCCCCAGGGGCCGGCGAGGAGGCCAGTTTCCCGTCACCAGAGAGCCCCGAGTGAGGCGACAGCTTCCAGTGGGAGGGGGAGGAAGAAGGCGGGAGGGAACCGCATCGGTGAGCGCCTACTGCGTGCCGGGCCGGGCAGGCGAGGAACTGGTCCACCCCCACCCTGCCCCCATGCTCACTGCACCGTCTGGAAGAGCAAGGAGGACAGAGAGAGAACACGGAGATTCCCGGCACACGCGCGCGTCGGGTGCGTGAGCCCTCCAGACGCCCGTCCCTCTGCACGTGGCCTTGACTTCGGCTGCGCCCACAAATCCCCCGCTGGCCCTGGGCCCAGGACAGACGCCACGGTGGGCCGGGCCCCACGTCCCGGCTGTGTGCGCAGAACCGGCAGCGACGGCTCCGAGGGTCCGGCCCTCCAGCGCCGCCTGCTCCCGGGGGAGGGCTGCCCAGGGCCGCCCCGAGGTCCCGCCCGGACTCTGCCCTCAGGAAAATGGCAGGTCGTCTCCTGGAGCCACCGGCGCCAAACCAGGGGTGCCGGGGCCCCGACCACACTGCCGTGACACGAGGCACCGCGGCCGATGCTGCCGACGCCCGGAGGACCGAGTTTCTGTTCTGTTTTGTGTCAGATTGAAAAGGGCTGAATTCATAAGCAGCAACGTGCGTCCTTTGAGGACAAATGCTCACAGCGGCAAAAAAAAAAAAAAAAAAGCCCAAGATAAGAATGACAAAAAAATAATCACAACAACAACGGTGCCACGGGACCTCTGGGCCGGGAGGAAGTCACTCCTCGGCAGGGCCTCCTTCCTCGGCTTTCATGCTTCGCAGCCACAGGAGGTAGCGTGGCCGCCCACCCTCTAATTCAGTGTTTTCCCATCCAGTTCCTATTTCCTGGCAAATTCAATAGATGCAATTTGGAGGCGTCGCTCGCATCGCCGGCTCCTGCGCGCTTGGCTTCCAGAAGCCGCTCGCCCCGTCCCCTGCAGGTGTCTAACCCGCGCTCCCAGGGCAGTGTGGGAATACCGCTTGATCTAGAGTGAGGCGCCCACGCACGTAGTCGGTGTTCGGTAAACGCTGCGCGGGATTGAACTCAAGCACTGACAGTTCCTTTATCTTGGTGTCAGCCCCACGGGGAGTCACCGAATCTGGGGCGACGTGCCGATCGCACCTCGCATCCCCATCCTGGCTGGTCCTCCGCTCATCACCCACCCTTGCAGGGCGGAACCCGCGGAAGGCCCCCCTCCCCCGAGCACTGCGTGGGAGACCAAGCAGGAGGCCCCCCCCACCTGCCGGCCCGCAGCCCGGCAGCTGTCAACACAAAGCCTGTGGATGGCCCGCAGGGGCCGTTCCGAGGGGGCCACCTGGGGGCCACCCTGTAAGAAAGGGGTCACGCCCTTGCAACGTGGGGGCCAAGGGCCAAGCACACCCTCTGACGTCTCAAAAATATGCACAAACCGAAATAGCCCTGGCTTTGTCTTTCCTGCCTTTCTCCTCCCTGTAAACAGCTCTCTGCTCTGCTCCTACGCCCTGCCCACAGCGGCCCCTAGCGGCCGCTGGCGGGATGGCACGGGGCTGCAGAGACTCCCAAGGGGACCCCGGGGTTCAGCCTGGTCTAAGCACAACTCCGGACGTCACCACGAGCCGGCGACGTCCCACCCACCCTCCCTGCTCGCCCCCACTGATCTAATTCTTATTTCCCAGGGGCTGAGTTAGCCTTCTGGTTTTTAACACACGCATGCACACGCGTGTGCGCTCACAGCCACTCTCTGGGGGCAGGGGAGGCGTGGGGTCAAGGAGCCCTGGGGCGGGGGTATGGAGCTGGAGATGGGCGAGGGGTGGGCGTGACGCTCGACAGATTGTCCTTTCGCTGGCCCCGTGTGTCCCGTGAAACCGACCCTGCTCTGGCTTGGTTTTTGTCCAGAAGAATCAGCAATCAGAGAGTGAGGGGCAGGCAGGCCAGGCCTCGCCAGAGACTCACCGTCGGCCTTCTCCTCACAAGGCAGCTGCCGCCAGCCCAGGTGACTGACAGAAGCCCTTCTTAAGCCCTTCCTTAAGCCCTTCCCAGGGGTGGCTCAACAACCCTCCAACTCCTGCCTCGGATGACAGCGTAAAGGATTCTTCCTACAAGCTTGCTGGAGACAACTCCCCGGGGTCCGACGCCCACCCAGGTGACAACCAGGTGACGAACTGATGCAAATACCTCTTTCCCTGGGCGGACTCTCACTGGTCAAGTCCCCTGCAATTCCTCTTTCTAGAATCTGAGGCCAACGGCCAGCGGGAAGCACCAGCCTCCACCCCGCTCGCTGCATTTTTGGGGAGCGGATCAGGGAGAGGAAATGGATCTGTGCCTATTGAGTGCTGAGGAGAGCCGAAGAGAATGAGCCAGGGGGGTTGGGGGGGGGAGCAATAGCCCTTAGCTCCCGACCGCCTTGACACACTCTGCAGAGGTTTAAATGGATGCAGACACAGCTGGAACTCAGGCGGGCGATGTTGACATCAGTTAATGTGTTCCAATAAAGTTGGCAGAAGGGGTCTTTGAATTAAGCTGAAAAAGAAGAAGAAGAAAAACAGCCCTTATACTTCCTGCGTTGAAATTTAACAGCATGTGCCAGGCAATTCTCTCAGGGCTGATTACAAAACTCAGATGCTAAACCCAAAGGAAAAGCCCACAGCTCTGGATCCTGGGGGGAGAATGTCAGGGGACAGTAGATCCTGGCAGCCACGTGTGACCCTGGACTTGGCGTGGCGTGCGGCTCGGTAGCTGTCAGAGCAGGCGGGCTGAGCCCTCGGGTTAACCAAGCTGCGAGCAAGGGCCAGGACCTTCTCAGGGGACCTGAGCCACCTTCCTCCATGGCTCCTCCCAAGCCCCAAGATGCCACACGCCTGGACCATTGGCACCTCTCCACCTGCCAGCAGCCCGCACCCCCTGAAACAGCTGTGGAGAAGCTCACCATGTCGAGTGCCCTCTGACCTCCCAGGTCCACGGACCTCCGCCTGCCCTGCGGTGACCTGCTACCTTCACGGAGCTCCAGGACGTGGCTCCACGTCACTCACACCTCGTCCTGTCACTCAAACCGGCCCCTGGCCAGTGCCGGTGCTCCCGGCGTCCGCGGGGACATCGAGTCTGCTCCAGCGAGGCACCAACGCCCCTTCGTCTGTGCCACGAACATTCGTGCAGTGCCGGCCACTACCGGGCAGTGTCCAGCGCGGGGGACACCACGGAGCACAGCAGACAGAAGGCCCCGCTCTCGGGACTGGGCTTCCGGTCCAGGGATCGGCAGACATTCTCCGGAGAGGACCAGATGGCAAATACTTCAGGCTTTGCGGCCAGCGGGTGTCTGCGGTAACCACTTGGCTCTCTGCCGTGGCTCGAAGCAGCCACAGGTGACGACGCATTAAACACGGCGAAGCCAAAAACACTTTATTTACAGAACCACGGTGTAGGAGGGAGGGGTTTGGCCTGTGGAGCCCCGCTTAGTGGATTAACAGCACCTCCAATTTTCCTTTGAGCAGACTCCCTTCTCTGCTCCCAGTTCACCTGTGGGTGGGCCGGAGCCCATTCCTCGGGCGGCCCCGTGGCCCGGCTCGGACAAGGTCACGGTCATGGTCTCAGGGATGCACCCGAGACCAGCGAGCCTGGGCCCAACTCGTTCTCGAACCCCTTTTCTCCTTGCTGTACACGCGTTCCCTGGCACGCTCATCCGTCTCCAGGAGTTTCCACTGTCGCCTCTGTGTAAATGACCCTCCTGCCTCTACCCGGGCCCTAAGTTTAGCTCTGGGCCCGTGCTCCCTACCACCTCCTGCACGCGTCTGGAGATATGTCGGAAAGCACGCCTCAGCGCGCCCGAAACCCAGCTCGTCAGGAAACCTCAGCCCTCCAGGCCTCTCCTGCGACGCCAGCGGGCGGTCTCGAGATGGGCGGAAGCGATGGCAGTCCCTCAGCGCGAATGTTCTTATCACCCCTCAACTGTGCACCTGAAAACTGGCAACGTGGTAACTCTTAGGTTATAGATATTTTAACATAATAAAAAAATTTTTTTTAAGAAATGTTAAAACGATAGCCATAAATCAAATTTAGGGTTTGGGAGCGTGATTTTTGCCAGGAAAGGAGACCCGGAGCCACAGAGCAGTTGTGGGCTGAAACGGTAGGAATGAACTTGGTCTGGCCCTTGCTTTAACGCGGGCGCTGCCGGAGGCCACGTGTCTCAGCAGGAGCGTGAACACACACTCGATGAGGCCGTGGACATCGGCATTTATATGAGGCTTGTAGTGTCCAATTTAGCATCACTCAGAGGTGACCTTCTGCACGGGGCCAACAGAAAAGTGATTTCTGTGATCCGTCCATCTGACCCCAAAATTACCTCCGATGCGTTTCAATTTGTTTTAAATCACGCAGTTCTGGCCAAAGTGATTCCAGTTCTTAGCAAGGAATATTTTTACATTTTTACCAACAATTCTGGGCCAATTTCAGATCTGTTCACTTGAAGAGCAGATTTAAAATCAGTGAGGTTTTTATATATATATATATATATATATTATTATATATATATATATATATATATATATAGGTTTTTATTAGAATACAGCTAACACACACTATTGTATGTGTTTCAGGCGTACGCCGTAGTCACCCGACGTTTCTACACCGAAAGGAGTGGCCACCACGGTGAGTCCAGCAGCCACGGGACGCGGCGCACGCTGTGACGTCACTGTGGACGCTGGTCCCCGGGCTGTGCTGCACGTCCCCGTGACTGTCCCACAACTGCCCGTTTGCACGTCATCCCTTCACCTGTTCGCCCCGCCCCCAACGCCCGTCCGCCTGGCAGCCACGTTTGTTCCCCGCATCTGGAGGCCGCTCTGTCTGCTCGTTTATTTGTTCTTTAGATTTCACATATAAATGAAGTCATCTGATATTTGTCTTTCTCTGATTTATTTCGCTTAGCGCAAAACCTTCCAGACCCACACATCTCGTCGCGAACGGTGAGATCTCATTCCTTTCTTTTTACTGTCGGGTAATATTTCAGTGTGTATGTGTACCATCATCGTCGCCGGTGGGCACTTAGCTTGCGTCTTCCGCATCCTGGCTATTGTAAATGGTGCACCGAATCAGTGTTTTGGATTTCTTTGCGTAATTCCCAGAAGTGGAATTGTTGGGTTATACGGTAATTCTGTTGTTAATTTTTTCGAGGGACCTTCAGACGGTTTTCCACAGTGGCTGTGCCAATTCGTAATCCCACCAACAGGGCACATGGGCCCCGTTTTCTCCACGTCCTCCCCAACACTTGTTTGATGATTGATTGATGACGGCCGTTCTGACAGCTGTGAGGATATCTCATTGTGGTTTTAATTTGCATTTCTTTGATGCTTAGTGACATTGAGCATCTTTTCATGTGACTATTGGCCACTTTCATGTTCGCTTTGGAGAAATGTCTATCCAGGTCCTCTGCTCATTTTCCAATGGGTTGTTAGGGGGCTTTTTGGTGTTAAGTTGTGTGAGTTCTTCATATATTTTGGATATTAACCTCCTATCGGATGTATGATTGGCAATATCTTCTCCCACTCAGTAGGCTGTCTCTTCATTTTGCTGGTGGTTTCCTTTGCTGTGCAAAATCTTTTTAGTTTGATGTTGTCCTGTTTATGTTTTTCTTTCGTTTCCCTTGCCCAGGAGACATCAGACAAAAATATTACCAAGAGCAGTGTCACAGAGTTCACTGCCTGTGTTTTTTCTAGGAGTTTCGGGTCTGACATTTAAGTCTTTCATCCGTTTTGAGTCTGTTCTCGTGTACGCTGTGAGAACGTGGTCCGGTCTCACTGTTTTGCGTGAATCTGTCCGGTGTTCCCAGCACATGTAATGGAGACTGTCTTCACCCCACCGTGTAGCCTCACCTCCTTTGTCGTAGGTGAACCGGCCTCGTGTGAGTTCTTCCTGAGGCCGCTGACCTCGGGCGGCAGGGAGGGTAGGTGAGGAGAATATCCACAAACGACGTGGATCTTGGGGGGAGCCGAGACCTGGAAACGCCTCGTTTCCACGTGCACGAATGCCCATCTAAGGCGGGGGAGCTGGGTGTACCCCCAGGGCAGCGACCCAGACGCCCCTTTCCTCAGGTCGGGGGCAGGACCCCCCCAGGGAGGAGGCCCGCAGTGTCTTCTGTATCGTTTCTGTTGCTGGCCGCGAGGAACGGCAAGCCAGCTCTGGCTCACACCGTAAGGACAGGCGGCGGGGTTGGTGCACCAGCAGCCCAGTGTCATGAGGAAGGACCTCTCTCTGCTCCCTCCACGCTCCCGGGGTGGCTTCAGACACCACGGGCGCCCCGAGCAGTGGGAGAGAGCGCTTTCCAGAGGCCAGCCCCCGGCCGGCTGCCCGCTCACGCCTCGCCAACCTCACACATCACGTACCAGGGCCCGAACCAAGAGTCGGCAACCTTTGTCTGTGAAAGGCCACGACAGTAAATATTTCTGGCTCTGTGGACAGATGTTCAGTCGCAGCTACTCAGTTCTGCCATTGGCACGTGGAAGTGGCCGGTGGTAATGCATGAACAAAGGAGGTGGCCACGCTCCCATAAAACTTGACAGAAACAAGTGGCAGGCCGGAGCTGCCTATGGGCCAGAGTTTGCTGGCCGTGCGCTAGATCAGCCATCCTCACAATTAATTTCAGGACACGATTGACTGAAACACATCGCAGGCAATTTGTTATTAATTTATAATAACAAAATGCGTGTAAGGGGTGTATTCTATTCTCTGCTGGCAGCTAACAAAGGATATTTAAGAGACTCTAGTTCGTAACATTAAACATAAGATCGCCCGGTGGGGAGGCAGCTGAACACAGCACAGCAAAACTGGGGTACCGAACTAAAATGAGAAGATTTCAGGTGAGTTCTGCTGTCCTAATGAGCATCAAAGCAGACACTAAGGGAAAGCCGAGAACGCAGTTAAACTTCGTTCCGCTTACCTTACAAACCTGACAATTCACGAAAATGTTTAGTTACCTGCAGGGTTTACTCTAATCCTTTTGGAGGTCTTTAGGAACCGTTTTTCGTACTCCCTATTTGTTTTCTCCTGTCAAATAAGAACGGTAAAAGTGCCCATCCCCTGGGTGAGGTGAGGATTCCATGAAATTTATTCATGTAAAAATGCCCACCCGGCTGCCGGGCTCACCCCGCAGATGCCGGGACTGGCCTTCTCTCCCGGAACGGTCCAAGCCGAGGGGAGCGTGGGCAGAAGCGGGTGGTAGCAGGTGACTCGGCTTCAGCACATCAGAGGAGCCACAGGGGTCACTGTCACCTTGCTCTCCTGTCCCCGTGGGAAAGCCCACCTGACATCCCGGACCGATGGTCTGGCTGGCACCAGGTCAGTGGGAAAGCAAAGCACCCCTCCCCCACACAGCGCTGGCATGATTCCCGTGGCCTGCACGGCGGTGTGGCTGTCACATAGGGGCGTCGCTGGGCCCCCCTCAAGTGCGCAAGGCTGTGCTCAGCCGGGGGCAGCCGCTCTGCAGCCCTGTGGATGTGGGTGTGACGACCTCAGACCAGGGTCATGTGCCATGGTGGGGGAAGGCTCGGGTCGGAGCGGTGGACCGTTGAAGGGCGTAACGATGTCCCCTCACAGGGGAGACCCGGCCCTGGCGTGGAGCTGCCTGGGAAAGGGGCCCTCGCTCACACCTTTTCAACCGCGTGCTCCTCAGTGAGCACAAGCCGACGGCAGCCTGTCGCCTCGCCCCTTCACACGGTGCAGCCCGGGCGCTCTGCCCGCGGCCACCGCCCCTGGTCCCCGCGCACGCCTTCCCGGGCCTGGCCAGAGGCGAGCTGCAGGGCGGCCGGATGGAGGCGAAGTCCCCAGGCCTGGCCCTCGGGACACTGGCGACGGCTGATCTGCTTAAAACTCAGCCTGTCCACACGTGACACCCGGCGGGGGGGTGCTGGGGGCGGGGGGGCTCCAGGTCCCGCTGCGTTCGAATGAGCCCTTCACGGCGTTTGCGACCCGTGCCCTTCCTTCTTGGGTGCTCACACGTGCCAAGCACCGTCTTCCACCGTGCTGGGAGGGTGCGGGAGAAGCCCGTGGCTCAGGGTAAGGGGGAGGGAAGCGAGTGGTGAGGAAACAGAAGCTGTGGCCCCCGGCTGCCCGGGGCAGCGTCTGGAGCTCAGCCTGGGCTGGGCGGGGACCCTCGCCAGGCCTGGTCCTACGAGTAAGAGCCGGCTGGTGCGCCCTCTGCAAACCCTGCCCGAGAGCCCTGGCAACAGTTTCCTCTGTCTCCCTTCCCCCCGCCCCGGCCCAAACGTCACCGTGAATTAGCAGCACCCACTGGGAGCTGCTGGGAACACGCCTTTCCTGCCTCCATCGCAGCGAGCCTGGAGGTTGGAGAAAAAGCCTTTTATTTGAGAAGCGCTGCGGGGGTTTGGTACGGAGTCGGTGGAGAAGGCAACGAGGGTGTGCGGGAGGAAGCAGCCCTGAGGTGGGAAAGCCGTCAGCAGAATAATTGCGAGGCCACATGTCGGGGTGGTTTAATGTCCTACTGCATGTTAATGCCCAGTGGAGAAGGTAGCAAAATGTCATCTATAGAAAAAGTCCGGTATTTTGTCTTCCTGGTTATTCTCACAGATCAAGTGGAACATACATACAATATGATTCTTCGGAAGTTTTCCCACCGAACGCGGTAACCAGTCTTTCACGGTGCCGGTCTGTGTAGTGACTGCCTGTCACACACTCAAAATAGATGCGAAGAGGAGTGAAAAGGAAGAAAACACCACTTTTCTCTCTCTGACAAGCGGGCGAGGAGGCTCTGCGAATTCCCCGCCGGCCTCTGCCCATTCCCCGGATCCGCCAGTTTCTGACTGAAACGTAACAATGTTCCCATTTTCCGGCGCTGAGGTGGTAGTGATCAGGACACGTGAGGGACCCTTGGGGGTTTTAAGGGGGCGAAGGGTGGTTTTGTAACCCCTGAGCTTCCTCTGCCCGCGCTCGCCCCTCAGAACCAGCCCCACACCCGCCAGGCGAGGCCTGGAGGCACGGGCTGGGCAGGGCGGGGAGCAGCGTGCCCCAACTCTGCCCGGGTGCCGGGCGGGCAGGACAGGGGACCGGGGCTGCCTGCTGGGACGACAGCCCCCTCCTCGTCAGCTCGCCTCCCTCGTCCCCTACCTCTGCTCGGCCTTGGCCACGTCATTGAGCTTCCCCGAGGCTCCATTTCCTGTTTGTTTGTGAGCTTCCCCGAGGCTCCATTTCCTGTTTGTTTGTAAACGGGAGTCACACCTCCTCGTGGGCATGAGGACAACACCACACGATCGGCTGAGGGTGGGCCAGCTCCTGCTCCCGCCCTCGGCGCATCCGGGGGGCACGCACGGTGACCTACTCTGTGATCGGGGCTCCCAGAAGGGCGTTTCTGAAGCACACAGCAACCCTTCCTTGCAATCGGTGACAGGGATGGCCAAGTCACCAAGAAAAATGGGCATAAACTTTCCCATTCTTCCATCCTAGCACTCTGAAGGCCTTCTTCGGTGTTCTGGGTACAATTTGTCAGGCCCTAGAATCACGCAGGGACACAGGAAAGACGTCGAGAAGCCAATTTCTCAAACGCAAACCACTTAGGAGGACAGAGATTATACACACACAGACGCCCAGAGGGAGGCCCAGGGGAAGCAGGCGCTGTTGCTGCAAATGGCTGTTATAATTCAATTTTTCCCCTCACAACTTTGTCTCAAGAAGAAAGTGATCGGTTTTTAAATGGCTCAATTGCTCTCTCTGCGGAAGGACGGGCGTGCGGCTCTGCCCCCCTAGATGGAGCGGCACCGCAGGGAATATCCAAACTCTGACCGATCCATTTTCCGTGCTGTGTCCTTACTTTTGAATCACGGGGAAGCGCCCGGGCCACACAAAGCAGCTGACGTTCCCCTACTGAGACAGTTTCTCCCTTCTCTGTGACTTCTGCCTGTAATGGTTCCAGGGAGTTTGATTATCTACAAAACACAGAAAACGCCACATTCATGCCAATGAGCTCTAAAACCGCCCCGCGTCATCTGTATCGATTGCCCCCTTCTCTCGCAATCATCGCTGGCTTTATTTCACTGTGGAAAAGAACGTGCAAAACACCAATCATTTCAATACTGCGAACAGGCGCCGAGGAAGACCAGGGAGGAGGCGGACCCCGATCATGGCCAACCACAGTGTGAGTCACAGAACCCCGCAGACACCTCGCCAAAAGAGCACAGATGATGCGCAGATGCCCCGGAGAGACACAAACAAACAGAAACGGCTCCCGGGGGGCCGGCTTCCACGGGCAAAGCAGGGCTTGGGGCGGGCGAGGTCTCTGCTGGCCAGCAACAGGTGAGACAGGGTCTGATGGATCCAGCATGACGAGTCAAGGCGGCGCCAAGTCCTCGGCAACTCGCCGCTGCCTTTTCTGCTTCGTTCCTTCACACGTTCACGCGGTTCTAGGCACTAGCGTCCGTGCCCGGGATCTAGACCAACGAGGACCCTGTGCTCATGACACTTACATTCCGGACTGAAAGTCAGATGATGAACAGGAAAGGAAGTCAGAAGTGAAGATGATGAAACGGGGTGTGGTCACGACACACGGAATGCCGGTGGGGGGGGCGGGGAGCAGAGGGAGGAGAGGTCGCCGAAGGGCTGAGGCAGGCAGCGGCGAGGCTGCGGCGTGCCAGCCACGACCTGGCCGACCAGATGCCGGCTGCGGGAAGATCTGGGCCCAGGGCCTCCCGGGCAGAGCCGATAGCTAGCGCACTGGCCCTGGGGAATGGAAAGCGAGGTCGTGTCCCCGGGGCTTAATGAGCGTAGGAGGACGATGAGCGACAGCTCACGCTGAGCCTCCAGGGCCCGGGCACGTGTCAGCAGCGCGGCCTGAAAGCTGTGTCACAAATCCGGACCAAGCCTTGAGATGTGCGGGATTTCACCGGATGCGGTTTCTCCATCTGCAGGAGGCATCGTGGAGGTTACTCGCGGGAAGATGACACGCTCAGAGTCGTTTCGAGTACCGTGGGAAGGACGTTGACGTTTGCAAAGAGCCCAAGAAATGCAAAGTCCAATCCAGGCGTAGAGCGACGCGGCTCGATGACCCAGCTAATTCCTCCTCTCAAGTTACGGAGGCCCCGTTAGTGACGAGACATAGAGCCCCCGTGCCCCACCAGGGCGGCTGACCAGCCCCAAGCTCTGGTCGACAAGCAGCCACAATTAGCCAAAAAAAAAAAGAAATCCTATTTCTAGACAGCGAGTATTTTTAACCCCTAAGAGTTTGAGGATTAATAAGAAAAATAGTTAAGAAAAGCAGAATTGTAACAGTATGTTTTTAGTTTAAGGAATCTACATATTTAGTCTTAAGGATTCACAGTATTAATAACATTTCAGGCTTGTGATTCTAATTTAAAATGATAATCAAGTAATTTATTTTAAACATGACCTTAAGTTAAATGCTTACTGTTTAGATACAGCATTGGGATTGTTATGCAAACTTAAAGCCCACTATATCTATAAATTTAAGTTATTAGATTTATGTAACCTCTGGAGGGTTTGTTTATTAAATCAGATAATCAGGGTACTTAAGAAGGAAACAATTAAAATGTTTTAAAGTGTTTAATAAAGTTTGTAAATAGGGCCAAACCTATTCAAAGGCCTTTAAAAGTGATGACTTGAGTTGGCTAGGCTTGTCTTCAAAGAATAGCAGGATTTGCAAGCTGAACATAAATGCTTTTAAAGAAGAAGTAGGCTAGTTTTTTTCTATTTATAATTTTCATCCACCAAATACTAATTTTTAGGAACTACAACAAGCCACCGAATTCTCTTTTGTGTACAGAAACTGCCCTGGGGAAATCGGGTTGAATTCTCTTTTGTGTACAGAAACTGCCTTGGGGAAATCGGGTTTTTGTTGTCGTTCTGTTTGTTTGTTTTTTAAAAAACGAACCTCTCCCTCAGCGGTAAAGGGGGTGGGGGGGGTGGTCTGTGCTCTGGGTTCACTTTTTAAAAAGGTCCCTTCCACCCGAGGGAAGATCAGTGAGCAGGAATTCTGCCTGGGGCGTGGCCCCTGCGGGCACTCCACCGTGGAGACCTGGGCCTGGGTCCACCCCGGCCGGCCCCACGCGGGAGCAGCCCGGGTTAGAGCCCTGCCCCACCTGGGCCGCCCCAGCTGCCGCGCAGGGCCCCACAGACCGCAGGCCTGCGACCCGGACGTGCTTCCGCTCCTGTTGGGTGTCTTGTCTTCCATCGCTTCCCTGCATCGGGAACCAAGTGATAGTGACACTTCTCCGCGGCACTCCAGACGGTGACGATGGGCCCAGGGCCCACTTGGTCACGTGACTTCTGCCGTGGTGTGTGGGGTCCCTCCAGGCTGCACAACTACTGCCACCCACCCGTGCTGCCCCCGCTGGGGTCCTGCACCTCTCGGCTCCCCCCGCTGCACCCGCCCACAGCCACGCACCTGACTTCCGGTCGCCACAGATCAGAGGTGGAGGAAACCAGCTTGCCCCAGTGTGAGACAATCCAGGTCCAGACTGGGGGCGGGCAGGAGGGTTGGCTTGATAAGGTCGCCCACTCAGGCCAGGGTCCCCCAGAAGCCAGCCCTGAGAGTTGAATGCAAGCCCTGTGTTAGGGCAGGTTGCTCAGGGGTCCCCTGAAAGGTGGGTCCCATCGAAATCCCAGGCCTGTGAATGCTTCCTCCCTTTGGGAATGGATCTGTGCACATGTAACTAAGGGTCTGGAGGCCTTCCTGGATTAGCTGGCTGGGTCCTAAATCCAGTGACAAGTGTCCTGATGAGAGAGACCGGGAGGAGGAAGTGTGGAGGTGGAGGCAGGAAGTGGGTGACCCTCCTGCAAGCCAAGGGCCGCCCAGGGGGACAGCGGCCCCCAGGACTGGGGGAGGAAGGGAGCAGATTCTCCGTGGAGCCTTCGGAGGGAAGACGCCTTGACCGTGGACTTCTGGCCTCCGAAACCGTGAGAGAACGGTTTCTCTGGTTTTAAGCCAAGTTTTAAGCTCATGCTCATTTGTTTCAGAGGCCCCACGAAGCACTCGTAGAGAGGTGATTCGTGCGAGGTTCGGTCGTGGGCACTGGAGGCTCCCGCCGAGGAGGCTGGGCCGCAGCTCCACTGAGTCCCCTTCGCCATGGCCAGGGCCACCCTCGCTGTGAGGACCTGAGGCCTGCCAGGGGCTCACACTGAGCCCCTCCCCACAGCTGTCGGGGGCCAGCTGGCCTGTCCTCAAAGGCCGGGGCACCACGGCGCCTGCCTGGGTCACGAGGCGGGCTGCTGGGCTAGAGGCAGGTCAGGGGTGAGTGGTGACCTGGCCAGGACCTGTGGCTGGTTTCCCAGGGGGTGAATGCAACAGACAGACCCCCGCACTCGTGGGACCTCGTTCTAGTGGGGTGGCGGGAGGGGACACATGCCGTTTAAGGGACGATCCGAATGTCAGTGGAACAGGGCAACACGAAATACGTCAGGAAGCGTGGCCTCAGCTGGGGCCGCGGAGGAAGCCAGCGTGTCCTGAAGCCCTCGCGCCAGGGGTCCAGCTGGCAGCCCCGGGGGAGACAGCGCTGGGCAGGCGAGGGCGTGTGGCCCCCACAGCTGGACGAGGTGCAGAGCAGCGGGCTCAGCCCCAGAGGGCGCCCCTCGCTGGCACCCCTCGCTGGCGCCCACTTCTCTAAGAGCGGTGGCTCTCTACTGCCTGCTGCGCCCCCGGGAGACATCTGGTGAGGTCAGAGATGGCCTGGTTGTCCAGAACTTGGAGGAGGAAGGCTGCTGACACCTCCCCCACCCCAAAGGACCATCTGGTGTCCCTGCTGCCCAAGACACCCTTCCTCAGGAACAGGCAGCATCCCTGCCCCATCGTCAGCCCCGCCAGTCCCCTCCCGCCTCGTCCCCAACCCTGCTCGAGCCACTCGGACTTCTGAGTTCCTCGGACGGACGGACATACCGAGCTCCTGCACACAAGCCCTCCACACACACACGCGCACGCACGCGCGCACACACACACAAACGCACACATGCACCCACACATGTGCACACACAAACATGCACACACGCACACGCAAACACATGCATACACGCACATGCACGCACGCACACGCACACGCATACATGCACTGCACGCGCACACACACGCGCACATACACACACACGCACACACACCACGAGTTCACTCAAGAAGTTGAATGAACTCCCTGGGAATAAATCGGGCTCCCAGAATCAGCCCCTAAACCCCCTTTGGATCTCGCATCCGGCTCCCCGTCTGCTCTCCCGAAGTCCAGCCAGTGCACACCCACAGTTGCACAGCTTCTCTGTGCAAGTGACCCAGCCAGGCACACGCGAGGGCAGAGGGCAGCCCGCAGACCCCACCCAGCCCCTCACCCTGAACTCCGAACGGATCAAGAGCCATCCAAACAAAACCACGGGCACGGGCGGGCAAGACGGCTGCCCGTCCTCGTCCCTGCATTTTACAAAGAAACTGGTCTGCCCACTAAAGGAAATGGAGCGTGGCCTTTAAAAATTATCCTGACAAGGAATACGTGCTCACATGGAAAATGCTCTTTAAAAATAAAACAGAACAAAGATGGTTACAAATCCTCCAGAAATAGACAAAAGACGGGAAGGAAATGCATGGAAATGTTAATGAAATTGGGTTAGGAAGTGATTTTTTTTTCATTTTTCTGTTTTCTCCTATTTTCCTAAACTGAACATATTTTACTTTTAACGTTAAAATGAAATAAAGTGTTGAAGTCCATGCTGAGGTTGCCACTGGATGCGCTCACACCTGCTGGGGCCTCGGACCCTGCGAAGAAAGGCCACGTGTCCAGGAGGGCACCCCTTTGGCTCCGCCAGCCCCTCACCTGGGGTCCATCCCCTCCTCCCGAGACACCGGAGTCACGTGCTAACAGTCAAGACTGGCTTTGGGGACCAAGCAAACACCCTCCTTGTAAACGCTGTCGGGCTGACGACAGCCCAGCAGCTAAGCGGACCAGGGGTGGGCTGATGGATGAGCAGCCACAAAAGCAGAAGCCCCCCCCCCCACCCCAGGGAGATAACGGACGGAAGAGGGGCTGCGTGTGCCCGCGGCTGCGCCCGGCGCCCGGGGGCCGGGAAACGCGCGGCCGGCCTCCGTGCTCCGTGCTCCGTGAGCCGATGGCCTTGCCCAGGAGGTGGCTCTGCCGTGACCCAGACCTCAGGCTCGTCAAGCAAAGGGACTTCATGGGCTGGCGAGGATCCGGGCAGTCACGAACGCCCCAGAGACGGCTCCCCTGCCGCTCAGAGCGGGCCGCCCCTCAGCGTCTCCCTTGGGAACGGCCGCGGGAAGCTGTGCCAAACTCCAGGGGGTCTGAGCGCCTCTCCACGGCCCATGGCTCCCCCGGGCCTCCTCGCTTTGGTTGCCATAGCAACAGAACTGTACCAAAATGTAACCTTGGCAGATGGGCTGGTGACCCCACGGCATCCCGGGGGCTCCAGGAGAGCTTTGCAACCAGCGGCCAAAAGCGAGGACAGCTTCCAGCAGGCTCGAAGGGGAGCAGACTGGTCAGCCCTTCTCCCCGCGGTCCCCCCGGCCCAGAGGCAGCCTTGGGAGGCAGAGAGAGGCACCCAGGGGCGCTGCGGCACGCCCAGGGACTGCGTCTGACTCTTGCACGTCCTGTCCCTGTAGAGGGACTTTGGGGAGCAGAGCCATGCAGGGCGCAACCCTCTGGCACCGGGCAGTGTCGATGACGAGATGCCGATTCCCCTGCAGAGGCAGGAGGACACTTGTCCCTCAGCGTCCTCAGAGGGGCTTACAGCAGGGGTGGCACAGCCGACTGCGGCCTGCACGCTCACGCCCCGCGGGCAGGCCGGCTGTGTCTGCATTTGCCGGGCGCGATCCTCGTAGCCGAGCTTTAAAAACTGAGGGTGGCACACGGAGACCCGATGCCCTGTTTGTCTTGAGAAACTGAGGTGGGGTCCGGGAGCTGAATCGTGCCGGGCGAGCAACCGGCCTCAGCCTCGAGAGGAGGGGCTGCAGGAGGCACCTGAGCTCCCGCGCGGTGACGGGCGGTGACGGGTGCGTTCAGACGCCCGGTCAGTAGGTAGCTCGCCCCACATTTCCCGACACCAGAGGGGCGCTCACCTGGGAGCTCTTGTCTACCCAGAAACCCGGCCACCAGCCGCTGAAGGCAGAGCTGCCAATCATCAGGAGGAAGAGAGACACTTTGGAGAGAGAGAGAAGGTACCAGGCGGGAGGAGGGACGTGTTCAAGGACACTGCAGAGGGCGTGGCTTCCTCGGGAAAGGCCCCCCCACTCCGACCCCGAGGACCACCGCCTGGGCCGATGAGGCCAAGTCTGGGTGTTGGGCGTCTGAACCCAAATGGGCAGCTGTTTCCCCCCGGCCGGAAACGGTGCCAGTCGTCAGCGCCCTGGAAACTTTAAGAGCAACGCCTCAGTGTTCTCTACAATCAAATTCGCAGAAGCCCAGCCTTGCGGGGGGGAGAAGGGGAACGAAACCGGGAAGGCAGGTCTCGCACGTGGACACGGGCCTCTCGCACCAAGCTGACGGCTCGTGCGCTCGGTGACGAGGGGGGACGTGAGCAGGACGTGGCTGCTGCTCCCTCAGCTTCAGAACACAGAGTCCGGAGCTCTGAGGGGGAAGCGGGTGATTCCGCGTCAAAGGCCGTACTCTGGACTTCGGATTTCAGGGGCGGAATTAAAAGCCTGAAAAACGCCTCAGGATAAGGAGGGTTATTGTTGAAGAAATCGTAAAATGTGAACCCAACAATCCAAGAAGGACTTCTTTAAATGCGAAGTAAATGAAGAAACCCTTTGTTTTATAGGGAACCTCCAGATGCCTTGATGTGTGCGTGTGGGACGTTTTCCAGGTCACGGTTCCTTCCAGGGGATCTGGTCTGGACGAGCAGGTGCAGGGGAGCTGTGAGGACACACACACACTCGGGGGGGGGGCCAGGGGCAGGCGCCCCCCTCCCGCACACCCACAGCCCCCTCGGGACAGTCGTCCTTCCTGCCCTTTGCCCTGTGCTAGCAAATTCCCAGCACGCTTTTGGTCATTTTATTTTGTCTGGTCCTCATCATGGACTGTAAGGCGGGTAAAGGCTTTTGGTCTTTGGAGAAACATTTACTAAGCACCTACTGTGTGCTCGGCCTTTGGGAGACGGGCTATGGAGACACACAGCTCGTGGGGGCTCAGGGAGGAGGGGAGGGGCCGGGGGCGAAACGCCAGGCACCCCGTCGAGCCAGCGGCATCGTCAGCCTACAGAGACACCGCGAGCCAGGGCCGGACCCATCACGTCACGCTGGCCCGGGGGACAGCTGCTCCCGGGTTCCATTCCCAGCACCTCCAGCTCGGCCTCGGCTGGTGGCGACTGGAGGGTGCCGAGGTGGCGGCCGGGAGCCCACCGTGTGCCCACGGTATCTCCCGCGGGTGGACGGGAGGTGGCCCCTGGCCTCTTCGAGCTCGGGCCGTGCAAAGGGCACCCAGGGCGCCCTCCCGGGTCAGCACTGCCAGCCCTGACTGCCTTGCCGCGCAGCCCCAGGCCCCCCGCATTTGCCAAGGGGAAGGGGGGTGCCTGTCACACTCCCGTGGAAGTGGCACTCTCGTGGGACACTGGCCACAGCCACGCCGCAGCCAGCCCGGGGTGCGCCTCTCATCCCTCTCCTCCAGAGAAAGGAGAACGCCAGCCCCACAGCAGAACCCCAAACGTGCTTGGCTTTTATAAACAAAGACAAGTAGAGCTAGACTGGGGGCCCCCTGCACCCCACTCGACAGGGACAGCCCGCACACCTCCAAGGTGCCACCACCAACAGACCCATCATCACACCTCAGCCCGAGAGGTGATGGTGATGGTGATGACGATGGTGATGGTGATGACAGTGACGGTGATGGCGGTGACAGTGATGATGGTGATGGTGACGGTGACAGTGATGACGGTGATGGTGATGCTGGTGACGATGATGGTGATGGTGATGATGGTGACGATGACTGTGACAGTGATGACAGTGACAGTGATGATGGTGACGGTGATGACAGTGACAGTGATGACGGTGACAGTGATGGTGGTGACAGTGATGACGGTGACAGTGATGGTGGTGACGGTGATGACAGTGACAGTGATGATGGTGACGGTGATGACAGTGACAGTGATGACGGTGACAGTGATGGTGGTGACAGTGATGACAGTGATGGCAGGGAAGTGACGACGAGACAGCAAAGTGGGCTGCACGCAGCAGGACCGAGCTGGGAGCCAAGCTCGACCACACTCAGCCGACCGAGTACCGCTCCCAGGGACCGTGCGTCAGACAGCCTCGGTGGCTTCGAGAGGTAGCCCCCCACGCCAGCTGCTGGCTGGACCTGGCGTGACAAGTGGGAACCTCTCCTTCTGCGATGCTCACACGGGGAAGCGTGAGTCGGCAGGGTGGGAGGTTAAACCGCTAGGCACGAGAGTAACATCGGGCCCTCTGCAGCAAGGTCGGCCACCCTGGGGGCACCGCCTGCCGTTTGCAGGACGGCCGTGCAGGAGCAGGCCGGGCAGTCACAGGCTCAGTCTCTGCTGTGTCCTCTCCGGGGTCCCCACGCAGCTGGCTGGCTTACTGAGCTCGCTGCACTTTTAACAGGAGCAGCGTTGCGGGGCGGGCGGGAAGCCCTCCGCCCCACTGCTAGCTGTGGCCTCCGCAAATCGTGAGTCATGGAACAGTCTGGGTCTCAGGTCCCTCAGTCAGGAAGTGGGCGTGGCCACAGGACCTGCCTCCTAGGTCATTGGGCGGTTGCCTGAGTTAATTATATGCCTGCCCGTACATAGGAGCTATCATCATCTGTCATGTACTCCCACACAAAATCAAGAACAAACCCAAAGAGATTTACAAAAGCCAGTTCATGTGAGCCAGCCCCTCGAATGGACAGTCCACTCCGCATTGAAACGGGCTCCAAACGCCTTTGGGGTTTGAGGAGCAGAGCTAACAAAGCCGCCGTCTCCTCTCAGCGCAAAGAGGACGTCTCCGTTGCTCAGGTTCTTGGCTCTAAATTTTGGGGGAGAAAACAGCCTGGTTAGAGACGTCCCACCACCACCTCCAGCTCAGAGCAGATCCGCTCGGCCTGGGCAAGGCCAGGGCTGCAGTTGCCATGGGGAAGGACGGGGCCACGCCCCTGGGCGCCACACCCCCCATTCCCACGCGAAGCGCAGGCCGGTGATTGGCAGCTGCCACTCTGCTCCGCTGGCCCAGCGGCTCCTGGGCTGAGGGCCGCGCGCTGTAAGCCTCCAGCCTCTGTTTCTTGAGAAAATGCTTCTTCTGGCTCTCCGCTTTCTTCAGGTCGCTTTTCCAGCTGGCTCCTTGCTCCCATGTCGAGGTGGCATTTGCTAAAAACGAGGCAGTATCTGGGTCTTCTGGCTGGGTGATGGAAGGCAGGGGACGTTTAGCTGTGAGAATTTTCTAAGATTAAAGAAACAAAATGAACTGGGTAGATGTCATCCATTTGCAAGAATCATCCCAATATATCTTCTTATGACCCCAAACCGAGTCTTGGCGAGTCTACCTGGGACATCTTGGAAAGATTTTCTTAAGAGAGTCCCCCGGGAAAACCTGCAGCAGAAATAGTCCACCGGCGCGTCCTATCTAGGACAGACGACTCCTTAAACGCAAGGCCTATGTGGGTCACCCACGTGGAGAACGCTGACGCCAGCAACACTTCGCCCTCGCGCCCCAGAGAGCCAGCCCCTGCCCGTCTCGGGGTGGCGGGCTGCAGTGCTCGGCGCCGATGCGCACGAGACCACGCTCACACGCTCGCCCTCTGCGGTGCGCCCTCCCCAGCACCCCACTCAGCTCGGTGCCCAAAACATTTGCCCGGAGCCCGCTCAGCCCCGGCTTCTGGGTAAGTGGCAGAACCGCGCATGTGAGACGCCATGCCCACACGGAAGCGACTGCAGTCCCGGGAGAGATGAGACGTGCACGGATCATTTCAGTGCAATGTGACAGGGACCGAGCGCTGGACCCGCCAGAGAAGGTGCACGTGGCTCCCCGTTCTGAAGGTCCGTGTCGTCGATGCCTGAGCTGAGTCTGTACGGAGGCTGTGCAGGCAAAGGTGACAGAGGGGAGAGGGGGCGAGAGCTTCCCACTCCAGGGCACGGTGTGAGCCAGGGCACGGGAACACGCATCAGCGTGGGTGGCTGGCGTGGGGCTCCAAACGAGGCAGACAGGGCTGCCGAGGCCCAGAGCCCACGGCAGGAAGGTGCAGGGAACGAGGTGGGGGCAGAGCTGAGGCCCCGCCGATGGGGGTCTCCGCCTCGCTCCTGGAGGGGACGAGGATTCCAGGATTTCTGGCAGGGGAATATCGGTAGTCAGACCAATATTTTACGAGCTCTCTGGGTGCGGAGTGCAGTGTGACTTAGAGGAGGACAATGTTAGACAGGAACAATGGGTCCAGATGTCTCAGATGAGGGACGGTGAGGCCGTGTTGACGGTGACGGCAGTGGGGTCAGAGCGGAGGC
This sequence comes from Eonycteris spelaea, assembly GCA_003508835.1. Taxonomy (NCBI): domain Eukaryota; kingdom Metazoa; phylum Chordata; class Mammalia; order Chiroptera; family Pteropodidae; genus Eonycteris; species Eonycteris spelaea. Next base: position 6,725,824 of record PUFA01000071.1, on the reverse strand, counting down.
TGAGAAGTCGAGAAACAGCCTCGTCCCTCTTGTCTAAGATCCGCGATCACATACGTGTAATTAACGTGACGGCGTCGATTCTTGTGTTTGGTTCAAAAAGTGGTAACTCTCCAGAGTGCCTCCGACTCAGTCTTACAGACGGTACCTCTCAAAATCGGGGGGACACAGCCACCTGGAGGTGAGCCCATGGGGCTCCCGGCTGCTGGGGTGTGGGCGACAAGGGAGGAGGGGCCTCCAGACATCTGGGAGGCGTGGGCGGCTTGCAGCTTTCCGGCGTGAGTGACAGCTTTCCATCAGCTGGCGGGTGCGTGAGCGGCTGTTCTTGGCCGGAGGCCCTCCTCCTGCTCCTGGCCTCGCAGCACCTTCGCAAGCGCGTCGCCCACCCTTCCTGCCCGCCGCTCACTTCCTCACGCGGCAGTTGCCGGGCGCCTGGTCCGGTGCCAGGCGGGAGGCTCTGGAGGGCAAAGCCGCCCCCCGTCCTTGTGCCTGCACGTCCCGCGGCACCTCGCCTACGGGAAGGACAGGGCACGTCTTTCACGGACAAACACGCGAGCAGGGCACAGATGGGGGTCCCCAGGCCCCCCCCCCCGTCGTCGTCGTCACTCCCATCGCCACGCCCACCATGGGACAAGCTAGGGAGTGCAGCAGGAACAGCTCAGTGCCGGGGACTTAAGGCTTCCGGCTGGGAGAAAGAGCCGGGCGTCCGGGGTGCGGCCTCTGTTCAGAGGCTCCGTCTCACTTTCCTCAGAGGGCAGACGGCGACGACACCGCCTGTTCCCTCCTCCACGCCCATGGATGGACCGGACCCCACAGGGCGGGCATCTCCCCACGGCCACCCAGGCGGTGACCCAGCCCTCCGACGGGCTGACACGCCCTCCCCTCCGCCCCCCATCTGGGAACCTCCACCCCCAACGGAAGGAGACGCCCCTACCCTCCTCACCCTGCGTCAGCTTATCTTCATGCTCAATGACACGTTGGCTTCCGCGCCCGCTCTGACCGGGAAAGGCCAGATCGTGAGAACTTCATCACGGGCCCTGTGGAGGGGTTGGATTTCACTCAAAAGTCCTAAGTGTGAATAATCTCAGTGTGGGAAGAAGCCAGGAAAGGTTTTCCAGCAGGGGAAGGACGGGAGGTGACTGACATTTGTAGAAGGTCATGAGGCTGCTCAGTGCGTATGGATTTTAGGGGGAAGGAGGAAGGCAGGGGCTTGGCGGTAAGATGAGGCAGAACGGACCCCAGATAGATTCTGGATGTGGAGCCGACAAACTTAGAGCTGTTTCTGAGCTTAAACAGCTCACTCGCCCTTAGTCTTCAAAGCCGCCGGGATCCTGACCCTGGGCACGTGTGTCACTCCCCTGGCTTTGCGCACAGTGGGAACTTAGCACGTGTTTACTGACTTAATCTGACTTGTTTTAAATGGACCGAAATGGCATGACATTGAACACAACCAAATTTATTCGAATCGAATCCGTCGTCTCGAAGCGAGCCCCCTGTGTGCGGAGGCGTGTCTGGGTGCTCGGAGAGGGGCCCGCGGGGCTGCCAGTGTCCCAGCCCGGCCACGCCCTTTGGTGAGCTGGGAAGCAGGTGTTCCAAAGCCACTCCCTGAAATGTGGACGCGCAGCAGCTCCGGGCCGGTCATGTCTGGTCTAAAAGTGTAACTGCAGACCTAGACAGCCAGCGGTGGCCGGTGGCCGGGGTCCGGCCATTAGCCCGCCAACCACTGAGTCTTTGTCAGCAATTATGTAAATGTCCCTGCTATTAGATTTGCATTTACAGTTGATTGAAATGCTTTTAATATTATCTTTAAAAAGAAAAGCTATCTGTGTACTCTCAGACCTGGGCAAGGCATGTCGGGGCAGAGGGTCATCCAACCAATGATGACGAGGCTGCTGCAGGCGAGGAGGGGATTTACGTGTGCGTGTGCGTGTGCGTGTGCATGTGTGCACGTGTGGACAGCTGCTAAGTCAAGGCGCTATCTCGAGGCAGCTTTTTTTCCCACTCGCGATGCTTTAGCGGATTATTTTTGTAAGAGGTAACTGCTCAGCATCAGCATCCGTATGTCCCGGTCAAGGCCAGACCATATGGCGCTCACCTGCCGAGCCCTAGGAGTCACCAGGGCAGGTGCCTGGTTCTATTGTAAACTCTCTGTAATCCTTGGGAAAGCCTACGGAGCAGCTCAGAGCCCCCCACCCCCACCCTTCTAAAACGCCTGCCCAAGCACCCCTCGGAAGAGCGCACCCGAGGCTGGTTCCTTAGAGCGGCTCGTCCTACCTCGGGGGATGCTGGTAGACGACGTCCCCAGACCTGCATTTTCATCGGCTTGATGCGGGTCACGCACTCATCATTCATGGTCTGAATCCGCTTGTCTTGTTGCCAAAATTGCTGATCTTCGGAAGGCGGACTTGCGTTTAGCCATAAACATCTGAAACCGGGGTGTGAACGCTGCGGTCGGGAGAGCTGCTGAGCAGCCGTCGGCCTAAGCGCCCAGACGGGCGTGGGAGCCAGGAGAGGCCCTCGGGCAGTTACTGCGCTTCCCGGCTCCTTCCTAACCTTGAGTGGTGGCAGCTGGCACGGGCTGGGGGACAGCGCCTCCGGGGAACGGGCAGGTGATGCAAACTCACGAATCACCAGGATGCAGAAAGAGTGGGGGCGGGGGAGGGGGGCTTTTTGATAAACTGGAGAAGCACGTCCTCCCTCCCCCGGAGCATTCAAGTTCAAGCTTTTAAAAACTGCACTGTGCCAAGAAAAGAAAAAAAAAAAAAGCCCCTCTGTGGGTACGGGGTGGGGGCGGGGCGGGCCCCAGATCCGAGCCCCGGAAATGCGGCCTCCGCCGTCATCACTTGGTGAGACGCGCGGGCGCGCGCGGCAACGCTCGCCCCGACCCGCGAGCCCTGGATGCGGTGCGGGTGAGACAGGTGGCCGCACGGGCAGCCATGGGGCGGGGCGGCTGCCAACCAGGAGGAGCTATCGGTCCGGTCCGTAGTGTACGGAGTGCCTGGAAGGAGAGCGCAGGGGTTCAGGCTCGGGAGGCTCCCCTAAACCTTTTCGCAGCTGACGGCTTCCCCGACGGCCGCGGGGATCTGAGCGTAGAAGAGAAAAGCCTCCTTCCAGGCCAAGGGGACCAACACGATGCGTCCTGCGGGCCTCGTTCTGGTCCGACCTAGAAGAGGTCGCCTTTCAGCACTGAGAATCCGGATGGAGAAGGACGCGGAGAGGCGTAGTGCCGCCCGGGAGCGCGCCGGGGAGACGCTGGCGGCTGCCCACGCCTGTCTGCGCTTGCGAACAGCACGGCCCGCCTTATCCAGGGCAGCCGGGTGCTCGGCTGAAAGACTGAGTTCCCCAGCGCCCTTCGTGCCGCCCGCGTTAAGGGCAATGAGACCCAAGCCGCAGTGTCAGAGGGGCCCCCGGGGATGCCGGACTCCTGGGGAGCCCGCTCGGCTGAGAGGACACAGCCCCGGGCTTCCCCCGGCCAGCCGCCTGGAACACGGTGGGACGGCTGGGTCCCCAGCAGACACCCCGACCCCTCACGGGGGACACTCACGGGGGACACGTGCGAGGATGGTGATGGAGAAAGACAGGCGGATCCGGAAGTCCCCCCGGCCGTGGACTGGCCTCTCCAGCTCCTTCACGCAGAGCGAAAGGAATTCACTTTGTTCGATCTGCTGCTATGCAGGGGTTGCTGGCAACGTGATTGAATCCAGCCCCAACCGATACACGATGCTTTGCACACACGGGAGGAGAAACTGGAGGAAAGAAGCGAGTCTCTTTTTTTTTTTTAACTGACACCCCATCTGGGGGTCCCCTGACCGGGGACGTTTTCTGGTATAAATGGCGAGGGTGTCATCCCACGGAGTACAGGCCTGAGAAAGTGTCGATTCTCAAGTCCAGCGGGCACCGTCTTTTGGTGACGTCGGCACCCCAAATGCTGCACCATCAGCATGCTCGGTCAGATACGGTGCCCATCCTGCCTCCATGTCCCCACTGTCACCCACAGGGACAGGACTCGGTCGCCCCAGGCCCAACAAAACAGCCAAGATGACCCACACTCTTGGCTGGGAGGGAGCCCCGCCCCCCGCCCTGGCCCCGCCTCCTCCAGCGTTGGGGTCTCCGATGCCTCCCTGAGCAGGGAGGGACACAGGATGTCCTGGCAGGGTGTTGGCAAACAGCAGAGAGGCAGCTGCTCCATCCGGGAAGCACACTCACACGTATGCGGAAAGCTCAGGATTCGGTTCTCTAAATTAAACTCCTTCTGGACCGGCTCACCTCGCCAGCTGCGATGCGTGTCAGCATCTCGAAGGGCAGCAGGTTTTCGGAAACCAGAGTGCAGCCGGCCACCTTCAGCCGGGTTGCCGTGGGGTTCATGGCCCAGGCGAGGGCCCAAAAGAAGACTTCGGTAAACTCGGCAAACTGGGCTGCGCACAAGCCTGTGCCGACCCGGACACCCCTGGAGGCACTGCAGGATTCGGTGAAAGAGCCACTGCAACACGGTGGAGACAGGGGCGGGCCGCTGGGGGCCGAGGCCGGGGTAGGGGGCCTCGGATGCAGTCAGTGAGCTGACTTTACGAGGTGAACTTTTTAATTAATTTCGGCGGCAGCCGCTGTGCTTGGCAAGGATTAGCTTTATGAAAATTCGCCCCCAAGGAGCTCAGAGATAATGACAACGTGTTAAACCCACCAGCTCGTAGAGGAAGTAACTAATGGCATTCTTTGTCAGGCTGGGGGCCTGGGAGACGAGGCAGGAGGGGGGCCACCCCCACTCACCGGGCCCCTCGCTGCCATGACGATGCACAGGATGTTGGCCACGACTTCCATCAGAACACGGGTCCAGACGGCTCGGCCCGAGAGGCTTTCTCAGGACCCGCCCTTTCTACCTCTTCATCCCAAAGGATGGAAACCTGTGTGGCAGGAGGTAGACAGCCAGGGCTTACATTCCCCTTGCTGTTCCGATGGCCGGCCTTGCAGGGAGCTTCCTACAACCGTCGCCCCTGGCGGTGGAGTTCCAGACGAGCAGCGGTGACTCTGCGTGCCTCCCTGACAGGGCAGGTGGGGGGCAGGAGGGGCAGGAGGCGAAGCCCGGACCGAGCTCGCCCAGCCGGTCGGTGCCTGGCTGGCATTCGGGCGCTTCCCAGGCTTTCACCCCCTGCCCCTCCTCCCCTGCCCCTCCTGCCCTGCCCTTCCTCCCCTGCCCCTCCGGCCTGTCTCTGACCTGACACGTGCCAGTTCCCATCACACACAGAGGCGACAGAGGCATCCAGAGAACAACCTCGGCGGGAAGGACCTTGCGCACTTCAAAGGTGTGAAAGGCCAGTGGGAAGGGAGGGTGGCGAGTGAAGGGGGCAGGGGAAGGGGGCTGCCGGATGCTGAGAGGCGGGGCAGGGCTTAGATTTCATTCCCAATGCACAGAAAGCCATCGAAGGTTTTGGGGTCGATGTGACAAGATCGTGCTACGTATCTGAAAGAACTCAAGGAGAGAAAGCACACCGCTGGCCCAGGCGGGGTCCGGCCAGCACAGAGCAGAGCGGAAGTCCAGCCACGGTGGCCCCGACAGAGAGCGCCTACCAACCAGCGACGTCCCGGCCAGATGGTCCTGCACCTCGGGCCGTAGCCCACAAGCAGTCCTCCCTCTCCAGAGAACAGACCACTGAGTCCAGCCAGCCCAGCCAGCCTCAGCGAGCAGCCACTGAGAAGGGGCACCGGGGCCCATGGGTGTCAACTTGCCCACCCAGGAAACCGGCTCCCAGGCCCCTGCCTAATCTCGGCCCGTCTCTCTAGGTGACCCAAGCGAATCCTGGGACCTTTCGGCATTGCCGTTGGACGAGTCATAAGGTGGCAGTGGGGGCAGTGTGTCCACAGTCGGCGAGTGTTTATAGCCTCTGAGCATCACGGGTGTGAGCCAGGAAGACGAGTCGCCCAGGGCGTCGGGTGCCCACCTAAGACAGAGGAGATGTGGGGCATCATTGCACTCAGTCCCCGGCTCGAGCTCTAAACCACGGCGACAACAGCGGCCGCACTCAGAACCTGTGACCTGCCCCTGCCAGCCCTCTGAGTGGCAGTGTGGCGGGACCAGTCCATGTAACCAGTTCCTGTAGCTTGTGAGAGCTGGTTGTTAAATTTTGAGGAATTTCGCATGTCAGTTGTTAAACATAGGCAATATTAAAAATTAAATTACATAAATTGACATAAATTGTATTCAAGACAAAGGCAATAAGTACTCAAAACTCCTCACTTCCTAATTGTTTTACTGAATGTTACTAGTATCTGTGCTTTTTAAGTTATGGAGATCTGTCGTACCTGTGTGGTGCCAACACGCATTTCACGGGCTGCGGCATATCTCCTTAAACCTTAGCTATGGTCCCTCTCAGCAAGAGATGGGAGGGGTTAAGAAGGGAGTGGTCGATCAATGAATAATGGATGGATGGACGGATGGATGGGTGGGTGGATGGATGATGGGTGGGTAGATGGGTGGATGGATGATAGATGGGTGGGTGGTGGGTGGGGGGGGGAAGAAGAAAGGACAAAGGCATGTAGGGAGGCATGGGAAGCAGAGGCAGAACCCACGGTCCTGATGGGCTGGCCTTCCCACCAATCCTCCTCCTGGCCCACCTTGCGTAGGGTCTCACGAGGGTCGTGGTTTTCAGGTTGGGGTCCTATCTCCCTGCGAAGCATCTCTGGTGGCCTCCGGTCCAGATCTGAGATCAGGTAGGGCTCTTCATCGACTGCTGATGGCAGTCTGGAGCCCTGGGCTCTTGGCCTAGGGACATTTTCACTCTGCAGCAGGGGCACAGAGGGAGGTTCACTGAGAGATGGGGAGCTCTGTGATGGGATCGGGCCCCCTTTATTCCATGTGGCCGGCCCCCTCGCTCCAACCCCTCAGCCTGGCTTCATCACTTCACGTTCCGCAGTTCGTGGGGATGTGGCCAGAAGTCCCACCACGTCCCTCGACTCCACGCCGAAGCTTCCTCATCGGCAAGGGCGTTCGCTTCCCCTTCTGCCCCATTCTGAGCTGACTGGGAGCAGAAACTCTAATTATGTTGGATTTTCCGTTGCGTGCTGGCCAACGACCAGCCTGGCGGAAGAGCCCCAGGGCGGCAGGTTCGCTGTTTTAGTGTGACTCAGAGAGAAGTTTGTCACATGTGCATGCGTGCGCGCGCACACACACACACACACACACCCTTCCCAGTTCTCTCAGATACCCGGAGCCTGTGCATCCACATTCCCCTGTCCCCACATTCAAGGGTCAGAGACCATCAGCATTTGCTGGACCAGGCACATCTGGGCACAGTTCCCCGCGCCCCAGGTGCTGGGACCACTGTCCCCTAGGAAAGCCCGCCGTCCGAGTGGAGAGGACACCTTTGGAAGTGGCACCCTCTCATCCGCGCGGTCTAGAGGCAGGGAGACTGACGTGCCCTCTCTTCCAATATCCCTGCAAAATCCCTTGTTCACATTATATTACAAGACGCGCTGCTATACAATAATTTATTCTTTCTTACAATAGAACTTGAGCATTAAAATGTCTGTGCTCCAAAAAAACAAATCTCCCAAAGTGAAAACTGGTGGCAGGGGGGCATATTTTATAGGCAGTAATTCTGTTCAAAATGTCCTCGATCATTAAGTTAATGGATATTAATGACATGAGCAGCACGGGCCCAGCCCTCGGCTCCTAATTCAGCGAGGCGCTGAGACGCTCCAGACAGGAACTCCCCAAGGGCCCGCCCACCTGCCCGTCTCCGCGTGGCACCGCCCCCTCCAGCTGCGCTGCACTGCGCACCATGCGGGACGCGGGGCGCCTTCCTGCGCCCAGAACGACGTGTCTGCCATTCTCCAGGCCGCAGCCTGGCCTCCGCCCCCGCACCTCCCGGACCCCGCTCGGCGTGCAGGCTCGGTTCAGAGGTCCTGTCTTGTCTGCTTCCCCATTTTCCCCAAAGGACTGCGAGCTGTCTTGTTCACAGCGGTACCTTCAGTACCTAGACGCAGAAGCTGCTTCGTAGATGTTCAACACTAATTTGTTGAAAGGAAGGAAGGAAGGAAGGAAGGAAGGAAGGAAGGAAGGAAGGAAGGAAGGAAGGAAGGAAGGAAAGAATAATGATGAGACACACTCCTCTCCCCAGAAAGGAGAAATAAACGCAGGATAACATTCATGAAAATATAAATGATGGCATAGTGTTAGCTCTAGGAAAAAAAAAAATTAAAAAAAAAAATAAAGAGTTGCGGCTAAGAAGTCAATCAAGGAAATAAAATGGAGCACTAAATAATACATTAACTCGAAAAAGGTAGGAAGAAGCAACAGAAGAATAAAATCGGAAGGCGTAAGTAGAAGACAAATAGCAAGATGATCGATTTAAATGCAGCCATTATCAATAATTACATTAAATGTAAATGAGGAAAACACTTCAATTAAAAACCAGAGATTGTCAGATGGGCTGTGCAAGCAAGACCCGGTGACATGCTGCCTACGAGAGATGCATTTTAAATACAAAGACCTAAAAAGATTGAAAATAACAGATGAAGAGAAATATCACGCGGACAGTACCAGAATCGCACCCATACACACCAGGGCCTCTCCTGCAAGACTCACGTGAGTGTGCTGGTTTTCCCGAACGCCCTTCACAGCTCCGTCCTCCCAGACGGTGGAGGCGGCAGCGTCTGCGGGCGGAGCCAGACGGATGAAAGTAAAAGTGGCCTCGCCCTGCGGGGGGTCCATGGCTCCCTAAGTGAACGCAGTCCAGCCCTGGGCAGAGGGGCAGGCGGGGGGAAGTCCGGCCCGACAGAGCCTTGCACACGGCCTTGTTCCCAAGCTGCCTGTCCTCCCTGTCACTGCCAGAGGGCAACACGGGGTGTGAATGGCCGAGCCCTGAAATCTACCCAGAAGGCGAGTCTTGGCAAAGCCGGGACAGGAGAGCAGAGAAGCAGACGAACGAGCCGACTGGCCGTTCTGAAACCCGGCAGACGTCACCTCGTGGGGAGAGAATCGCCGGGTCCGAGTGCGAACAGAACCCAGGAAGATGCGGGGCGTGGCAGACGCCGCGTCCGAAGTGAGAATTCCCTCCCGGCCAACCAGCCCAGCGGGCGATGAGCTCGGGGGACCCCGGTCAGTTCTTCCCGAGATGGCCCTCGCGCAGTGTGTCTGCGAACAACGGGCTGCCCAGATCTGGCCGTGAGGAAATGTCAGACAAACCCAAAGGAGCATTCAAGACCACTTCGAAAACGTGTCCTGAAAGGCAGAGGAAAGCGAGGAGACAGTCCAGATTCAAGGCAGCTAACGAGACGGGGCGGCTGAGCCCCCGGCCTGCTCCGCGTCCGGGGCCGGGCGAGAAAGCGAAGGGCGTTACTGAGACAGTCAGAGCAATTCGACTGCGGCCTGTAGATTAGATAACAGTATTATATCGAGTCAGATTTCCCGATTTCGATAACTGTGCAGTTTGATGACAGTTTTGATAATTACCATTCTGCGAGAGAACAGCTTGATTCTTGGGAAGGACGTACGTTTAGGGACAAAGGAGCAAGGTGTCTGCGGTTGACGCGCAAAGGCGTCAGAGAAATAATAATCATGCGCAGAGAGAAAAGGTTAACCTGCTAATCGGGGCGCGGGGGACTTAGGGTTTCTTCGCGTTTTCTCGTTCCTTCTCTGTAAATTTGAAATCCTTTTAAAATCAAAAGTTTAACCATTTTGTAAAGAGATAGCCCGGCAGGGGATGAATCGCTTTCCCCCCCCCAGGAGCTCAACGCAGTCTGCGGGCAGGTGTCCGGCAGAGGACGGGCGACGCCCTCTCTACGCGCAACTGTCACGCCCCTCCACTCGCCGCAGTGACCGTCAGTGACTCCGCTCTTGTCCGGCTGGACGTCCCCAGGCCCCTCGGTTCTCTCCCGAGAGCACGAGGCTCCCGTCCTCGAGAGCCCGCCACCCTGTCCTCCCTCTCCAAGCCGCCTTGAGGGCCAGACCCAAGGTGCCCCCCAGGCCTCCCGGGCCCGGTTCGGGTCATCGGGGGGCTTGGGAAGCACGTGCTTGGAGGCGATTTGGGGGCGCGCCCCTCGGGCGGCAGACTGATGGATGATCGATCACCTGGGACGGCTTGGAGCCGCTGCAGCTGGAATGGCACTCTGCTAAACTTGGCAGCCCCGGGGGGAAATGAGACTTGTTAAATCGGGAAGTCTGTTTTGGCTGACGTCTCTATCCCCGTCTGTCCTGCCGTCCTTTGCCAGGAGTGAGGAGCCGCCTGCAGCAACAAATCTGCTCGCTGGCTGTGACGGGTTCGGGGTCGGGGGCCGCCGAGGGAGCCGGGAGCCCAGAGGACCTGGCCGGGGGCCTCGCAGCCGGCACGACTCTGTTCCTGGCCTTGCTTTGCCCACGCAGAGCATCTGGGGGTTGGCAGGCGAGGGACACCGGTCCCCGGAGCATCCTGCTTGCTGGCGGGGTGTCCTAGCCCGACCTCAGCAGGCAGGACAAGGTCGGAGCAGGAAGGTCTCTGCATAGAGAGCGGAGGGTGTACGCCTCGCGGGTCCATTGCCTTTGGCCCACCCGGCTTTTGAATCTGGGGGATCTGACTCAGGAGACATCTCATTCAGAGAAGAAAAGACCTGTGGCGTGTGCCCCGCACGCGGGGGCCGCATGCGCGCGTGTGGCCACGGGCAGCTGGTGTGCACAGCGGCGACTCCCTGCAGGGACGCGTCGGATCGCTGCGGTCCCTGCCGCCCGGCTGCCCCCCGCCCGGGCTTGGGGTGACTCGGCATTCATCGGCACATTTGCACTGTGGACTCCTGAAGCTCGTTTTCTTCCATCCTCGTTTCTCTCCGAAGAGGGAAGGACAGAGCCAGAGGGCATTTCACGAAGCAGCATTTCCCACTTTGCTCAATTATGTTCTATTTCTGCCTCTCTAACCCAGAAAATGAACGATGAACAGTATCTTGTTGAGAATTGGATTTTCCGGGTTTCTTCTTTCTTTTTTTTTTTTTTTTTTTTTGGTGACCATAATGGAAGTGCTTCCTTAGGACTCCCCTGCGTCACCCAAATGCAGGGACACTTTTAAACGTAAAATCCTTCCCAGGTCAGAGATGATGGCCCCTGTCCCTTTCTTAACAAATCCATCCTTAATTTAAAGCCACCAAAACTTTCAATATCTGACTATCTCATGCCCTCCCCACCACACTCACGGCCCCTCCCTGCAGGCCCTCACCCGCCTCAGCCTGGAGGAGAAGCTGTGGGCAGCTCTCCTCAGCCCCGGGCACCCACCTCCCCTGCCCGGCCACTCCTGCTGTCCCCAGCACCCACGTGGGTGGCCAGACCCGGGAGAAGGGCCTGTGAGCTATGAGGTGGAGCTGGGGTCAGGAATGGGGGAGGGTGGAGGAGAGAATGCACAGCCCAGTGTGTAGAAGAGGGTGTGGGGGCTTCTGCTCGAGTCCTGTCATCCCCAGAGGCCCTAAATGGTGACCTTCAAACGAGGTCACCCACTCAGTGATGGAGACATTCTGACAAGCCCATTTTCGACCTGTGTGAGCCTCACAGTAGCATGGCATGAATTCAAGCACTTTTCAAGTAAATCCCATGGTTAAACCGTGAGCAGGACTGTGCGTGCACATGCGCCTTAACAGACTCCCTGTGCTTGCGTGGGCTTCCGCCTGCCACAGAGCGGGAGGGACTGTCGTCACAGTGCCACCTTTCCTTCCGTGATCCCAGGGCTCCAGGTCCCCGCTTTCCCCCGCGGGCAGCCAGTCCAGGGCTGTCACTTACGAGCTCACTACGGCCTGTCCTGGGAACGGGAGACCAGGGCCCCCAAAGCAAACTGGGACCAACGGCTGCCAAGAAGCCCTCCCACTGGGCAGGAAACGCTAGTGTCCCGAGGACGAGGACGAGGACGAGGGGGAGGAAGAACCATCAGACGTCAGACGTCAGGCGCTCAGGGAGGGCGCTCCTGCCGTCCTGCCGCCTGGGGCCTCCCTCTGCCCCCGGACCTCAGCTCCCACATGCCTTGTCCCAGCCGCCTGGGCCTCCCTCCGCCTGCCCCACGTTGAAGGCCCGCGGCGCAGCCCGGCCACTCCAGGGACAGCGAGAGCTCACACGGCATGCTCACACAGTCACCCATCCCCGGCCTGTCACACCACGGGACGGGTGAGAACGAGGACAGAGGCTCTCCACGACGGGCTTGGGGGCGAGGCGGAGGCCAGAGCCACGTCCTGCCTCCCGCCAGGGACCTGCCTCCCACAGGGCACGTGCCTGCCCCGCTCTGTGTTCTGCAAAGATGAGGCAGCCTCAGGCCAGCGATGGGAGGGGAATCCCACCCTCATTCGTCCCCCATTCATAGGACCAAAAGTAAAAGGCAATTCGAGCTCGATTTTAAAGAATTAAATGAAAGGTAAGTCTGGACCAGCACTAGCGGCTGACTCTTGCGTATAAAAGTGTCCTGTTTACCTCGCTCCAAGCTTTGCAGACTCTGGGGTCCAGGTCTTTTCCAATTTCTTGAGTGCCTTTAAAAAGCTGCCTGGCCACGGCACCTTGCTCAGAACACATGTCCCAGCTCCGAGATGGCTGCAGGAGCCACAGCGGCCAGGAAATGGTTGGAAAGGAGCGAAATCTCTAAGTTCAGACATAACAAATCTGAATTCGTTCTTAAGAATTACTTAGACCCCTTGGAAGGCATGTTCCGCCTGACTCACCTGGGTTTTACGACTCATTTCGCGGGGGCCTGTAAGCCCACCCAAGGGCTGTTCCACTCAGCCTGGTCAGTTTCTCCCTCTGCTGGCTGTTCCCAGGACGCAATTCCCAGAGAAGCTGACCTCGCCCGAGAGAGTAGCCCTCTTCCTGCAGACGGGGAGGGGACCAGGCCCCATGAGGGGGTCCCCTGGCCTCGGGGGTGAGCGGGCTGGCAGAGTTGGCCTTCTTTTTTAGCGTAACGTTTTTATTTATGTATTTATTTTTAATTTAGTCTTTGTTTTTTTATTTTCAATTACGATTGACATTCGATATGACTTTACATCGGTTTCAGGTGTACAGCACAGTGGTCAGACATTTATATAATTTGCGAAGTGATCCTGCCAACTAGTCTGGTCCCCGCCTGACACTACACAATTACAATATATTGGCTGAATTCCCCGGGGCTGTGCTGTAACTCCCAGTTTGTATTTCTTAATCCCTCCACTTTTTCCCCCTGCCCCCCACCTCCTCCCATCTGGCAACCACCAGTTTGTTCTCTGTATCGATGAGCCTGTTTCTAGTTTATTTATTCCTTTATTTTGTTCCTTGGATCCCACATGTAAGTGACATGGTTTGGTATTTGTGTTTCTCGGCCTGACCTATTTCACTCAGCCTCACACCTTCCAGCCGATCCCTGCTGTCGCAAGTGGGGAGTTTTCGTTCTTTTTTATGGCCGAGTAATATTCCGCTGCACGCGCGTACCGCCTCGTAGTCACCCAGTCGTCCGCTGACAGATGCTTAGGTGGCTTCCGTAGCCTGGCGCCCATGACTAGCGCCGCAGTGAGCGTAGCAGTGCGTGCAGCTTTTCAAATTAGCGTTTCGGATTTCTCTGGAGAAATCCCCAGACGCGGAGTCGCCGGGTCACATGGTAGTCCCATTCTGTATTGTCGCGAGGCCCCTGCAGACCGTGTTTCGCAGCGGCTGAGCCACCGGACGCTCCCCCCGCAGGCATGAGTGCCTTTTCTCTACGTCCCTTCTCGCCAGCCCTCGCTGCCTGTTGATCGATGGCGGCCATTCTGACGGGTGTGAGGCGATACCGCCTCGTGGCTTTAATCTGCATTTCTCCGATGACTGGTGACGTGGAGCATCTTTCCATGTGTCTCTTGGCCACCTGTGTGTCCTCTTTGGAGAAGGGTCTGTTCAGGCTCTCAGAGGCTGTGTCTGTCAGCAGTGCCTTTCACCCTACACAGGGGACAGGTTTCAGCCCCTCAAGACAGCCTCTCCCCAGTGGGACCTTGTCGATGACCTCGATGTCCGTGCCTCCCGGGTCTGGGGCCTCCCTCTGGAGCCGCTTCAAGAAGAAACGCCCTAGGAAACTGAAGCCTGACCGGAGCCTTGGCCCCGTCCACCCGGTCCCTCTCAGGACGCGGCTGTCCTTGAAGGTGTCACTTAAAATAAGTGTCCAGAGCTGGAGACAGAGAGCAGGCAGGGCCAGCAGGGACTACTGCCTCCGCTGGTCTGTGCATCTGCCTGAGGTCACGCGGACCACGACACGCAGCTTCTGTTGAAGTTGTTGACCAGGCAGAAGGCCGGTCCCTGGGGGCAGTTAGGGACTTTAGGTCCTCTGGGCATTAAAAATGCTATGATCTCCTCTCCACCAGGATGTAACTAAAAAGGCAAAAATAGGAAACCATTAAATAAATATAAGAAGACACAGGTTCTACATTCTCTCGTGACAATTATTTTTGTATTTTTGAAATGTCAGTTATTAAAAATTTATTACGAAGAGTTCAGATGCCCCAAAATATACGGAGGATTTTTTAAAGAAAACAAACTCATTACACTCATCACTCAGCTCAAGAAATAAAATATTGACAATGCTATTTTAAAAAACATATACTATTTTTAAATCCTGCTTTATCGACACTTGGAACCAGTGGTCCTCAGGTTTTGCTGCACGTTAGAATCACCTAAAGTGCCCCAAACTCAGGGTCCACCCCAAACCAACGACACGAGACGTCCAGGAGTGGCCACCCCTGGTCTTCAAACTCTGGGTGACTCCAACGGCAGCAAGGGAAGCAGCCTCCCGGGAAGAGAGCCGGCCGCGGGCGAAGGTGGCGGGAGCCTGGGGTGGAGGGGACGTGGGCTGTTTCCTGTCCTCAGACTCAGTGTGGACACTTTCCCTGGGGACTCTCCCTGGATCGATGTCTGAGGCCCAGGAGGCCTTCCCGCATTTTTGGGAAGAGCCTGCCATCTGCTGGCCAACTTGAGGATCGCATGGCGGCTGAACTGTTGGCTTAGATGATCCCCAACCTCCGTGGCACCGGGGCCAGTGCCTCCTGTGAGAATCTAACACCTGATGACCCGGCACTGGGGGGGGCGGCTGCAGACACAGATGAAGCTCCACTCGCTGGCCCACCGCTCGCCTCCTGCTGTGCGGCCCGGCTCCTGTGGAGAGAGGGGGCCTTCGCCGGCACCCTGAGGACCCGGCGAGGAAGGGGAGGGACGGCCCAGTGTCACCCGCGGGCACGCACGCTGCCTCCTGTCGGCATCGGCCTCTGTCGCCGCTCCTTCCCGGGGGCCTCGCGTGCTGTTCGCTGCCTGGAACGGTCTTCGCCACCCCCGTACCCTTCATCTGAGCGCGTGCGTGGTCGTTTTCCCGTCCCAGTAAACCGCCCCCTCACCACCGGGAGCCCGCTCTGCCCGTCCACGCCTCCCGCCCCTCGCCCCGCCCCGTCCCTTGGTTCTGGAGCCCCCGTTTAACCCTGCGGACTGCTTTCTCACACTCCGCAGGTCAGGGGCTTCTCTGCACCCACAGCCCCTACTGCGAGCCACAGACTGGGGGCTGTCTGCCTACGGAACTGGTTTTGCTGATGACAAAATCAGATACTGTAAGCTGACCCCCTCCCCGGTGCGAGCTCGTGACTCAGGGTCTGGCCGGTCACCGTATTTCGATCGCCGAGCACGTGACCCAGGCCAGCCCAGGGAGGGTCAGCCCGGGAGCGTGTGTGGGAGTCACTTGGGGCGCTGAGCTGGTGGGGTGTGTGCCGAGGCTGTTGGCAGCCAGACAGGGAAGCCACACCCAGGACAGCAGAGCTGAGCGAAGGAGACAGGCAGAGTCAGCGAGTGCGCGAGGCGGACTTCCTTTTGGTGCTGGTCCCCGACCCGGAACTTTTTCTAGACCTTTCCGTTCCATGAGCCAATAAAGTCCCTTTCTCCAGGATTCAGGGTGAGGGAGTTTCTGTCCCCTGCAGCTGAAGCATATTAGCTCGCACAGAAAGAACAGAAAACGTGACTACCTCTTACTTTATTTATTATTATTATTTTCACAAAATCAGTATTATATCATTTGCAATACTTTTTGCATAGATCAGAAAACTAGAACAAGCTGTTACATTATTATGAAATTACTTAACACATCGGTTAAAAAGGGGCCCACAATCATTTGACCCCACAGTCTCAAACGATGCCGGGGGTCTCAGCTTTGGGGAGCCACAGGGGGGCCCCCTCAATCTCCGCTTCCATCCCATCACCGCACCCACCCCTCAGCCCATTCCAGCCCTGCTTTCGCGAGAAGGAGCCATTTTTAGGCCAGAAGGTCACAGGCCACAGGCCTCGCAGCCGAGCACTCGGGCGAGGCCAGCGTGCCCGGCTGCCGACCTCTGGGCGGCCCTGCCTCCTCAGCCCACTGGACGGGCCGCGGCCAGCAGGGACGCAAACACGGACCCGGGCTGCTTCTGCAGGACCTCGGGCCTGTCGAACTCGACGACCTGGCAGGAGACAGAGGACAGGGTCACGGACGAGCTTGGTCGGGAAGGACCCGGCCGTCCCCCACACCACCCCCGCCAGGCCCGGGCGTGACCCTCACCTTCCCGCTGCTCAGGACCAGGACGCGGTCGCAGCCCAGGACGGTGGTGACGCGGTGGGCGATGACCAGCACCGTGCAGCCCCGGAAGGCCTCGCGCAGCGTGTGCTGGATGCGGGCGTCTGTCTCCACGTCGATGGAGGCCGTGGCTTCGTCCACGATGACGATCTGCGGACGCGAAGCGGGGTGAAGGCGGCCTCCTCGGGCCCCGCGACGCGGCCCGGGCCTGGCTCTGCCTCCGAGCCGGGAATCTGGACCGAGGTCAAGGCTGGCTTCGCGTTCTGGTCATCCTGACCTCATAAAGACAACGCCAGCTCTCGACCAAGACGCACCCACGTTTTAGTGACCAGGGACTTACGTTCTTGCAAACGAAGGCGTCCCAGGGGCTGCCTCTTGTTTTACTACCTGCCGTCCAAACGTGCGTGACTCGACACAGCGAGCGACGTCCCCAGGGGGTGGGACACACGCCCGGAGTGGCACGGGAGACGGCGTCGCCAGAAGACGGATAATCGTCTTTTTTTTTTTTTTTGAACGTGTTTGTAGTTATTTCATGCACAAGGCACATTAGGAAACGGCACATAGTTCAGGAAGCGTGGGTTCACGAACGTTATTATTGTGTGAGATGAGACGGTTTTCAGAAAGGAGGCGTCGTGAGAGAGTCACAGGAGACGCAGAAATGACGCCAACCATCAGCCGCGGGCCGCGCTCTGGGGAGCAGTGCGGCCGGCGCGAGCAGCTCCGGACGTGGCGGGACCCGAAGCAAAGCACCGAGGGGCTGAGCAAGGGCCCCGATCACCGAGCAGACCCGCCGGGCGCTCGCGGAAGCAGGGGGCGCCCTGTGAAGCCCCCGCACTCCGCCCGCACCGGCTCCCCGGCGCCGAGTGTCCGGACCACAGTGTGTGCATTTATCACGGATCAACCACGTTTTGCGCGGGGCGTGTGCATGTACACACGTGTGTGCACATACGCATACGGGTGTGAGTGTGAGGGGGTGCGCACACGCGTGTGCGTCGCCTGACTGTGAGAGAAAGCTTGCTCCTGACTGGCCCGGGTGGGCGACTACCTGAGATTGCCATGAAATCTCTGGAAAGGGCCAAGAAACTGTCAGCTGACACTTTTCAAACACGTGATTCCGCCCTGGGACAGCTGCCCTCTGAGTCGCGGTTCTAATCAAGACAAAGGACTCTCCCGCATCCAAGTTTGTAAAAGGACGTATAGTGGGCTTTTTAAAAAATTCCTAAGTGTCCAACTTTGCGGCTTTTCGTAAGGAAAGCACGTCACGATGGGGTTCTCGGGGGACCACGTCGCTTCGGCGTCGGGGTCTGAGGGAGCCCCGCCCCACGGGCACACGCGGACTGGCACTTAGTGACACGGGGGGCCCTGTGGACGGCGCCCGCCGTCCTGCTGGGGGGACGCGGCCGACGCGGCCCCACGCCGGCGTCCTCGGCCACCTCGCGGGGCCGCCGGGCGTCTCACCTTGGGCGTCCGCAGGATGGCGCGGGCGATGCAGAGCAGCTGCCTCTCCCCCACGGAGAAGTTCCCCCCGTTCTCCGCCACCTCCGCCTGCAGCTGCTGGGGCAGCTTCGAGATCTGCCACACGGGGAAGGCGGGACGTCGGCCTGGGTGACACCCGGCCTGTCCCCTCGCCGCCCTGATGTCACGCCCGGTCCGCGAGTGCCCGGCCTCCCCCATGCCCCCCGTGGCCTGCCTTCCTCACCGGCTCCTCCCCACCTCAGGGTCTGAGCGTGCGTGAGTCCCTGTGCCTGGAATGTTCTCTCTGCGTCGTGCCCTCACTATCTGGTCCCGGCTCCACTGCCCGGGCCTCCGGGAGCCCCGACGGGCCAGCCGTGCAGAGGAGCCGCCCCAGCCCTGCGGCGTCTGCCACCACAGCACTTGCCCCCAGCGGGAAGCGTCTTGGCCGTCCCTCCCGAGACGTAAGGCAGGACGAAGGCCCCGCCGCCTCTGCTGTGCCCCAGCACCTAGACTGCGCCTGGCTCGCGGCTGCGGCCCGGGCGCCGCCAGCCCTTGGGTAGGCAGCCCAGAGCCCTCGCCGCCGTGCGGCGGTCGGATCCGGGCCCCGCAGCGGCGCCGCCTGGAGCGCCCCGCGATCGGGCCCCGGGGCTCTTACCATGCCGCGCAGGAACGCCTTCTCCAAGGCCTCCCAGATCTGCTCGTCCGTGTGGCGGTCGAAGGGGTCCAGGTTGAACCTGCCGAGGGGACGCACGGGGCGCTCGGTGTCCACGCAACCCCTGGGGCTCCGGCCAGCACCCATCCCCTCTGCAGGCAGCAGCCCCCAAGTTTCGTTTGGGGGCCACCGGCTCCCCAGATACGAGTCCCCGGGGTCCAGGTGACGCTCCACCCCCAACTGCAGAGGTGGGACCGGGAGGAAGTGCGTCAGCGTGAGCAATCCCAGCTACGGGGAGCAGCTGGGGTGACGAGGCGACCACGCGGAGTGCGCCCCAGGACTCGCTCTTTCTGGACGGAGCCGGAGAGGCTGCCACCAGCCTGCCTCAGGCCCGTGAATGAAGCCGAGACGCGTCGGGGGACCTGGGGCCGAGCGTCGGCCTTGGCTTTCCCGGGATGGCCAGCCAGAGGAGGCCCTGTTAGCATACGCCCTTCGGGCGTGTGCGTGTGTGAGTGTGTGTGCGTGTGTGTACACACACAACATGTGTCACGTCCCCCTTTATAAGTATACGATACAGGGGCACTAAATTCATCCCCCTGCCTGGAGCGCGTGCCCCACAAACCAGCACCTCCCAACACCTGGCCCCACGTGTCCCCAGGAGCTTTTCCCAGTGGGCGGAGAGAAGAGAGCCCACGGCCTGCGGACAGGAGAGTGTGGAGGCGCCATGCAGACCCCAAGCCGCAAACCGAGACGCGACCAATCCTGCCGCGGTTTGGAGACATGACAGTCGTGTCCGGCTCCTGTCTGGACGCCAGAGTTCACAGAGTGACCCTGTGTCTATCGGGGCCTCGTTCGATCTCCGAGGCCGCCTCGCTGAGGCGGGCCAGGCGGTCACGAGGGTCCAGAAGCTGGAGCTCTGGCCGCCAGCTGACCGAGGCCGGCCTGGCCTGACCTCATGCGCTCCTGCAGGCGCCTGGCCACGCCCCGGGCTGACCTCTGCCCCGCACTCACCTGATGGTCCCCGAGAACAGGACGGGGTCTTGCGGGATGATGGAGAGCTTGGACCGCAGGTCCTCCAGGCCGACGCTGCAGATGTCCACGCCGTCAATGAGGATCCGGCCCGCCGCGGGCTCCGCCAGGCGGTGCAGCGCCACGGCCAGGGAGGACTTCCCTGCGGGGACAGGGCGGGGCCTTGGCTGCCAGACCCGCTGGGGACAGCTCGGGGCGGGCAGGGTGGCACGGGCGGCGGGGGGCAGCAGGGGCGGCACGGGGGCAGTGCGGGGCCGGGCGGGGGGGCCGCGCGGGTGCACCTGGCGCGCACACCTGACCCGCTCCCGTCCACGGCCCCACCAATGTCACGAGGAGCAGAAGGCGGCCGGAGCCCCTGCTCCGGGCAGTGCCACAAACCGCGAATGGCTCCCCGACAGCCGAGACTGGGGGCACGTGTGGAGCCCCAGATTGAACCCGGCTTTGCTTCACACGTGATGTTACTGCTATTTTTAAAATTCTTTGCCAGAATTTTGAAAATCCAAAGTCCTATGTATAAAATTCTAACAGCATGCTTCTCTAGCGACAGTGGGACCCGCCACATGGGACCCTGGTCCCCCTCACCCCCAAACAGCGAGCAGCTGGAGCTGAGCATAGGGCTTCGGTGAGGGGGGACAGTGTCCTCCAGCTCGGGGCACGGGCCTCCTCACCCTCCCCCACCAACCCAGGCCCCTCACACTCATCTCTGCTACTTGCCAGGCCCTCGGACCAACCTCTTCTCTGCTCGACAAAGTCAAGGTCCACCTCCAGGGTCCCACTGCCTGCCCCCCTAACGCTCAGGAAATGCCTGATGAGTGTACCCAGTCCGTCAGGGCACACCCATGAAAGCTCGAGGCGCCCAGAGGGGCTACCTGGAGGAGGAGGCTCGGGGCAGGGGGTGCCCGAGGGCAGGGCCAGTGCCTCTGAACACTAGGTTTGAACAATGTGGAGAGTGGGAGGGAGTGAAACTCGGGCCAGGTCTCCCAAAAGTGCTCGCTGCAGAGGGAAGGAAATGCGTCGGAAAGGGGAGGGGGCTGACAAGGGGTCTAGGCAGGGGGGGCCAGGGAGGGGAAGAAGACAAGGGACCCACGTTCACTCCTCGCTCGCCCCTGCACCCTGCGCGCCCTTCCTGTCTCGGCTCCACGTCTCCCCTTCCGCTTCCTCCTCGGCACTCGCCACAGTCTGCCCTTAAGCATCTTGTTTACTTCCCACCTGACGACCTGCTGAACACCCAGGATCCCCGCTGGGCGCCCGCGACGGCAGGGACTTTGGGCTTTGCTCGCCAGTGTCCCGCACAGGGCCCAGCCCGGAGCGAGGGCCAGCAGGCACCTGAGGCGTCGCCCAGCAAACCCTAGAAACAGGCCCAGCCGGAGTCGAGGGCGGGGGTGCACGGGGCACGCGGCTCACCTGAGCCTGTCCTTCCCACGATGCCCACCACTTCCTGGCTGCGGATGGTCAGGCTGATGCCCCGGAGGACGAAGGGGGTGTTCTCTCTGTATTTCATGTGATAATCCTGGAACACGATCTCCCCATGCTGTGGCCACCCGTGCAGACAGCTGTTGCCTTCTACGTGCAGAGGGGCCTCAGGAGTACACAACTTATTTGGGGAGAAAGAAAAAGAAATCAATGGTTACCACCCTCTCCAACCACCCTACGGACCCGCCAGCTCCCGCCCCGGCCTGGCCTGATCATGGACAAACCACCGGCTACGGATCAAAGACCCCCTGAGAGGAACATCCCCGGCCGCACACACCTGAAGGGCACAGAGTTTCATCCCCAAAGAGTGATGAATCATAGAGCTAGCCTTCTCATGACTCACACAGGGCACTTTTCCTAATTTAACGTGTGAGATTCTAGAGAAACAGAATCCGGAGTAATGATGGCGAGGGTGGCAGAGCCCTGTGGGGCATGTTTGACTGCGCGGAGCCCCGTGCACACCCCTTCCCTCTCTGTCCTCGTCCCCTGAGGTGCGAGGCATTTTCACCTGCATCTCACAGGCAAGGAAACGGAGTTCAGGCAGGTTGCACGCCTTGCTTCGGCTCACGCCGCTGGTGAGCGGACAAGCGAGGCCTCTGCACAAGCTGGCCGGTGGTGTTGGGACGGGGCGGGGGGTCTCCTGGCTGCCGGTCCCACCTCCCCACTGCCAGCATGGAGCCTTCCTGCGGGCGGGGCACTGCTGCGTCCTCTACACGTCACACAATCCGCTCTTCGCAGCAGCCCAGCGAAGCAGACACGGCCATCTGTGCCGTGTCAGAGGTGGGGCAGAGGAGACGGGGTTGCCCCAGGCTACACAGCTCACTCAAGTGGCAAAGCTGAGGCCCGAACCCCGTGATCCAGCCCCAAAATCTATGCACCTAAATACTGTGACGTGAACAAAAGCGGTAGTAACAACAATTATTATCGTCGTTACCATCAGCCTTGGCGGCCCTCTCATTTCTAGAAAGGGGAGATGATTCTGTCTACACCCAGGAACACTGGCCGTCGGGGGAGCTGGTGGGAATGAGCCATGGAATGGGAGGGCCTCAGCCGGGACGTGCACAGGCCCCGACGTTCTCGGGCCTCGGGGATAGGGGCTCGCGGAGGCTGCAGTGGCCGAGCCCGGCCCCAGAGGCCCCGGAGGCCCCGGAGGCCCCGGACCCCGCCCGCCAGGCCGCATCCCACCTGCAGGTACTGCAGCATCCGCTCCGCCGCGGCGAAGTGCGCCTCCACCTCCAAGCACATCCGGGCGGTGGCCTGCAGGTGGCCGGCCAGCTGGCGCGGAGGACAGGCGTCAGGGCCGGCGGCTGCCGGCGCACGCTCGGGCTCTCGCGCCACTGCCCCCAAGGGACTCCTCCAACCAGGAGGGTCCCCACGAGCATGGAGCCCCCCGCCCGCACTTGGGTGCTGCTCTGGGCAAGAATCCCACGGGCACCCTCTGCTCTCGGCCCACGCCGCGGCCGCCCGCCCAGCCGCAGTGCGGTCAGGAGCACGGGGCGTGCCTGGGGACGGGGGCTGCTAGATGAAGGATCCTGCGTCCCCGCCGGCAGGTCCCCGCCGGCAGGCGATACTCCTGGGAGCATCCCACATGCCTCTCGGGCGACCCCCGCAGGGCCGAGCGCTGGTGGCCGAGGACGGACCTCAGCGACACACCCTCGTCCTTGCTCTGTAAAGTCCAGCCCCGGGGGAGGGGGGCTGGGACCCCCACCTTTCCAACAGCCTGTCGGAGGCCTCAGAAGACTCGGCGACTGGCCCCGAGCATAAACGGTGACGTGACACAACACCAGCCAGACCCCCCAGATGTTATTGGGGTTCTTGCTCTGCCTCTGCTTTAGCTCTCCACCCATTCAAACAAGTCCTCCCCCTCTGTGGGCCTCAGTTTCCCCATCTGCACAGTGAGAGGGTTGGACTCCGTCGCCTGTGGGCTCCCTTCACAGCCAATTAGTCTATGATTCCATAAATGTCATTCCATACAGACTTCCGGGCTCGGGGCTGAGGAAGACAGAGAGCAAAGCGGCCAAGGCAGAAGGCCCAGCACCTGGCTCACACGGTCACAGACGGCCAGAACCCAGGATGTCATCAGAGTCCCGTGGCTCTCCCGGGTCTGCCCACGGGCTACAGACCGACCCCCCCCACCTCCCCTGGTCTCAGGGCCCCGCCCTCACCTGCAGGATTAAGTTGATGACCATGGCTTTATAGGAATAGGGGACAGAGGAAGTGCCGAAAGTCACGAACAAGGCCACGACCAAGGTCACCACGTTGGTCATGAGCTCCAGCCTCAGCGCCACCCACCGCGTGGAGGACAGGAACATCAGCAGATAGTTGCTCTGGACGTCGACCAGCTTTTCAAACCTGAGAACACGAGGTCAGCATGACGACCACCACACGCGCCTGTCGACCCACGGTTTCCCTAGGGCGCACCGGCTGCTTCCTGCAGCGTCCGGCCCCGAGGCCGGCTCGGACGCCGCCTCCTGCCCGAGCCTTGCGGGAGCCCCAGCTGCAGGCCCCCTGTTTTCCCTCTGAACTGTGGCATTTTATCTTGCTCTCCTCCTAGGCTGTCTCCCGTTCAAAAAATGACATTTTTGGCGTCTCCCGTTCCCACCAGACTGTTAGCGTCTCGAGGTTCGGCACGGGCCCTATCTGATCCATCTGTAGAGGCAGGTGAGCGCACGGGGCACCGTGAGGCCCCAGCAGCAATCACAGGATTTCTTGTTTGTTAGTTTCGACCAGCGTTTAGGAGGCAAACCTAGCAGTGTGACGGCTAAAGGAAATTCTGTTATCTAGAAAGCTATTGTTCCTTCTTCTTTTGTCACGATCAGACACCTGCTTGGAAGTGAAAGAAAAACAGGAGGAGGAAAGAGGCCGACACCGTGATGCTTCTTAATGAGGTTGACACGGGTGTGCCCCCGCCGCTGCCCCCGGTCCGCACACGCTTCCTGCACGCGGACGCTTGTCATCCTCGCAAGCACCGTCGGACAGATGCTCGACTCCCTATGCCCCCGCCCCCGCCCCCACAGCCCGTCATCCGCAGCGGCGGTGGCAGGGCTCACTCCTTTATGAAGTCTTCCGTTTTCCCGTAGACGTGGATGGAGCTGAGGCCGTGCAGCGTGGTGAGGATGTGGGCGAACAGGGGTGACTGGTGGTAGATCTCCAGCCTCTTGAACACGTTGATGGCCCTCTTGAAGTTCCTGCAGCCAGAAGGGCTGGAGTGACATGGGGCCAGTCGCACCCCAACTCGCAAAGCCGGTCCCCGAGCAAGCAGCACCCACTCACACGTAGTAAATGACGCACAGGGCGGCCATGAGGACCCCGACGAGCAAGATGTACAGAGACAACATGGCGACTGTCAGCAGGTTGAAGACGACCCCCAGGGACAGCAGCAGAAACTCCTCCATTATGACGGGCAGGAGCTGGTCCAGCTGGTCCAGGTTTCCCGCGAAGCAGTTCAGGAGTCGGCCTGTGGGGGTCGTGTCAAAGAAGCTCATGGGGCAGGAGGAGACCTGCAGGGACGAAGCACCCAGACCACGGGGCATGGTCACCCTTCGGCTCCCGCAGAGGTCCAGCCTGCAGCCTGCGGTGAGCGTCCACGGCGGGGGGGGGGGGGTCTGGGGTCACCCTGCCTGGACTCCGGCACAGCCAGCTCCTCCCCCTTAACCCCTCTGAGTCTCAACGTCCTCGTTTGTGATAACGATGCTTCATAGAGTTGTGGCGAAGATTGTAAACCTCCCCGAGTGTGCTAAAAACCTCTGAGTCGTACCATTCACAAGGGAGAATGTTGTGGTTATGTGAATTCTTATGCAATAAAGCTGCTGTTGAGGAAGAAATTTAAAAGGAAAGGAGGGGAGGGGAGGGAGGGAGGGGGGGGGAGAAGGGAGGTGGAGGGGAAGGAGGAGAGGGGGGAGGGCGGGGAGGGGGAGGGGGAGGTAACACATTGAGGTGCTCAGACAGCAGCTTCCCCCGGGAGGCATCCCACCAACACCAGCTCTTTCTGTCTCCTCTGATGGGGTCATTTCCACCACTATCTGGCACATCAGAGAAAGCCATGACGTTGCCGAGGGGTGGTGTGCCCTTGGAATACCGCAGTTCTGTGCCCTGATCACAACACACAGTTCCCTCAACAACAGGGACCTGAGGGCAAGTGTACGGAGCCTCTGCCTCCTGACCCAGCGTCTGCTTGCAGCTCTGTGACATTCTGGAAAAGGCAAAACTATGGAGACAGTGAAGAGACCAGGGTTCGGCAGAGGGCGGGATTTTCAGAGCAGCGAAAGCGGTCCGTCTGACATTGAGTTGTGGCCACGTGCCAGCATACAGTTATCAAAACCCGTGGACCGTACAGCACCAAGAGCGAAGCTCAGAGAGCACGACGGCCCTTAGCTAAGAAAATGACGACGACAACAATGAATCGATATTGGTTTGTTGACTGTCACAAACGTCCCACACGTCACGAACGGGAGAAAGCAGGGGGTTGGCGAGGGGCCTTTAAGAGCCCTAGATTTTCCGTTGAACTTTCCTTGGAGCAAAAACAGCTCAAAAAAGCTATTAAAAACAAAAACGGGCCAGGTCGGGTTCGGCCCGCAGCCACGCCCAGCGCCCAGGCCCCTACCTTGCTGTAGAGCTTGTTGTGAAGGGCGGAGGATGCCCTCCTCGTGACCTTGGTGACCACGCCCGCGGAGCACACCCCAGTGAGGATCGCGCACAGGGCGCTGAGGCCGTACACCAGCTCGTGCAGGAGCAGCCGGGGGTGGGCCAGCAGGTCGCCTCGGTCCGCAGAGGTCCTGTTGCCGTCCTGGCTGCTGTTGGTCTTCGAGAAAGAACCGGGTGCGCTGTGACGACGAGGACGCGAGGCCTCGGCCCCGGGCCCTGGCAGAGCTCCTGGGGCGACACAGTGCCAGGAGCCTCTTCTGTTCTAACATTTGGCCTTGACTCTGGTGCCCGACCTTCTAAGACTCTGGGAGATTCTAGAGCAACGAGAGTCTTTCTGTGGCGGATGATACGGCCGGGGGCTGGGCCTGGGGCCCCTGGACAGCTTCAGAATGGGGGCTGGTCACCAGAAAGACCACGCCGTGACTGAAAAAGGGTTGGCACTTTCAGCCCCGTGCCCATCCCCCGCGGGAGGGGGAAGGGCTGGAGGTAACATTATTAATGTGTCACGCCTATGGGATGAAGCCCCATAAACATCACGGAAGAACGGGGTTCAGAGAGCTTCCGAACTGGTGAACACGTGGTGCCCCCCCAACTCCACGGGGACAGACACCCCTGCACTCAGGACTCTCCTGGACCTCTCGCTATGCACCTCTCCATCTGCCAGGGCATCGTGTCTTGTATTATGTGCCTTATAAGAAGCTGGTAGATGTATTTCCGACTTCTGCGAGCCATTCTAGCGAATTATCACACCCCCGGAGGGGAGCCCCAGTTTATCGCTGCCCCGTGGGTCGCACGGGAGGGCCTGCCTGGTGATTGGCGTCTGAGGTCGGGGGTGGTCTGGTGGGGCCGAGCTCTAACCCTGTGGGCTCTGCTGACCCCAGGGCCGGAATGCGAGGATGGGAGTGGTCCATCCCGGGAGAGCCTGCTCACTGGGTGTCGGAATAGAGGAGAAACGTGAGTTTTCTTTTGTAGGGGTCAGACCCCCTGGACCCACGGTGAAATTCGGTGGGGAGAACAGTCCTCCTCACGAGGGCCACATCAGGGTCAGTGGCTGGCACAAGGTGAACCCGTATGTTAAAACCTCCCAGCTCGGGCTACAGAACAGTCACGGGGCTGTGAGGTGCAGCACAGGGAATGCGGCCGAGAACAGTGTGATAACTCTGGGGTGCCAGGCGGGGATCACCCCGTAAATTATATCAGTGTTTAACCACTATGCTGGACACCCGAGACTGATATAAATAATACTGTCAACTGTAACTGAAAACATTTTAAGCCCTCCCTGCGTTTGCTCCTCCCCGGCCCTCCCTCCCCACTGCCCCAAGCTGGATCAGGCCCCTCTGTCCGTCCCTGGACCACGCTAGAAGTCTCTAGAAGTCTAACCAGCCTGTCTCCCTGACTCGGCTCCCTCCACGCCGTCACCCGCTCCACCCTCTCCGTCCCAAGGCACCCTGCTTTCTAGAGAGCCCCCTTTTCTTCTGTCAGGGTAGGACAGGGCTTGAGCGAGGGCTTGGTGCTATGCTGTCAGAATCCCGCACTCGAGCGCCCTCCAGCGTCCTCCGCCCCGTCTGCAGGCCCCGTCTGTACGCCCCACCACCACACAGGAGAGCCTGGGGCCTGCCTGCCTCAGGGCAGATTCTGCCAAGGAGAGCCACAGGGAGTCCGCCAGCTGGAGGAGGAGATGCCATCGTGCACCGTGGGCAGGGGCGCAGGACAGGGGTTGGGCCAGCGGCTCACGGGCGCCCATCTGAGAGTCTCAGCAGCGCGCCTGCTGCTGAGATGGCCGGGGCCCCTTCCCCGGGACCCCCACCCTCCCAAAGGCCCTGCGGCCTCTGCCGCCTGTTTGAGCTCCGGAAGCTCTCCGTCAAGGGGCTTCCGTGTCCCCGATGAAACCCTGCCCGACACAGGACTCAGAAGAGACCAGATCCAATGCTAGCATGGCTTCCGGTGGCTAGCATGGCTCCCTAGGAGGACCCCACCCCCGTTAAAACGCCAGCACCTGGGCCTATTCCCCCAGCTCCTGCTCCCGCACGCACTATGAAGGGCTCACAGGAGTGTGGCCCTCCCGCAGGTCCGAAGCCTCTCTCTCCAGGACCCGGGGACCATGCCTTTGAAATGCAATCATCGGAAGGACAAGGTCCCCGTCCCCAGCCTCTGTGGGGGGATGGACCCCAAGCACCTCTCAGGCAGGCCCGCTCGCGGGACACCGGCCCCCATCCGGCATGTTCTCACTTCTCCGACTCCCGTGACCACCCGCGCTCCTGGCTCCCTGGTTCTCCCTTTCAAATCCCCAAGTCATCTCTGCACCAGTCAGCATGGAGCTCGGGCCTTTCCCCGTGGCCAGCGACTGGGCCCCTGCGATAACTCTCTTGGAGGTGGCCTCCCAACCCTGTGCAGGGGATGGAGGCGTATTTTCAACCCGGAGAGCGGGAAGGCAAAGCTGCCGTCCAGGGGAAAAGGTGGTGTGAGAAGCTCCCCTGGGGAACGGAAACGTCTAGGTTTTGTCCCAACGAGTCTGCGTGGGTGACGCTCGTCCTGTGAGCGAGGAGGTCAGAGCTGGGAGGGAGGGACCCCGGGGAACTCTGGACCCCAGAAGTCCTCCCTGGGTGCCATTGGTCCTGTTGGCAGCGGTGGGCTCTGGGCTGGTCGTGAGGGGGCCCAGCCTGTGCCCTGGCCCGCAGAGAAGCCACCCCGCTCCGCCCAAGCCCACAGAAGCGCGCCTCGCTCCCCCCACGGCACTCACCCCCGAGCCCTGCTCCAGCCAGTAGCTCAGCCACCAGAAGTTGAAGAGGATGAGGACGATGAATGTCAGCATGAGGAGGAGAGACACGTAGAGACCGCGTACCCTGGGGAGAGAGCGGGGGGTGTGGCAGGTGTGGACGAGGCTCTGTTCGCCCTGTGCCCTGGGACACCTCGGAGGGCTGCGAGCCCTGGCTTCGAATCCTGGCTCTACTACGTGGAAACTCTGTAACCGTGGGCGAGGGACATTCTGCCTCCTCACCTGTGGGGTGGTGATGTGAGTAAGGTAGTGAGGAAGGTAGTGAGCCTCCTGGGCCCCTCGGAAGATGCACCCAGCCCAGGGCCTGGCACGTGGCGGTATTCTAGAGAAGGCAGCTCCCCTTACCCGGGTCTTGATCGTTTAACTTTCAAAATCACAACGGCTGCCTTTCATGGGGTGTGTACTCTTGCATACGAAGTACCAGGCATAGCGCCAAAAATGTGCATTGTTTCTGAGCTAGAGTTTCCTGTTCCCAATGACTGAGTCTCCAAGAGGGGGAGCAATGCGCCCCAAATCACAGAGCCGGGAGATGGGGGACTGGGATTCAAAAAAGCCGAGGAGGGGTACACCCAGCGCACACCCTCACCTATAGCATCCGTCTCTGCCCCAGCATGCTACCCTCCTAGGCCACGTGGGTCCCACATTCTGCCTCCCAGACCCCACCCTTCCCTCTGGCCCCATTCAAGGGCCACCTCTTCCCTCCTCTGATGACATCTGAGACTGTGCCTGGCTACAGAGATCTCTCTCTCTCTCTCTCTCTCTCTCTCTCTCTCTCTCTCTCTCTCTCTAGTGGGAGCAAATGTCCAGCTAGATCCCAGGGTCGGATCTTCGATGGCCTTGTGGCTCCTCCCCTCTGGAGCCTGGCTCTACTACTTGCAAATACGAGTGGAGCTGAGCGGCAGCCCGATGCAGTCATGTGTGAGCTGGGTCCCTGCCCGGCCAGGCCCTGTGTCCCGGGGCTGCTTGTGGTGGAAGGTACGGGGCCGGCGATCTCTCCAGCTCAGCCTGCCGCTTCCTCCCACGACAGGTGGAGAGGAGGCCCACCTGACGCAGGGCTAAGTCCCAAAGTCCATGAAGAGCACAAAGTTGACAGGGAGTCAGAATTACCCCGGAAATCTCATAAAGGACTCAAAACGTGCAGAACCGCACGCGTGGACTCGCGGCTGGAGCACGGCGCAGGGGTGTGTGCACGGTCGGGCGCTGTGCGCCACTTAGCGAAGCCGTAGCCGCGAAGCTGCCAGGTGCCCGGAAACACGTCTTCACAGCATCGAAGTGAAAGCTTCGCCGCTGTCTCCCGTGCGGCGACGCTGACGGTTTCTGTTCCTTCCTACCCTGATTCTGTCGCTGCGCTCACAGTTCACCCAGCTGATTTCACGGCCCGCCAGTGGGGTACGACCCACAGCTTGAAAAGCACTGAAAACCCAGCCCGGCCTGTCCGCAGCCTGCGGTCCCAAACCCTCTCGCTCACTCTCATGCAGCAAGCAGCCCTCCCCCCGCCCTAAATCACCCCAGGGCCAGGTGCCAGCCAACTAGGGACCACCCCTACAGCCCAGAGCCTCCCCACCCTCCCCAGATTATTCAAACCAGCCAACCCTAAGCTGACTCCGTACCCGCCCTGCCTTGCCCATACCTTCCCACAAAAACCCCAACCGCGTCCGTGGGCCACGCTGTCCCTTCCTGCCCCTCTGCCTCCCGACACCGGGTGCTTCCCCAGGTGACCCTGCACGCACGCCCGGCCTGCGGTAGGAAGCTCTCCCCCTGTGACAACGTTTCCACGTCTGCGTGTCTCATCGCCCGATGAACACAGACCAGGCGCCCCGGAACCCGCGTGCACACAGAACTTCCAGCACGGACCGTGGCGGCAGAGTCGCCGTACCGGGGGGCGTGGGGACCGTGCGAGGTAAGCCCGGGCGGCAGGACTCCTCTGCGCCTCAGTGCGTCACAGCCCCGGGCCAGCCCATCCGACCCAGCTTCGGCGGCAGGGCTGGCCCCGGCCGGGCAGGGGACGGCTGGACCGTACCTCCGGCCGCCTGTATGTAGTGGTGGTAGACGCGCCATCTCAGCGACCCTTCTTCCATCTGCTCCTTCTTCGTGAGCTGATTTTCCAGCCCTGGGGCTAGGGAGGAGAAGGAAACGGGGTGCCTCTCAGTCTCCCGCGCCTCCTTCCAGAGTCAGGGTGAGTCCTTGCAAAGCCTCAGCTCCTGGCTGCCACCCTTGCCGGCTCCCACACCATCCACCTGCAGGGCCCCCAGGCCTAACCCGAACCGGCAGCTTTTCCATGCAGCACTCTGCCGCAGCAAACCTTTGACCTCGACCCCTGAGTCTGGGGTCGGCCGGGTCCCTCCCCAACTATCCAATCAGCCCTCGAGGGCCTGGACTTCCCAGGAGCCCGATGGGTTGAGAGAGGCCGCCGGAGAGAACAAACAAAGCAGTGACCTGGGACCCAGAAACCGGGTTCCAGAAATGTCCTCGCGGCACCGTGCACCCTCGGGCACGTCACCTGACCTCGGGGGTTCTCGTCCGATCGCCGGCAGGCCTCGGATGGCTGCCGCGCTGCCTTGCAGCAGCGCACGGCTCAGACGACCGCACGACACGTAGCCGTGACGCCAGCCCAGGCAGATTCTCGGCCCGGAGCAGGGCGGGGGGCAGGGGCAGGGGATGGGGGGAGCCAGTACCTGGAGATGCCGCCACCTGCTGCCGAGGACAAGCCAAGCAGGAAGCGGCGCGGGGGGGCTGGGGGGTGGGGTGTTGTTTCTGCCTGGTTCTCTTCCTCCAGTAACTACACCCCAATATGTCCGGGGGAAGCGAGCTCCCGCACCGGAATTTGAATCTTGAGGGAAATTACACCAGGATGGAAACTATTTGGAGATTGTCTTCACAAAATATTCTGCACCTGCTCCTGCTCCTGAAGCCCCCGAGCGGCCGGAGCCTGGTTCTCCATCCTCCCCTTCGTCCTGTGAGCTCACCCTTTCCTTCCGACTGTGTGTCTGCCCAGATCAGTTTCTGACCTTCGCAGCTGAAGATGCTCTTGGTGACAAGAGCCTACAACGTGCCAGCTATTGTACTGGGGCTTCTGGGCGCCTGACCTCACCCGCTCTCCACCGCCGCCAGACTGACAAGCTGGTACTGTGACCTTCGCCAGTGCCCGGGAGGGTTCGGGAGGGTGAGGTGCGTGGCCGAGGTCGCACAGCTTTGTAAGCAGCAGGGCTGGAATTCAAACCCAGAACCGATCTTATTTTAAAAAGGAAGTGTTTCTGTCCATCTCAGGAAGAGCGAGGCCGTGAGCCTCCAGACACCGGGACTGGGCCCAAACCATTCCTGATCTTAATGCCTTTGCTTAATCCGTGTTCCCACAACCATATAATGAATGAAAGTCCAAATGCCTTGCGAAGTTCTCAGTTGATGCCACGTCAAGCCAAAGCGGCCCACCGCCCTGCCTCTGCCCCACACCCTCGGCCGTGCCACCCACAGCACGCGTCCCTGGACCCTCCGGTCCTCTGACGCACACAGGCCACATCCGTGGCCCTCAGCCACTTGGCGTGTGATGTCTAGGACCCCAGGCCATGAAAGGCATGGCCCGGTCTGGGTCCCTGGAGAATCCAGGCTGGCACAGCATTGTTCCCGCCTGTCCCCGCACCGTTACCAGCATTGTCACTGGGAGGCTCCTCCTGGCCGGTGGTCTCGGCCGACCCGGCTCCTGGGGCTCCCTGCCGCCTCTGCCATGTCCTCCATCACGGTCTGGGGAGAAGCAGCCACGGTGAGTGCCAGGGACGCCCCTCCGCATGGGAAGGGAGGTGGGGCGGCGTGGACCTCACCTGAGCGGCTTCCTCATGCAGCTTCTGGATGAGGCGGGCGTATTTCCCCCTTTTCTGCATTAGTTCGCTGTGGATTCCTTTTTCGCAGATTTTCCCGTCTTCTAGCAAAACAACCTGGTCACAAAACTCTAAATACTAAAGAGTCAGAAGAAATAAGGCTGTTGAATGTCACCATTTCAAAGGAAAACGTAAATTCAAAACATGACAAAAATATGATTTTAGACCACCAGGTTGGCAAAAATTTGAACCTGGAAAACCCCAAGTGTTGGTGGTGACCGGAAATTTTAAAAATTCTCATTAAATTTGGGGGGAGAGGTGCAACTACTTTGGAGAAACAATTCGACAACATCTAGTAAAACTAAAAATTTCTGAAGACTTATGAACCAACAATTCGACCCTTAAAATTCTATTCTAAAAAAAACCTCTCAAACATGCTCATAGACACATGTAGAACGATGTACGTTGAAGCTTTTTTTCTAAAAGTGAAACGTGGGGGTGGGGGGAACCTGTCTATCTGGAGAAAGCACGCTGGAATGTTCAGACATTGGGATACTATGCCAGCGAGTATTAACTGAAGTTACACGCAGGAACGTGGACGATCTCAAAAATCTAATGGTGAGTGGAAAAAGCAAATTCACATAAGATGCACAGAGCGAAAGATCAACTCTGTAAATCTGTAAATGTGGAAGAGGAGATTTTATCCCGTCCGAAGGTTCATGTACCCGCTGGAGACGTGCACGAAGGGACGGGGGGGGGGGGGGCCGGAACGCCGTCTGGGGGCGCCCCATGCCTGATCGGCTCGTCTGGGCGACAGACACTGGCTTTTTATTGGATCGTTTTCTAGGTCTTTATATTGTATACCAAAAAAGAAAGAAGGAAAGAAAGAAGGAAGGAAGGAAGGAAGGAAGGAAGGAAGGAAGGAGGAAGGAAGGAAGAAGAAGGAAGGAGAAGAGAGAGAGAGAGAGAGAGAGAGAAAGAAAGAAAGAAAGAAAGAAAGAAGAAAGAAAGAAAGAAAGAAGAAAGAAGAAAGAAAGAAAAGAAAAGAAAGAGGTCCCGATGTAAGAAGGGGAGAAAGAACAAAGCTGCCCCGAGACCCAGACCAAGGGTGGCATCTAAGAGAAGGGCCTTGCGAGGGCCGCACGAGCCGCAACCGCTGCACTTGATCTGAGGGACGTTTTGTTTTTTTTCGTTTTTTCTTCAAAAGCGGCCCACCCATAAAATTCTGAGGGTAAAAGGAGACGTTAAGATTTGGTTTCGCTCTCTCCGAACGATCGCTTCCCCGTGGAAAGCAAAGGAACCCGGGTTCTCGACCACGCTCCCTGACTCGGGGTGGTCTCGTCTGAGACAGAGCTGCTACGAGGTCACCGAATCGCCCGGAAACGGCTCAAGGACTTATACCACATGTCGCTCACAGCCAGCGGCCCGGGCGGGCGGTCACCTGCAGCTGGTGGGTCACCAGGACGACGGTCTTCCCCCGGAGGGTCTTCCTAACGCACTCCTCGAAGACGTGCCTCCCCACGCGGGTATCCACGGCCGACAGCGGGTCGTCCAGCAGGTAGACCTCGCGGTCCGAGTAGATGGCGCGGGCCAGGCTGATCCTCTGCTTCTGGCCCCCGAGAGGTTGAGGCCCGCTCCCCGATCTGCGGACAGGCAGCCAAAGGCACCCCGGCTGGAGGGTGAGCTCAGCCTGGCGCCAACCGCGTTCTTCTCCTGATGGGCAGATGCCTGCTCCACGCCATCAACCCCTGACCCGACGAGACCCCGACGAGGTCGGCCCGGGCCTCCGCCACCCGCCCAGGAGGCGGCCGAGAGCCCAGCACGAGGGCCATGCAGGGTGTCGCTCCCGCTCACCTCCGTCAGGTCTCCGAAGGGCAGAAGCTCCAGGTCCCGGTGCAGGGAGCAGCAGCGGAGCACCTGGAGGTAGCTGCAAAGACGGGAGGCTGAGGGCCGGGCAGCCCGATGCCCCGGCCCAGACACCCCGGCCCAGACGCCCGGGCCCCAGACGCCCGGCCCAGACACCCGGCCCAGATGCCCGGCCCAGACGCCCCGGCCCCAGACGCCCGGGCCCCAGACGCCCCAGCCCAGATGCCCCGGCCGCAGACGCCCCGGCCCCGGACGCCCGGCCCCAGACGCCCGGGCCCAGACGCCCCGGCCCCAGACGCCCGGGCCCCAGACGCCCCGGCCCAGATGCCCGGCCGGCAGACGCCCCGGCCGCAGACGCCCCGGCCCCAGACGCCCCAGCCCGCAGACGCCCGGCCCCAGACGCCCGGGCAGACGCCCCGGCCCCAGACGCCCCGGCCCCAGACGCCCCGGCCCCAGACGCCCCGGCCCAGATGCCCCGGCCCGGACGCCCGGCCCCGGACGCCCCGGCCCCGGACGCCCCGGCCCAGACGCCCCGGCCCGGACGCCCGCCCGCAGATGCCCCCCCGGACGCCCGGCCCCGACGCCCGCCCGGACGCCCGGCCCGACGCCCGGGCCCAGACGCCCCGGCCCGGACGCCCGGCCGCAGACGCCCCAGCCCAGACACCCGGCCCCAGACGCCCCGCCCGCAGACGCCCGGCCCAGACGCCCCGGCCCGGACGCCCCGGCCTCCCGCATCTGGAGGGCGGAGGTCTCGCCTTCCATCCGGCTTTGACCCTGAGGTCGCGGGTAAGCCCCGGAGGCTCTGAGCATTGCTTCCCTTCTTCCTTTTAATCCAATGTCGTACTTGGTCCGTATTTGAACAGAACGAAAAGACGTCGCGTGAACAGCAAGTCTCCCTCGCATCTCTGGCCTCAGCTGCTTTTCTTAGAAGCAGCCACGATTACAATTTCTTGTGTATTTATTAAGAAATACTCTATTCGCATATGCACGTGTGCGGCACACACAGGCTTGCAGGGTCTCCAGTACACAGCCACACCACCAATTATTGGCCCATTCCCCCAAGTCTTTTGCTGCTGTGAACGACGTGTCGTGCGAATTATTTTTTTTCCTCAGTCTTCGTATTCTTGGGTGAAATACCAAGCACTAGCACCTGGCAAGTGCTGAGGCAAAAGCGGGTTGCGTTTTTATTGTGAGAGATGTCAAAATAAAATCAGAATTGTATGTCCGAGATTTCAAAACTGCCCTCTGAGTCCTCAGTCTGAAAGGCTGTGCTTTGGGCGATCGCCCTGGAGGCCCACCGAGTGGGGAGAGGGGGGCGGGGAGCCCGGGGCGGGGGCCACAGCTCGGGCGAGAGGTCGCAGACCGGAACTGGCGGCGGCGATGGAGGGGAGGAGTCAGTTACGAGAGCTAGGAAGGACACGGAGTGGTCCCGGGTTGGCGACACACTTCCACGCCGCAGGGCTCCGCCCCTCCGTGCCACGGGCGGCAGACAGCGGGGGCGCGAGAGGAGGCCCAAGCCCACTGCGGCCAGACGCACGGCTCAGCCTGCAGGGCACACTGTCCTGCACCCGCCACTGGTTTCCAGGTGCACGTGCCACGCGGGGCCACCTGGGATCCCGGGAGGCACGGCCCGAGGGGCAAGGACAGAGCGATGGCCGGCAGCCAGCCCTCAGGCCGCGAGTCCAAGCCCGGTTCCCCCACTTCCACAACTCAGCACCCTGCTGGCTCGCCTCTGAGCCAGGGGTCAGGGATTAATACGCTCGAAGTTTTAAAGTAAAACTCTGGACAGGGAGGGTTATAGTGGCCCATGCAGTATAACAGGTAAGCGTGAGGCTTCTGAAAGAACTGGGTTCCATCCCAGTGACATCAGATCCTACCAGCTGTGTGACTTGGGGCACAGAATTTAACCTCCCGAGGTCTCAGCCGAGTCGCCTGAACCGTGGATGTGATAACGCCCTTTCTCCCACAGCGAGGAGGAAACGTGGCGATGCTCACTGTGAACACACAGCAGCGTCCGCCGCTGGGGGTCCCTCCCACCCCGCCGCACACTCCACGCCCCTCCCCGCCCCCCGGAGCTTACCGGGCCTTGTCCAGCTGGCTGCCCATGAGGATATTGTCCATGATGCTGCCCTCGACGATCCAGGCCTGCTGCGGGACGTAGGCCAGGCTCCCGCCCACGCTCACCGAGCCGCCCAGCAGCTGCATCTACAGCACAGTGAGTCCGGCCTCAGGGCAGCGAGGACTGGGTGGCCCCTGCCCGCTCACAGCCGCACTGTCCCCCGCTCCTGGGGGCTCCCTGGTGTAGAGGGGCTTCTAATAACCATGACTGCGCCCAAAAGGAATGGCCGTGAGAACGTGAGAGCAAGCCAGCCCGTGACTGCCCGCTGCGTCCGAGGCCAGCGCCGAAGGCAGCCGACGACATGAGTGTGTCTCCCCGTTCCTCCCCTCCCAGGGCGGCAGAAAGCCCCGGGCCACCTCCGTCCACCCCGCATGTCACAGAATCATTCCTAAAGGCGCGCGGTGCGATAACGACATCGTTGGTTGGATGAAAAACACGTCCTCACGTTTTGGACATCACGACGACGTGCCCATCGTGGGAAAGTGTCAGAATCGCTGTGATTTAAAATAGTTCTGCGAAATGTTTCTACACGGTTGTGGCAAACGTGCAAATGCCATCGACTCTTGAATCTAGGCGGTGGCAGGCGCGGTCTTTACTGTGGTGTTTGTCCTGCTTTTCCTGCAGGATCGGTTTAAACACACACGTTCAACAAATAAAGACCACAACTCTCACGCCCTTGACCCCAGCACAGGACCCGACGTCCTGTGCACCTCCCTCTCGTCCTGTGCTTCCTGCTGCTGACTCAGAGTCAGCCTTTCCTTCGTAAGAACAAAACCTTAAAATAACATCTTCTCATTTTCCTTCATTGGCAGGAAAGAGATTGGTTCGTTTGGAACAAACCAACCCTTGGCCACTTAGGAAGGTGGCCTCGAAGGGCAGCCACCAGGAAACACTGCTGTGATGAAAAGCTGAGCTCTGACACCTGGTGGACCTGGCTCATGACCCTGGGTCCCCCCTTACCTGGTGTGTGACCTCTCCAAACCTCACTTACTCGTCCATCACCTGGCCCTCATGGCTATGCCTTCCTGGGGGGGGGGGGTCGTTTTCAAGGTCAAAGGAAACAATGGGAAGCTCTTGGCTCAGGGCCTGGCGGGTACGTACTGTCTAAAACATTTCTACTGTTTTTTGGGTTTTTTAATAGAATCCTTCTCCTCTCCAGTTGCAGAGGAGTTCCGGAGAGGCCGTCACGTGTGAAATGCGCCGTGAGACTGACGTATTAGGAGAAAACTGCGATCCACAACGCCCACACGCAGAGCGGTGGCGGGTTTGGCCACGTGCGTTTGGGAGAAGGGGCTGAGGGACGAGCGGAATAACAGGTGGGCGCTGGCGAGCTCCCCCCGTGACACGGGCAGGAGGGGTGACAGGCAGAGACGGGGGAGAGAGAGCAGCGCAGGACGGGGTGAGGCTGGGGCTGGGAGCGGAGGGGCTGGCGAGAGCCCGTGGGGAGGCGACCGCAAACACGTGCCAGGTGTTCTCAGGTGAGACGTGATCCCAGATGTTTGGGGGGCGCGGGTCGGGGCCCTTTGGGGGCGAGAGAAGGGGGGCTGAGACAGGGCCGCGTGGCTGCGCGGTCAGCGGACCTCGGAAAGGCCCCCGGGGCCGGAACGGGGGTTCGGCTCCCAGGGCCGGGGCGCGCAGCGGCGTGCGGGCGCTGCTGTCCCGTCGCGGGGGCCGCCCCCCCGTCCCCGCCCCCACGCTTCACCCCCGATGCGGCCTGCGCAAGGACAACGCCCCGCGCTGAGCGTGGCTTCGCGAAGTGACTTTACTTGTCGTATGAACCTTGGCGAGCCCCCTGTGCGCCGCCCATTACAAAACAGGGTGGGGACGCACGGAGAACGGGGGTACGGGGCTCCCCGGACCCCGGGGGCGGCACTCGCGGTCGGAGGCTGCGCAGGCCCGGGCGCCTCCCCCACGGCGCATGCGCCGCTGTTCTCCACTGACGACTGGCTCTGACCCTTTCGCGGAGAAAGTGAGGGTGCGGCTTCCCGGGGGCTGGGAGCTGGGGAGCCCCGGCCCGCCAGTGGGCGGGCACGTGCGAGCCGCACGTGGCTTACCTGGCCCAGGATGGCCGACAGCAGGCTGCTCTTCCCGCTCCCCGTGCCGCCGCAGACCCCCAGCGTGGTGCCCTGCAGAGCCGAGGACAGACAGGCGTTGGGACAGCGCCGCCCGCCCCCCTGTTCAAACACAGAATGACACACAGAAAACAAAATAACCACACGCCCCCAAAGCGCCTCTGACGAGCACGTCTTAAGAAAAGATTGGAGGCCGCCTATCGCAGTGGGATGGGACCACCTCAAGGCAAAGACGTCGAATTAATGGGTGGGGTGGTCCTGTCAGGCGAGAAAC
Source organism: Eonycteris spelaea (assembly GCA_003508835.1). Classification (NCBI taxonomy): domain Eukaryota; kingdom Metazoa; phylum Chordata; class Mammalia; order Chiroptera; family Pteropodidae; genus Eonycteris; species Eonycteris spelaea. Next base: position 6,687,144 of record PUFA01000071.1, on the reverse strand, counting down.
CCAAATCCACACCGGCCTCTGTCCACTCCGTGATCCCGGGCAAGTCACTCAGCCTCTGTGCACCTCAGTTCCGTCATGTGTGAAACGGGGGTAACAAAGCCAACCTCACAGAATTCACGCATGCACGCATTCATCCATCCATCCATCAAAGAGTCATTCGCGTTTCTCCTATGTACCGGTAACAAAGAAAAGAAGGCGTACTGAGTTTGCATGCTAGTGGGGGAGAGAGACCGTGAAATAAAGAAGCCAACAAACGCTATCAGACGACAGTAAGTGGTACAGGTCAAATGAAATCGGTTCCTATTTCAGAGAGCTGGGGATCAAGCGATGTTAGATGGTTTGGCCAGAGGAGGCTTCTGGGAGTCGGTGCCACTGGAGCCGAGACCTGAATGACGAGAAGGAGGCAGGTGGAGGACGAGCTGGGGGTTCCAGGCCACAGGCACAGGAGACGCAAAGGCCCTGAGACAGGGGCGAGGCGGGCAGGTGCCGGGGGACGCCTGTTCCCGGCTGAGCACAGCGTCGCCGAAGGGTTTCAGCAGGGGAGCGGCCCGAACGGAACGGGTTCGTGGTGAGAAAGATCCCTCTGCCCACCGTGCGTAGGGAAACGTGAGAGGGCAACGCGGAAGCAGAGACACTGGCTGAGAGGCTCGCGGGGGACCCGGGGGCGGCAGGGGGGCGGCGGGCTGGGGCAGCAGACGGCCGTGGTGACAGGTGTCACAGCGGAGCCGACGGGCCTGGCCTTGGGCTGAGACCAGTGGGAGGCAGGGAAAGGATCAAGTTTGACTCCGGCTAGTGCCCTCTGCTGAGATGGGGAAGACCTGGGGAATGGCTCAGCGACGGTGAAAATCGCGAGTTCTGTTTGGGTCTTGCTTTGTTTGAGATGCTTGGTAATCGCTGGAGAGGAAACAGCAAATGCATAGACGGTTGAGTCGAAAGCTCGGAGGAGACTCCGAGGCTAGAGAAGACGGCCCAGGGATGAACTGTGAAGCGCAGGACGCCACGTGCTCGCCAAGGGAAGAAGTGGAAATGGAGTGGAGCCATTACTCTCTATTACAACTAGATGTCAATATGGATGACTGTTAGATACGAATATTTATTTTAGGCTCATCGATCGTTAGCATCTATGCTCTGTATTATAATTAGATATTAATAGATAAGGGAGAAGAGCAGAACTGTGATTAGGGCAGCGCAGGGAGCAGCCCTCGCAAATATCAGTCAGAGACGGAGCCAGGGGAGGCGCGTTCACAGAGCGGCCACCTAGGCACAGACAGAACAGCGCTTGGCACGTACTCAGAACTTCCCAGCTGTGGGCTGAGCCTCCTTCCCATCTCCCCTCTGCGTCCTCAGTCCTTCCAAGGACACACATAGCATGCTAGGGCTATACACACAGCTGTAGCGTACACACGGCACACTATTCTGGGGTGGCTGTTACAACACCGTTTTCGATGATCGATCGATTCCCACTAAAGTATGAGAGACCTTCTGTATGTTCCCTCCATGACAAATCTGCCTCTTAAGGGGGGGGGAGATTGGAGAGGACAGTTTCTAGCCAAGGGAAAGGTGGGGCTCCAGGCCCAGCTCCCCGCCTCGGGCCCTGCCGGCCGGGCCAGGACAAGGCTACCTGCAACACCACCAGGTTGATCTTGTGCAGCTCTGGGTCCCGTCTGTCCTCTGGCCCGAGGGCATCACTGTTCTCCAGCCCCGAGGCTCCAGGAGCGATGCCAAGGCGAGTCTTCTGCCAGGACAGGGAGGCGTCCTCCAAAACCAGTGCTTTGTTGGGGTCTTTCAACGCCTGGACGTAGAAAACAGGGCTCTCCCGGAGAAAAAATCTCTGTACGAAAAGAAAGGGAGAGAGGCAGAACTTAGACCTTCTGTCCAGTCGGAGCGCACAGCCGCCGTGTGTGCGGGTCTGCCCCCAGAAGTCTGACAAATCGCCATCAATGGAGAGGCGGCTGGTTCCCGCCAGGGAAAATTCCAGACCAGGGTTTTCCAGACTTCAGACCGCTGAGTCACTGCGCTGTTCCCTGTGGTCTGCTTCCTGCTGCACTGAGCTGTGGCCTGACCTGCGTGAGCTCCCTCGTAAGTGGTGACAGTCATTGTGCTATCGTATTGACGTGCAGGTTTTCACATGCATCTCTGCTATAACTACCGAAAGCAGGAAGCCCTGCCCACGTAGCGGATGATAGGAAATGCTCTTTCGGGTCATCTATTTCAAAATGTGACCATAGGCAGGTCCCATCCCACTGCATCTCCGTCCCCCTGTCTGTAAAAACCAGGAGTTAGACTATGTGAGTTTTAGCATTTAAAAAATTAAAATTAAAATTAAAAAAAAACAAGGAAGGTGAGAAATACGATCCCACTAAAGTCAAATTATCTTCACAGGTCTCTCTCCCTGGCGATAGGCTTCAGACGAGATCTAGAAGGACACTTAGTGACATTTTGGACAATGGTTTCAAAGTGGACCCTGAGCCACTTTGTCTCCCTGCACCTTTTTGTACCGTCCGGACTTTTTACGATGGGCAAACAGCATTTCACACCCACAAACAAAAAGCTGTGATCACAAGGAACAGGACGAGGTCTGTTTATTGATCTTGGACCTCGGGTCTATCTAATTGGATTGATAATAACATTCGGGTCCAGGCAGACCGTCAGCATGGGAACGGCCCGGCCCCCTTTATTCAGTTTCGTTAGTTGGGCATTTACTTGTTGAGTGATTTCTGATCATCTGAAGAGGATGCCTGGGGCCGCCCACCACTAAACCCAAGAGCCGCCCTGCACCTACCTGTCTGTGGGTTGCTTCCCCACCTCACCCGCCATTCGGCGTGAGTGGGGGCTCCGCACCCTCTTACGTGCCCCCCCACCCCGATAGCCACCACCCACATGCGGAAGGAACTTCCCAGGGGCCGAACGCAGACGGGCAGCCACGCCAAGGGCTGTGCGGCCAGCCCTCCTCCGACTCACCTTGAACCTCTCCGCCGCCAACCTGGAATTCGAGAAGCTCCTCACTGAGAAGGGCAGGAAGAACACGGACACCCGCATGAGGTTCCAGATGGCCACCACGGTGAAGGCCTGGTCGGGGGGGGGGGGCGACGGTCATCCTGCCCCTTCCGCCCCCTGACGCCCCGTCCCCGAGCCTCGAGCCGCAGAGGCGGCCCGCGCGGCCCCCAGAAGCAGAGCGAGTCCTGCGCCTGGGGGCAGCCACGCTGGGATTTGGGGGAGACCACCCCAACTGGCCCAAAGAGCGCTTGTCTTGATGTCTCCGCGTCCGGAGGCTCGTCTCGGAGCGCGGCCAGTGGGGATTCCGCGACTTTGGGCAGGTCACCCCTTCGGACGCTCCGTTTCCCCGCTGGCATGGCATCAAAAAATCATCAAGTTTGTACCGGGGGAAAGTGCGAGAAGATGCAGGCGGAGAGCCTCGTGCGCTGTCGACAGCGCTGGGCAGAGATACTTATTCTTCTTTGCTTTAGTTCTGAGATTCGAAATCTCCCTACAGTTTAAGCCTGCTCCGTGCCTCACTCTCCCCCAGAGACCTTCCCTGACCACAGCAACCACCTTCGGCTTTTAGGGTCCCAGCATGGAGCCTACGACCCAGGTCCCGACTCTACCCGCTGCTTTTTCCAGCTTAATCTAAATGCCGACGGAGCAGGGGTCTGATCCAGCCGGTGCGAGTGCTGTGTGGCCCTAACGTCCCCTTGGACGCTTTCCTGACATAGTCCGTCTTCCGCGCTCCAGCTTCTCGGGTTGGGGCAGTTCTCCAGTGCGTGCCGGGCCAAGCAGAGGGGACCGCTGTGCGGAGAACTGTGAGCGCACAGCTGCGGACTCTCTCGCTGGGGGTGCAGCCTCCCAGCCTCCCTGGCAGGAGTCCGACCCCAGCGAGAGCAACGCCCTGTCTCATTCTCCGGGAAGAACTGGGATTTCTAATCCTGAAAAGCAGCCACTGTATCCTGGGGTCAGGGTCAGACCACAAGGGAAAGACGGAGGAAGCTAACCCTTCTGATCTAAAGTGCGTTTCCAGGGCTCCGTTTTGGGATCAGAAAAAGATCCTCGGTCTAGGATTTTCAACCTCAAGGCACGGATAAGAATCGTCGGGACCTAAGACTACATGTCCCACCTCCCCGGGACCCCCAGATGACTGCGTCATCCCCCCTCCTACAGCTGCTACCCAAGGGATGTCAGTTTCACCCACGGGTTGAGATGAACGTTTGAGCACCCTAAAAGTCTGGAAAATCAAAAGCAATTGGTATTATCTATCGGCAAAACCTTCAGATCTTTGAAGGGTATGGGCCGGGAAAAGACACATTAACATAGGGACAAGCACCCCAAATACTTACTACGGAAGGTGTGAGTGTCAGTCGTAGGTTTATGTGGACGAGGAACATGATAACTGTGGTCACTATGGGGCCGTGAAGAAGATGCTGGTGCTCAGGCTGTTCATGAACCCACTCTTCTCCAGTAGACGCCTCTCCTGCCTTCTGAAATCTGGGAGGTGAAGAAAAAGTGCACTCAAATTAACTGAATTAACCGCAGAACTCTCTGCGAGGAACACAGAGCATGGACGACCTCCCCGGGGGGTCAGCAGGTGGCCCAGCGGCGGCGGCGGGCTCTGAGCCCAAAGCCAGGTTTTCCATACCTTCGATTATTTTTGCGAACGGCTTCTCCCACACATACATTTTAATCAGCTTAATGCAGGTGAGAACTTCGCTGGTCACGCAGATGCGCTGGTCGCTGAGTTTCGAGATGTCGCTCTGGATCTTCATAACCCAGTTGGTCATCAATCCCTGCGGTCAGGATGCAAGAGCTGCTTTCCACAAGGGCAGGAGAGTATCTCTGAAGGTGAGCCCAGACCCGGATGGGATGCCTGGTTTAAGCCTGCACCCTTTGAGTCTTTTGGGACTAAATCCCAGGTCCCCACGGAAGGCTTCCCAATGGAGACCACTCCCACCATCGTGCCCAGGGCACCTGCCCCAAACATCCCAGGGGTCTTCCTCTCCTGGAGGCCTCTGCCTTTGAGGATCCTAAACCCTCTAACAGTTACGGTCACCTCCCACGATTACCTGTGCCCAGGGAGGAAAACACTTGATTTCAGTACTTCAGGGCACACGTAATCCAAGAGTCACTTCCTGGTTTGTCCAATTTTATTTCCTCTGCATCTCTGGAAGCAAATGTGCTTCCTCCCCCCTCTCCCCATTATGCTGTGCTCAGCCAAATGTCAAATGCTATCGGCATAATTACACTGGCCCATTCTGAGTGGGAGAGAAAGAACAAGAATCTTAGCCAGACGGTATCTACCGAGGAGAGCCCGTTGAGCCGATCATCAGTCCCTCGCAGACACCTGCCAGGCGAACCTCACATATCAGACCTGCCTCTGACTTATCAGGCCAACGCTGTGGCCAGGGAACCGTGGGAGGCAGGAACTGACGCTGACTCTCAGCCACGATGAACAGTCGACGAGAGCCGGCATTCCCACCCGGATGTACCCCAGATTAGAGCCCTGCGAGTTCGGGGCACCGTCTGACAGCAAACGGGTGGTGAAGAAGGACATTACCATCAGCAGTAAAACCAGGAGAAAGAAAAAGGTAGCAACGAATGTAGTGTATCCAATCTGGAGGTAGCAGGTGACGAAGCAGGCGATCATCAACGAACAGCTGATGAAGGACAGGGGGCCATAGTATACGCCTTCAAACATGTAGTTGACATCGCTGGTGAAGAAGCCGAGGGCCTGTAAGACAGCAAACCCGTGGGCACAGGTATCGCCTCTCCAGGCATCCGGAGGGGGCCCCTGCAGCCACGGTGGAGGGGCTTCGCCACGCTTTCTCACGGCAGGAAGGCTGGAGAAGTGGGGAGTGGGGGGTTAGAGAGGATAGCTCTCCTCTCACCAGCTGTGTGACCCCGGACAAGTGACTTTGCCACTCTGGGCCTCAGCTGCTTTGCCTGTAAAGCTGGAATATAGTTACTTTCTGTGGTTAGCATGAGAGCGTCAATGAGATATAAAGTATCTGCAAACGTAGACTGCACCGATAAAAGTTATATTTCCCTCCCCTATTGCTACTGCTGCTACTATGTGGATTCCAGAGAGCGGCTTCTGGCCTTCTGTTCTTTCCCATGTCTGTTCCGTGCCATGCATTCCGATGCTAATGTTAATAACAACTGGCTTGTTTGGGTAGAGCTTTGGTTCCTCCTCCTCCTCGTTCTTTTCGCTCTAGAATTTCCTGCCCATTTGTTCTTTTCCCAACGGATACCGCCTCGTTCAGTGTTATATAAAAGCCGACATTCCAGACCAAGAAATGTTGAACTCCATTCGTTAATGTCTTTTAGGAGGACCATTCGGAGGCCCTTAAGGGACTCGCTTTTAACTCGCTCTCTGTCCAGTTCCCCTGATGTGCCCCGAGCTGAGCCCTTAAAATTTTGTCAGGTGTATGAGGGAGCATAACTTGGCATGGCTACTTCGGAGGGCAATTGAATGATATCTTTTAAAATTAATAATTGCATAAACCCTGTGACCTGGCAATTTCATTTTTCTATGAGGAAATAGTCACACATGCTGGAGGAAGTCCCCACATCACTGCTTCCGGCAGCAAATCCCTGGAGACAGCCACAGTGCTCATCGGTGGGGACAAGTGAAAGCGTCCACTCAGGAAGAAATCAGATAATATTGGATCCTGCAGCAGACTGTTGATGCTCCTGCCCCGAGCCGTCACTGGCCCACTGCGGAACCGCAGACACATTACTCAGTCTCTCTGGGCCTCAGTCGCCTCACCAATTAGATGGGAACACGAACTCAACCCACTTCCTAGCGTCGCTATGATAGTGCCCATAAAACTATCCAGCACATTCTCAGCGCTGTGCACGGGCTGCAGGAATGGGTGAAGGTGGTCAAAGGCATAAACGTCCCAACGTGATGATAAGTCAGTCCTGGGGATGTGACATACAGTGAGGTGGCCACAGTTAAAAATACTGCATTGTATATTTATAAGTTGCAGTCAACGGCCACGCCACCCTGCACAAGCCTCGCCCAGGGCAGGGGTGTCCAGGAGAGGCCCCTCGGCTACCACTATGCAGGTCTCTCGGGCGAGGCAGGCAGCCCCGCCGCTCAGCGCTCCCACGGCCTCGGACAAGCTTCCTGCCGTCCCTCGCCTCAGTCTCCACCGCTGTGACCTGGGGACAGTACGCAAAACTACCAGCTAAGAGAGTCTTCGGAGGACAAACCGTGCTGACCGAGAGCTGCCCTTGGGGCGACATCTGGCTTAGAGGGGGTGGCGATTCCTGGAATGACTTTGCTGAAATGAAAGGCTGCCCTCGCTCCTCTGACTCCAGCCCGGGGCTGGAGGACAGGGCAGGCGCCATGCTCGAGGCCGGGCACAAACGAGAGGGATAATTTCACACCTATGGATCACCGTCCCCTCTCTCCAAGCTTTCTATGTGCCGGCTCCCTGAATCCTACGAGCCCACGACGCCGTAAGGTTGGTCTTACTGCTCTTCCACAGCTTCAGAGAGGAGCGTAAGTGGCCTGAGGTCCCAGAACTAGTCAAATGGTGAAGAACAACAGTCCTGATGCTACTAAATCTCTTATGTTTGTTCCCAGTTCAGTTTAGAAAAAGCATTTGCTTGATGGCAACACGTTTTGTTTTTGTTTTTTTTGGTTTTTGTTTTTTGTTTTTGTTTTGGGTTTGTTTGTTTGTTTGTTTTTGTTTGGATCTCTGTCCTGTAATTCGGATGCTGGGCCTTTTGGAGGAAGAAGGGGATTTTAAGGGGGCCAGGGGCTGGGGTGACGCGAGCCACATCACCGGCGGGTGGACATGCCTGGTCTATTTGAGGATTCAAGGTGAGCCCAGACTGGCCGGAAGGCAGGAAGCTGGGGGGAGCAGATCTGGGAGCAGATCTGGGAGGCGACGAGGCTGGAAAGTGGCCGATGCCAGACCATAGCGCTGCGGGGCGAGGAGCCAAAAGTCAGGTGACCGTGTCTGCGTGAAAGCAGCCCACGCTCCTCAGAGCAGGAGGAAGAGAGGGCAGCCGGACCGTGATGCGTGAACCTGTGAGTGTGGGTCGTAAACCGGCGTGTCTCCCTCCAGCCTCTCACTGTGTCCTCGTGTGCCGCCGCGGGGAGGAGCCGCAGCCGGAGGGTCCGTCTGAGGAACCCGGGCGCCGTGAGGACGGCTGCCCCGCGGACGCGAAGACTCACACGCACGGAGGTGAGGGAGCATCGCCTTCCCCCCGGGACTTCTCCGAGCTCCCACGTCCTCCCACACCCTCCCCTCCCAAGGCTGGCCGACAGGACGCACCGTCCAGCGCGCTGCTACTCAGGATTTGGGTCTTTTTATAAATCACTTTTTTGGTGTGCGGACTCGGCCTCAGCACCGACTTGTAGGAACGAGCGGATAGACTCCCTCTGGTCCTCCGAAGGCCCGCGGCATCCCCCTGGGTTACTGCTGACCTGCCTTTAAGACCCCAGAGGCAGTCGCCGATGTCATCGACACCTGCCCTGGGCATCGCATCCCCTCCCCTAAGCATCCCCTGTCCCCGCCCCCCTCGGCCATCTAACGGCCCGGTCACTTGCCTCTCCCGTGGTCATGTGTGTGAGAGACCTAAATCGGATTAGCTTCTCGAAGGCCAAGGACAGGGCGGCTGTGCGGAACCGGACGCCCGTGCGCTGGCTGACCACCCAGCTCCCGCACAGACTCAGGGACTTCGCACACTCGGCCAGGAACAGGGCGACAGAGCCCCACGCCGTAGGCGACGTCCTGCGGCTGCTCCTTGGAATAGTCCAGGATCTTTGGTATAATCAGCACCTAAAGCAAGACGGAACCAAACAGAAACAAACACCGGCGTTTGGATCGTTGTGACCTTCCAGTGCCTCTTTCAGGCAATGGACGCCAGACGCGGGCGGCACGTGAGGCTCCCGGGTCGGGGCTGGGGCACAGTCCCGCCGTGGAGACGGTCACGGCCCGGCTGGAGGAGACTCAGCCCAGCTAACCCAGATCAGAATCCCAGCTCTGCCCCCTCCCAGCTGCTGCTCACAGGGAACGGAAGACACACACACACACACACACACACACACACACACACACACGGGGAATTCGGGGGTTAAGTGACTTACAAAGGGGTGGGCAGAATTTCAGGACCTAAGCAGGGACGGCGGAGCCCCGTGGAGCGGGCGGAGGCAGGGAACTGCTACCTCCTCAGACCCAGTGGAGCCCAGAAGGAGGGTCACACAAGCAGGGCGCCACACGGGACTGGTCACCAGCCTCCGGGGAAGGACAGGGAGGCAGTCGGGGGGATAAATAATGTGCCCACACTTCCTTCTTCCCTTGGAGTCTCCCATTGGTCAAAACCAACCGAAGCCTGAGGGCAGGGGGCCCTGTTAATGTGACCCTTCAAGGTCACACCAGGGGGCACAGGACGGCCCAGAGGGACAGATGGAGAGCATCCAGCACAATGCCACCTGAGGCACTTCTCTCTGCGATGTCCTCGAGCCCTGTTCCTCCCCGGCCCACATCCACACTCCCCTAAGCTGGAAACGGCAGCTCTGTTTCCTCTGGGGTGACCCTCTCCCCCGCCCCACTGCATGCGGTCTAAGCTGGATCGTCCGTCACCCACGGTGCCCTGGCCCCTGCCGGCCCACCACGAGCATGCAGCCGTGGCTGGGACCGTCGGACTCCCTCTCTGCCATCAGAGTCTTGGGCTGAGAAACTGGGGGAAAGGAAACAGTGACATCGATTCGATTCGACCGCAGCACGTGGCAGGAAACGAGCCACGCACGTCCCCAGCGCTGCTCGGCCCGTGGTTGCTGCCGCCAGGGCACTGAGCCAGGCCACACTCTAGGCGGCATATGCACCACGAGGCAGGTGACGTTGCTCTCTCCCATTTCACACACGAGCCCCCTAATAGCCGCCACGAAGTCTGTCCCCGAGTGTCACGGGCCCCACAAGGAACTGCGCGCAGAGACGGTGAACGAATTGCCCGAAGCGGCCCAGCGCTACGCGGAAGGGCCAAGGCCTGCACCGGAAGGCAGGCCCGCAGAACTCGGCACCCCTTGCCGGCTCTACGGCCCCCCGAGGGTCTTCCCCTTCCGAGTGGCAGCCGAGAGACGCACGTGTCCCCAATGCCTGGCACGGGCTTGAACGTGCTCATCTCGAAAGCCGCCCCCACCGCCCCGCCGCCCCCGAGCCTCGCCAGGCCCACCGCTCACCGGCCCCAGCAGACTCGTGATGCAGAAGCAGCTGCTCAGAAGCGTCTGGAACAGGAACCTCGTCCTCTGGAACCTCAGCGCCGCTCGGAGCATCGACGCGTTGTCGACGCCGCGCCTGGAGACTTCTTCTTCCCACAGGAGGCGAAGCCTTGGAAAGAGGGGAATTGAGCCCCCGAAACCTCTGGGCGTGGGGCGTCACCCTAACGTCCTAGGTGTCACCGCCGGAGACTTGGTTCCGGAAACTTCCCGTCGTCACAGAAGGGGAACGGCGGCAGGCACCGCCCCGGGGCCAGGACAGATCAGACCCCGAGTGTCCGTGTCACCTCCCCTCCCTTTCCCTTTTCCTTTTTCCCTTCGTTCCTTTTTTTTTTCTTTTGCTGTATTTCAAGCCAATCTCAGACATATCATTTTATCCGTCAGCACTTCAGTACGCGTCTCTTCCAGATAAAGCCTTTACCAAAAACCCATAGTAACCCTAATAGCAACCGCTATTAACAGCAAGGAATAGTTGTATATTAATTACGTACTAACGACGATTCCTTAGTAATGCTCTGATTATTTCAAAAACATATTCTGACGGTCAGTCTGCCTACAGCGAGATGCAGCCAAGGTTCGTACATTATATTCAAAAGACAAATCTGATGGGCCTCGTGCATCTCGTCTGCATCTATAACGGTGTCTCCTTCTCTGCATTTTTCTGCCACTTATTTGTGGAAAGCCCTGAAGGGTCTCTCCTGTAGAATCGCCCACGTTCTGGATCTGACTTCTTGCATCCCTGGGGCACTGTCAAGGACAATCTTCCATCTCCCGCATTTCTACTAAACCGCTGGGTAGATCTAGAGGCTTGTGGAAATGCGGAATTCGAGCCGCTTGGCAAAAACATGTAATAGGTGACACAGTGCACTTCCTCTTGCCTCACATGAGGAGATGCATGGCGTCACCTGTAGTGATGATAAGGTGAGCCAGCTTGGCTCGTTTATTGCCAGGTTGCCTCTCACTGATGCCCGTTGCCTGGATCCTGCTCAACTCTCCTAACAGCTGTCAAAATGTAATTTTTTCTAATTCTATCATTCCTTCTGTTTTTAGTCGCTTGAATTTTTCTGTAAAAAATAACTTCCCCTCATCGACTGTTTTATTATCCGAAAATACAGTTAGCTGAGGAACTAGCCTAGGATCTCAAACAAAATCGCTCTTCCTGTTCATACACAAATTAAGATTCATGAAACCCAGAACTGTGACCTCCGAAAAAATGCCCTCATTTATTTCGAAGTTCCCCAAAGGGTGTTGGAGCACCCCACTGAACGTGTGTCCTAACCCCAAGCTAATGATGCCTTGGACATGTGTGTTACACCAGCAAAACAGGAACACAAAATCATTTCTTTTCGGGGGAAAAAAATTTGATATACGTTATTTCAAAAGAGCACCAAAGAAAATATCATGAAAGAAATGAAAATATCATTGACTTTCTTGTACTTCTTTTTTTCAAATCTTTAATTCTATTTTAGGCAGGAGCAGGTAACTGGACAAGAGTCAGTTCGGGGCTTAGGGTCCCCAGAGTTTCCCTCTGGCCCCTGCACACCGCCTGTGCTCCCATAGCCCTGTCTGTCAGTGTGGTCACCCGGCTGGCATCTGCCCTTCTCCTCCCTCCTCCTATAGATGGCCAGTTCCGCCATCTATAAAGCACCCTGCCCTGAGACAGACTCTGGGAAGTGTCACCACACAGCCCGTTAGCAGTGACTCGTGTAGGAAGAGACGAGGCCACTGACCCCAAGTGGAGTGTGACCCACGACACAGATAAATGCCTGGATCCAGAAGAAAAAGCAAAAGGGCCTAGAAGCAGACACTTTCTCGGGGTCCTGGGCCCTGAGGCCAAGCTGATAAAAGATGTGAAATCTTGCTCCAGAAAAGGGTCTCTAGCCGTACGCGTCAAATACGTCGCCCATTTCAGGGGTTTCACGACCCCCAGGCTGAGACCCTCCAGCTCAGAGCGAGGCCTCTCACTGCAGAGAGAGAACCGATGTCCTCTGCTCGTCTGCAGGTGGCCCCCACCCACGCTTAGGCGTCTCTGGTCACCAGCCCCCCAACACACGATCTTTGACCAAGCTGGTGGCTTGCCCAATGTGACGTCACCTTTTGGAATTTTTGGCCGAAGCATCATGTACTGACAGGGGGGGGATGGTGTTCTCATCTAAGCGTTTCCGGAAGCCTCGGATCATGAGTGGGGTGAGCCAAGACAACGTGAGGTAGGAGAACAGGCCGGCGTCATCCAGGGGCTGAGGGGCAGGAAACCTAGAAGGCACTGGTCACCGTTAGGACACTAGCCAGAGAAAGACAATTAAGTCAAGGCCGAGATTTTGGAGGGATGAATTGTAACTAAGTAAAACCTACGGCTGTACAAAAAATTGTGGGTTTTTTTTCCCCCCATGACTCTATTATAGTCAAAAGCCAGGAACAACAAAAACAGCCATGAACAGGGGAAGGAGTTACAAAGTAAGAAGAGAGGCATGGTACGGTCAGTCCGTGGAAACGGTGCGGACGTGTCCGAGAATAGAGTGGATGTGCATACACATGGGAGAGGAAGCATCTTGGGCAAAAAACAGACGACCACTTACCGATCGAGAAAGTCATTACATTTTTACATATATAAACAAAGGAAGCAATGAGTGAAGGCAGACAAAACTATCTGTACATACAGTCAACCTCATTAGCAATTATACGAAAACTAGGAGAGAGAGAAGGGAAGCCATGACTGTTTATAGGGAGTCAACCACTGTTAACGACTTGATGGAAGTTTATATTTATACGTTTATATCTACATGTGCATATATATGTACATTTACACGTGTGCGTACATTTATATTTTTATATATACACATTTTTACTTTACTCATACCAAATTATTAGTAGTGGTTGACCTTGAAAAGATTAGAATTGGCAAAGGAATACGAAAAGAGGTTCTTATCAATTTTTCTGCGTTTGCTTATATGGCTTTCACAAAAACTATGAAAAATGAACTCAAAAGTAAATCAGAACGATAAGGTCGTATCTCTGGGAGTGATTTACACATACAGAAATAATGATTGAATTAGGGCACTGGGATTCTGTGCACTTTCTACATTTTTTTTTTTTGAAAAGGTCTCTATGTCTTTCATTGTATAGAAAATTCAAAAATGCCAGACGCGTGAGATGTTTTGGCTCTGACCGTGGCCTCTTTCCTCCAGTGTCCAGCCCCCGCCCCCCCCATCACAGCCCACCAGCAGTCACGGCTGTGCGTCCTGGGGCGGGGGGGTTGCCACACCTTGGCCAGAGATGCCGGGCGGGGAAGGGGCTGAGGGGACGATGGCATTGCCTGGGCTCCTGCCACAGCCGTTATCGCACGTGACTGTCCATGGGCACTGGCCTCAGGTCACCCCTCGCTTCCTGGACATACCCACCTGTGCACCTTCTACCTCCAGGCCAAGCCTCTGCACGTGCTGTGCCCTCCGCCCAGGACCTCCCCTCCCCCATCCTTGTCTAGTAGAATCTCAGTCAGCCTCTAGGTCTCGGCTTAAGTACCACTCGGAACCTATCAAGTTGTCACCGTTCCATTGTCCCCTAAGCCCCCACATACTTCTTCATAGCAATATCCTCCAACAGCTTGTCATCACATGTTTACCTATGAGTTGGCTTGCTTATTGTCTTTTGTCCTTACGTGCGGTCTGTGATGGGCAAGTGTTATGTCTGTTTGGGTCACTGCTCTTTCCCATGGTCTAGCATAGTGCCTGGCACACTTAGGTACCTGATGACCCTTGTTAGATGGATGGATGGATGGATGAACGGATGAATGAATGTGCTGACTGCCTCTCTGATGTGCCTTGGGCTTCTCTGGGGGTATGTGGCTGTGGCAGGTGACATGACTGTGTCAGGACATAGTTACGGAAACTTTGGGAGGGGTCCAGGTGAGAGGGTCTCAGGTTCAATGCCCGAGTGGGTACCGCCCCGCACCACCCCCTCAGGACTCACTTTGGCTTGGGGCGGAAGGGGATCATGGTTTTCAAGGCATCACCATACTTCTCCAAAGAAAGGACGCCCGCCCTCCTCGGTGCCTCGGGCTTCCCTGTCTGCTGGCTCCGGGAGTCATCTCCATGAGTGTAAGCGTTCTTCGGGGAGAAAAATCAAAAGAGCATCAGCTTCAGACCTCAAAAATGCTGTCCTGATGGAGCGTGCAAGCAGCCACCCAAGAAAGACGGATCTTTCCACATCCAGCTTCCTAAAGAAAGGCCACCGCAGTCAGACCAAGTCTTACACTGTGTGTCTCGCTTATATGTGGAATCAAAAAAAAAAAAAAAGCTCATATAGGTGAGGATCCAAAGATACAAACTTGCTGTTGTAAAATAAATAAGTCACAGGGATGTAAGTCACAGCATGGTGTCTACAATTAATAATACTGCGTGGCATATTTAAAAGTTACTGAGAAAGGAGATCTCAAAATATCACAAGAAAAATATCGTTACTGCGTATGGCGATGGTAATCATTTCAGAATACATACAAATATCAAATGTTATATTGTATACCTAAAACTAATATCATGTTATATGTCAATTATATCTCAATATCAATCACTCAGTCAATCAGTCAATCAAATCAATGGCTGCCAGGCACTGAATGAGTACTGGGCCAAGAGTCAGGACAACCGCGTCCCTGCCCTGGCCCGCAGTCACTGGGTGGCTCCAGGTAGGTCACTCCACCTCACTGGATTTTTATCTGTCACCAACACCATAGAAAAAAAGAAGGATGCTATGGTCCGTCCCCCATGGAACATGAGGCCGGGTCACCCTCTGAGGGCAAGCTGACCAACAAGAGATCAGCAAGTAAAAAAGTAAACCCCAAAATAGTACTTGTTACCCTTTTGATAAAGTGGGAAACAACTGAAAGATAAAAGTTTTATCATTTCTAGGACTTCATATGGAATAAATAATGCTGTCTTAGCATAGTGAGTGATTGATGGGAAAAAGATTCAGGATATGGTGACTGCAGGTAGGGAGAGTAGGGGCAGGAGGCAGGAGAAAACCAAGGTTTGCGACTGCGGAGGTTCAAGCTGGAGGGTTGGTGATGGGTTTACCGCGGTTCTTATAAGTAGCTATGTAAACAGGTAATAGATGATACGTACTTACATGCGCACCTACATGCATATGCATGAACCACGTAGTAGTGTCGTGACCGAGGGTTATGATTCATGTAATTACAGAAGCCTGAGGCCCATTAAAAATAAGTCGAGCTTGGATTAGTAAGGGACAAAATTCTTCGAGCTAATGGACGGCCATCGAGGATCCCCAGCCGTCTGTTTCCTGGCATTCTGATGATGCACTTACGTAGCCACGTCCGGAGACCGTAGCATCGCCGATATCCAAGCTGAGATTCACGAGGCCACCAGACGACCTGGAGACCCAATACGTCCTCTTCCTGGTCATTTCCGTTGTCCTGCCAATTCTGTGTCCCCTAGATCAGAGACTCTGAAAAGGCAGCAGGTAGGAGCAGGTGAGACCCAGCCCGCAGCAGTCGGGGCGCTGTCACGGCACCTGCTCTTCCCTCTCTTTTTTTTAAAAACATTTACTCAGGTCTCAGCCCAGATGCCCCGAGGTGCAGAGGGGACCAGAAGTGGCCGATAGTGTGAGCGAGGGCTCAGCAGAGGGTGTGCAGTGGGCTCCAGGCTGCAAATGAACGAGAAGCATGGACGGCCCTGGAGGGGTCGATAGTGGCCGCAGAGGCCAAGCGACCCTGGGGGCATCACCGGACCACGAGGAAGCAAAAGGAAGCATCGCCGAAGGCCCGCAGCAGACCCTCCCGTGGCAGTGGGGCAGGCAGTGACCAGGCGAATAAAAGACATCCTTGGGGGAAGATCAGAGGAGAAGAGGACACTGTGCCTGGGGGCTTGACCTCTCCTCTGCCAGGCGCCGACAGCTCTGAGACTGACGAAACAGTCTCTTTTCTCCTCGTTAACCAGCAAGTAGGGGGCTCGCGAGGAACACCAGATTCTTAGAGACCCATCCGAGAAGCTACATGTCCTCTCCTCTCTCAGCTACCGCGGGATTTGTCAGCCTGGTTTATTCGCGCACGCCCGCGGACATGTGCACTGACGTCCTCAAAGGCTGGGACTGTGTGGGGTCTGTCTCGGGAACCACTCCCAGAGAAAAGTAAACCGAACGAAAATTAAGGAAATGCAAACGTGCGTGATGGCTATGTTTGCAGAACACAAATCTCAACATAAGTGGAGCACCCCCCAGGCCTCTAAGGCCCACCTCCGCTTCCTTGCCCGGCCAGGGGAATTCCCTCCAGAACTTCCTTTGGCAGACCTCCAGACGTTCCCTGGCCTCCCAGCTTCCTCTGAGGAAGGAGTGAGAGCTAAGCATGCTCATTCTCATGGGTGGCGAGGCCAACACTGTGGTCAGGCCGGGGACCAGGACATGAATGGGAATACAACAGACAGGAAAGAGACGCTTCCAGCCCTGTGTCCTGGTCATCCCCAGGGGGCAAAAGGCATGATTATAAACTTGGTTTAGACACAGGCTATTTGCGTATGAGGAAACAGCCTGTGAAGCTGGGGGTCAGGGCGAGGCCACTGGAGCAAAGTAAACTGTGGCCAGTGCTCAAGGCCAGAGGAGCCTGGGGTGACGGGGCAGAGGGCCCCGCAAGCCAGGCCCTGATGAAGCTGGGGGCCGACCTTGCTACCTGCTTCCAGTTAGTGTGTGCCTCGTGCTAGTTAACCTCGTTAACCTTCCCTGCTCTTGAACTCCTTCTGCGAGTTCCAGTCGCTTCAGGGGCCTTCGCTGGCCGGCTTGGTCACTGCTGACCCCCTACATCCCAGTGCCTGGCCTTCTCCTCTGTTCTAGAAACCAGCCAGCTCCTCCCTACCGTAATCTTTGCATTAGTTCTAGTCTCTGCCAAGAACATTCTCTTCCCGGCTCCCTGCAGAGACCACCCCCTTCTCGCTATTCATGTCTCACTCAGCTCAGCTGCCACCTCCTCCCACCACCTCCTCCCAGGGACCGTCCCACATCTTCCCACTCAATGCTGCACCCCGGTCCCTATCACCTCCTACATCTCTTCCTAGTATGTTTCCTTTACCTATCACCTTCCAGAGTTGCCAGGCATTTCGCCATTGGCTTGCTTCTTCTCTGCCTATGCCACTAGGATGTCAGCTCTTTGAAACCCACGGTCTTGTTCCAGAGGCATCTGTGAACGGAGAACAGTGCCCAGCACATAGCAGATGCTCAGTAAACATTCAGCGGTTGAGTGAGTCAACGAGGTACAGAACCTGTTAACAGTAGGAGAGCCACATGGTCACTGAAGACCGGCCTCACGTTTTAGCTCCTTGACGTCCTACCAAGTGGGCTGACATACCCCATCATGGGGACACAGGAGCAGGACTGAAGGAACGTGTTCACCAGGCAAGCAATGTAACCATGGACCCGCCCCCACTCCACACCGTCCATCGCACAGGAAGAACTGGTGTTTTAAAAGATAAACTCAGCAACCACTATGTGAATAGAACGCTTATGTGGTTTGTTGGTGGCGGTGGTTACAAGCATTAAACCTCCGTGTTTAAAAATACACAATGTGAAATTCGTAAGATGATTTGCGAAGTTCTTTGTGAAAACGCTAGGAGCCTCGAAACCCGAGCCGCTTCCCCCTCGCCCTGGGCGAGACCTTCATGAAACAGTGAGCTCGTGGGCCTGTCTCTGTGTCACCCCCAGAGTCTCTCTCAGGGCAGGGGGCACACACACGTGCAGAGGAATAACACAGAGCTTGCTGGCCGCGTCCAGCCCCTTCGGCGACGAGCCAACGTCTCTCGAAGCCCTAGGGGCCCAGGTCCCAAGGGAGGAGACATCCATGACAGCGGCCACCCTTCACTCGTCACGTCCAAGCCATCCGCATGCTCTGTTCAAGCGCCCTTCGAACACAGCGTGACTGCACAGCCCCCGGTCTATGCCATCGTCACCTCCTGCTCGGACAGCTGCAACCGCCTCCTCCCTGACCACCCGGCTCTTGACCTTGAGCATTTACATTCTATCCTCCACACCGCAGCCAAAACGATCTTGCGAAACGTAAGCCAGGTCATGTCATTGTGCAACTCGCCGCCTCCAATGGCTTGCGTTGGGCTTGGAGGAAGACTCCAACTCCTTCCCAACCGCTCCATGACCTCACTGCCCGGGATCGCTTCTCTTGGTCCTGCGAAGCTCAGCGACTTCTAGAAACAGGCTCCTTAAACGTCCTGAATTCATTCCAGCCGCAGGGCCTCTGCGATCATTGCCTACTCTGCCTGGAGTCGTGCCCCTTCTGCGCCCGCCCCTCATCCGTGCATTGCTGCCGCCTCATTGGTGCAAAGCGCGGTTCAAACGCCATCCCTTCAGTGAGGCCTTCTCCGTCCATCTGAAGGGCTTGGCACTACACGCAAGCATGTTCCCTCTGCCTGTGGTTTCCCCACCAGAATGTCAGCTCCGTGAAGGCAGCAAACTTGTCTGTCTTGTTCACGGATGTGTCCCCGGCATCTGTAATGATCTCCAGCACATAACAGGTGGTCAACGACATTTGTTGAGTGAATGAATGAAAGGAGATGCGGTCCTGTCAGAGGAAGAGCTCTCGGCAGAAGTCCCCGCACGTGTCTCCACCACAGCACCGGGTGCACCTGCCGTGCCTTTTCCCTTCTCTGCTGCACACACAGAAACACACGGTTCCATCTGCCCTGCATCAGACGCGCCGTCTGTGGGACTGTGGCCTTGGCCAAGAGATGCTCGAGGGTAGGATCTTGCTTTATGTGACCCTCTCTGCCCCTCTATAATCAGCTCAGGGCCTGGCACGTAGTGGTCCCTCAACAAAGGCCCATCGACCTGAACGAACCTTCCATTCTCCTGGATTCTGAGAGCACTTCCTTTGGTGAAATCGTCCCCCTGCCGCCTACAGTTAAACCTGAGTCAAATCTCAGTGTGCGGGAGCTCCCAGTAGCCAAACGGGAAATGAGTCAAGCAATGAATACATGCTATGATAGGGCTATAACCCTGAAAAAAAAAGTCCACGAGTCCATATAAACATAAATAAATAACTGAATAAGTAAATAAATGAGAGAGATGGGGCACCTTTACCTTAGAGTAGAATTCCAATTAATAGAGAACTCCCCGCAAGATATTACTTACAAAGAAAAAGGCAGTAACTTACAGAGGAGAAACCTAGCAGGTACCACGTTCCCCACATAAACTGGGTCAAAATCGCGGTAAGACACTTTACCATAACGTATCACTGAGGAGACCACATCGCTTCTGTGGCTTTCCTGCCATTCCTCTATCTGATAAACATCCCATAAACCCAGATTGAAGGGCATTCCACAAAATAACAGACCCAAACGCTTTTAAGCACCAACGTTTTAAAAGAAAAATGAAGATTGAAGCGACATGACAGGTGAATGAAAAGGGGACCCCTGGACCAGAAAAAAAAAAGAAAAAGGCATAAGAGATAAAACTGGCAAAAGCGGAGTAAGGTCTGTGTTGTAGATAAGAGTAATGCTGATTTCCGGTAGTTATACTTGAACTTTGATTCTGTGAGATGATTGCAGGTGAAGCTGAGTGAAAGGCGTATGGGAACTCTACCGCATTGTTGCAACGCTTTTGTGCATCTAAAATCAATTCGAATTCAGAGTTCAAAACCTTTCGAGCAGCTATGATTACACCCGGTCATCCTTCCGAACGTAGCGCAGGGGAGGTCTGCGAGCGAGCCTCACAAGAGAGCAGAGGAGCGGGACCCGCGAGGCGCGGGTCGCGGAGGGCGGGGCGTGCGCTCCTTTTCGCATAATTACGGCGCGCCTTACCCCGCGGCGCCGCGGGGCGGCAGCGCGAAGCGGCGGCGTGTGGGCCTGCGGGCGAGCCGTAGCGCGGGCCGGAAGTGCCGGCGGCCGGGAGCGAGGCCTGAGCGCAGAGCTGTCAGCTCGGCCGCCGCTGACGACGCGCCGTCGCCATGTCGTCGGTGAGCCCCATCCAGATCCCCAGCCGCCTGCCGCTGCTGCTGACCCACGAGGGCGTGCTGCTGCCGGGCTCCACCATGCGCACGAGCGTGGACTCGGCGCGCAACCTGCAGCTGGTGCGGAGCCGCCTGCTCAAGGGCACGTCGCTGCAGAGCACCATCCTGGGCGTCATCCCCAACACGCCCGACCCGGCCAGCGACGCGCAGGACCTGCCGCCGCTGCACAGGTAGGGGCGGCCCGCCCAGGCTCCTCGCGCGTCCAGCGGGCTGACAGGTGTCCGCCTCGCGACCGTCAAAGGCGCTGACTCACGAGGCAGTGACGCGCCGCGGTTAACCGCCGCTGTGAACCATTGGATCCGAACGCCCCGCGGTCTCCCCCCTCCCCGGTCTTCGCACCCTGCGCCTCCTGCCCTCGCCGGCCCCGCTTCCCGCCGGCCCTTCTCCCCTCCCTCCCCGACGCTTTGCCTTCCCGTGTCCATTAACTTTCAGGAGCCCTTCTTGTCTCCCCCTGCCATGTCTCCTTTCTGGAACTTTCCTGGCTTCTCTTCTCGGCTCCTTCTCCGTATCCTAACGCTCCCTCTCCGTAGCCCCAAAGCTGACCGATAGATTGCCCTACACACGGCCCGAGGCGTGTGACTTTGGGTGAGAGAGACCCGGCCTGTGCCTGTCTGTCGTCATCTGCAATCTGGAACCTAACGGCGTCCCTCTCTTAGGTGGGCTGTGAGGGAGGACGCGGTGAAATAATGTGTGTAATCCGCTTTGTGCCCTGTTGGATAGACGCTGGCGAGCCGCCCCGTACTGTAGGCACTAGTGCAAGTGGCTGGTCCAAATGGAGATCCTCCAGTGCCCAGCTGTCCCCGTTTGCAGGGGACTGCCCTGGTTTTCATCAGTGAAAGCCCCTTGTCCCCACCCCAGTCCCAGACAAACTCCAGTGGGGGCGGGGGCGGGGGGGGGGGTACGGGGGGGGGAGGGAAGGTGGTAAGATACACACTAGGTTTTGAAAACTTAGTATGAAGAATGTTGATTAATTAATACATTTTATATAGAGTAAATGTGGGAACGCACTATTTTGCCTCTTTGGGATTGAATAAAATATTATTAGTGTTTCACCTGTTTCTTTTTACTTCACAATATGGCTACCAAAGTTGCCTACGTGGCTGACGGTATATTTCTTTTGGTCAGTGCCGGTATATATAGCATGCTCTCAGCGAAAGCTGTCCTTATCCTCAGACTCACCTGGCGAGCCCCACCTCCTACCCTTAACCCTTCTGGAGGTGTTTTCAACTTAGAACTCCTCATTCACCTGCAATTATCCTTTTTTTCAAATTAGGAATTCCTGACCCCAAATGGATTTCAGGAAGGTTAAGAAAGCCTTTTTACCCCAAACCTGTGACTATTTATTTAAAGGGGCGTCCATAGCTTTCTTCAGATTGTCAGTGGAGACTTGGTACCTCTCCCCTCCCTCCTAAAACAAAAACAAACCATAACAGCCCGTTCTCAGTCCTTGCTTTTCTCAAGCGAGGAGAGACCTTTGGTTATTGCTTGCTCAAGTTTCAGTAAACTCTGACCAACTGTATTGGACTCTGGTTTCCCTGTGACCCCACTCTGTGAGCCTTATTCCTCCCATAATTTTTCACTGTTTGTGCCCAGCAATTTAGTTGTCTGTTAGGGGTGACCATCATTATTACATTTTTTCTTTCTACTGTGCATAAGTGTGTGGTGATGACCCATGGATAGAGTATCAATTTTTAAAAAAAATTTAATAATTTTAGTCATTTAGGTTTGAGTGACCATTTGT
This sequence comes from Eonycteris spelaea, assembly GCA_003508835.1. NCBI lineage: Eukaryota > Metazoa > Chordata > Mammalia > Chiroptera > Pteropodidae > Eonycteris > Eonycteris spelaea. The sequence goes on along the minus strand of PUFA01000071.1, from coordinate 6,665,169 downwards.
AGGTATTATTCTGGCTAGGTTTTGGAGGGGTTTTTATTTATGTAAATTCCTCTGAAATAATAACTAAATTCTAAATTCTGCTGCCTGGAAGCAACCACTGATATTCAGATGATCTTTGATGTTCATATTGCTGCCTATGCTTTTTAAAGGAATTGCGATGTAAATTTAATCATTGAACTTAAAAAACATACTTTGAAAATTCATAGAATCCAGCATTATAAGGACCCACCCACATCCAGTTTTCCTAGAAATAACATTTGCTCTTGAGAGGTCTATGTGGAAAGATCGCACTGCACGTCCCTTAGTATTAGGTTCCAATGTCTTTTTTCTCTATATGACCTTTAAACGCTCTTCAAAAAATTTGCTAAAACTTTAAAAAGAACAAATATTGAGTTATTCATAACATTATTCTGTTTGATACATAAATGTTTCCTTCCCCAGTTAACTGTTCCTGTTGGGAGTCGCTGGCCAGAGGGAAGGTGAGGGGCCCTGCACCTGCCTTGTTTCCTTTATGCCATCCAGGGAACACTGCCTCTCTCTCCAGGAGCAGCAGGAGTTAATTTGGGCCTCCGCGTTCCTGGCCGCACTAAGGAGCAGGGCCGGAGGCGCACTTACCTGAACCACTTCCCCAGCGTGTGGAACAGCAGTCCCTTCTTGCGGGTTGGGGCGCAGGCATGCTGCCTGACCGGGAGCCTTTTTAAAGGAAGAGCTGTTGACTACCCCTGCGGGCAGAACTTGGCACCTTAGGATACCCTTCTTAATTGGACTGTGTTTTTAATGGCTCCTGAATGACCCATTGTTTTCTTAGTGAAAATGTATAATAATTTAGCACTACCTGTAAACTCTTTGTGTGCATTTCACATGGTCACCTGTCTTCTTCCAGCCTCCTGTCCTCAGGGTACACGGCTTCATTTCCTCATCGTGCTGATTTCACAATCCCTCTTCATTTTTTGGCTGCTGCTTCGCCTCTGGGACCCCAAGTCACTTTCATTGGCATTGGTCTAACAAAAAATGAATGTTTTATATGTAGCGGATGTACAGTTTCATAATTTGGGTCAACTCTTTGTCCTGGCATTACTCCTTTTTCTATTGGCATTCTTAGGTATTAAAGAAATTTCACCAGAGAATAGCAAGATTTAAAAACTTCGTCTTTGCTATTAGCAAGTATGTGACACTTAGCTCTCTGTAGGTTTTCCTGAATCTGCATTTACTCCTTTTAGGGGAGGTTATCTACGAGGGCATTTCTTATATTCAGAAATGAAGTTTTAAGAAAGGAGTAAAGAGTCAGAAATCCAATAGCGACAGAAGCCTCGTTTATTATAGAACTCGAGGCTGTCCTGATAGACGCTTTCCTTTTTTCTAAATCGTTATGAATCATGACATTAAATTTTGCCAGAAATCATCAAATAGTCAAGAAGGTAAGGCAAAGATATGGCAAAACTAAAAGGATGTTTTGGTGGTTATTTCTCAGAAAGGTGGAATATAGATATCAAAATGTAAACACTAGCTATTAAGTGTTTTCCAGTAGCTCGGCTGTTAGAAGCTATGTTAATAAGTTTATACTTCTTATAGGTACAAATTCATATCGTCCATTTTGATGGGAAGAGTAAAATCTGTCATAAAGCCTAATTCAGGTCCCCTGTTGCTTTTTAACATCCTTGTGACTAACTTGTTGGATAACTAACTCGTTTACCCTTTTCAAATCTCAGGCTCTCACTCATATAAGAGGATAGCGCTACTGTCCTTAGGGGTGAAAGGTGGAATGCAGTGCAGTAACACTTGTGAAAGCCTTGTGTAGACTGCAGAGCCATGCATCGACACGTCTGTGGTGTGATCAGTCCCCAGACCAGTGGTTTTAAATGCAGGTTTCCAAGAGGAGGTTGGGGGAAGGGCGGGGAGGCCCCATATGCTTTCAAGATGAGCAGAGCTGAAGCAGCAACGTTTCGGAGAGGACTCAGAAACTTGATTGAGGAGGCTGAGAAAAATGGAGGGATTTAAAGTTAAAAAAAAAAAAAGGAGCAAGTGTTTGTTTAGCATATAAACGACATATTTCTGCAATATCCTCTTCTTGGAAAACTGCTTTTTCCAGTTGCGCTGCTTTTTGGTGCCACTACGGTTGGTGGCTCTTGGGTATTCTTGGAACTCATCTAAGTCAGTTCCCACATTGCGCAAATCATACCCGTCGATGTAAGACTTTCTCCGGATTAAAATGGGTTTTAAAACTCCGCAGGTGGATCCCAGCTGGGGTTTCAAAACTGTTTTGAACCACAAAATACCACAGTAATTAAGGTGTGCATATCCAGGGCTACTGTCTAAAAGAAAGCGCTGTTCGGATGTCTACATTTGTATCCGTTGCAAAATCGAAGTGTTGCTTTTTGGTCATGCCTAATAAAGCGCAGGAAGTTAATAGAAGAACCAGAACATTTAGAAAGATGACTAACTTGATACAAAGTCTATTATGTATCACAATGAGAAAGAATTAGATTAATTGGATGCCTTGTTTAATTTCTGTTTTTATGTACAGGCGTACGTTGCTTTATTGCGCTTCACGGACACTGTGTTTTTTACCAGTTAAAGGTCCGCGGCAATCCCGCACCAGGGGACCTGTTGGCGCCATTTTTCCAACAGCATTTGCTCGCTTCACCTTGTCGTGCCACGTTTTGGTAACTAGTGCAGTATTTCACATTGTTTCATTATTAGCGTACTTGTTACATTGATCTGTGATCAGTGATATCAGTGTTGTAATTATTTTGAGGCCCTGCAAACCTTGCCCATATAACAGCAAAGTTGATCAATGCTGTGTTCTGACTGCAACCCCTGACTGGCTGGCCAGTCCCCACCTCTCCCTCTCCTGGGTCCTCCCTGGTCCCTTGACAATGACAGTACTGAAATCAGGCCAGAGAATAACACTACGGTAGCCTCCAGGTGTTCGAGTGACAGGAAGCGTCGCCGTCTTTCACCTGGACTCTAAAGCCAGGCGGCCAAGCTCAGCGCGGCCGTGGGAAGCCGAGACAGGCCGGCAGCGGGGCCTCGCGCGCCCGGGCCACGCGGTGACGCAGAGAAGTTCCCGGAGGAAATGGCAAGCGCTCCTCGGTGATCGCACGACTGACGAGGACACGAGTCGGCCGACTGCTGATGCGGAGAAGGTTCCAGGGGCCCGGACAGAAGACGGAACCAGCCACCACAGTCCCGGACGCCACAGCCTCGTCCAGAGCGAGGCCCCGGCTCTCTCCAGTTCCACGAAGGCCGAGGGTGAGGGCGCCGCGGAAGGAGAGTCTGAAGCGGGCAGAGGCTGGGTCACCGGGGCCGAGTGGAGAGAAGCCGGCGCCGTAACGGAAGTGCGGGGGGAGCAGCAGGTTTTCCAGAAGGTCTGGCTGAGGCCGTGAGCAAAGGCGGCTCCACCAGACGACAGGTTTCCGATGAGATGACACAGCCTCGCGCTGGAAGAAGATGCCGTCTAGGACGTCCGTAGCCAGAGAGGAGTCCGTGCCGGGCTTCAGAGCCTCGGAGGACGGGCCGCCTCTCCTGGCAGGGCTCGTGCAGCTGGTGACTTTAAGTTGAAGCCGGCGCTCATTTGCCATTCCGAAAATCCTCGGGTCCCTAAGAATCCTGCAAACCCACTCTGCCCGGGCTCTGTGAATGCAACAACGAAGCCTGGTGACGGCACGGCTGTTCACAGCGTGGCTTGCTGAGTGTTTTAAGGCCACTGCTGACACCTGCTGCTCGGAGGGTTCTTTTCAAAATATTTCTGCTCGCTGACAGTGCACCTGGTCACCCACGAGCTCCGACGGTGACGGACACGAGACTGATGTAGCCTTCGTGTCTGAGGACACAGCCTCCATCCCGCAGCCCACGGACCAAGGAGCCACTTTAGCTTCTGAGTCTCATTATTGGAGAAGCACGTCCTGTAAGGCCGCAGCCGCCACAGGCAGTGGCTCCTCCGATGGGTCTGGGCGAAGTCAGTTGGAACCCCGGCAGGGACTCCCCGTGCCAGAAGCCATTCAGAACGTGCGTGATCCCCGGGGAGAGGTCAGAACGTCAGCACTGGCAGGGGCGTGGAAGACACGGATTCCAGCCCTCGTGGGCGACCTCGAGGGCCCCAGACGTCAGCGCAGGATGTCACCGGAGGCGGAAGCCGCGGGGGAGCCGGAACAGGAAGTGGGGCCGGACGGTGGGACCTCTCTGCGCGACCTCGCCACGGAGCCTGAGCGGCGAGGAGCCGCCCGGAACGTGGTCTCTTGCGAAGACCGTGGCCGCGGCCGCAAGGGGCTCCGGATGCCGCGTGACGGCGGTTGCTGAGGCCTGCGGCCGGGCTTGGGGGCGCTGTCCCTGGTTCTGAAAGTAGCTCTGTGGGCAAAGTGCTGTCCGACAGCGTCGGGCGCTGCAGAGAGGTCGCTGAAGGAAGGAAAGGTCACGGTGAAGCCGACCTCACGGCCACCGTGTTTCAGGGACTTGCCGCAGGCGCCCGGCCTCAGCCCGCACCGCCCCGGCCTGGCGGCAGCGGCGGGGCCGGACCCGCCCAGCAGGAAGGGCACGGCTCACTGAGGCCCAGGCGATGGGTGGCATCTTTTAGCGAGAAAATACTTTCAAGTTAAGGTGTGCACGTTGGGTTTTTTTGCCAACACTACTGCACACTGCATCGACTGCGGCCTAGTGTAAACATAACTGTCACATGTCACGGGCGCCTGAACGACGTGCGACTCGCCTTACTGCAGTGACAGCTTTCTTGTGAACTAGAACTGAACCTACAGCATCTCCGTGGTCTGCACATGTGAAACCGAAAGTCCAGTATGCGAGAGAATTCGTCTAGAATAACATTAAACACGGCTTTTCTTCACAGAACCTTTCACCCAAAGTGTCTTCCGTCAGGTTCTGTTTCTATCCTGGCTGGAAACAGAACCTCCCATTTCATAGAGCGTGTGCATCTCTGCAAGGGGTGCATCCTCGTCGAGTATAAATGATTTCCAGGCAGAGCCAATTAATACTTTTAAAACCTCTCTACATTTTGTCTCCTTTGGAGAAGCGTCATGGAAATTCAACAATCTCTTCAGTTTGAAACATCTTCCTTTCACAGTTAGCAAAAGTTATTTGATGTATTAAAAAACTCATTTTTAGTCTTATTTTAAATCAGCGATGTAGCCACATAATTAAATCCCCTGCTCTGGAAGTTTGGACTGGTCCCTCTCCCTCTGGTTTCTCCTTGGTTTCCAGTTTGTAAACCCCACAGGCGAGGGATCCGGTTTCTGCGGACACTTCTTGTAGACAGAGCTGTGAGCTCTCTTCTGCACTGTGTAAGCATTGACGAATGCCATCTGCAGTGAACACAGTCTTTAATTGGTCTCTAATCATTTCTCACGCAAGCTGAGTTTGTTTTCAGGAAATGGGAGATGTAATCTACTATTGATTAATGAGTGAAGAAAACCAGCCACAACACAAATTACTCAATAATAGATCATTGCCAAGTCATCTCAGGTTTTTAAAGCATAAGATCTTTTTCTTCCCCAGCAAATTATCTTCTTCACTTTTGGTTCAAGTTATTGTTTAAATCAGTTTTTATCCCCTGTACACATGATAGGACTGGGAAGTTGGTGAAGAAGGAAATAGACCTCTGTGCAGAGGGGTGCCAAAGGTGACAAGAGGACAAATAACTTAGAAGGAAGTAGTCACGCATTAGGTACACCCGGAACCAAGCGAATTCACTGAGGCGCCACGGGCTGTGTTTGTGTGAGTCAGCATGTTCGGGACGGGGCAGTATTCTAGTCTCACGTTTCTCCCAGCTGTCAAGAGCACAGTCACTTTAAGTCTAGCTTCTTTTCCGAAATTGTCACCTTCTCTATGACCCACGGGAGAAAATGCAATTTCATTTTGGGACCGGAAGTGTCTTCTGAATGTTGATCTTTCTGTTTTGTGTAAGTTTGGCTTAGTTTGGATGAGACTTCCCTTCTGTGAAGTAATCCTGACTTGGTCAGGATTGTGTATTTTGATAAGAAGCTAAGATTTAAATAAAATATAACTTTTTCAACTAGTATCAGGTCAGGCGGCTACCACTTAGAACAAGGTTAACTCGCCTCAGTCTGCTACAGCGTGTGGCCTCTGATATTTAAACCCATGTTTATAAATCCAGTATTCAAGGACATATGTATTAATTCGCAGATTTTATGTCCATTTGTGGTAAGGTGGATATGTAGCAGTTTCATAGATTGTGGAAAAATCCAAGCTCGATGTTAGTAGCAAACTGATTGGAACAGAGATTTCCTAGGTTGGTTTATGTCGTGCTGTTTACATTTACATCTGTCGACAATGCTAATGTTTATTCTGGTATAAGATTGCCTCATTCCTAGTCGGCAGAATTAATTTAAGCTATGTAATCGTCAACTCCTTTTATGTCTTTTATGCTTAAATAACACAAATGTTTAGGAATTTCTACCTAATTCTTAAAAGGGTTGCTAGTTAGAATAAGATGGCTCACTTTGCCCCACAGCTGATGGCAGTGACTTAACAGACCACGTGTTTGATGCTAAATAAACTCGAGCAGTAACGTTCTCTGCTTTTGCACTAATGTCCCAGAGAAGGCCGCGTTTCTGACCGTGTGTGTGTGTGTGTGTGTGTCTGTCTGTCTGTCTGTCTGTGTCTGTTGCAGGATCGGGACGGCCGCGCTCGCGGTGCAGGTCGTGGGCAGTAACTGGCCGAAGCCCCACTACACCTTGCTGGTCACGGGCCTGTGCCGCTTCCAGATCGTGCAGGTGCTGAAGGAGAAGCCGTACCCGGTGGCCCACGTGGAGCAGCTGGACCGGCTGGAGGAGTTCCCCAGCACCTGCAAGCCGAGGGCGGAGCTGGGCGAGCTGTCCGAGCAGTTCTACAAGTACGCAGTGCAAGTGAGCCACCTTCATTCATTCCGTGAGACTCTCCCCTCGGTGCCTTGCTGCCCTAAGTGCTAAACTCGTTAGGTGGTGACGTTTTAGGGCAGCGTGTTTAAACGATTTAATGATGGAGCATGATATGTTCGTTTCAGCTTGCTTTTACCTGGGATTATACCTATATCGTTCTAGGAGACGTGAGCCAGCTCGCTCTAATATTTTTACAAAGCCTATTTCTAGAGCTTTCCCCGTAACATCCAGCATCTCCAAACCAGATCGTCATTGAACCTAAATAATTTGAAAAATTAGAATACTTCACGGAAGCTGTGTGTCACTAGACGCTCTAGGCACCAAATTCTATCAGTTATGTTGGTCCAGGAGTCAAGGTCACGTGGTACCTGGCAGTCAGTGTGGAAGAGGAGGCCCAAGGGGGTTGGAGTTTGAGAGTCGTCTCGACCTCGGGCGGCTAGAATGCTGGGTGGGAGGCACACGTCAGGCACATTCGACTTCCCTAATTCTAGGCTTTTGGGTCAGCTCTAGATCGGACCAAAAAAGCTCCCGTCACCCCATGTGGTGTCAGACCTTATTGAAATAAGTGACAAAACGTGGTCTTTACTTTCTGCCGACGTCCTAACCCGGTGACCACGGCTGCACCGTGGGGCCGAGCGCCTCCAGGCCCTGACGGTAACCACCGCCAGCCCCTGGAACGCGTGGGGCCCGTTCCCGGCTGTGGCTGTCGAAGTGACACTTCTAGTGTGGTGGACGACAAAAGAAAAAAGAAAATTTGGAGCCGTAGCTTCTGTGAGGGGCTGAAAGGAAGAATTTACGCCAAGGAGAGAAACTTCAGTCTGAGAACTGAATTAAGCGACGTGCGACTTGGGAGCAGAGGGCGCAGAGAGAGAAGCAGAATCCCGCTCCCCGGTCCTGGGTGGCAGCCCCTGGGTCATGTGTCCTCCGCCGGACGTGGCTTCGCAGCTTCCTGCGTCCTGGTTCTTACTCTCCCCACTTTGAATCAACACATTTTTAAACATGCAAAGTTTTGCAAAGACATTAAAGGAATTTTCAGAGAGGAACATCGCATTAGATTCTCCTACCATCATTTATCTGATTGAGTTTTGGCTTTTCTTCCGGCCTCGGTTCACAGTCAGTCTTATGCTTTCATAGCCCCGTGGGATATTCACATTAAGCGCTTTTACAAAATCCACGGGTCGGAATGCCCTGATGTCATCGTTCCTCTTTTTTAGATATTAAGATAGTTTCAGTTAATGCTTTTCTCTCCTCCCCTGCACATCTGCTTAGACGCCCTCCGTCCGTAGACTTTCCCAGTAGCTCCCTAACCGGTCTCGAGTTTCTCCCGTCACCGAGCCTTTCTCGGTGCAGCCGCGTGTCTCCCCTGAGCAGGCGAGCTCCCTGGCCGTGGGCAGAGTCCAGCCCACTCAGCGGAGCGGCAAGGCCTTCGCAGCCCTGGTTCTGGCCGTGGCCCCCCGGGGTTCCAGCCACACCGTGCGTCAGCGAGCTTCACGCCCCGTGTCCGTCTCAGGCGCCTTTGCCCTCTGTCCTCTCTGTCTTCAAATGTTATTGTCTGCTTCTCCCACCTGCTCATCATAATTAGTGTCAGTGCCTTTGACCAGGCGATGGACAGGTTCCTGAATCCCAGTGTTTTTGGAGAGGTTTGGTTATTCCTAGCGTATTTGGTTCACCGTTTGTGAGCTAGTCAGTACGGGCTAAGGTTTGCTGTGCTGAGTGTGCTCCAAAATCTCAGTCACATAACGTAACGCAGGTGTGTTGCTCACTCACCCTCATGCCTCAAACTGATGGGTGTGGGGATCTACCGGCCATTGTCACGTAGGGACCAGGCGGGCTAGGGACCGACTCAGCATGCTTCCATTATTGCAGCCACAGGAAAAGGAAGTGTGGCCAGGCCCTCGGTGGCTCCTAGCGCTTCCGCTCAGAAGGCACTGTCACTTCCCCTCATGGTTCCTGGGCCAAGACAATATTCAGAGCCTGTTACTGATTCAGGGGACGCGAGAAAGCAGTCCTGCCACGTGTCCCAAGGAAGGCGCCCTTGCGGTGGCCCCCAGGACCATCCCGTGCGGAAAGCGTGCCTCGCACTTACCTCTTAGCATTTCCTGTCCTCTCCTCCACCCCAGATAGCACAGTCACTTGATTCAGTTTCTCTAACACCGTTCACAGTCGGTGCTCAGATTCTGGTTAATCCACGCATCCAAAAACCGGATTTCAGCTATCGGTTGGTTAGCAGCGTATCATCAACGGTGTTAAATTTCCAGAATTTGATAATTATACTGTGATCATGAAAGAGAATGCACCTTACTCGGAAATGTTCAGCAGTAATAGTGTGTATGTTGTGTGTATGTGTGTTGTGTGCGTGTGTAAAAAGAGAAAGCAAATGTGGCAAGATGTTAAGAATTGGTGAATTCAGGGGAAAGCTACTTAGGAGTTTATTGTACTTTTGCAACTTTTCTATAAATTTTAATATTTTTTCAAAATAAAATTAAAAATAAAAATCACAAATTTACAAAGCCTTTTATAAACATTAGTATTATCTGTTTTTGAGCCATTTTTGCTTTTCACTCTAATTGACATTTGAAAATACTTCTCCTTTCATTTGAGGCACGTAGAATGTCTGGACTGTTATAAGTAGTGATCTTTCAGAAACAGCTCTGGGGCCCAGACACGGAATTCGTATGACAGTCTGACTTTTTAAGTGCGAAACAATGCCAGGTCTCAGAAACGTGTGCTTGTCTCTTGCAGCTGGTGGACATGTTGGACATGTCCGTCCCGGCGGTCGCTAAGCTGAGACGCCTCTTAGACAGCCTCCCAAGGGAGGCTCTGCCGGACATCCTGACAGCCATCATCCGCACGAGCGACAAGGAGAAGCTGCAGGTACAGCCCCCCGCCCCCACCCCAGCGGCCCGGATTGTGAGTACATTTGGGCTGTCAGGTAAGAGGCACCGGAACCCCCCATAGCTCCGCTGCCTTGACACTCCAGGTGACTTTTGGAGGGGCGCCTTTACGTTTTTGTATACTTTATTCACATGATCAGTACCAGTAGTTTGTCAATTTATGGAAGAAGTTAAAGCAGAGAATAATTTTTAAAAGGCAGATATTTAATTTAACCTAAATACCTGGATAAATTTCGTCACACTTTTTCAGACACGTGGAGCTGTGACCTTGCCCGTGCGTACCGGCCACTTTCTTAGAATTCCTGGTGTGTCTTATGTAAACCACACCTGTGATGTGTTATCTGCGATTTTCCGTTCAAAGTGAAAGGAGTTTTAAAGACACTTGAAAAAAATCATCCAAGTGCAAAATCTTAGATTTGCATATTTCCCCCAAACCATAAAATTCTCGCACACTTATTTTGATAGCACTGTGAAGCCCTCTGCTTTATTGAATCTTCCTAGAAGATTTACGTTAGTTTTCGTTGCAACAGCCTTCCTTACTGTATCAGTTTATTTGACACTTAAGTCCAACAGTTACAATAGCAAGTGCAGCTAATACAGACAGGTCGAACACGAATTCAGTTGGCCTGGCAGGAGCAGGCGCCAGGGCATCCTCGCAGTGGGCACCCACAGCCTGTCACACGAGGGGACGGGGCACGTCGGTGACTCAGATGTGCTGGTGGAGGGCGTAAAAGTGCTTCTAGTCTCTATGTAAGATTTGACGTTTTAAACCTAGAATTTGTTTAGGCCTAATATATAGATGCATTTTTGGGCTTTAAGAGAATAATTCTCCTATGTCAACAAAGAGTTGACATAAAATGTATTTTGTTCTTGCTCTTGGGACAGTACACATGGCTTCATTTTTAAATGAAAACGCAAGGTACGTTTTTTTCTTGGCTTTTCTAGGCCTCTGCTCTCCATGTCAGGCAACCTCACTTATTTACTGTAGCCGACTGGGTGTGTTAGCCGTCAGTGTAGCTGTGCATGCCGAGGGGGTCGTCTGCTTCCTTAACGATGTATGACTCGCTGCCCTGATTTTGGAATGTGTGCTTCTGAGAGAGAGACGGCTGACTGGCTCGTTTCCGTAGATTCTCGATGCCGTGAGTCTGGAGGAAAGGTTCAAGATGACCATACCACTGCTCGTCAGGCAAATCGAAGGCCTGAAATTGCTTCAGAAAACCAGAAAACACAAGCAAGATGACAATAAGCGGGTAAATATTTATTCTGTTTGTTCAGGCTCCCAGTTGTTTTTAGTGATGTGAAATTCAATTTTTTTTCTTTTTTCCCCCCCTCTTTTTTTTTGAAGAAAAAAAATGGAATAAAGAAAGGAACAAAGAACAAAAATAGTTCATTGTCTCTTACCTCTCAGGTTACTGATCAGATTTTGAATTTTGGCCTGTTTCCCTTTGGTCCTGGATCTTTTGTTTTTTTCTAAGCATGTAAACATTTTCTCATCTTCTGGCCTTGTTTCGGTAATCATCAAAAGAGATCATTTACCAGGCCATTTCTCTCTTTCCCAAACATTGTGTGTTGTTTCCAGTGTTTTCTGTATTTTAAAAATTAGCAAATAACCGCCATGAGTGTCTTTGAGTATACCTTTTTTTAAGGAGACTTATACTAACATACTACAAAATTGTTTCCTACAAGGACTGTATCCATATGCTGTGCCATAATGTGGCTTTTTTGTTTTTAATTTATAAAATTTTCCAGTTTCATTTAGTCAAGCTGTTCGTCTTTTCCTATCTTCTAAGCTTAGAGTCCTCCATCCTGCAATAATTTGATAAATATCACTTTCCTTTTATTTTCCTTTATCGATTTTTAAAAAACATTTAACTCTTGACCCCGTATGTAATTGAATTTGCCCTGTAAGCGAGCTGAGGACAGCCCTTGTTTCTCCCCGGAGATCTCATGTGTGACTCACCACAGGTGTCATGAATACCTTTCACTTGCCCCTTGGTTGGTGATGCCTTCATCATCATCATCACACGTTACCCTTCCCTGCGGCATGGGGTCTGTCTGGAGTCTGCCTGGCACTACTGCTTTTCCTGTTGTTGGGCAGAGTTCAGATCAGGAAGTGGACAGGAGTGGACGTGACAGTTCTCCAAAGGCTGCCAGAGATGAAGCGAAGGGTTGAAAGCGTGTTAGAGGCTTGATGGTCGTCAGCAAAGTGACGCCTTCCTCCCTGTCGGGACTGAGAAGCAGCAGGAAAGGAGGCCGAGCAGGGAAACGAGAGAGAGGGAGAAGGCCCCCCGGGGTTTCGCGTCCCGGGCACCGCGCCGTTTCAGACAAAGCAGCCTGGATCGAGTGGTTTCCGGTGAGAAGCCGGGCCGTGAACACGTTACTCGCCCTGTGCTGCGTGCTCCGCACGGAGACTCAGGGCTGCCGCCCGCGCCCGGGACCTGTTAGCGTTGCTCAGAAAGAGGGTTGCTCAGAGTGGCTCCAGGAAGTGATCGAACCAGTGGCAGTTATTTGGGAATCAAGGAAACAGGGTAACATTCTGGGTTAGCCTAGACGATCTCATCCTTCCCCTCAGTGCCGAAACGTGCTCCGTCCGCATTCGGGGCGAAACTGCATAAAGAAGCACTTTTGTCTCAACGAAGAAATAAGTGATGTCCTATTTTTTAAAATATTGCTTTCTAAAAAATTTCATTTTAAGTTTTTCATACCTTAAAGTATGTTATTAATCTTATTTGCTAAACTACGTAAGAATGAAAGTATAAACTTATTATTACTTCTGTTTATAACATTACATTTTGTTTACTGCTTTGTGTTTTTAACTTTTTATATTCGAATGTATTAAATAGGTAGTTTCATAGGTTAAAAATCAGTCCTGAGGCTTTTGAATTAAATACTGGTATCTCATTTTGCTCCAGTATTGGCTGGAGTTTAATTATTATGTTGATGATTGAGAATTTCAAAAGAGCACATAGGTCATTTTAAAACAGTGGTCCCCAACCCCAGGCTGCAGACGATACCAGTTTGTGGCCTGTTAGGAACCGGGCCACATAGCAGGAGGCGAATGGTGGGCCAACGAGTGAAGCTCCATCTGTCCCTGCAGCCGCCCCCAGCACCGGCATCACCGCCTCAGCTCCGCCTCAGGTCATCGGGCGTTAGATTCGCATGGGAACACTGGTCCCTGGTGCCAGAAAGGTTGGGGACAGCTGTTAATGGTTGTTTAAAATAGGGTTGTTGGATTTCAAAGACAATTTCAGCCCGATAGAGACAAAAGCCAGAGCACAAAGCCCACGTCACCAAAGTGATTGATGAGGAGTGGGGGGGGGAGGCGGCCGTTAAAGCCACTTGGTGGGGAAGCAGAACATCGCAGGGGGGAACAGAGAGCGTGCACTCAGCTGGACGGGACCAGGAGTGAGAGCAGGTGCTTTGGAAGGACAACTTCAGTGTGTGAGAGTCGGGAGAACGGAGCCAGCGGGGGGAAGGGAAGAGATGGGCGTCGGATGGAAAACGAGACGCGTTCAGTTAGCGAACGGGGCGCCGATGTGTCACGGCGACAGCGGCTGCAGGTGTCGCTCAAAGGGAGGCGAGCCCTAGATGCGTCCGCTGCTTCTGGTGGCCGGCTGCTTGAGTTTCTTCTCTCGCGCGGCGGGGCCAGCATATGCTGACGTGACGTGGCCGCCTGACTTGGATCTGCTTTGTGAGTCCCGCTGCCGTCACGTGTGCCGTGCCCTTCAGGCAGCCTTCTGGACTTCGGTCCCTCAAGATTTAGACTCTGGCCGTCAGTTGCAGCCTTCTGTGCAGTCACAGACTCCGTTTGCAGCTTACGTTGACGTGCTTTTATGTTCGTGCTGTCTGCCGCAGGTCATTGCGATCCGCCCCATGAGGAGGGTCACACACATCCCCGGCACTTTGGAGGACGAGGATGAGGAAGAGGATAACGACGACGTCGTCATGCTGGAGAAGAAGATCCACGCGTCCAGCATGCCGGAGCAGGCCCACAGAGTCTGCGTCAAAGAGCTGAAACGGTGACTGGACGCGGCCGGCCCGTGGGGTTTGCTCTTTGCTCCCGAATGCTAAGCTGTCACGCGTGGCCGCACGTCGGCCACTTAGGATCGCAGACCGATCTGTGTCCGACGCTGCGATCTGTTTCCTTTCCTTACGGTTAACGTGGCCGTGGGCGCCGTGCACTCTGTCCGTCTCACCTCTGCCTCGTCGACTCGCCTGCTGACGCTCCCGAATTCTCGGGTCGGAGCGGCGCTCTGTGGGGTGCCTTTCCCTCTCCCTTCCCCCCAGAGCCTGATCCTTAATGTGGTCTCGTTCCTCCCGAGCCGACGCCCTGTCCCGAACCTTCCTCTGGGATGCGGAGCGTGTGGTGCGCCTCCCAGGCGATGACCACTGTCACAGCCGCCTCTCGCTGTCTGAGCACACGGCCATCCGCGTCTGGACACGTTCGCCCTGCACCCTGTGCACGCCCCAGGTCCCTGGTTTCTCCTGCAGATCACACGCTCTAGAGGGCAGGGACTGTCGGTGTCTCTTGGTACAAGACCAACGACAGGGAAACCTTGAGGACGGAATAGAGTGTTTGCGTTGATTACATTTTCTGGGTCATCTCAGAGTTGAATGGAAAACCAGTTTTTTCTTCACGTACTTGTAACATTATCACGATATCGCATTTCCTTTAATAGGAATTACAATGAAATTAACTAAAGATTTGACTTTCTGAGGTTCCCGGTCAAGAGTGAGTAAGTGTAGTTGAGGGATGTTGCATATTGACTGTGGCCTTCGTTCACGAATGCAGCACGCCCGTGGTGCACAGAAGACTTTGATCACTGTGTGTATTTGAGAAGTTGCACTTTTTATTAAATATCTGATCTTAGCTTGCTTTTACAAGCTGACTTATCTCTGATATAAAAATATATATATAATTACTGTTTTATGCATGGTTAGGCACTTAAACCTTACTGTTACAGGTAAATCAGTGGGTAATGTGACTCGAGACTCTCCCTGTGAGACACACTGATAAGGCCGTATTTCCAGGGTAGACTCAGGCAGTGTTCCCCACCCGTCCCCAGTTTGTAGATATCTATTTTTGTTTTACAAGTATATTTTGTTTTATTGTAACACACTTGCAAACAAAATAAATGCTTTATTAAGTAGATTTTTAAAAACGGTCTTAGATTTGATTAACCAAATATGTATATCTGGCCAAGAAATGTAGATAAGCTTGCTTTTTCTGTTTTTATGGACTTCTTCATTCTTGAATGTGTTTGTTATGTATTCTTTCCCTACAGACTCAAAAAAATGCCTCAGTCAATGCCGGAATACGCTCTGACTAGAAATTATTTAGAACTTATGGTGGAACTTCCGTGGAACAAAAGTACAACTGGTGAGCCAACAAAATGACACCTTTTTTCAGTCTAATTGTCACTTGGAAAACTCATGCGCATTCTGTTGAAACACTCACCATTGATTATCTTACTGTTACGTGAGCTCCTGATGTGAATTAGTTCGAGACTGAGCTTCTATCACCTAGGTCTGGAGCTCACACGGGTCAAGAAGGTGCTACGTGAAAGTCTCTTTGGCCTGATTTTAGAAAAAGAAGGATTTTCCGTATGGTGAACTGTGTGTTTCTCAGCACCGCTTGGGCTCCGACAGTCTTCTCACAGGTCACGACCCTGCAGCGCCCGCCTTTGAAGTGCAGGGGTCCTGGGCTGTGGGGTCCGCGAGGGCCCTGCTCCCTGACCTTGGACCATGTCGGCGGATGTCTGAGGGGGTTGGAGGGGGTTTGCATCATCGGAGGTTCATGAGAGTTTCAGCCCGTTATTGTCTCCTTTGACAGCGGAGCTATACACAATGTGAGGGACATCGGGGTAACTCAGTGACAACCGGTCTTTGAAATTTGGGGATTTTTCTCAGTGGTATTTTTCTGTGTTGCAGGTTTTAACTAATAAGAGAAATGCGGGTGTATGTCGTGTAATGAGCTGAGGATGTAAGAATGACAGATTCGATTATTCGCCTTTAGTAAGTTGCTCTCAGGCTCCTCTCCTCCCCTATACACTTAGTGAAGTTAATTTCTAACTAGGGATTTTTACCAGGCCTGTGCAATATAACTGTAGAGATTTGGGGGCAAACCGTTTATTCGAAGAGAGAGCTGACTCCCATTCTTTACAAAAATAATCAAGAACATACAAAAACAGTGCCAAGCAATTGTTAGTTTTTGTTTGTTTGTTTTTTGTTTTTTTTTTTAAGCCTACAGCACCCGCTCTTCCTAGGTGGTCTCCCATCCAAGTACTCACCAGGCCCGACCCTGCTTAGCTTCTGAGGTTGTTATTTTTCCAACTGGGGAAGGAGACCTACCACATGCGGCAGCCACCGGCGTTTCTGCCAGGCGTTGTCTGCACTGGAGAGCGTAGCCCCCGTGCGCCCGTCACGGGAGGGCTGCTCACTGCAGCATCTCGGCAGCGGACCGGACAGTGCACGTGGTCCAGGAGGAGCCTTGTCGAGCCCCTGAGCCAGTACCGCAGAGAACTAGGTCTGAGTAGACACTGTGAGCATGCTTAGAAAACCGAGAGAATTCCCTTGTGATTCCCAAAAGAGACACTTACCCAAGTAGAGATCAGCAAAAGCAGAGAAGAAGGAGTTGGAGGAAATAAGTTTTCGAATTTTCCCATCTTGAATAGAAGGAGCCAGTAGACAGCACTTCAAACTTCCAGGTGTAAATAGACAAATATATGTTCAAGTGAGTTTTAAATGTTTTACTTGCAACCCCAAGTATTATTCAAAATAGGAAGCATGCAGTCCAAATCACTAAAAAGAATAATCAGAAAAAATATATCCTGTATAGAAAAGATACCAAACAATAATTTATATAGCATAGAATTATCTTTCCTTAAAAGTTTAAAAGAACTTATTTTTAAAATTGTCTTAACTTGGCCTATATTTTTAGACAAAAGCCCTTCATGGAGTTTTCCTCTTTTTTTCTGAATTACATTGAATTCTGTTCTTCATTTACTAAATGTTAATCAGGAATGGGTGTTGGGTTGTAACAACTGCCTTTTAGGTACAGAATGACATTTCGATGGAAATATTTTCACCTGGGAAATGGTGATATAATAAACGTATCGCTGACCTAATATCGATCCATCTTTGTGAGATTAAATGAAGCCCACCGGACAGTTTAATATTTAGATATACAGAATGGATCGATCTGGAGCTCTGTGTGGGCTGTGCTAGGCCTTGGTGTCCGGGTTAGCATTGTGAACAGGTGGGGAGCTTGGTCCTTCGTTTGCACGTATACGTTTATTAGTTGGGTTCCCTTCCTCTTCCCTTTCCTGATGGCTCAGCTGGGATTCTCGATGCAGTCAGTTAGATTATATATATTGCTGCTTAGCTAGGCTTTTGTTGACCAGCTTGAGAACCAAACTTATTTAAGGCCACTTTTCTTCCTGTTGGAAAACCGCAGGAAAACGTCAGGTTTTCTAGAATGAGCAAATATCTGATTGAAAGAGTGGCCGTGAGTGTTTGCCACTCTCCTCCTCTGTCACTGTCACATGGTTCTGTGGCTGGGTATTAGCCCCTGGCTGCCACCAGCTGGTGAATTTATTTTGACTCTACAGCCTAGTGTTTAATCTATGAATATTATAAGTAAATCTGATGAAAGCTTGGCTTATAGACAGAGCCTAATTCATACACTTCTGGTGAGACTTTAATCAATAGAACTTGGGCAGTTCTTTATACCTTCATGCTTTTTGACCCAGCACTTTTGTTTTTAGAAGATGAGCTGAAGGGAAGAGTTATAGATATATGTGGAGATTTAGTTCAAGGGATGCACAGTAAAGAATGCTTTGTAACTGTGGAGATTTATAGGCAGCCCGAACGCTCTGCAGCGCGGAGTTAGTTAAATGAGAGCGGGTAATGAAATGATGGGATATTGTGTAGCCGCTGCTATGTCAGTGGAAAGTACGTTGGACACTGAAAGGTGGCCGTAACGTATGAAGCGAAAAGACATTTTACAGATTTGAAGGCTTCGCGTCATTGCCGTTTTGAAAAACAGGCAGCAGGCAGCACACGGGCTTGCACACGCGCACACGCTCACTCGTGCGCACGCACGGAACCCGAAGGACACCTCCTGGAGTGAAGGTGGCGATGCTCTGGGGAGCGGGCGGTGATGGCGGCCTGTGGCGTCTTTGTCTTTACTATCATCAGGTTTTCTGGAATGAGCACAGGTCATGGAAGTAATGAGAGAAACACTGCAAGAGGAACCAACTGCAGCAGAAACAGGACGTGTCGAAATCAGTGTCCGTAGAGACAGCGTGTATCCGGGAAGGCATTCCAGATGGAATGAGGACTCATTCCGAGTTTTCCAGTGTGTAGTGCCTGTCATTTCTAGCTACTAAATCTTCTAAAGCAAAAACCCCAAGACGCGTTCAGAAGGGTCCAAGTCTGTCCTTGTCACGTCTTTTTTTCCAAAAAAAGCCCTCTCGAGCCTTGCCAGCCTTGTAAGCGGTTCCTCCGCTTACAAGTGCCACGTGCTCAGCGTGTTGCTGTCGGCTCGTTTGACAGACCGGCTGGACATCCGAGCAGCCCGGGTTCTCCTGGACAACGACCACTACGCCATGGAAAAGCTGAAGAAGAGGGTGCTGGAGTACCTGGCCGTGCGGCAGCTGAGGAGCAGCCTGAAGGGCCCCATCCTGTGCTTCGTCGGGCCCCCCGGCGTCGGCAAGACGAGCGTGGGCAGATCCGTGGCCAAGACCCTGGGCCGCGAGTTCCACAGGATCGCGCTGGGGGGCGTGTGCGACCAGTCGGACATCCGGGGACACAGGTGGGGCCTCTCTCTCTCTCCTTCCCTTTGGTGGGGCGGAGCCCCCTCGAAAGCCAAGCGCAGCGTGCCTCTTCCTCTGGGGGTCTGTTCGTGATACTGGGCAGAGGGACGTTTAGGGAACTTCCCAGCTAGCCCGGGGCCCTCCGCAGTGGCACACCCAGGCGAGCCAGGCCGTTTGTGTGACGGCGGGTGGCTGGCCGGGGCCTCGGCCCCCCTGCAGTCTCACTGGCGTGCACTGATAAACGAGTTACGATGAGACATCATAATGCCTTCACGTGCATTTCGGCCAGTAGCGTTTCATAAGTAGCGACCCATGACTCTTAGGGCTTAACCGGTAAGTGCCGTGTGGCCGGAGCAGGTGGGAGGGGATCTTTGAGAACAGATTTGTGAGGTTCGCAGTCTAAACTTCCTTTTCAGAAGGCTGGTTTACAGTATGAGTAATAAGGAGGAAGGTTAGGGTAATTATTAGGGCTCATTCTTGCATTTTTTGACACTTTTTCTGTAAAAATGCATTAAACTGTAAGAACCGCGTCTGACCAATCCGACGTTGGAGTCAGATCTGCTTGTGACGCTCACCGTTTTGTTCCCTGTGGTCCGCTGCTTGGGTCGGAAGGGGCTTCGGGAAGGCGGGAGCCTCTGGTCCACAGTCGTGGGGTGACGTGCCGTAGAGTGCGTTGAGCAGCAGTTAAAAACGTAGAGACCGTGAGCTGTTTATTGAGAGAATGTGGTGTGGCCTGAAGCGAACACGTTCTGTATCCATTAAACCCCGATCTGAAAACCTTTTCAGAAGAAATTGCTTACCTGGCGGTAGAAAGTAATGACACAAAGTAAAGCTGGTGTCCTCCGACCGTCCCCTCGGCCCAGGGCCCAGGCGGGGGCCTTGCCAAGCAGCGGCAACCGAGGGCCATGCAGACGCCTGGTCGCAGCGAGCCGAGTGTGACCGGACTTAGACCCCGGGGGAAGAAGAGCGCGATGATTCCGTGACATCTTGTTTTCCATGCGCCTCACTCATAAGCTCGCTGGCCTGTGGCAGGGATAGGGACCTTTAGGAACTTTTCCGTGAAAAAATGGTTCTTTTATTCTCTTTTATTTGCTTATTGACAGTTCTTATGCAGGAAAGAAAAATCATTCCGAGAACTGAATGGATAAGCAATGAGGGCTGCAGGTCAGTCAAGGAATTGATTGAGTCAGGTCATTCTTTTTTGTTGTTGTTATCAAGATTTTATTTTACAATTAGTATTTTATCTTTTTGTAGTATTTTTATTTTATTATTCATTTCAAGTACCCAGTATATTGGTCAGACATCTATAGAGTTTATGAAACGATCCGCCTGATTGCTCTTCTTTCTGGCAGTTTCCAACAATGTTTTATTTCCTGGGCTTTATTCTCACTTGTGCCACTAGAGGCTGTAGTCGCTTCTGTAAAGAAACTGGCGTCTTGCACCAGTCTTGAAGACGCTGAATCTAGGGCCTACATCGTCTCATTTTGGCTTTGGGGCGGTGTTCCGCGTTCAGGTGACCTGATTCGTGGACCCAGAGTTGTTTTAGTTTACCCCTTTTGTTCCCAGTAGCATAGTACTTAAGTATTTGATGAGATTTAGAGAATGAGTTTGTGAAACAGTTGTCATGTGAAATTAATGTCACGGGCACGTGACCTGGAGGTGATTTGTCTTCATGTCTTTCCGCATTGACGGCGATCCCTCGGGAAGGCGTGGGAAGTGCTTCCTCGGCGCCTGGCACTCAGCGAGCAGTCAGGAAAGTGTAGCTTTTCTCTCATTTTAATTCTAAATTCCCAGGAGGATCAGTTGAGATTTACATGTTTCACTACGACGTTTTATAAAATTCAATCCGATTTTTAAATCGTACCAAAAATGTTCCGTTCTGGGCATTATTATTTAATTTGTGGCAAAAGCGTGGGAAAGTGTATTTTCACGGTGCCCGACGGTGGGCAGTGTAGGGCCACAGTTCTCTCCACCTGTGAGCATGGCGGGTTTACGCAGGTCTCTGTTTTAAACCTTTACTGATACTCATAGGTGTAAAATCTGTTCACTTTTTCAAGTGCATATACTTTCATGTGTGTGACTATCGTTAAGAAAATCGACTCTAACTTAAGAAATTGTAAAAGAAGGTTGTGTATTTGCCTCGAACGTGTAAACGTGAGATTTTTAGATACGATGGCACGCGTAGCGGCTGTGCGCGCTGCCACGGGGAAGGTGTGTGGGTTTGTCTGTGAATCAGACGAATCTGTTACGCCTGATTTTTGGAGCACCTTGCTGGTAAGTGCCCTAGCTGTCACTGTACCAGAGAGAGGTTCGCTGAAACGTGACAGCAGCCTGCCCTGTGCCATTGGGGACTTACTACCTACCCACTCTCCAGCCTTCCGGAGCCTGTGGGAAGCAGGCGGAGAGTGGGTGTGGTTGCCGGGGCGGAGGGGATGGGGGAGAGGGGCGGTGAGCCCCGTGCAAGCTTCTGTCCGGGTGATGGGCTGGAGGGGAACAACGGGAGGGGAGAAGGCGCAGCCGAGGCCGCGGGCTGGAGTGTGTGGGAACAAGGGGTCGCATGTGAGAGTCCAGGCGTTTCGGAGACGCCCAGGGCTTGGCATGCAAGTGTTGGTCACGTGGTCACCATCAGTGACCATGCAGTTTTTTTTTCCTCTGCCTCTGAGCGGGCACCACTGTTCTGCAGTTTTAAAATAGCCGAGGAAAACAGAGCTGCTTTATGTGATCTTCTTGCTTATTCTCTTGACTTTTGAAACTCACTCTCCCTGTTTTCCCGTCCAGGGACTTCAGCCTTTTGCTAGAAGTACCTCTTTATATGAAGGAAGGTGCTAATAAGTTGGGAGGTAATTTTAAAAGTAACCAAAGCTTTGTCTTTTCGAGTTACATGATAATGAGGTAGAGGTGGAGAAGAAAAAGAAGGGTTCGATTTACATTTAAATCTTAAACTGGGAAAATAAGAGTGGACTGACTGAACATTGGCCGTTGTTTCTGTTCACATTATTTTGAGTGGCTTCAAAGGATGAAGAATCTCACTGACGCTCCGTATTAACTCCTGCGGCTTGTCACTCTGGTCAGTATTTGTCATTTAGGTTTATCTCCATTGGGATTTTTCTGTTCACTTTATAAATCAGAGTCTCTGTTCCCATCTCTCAGTTTTTCAAACTTATATTTTTATATTTAAATGTTACATTTAAGTACTTTAAAGCAGTTCATAGAAATTAAATATAACTTCTTTTAGAATGAAGTTTTCTGAAATTATGTTCGTGTAATAATCTGTTTTTCGTTAGCTCCTTGGTGAAACATGCCAGTTGTGCTACAGTTCATGTTGATGACATTAACTCTTCAGGAGTCATTTACCAGCTGCACGTCGGGTAATAAAATTATACCATTGCAGGGAATCCTTAGTTCAGTTTTAAACAAGATGAGAAGAAAACTGAACTTTGATATCAACTTGCACGTTGATAAGTTTTCACATGTGACCTGAAATGGTGACGTTGCAGATAAGTAGGCTGTTTCGTTATGAGTCTGCAGGGTAGACCAGCAGAGGCCGCAGGCTTCAGCGTGCGTTGGCCGGGCACGGCCACCATGCCGCAGGCTGCCTCCATTGAATAAGTGCAGTCAGTCGTGACCTACTGTCCTTCGGACTGACTGCTTATTGTCTGTCGTGCTCCCGTGATGATAAAATAATATAGGCCCCCGGCGTTTCTAATACGTAACTGTAGGGGAAGAACAGATGTATGTAAACAGCACGAGCTCGGTCGCGCAGGGGTTCATCATCCCTGTCCTCCATGGCATCATTCTGTGCTCCTCAGCGGGTGCTGGGCAGGGTGGGCACCCTCTTGGTGCTGGGGGAATGCGAGGGAGCAAAGCGTGACTGTGCTTACAAGTCACACAGTCCTTTAGGTGCGTGCACCCACACACGCGCGTGTCAGAAGGTTTAGGAATATCTGCTGTGAGAATAACAGATTGATTTAGACGGTTACATCAAAGACTTTTTAGTTTCTTAAAGACTTTTTCTTTTTGAGGTCATTAGGCTGTCTTTTAAGGCTTATTACTTTTTTTCCAATTTGAGACACACACACACACACACACACACACACACACCCTGAGTAAATTTGGAAAATAATAAAAAAGGAAAACTATCCTCAAGTTTTTCTACCGTTCACACAAAGACTATCACTTTTAACATCTTATTTCCTGCCAGACTTTTTATTAGGCAACTTTTGCCATTTGATTTTTAAGCAACAGAATTATAATCCTGCCCTTTCCACTTCACTTATAACAAGATTTTTATTACACATTCTGTGCAAATATCACTTTAATAGTTTGCACTACAGTCAACGCCTCGGACATTTTAATGGCCAACAAAAGACCCGGCCGGACTCGGCTGTGCCAGTGAGTGGCCAGTGAGCACAGCTGCTTTCGAAAGGCCAGACAGAGTTCATGGAATTCGGATATAAATACTGTTGACAGCAGCGCCCCTTACTACAATTAATAACAAATTATTCCCTCTGAAAGGTAAAGTTTGGCGTTTTTCTCTGGGGGTGGGAGGGTGTCTCCATTTCGAGTGGCCTTGAACAGTCTGGTTTCCTTCATGAAGACGATGAGCCTTAGCCAGCCCTGGGACAGCCGTTCCTTACGTAGAAAGGCGGTCACGTCGGAGGCCGGGGTGCAAGGGGATGCCCTGAAAACCGTGAGTGGCTTGGGAATGAGATTCGCAGGGTCCTGTGGACGTGTTGAAATCTTGAGGAGAATCATAACTGTGTGACTTCAGCGTCATGTCTGTCAGTCTCACTAAATGGCACATAATAGATCCAGTTCCTCCAATATCATGGGTAACTTAACCAGACGTAAATGGGAAACGGGACACGAACTGAGTCCAATAAGGCTTTGCTGTATCGTAGGGCTTTGTACACGTGTGGCCCCTCTTTGTGTATCACCGTGAGAGCTAAGTGGCTTTTCCCAGCCCCGAGTCTTCCCTTCCGGCGGGGCGGCGCCCGCCCGCGGCCAGCCTGCGGTTAACGTGCCGCGCGCCTCTTGCAGGCGCACCTACGTCGGCAGCATGCCCGGTCGCATCATCAACGGCTTGAAGACCGTGGGGGTGAACAATCCGGTGGTCCTGCTAGACGAGGTCGACAAACTGGGCAAGAGCCTTCAGGGGGACCCCGCGGCGGCTCTGCTCGAGGTGAGACTCAGAGTCCCCTGTCCCCAACTGCAGCACAGGTAGGACCAGAGCATCTTCAGGTAACGTCGACCTGAGCATCCCAGTCAGGTCTCAGTCGGTGAGAGCATCTCGTTCAGGTAACGCCCCCACCGTGTGGGCTCAGTCACGGAAAGAACAGTCTGAGACTAAATCCGAAGCAATTTGAAATTTAAATTAAAATGTCTCACAGATCTCTTTTTCTTCCTTTTTCTAACAATTCTCAAGTATTTTCTTTTCCTTTGTTTTTATCAGTTTAACAGAATTTTCTGCATGCTTTTTGTTAGAGACCAGTAATTCTACAAGGTTACCCCCAAAAATAGCAAGCAAGCCTCGTCCCTGGGCTTCCGTTTCTCGTTTCTTTGATCTCTCTAACTTGTAGCTGATTAATCCCTTCGAGCGAGCATGGCCCGATTGCTGCTTCCTGAGTCTGCAGTTTGGGACATTGTGGGAGATGAAGGTTTCGCTGGCTTTCTTTCCCTCTGCCCCTACTCTACCTTTTTTGTGCCCCTCGTCTCCTGGTATAAATGTCATCCTTCTTCTGTGAGTCATTATTGAGTAATTGCAACATTATAATTGTATAAGTGCTTTTCACAGCTGAGCTGGGTGGTAAAATGTGGTTGTTTGGGGGTTTTTTATTTTTTGGTTTTTTTTTTTTTTTTTTGCCTTCCGTTTTGTTTTTCTGTACCTATTTTTAAAAATCTTCTTAGAGGTAGTAACTGTCTTGTTCCTTTGTTTCCTTTACCACTTGTCTACTAATTCTCCTTCCGACCCTAGGTGTTCTGCCAGGCTTAGCTCTAGGCCTCCAGTCCGTACTGTTTCCCGTACCTGGCCTGTCCCTGTCTCCTGGGTTCTCCCTTCACCTCCTGCCAGGATTCCTGCCCCTGTGTTCCTGTCTTCCTCTTTTGTTTTTGTGGTATTAATCCCCCAATAGTTTCCTGAGAAAGCTCTCTGGAGTGGCACATGTTTTTCAGTTTTGCATATTCGAAAATGTCTTTGTTCTCTTCCTATTTGATCGGTAGTTAGATTATTATAATTTACATGAAAATTAAGCTTGGAGTGGGTTGGGGGAAACATTGTTATGAGTTTGTGACTGTTCATCTCCAAGGCTTCCCCTACCTGCCCAGCCTCAGAGATGCCCCATCAGGCCCAAGTCCTGGCCTTTGCCCTGTTTGTCTCTACAAGGACCCACCACTGGGTTCAGTAGTGAAGTGTGGGTAAGTGTCAGCAGGCTTCTTGGGCTGTGCCGGGGCCCCCCTGTGCGTGTGCTGAGACACGCCCCGAGCGGGCTGGTGATGTACAGCTCCGCCTCGGCCCCCACTTCCGGCAGAGGGGAACGCGGGGGGCCTCCCCAGGGCTCTCCTGGTCACGCTGCAGTCCTGCCCGTGACCTTCTCGAGTCCTGGGAATGTGTCAGAGCCTTTTAAAGCGCCCGCACCCCGCCACCCCGCCAAGTATGTCATTCCTCGGTTTTTCCTCATTAGTGTTGTGACCAGCCTCTCGTGAGTCCCAGCTGACTGGTATCGCCGCCTCGGGCAGCTAAAATATGAACAGTTGTGCTGCTCGTCTTTGCCAGATCCCCCAGAGATGGGGCTGTCCACGCAGCGTGTCCTCCGAGTGGGACAAATCAGCACAAACGAGTGAGAATGACGGTTACGAGGAACATCCAGACAGGGCGAACGCTGACCGTTCCGGGAGATGGGGCTGTAGGAGCACTCTGGTCCTACGTGCCCCCGTGGCTGCGAGGCTCCTGGCTTTCAAGGCCACCGTGAACTTGGGAGAAGAGAAAGGGCAGGAACGGAGCAAGTTAAAACACCACAGAGCCTGCTGTAGTCATCCATTTGTTCTTACACACTTTCAGAGTGTTGCCATTAATTTCTAGAATTCTGAAAAAGTTGATTTTGACAATTTTGCTGTGTTCTCCATGCTTTTATGGAGAGCAGGCTTTCAGAATTCCTTACTCTGCCCTTCTAGAAGTTCTTCCTCCTACATTAAAAGGGATTTTCCTCGTACTGTATCAGAATGTAGTAGCATAGTCATTTTTAGGGTTTTCCTCTTGTCTGGAATTTCCTTTTCAGTTGAAGACTCTCCAGACTCTCTGACGATGTTTGAGGAGTTGCATGCTAATCGTTACCCTTACCTGAGGATTTCACAAGCTCTACGTATTTGCTTTGTGCCCCACACTTAAGGGAGGGTGCACCACGGGGGAGGGGCTGGCTTCACAGGGTTGCTAACAACACATAGTAAGCAGATTGCGCAATAACATTAAAAGGGTCATTTTTGCTTCTTTGCGCTTTGACGTTTTCAAAAATTTTGACATTGAACATGTTTCATATTTTAAAACATAGTGTCTAGAATGGGGGGGGGGTGTGAAGAACGATGCCCAGATGTTCCTGTCGTCCCCTGTTGCCCCGACCAACTGCATCGAGCAAGAACACCAGCCTCGTGGCCGTTCCGTGTGTGTCTGAGTTGACACAGCTTTCCGTTGGAACTGTGGGGTTTGTTTAATGTTCACTCTTCTCCCATAGGTGCTGGATCCGGAACAAAACCATAACTTCACAGATCATATCTGAACGTGGCCTTCGACCTTTCGCAAGTGCTCTTCATAGCCACTGCCAACACCACCGCCACCATCCCCCCCCTTGCTGGACAGGATGGAGGTCATCCAGGTGCCAGGTACCGAGTCAGGCGGAAACCGGGACGGATGCCTTTGCCTTGCCGAGCATAGCCCTCTGAGATTGGTCAAGCTGTGGATCTGAGTAGAAAGTCGTTTTGCCAGTGTGTGACCTTCCAAAACCCTGAGTCTGGTGCATGAACCAGCTCGTACGTAGGGTCAGGGTCTGGGCCAGCGGAACTGGTTTGTTTGTTTGCTGACTTTGACCGTGACAGCGTAGCAAGAGTAAATTTTGCATAGCAATTTCGATTGAATTTAGCATTAAGGAATGATTTTTTATATATATAAAAAAGAAGGTATTCATCTTCAAAGCAATTTCTAAAATTATAAAAATAATTTTTTTTTCAAAGTAAATCTCTGAAAACTAAAAAGAGATCTCCACATGGTCATTTGAGCTTCCTGTTTATCAGATTTTGAAGTTTTTACCGTCTCTAGGAAAGTGTGACATTTGCTCTCATTCAGTAAGAGATGGGTCATAAAGTTGCCACTTTTGCTGTTTTGCCTCTGGCCTCGCTTTATGTAATAGTGCAGGATGCTTTTAAGTTCTTCCTCTTTTTAGTTAGATCTGTCAAATACCTATATATATGTATTTTTACTGTGTGTGAAGTGTGCAAAAAAATCCTTTAGTTACTAACACGAAGTAAATCCCAGTGTTTTCACCTTATTTTAATTGCTCAGAATTATTTTTCCTTAGAAGGCATCTGTTATCAGTGGCTATTTGTTAAAATGCAAATAGAATAGAATCTAAATAGATCAAGAGTCTAAATATAAGCCAAGTATGTGTTTCATATTCTTCTGAAATACATGTTTACTGTTCCGTGAATGATAGTTGGATCTCTTAGTTATCTGCGAGCCCAGCGGTTCCCATACTTAGCTTTAAAATACAGCGGAGTGAAAAATTGCTTTGTACATATTTATGCCACACACAAAGAAGTCACGAGACCCGATTGCTGGAAACTCCAAATTCAGGCAGAAAATGCAGAAGCAGCGCTGACGCGAAGTGAAATAATCAGGACGCTGCTTCAGAGGCGGCCGCGGGCCCCCCCCCCCTGCAGGTCTGGCCACTTGCCCGCCGTGTGTATTATTTCCCTTTTCTACTCAAACGGTGCCTCGTCAGTTCATCTTTTAAATGGTGCTTGTTAAATTGGAAAAGGGCAATTAGTTTCGGGGGAATTTGTCTTAGGTTTAAAGACAGTAAATCTGTACCCCTCGAGGCTTGTAAATAAATAAGAACATAAAGACTTTTAAATGTATAAATTACACACGTATATATAATTCCAAGACGCAGAGGGGAAAACCTTTTACAGGGACGTCTTAGTTTTTGGTTTGCTTCGGTGCTAAAATGCACGTCAGAGTTCTGGAAACACAGCTGTCCCCTTGGAGGCCGCTGCTCATGTGGTGGAAGTCCTGCTGCTGTTGTATTTGTTAGTTCTGTCAGTTATGTATCACGTTATGTGAGAGAGAGAGGTGTGTCATTCTTCTAGTAAATAACAAAAACTCAGATTGGAGTTAACGAGATAGTTATCTCTCAGGTTAGACTGAGGTTTTGGTTCTCATCTCTGAGAGCCAGATCCTTTATTCAAAAGACTTTGAAATACTGTGCCTAGTAAACGCTTGTTTCATTTGTGAAAAGGTTGGAAATTTTAACCGTTGTTGACTGGACGTTCAGTTTCTTTACTCTGATGACGTAAGGTTTAAATTCATTCTAAACCCAAGACCCACTGGGATCTGCATTCGATCCATCAGCAAAGCCTTGGCACCGTGGAAGCCGGGGGCGTGGCTGTGACGCCAGGTCATTGTTTTCCAGGGTACACGCAGGAGGAGAAGATCGAGATCGCCCACCGGCACCTGATCCCTAAGCAGCTGGAGCAGCACGGGCTCACCCCTCTGCAGATCCAGATCCCTCAGGCCACGACCCTGGACATCATCACCAGGTCAGTCGGCGTCCGAGGCTCCTGTCCCGCGAGGCAGCTCCCGGCATCCGCCCCTCTCTGTCGGAGAGCCCGGCACACGTTTCCGTGGCTCTGGACCTGCACAGGGCCGTCCGGCAGAACCTCACAGACAGCAGCTAGAGTTTCTTCATAGCCGAGGACTTTAGTCGAGAATTTCACCTTTTCCACAATAGCTAATTGATAATGTTAAGAACGAAAAACAGGGAAAATATTGAGACACTGTTTATGGCCCAGCATCTTCAAAGTCGAGTTCTCTTAAGAAGCGAGACGCTGCTTGCAGACGTCTGTTTTAAGTTACTCAGATTTCCTTTTTTTCTCTTCGAGAGTTTGAAAACCCTTAGGGCTTTCACCTCCAGAGTTATCACAGGAACAGTCGAGAAGGGTCTTCCCCGGGTTAGCGACTGAGCGCCCGCGCCAGGCGGCACACGAACGGCCCGAGGTTACTGCGCAGTCCTTTACAGACGGGAGTTGGGCGTGCGTGGTCGCGGCATCTGGCCCGCTGTCACCGTGTCACCGCCGAGCCCGTCACTGTTCTCAACGCCGGGAAAGAAGGGGTTTTGTGGTGGTCGTGCCCGGTATTTTGGACACGCTCCGGTGTGTCCGAGCGCCCGGCTTCCGTCCCCGCGTGCCGTGCGGACCCTCCACGGGCTCCCCCGGCACCTCCACTCTCACCTTCTGTCCAGACCCTTCTCCGGGGGCTACGTCGGGCTTTACGTGTGTTGTCGGGCCCCCGTTTTCTCCCTTCCTGAGCGCGTGCGGTCATGTCACGTGACCTCGCCCTGGCCCCAGCAGCGTGTCCGTCAGTAGACAGCTGGGTAGAGGAGAAGGGGTGCATCCGTGCACCGGAGTGTTGCTCGGCTTTCAAAAGAGAGTGAGATCTTACCACTTCGCGACAGCATGGATGGACCTAGCAGGTGTTATGCTGAGTGAAGTAAGTCAGAGAAAGACAGATGCCCCGTGACCTCACTGCTGTGTGGCATCTGAAGGACAAAATCCACGCCCGAACTAAACAGAAACAGTCACAGATCCAGAGACGGTTGCCAGATGGGGTGGGGAGTGGAGGGGCGGGTGAGAGGGGAAGGGATGGAGTACAAACTGGCAGTTAGGACATCGTCCCGGGGTGTGAAGTACAGCCTGGGGGACCCAGTGTCCGGTGGTGCCAGACTCAGCAGGGGCTCGCCCCATAAGTTACATGGTGTGTAACCCCTCTGCTGTACACTGAGACTGACATAACCTTGAACGTCAACTGTAATTAAAAAATAAAAATAAAAAAATTACTTTCCCGAAGTCTAGAATGTGCATGTGACCACTGCCTAATCAAACCCAGTTTTTCAGACCAAACTGCATTCTCTACCATGCCACCCGTTCAGGTCCCCCCGAAGCTGGGTGACCAGAAATGGTGGTACACGTCGTGTAAGGGTTTGTGGAGTGGCTCATGGGATTCGAGGCTAACGACCAAAGTGTTTAAGACCGCTCTGCTTGATCACTTTTAGCGTCTTATACAAAATCACAATGCTTGCATCACGGAACGTTCTTTCCTTAGACGTCCCTCCGATGAAAATATACTGAACAGAGGCGATTAGCACAGTTCCTAGTAGAAGCTAGACTTCGTCTCAGGTGATTTATCTAGAAGTTTCTTGGGCTGACAGCTTGTTTAAGAAAGCTCTTAACGTGGAGCAAACAATGTTTTATTGGCAGTTTTAACTTTGGCAATATAAGTTGAAGAACCAAGGGTTCACTTTGAGTCTAGGTAATAGTTAAAGATCATCTGTAGGAAGAGAGAAGTTGGCTGAAAATACTTCTGAATATTTAAGAAATAACAAACTTTAATAAGGACATCTGAAATGTGAAGGAGTTAGTACTCAGAGAATTATGACCTTTCCAACGTGTGCCGTTCGTATAAATGTTAGCACATTACTTCTGTTTTCACAGGTGGTGTTTAGCCAAAAATAAAGCGCGTTTCCTTGACCACAGGTACACCAGGGAGGCGGGGGTCCGCTCTCTGGATCGGAAGCTCGGGGCCATTTGCCGAGCGGTGGCTGTGAAGGTGGCAGAGGGGCAGCACAAGGAGGCCAAGCTGGAGCATCCTGACGCCGCCACCGAGGGAGAAGGTCTGTCCCCTGGTCACGCGCTCCCGGGGGGGGGGGGGACGTGTGTCCCAGTGGAGGGGACGCCGCCCGCAGGCAGGAGCGCCCCGCCCCGGCCGCGCAGGCTCCCACGGCTGCCGCCCGCTGGCGCGGCTTCAGGCCATGTCCTCTGGGCTGTGGCGTCAGCCAGCCCGCCGTGCGGGCCTCTCTCTCTTCTGCTTCAGATCGGTGTTCGGGAGGAGGTGGTCGTGGCAGGCGGGCGGCACGGCAGTCCCCAGGCAGTGGGCTGCCTCGCCCCGCGCGCCGCCTCGCCACCCCCGCGCTTCTCTCCCGTGTTCTCCCATCGCTGCGCAGCGGGCGCGGGGTTAGACGGCCGTTTCCTAGAAGACCGGTGTGGAGGTGGTGACGGGGGGGGTCCTCTTCCTAGAGTGACCCAAATGTGGACCTTTTGGGTTCCCGTTAAACGCTCGGCCTTCCCGCCCGGCCGCTGCCCCGCAGGGCGCACGCCGCCCCCAGCCACGCTGGCCCGCCCGCCCCCGCCCGCCTGGTGGCCCGCTCCCCCGCGAAGCACGGTCCCCAGAGCTGCCCCCCAGAGCCGCCCTGTGCAGACCCGCGTCCGCTGTGCAGGGGCCGCTCCTCCCCGGGGCGCAGGCTCCTGCTGAGTCCGGGGGGGGGGCCCCCTCACGCGCAGTCTTGTGGGGGCCTCCGCGCCCCTCGTCTCTTACACAGACTTCAGCTGTTTGTCTTCAGCCCCAGTCCTCACCCATTTTTCCAGAAGCACCTCAGATTCACCAGCCTCAGTACGGTCTTGGGGGTAACTTCCCCCCTAGACAGCAGGGCCCCCACTTCCTTCCTCTAGGCTGCTGAGCTCCGTGACTCCTCGTCCGTCCACTTTCTGTTTTCCGAAACGTTGCCAGCATCTCCTATCCGCTCTTTCTTGCTTCTTTCTTATTCTTTTTGTTTTTGAGCTTTTTCCTTTTTAAAAATTTTTAATTGTCATTTTAATAGGATTTGGAGAGGAGCTTTAAAGATAAACACATGTTCAGACCACCACTTTAAAAAAATCTGAATTTTTAAAAAGCGCCCTAGGTGAGTGATAAGCTGTCAAGAATTGAACTGCGGGGGCTGGGCGGAAAGGGGGAGGGGTTAGGAAGTTAGTCCCAGGATGCTCAGAGCAGCGTGGGGAATGCGGCCAGCAGTGTCCCGGTAGCTGCAGGGTCAGGTGGCTGCCGGCTGCCGGGCGTGTCGTGGCCAGGTATTCACTACAAGGACACAGCGCTGCCTGTCACCTGTCGTTAGAAAGACATCTAAGAAAATGTTCGAGAGAAAAGAATCCCTGGTGTAGCTGACAGGGACAGTAGAGAACTTATTTTTCCCTTTTTTCTTTTTTATGATTTTTCTTAACAACCTTTTTTTTCTCTAGCTTACTTTTATTTAAGAATATAGTATCTGATACATATACAAGATATGTGTTAACTGTTGTTTTAAACTTATACTTCACTACAGCTGACAACATTATATTAATTTCAGGCATACGGCACCTTCCAGAGTGGTCCTTCCATGAGTCTGCCTTTTTGCCCTTTCTGCACGTAAAGCCCACACCTCCCAAAGTTCCCTTTTTTATTTTTAGAACACTCCCTTCGTGCCGTGGCCTCAAGCAACTGAGCGAATGTCTTTCTGTCCTTGTCTGTGATGTAACAGAAAAGCCAAGAGTGAAATGAGTTCATCCAGTGAACACAGTCTGAACTTGTGTTTAGGACTGAGATGGTGTGTTATTTATGACAATGCGTTCAGAGGGATGGTCAGCGGAAACCATCGCACGATGCTTGGTGTCTACGCGTACACCATCAGCGTGTCTCTCACGTCTGTGAGCAGAGGCGCTGTTTAGAGATAGCCCAGAAATATTCCAGAACTTGTTCGAACAGCTCATGGACTGTGACAGAGCATACAGGTTTTCATAGTAACATTTATTTGTTGTTGTTTTAGTCCGTGATCCACAGAAAAAATTCTAAGTGATAACATCGTGAAGCGTACTTGGGTAGTTAAGATATTACTGAGGACGTCCAGATGAATAGATAATTAGGGTAAATACTTTTCTCTCGAGGATGATTTTGGTCGTAGTTTGGATCAGAGGCTCGTGGACTCCAAGCTGGTTTTAATATTGTAAGATGCCCTTGAGTTACTGTAAATGACCTTCCTCCAGATTTTCGTAAGATAATTATAAGGTGAATCGGTGTTTACGGCCTCAACCAAGCCAAGAGAAAAATTTCTACAAAACGCCTGCATTAGGGTTTTATGCCACGAAGTTCAGATGGAGCTAGCTAAGTAACTGCACGTTTCTCATTAAGTAATGAATTATTTAAAATTAGCGTATAAAAGAAAAGTCATTTTAGAAGTTTCAAGTAATTCAGTCAGCGAATTATTTAGAATGTTATAAAAATATTGCTGGACGAGAGTTACTGCTGGGAAAAAAGTAACTTCAGGCCACAAGGTTCAAAACAGGCGGAAGCCTCCAGCGTGTCCAACAAGCATCCGGAGGCGGCCCAGAAACACGGGTCTGTGTGAGCAGTTTGTCTTTGTATTTGTGCGGTCTGAACTGGCGGTGAAACAGAACAAAGGCAGCAGGGTTTAAAAGGCAGGTGGGATAATAGAAAGATTATAGTTGATCTTTGTTGGAGGAAGAATATGGTCAGTCACTTACCTATAAACGGGGGAATTAGGGTCTGGTGTTGCTCAGCTCGGTCAGTGGTCTCGGAAGGAGTTAGTGAAAACCAGTTCTTACAACTTCACGAGGCATCTATGGGGGAGTCACAGTGAAACAAGACAAGCAGATGGAGATTTACATTGTCAGGTGCCTTCATAATTACACTGAGCGTCAACACATACAGGAATCATTTCCAGAAGGAAGGGTTATGTAAAAAGGGTAATGAAAGAAAGTCATTTTGAACACTTCATGAGACAGTACGAGAACAAGAATTATGGCAAAATGAAAAGAAGAGCTAGGAATGAGGATGATAGAGCCAAACAGTCCCTTTAGGTTTTAAACCTTGACTCATCTTAGGCTTCTGGCCTCGAGGAACCTTCTCTTCTCTCAGACAGGAGTCAGACCCTCAGGGAGGTGGCCTGGCAGGTGGCTCTGCCCGGTGTCGGGGGCTCGGCCCTGGGCTGTGTGGGAAGCGGTCCCCACGGGGACTCCAGGCGGCTGCACCGCCTCCCCCGGCACCGCCGTCCCGTCTGTCCTCACTGGGAACGCGTCGCGGAGCTGAGCTGTGTGTTCCCGAGAGGCGTCGCCCGGATCGTTCTGTCATTCCCCAGCTCACGTTGCCTGTCAGGACATGGGACACCGGAGGGGCCGCCCTGAAGAGGGCGCTTAGGCTCGGGTCCTGTCAGTCCCGCGGAACCGTCCAAGGGGACCACTGCACTCGGTCCCCCAGTCCTGGCCCCGAGAGCCATCGGCGGGTGGGGCCAGGCCCTGGTCCCGGCTAAGGAATGTCAAGGTTGGGAAGACAGGCAAGGGCTCCGGCCTCCTGGGGCCTGCACGCCGACGGGGGGACAGACGACAGGTGGAACGAGGCGGCGTCACCCTCACGGGGCTCCTGAAAGGCCGAGTCCCCGCCGCACACCACAGACGCCAGGCGAGGCCGAGCGGCGCCCGGACCGCGGGCCCCACCGCGCTCCGGGCTGACGCCTCCTGCCAGGGGCTTCTCAGGTCTAAACAACGTTTTGTCTCTCAGGTGGCAGAGAGCAAGTCTTAAAGGACACAGAGCCCAAGTCCATCAGCGACACCACCGACCTGGCCCTCCCACCCGAAATGCCGATCTTGATCGACTTCCACGCGCTCAAGGACATCCTTGGGCCCCCCATGTATGAAATGGAGGTGAGCATCCTGTTTAGTTGGTGCCCACAGCGGGGCAGTCGGCGTGGGAGTTTGGGGCCGCTGAATTTTGTCTCAAGATTGGCAACTCCCCTTCTCTGGTACTGAACGTTAGTGCTTAGTGTGATAACCTGGCTGTCGCGGAGAGCCAGAGACCCAGCCTGTCCTCTCCGAGAAACCCGGCCTGGCCTGAT
Source organism: Eonycteris spelaea (assembly GCA_003508835.1). NCBI lineage: Eukaryota > Metazoa > Chordata > Mammalia > Chiroptera > Pteropodidae > Eonycteris > Eonycteris spelaea. The sequence goes on along the minus strand of PUFA01000071.1, from coordinate 6,630,595 downwards.
GCTCTGCCACCCAGTCCCAGTGTAAGAGCCGTGTCGCTGACTGTCCCCGACTTCCCCCTCAGCAAGTCTGCGTTCCCGTCGTCTGTGCTCTCGGGGGCTTGGGGAAGGACGTGGGGCACCGGCGTGGCACGGAGGCGCGAGCCAGCCTGCGCTGGGCGGCGTCGCCCTGGAGGCTCGTCCTGGAGGCTCATCTCGTGTTTGTACTTCCGTTCGGGGATGACCCAGGCCCAGCTCTGGCCTTGTCCCACCCTCCCCCCAACATGCGTCCCATAGGACGCCGGCCACAAGGCCGGGGACCAGGGCTGAGCTGCGGGAGTCGGAGTGGACGGGCGTTCGACTCGTGGTTCTGGGTATGACGGTGGGAAAAGCTGTTCCACACTCGTGAGCCTCACACCTTCCCCTTCAGAGGCGTTACCGTCACCTCCTGTCCGTTTAAGGAAAAACGGATTCTTAGAAGATCAATCTAGCAAATCGTACAGAAGATAATCTCTCCTTTAACGTGAAATCACCGCCAGCGGATATGGTTTTCCTCAGGTCTCACCCCTGAGGAGGGGAAACGGCCCCCAGCCCGTCTGCCCGTCTGTCTGTCCGTGTAAACTCCGAGCCGGGGTGAGAGCGGCCACGGGACGGGGCTCCTTCCCACCCGACGGGAGCCGTCGAATCAGGCGTTCTTTGGGTTCCTTGACTTCTTAAGTTAGCACGGATTTGAATTTTCAATGTTGAAAGAGATGGAGCAAGACTTTTCTGGGATGAGAAAGTGAACAAAACCCGCTTGTCCGTGGAGAATCGGAAGACTCCGGGAGTTCAGGATGCAAGCAGGTTCTGATCCCTGCGCGTCTGGCGGGCTTCGTCCCCGGGGCTTCCGGAACAGCACGCGGCGGCCCAGCTCCGGGGCACAGCTGCACGCACAGGCCGCGGCCGCTGCCGGCGCCCCGCCGCCTTCCCGGAGCTTCAGCAAAGGAAGAGCCCAGGGGGCGGCACCGAGAGACTTCACCAACCTCCGGCTGCTCTGTGTGTCGTGGAGGGACTCGCTTGATTCTCCCCGCAGCGTCTGAGCCGTCACATGGGGCCACTTTGACCAACGTGGACCTGTAAGGCCGTTTCTGATGCCCTCGGCCCCCAATTACTTCCCTGCCCTGTCTCCGCTTTTGTGTCTGCAAAACGAAGATTCATGGAGCATTTCTTCGTCATGCATGAAAGCCGTCACATTTTACACCCAGGGAAGACGCGTGAAGAAATCCCGTGAATTGTCCGCGTTCACACGAGGTGCACTAGTAAAGCCAGTGGCCCGCCCAGGTGAGCCGGCCACTCCCCCACTGCCCGGGCGGACCGAGCTGACACGCCTGCCCTCCCGTGGGACGTGAGTGGCCTGCAGCGTAGCGGTGTTTTTAAAAGGTGTCTGCTCCACGTCAGGTTTCCGCTCACGTTCTCAGGACCGCTGTGGCCGTGTGGGTGGGAGAGGCCGGGCTGCTCGGCCACCCCACGCGTCCCTCGGGCCCCAGCACTGTGGAAGGTGCTGTGGGTGACGCACCGTTCACACTCAGCCCCGCTGTCTTCCCAGTGACAGGCAAGGAGACGGGCCTAAGGGTTCACGTACCTTGCAAGGAGGCCCCACGCAGGCCAGCACTGAGCTCCGGTTCCAGGCCTGACGGCTCCAAAGCTCATGCTGCTTGTGACGTCAGAGAAAGGCAGGCCGCTCGCCGGCCGGGCCCGCGGCCATCTGCAGAGCCCGCGGCAGCGTCTGCCTCTCGTCCGTGCAGAACCTGGAGCGAGAGCTCGGCCTCGTGGGACCGGGATGCAGGTGGAGGTGCCCGATGTGCTCAGGTGCCTCTTTGGGCTTAAAGGCCGGTGTTCTCCATGAAGGTGCAAAGTCTGGGCCGGGTCTCACTTCTTCAGTCCAGAAACGTCACTTGGGCCTAATGCGTGCTGCTGGCCGTGTGGCAGTGAACAGGCCAGGCGTGGTCCCTGACCCTGAGGAGCTGAGCTCAGCAGAGAAGACACAGGTTAACAGATGATTCCGCATCTCGGTGAGGCTGCGCATGAGGCAGGCAGCAGTGAGGGCGCGGTGTCCGGCGTGGAGGGCCGGGGCGAGGGGCGCCACCTGCCGTCGGAGCTGGTGGAGGGTGGGAGGGGGCAGTGGCCTCTTCCTCGCCCGAGGCGACGCCGCCTCCCTGGGCGTGCCGCCGGCGCCCACGCACGGGGGTGGCCCGCGTGGCCCGCGTGTTTTTAGGTCACGCGCAGGACTTGGTGAGTTCGTGCTCTTCGGCGCCCGGCGTGTCCTGAAACAGTGCAGATTCCACTCCCTGCAGCTGCCGTGCGCCCTGAAAACAGCTGTCCCCGGTCACACAGAAGCGCCGTTGTTCTCACAGCCCTGGCTCCACACCCGCACTTAATAACCTGACACCAGCCGAAGACGAGTCTGCAAAAACGTATCAGCACCAAAACTATCACTGACCTAGCAAACTGATGGCGAGGAAGAAAGGTGAGAAGGCGCACTGCTGTGAATGGATTATCTCCCTTTAGAATTCTCTAAACAGCTTGAAAAATGAGTTCCAGGAACTTAAGTCTGGATTTCGAGTTTAGGAACAGTATTTTAAGTCGCCTTTTCAAGTACAACGTTTTCTAGAGAAACGAGATCCAGTAAACCCACTATACAGAAGTAAAATGCAGTGAAAGCCCCCTGCACTCTGAGAGAAGAGGGGAGTGGCGGGGGGCGGGGGGCACAGGTCGGGGACGGGCCTCAGCGGCAGGGCTGCAAGCAGGCCAGGGCGTAGGGGAGAGGAAGGGCGAGAGACCCGGTCACCGCCCAGCGAGGCGATGGCGTTGAAAATGGCAAACCCGGCTACAGTCCATGTGTGGACTCCGTGGTGCCTTTGGGGGTGAGAGCCCTGTGACTCCTTTTCGTCCTAGCAAAGCCTTCGCATTGGATACTCCGAGCTGCCCATCTTGAAGTTGGCTGGAAAAAAAAAGTTTATATGTCTGGGGGTAACAGCCTTAAACTCACAGACTAAATGTAGTGACAATCAGAAGAACAAGTAAAGAACAGGTGAATGGTCCAGTCTTTCCAGGATAAATGTAGTTTTCAGCCTCAGGAAACCAGCCGTCCAGCCTTCTTTCTGCTGCAGCCTCAGCATTGGCTTCTGACAGTGGAGTGAGCAAAGCCCTCACCTGGAGGGAGGCGGGGCCAGACACGCAGGTGCGGGAAGCGCTACCAAGAGAAGTTTACAGCCAGAAAAATCAGCCAGTCACGAATTCCAGGCCTAGGATCTTAGCACGGCGACTGAGGGAGCTGGCAGAGGAGCGGCTGCCGTGGGGACAGCCCTGGCGGGACGCGGAAGTGCTCGTTCACGGCGTAAGCGTCACACGAGCCGCCTGCACACACGGCACGGCCGTCTTGTCCCTGGAAACGAGGCCCACGGCGTTACTCATCCCCCGGCCTTGCACCTGCTGGCCCCCTGCCGGGGTGGCTCCCTGCTGCCCTGCCCAGCACACTCCTCGGCTTCTAAGACTCTGCTCAGCTCCCGCGACCCTGTCCCAGCTGCCCAGCCGGGCCCGAGCCTCCTCAGGGCTCCCCAGACCCTTGGCGGCCCAGCGCTGTGCCTTCTCTGTCCCTGTGACCTGCGACGCGCCAGAGCCTGGCCGCGGTGCTCACGGAGCACTGTCGGGTGAACGTTCACCCGATGCCGCGGCCGGGGCTGCCGCGGCTCGGAACAGGGGTAAAGTCGGTGTCGCGGGAAGGGCCGCCAGGTCGTCCGTGTGTGGGGTTTCCCCCTAACCCCGCCACGTCTAGTTTCGAGAAAGAGCAGCATGGAGCAGGCGCTGGCCGTGCGGCGTGGAGACGCCGGCGGGGCGTGAAACACCCCAACGCGTTCTCAGTGCGCACACTTACGCGACTGAAGGACTATCAAGGACAGCGCGCGTCCCCTGAGCGAGACGTAGTCCACGGGTGGGGAAACCGAAGCGCAGGAGGGGCCGCTGGGGAAAGGACAGGCGGGGCCGGTGTCAGTGACGCGTCCCCAGGGCGGCCGCGGGCTCCAAGCGGGAGAAGAGCGTGGGCAGGTAACGGGGCTCCGAAGTCACTTACTGCGTGTCGGTCACTTACTGCGGCTGGCGCTGGAAAAGCGGTGGCCCTGCGGGGCCCTGTGTCTGCGCAAGGCGGGAGCACGCGTCTCCAAGGGACCGACGCGCAGGAACGCAGCGGTCGGGGCCCTGAAGACGGTGCCTCCGTCTGCGAGTGACAGCTCGCGACCCGCGGGCGCCGTGCTCGCCCGGGGCTGCAGGGGACACGCCGGCAGCCCCCCGTGTGCGTCACGGGCCACACGTGTCGTCAGCCCGCCCTCCGGTTAGCGGCGGAACAGCCCCGTCAGGTCGGAGCAGTGACCGTGAACCTTCGTGTCTTTCTTCAAGAAACCAGGACAGGGCAGGGGCCAGAGCTGTGGGGAGCGAGGTCAGAGGCCTGGTGGTCCGCTCGGCCAGCCGCGCTGTGCCAAAGGCTCCGTGACTTGTCACAGGAACTTACTTAGAATTGAACTTTTAAAATACAGAACCAACCGTAAACGTAGGCTTTTTACGTTCACTACCAAAATAAGTGCCCAGCACCTTCGATGGCTGCCACCGTGAGTTTGGAGGATCTGCTAAAATCAGGACTGTCACCGTCCAAGGCCCGGGGAAAAGGAGCATCAGCCACGTGGCCCTCTGACCAGAAGCCAGGCCCGCGGCCCGCCCGCGGGGCCCCACACCTGGGGGCGTGCCGGGGGGACGTGCCGTGCGCGGTCCCTCCAGTGACGGCTGCTGCAGCATAGGGCACGGCGCGCTCCGGGGTGCAGCGCCCATCAGCACGACCGTTCCTCGCCTGTTACTCTGCACGTTTTTGCAGCGCGGGTGTGTTCACGCGCCTGGCTCCTCACCTAGGCGCGTGGCCTCAGGTGAGCGACACGTTCGGTCTGAAGTAGCAGGCCGCACGGTGGGCCTCAGGCCCGCGGGGAAGGACCTTGGACGTGGCGGCTGAAGCAGTAACGGGAAGGTGAGTGGCAGAGGAGCGAAGATGCACAGTCTTGGCGTCCACCCTCACCCTGGCCTCTGGAGCTGACCCTTCTGAGTGTGTTAACACTGAGAAACAGACCTGCGGTTACTGATGTGCAGCTAGGGCCTGGAGCACGTGTACACATGCAGCCTGGTAAAAACGTTTAAATGGGTAAAACGATTGGGTTTTTCCTTGAAAATTAGGAGACATGAAATTACGTGTGGCTCTTTAGAATCGAAGTTATTTTATTCGCACGTGTTTTAAGGTAACATTGCTTCAGATCAGTGCTGGAGGAGGAAGTTCAGCTTCCTCTGGCAAAAATCACGTGTAGGAGGCGGTGTGACTCCAGGTCACGTGAGGCCCCGGGTCCTCTGGGGTTGGCTTAAGCTCAGGCCTGCAGGGGTGGGGACCCTCGCAGCGTGGTGCGATCAGGCCCACCAGCCTCACCGCGGTCCGGCCCTTGTTGGGTCCTTGCTCATCTTCCTTCTCTCCCTCGAGGTGTCTGAGCGCTTGAATCAGCCAGGAGTGGCGATAGGTCTGGCCTGGACACCCTTGGGCGGGGAAATCATGTTCGTGGAGGCAAGTCGCATGGACGGCGAAGGCCAGCTGACGCTGACCGGCCAGCTAGGCGACGTCATGAAGGAGTCTGCCCACCTGGCCATCAGCTGGCTCCGCAGCAACGCAAAGAAGTACCATCTGACCAACGGTGAGTGGCCGGCCGTCTGACCAACGGTGAGTGGCCGGCCGCAGCTGAAGCGGCCGTGGGCCAGGGGGGGCGGGGGGCCTCTGCGTCACGCAGTCGGGCCGCCAAGGGTCAGGCAAGCTTCGAGCGACCAGCAGCTCCTCCGGACCCTGAAGCCTTGGCAGGTCCAGTCCCCACTGCAGGGCGGCCCGGCGAGGTTCAGCCCTGCTTTGGGAGAGAATGAAGCTGTTTTTCGTGCGCACACGACTGTACTACGTATCAATATTGTGAAGGCGTCACTGACCCAAAACATTCCTTTTTATCTCTTTGATTCTCTTTTTTAGGAGAAAAGGAAAATAAGTTTGATTTTTCTACATTAAAATTTTCTCTTTTTAGCTTCTGGGAGTTTCGATCTTCTTGACAACACAGACATCCATCTGCACTTCCCGGCGGGCGCTGTCACAAAAGATGGGCCATCCGCGGGAGTCACCATCGTGACCTGTCTCGCCTCACTCTTCAGCGGCCGGCTGGTGCGTTCAGACGTAGCCATGACCGGCGAAATCACACTGAGAGGGCTTGTTCTTCCGGTGAGAAAACTCTTCAAATGGCTTTTTAATTTAAAATTTTAAATTTCAGTTAACTGTACCGTTAATTTTATCGTGCTTGCCTTCCTATCAATACCTTAGTTTTAAGTACATATTAAATTTTTATACCTGTAACTAATCATATTTTTAAATTTTGATCAGATAAAAGGAAAAGTTTTTCCCATATTCTCCCTTCTACTAAGAATGAAGGCTTGCTAAGGGAAAAAAACATCAGGCTGGGCATCAGAATGCTCAGGTGAAGACCGGAGGCTTTGTTCTCATAGCAAATTGCTATATATGTAGTATAGGTAAAAAATAGAGCTGCTGTTTTTAAACATTAAGCCCAGTTCCTCACCTGAAGTTCCTGGAAGACCTGTGCTAGCAAAAACGTAGATTATGATGGTTGATAGATTTACGGGGGGGGGAGTAGTATGAAATGAAAACTAATAACGACTAACCATGTCTTTGCTAAATTTTGAAAAAGTGCTGTACGTACGGGGCCTTGGGACACCACGGTCTGTAGCCTAAATATGTAAAAACATGGATAAAATACAGAGCGCCTGGGACTTTAGGTCATCAGTTACCTGTACCAGTCTACAAAACTTTGGCAGGTTTATAGGAAAATGAAGAAAAAAAGGAAAGTTGTTCTGAGAACATCTTTATGATAGTGATGAAATTAGGTCACAGAATCATGAATTAGGGACACTAAAAACGTTCTCAGAAAAAATTAGAAAAGACATTTTTAATATATAACATGTTCTCAGTTTCTCACGTGATGAGCAATGGGTCCGGTCGGCAGGACGCCCCGTCTCCCGCCTCAGGGCTTGTCCAGAGGCCGCTCGGGTGACCCCAGGCTGGCGGCTGGCCTCCAGGCATCGTGACGGAGGCCGAGCCGGGTGCCGTGCCGCCCACCAGGCTGCCTCTGGGACAGGGGGCTGGACCGCGCCTTTCCAAGGGACCAGCCTGGGGCGTTTAAAGCCTCGAGAGCCAGGTCTCGCCAGGGTACCCGCCTCCCGCCGGGGCAGCGGCTGGGCTCTGGGACAAGTGTGGACAGTCCAAGGTGGGGCGCTCTGCCCGGCCGGCCTGTAGACCAGATGCCGGGGTTCCGGGGCAGGGCGGAGGGGCGCCCACCGGCATACCGGCGTTCGTGGGCAGAGTGGTGGGCCTGTCAGCCTGAGGGTTTAACAGAACACGAGCTGAAATGTGAAGAGGAAAGTTTAGGCTCCTTAGCGGCTCTCCTAGCTCGTGGTGGGACAAAACAAGATAACCTGATGGGTCGGGGTCCTCTGCAGCCCGAGGACGGTCACAGCCTCACGTGCGTCTCTCCCTCCAGGTGGGCGGAATGAAAGACAAAGTGCTGGCAGCGCACAGGGCAGGGCTGAAGTGCGTCATCATCCCGCAGAGGAACGAGAAGGACCTGGAGGAGATCCCGGGCCACGTGCGCCAGGACCTGAGCTTCATCACGGCGGGCTGCCTGGACGACGTCCTCAACGCAGCCTTCGATGGCGGCTTCCCTGTCAAGGCCAGGCCCAGCGTCCTGAACAGCAAGCTGTAGGCTCGGGCCGCAGCCTCTCAGGACCCGCGTCGCGGGCGCCAGAGTGCTGGCAAGGTCGCCCCTTCACGCTGAGTGTGATCCCAGAATTAACGAACCTCACTCCGGTGGTGGCTGGTATGAACTCCAGAGATGCCCCTGTAATAAACTGATTAAAGATTAAAGAGTTCTCTCGTCTTTAGTGGGGACTGCTGCCCCGGCAGGTGCAGGGGGCTGCCGTCGGCACGCTGCTGGGACACAGGCGTCTGCATCTCCTGGGGACCAGGGGCAGGCGCGTTCTCGGGGCGAGGCAGGTGCGCGGTCCAGGTCAAGAACCACTGGCCTGGGCCGTCACCGTAGCAGCTTCGTCTGCAGCTGTCACCCGATCCCAGAAGGAGTCGCTCTGAAGGGGACCTGGGCACAGGTGAGGAGCGCGCCAACGGCAAGTCTTTCTGGGGACAGTCACCTGCGGAGAGCGAGCTCTGGTGGGCTCTGCACAGGGGGTGGGGGAGCGGCATTCAGAACGTAACTTAACGGGCAGAGTGACGTGTGAGCGCACAGCACGGAAACACACCGGCTCCCAACGCCTGTCACCTTAGGAAAAGTCCAGGCCCCGGGGGGAGGCAGCCACCGTCCTGCGATGGCCCTCACACTTATCCCGACTCCTGCCAGCTCCCCTCCTGCTCCGCTGGCCGACACGGGCTCCCAGGTCTGGTAGCCCCTGGCTGTGCCTCTCCTGTGACTGAAAGGCTTGTCGGCTAACTCGCTGTGCGACCTGTAAAATGCCAGTGTGACGTGACCATGAAGATTAAGTTAGAGTGCAGTGTAAAATGACGTCGAGCAATTTCTAACGACGACTCCAGCCAATGATGGACCTCGGAATCAAAACATAAGGCCATGTGAGGACACTTACTTCGGAGTGTCCTGGATGAGAATGGGGTCCTCGAGTCCCCCGAACGCCGCACTCAGCCTGCCGGTGAGACCACCGTGTCCTGGCAGCACACGTCCCGGCCCGGGGCACGTCACGGCTGGCAGGAGAGAGGATGTCGGGACAGCTGAAGACGCCGACTCGTCACTGTTGTGATCCGGTCATTTCCGTTCAGTCACCCTGCAGAGAAGGAAAAGGGCCCGTTAGTTAGTGTTCAGCACCCACAGGGAGCCGGTCACACCGTCGCTGCCGTGTTCCACCCGCGGTGGCACCAAGCACACTCTGAAAGGGGGGTGACGGCGCCCCCCCCACGGGGGCCCTGACCAGGCGGCCTGGTGTTGGCCTCGGCGGTGACGCGCGCCATTTGCTCAGGAGGAGCTGTCTGGAGACCCCGCTGTGGGACATTAACAGACGGACCTCCATTTCTCGAGCATCGTCTTTCATTTTTTTTAAGTCTAAGCTCTTTTATTCACTTTTTTTCACTGGGGCAAAATAACAAAATTGACCATTTTCACCATGTTTAAGTATAATTCAGAAGCAGTTACACTCACAGTATAGTGCGACCATCACTACCATATCCAAAACTTTGTCATCATGTTAACCTGAAACTGATGAGCAGTAGCTCCCCATCCCTCCCCCGAACCCCGTTCCTGGCGTTGCCCACCGTGCTGTCTCTGAATGCACACACGGCGGGGGGGGGGGGGAGACCGCGAGTCTAGCCGTGCCATCAGCCCGCTTCCGTGACCCCGGCCCCGTCTGTACCCGCCTCGTGTACCCTGCACGGACGGCCACAGTGCTGGCTGGCGGCTCACACTCAGCTCACCCTAGTGCCTTCTCATCTTACTCATCAATTCCAGTGCGACAGTCACAGACTGGCCCGGTGTTTTGCTTTTCATTTGGGTCACTTACCAATTCTTCCACCCAGGAAGCCCAATGAAATGAGACTCTCGTGAGCAGGGTCACTGCGGATGTCCCTGGACATAAAAGCTCTTGAGCTCCTGGGGGCCTGGGGGGGGGGGGTGACTAGGGTTTCTGGTGAGCCAAAATAACTATAGCCACTCGTGTAAGTTTCAAGTCTGCAGAAATGTAGGCCTTAAAAAAATGTCACACATTATCATTAAAATTGCTCGAAGCAGAAGAAAAAATTGTTCTCCAACACCCACTGACATACTGAACTGGCCCATGATCGAATTCAACAGGACGAGTTCAAGTTTAAAGTAAAGTATAAAAGCAAAACAACAAAGTCAAGGAGTGCCTGATTCAACCCCCGGAAAGCAAGCACCCACACACCCAAAGAGGGGCGGGGGCATCACTGGGGGAAAGCGGAATTCTGACTTTAACAAAGCGAGGTAAGAACAAACAAGACCTCGATCTCCAATGGACCAAGAAACATGGCTGTAGGTCTCCTCATCCCTGTAAGCCAAGAATATGAAGACAACTTAGTAGAAATAGAAATATTAAAACATCAACCTTATTAATAGTCAAACAGGAAATTTACTATCTTCATTTGCATGAATTAGCAAAATATAGGTTACAGTGAAATGGAAAATCCTTCATACAGCTGCCGTGTCCACAAACCCCTCCAGAAAGTGGTGATAAAAGTATCAAAACCGTAACATAAAAAATGATCCCAAGAATATCATCAGAAAACAAACATGCACGAGTTATTTATAAATAGCCAAAAAATTTACCTGAACAAAACAGACGAAGCAAATATCCAACATCAGGAAATCGGCTAAAATTACAGTTGATCCTCACAAAATGCTAAATGATCATCTGTGTGGGGATGTGAGGTTACAGAATCACATGATCCAAAATGACATAATTTCAAAATAAATGTGTAAATAAGCACACGTAAACATAAAGGCCTAGAAAAACAAAAACATTCAGTCGTATAGAGCTCTAGTGTGTGTGCCATTTTCTAACTTCCAAAGTCTATATATTGAGCACACTTAAAAAATGACACAAAAATAAGTTGATCCGTGAAGAATGCAAGGGGAGGGGCCACCGACCCCCACGCGGCCAGAACTCCACGTGTGACTTCTGACTCCTGGTAACGTAAGCTGTCTGCTAACACGTATTCCGGATGCTGTACTAGGCACTGTATTCTTACGATAAAGTAAGCTGGAGAAAAGGAAATGTCAACATCGTCAAGGAAATCACATTGACAGCACTGTGCTTATTGCAAAAGGCCCACATACAAGCAGACCTGCGCGGTGCAAACCCGTTGTCCCAGGATCAGCTGTATATTAATAAAAGAGGAGAAAAAGCTGCTTTTTCAAACACGCATGCTAACAGGAACAGACCTGGACGGATAATGGTGGCTGACCTGTGTTCTCTTTCACCCCAAAAATGGTTCCATAAGCACTTCATATAACTAATTCAAAAAATAACTTCCATAAGGCAGAGACGACACGGTCTTATCTAAAACGGTGAGAAGTCCTGTTATCCAGAGCCGCTAGTGGTGCTGGGAGAGCAGGGAAGTCCAAAGTAACTGTAACTGACTTTCTACAGGTAGGGTACCCCTAGAAGCCACACAAAATAAAACGGCTTCTGGCCTTTCAGAAGGCGAGGTCACAGCCTGCCAGCTGCCTCAGCAGAGCTGACAGTGACCGACATGGAGCTAGTTAAGAGCATAGTAACAGCAGCTGTTTGTTGAGTGTTTACTATGTGTCGAACACCGTCTCAGGTACTACTTCTACCCCGTTTTAACCCTTTAAGGGAGCTGCCATAATTAACCCCGTTTTACACAAGAGGAAACTGGGAGCTCAAAGTCACTCAGCTGGCAGGTGGGTGAGGGCCGGGACTGGCACGAGGCCCCTGGAAGTCCAGCTACACAGCCAGGTTCGTGATCCCTAGGCTATGCAGTAGTAACTCGTTCTTACTGTTTTCTTAGAGGAGAAAGTGATCAGCATCTTAGCTAACCAGCCTCCTAACAGCTGCCAGAGCCCATAGGTAAGCAGGAGGGAGGGGAGCCCAGCCCAGGCGGACGCCTGTGTCCCGTCTCGTGCTGTCAACGCTCCGTTTCCAAATGCGGGACGTTGCTGTCTGCCATCGTGTACAGACGGGAACAGGAAAATAACTTTGGATGTTAATCAAGCTTAGAGCTGAAGCAAACACAAAAGAGTTTTTAATTTGCCAGATATTCTTTTAATGAGAATTATAAAAGACCAAAAACATTTTTTTTTGCAAACTGCCTTTTTTAAACAAATGATTTGCTTTTAATTACAAATACTGTGTAAGACGATGCCTTCTTTTGCAAAACCAATAAATACAAGAACAAATTTTAAACATATGTGATTTGTCTAAGATATTTGGGGAAAAAAAGCCTGATTTTTTTTTTCGATATTAAAAAAAAAAAATCAGTATACCCTAACCTTTCAATGAATAAGTCTGAAGGTATGACTCAACTGGAGAAGGGGGTGAGGAGGCTCGGGAGGGGGAAGAGCTGGGGGCAGGGAGAAAGCGCCCATGAGCACACGTGAGAGACAGACCAACCATCTTACAGCCGCTTTCAATAGCTTCTGATACATCTTCCAATGTCACCTTTCCTTTCGGGAACTCTTACCCTCACAAAATAGCTGAATTTAAAATATTTCTAACGAACTGATTAATAGGGAGAAAAAGAAAATATGTATGGAACACATATGTATAAGCTTTACCATAAACAATTATGCATATCAAAAAGACACTAACTTTTAAAAGGTACAAAAAAAGGTGAGGAAAAGCCTGAATTACAGAAAAGAAAGTCAAATTTATTTAATGAAAAACTAGAATTAATAAAAATTAGCAAATACACACAAAAAATATACACACAGAGCAGCACTATGTATCGACTCACAACAGGGAAAAGCAGTGGTCCAAGACCACCCCACATGGCTTGTCAGTTAAAGGAAAAAAAAACCCGCACGCACGCACGCACGCACACGCCCACACACGCGAGAACAGAACAAAAACAAACAAACAAAAACCCAGTATTTTTCAACAGCACACTCAATCTATAACAAACACAAATTCAGAATTATTTTACAACGCTTCCTTTCTTAATACAAAAGATGCCCATCCTGGGTGTATATATATTTTTTTCAGTGGTTTACTGCTGACTTATTTTTAAATATATTAGTGTTACTACATGCAACTGCTTCCTGTAGTTAACAGCCTTTCCTTTTATTTACCTTCACGTGTCTGGCTTCCGCCCACCACCAGTGCAGGCTGGCAGGCGAGGCGGGCCTATTCTCTGTGAAACTGAACGCAACGGTTCTAAACACTGGCCAGAAAATGTCCGATTGCCATTTCAACACATGGAAATAGTTACATTGATGCCTAAGTTGCCGTTTTCTGCAAAAAGCTGTGCGATGCTGGTGTCGAAGACTAGACAGTCGCTGTTCATGATGGCCGTCGCGATGCCCTCGTGAATAGACCGCGGCGTGGCTTCCCAAGTCAATCGCCGCCTGTGGCCGTTCAGCTCAAGTCGATACGCAAAGTTCTCGGCTTGCTTGCGCGTTCCTATCAGCTGTACGATTGCAAAGAACTGCTGGTGACCGTCGTACTTTTCCTGCTTCTCCAAGACGAGCATGAAGTGGAAGCCGAAGCAGGACTGCATCATCACCCAGTCCACGGCGCCCGGGAGGTTGATGTCCGTGGCGAGGAACACGATGTCCTCCCCCTGCAGCGTCGTGATGGACTTGTGCTGATGCATCAGGTGAGGCATGACCGCATCCAAGGAGCCTTGCCACTTGCAGGAAGCCCCGGGGCACGGGCAGGAGTAAGGCCTGAACTCACAGAGCTCTTCGTGGTCTGCTTTTTCTGTGTGTGGCAGGGTTATTTCACATCCGGAAGAGGCGTATTTACAAGGGAAAAGTACTGAATTGGCCACTTTCTCCATAGCCAAGTTGCGGATGGACCCCAGCGGGCCCCGGCATGTTGGACAGCACGTGAGCTTCGGGCGACAGTTGCTACAGACAAGATGGCCACTCTGACACTGCAGAATGGGTGGCAACACGTAGTCAAAGCAGACCGGACACTCGAAGAGACTCGCCAAGTCATTGTTGGACGCGGTTGTGCCGGTGAGGGCGGGCACCCTCTGGGACGGCGTGCACTTTGAGGTTCCCGTGGGTAAAGCTGTTGCGGTCTGACGGCTCATTTCTGCAATGCAAGCATAAAGAAGAATAAAAGGAGGCGAGGGAAAAGTAAGGGCAGCTTTCACTTGTTTTACAAATGTGTACATTCTAGAAATGCGTGTCCTATGCAAACTTTAGTGTGAGCAAAATACGGAAAATAAACAGGGTTATAACAACGTAAATTACACAAAATATGCCTTTCGATTATTAGGGGTTACGCGCTGGTTGAAACCTCTCTTCAAAATGGTTCGGAACACTTTAGAACGCCCTTGAAAAAGGAGTTGAAAACATCAGCCTTGAGCGGGCTCCACGGAGTAAACGCTGACGCAGAAGCCGGGCCACAGCAACCGGGCGACGCTAAGGGGACGCTAAGCACCGCCAGGAGGGCCCTCGGTGCCGCCTGGACCGCCTCCTCCCTGCCTTCCACGCCCCTACTGCCCCTGCTGCTCCCCCCACGCAGTCTATTTGGTTCCCACTCCGAGTCAGACAGCTACAGGGAGTTTTAGGTGACCCAAGGGATCGCCAAGGTGTGGGCTCTAAGTCCCCCTGGTGAGACCCGCTGTCTGGCCTCGGTGTGTGTGGAACGGAGGGCCACAGGGCCTGCTGCCGGCCCACTGTCCATCTGCTTCTACGAAGTCTTTGCCCGGGACGGTAACATCAGCTCCACGTTACTCCTGTTTCCTCCTGATCAGTGCCCCCTCCAAAGTGAGGGAGGCCAGAGGACAAATGGAGGGCCATCCTCAGTTTTAAGCTGGTATTTAGGGAAAACAAACCATTCTATTCTAATTCCATTCCACAATATAAATCAGATATAATTTGCAAAGAGGAAGAAAAGTCAGGAAACGGTAAACTAAGAATAAAGATAAAGCACCAGGGAGACACACACAACTCTGGGGATGGGGGGCTGAGCCCACAGGTAAAGAATCCTTTGTGCCCTCGGGCTCAGCGCTGTTGCCAAGACATTCATCAGCGCAGTCGTAAACATTAAGAAATAAATGTCATCTGGAAGAAACGATCAACACTGTCGCTAACCTGAGAGGCTGAACGAAAGATAAAAACAAGTTCCTATTCTCAAGAGTCTGTCTGGGTGACACAAGATCAGTCCACTGGCGGCCAGACAGCGCGCTCCCAACGACGACGTAAGACTATTTCCACAAAATTAAAGGCTAATGCGTCAAATTTAATGTACTTTCAATCATAATTATTATTCTGCTGCAAAGAATTTAACTTTGAAAAAACAATGCGGGTTACCATGTAAATGCAATTTGGGTTACATTACTCTAGACACCGTAAATGGGGGCTGAGGGTGCCAAAAGATTAATTCCACCGTCACTAAAGGAAAATTGTGAAGTTCAAGGGAAACAGAAGCACAGCAGAACTCCATCATATAATGTGGCTCATCACAGACATTTAGGACAACATGAATCAGTTGCCATCCGACACCTGTAAAACCAGGTGCTCCAGCCCAACAAACAAGCTACAAAGGGACTCTCCTGTGATCCAGCTTCCCAGAGGAGACTCTGCAAATGACGATCCATGCATTTCAGGGCACTTGTAAAACAATGGGGTTACAGCACTGCCAAAACCCCCATGTTTTCTGTCTGCCTATTTCGGGTCCATTTTACGCTGCTCATTTAAGTGAGCGATAACAACTGGAAAGTGGTTCCTTAGGCACAAAACAGTCGAAGCTATTTATGTCTTCCAAATCACCAAACCAAAATGGCTAATCACGTGGAGGGTCTGTACACTCCGTCTGCACTCAACGTACTACCAAGCAAGGAAACAACGCTTTCATTTCTTGGCCTCGCCAAAGAGTTATACATTTATCAATACTTCAGGTTTATGTTATAACATATCTTCACTATTTTCCCAAACATTGTAGAAAGCACAATTTAAGTTCCTATTCGAAGTGTGAAGAACGAGTGAAATGTGGCAGGTGTTACAGGAAAGCGGCTGCTAGGAAGGAGGAAAGGAACCCTGCCCCACCTCCCAACATGAGGCACCCACACAGCTCCCCGGGAACCCAGCCCATACCGAGAGCTCAAGACACACTCTGCAGAAGTCGTGGCGTAACATGAAGTTTGATTTAAATTGAGCAAAGCACAGCAGACCCGAAAACACGGAACCGCGCGCTCAGTTACGCAGCAGCCAGTCCCTGACCCAGTCGGACTCCACCGGCTCACAACTTCCCCTGTTCGCAGCCTAAGCGCCCCGGTCTCTTAAATGCCAATACCTTTCCTCTTCCTTGTCCAAGCGGCTGGTACACACGGGAGCAAGACGCCCCTCCAGGAGCACAGAGAAGTCAGGGCCGCCTTCCCGGTCATGGGCGGGCGGGCGGCGCGCGGCCCTTCCCCCCGCCGCAGCGACAGCTTGTAGCAGAGGCCCCTCCCGATCCGCGTCTGTGCCGAGGCATGTCGGGGTAGGGGTCACGCTGTCAAGAAGTGAAGGGGAGCCCCCTGCTCCATCCACTCCATTCGCCCTTCAGAAGCACCGGCTACGGAGGCACAGAAACGAGGCCTCTCCCGTCCCAAGTGGAGTGGACCACACCTCCCGGAGCTCAAATCCAACTGCGTCTCCAAAAATGGGCGCCATCGTTGGGCTGGCCTGCGCTGGGCCCTAAATCTTCCTCTGTCTCAGCAGTTTCTCTTCCCCAGATTCATGAGCTCGGCTCCGGCCAGCTCGGGTAAAGGACGGGGCAGAGGGTGCGCGGTGGAGAACCTGGAGAAGGAGGCGCTCTCGGGGCTGGCTCCGGAGCTCCTCCGCGAAGAGCCATTTGAAGCCAAGGGCCGGCTGGGCCGGGCGCAGCTGGGAAAGCCGGCCCCGCCCGGGAGCGCCGGCCTGCCGCAGGCTCCCACGGCCGGGGCGGGAGGGGGCGTGCCCGCCAGCTCCGCCCGCCCCGCCCCCGCCCGCCCAGGCCTCGCCCAGGCCCCGCCCCACCTGGCACAGGGCGGCCCCAGAGGGGCCCCCCCACCCGCGCATCCGCAACTTCGACCCTGGAGGGCAAATCCCCTTAACCCCCAGCACTTCCACCAGCTTACATTTAGGTCGAAACATGACGTTTTTGTAGGCCAAAATACTTGGATATCGGCAATTTCGTGGGGTTCCAGCCTCAGAGCTACGCAGAGTACACGGAGATACGTGGCCAGACAGGCGCCCTTATCTGCTCTCTCCAGCACTCTCCCGGTTAACCCCTCCGACTCTGTTTTCATAGAGTAAAAGCATTCTTCTCACTTCATTCGATAACTTCACCGGGCTCAGCTTCAGTATTGCCTCAGATCTAACTCACTCCTCCATTTCTACCTGTCAGCACCCCTCCGCCCCCCGTGAAAAGGCTGCAGTGAGAGCAGTCAACGCGTAGCCATAGTAAGCTCCCACTTCAACCTCCAAACTGAGACTACTTACTCTCTTCCCTGGGAAAGCCATCCTAAATGACCTCATTAAACAGAGCAGCTTGTTGTGTTTTTAAACAAGCATTACCCTTGCCCCAATAAAGGTCCGGGCCTCAGATTTGCATTGCCTCAGCTGGTGCGTTCAGGTGTAACCTGTCATTACATCATGCTTAGGGCCGCCAGTAAACGCAGCTAGAGCTGATAGTGGGAGTGAACCCTGGGCCGGAAATTGTAAATTACCCACTTTCAGCATCAAATTTTAACTCGAATCACTTTCTTCCACCCTATTAATAGCGTGTTCAATCACCTCACCTTATTTTATCATTACGCAACATAAAACATCATTAGGAGTAGAAATAAATAAACTATTATTACCCATGTTTTTAACTGTTTAACACATATTCATTCCGGATAGGTCTCAGGTTTCCAGGGCGGGCACTTCAAATGTTTTAGGCACAGAAACTCTTTCCAAACAGAATTAAGCCAGGACCCAAATGTTTAAAACAAGGAGATTACTGATTCCTCACGCAAAAGAAAAGGAAATCATTTTCCCCCACAAACTGCGGAAGGACCTGCAGAGAGCCTTACAGCACCCTCTGAAAACCACCGATCCCAGGAAAACAGGAAAAGCCCAAGTGTCCAGGAGCCGTCTGCACCTGACCCACACGCGGCCTTCGCGGCCTGCTCAGCTATGAAACTGGGACATTTCCAGCCTCACATGGCTTTTGCTGAGATTAAGGGAGGTGGGTAACTTATATGTATCATAGGTGACACATAGCCCTGAACATGGAAGGGTTCACCTGAGACCTCCAAAAGTTCCCTGCCTGGGGTCATCAGCCTTAGAGACTTAGGCCCAGTGGGTCCCAGACACACACTCTGAGACGCATTTAAGTGTAGCTTGTGAAGGTGACCAATCATGTCTGCCAAAGACCAACTGTCATTTAACTAACTTTTAGTAAAATAAACCTTAACAGAATTTCTCAGCTAGGTATAATACTCATCTACACTGATTCTACAAAGAGCTGGAAATATCAGACAAACTCATTACACTAAAACAAGCCCACAGAATCCAAAGCGAATATCCAAAATTTTCCAAGAGTGCACTAATTACCTATACTGTCTAAAGACATCAAACCCGGTTTGGTATAAAGTTTAAAGAGATTTTAATCTAAATAAAAACACTTTAGGGTCAGCCTTTAATGTGTACTAATAATTTAGAGCATTGAACCACTGTTTTGACACACTAACATACAGAAGCAGGTGGACTTCAACTTTTATTCTCAATTTCGGGTGGGAACCTGTCTCCTTTTATTAAATGGCAGATGAAGAATTTCTCTGATCAGTCAAAATCACATGCCTGGCTACTCTAATAATGATGCTGTGCTTACCATTTTCTTCCAGTTTACAAATGTCACTAGAGCAGGCCCCATTATACATGCCCCACCTCAAAGATGTCCCATTCTAATCCCTGCCACTGGACCAGTGAAAATGTTTACAGCAATGGCAGCAGCCTAACAGAGTTACTTATAAAATGACAGTTGAAAATGGAGAAACAGACATGAAAAATGGATCACAATGTATCACTGAGCAAGTTATAAACAGAACATATCCGGGAATTCCCCGGTGGGCTGAGAAACTCAGAAGACTATGTATGCACCAGAAAACGACCAGTTATCTGGGTGGTAGGATACTGATTTTTAGCTGTATGTCCTTCAAGGGGGGGAATTAAGAAACTGCTTTATAAAAATCCATCTGACTGTAAAATTTCAATTAAAATAATAAAATTTGCATTCTTAATTTAGAAAAAAAGGTAAGATGCAAATATTGTCACCCTTTTTACTTCTCCAAAAACTATTCTTGGAAATTACTATTTACTGTAAAATAAAAAAATATAGGCTCAGATTATAAATTTGCTCTGTATCAGAAATCAATAGGTTAAATGGAACTACTTCGTTCCAAACATTTAAGGGCTTTCTCCTTTCCTCAACTCCTTTTTGCAGAAAAAGGTACTTTCTACATTTGACATTGTGATGGGTGCTGTGCAGAAAATGCTTGTTAGTTTGTAAAAAAAAAAAAAAATTGCTTCTATTTTAATATTTATTTTCTACAGACAAAATTAAAATTTAGACGGTCTCATTAAATATTCGGCATCTTAAAACATTAAAAGTTAACAATCAAACCTCATCATAAAACAATGTGAAGAAAAAAGTTAAGCAATCTATTTTTAGTTTCCAGAACTGTAGCAAAATAATAAGAAAAGTTTTTTGAATTGTATGTATTTCCCTCAAAGCACCCTTTCCCTCAAGGTAATTCGGAAAACTTTGTAGCGATAGAAGAAGAGTTACCGGCCTGTCAGACTGAGCGTGTGGCGGGGAAAGCCCCGGACAGAGGACAGAAGGCCATGCAGACAGAAGTCTGGTCTGAGCAAAGGTGATGACACAGAAACAGGAAAACGCAGCCCCTCACTCAAACGTGCAAAGCAAAGGACATTGGTTTTTTTTTTTTTTTTTTTTTATGCCTAAGTCACTGTATTTTGAGGATTCCACTTCTGGTAAAAAAAAATAATATACTCTTAATCAGAACCTATTAGGCACTACACAAGATACCGAAATATAACAAATGAGATGCAAAGTAGGAGATGCTTGTGAGATGTCTATTCAAACAAAGTAGCTGATCCACAAAAGAGCTAAGATTGGAGATTAAGAGTTAACAGCCAGATGCTCCCTGAAGTCGAAGAGCGGCTTGCCTAAAATGAGAGAAATCTCAACACTTAAAGACGTAAGGGTTCATTAAAGGAACAGGTAGTCGTCCCTGACTGCGACACTTCTCAAACTTCATTGGGCTTACTAACCACCTAGAGATCTTGTTAAAATGCAGAATCAGACTGAAAAGCAGAACTAGTCTGAAGCTGTTCCTGAGATTCTGCATGTTTAACCAGCGCCCAGGTATGTCCAATGCTCCTGGCTGAGGCCCATGCTAAGTAGCAAAAGTCTCAAGAACTGAGACACAAAGCAAAGGTGAGAGAAAACTGGGAAAGGGCCGTCTCTCAGAGTCAAAGGAAGATGGGGGTTTTAAAAGATATCCAAAAACTCACACATGCATCAATATTAGAATCAACTATGCTTTATCATAGTCTTATAAGCAACTTGCATTATTTCTGCAATCAGAAAAACATTTTTTAGAAGGCAAGAGGCAGACATGTTTAAATATGCAAGAACTCAAAGAATGTGATGTCTATGAACCCTTAAGAAAACTACTTGATAATCAAATCAAGTGATGAATGAAAATAAGTAATTCAGAAATGGTGATCCTGTTGTAAAGGGATTAAGGCTAGTCACAAGTGACTCCATCTAAATACAGAACTAAGACTACACTGGCGGCTTTACAATTACATATGGGAACGTAAATGTAAATCCTGGTAAGCTGCAAATAATTATGAAATAATTTAAAAATCACATGGTAAGGAAGTAGTAAAAAATGGGACAGCTGACCATGTGGAACCTGCTAAGAGGTGAGGTAAGGTCAGGCCATGGTTTGGCAAATAGAAAAGCTAAACGAATCGAGACCCAGATCTTAACACTTTCACAAAAATTAATTCAAAATGGATCACAGACCGAAATGTAAAATATAAAACTATAAAACTCCTAAAGGTAACATTGGAGAAAATCGAGATGTCCTTGGGTTTGGCAATGACTTCTAGAAACAACACCAAAGACATGAACCAGGAAAGAACAACTGGTAGCTGAACTTATTAAAATTTAAAATTTCTGTTCTGCAATGGACACTGTCAAGAGAACGAGAAGACTACTGACAGCTTGGGAAAAAACATTTGCTAAAGACACATCTGATAAAGGAGTAGGATCCAAAACATACAACGAACTCTTAAAATTCAACAATAAGAAAAGCTGATTTAAAAATGGGCCAACGACCTTAACAGACACCTCGCCAAAGAAGATACACAGGTGCAAATGAGCATCTGAAAACTTGCTCCACATCACATGGCAGCGGGGAAATGCGAGCTCAGACAACAACGGGATATCAGACACGCCTGCGCGAATGGCCAGCACCCAGAACACCGGCGGCAGCCATCGCCGGCGGGCACGTGGAGCCACAGGAACGCCCATTCACTGCTGGCGGGACGCAGGACAGTGCGGCCACTGTGGAAGGCAGTCTGGTAGTGTCTTACCAAACTAAACATACTCACACCGTGAGATCCAGTAATCACGCTCCCCAGCTCTTACCCAAGTGAGCTGAAAACTTACATCCACACAGAAACCTGCACACAGATGTTTACAGCAGCTTTATTCATGACTGCCTAAACCTGGTAGCAACCCAGATGTCCTTTAGTAGGTCAGTGGATAAACTCGTCCATCCAGACAACGGATTATTAAGCAGAGCGAAGACGAATCAATCTATCAAGCCGTGAAAAGACAAGGAGGAACCTTATACCCACATCAGTAATTCAAAGAGAAGCCAATCTGAAAAGGATACACACTGTGTGATTCCAATTACATGACATTCTGGAAAAGGCAGAACTGTGGGATCAGTGTCTGTCAGGGGTTAGTGGGGGAAGGAAGGATAAGTAGATCACAAAGGATTCTTAGAGTGGTGAAACTGTTCTGTGTATTATAACGGTGGATACATATCTTCGCACATTTGTCAAAATTCATAATATACAACACCAAGAGGGAACTATTAGTGTAAGCCATGGACTCTGGCTGATAGTGACGTACAAGGTAGGTGCATCAATTATGATAAATGTACCCTCTGGTGAGAGGGCGGGCTGATAATGGGGAGACTATGAATGGGGGGGCAGAGTAAATATGGGAAATCTCTGTACCTTCTGTTCAATTTGCTGTGAATCTATAACTTCTCTAAAAAGTAAAGCTCATTTAAAAAATAGTAACACCGTGGTAAAATACATCATTTTATCGACATTAGCATAATCTTAAAAATTCGATGTATTTCTATACCAGTTCTCTAGTTTTCAAAAGGTTGTGCCATCAGAATTTCAGGAACTCATCAATTCCCAGACAGTAATTTTTTAGTAATACGTTACTGACAACCTCAAGACATGCACCTATATGTAGTAAAAAGAACAGTGAATTTAGTTGGAATCAGAAGTTCAAATCTACTTTGACACTAATTATTTTTGATATGGTATAAAATTACAATATCCCAAGTCTCAACTTGCTCATTTGTGAAACAAGAAAACTGACAACAGGTTTTTCGGACAGTGAGTGAGGTCAAATACGTGGGACCGTTCCGTATGTTACAAACAACAAACTCACTCAGCAATGTTTCCAGAGGCGACTAGGAACCCTGCAATGAACCACTGAATAAAAAGACCCAGATTACACAGGATCGTACTGAAAACTGAGGTTTTAAGCTTCTGTGCTATTTTCATAACCTCAATTTGGAATTGCGTCTGAAGTCTGATTTAAAAAAAAAATCAGTGTGCTGTGCAAAAAGCTACACTGGGCACATACCAACCTATAAGGCAATGTGCCAGCACCTTCGCACACACACTTAAGTCTCATAAAGTCAGCTGTACCTCCATTTTGCAGATGAGAAAATTAAAGATCGGAACATTGAAGAAGTAATAAGGGTAGAGTCAGACTGTCTGCTTTGTCCCTGAATCTCCACGTCTCACGAATAACTAAAAAGCAGTGAAGCACCATCTCCTTCTCAGTGGGGTGCAGAATGCTTAACTTGGCATCCAACATATCTTTTCAATGTTAATATTGACCAAAATATTTAAAATTTCCCTAAATTATTTAAATTAAACCTTTAGTCATAGCAAGCAGTTGCTTGAAGTTGGGTTTTGTTTGGTTTTGTTTTGGTATCAAAGTGGTAGACTCTGACAGTGTGGGCTTGCCATTAAAACATTAGACATTAAATCGAAGTATCACAGAAAGAGACAAGAACAAAGAAATAAGAGTAAAGGAGGGTCAAACAGGCTTTCTCAACCACTTTATTTCATAGCACACATCAGTAAATAACAGAATGAAGAAAACACACTTTGAAATACTGAAGACGTGTCAGTCAAGATCACAAGGGATCCTGCAGCAGGGGGCCGAGGCTCCCCTCAGTGTCCAGCGGAAGTTGCCAAACGCCAGTCCCTCAGTTCGGTGTGTCCAAGTGTGAACCCAACTGTTCACTGCCCTATGTTTTACATTCTCTCAGGATGTAAAATTATCACAAATTAAACCATATTCCACTGAAATAGCTATAATTTGTGTCTTCAGAAACATTACATCTGCAACTCTAACCGAACCATTTTAGTTATTTCAAAGGCTACACCACATGAATTAACTCACGCTCTAATGTCCCTCTAAGAGTCTATTCTGATGGCGGGGGGAGGGGTCCAAATTTTTCTACAAGAATTAAAATGTTTTATTTTCCTGTCTAATAGTCTAAAGGACAGGAACGGCAGGATCTGAACCATGAGAAAGCACGCCGTTCAGCGACTAAGTCCCGGTGCGGGGCGTGGGGTGGGGGGACGCCAGCTGCAGAGAAGGCAGCGGGGAGCCCGCCACCCGCACGACGTGTCTCGGTGAAGCGACGCCAGATGACGACACGGTGTTCCCCGCGGCACGCACACGCTGGTAAGAGGTTGCGTCACGTGGGGACCGCGCCACACGGCGCCTGGCTGTGGCTGACTGCGGCTGGCTCCGGCTGGCTCGCCTCGAAAGGGCCCGGCAGCGCGGGCAGGTCCCACGCGAGCGGGTCCCACGGCTCGCACCGTCCAGCGGCCACGCGCACCACCTCCCGCCGCGCTCGCCGCCCCCGCCACCCCGCTTCCGGGCGGACTCCTGCTCCTTCCCCCACATCTCGAAACTGAGAGTTGTCCACAGGCCACTTCCCATCACTTCAGTGACCTCGTTCGGTCTTGTAATTTTAAATTCCACTGATACTGCCAAGGACTTCAAAATTTGTATCTCCAGCCCAAATAAAACAAACAATAAAAAACTCTCTAGATTTGTCTTAAACCCCAGATTTGTACATTCGACTGCCTGCAAGGTATTGCCAGGGGCAGAGTGTGGGGCAGGGCTGAGCTCCTCGTCTTCTCCCAGGCTGCTCTACCCTCAGCCGTCCCCCACCGATGGCAGCGCCACCCTTCCAGCCGCCGGGTTCCAACGCCTTGACATCGCCCTCCAGTTTTATCTTCACACCTCGTGGCTATGACAGCCAGGAACCCTTACGGTGCCTCCTCTGGAAACATCCAGAATCCAGCCACTCCTCACACCCCAGCACGAGCCTGCAGCCCCAGCCAGCTGACGCCTCACCTGGATTATCGGGACATCCTCTGGCCAGCGTCCCCGCGTCCACCCTCGTTTCCCGCCTCCACCCCACATGTTCTGAGCACAGCAATCAGAAAAATCCAGTTAGAGTTGGTATCAGATCACGTCAACTCCTCTGCTCAACCCCCACCCCCACTGGCAACCCACACCCGTGTGCCAGCTCAGACCCGAACAGCCCGGGAGACGCGGCCGGCCATGGCCCGCAGTGGCCGGTGCTCCCTCCACTCGCTGACTCATCCCCCGCTGCTTGCCCTCGCTCCCTCCACCAGCCTCCCCGCTCCAGATGGCCAGGCTGCTCCTTCCGGCCTCGCCTTGAAAGCTTTTTCCCTGGATGTCCCCCTCCTTGGGACCCTGGCTTGTAAGTTAGTTTCTCAGTGAGGCCCGCCCTGCCCCTCTGTTTAAAACACTGACCTGTACTCCGCCCACTGCCGCTTCCGCTCTGCACCCCCAATCCTTGCCGGTTCCACCCCTCTTTCCCTCCCCGATCCCTACTATCCCTACTCAGCTCTCCCATAGAGCAGATTCCTTCCTAACAAACTAACAACTGCCGTATTTATTATGCCTGGTGTTGTGGCCTCCCCGCCCGCCCGCAACCTGAAGGCAAGAATCTGTCTGGTTCATCGTTGTATCCCGTTTAACCCGCTGTAACAGTGACTGCCGCACGGCACAGGCTCGATAAACATCTGGTGGATGAACAAATCACTCAGAAAGCAAAAGAACTCTGGACTTATGAGCAGTACCATCCAAAGCCTAGATGCAAAAGAGCAATAATGCTTTTTAAAATCCTCAAAGAAAATGATCACCGTTCTAGAATTCTATGCCCACGTTATCCTAAAAGCGTTGCGAGGGTAGACTGATGATGCAAGGTCTCGAAACATGACTTCCCCTGGCGATGCTCGCAGGAAGCTCCTGGAGGACGAGCTCTCAAATACAAGGGAGTGGACCACGGAGGAGGCCACAGGGGCTACAGCAACCAGAGGACAACCCGCAGGACAGTGAAGGGACACCCAGGACGAGAGGAAGAAGGCAACGTGGGGCACCTGAGCGACTTGAACATTTAAACGAGTGGCAAGGAGGGGGGTAGTGTGAGCAGTAAGCACAGAGGAGACAAAACAGAAAAAAAAAGTATTAACTACAGGGACAAACATACAAACACAAACCAAACGGTGCAGAGAAAAAAGTAACTGAAATATCAGTCTACACGTATGTATGTGCGCACGTCCCACGTGATGGGGCAGAGAAGATGGGAGGACGTCCAAACTGCGGAACGGGGTTCACAGACCTCAGGGGAAGGGTTAGAGAAGGGGAGAGGGAGGTCAAGCTTCGAACCAGAAAACAGATACCAGAGAGGGAACTCTGAACGACAGGCACACGAAATATCAAGAACTGCAAGACATATAGATCATAAGCACGAAATTCATCATTTGGAATTACGCAGCTCAAACAGGTACAGTTCTGATGTGGTCACCATGTAATGGGAAATACCAACAAGCATTTAAGTAAGATCCATGCTGAATCGAAAAACGTGACACACACACACAGACAAGGAACTAGACCCTCATGTCTGCAATGGTCACCGCCCAATTATCAGATTATGAGTGAGCTTGGGGGAGGAGAGGGTACATTTCTCAAATGTCCCATACAACATATATACTATTTTAGTAATAAAAAAATAAATTTTAAAGTATCAGTGCATATTTTGTGTCCCCACACTTTCCTTCTATTGAACTGCTGGTGACTTAATACACAAATTGAAACACTGAGAAATCAAGAGTTATTTTTGTATGCTGTTTTGATTCTTTTTTTCTTTAAGTGCTTCAAATAAATGGATACTTACAGGGAAAAAGTATTTGTAAAACAGTCTATTCACATTTTTAAAATCCCACACAGTTCATATACACATACACATTTTAATTTATAAATAAAAAACCCTCAAATTTAGCACTTTAAATGTGAATTATGACAGAATAAAATTTATCTGATCACCTCTCCAAAAAAATCAAAAGAGCATATAGTCCGTAGAAATTAACTCACAACTCTCTGCATTGACAAGACATCCATCCAACATTGTTCCTAATGAAGTTCAACCAGGGTCCTTCACAACAACAAAAGCTTAAACTTTAGCAGAATTCAAAGGAGTAGACGGTAAAACACAAAGTGGGGTAAAAAGCAAGAAGTTTTTAACAACTGGCTAAACCAAGACAGTCTTTGCAAAGCTCTAGTACACGTACGCTTAATTTCACCATCACTAGCTAAGCTTTTCAACATGACAATAACTACAGCAAGTATAGTACATAATATACTTCCTATAAAATTCAACACTGGCATTAAATTCTTACTTTTTAAGACAATATTTCTCATTAACAACATCTGCTTTATATAGATTAGTTCTCCAAAGTTTTCTCACCCAACCCCTCTTTCTAGTTCTTTCCTTTGCCCCCAAAGCCCCTTCCTTGCTGAAACAAAGCAAATAAAAATAAAAGAAGCCATGGAATAAGTTCAACTCGGCTGGGTGACCTTAAAGCTAATGAAAGGTCTTTGCCAATATCATTCTGGCCACTGTGGCTCAGGCCTAGAGACTAAGCTGACCCCGAATGGATTATCTTGCCTTTATCATTCAGCCTAGGGCTCCTGAAGGTTCAAAAAAAATCAAAGTAAAAGTACTGGGCACAAAGAGACGTGAGAGACCTACTATATTGTTCCGTTCCCATAAAGTTCAAAAACAAGGCCAAATCAATCTGCTGCGTCAAAGTCAAGAGGTGGTGGGTGGGAAGTAATTATAAAGGGGAAGGGGGTTCTGGTTCTGGTAAGGTTCTTGTTTCTTGATCTTGGAGCTGTTATGAATAATGTGTTTGTTCTCTTTGGGAAAAGTCAGTAAGCTGTACACGTATAATCTGAGGACTTTTCTGCACATACTTATGCTATACTTCAACAAAATAGTATACTTAGCAAAAATAATAACCCTATTGTTCTAGAGAGCCTCCCAGAATCTCTTGGGAACAGCAGGACGGAGCACCGTCAGCGAGCATTCCACAGCTCTCCTCCCCTCGGCTGTTCTTCCTTGTGTCTCTCTGCTGCACCTTTAACCTGCCCAGCAGCAGTTCACTAACTATAAACACTGTCCACTGATGGCTTTGCCCATGCTTCCTCTAAAAAAACACAACGGAAGCCATGGAACGCTGACTTGCCACCTCCTTCCCTCCTGTCAGAATGGAAGCAGCAGCCTGCGCTCAGGCACTGTCCTCACTGTCCCCTCCCGTCTCAAGACTTCGCGCCCCTTATCCCTTCGCTCCTGCACCAATCCCGCCCTCCCTCCTTCCTGCTGGTTCGTTCCCTGTAACTTCCAAACACGCTCCAGTGTCTCATGTGGCTTCTGTGACACCAGATCCCCGATGCCCCTTCTACCTCACTGGCTCAGTTTGGATGTCCCTTAAGATACCTCACCCGCAACAAACCGGGACTTTGAATTTTGCCACGACGCCTCTGTCCCATGCCCTGTCCCATGCCCCATCTGGCCTTTCACACATTGGTAAACGGCACCACCAGCCACAGCTGCTCCAGCCAGAAACCTCGGAACTCCATCCCTCCCTCGCCTCCCGAATCTAACCCACCAGCAAGTCCTGCTGATGCTGTCTCCAAATACATCTCAAATCCATCTACTTCTCTTCATCCTCACTGCCATCGCCTTAATCCAGGTCACCATCAACTACTTCCTGCCCGATCAAAGAGATCAATTCAAACCAATCAATTCTCCAAACAGCTAAAGCAATCTTAAAAGTGGATTACGTTACTCCTTTAATTAAAACTTTTGATGGCTTCTCAGTACCCTTAAAATACAACTTATTTTGACTCTGCAGGATCAGACCCCTGCCTGCCTCCTCCCCTCAGCCCTCTGCTCCTGCGACCCTCTCCTCTGAATTCCTAGAACATTCCCAGGGGCCTTGACCTGCTGCTTCAGTGGGCGCTGCTCTCCCTTCCCCAGTTCCAGGCTCCTTCCTGATCCTTTTATCACAGCTTACGTGTCACCATTCCCACAGCAGGTCCCCCGGCTCCCCCTCTATTCTTTACTGCACCGCTTTTGACTCCTTTATAGAACATACCACAATTCTTAATTATTTTTACTTCCCTCACTGGAATATAAGTGGCACTATTTAGAGAAATGCCGTATTTCATTACTTAAGCACTTTGAGTTAGGCAACGTGCTTTCAGATGCAAAAACAGGCAGTGGCCCAGCTCTCCTGGCGCTTCAAGTCACAAACACAGCTTCCGAGCCTGTCCTCCGGACCACCTAACTATACTGCCACTCTAGCAACAGGGCACTGAGGGGTGGGGCGGGGGGTCAATATACTTAATAAATGTGCACATGCTAATGGAAACAGGGGCTTGGAGAAGTTACGTCATCTGCGGAAGTAGCACAGATAAGACACTGAGATTCAAAGGTCACGAGCAAAGGCACAGAGATGTG
Source organism: Eonycteris spelaea (assembly GCA_003508835.1). Taxonomy (NCBI): domain Eukaryota; kingdom Metazoa; phylum Chordata; class Mammalia; order Chiroptera; family Pteropodidae; genus Eonycteris; species Eonycteris spelaea. The sequence goes on along the minus strand of PUFA01000071.1, from coordinate 6,601,569 downwards.
AAAGCACAGATAGAGTCAAGAAACAAAAGGAATTCGGTTTGACTAGAAATGGAGGATGAGGCCGGAGAAGCATATTAAGGATAGCGTGAGGGTGTTAATGTCCGTCATTCATAAATATATATACTGAACACCAAATATGTACCAGAACAACGCTAAGCTCTAGACAAAGGTGATCAAAACAAAGCTCCCACAGAGGCTGCAGTCCACGGCGTGGGGTGGGGGTGGGAGCAGTGTGCAGATACATTACAATCCAGGGGGATACACATTACAGTGGGGCCAAGCTGAGAGTGCTACGGGAACACGAGATGACTCTCGAGGCCGGGGGAGTGCAGAAGGAGCACGTCAGCTAAGTGATGCCAGGCTGGGATTAGAGCTTAGCGGGGAGGAAACGTGATGCACACAGAAAGCTGCGCGCGGTGGAAAGCGGCAGGGAAGTAACCACAGAGCCGGCTCGAGAGCAGCTGTGTTACTATCCACGTCAAGGAACTGTTTTATACTGATGGCCCTGTAAGTCACCCACATTAGCGAGCTCCCCTAACGGCAGTAGGAAGAACCGAAGGGAGGACAGAGACCAAAAGTAGACCACTCAGAAGGCAGAAGAGAAAGACTGCCTAGAAATGTGGAAATGAAAGAGACGCGATGCCAGATTTGAGCTAACCAGACACTGGGGCGCGATGACTAACTGGAGGTGGAGGGTGACAGCCCGGGACGCCCTGTGAGAAACAATGAAGGTTTCGGCTGGACCCCTAAACCCGAAGTGCCTTGATACATCAAAGCGGACACATGTCATCACACATTTGTCAAAACTCTTAACATGCAACGCCAAGAGCAAACCATGACGTAAACCATGGGCTTCGGGTGATCATGTGTCCATGTAGGTACGTCAGTTCTAAAAACTGTTCTGCTCTGGGGATGCTGATAACGGAAGGCTATGTACAGTACAGGATCTCTCAGCACCTTCCTTTCAATTTTGCTGTGAACCTAAAACTGCTGGAAAAAATGACCTGCAGGCGAGAGACTTACATGAGTCTCAACTTCAGCAAAAGATCTGAGTACTGTCAGCATACAGACAGTAGCTGGTCAGGAGATGAATGTGCATCGAGTATTGGGCGCTGACGGTAGAGGAATTAAAACCAGGATCCCTGCCCTTACGCAGCACATGCTCCAGTAACTATATCCACTGAAAACCAGTTCAAAGTGCATTAGAATAATGGTTTCTAGTTAAAAGAAACCATTAAGGAAACTTATTATAAACAGGAAAAATTTACCTCCAGTTGTGTTTTCTGGAAGGGGAAGGGGATAGGGAGTCTGAGGTTTTCAAATATTAATTATGTTGTGGTGTGGTCTATACCAAAAATATCCAGAATTTAAACATTTTACAAGGGTGCAGAAAATACATTATAATCAAAAGTCTTTAACAGATCTCTTTAGAGGAAAAAACCAATCTTTAGAAACTGAGTAAATCAAGTGCTTTAAAATATGTGGTCACTTTGCAAAGTGAGTAAACTGTTACCCTCATTATGTAAGACCTGCTCTCAAAACACTGAAAACAAAGTTCTAGCCTTCCAATGACGTCGCCCTAGCTAGATATTCCTTTGTAACTCCAATTAATTTTAGCCTGATTACATCAGTCTCCTTAATTGCAGATATTAAAAAGTACTGTTCTATAGCTATTTTACAAGAATTTCCCAAAGCTTAGAAGGAAAGATATAAAGCTAAATCAAAATAAATTTGTTTCTGAATTTGTTGTTTGTGGAATACTTATCCTGAAAAGTTCCATTTCTATTAATGCATTGTACTTCAGTTTAAAATATTAAATGTTGTAAATTATGCTGGAAAGGTGCCAAGAGGGGTCATTTAGACCAATTCTCTAATATATCTAAAGGAAACATTTGACAAAGCAGACTTTAGGGTTGTAACTAACCACTCCTGTCACAAAGTCTATATCTTCAATTTCCAGAATGAAAAACTATACAATTTGTGTAATCCACTTTAAGTCTCAAAATCTACGTGTGGAGTTCTCCAGACAGCTGACCTACACCCTCTTCCTCCACAATTTGAGCCAGTATCTCCCTGATAAAATTACCAGACCATTACATTTATCACTACACTCTGCTCTTCAGTAACGTCTGAAAGATGGTGACAACAGAGACACCTAACACTCAAAGGGACTCACTGTCCCACTTTCCAAGTCAGTCAGCTCAGGTCCTTGGAAACAAACTGATCCATAAACGTCAAAGTGCTCAAAGGAAACCTCATTTTAACCAACTTGATTTTTTAAATTCCAGACCACATAAGACCTACCCAAATCCCTTACTAGAAAAACTTCCAAATGCCATCATCTCAAAATGCCATCATCACCTGTCTAATTTATCATCTAAACCTCTTATTTTCAATTCGTAACAACGAAATGCACTAAAAGAAAAACCCAAGCACTAACGACGTTATAATGTGATTTCACTAATCCTAGCCTATGCACTTCCAACGTATCCTTCGTGCCAAGATAACCTCATAAGTTTGGTAACCAAATAACAACAGCCGTAGCAGCAAACACTGGCTGAGCGGTTACCATGGGCCTGTCACAGCTCTAAGCCCTTCTCCTATTAGCTCATCAAGTCTAACAATCCGATGAAGTCGGTACCATCACAACACCCATTTTGCAGATAAAGAAAATGAAGCAGAGAGGCTTAAGTATTTCGCCCAAGGTCACAAGCCGGTGGGGCAGGGTTGCAAGCAGAGCCGGCTACAGAGTCTGCGCTCCCAACATCCAACTGCTGAGGAGAGTTAACAATTTACCCTTGACAGCCGCTTATCGAGCAGTGGTAAATGTGCAACTGCCAGGAACCGGCGGCCCGGCCCGGTGGCTGTCCTACGTCCATGCTCATGGCCGCGATGACTCTGACAGATCGGCCACACAATCGGATTTTCCGAACGCACAAACTGCATGTCTCTGGGTGTCAGAGCAAACAAATCCTCACCTTTCCAGGAACGGGAAACGAAAAATCTACGCAACTCTGCGGCCCAGGTTATCCACATCCCTAAGTTACAGATCTGGAGAGCCGAGAAAGGACCCCCAAGGACCCGACTAATGGAGCCTAGGAAAACTGGGGCTTGCGATCGAAAGCTGGAGCCTCCCCGGCAAGCGGCTGGCGCGATCTCCTCTCTAACGACACAAACAAGGGAGGAGGCTGCTCTCTCCCCACCGCACAATGCGGGCTGCGGCCGGAGCGGGGCAGCGCGCGCGCCCCGGGGGACGCTGCCCGGGGCCGGCGGGGCGGCCCAGGGCGGCGAGCGGCCGGGGCCGGCCCCCGGGCCCGGGGCGGCGCGGGGAGGGGCCGGGGCGGAGGGCCGGCCGCTGCCCGCACTCAGCTGACCTCCGCCATGTTGGCCGCACAGCCCGGGACCCTCCACAACAAAGGCCGGCGCCGGGGCGCCGGGGGCGCGGGGCGCCTCCCCCGGCCGGGCCCGCCTCCCGGGCGCGCGGGGGCCGGGCCGGGCGGCCAGAGGCCCTCCCCGCCCCGCGGCCGCTCTCCGGCTGGGCCCGGGGGCGGGGGCCGACGGGCCGGGGCCGGCGGGGAGGGGCGGGGGGCGGCGCTCGGCCCGGCGGCCCCGCTCGGGCCCAGACAAAGGCGCCGGGCCGGGGACCGCCCGCGCCCGGCCTGCCCGCCGCCGCCATGGCCGGCCTGCGCGTCCTCCTCCCGGGCGCCCCTCGCGCCGGCTCCTCCCTCCAGGCCGGGCCCCACTTACCTGTGGGCGGAGAGCGCGCCTCGGACCCCGGTCCCGGCTCACACGCGCTCCGTCGCCGCCGCCGGCCCCCGCCACCGCGGGCAGCGCCACCGCCTCTTCCCCGCGCCGGCACCGACGGGACACCCTGGGCCGCCGCCGCCGCCGCTCGAGCGCGCGCCCCGCAACGGCCGCCCGGCTCCCCCCCTGGCCGCCGCCGCCGCCGCCGCCGCTCCGCGCGTCCTCGAGCCCGCCGCGCGCGCCCGCTAAATACCACACACTGCGACGGCCGCCATGAGGAGGCGCGGCCCCGCGCGCGGCGGCCGGGGGCGGGGCTACGCGCGGGGCGGGGCTGCGCGCGCGGCGGCCGGGGGCGGGGCTACGCGCGCAGGCGCACTGGCGCGGCCGGCGGCGGCCCGCGTGCGCATCGCGGCCCCTGCTGCTCGGCGCTCGGGCTCCTCGGTTACGGTTGCGCGACTGACACCTCGCGCCCGACAAACGCACGTCACGCGCTTGCCCTCAACCGTCCCCGCCCGGGAAGAGGCGTCGCTTGCCTGTCTCGTCGGGGTCTCCCCGGTCGCGCGCCGCCCGCGGGGCTTTGTTCCGGGGTGAGGGGTCGTCCCTCCAGGAGGGCGACCCCGCGCTCGCCGCCGCCTCCCTACGAACGGCCCCTCCTGTTCTGGTCGCTGGTTTCGAAAAGCGCCTCCTCGGGCCTTTCCCAGCTCCACTCTTTCCCGAAGAAGAGAAACCCGCTGCCTTTTTGGCCGCCGACCGGGAACCCCACCCTGGAGGAGAGGTCCAAGCCCCTCCCTTAGATTTGAGCTGCGCTTCTGCAAAAGCAGGACGAGCTGCAAAGGCTTTTTTTAGCTGGAAAGCACGCCTCTTCCCGTGTCCTCATGCTTCTGGAAGCTACATGGGACTCCGCGCTTCCTTTTCTTTAAATAAAAATTTTAAAAAGAAATTTCATAGTTCTTTGATGGATACAATGTATATCCAATATACCTGAGCAAACGCCAGTCTGCGACATTTGCAATCCCTGGTTAGAGCTCCATGTGAAGACAAGAAAAGGTACTTTGTATGTTAGAAACCATCCAGGGAATTTTCTCCCTAGCATCTCCAACCTCCCTACCAATAGGAAATCTGATTTTTAATGGGAAGTTTTGATGCAAGCACCCACCTCGGCACACTCAATAGTTTTCTGCTCCAAAGCTGAGGGCACAGAATCAGAGTTATTTAGGTCCTAATGCAAGCCGCTAATGTCCAGCTTCCCCTGGTCACAGACTGTCCCTGCGTCTGCAGTTGATACTGCTGCTTGGGTCGGCTCATTGTGGCTGCTGTCTTCCCCTGGGGCCCCTAACACATCCAGTGTTTCTTGAGATTGAGAAGAAGAAGAAGAAAAAAAAACCCTGTTCTTAGCCACAAGCTATATACCACTAATATGCTGGTCCCCAAAAGCCAGAAGTCAGTTGAAGAACTTGAGTTATTTACCTCCGTGCAGTAATTGACGGTGTTATCATTCATTCATTCAACGATAAGTGTTGACAGAGGGTTTCTAACACGTTCTGTCACACACTGAGCTTAGTCACAGAGCTCACCTAATGAGAATGGCATTCATTCATTCATTTCACCAATACCAGGCACCATGCTAGGTTCTGAGGGCACAGAGCCACTAGCCCTGCACACACAGGATATACAGTCTCGTGGAGGGACACAAACATGAAGCAGTCTCACAAATGTATCACCGCAACTGTGAAAATGTTACCAAAAAAAAAAAAAAAAAAGGTGCCTGACGCTAAGGCATATATATATAACAGGCCAGGTATGTAATAGGACCGGGACTGAGTAAAGAACCGAAGGATTAGAGGGAATTAACCAGGTCGAGGGGCAGTGGAGTCGAAACTTGAACAAGGGCAAAAGCATTTCAGAGAAAAGCCTTGCATGGTAAGCAGACCGGCCAATTTCAGGAACTGAAAAAAAAAAATCCACTCGGGGTTATTCCCCTGGGGGGAGGGGTCGGACAAGGGAGTGGAAGGACACAGTACACGGGTGTGGTGTAGACACCGGTGCTGATGACGTCAGTGGGGATCTGAGACTTGAGGCTTTGTGGGCCAGCATCCCCTAGTTATGTAACGGGAGACACTTCTCAGGCTGGCAAGACCAAGAAGAGACTCACTGAGGAATGAATTTTAGAGCTGAGCCTTGGCTAAAGGGCAGGAGATTGCCAGAGGAAGACGGAAGGCTTTCCGATGGGAGCCGCGTGAAGGGACGATCACAGGAGACAACAGTTGCGTCCAACCTGAGTGGGGGTGGCTTGGGTGCGGAGCTCGGCCGGAGTGAGCGAAGACTGACAGGGAGAACACTTCTGTCTGAGCAGCACATGAAGCTCTGGACCTAGCTAGAGGCAGCAGCAGACAAGGAGAGGCGGGCCTTGGAGAGACCCCGAGAGACAGCTGGACCTGCGGTGGAATCGGATGGGCTGTAGGGAGCGTAGGATGTGTAGGAGAGAGAGTAAGGGCCGCGGCTGATGACAGTGGCGAAGAGAATAGCAGTAGCTGTCATTTTTAAGCATCACCTCATCAGCCCTCGCAAAAAAACCACGAAGTAAAATCATTATTATCCCCATTTGGGATATGAGGCAACTGAGGCACAAAGGGGTCAAATAGCACAGCTAAGGTGACACAGCTGCTCAGTGGCAGGGCCAGGATTCAGACCCGAGCCCAGCTTCGTTGCTCTGTTCTAAGGCCCATCCTGAGATTTCTAGCTTGGCAAACGGTGATGGGCAGGGACCACCTGGAGGAAAGTACATTCTTGCCTTGGAGATGTTAGGTGCGAAGTACCAGGCCTGCGAGAGGAAACAGCTTTAGATAGGGAGGGGCCGGTGGTGGGGCAAGGCCGGGGCTTTGGGGGGCAAGGGTGTGTGTACTTCCCATGTAGTCAGTCTCTGGAGTCACGGAGAATAGAGGCCTAAGAAGTAGACGAGAGAAAAAAAAAGAGCTCTTTGTAGAGTGGCCAATTTGAGTTTGTCCATTTCAATCCAATTAAGGCAAAACTCGGCTTTACAAGAGAAACGAGAGAACATAGTTTGAAGATATAAAACAGATCTCACTCAACCAAATAAAAAAGGTAGGCACGAAGCAAAGTCAGGGTACATACTAGTCTAGACAGATAGCGTATAATGGCATCGCATCTGAACTCCGCCCACAGAGAACAAATAAGAGTGATTATTAAAAATGGTTATTTCAAGATTACCTTTGAAAATCCTTTGAATCGCCCATAAATTACAGTAGACATTGTTCTGTTTGCACCATCCCATACCAGGTATGTCTGTATATCAGATGTTTGTATGTCAGATGCCCGGCATCTGATAAAGTTTACTTATACAAAATGTAATTATACGGTATTCTTAATCGCACTATTTAAACTGAGATTTTCCTTTCACGTTTTTTGGGGGGAAGATATAACTCCTCCACCAATGGAGTTCAGGTTTGCTCAGTTTGGAGGTCAACTCTCCGTGTTCACAGCAATATACTGGGACAAGCCAGGTGGCCTTGTACAGTGTAGTAAGGATGCAAATGTCACTTTCTGGCCCTAAGGGAGAGAACTGCCCTGGGGTGAGATGCCAATGTCACCTGCTCCCGGAACCTCTTGTCCTCTCTGTGAACAGTATAATGGAGACCAAGTAAAGAGAATTTGCCAATGTGGCCATTAAAATTCCAAACACCCTACTTTGACAAAATCAAATGTTGGCCCCTCATTTTCCCATCCCTTCTCCTACCCAACAGCATTTTGCCCATTTGACAGTGAGAGTATCTTGTCTGGCCCACTGGTGACAGTCAGGGAGTCAGTCACCTTGTAAACCGGCGGGCACTCCGAAGCTGCAGGCGTGCTCAGGACAGAGTGTTCCCCGAAGATGCCACATGCCACCGGTCTCGAAGCGCTGGAGCTTTGAAGTCAGCCACTCAGAAGCAACTTCCACCTCTGGAATTGTCTCGCTTGCTTTTCTTGGCTTTGCTGGCTGCTCTCCAGAAGAGTCAAAATTACTTCTTCTTTCTCCCGCTGCCTTTTATACAAAACTAATCTCATTAATTACACCGCCACTAATCTTCACTAGGTTTAGGAGGAGTTCAATCCCATTGAGTTAATTCCTACTGAATGAATGGCTGAGAGGTAGGGTGGGATGCACACACCACTACTATAAATCGTAAACCTTCTGAGTCGGCAGGCCACTCTGCTTCCATGACAGTTAATCTATGGAAAAGCATTTCTTAAATGGTAAAGCCAACCCAAATAGTGCTCTAATTGATGGGATTTCAGGACGAGCGCCAAATATTTTTAGTCCACATGGGGGAAATATTTCAGGGTAAGGAGCCTTCCCGGTGCCTTCGAATTACATCTAATGGCAATTTCATCTACTCCAATGAAAACGAAAGCGCCAGTCCCGTAGCTGACCTGTAATAAATGCTCTGGGGATCGCGAAGGACTTTATTCTTCTCTTTCCTGCTGATGAATAAAGCAAGCACTGGTGATAGCATCTGCATTTTGGGCTCCTATATAAACTTATATTAACCTGATATTTATTTATTTATTATTTATTTATTATATAAAAAATGTTTATGGTGACATTGGTTGACAAAATCTGATAAGTTTCAGCTATACATTTTAACAGTAAGGCATATATACATACACACACACACACACACACACACACACACACTTACATTGTGTGTTCACCTCCCATAGTTAGATTTCTTTCTGTCACGACATATTTGACCCCTTTTATCCCGTCTACCTTCCCCCCACCTTCTGATAACTCCTAGTCTACTGGCCATGTCCAAGAGTCTCCGTTTGTCATATTTATTTGTTGCTTTTAGATTTATATCCCGCATATGAGTTATATCATGTGGTTTTCAACTTTTTCTGTCTGGCTTATTTCACTTAGCATGATTATCTCTTGAGGTCCATCCATGTTGTCACAAATGGCAGGCAGTATTTCATCTCTTCTTACGGCTGAGTAATATTCCATTGTACATACGTACCACAGCTTCTTTAGCCAATCATCTATCGTAGGGTACTTCGGTTGCTGCCACGTCCTGGCCACTGTGAATAGTGCTGTTCTGAACATCAGTGTGCAAATACTTCTTCAGATACAAGTTTTCAAGTCTTTGGGGTAAATACCCAGTAGCGAGATTGCTGGATCTTATGGTAGATCAATCCTTAATTTTTTGAAGAAACTACATACTGTTTTCCATAGTGGCTGTACCATTTTGCAGTAACCTGATATTTAAAATGGGTCAAATACCAAGTCGTTGGGCATCTTCTCAAAAACAACTATTCTTTCCATGATGCCCGGTGAGATTTTACCAAGGCATGAAGTGGGAGCAAATGGAATAAGCAGAAAGTATTTTAACTTACTGCATTGATCCATGACTTTTGACAATCGAACCACATTTTCAAAATTAGATCTCGTTATGTCTTTTACATGGGAATTCCCTAAAACCGCACACAGACACACGCGTGCCTCCCCTGCCCCACATTTTCTCATATGACTTTTTAAACTCTTCCATAAAGACCATTCAGATACGCCTGTCTAGCCAGACCTTTGGGCACATCCATGTACTTACTTAAAGAAACATGAATTCAAATTGTGTGTGTGTGTGTGTGTATACACACACACACACACACACGTGTATATATATTATTTACATATTTACATATTTAAATGTATATATATCTCATACGTAAAATTCTAAGCTTCATGTCACCCCTCCAGCACAACACAATGCTATGTAGTAACTCTCCCAACGTTCCCAAAAGCTCAAAGCCTGGACCTCACTCAGCGTGACCCTCTCTCCTCCGTCACCAGTGCCCTTTTAACATAACACAAAGCCTGTCTTTCATAAGTCCTATCCTCCTCTTGCTCCATTGGTAGCTTCCTGTATGGGTCTTTGCAAGCTCTGAATTTTCGGAAGGCCCGTTTCTCCAACTTCTCTCTCAGGCCTCTATCAGCTCACTGACTCACGTGATGAATGTCAGTGCCGTTCAAGGTACCCTGGCTGTCCCTCTGCACAGTCAAACTTGCATGGATTATGCACAATCCTAACTGTCTTACATTAGGCTGCGGATCCCCGTTCATCATTCAGCTTTGTGGATGGATAGCTCGGGAAACACTGGCGTTCCCTTCCAAGCTTGGTTCTGCTTAGCCAAACCCAAACCGAGAGCTTTTCCTGGCTTTACAGGGAGGCACTCTTCCCTTCCAGATAGATCCCTATCAGGTATGCAAAGGAAAGCAGGTCCCTAACATGCCTGAAGCCGAGCAGAAACAATGTTTTCTTTATCAGACACACCTGTTGCCAATCATTCAGTATCTGATGTTGGTGAATGTACTAAATACCATCCAAAACAGAGTGTGCCAAACACGATGGAGAAGAAATTGGAGGTACAGTGCGAGCATCCCAAAATGACACTGGCACTAATTGCAGAAAGTTCCCCAAATCTGAGTGCTCAGGAAATGCATTAGCACACAACTGTTTTTTTCTTTGAATTTAACCTGTTTCTTCAGGAGAAGGGTTATATGCCAGACTCTAAATTTTGCAAGAAGCTAGATAATCATTTAGGTGTTTATGTACCTGGTGGTCTGTGGGGGTAGGCGATACTGACAATTACTTTCCGAAGCTCGCAGTCCGTCTGTCCCTGACCCCCACACGCACCCATACTCACGTCCATGGATCCAGATGTTTTCTCTGTAATCATTAGCATTTAGCTTGTTTAAAAAGTGTGCGTTAAGCTCCTGTTACCGCGAAGGCAGGGCCATGTCGCATACACCGTTGTGTTCCCATCGCCTGGCACGTGGAGAGCCTTTGAAATGTTTGTTGAGTAAGTGAAGCGATATTAGACAAGGACCCTGTCCTTGAAACCGCTGGCTGTCTACAGAACCCGTTTGGTTTTACTTTTCCATGTTTTCATCCGCGAGGGCAGGCGGATTCCGTGAGGGAGCGAGGTGACCGTCCAGTTCTGCCTGGCTCCAGACCCTTCTCTCTTTGCTGTGGGCCCGTTGTGCGTTTCACAGGCACACTGATCTCTGAGGGTTTTCACGTGAATTCTCCAGAGCCATCGCGTTTTCTGTGAGATGTTTTAAAGTTAGTGTTTTCCTATTAACAAAAGAACGTTTATATTATCTGGACAACTATCTGCAACTCTTTACGGTAAGACATGAAGGTGTTTGTACAGCATCCAGGGTACAGTGACCACTGGAGTCACTGCCCCCTCAACCATCTGAGGGGCTGCTGGCGGGGGAGGAGACTGAGTTTCCTTTGAGTTATTTTCAATCACACGTATTGTGTTCCTTTTATTGATAACCGAAGACATTAAAGAGCCTTTAAGGACGGAGACAAAGCACGGGTGATCTCTGAGTAAGAATGCAGGCTCAGAGGCCAAGCTGCCTGGATTTGAGAGTCGAGTTAGAGACCTTCAGCCAGTAAGTTCATCTTTTTGCCTTGTTCCCTCATCTGCGAGCCCTGTCTCGCCTCTGGGGTGATTGTAAAGATGAAAGGAGTTCATCGGGAAACGCTGAGATCAGGGCCTGGCTGGAGAAGACAAGAGCAACATGAAAGGAGATGGAGCCGGTGCCGGGCAGAATGACGCCACACACACCCCCCCCACCCCCACCGAGAGATGCAAGGAGAGGAGCAGAGGTCACAGTGATGCCAGGACAAGGGCCAGGAACACATGTGGCCTCCAGAAAGCAGAAAAGGCAAGGACACAAATTCTCCCCGGAAGCCTTCGGAAGGAACCCGCCCTGGGGACACCTTGGCTTTGACCCCATGAGACAGACTGTGGACGGCTGACCTCCAGAACTGTGTCGTTCCTTCCCCCCTCCCTCCTACCCTCTGGTAAGCACTCGTCTCTAGTCCACGTCCACGAGTCTCTGTTTGTCTGGTTCCTTTGTTGCTCTTAGGTTTATATCCCACATGTAAGTGATATCACGTAATTTTAAACTTTTTCTGTCTGGCTTATTTCGCTTAGTCTGATTATTTCAAGGTCCATCCGTGTTGTCGCAAATGGCAGGCAGTATTTCATCTCTTCTTATGGCCGCGTCATATTTCATTGTACATACGTACCACAGCTTCTTTAGCCAACCATCTATCGTAGGGTACTTCGGTTGCTGCCACGTCCTGGCCACTGTGAATCGTGCTGTTCTGAACATCAGTGTGCAAATACTTTTTTCAGATACAAGTTTTCAAGCCTTTGGGGTAAATACCCAGTAGACATCTGTGTGGTTTTAAGCCACGAAATGTGTGGCGATTTGTTACAGCAGCCACAGGTGACTGGTACAGACAAAAGAAAGTGCAAGTCCTCAGTTAACACGGATGCAAGGAGAAGCGGGAGTCCACTGAGGACGGCACCCTTTCGAACATCACGGGACATCCGGAAACGAAGCAAACAGGTCCCTCGGCAAATCTGCCGCTCAGTGGGAGCAGAAGGACATCTGCCCAGTTCCGTTCTGCGGAGACGGAAGGGGCCGCCGAAGCTCAGCGAGGTCCGTGTTGACACGTGTTCGGCCTCACAGCCCTGTAGTCCCTCGATCCTGTTAAAAGACAGCGGACGCCCGTCTGCTACCATTTTAGCAGAAGAGTCTCTGCACGTTTGCGCGATGGAGGCTCAGTAACTCTCTCAGGAATTCACGCACGAGCAGCTTCTCGCAGTCCGCTGCGTAATGGACAGAAGCACTCACGCGCCCAGCTGACTTTCCGGCGAGTGCTATGTGTGTTCACACGCACATTTCTTTTCTTTCTCGTCCTTTCTTTCTTTCAATAAAAAAAGTAGCTCTCAGAGATATCTTGGGGAAAAAAAAAGCACCCAGGCTTACAACATGACAGCTTTAATGAGCCAAGAATTCTTCCCCCCCCCCCCGTTACACGGAACAATAATTCCTAACAGCTTAAAATTTCAAAGCACTCCACGAGCATTTAATTAATCCTCTCCACGCCAGAGCGAAGGAAACTGATACTCAGAGCATCTCATCCTGGCACCTTTAACTTGGCAAGACTTCCGCTGGCTTGGAAAAAGTGTCTGTACCAGTTAAAGCTATTTGGGCCACCATTGCTTAATGGGTCCTCCTTACCTAACGAAACCCGGTAACCGGAGCGGTTTGAGTTGCCATCTCGTCGGGGCTAGAGGCAGTGGGGGGCGGGGAGGGGGGGGAGAGCTGCTGTGAGCCTGGAAGAGAAATGGCAGTGATTGCATTGGAGAAATGACAAGGCGCGTCTGTCCCAAACCCGTGAGATGAGGCTGGTGATTGAGGCCACTGCCAGGTGCGTCGGAGCCCGAGTCCCTCTGTGGAACTGGGGCACGATGCCTATCGCGAGGCCCTTCTCAGAACTCGGCTCTCCTGGGGCCCAGGGAGAGCCGGCAGCTGAATGTCACCGGGCTCTTTGTGTGGCCTCTCGGGCACCTGGGAAGCTCGAGGAGGCCCTATGTTCCTCTCTATTTAGAGCCACTTCCTGCCAAAGTTTTCCCCAAGACAGACCAGCCGTGTGACCTGGCAGACCGAACCCAGATTCCAGGCTGCTGAGCCCCATGCACGTGACCTTTGCCCGCCACAGCTCCCCGCCTGCCCCACCTCCCACACACCCCCCTCCCCCGCCAACAGCTCCATTTACTACCATGTCCACTGGTTCATCTCTTCCGCTCTCTTAGATCAGCACCCCAGTGGCCAGAGGAATGTCAGACCCCGAGGCCTGCCATCAACAGCCTGTGGGGAACCGAGGCCTCTGAAAGGCGCCCGGTGAGCGAGGCGTCTTGGGTCAGTCCCTCTGGCTGCGGTCCAGCCTGGCCCACAGCAGCCTCCTGAGAGACCTGGGAACAGAAGCCACCCCCGCCCCAGCTCAGCCACTCCTGAATGCCTGACCCACAGAAACTCTTTGCAGACCTGTTGGGGTAATTTGATACACATCCATAGATAACTAATAAGAGCCGGCAATAGGAACCTCCAGCCAGGAACCACTAGGGTCCCCCCTTCCCGAGAACATCCTACAAATCAGAAAGCCAGAGACCTCAGGGGGGCCTACCCCAGCTCTCCAGAGTGGGGCAGGGCTGGTGGCAGCACTTACGCAGACTCACCTTCCCAAGTCGCCCGTGTACGGGGAGCCATGTCCGCCCCCTGCAAGGCCCTTCCTCCTCGATGCCCATCCACTCGTCCAGGACACTTCAACTAAGCACCATCCAGTTGCTGGCAAAACAGTGCTGAGCGACACAGACCCGTTCTCCGGGGCTTCCACCTTAATGGGAAATGCACGGCGAGGTAAGCAAGCACACGAGTAGCTTCGGGCCGCCGTAGGTGTTCTGGGGAAAATAAAACCAGCCGATGAGGAGACCGATCGGATGGGGGAGGAAGTGGCGATGGGCCATCCCCCTCGTGGGGGCCCCAGGCACAGGCCTAAATGTCTGAACCGTATAAACCAACCTACCAGACAACTAACGAAAATATGTTCTATTCCGCCACGAGGACTAATCTGCCCTCAAAGAGACCTGCTTTGCCAGGTTTGAATTCAAAATCTGCAGACTTCCCAGAGTCCCTCACTGGACAGAAACGGCAGCACGGGGGAGTCCACCCCCTGGCCACCGCCTGTCCCACCCCTCCCCCGCCCTGCTCTCCTGCCCCTTGAGGGGCTTCACAGTGTTGGGCTCTGGTCTCCGCCGGCTCTTCCCGGAGGATGCTGGCAGAACCCAGCCCCCCCTGCAGGCATAGGACTGAGGCCGCCACCTCCATGCTGGCTGTCAGCCCAGGCCCGGGCTGTCCCCACCACCCAGAGGCCACCCACGGTCTGCGGCTTGGGGCCCTTCCTCCGTCTTCGAAGCGAGCCACGTGGGTTGATTTCTTCTCACCTTTCACACCTTTCCCACTCCACCCACGTCATCTGCCTGCAGCCTAGGCTGCTCCTGCACGTACTTTCTTTTACGGACCCCGTGACCGAACGGGGCCCATGCAGAAGATGCAGGGGAACCTTCCACGCCACGGCCAGCCGTTCGCAACCGCACTCTGTCGGCAGCCATGCGATGTGACGCCGCCACAGGTCCGGGGGTGGAGACGTGGGCGTCCCCGGGCAGCCGTCCGGCCTACCGCAGACGGCAGCCCTGAGAGGCAGCTTCTCGGAGAAGGGTGTGGAGAGCTGAGACCCCCACACTGCAAAGGGGCCGGCAGCCACGAGACAGTCCTGGGCCGTGATTCAATACGGAGGCCGCGTGTGGCTATTTAAGTTAGAATTAATTCAAATTAAAAAAAAAATGTATTCCTCGGTCACGCGAGACATATTTCAAGGGTGACATGCCTACTTCTCGCTGGTGGCTACTGTCTGGGACAGCACCAGTTAATAGGCATTTCCATCATCCCAGAAAGTTCTACGGAACAGAGCTGATCAGAGGAAATGCGTTCCAGGCGAGGGCAAAGGTCCTGGGAAGGACACACCCCATCGGGCCGCAGGAGGATGTAACACGCACCGAACAGAAGCCTGACCCACTGCGGAATCACGGACAGATCGCAGACCGTCGGCATCGGAATATGGCTGTGGAGGCCCTGAGCTGCCCCGTCCCCAAATGCAGACCCCGCTTCAAGGCAGCCCGGATGCACCCCACGTCGTCCTCACTCGCCGTTGGTTACCCTCAGTCCCCAAACCCTCCCCCCCCAACACACACCCCTCATCTTCTTCCCTCCGGAGAAAGGGAAGGGCAGGTATTGATGTGACAACGGATTTGGTGTGTTCAGTCTCCAGCAACTTGCTAAATTTCTGGCCCGAGAAGATGTGATTTCCGTATAGTAAAGAATCAGTCCTGGACACCGAACCTGGACATTTGGCCCTGGTGGGGGGGGGCTGCGGGCGAGGCGGTTGTGGGATTTTCTAGACGTTCTTCACCCGCTGGGTAAGTATCGAGAGACCCGAAGCCATGGCAGAGATCCCAGGCCTGAGAGGCAAGCACAGGTCGGCGTCGGCCGACGTCTGGTGGGGCAACTCGTTGGGCGGCTCACAGATGCTCCGTGCAATTCTTTAAACGACGTGAACTGGTGTTGGATTTTTTTTTTTTTCTTGGAAAGAGTCTAAGATCTGAGTGGCCACAGTCTTTCCCTGGGTATTAAGGAACAAGGCTGTACATTATGCATCTGGCACCCTTCAGGATATTGTTGCTATGGCAACGGTGGTGGGCGGGCACAGACTTCCTGACACAGG